>JANCRA010000013.1:14155333-15411652 GCA_024362935.1 Setophaga petechia
GACTTCCAGAATTAAATGGGACAGTGAGGAATTGATATAAAGTTTAAAAAGAGAACTAAATAAAGACTGAGTGATAAAACTCCAGAGAAGACATGATAGGATTGGGGAAAAACAGTAATTTTATCAAAAATAAAGAAAATTAGAATTGATCTTATTCTTAGAAGCCTGAGTGGAAATAAGCCATTTGAGACACTGACAAGATAAATTTTGGTAACTTAAGCAAGGAGATAGTTTATCATTAAGCAGTGTCTACTTTATAATTAGCCAGAAATATCAGTAATCTCAGAACACACTTTTCCTTGACTTTTTTGTTTGGATTAATATTAGCTGTAAAAATGTAACAATATGTTTTGAAACTATAGGATATGTAGTCAAGTGATGTTTTAATTGTCCTAAAAATCAGAAAAAAATATTACCCAGAAGTAATTGATAACACATCAATAAATTAAAGGGAAAATGTAAGCAATTGAAATAAGAGAAATGCCTTTAGTGAGTAAGGGATGAGTGAGCTCCCCTCAATACCCTGCCTGGGGTGCAGTAATACCTGTACTAAGGGAGAGGTCTAAAATGCATGTTTTGGGAAAAGCAAGAAGTACCAATGTCTCAAATGGATGGGATGGCCAAAATCTCTCTTAGGTCTAGAAGTGTTCAAGGAAGACTTGCAAAATTAAGTTTGCAGGATTCCCCCATAAATATTTACAGATTTGTTTTCCTCATCCCTCCCCCCTCAAAAAAAGGTGTTTGAAAATTTAAAGAATTAAAGTTTCAAATTAATCTGACATAATCTCTTTCATATTGTTAATCAAGATTCTGCCATGATGACATCAGATCAAAACAGCTTTTGCTTTCCTTTTTTTCCCACCATTAAAAATTTGAGTAACCCATTTTATGCAAATCACTTGGAAAAAATCCCTTCAATTTTCTCAATTTGTAAATATATCCATATTTAAGCATTTAAGGATTAAGAATTTTGCTTACATTTGTGGTGAAGAACTTAAATAAGAACTTTCAATTAAAAACTTGAAGGGTAAAATACTTTTGCAGTGTAGTCATAATGCTCAGCACCAGTTACATACAGTGATAAAAAGATGACTTACAGAATGAGTCACACTGGAAAAAACAGGTTTTGTTCTCACTTTTTAGCAAGAAGTTAGAATGCTCAGCCTTGAAAGGCAAATGTGTAGCTTTTCCTTACGTTCCTCTTGTTTCTACTCATAAAAACTCACTTGATAATGTCACTGTAAATGGACAATATTTGTTTTCGGTTTCAGTATATTGGATCAATTAGTTAAACAATGGAAGTAGGCAGTTCTGAAGATACAAAATAATAATATATAAAAACAGTGCTGTACTATTCAACTAAGAATAGTATATATGATATAGAAATATGAGGAAAGCAGTATAAAGAATTTATAACACATACTGAGTTTATCAAACAGGGCTGAAAAGATACAGAGTGATAAAGAGAATAACTGATTAGCAAATATAAAGATGAGGGAGGAGTTGTGGGGTGGTGCTTTGGGGGTTTTTATTATTGTTTCAATAAACAGAGAAAGTGTAAGAAGAGATTACTTATTGTTTGTATTCAACTTTCCAGAAAACTTCCCATCATGAAACTGGCACTGAGTATCCCCACAGATGACCTTTTTTTAAAATTCTTATTACTACTAATGTACTTTTATTCAGGATAGTTTTGATTTGATGATCACAGGACATCACAGAAAAACATGGAAAATGGAAGTCATGCGAGGAGATTTACAGAAAAATATTAAGGGAAACATAGCAAAGTCTCATTTGCACATGAAATTTATACCAGCATTTCAGGAAATTCAGCTGGTCTGCAAGATTTGAAATTGCAGAATATAATTCCTGACAGAGTTCCCTCTTCCTCTAAACTAATAGAGAGAGCATGAGAATTGGCTATATAGGTTGGGGGTTTTTGTTTGCTTCTTTGCTTTGAGGAAACATTAGAATTTTATCTTCATTAAGACTAAGTTGAAGCCAGGAACATCTAAAAGACAAGAGGAGAGAGAGAGAGAATGAGAAACAACAAGGAGTGAAAAAAGACAAGGCAATACTAGAACCCATAATTCTTAAAAAGAACAATGTCTTTCCTCGGAGGAGACAAGAATAGCTGAGATTTTCCTCATTTCGTGAATTGGTTATTAAAATTCAGAAGAATTCTTGCTTCTGAAGCTGCTTGGGTTTTAAACTTGCATTTATCTGCTTGCAATATGGACCATTTTTTCTTCTGACATATTTATGCATTTTTTTATGACAAGTGAACAGTATTTATATTTATTTAGCACTGAAGCAATTATGTGATGTGGGCTGATAAATAGTAAAAGAATATTTATCAAAGCTGGAATGAAAGCTACCAGGCTTGCTTGTGTGTCAGCACAAATTATTTATTCTGTTTACAATAAATATTTTTTATCCTAGTCACCTGGGAAATCAGACCCAGCCACACATCAGTAGTCTCAATAGCAATTCTGAGAAAAAAGAGTCTTCTTCTCTCTCTGTGATTAATAGCTGCCAAACAGAAAATAGACTGTTTTGGACCACATTAAAATAAAATCTTTCTTTGAAAATTTTGAATATTACAGATACAACATGGTCCTTCAGAACAATTGTTTAAAAATTCTCGTTTACTTAAGGAATGTAGGTCTTGCTTCTCTTACAAACTGGACTAAGTATTGTTCCTCACGGAAAGATGACAAATGATCAGACACAGAAGTGGACTTACCACTTACTTTTCTTAAGGTGCAAATAGACAGTTTCTGGTTGTCTCTGAAGAAATTCTGTGGATTTCTGTAAGAAATTTTCTTTTAATAGATTTTGAAACTTCTTGACTTCACTCTTGTGACCCGTGACTGGATTTGAGGGAATGGCATGAAGCTGAGTCAGGGGAGGTTTGGGCTGGATACTGGAAAGGTTCTTCACCCAGAGGGTGGTTGGGCACTGGAATAGATTCCCCAGGACTGTAGTCCCAGCACCAAACCCCACAGAGCTCAAGAAGCATTTGGATTGTTGGGCTGTCCTGTGCAGGGCCAGAAGTTGGACTCAATGATCCCTGTGGGTCCCTTCCAACTCAGCTTATTCTGTGATATCAAATGACATGAAGGTTTATTTGATTTTTAGCACAGTAATTGACTCTGATTTAGTTATGTTAGGAGCAGTCAGTGACAACTGACACAATACAAGTAAATAGTTAAAGGATTCCTAGTGCACTAAGTCACAGTGACACTCTATGAAGACAAAATAAACAGAAAATTCGTATTTTTTATAAAGATTTTATTTATCAAATAAGTGCAAAACTTCTATTTAGTAAGCAGACGGCATGAAAGTATTTTTCTAAACTTTTTTTAAGGGAAAAAATTCTACAAAAAAAAAACCCTCTTTCTTTGCTTTTCACAAATCTAAGAGAAAATACTTAGACTTTGCTGCATGGGATAACTAAAGAAGCTGATCTCTACTGTGCTTTCAGGTTTTCACTCCATTAATTTGATGCTTCATGAGTGGGGCATTTAGAAATCTTTTCCTTTTCTTTTTAATTGAAATGCAAAGTATTATCTCATGTACTCTTAATAGGATTAAAGGATCCATCATTCCCTCCTGCCTAGCTGGGTAATTGTACAGATGTACGTTAATTAGCTTTGTGTCAGTGCTTGCATCTTCCACAGGTTCTGCTGTGCTTACTTGGCTGGGTAATTTGTGTTTTGAGATCCGAGGGGAGGAAATGTTTCATATGAAGTATTCAGATTTTTACTCTAAACCTTAGAAATGAAAAAAACTCCACGTTTTAAAGTATTCATAACTTTTAATTCATACCTTTTAATTCATACTTTTTCCTCATTTTCCTCAAATCGATAGTCCCTAGCAAGTAAACGAGATTTTATGCAATGTAAAGGTACATTTTAATACATGGAAATAGGGAGAGATGACTATGTAATATTTATGGTTTCATTGTTGCAGTTGGAATGGTGTAAGAGCAGTCAGTCTGTTAAAGCAGGTCACTTTTCCATTTTTAGGATTTTTTCTTTTATATATACTTGTGTTCCTCTCTTAACTTAGATCAAAGGCAACTAAAGAGGTAAATGTGAGAATATACCTATATATCCATTCTTTAAAAGTAGCCATAAAAAGATACAAAAAGAGGACAAGATGAGACAGAACATATATCATACTTCCACTTAGTACCTCTAATTTCCATATGGTTTTTCATTTTGAAGGATGTCCTGAGATAGGCTTGTTTCAGTTGGCACTGAAATTTAAATTTCATTGATAAATTTGGGTCAGATTTCAGAATCCATTTGAAACTCAAATACATACTTATAAACAGTTCACTTTTTTTCCTAAAGTTGATATTTTGGATTGCTTATTTTATATTTATTTCATCATTTAAAATAGGATTTGGATGACAGAAAGCACTGAGCAACATGGTTCCATTTCTGAAAACAGTCAAGTAACTCTCCAGAAATAAAAAGAATAGTCTGAATTATCTTTATATTTGGGAACAGGTCACATATGAAGTGCTCAGAGTTCATCTTTTGGTGGAATTCATTATTTACTTAGCAAAACAATAAATTTTTACCTGGAATTTTAAGACTTTTTTTCAGTATTTTTTTGTGTTGGATATATATACTGGAGCATTTGGTGAAAAAGAAAGAAATTAGGCATTTGAAATTATTCTATATCAGCTTTAGAAAACTGTACTTCAAAAATCTTTCCTCAAAAGACTGGAATCACTAGGGATCAAGTCCTTGAAATCTGGTCACATTCTTCTTGCTTTTGCTTTTTTCTGCTTTCCCCAATTACATTATGTGCTTTCACCTCTTATTTTTCCCCAAGGTTTTTATTATTTTCTTCCTGCTCCCACCCATAACTAGCACTCAACATTTCACTATTCACTCACCTCAATTTTGTATAGGTGAGTAATATGTTTCATTTTACCCATAGTGAGCAACACTTTTAAACACAATGCTTGCAACATGAGTTTAGATCTCTGCAAGCCTTGTGGCTTGTATTATGTACATAATATTGCAGAAGATCTAGATTGTTCTTGGCAGGAAATTAATATCTGTTCAGCCTGAACCTGTACCTTCAGGAAGGGGTCTATCATGCATTGTCAATGTACAATCAGGAATATTTTTCTCCCAATAAGGAATTGTTTTTGTAAGGATTTATTCTAACAGGTAACTCAGGAGAAAATAATGCAAAACAACATATAAAGAGAATAATTTAAAGTACATAAATTCACATGTGCGTGGCATGAATTCAGAATGAAAGTGTTCTTTACCTAGTTTTGGTTAGATAATTTAGGAATGAATAACAATAGTAATAAAGACTGTCTTCCTGAAGAGCCATAGAGAAGCTTAAGTTATTCCTACCCTATTCCAATTTCACGTTAGTCCCTGCTGTTAGAAACTGTTAGAATTAAATGGTTGTTGTAGATCCCTTCCAACTGAAACAGTCTGTTCTAAACTGCATAGTCACAGCAGTGTGATATCGTGTCAGAGTCTTTTGTATCTGTCCCATCTCTGAACAATTCTACATATAAAGATTTAAAAATATTCTAAAAAGTTAAGTCTGGTGAAAGTTGTTCAGTGAAGTGAATATATATATTCAGTGTCAAAAAGGAAAGACAGTTATAAAGTAGATAACCACAAAGCAGTAGTAAGGTATTGAAATCTAATATTCATAATCACACTAATGCTATCTATAGCTTTATTCACTTGATATGAACAGCAGGTTGATGAGACAGGCCAATTTCAGTGTGTAGTATTGAAGTGCTACACAGCTGAAAAATTCATAAGAAAGGGGACATTTTGGCCCAAACCATAAAATATTTCTCAAAAAGCATAAGTAGGACCACTAAGGATGTATTTATACACTATGCATATATTCAAGATCAGAATTTCTCCCTGTCAAGAATAAAAAAATGGTAGCCTTTTTTTTCTTTGATTGGTAGTATATGTGAAAAAAGGAACCAAAGCACCGTGAGAAGAGTAGGTGAAAAGTGCTGATCTTTCACAAGTGAAAACCTCATCAAAATGATGGTGTGACCAGAGGAAAGCAGTTGCTTTCAGTTACTCTGCATCACAGATGTACTGAGGTGAGGAACATTTCACTGAAACACTGTTCTCTGGCAGGAGGATACTGTCGTCCAGATGAACACAAGGTGCACAATGGAACTTCAGGTGCAGCAGGATGTAAAGAAAAAGCTGAAGAGCTGATGAGGACCAAGAAGTGGCTGCACAGGGCTCTCTCCAGAAAGCCAGTTTGCCCTGATTGTTGTTGCCTACAACAAATTGGCATTGCATGACTACATAGTAATCTCTGAGCAAGCTGGTTTAAAGCTCATTCAGCAGTATGTACTGCAGCCATGGTGCATGGAAAGCCTATTCACACTTAAATGAGATAATAACTGAGAAATATAAGTTTGCTGGAGTCTCTTTATCAGCATATGCTGCTCCATATCCTGGAGATTAAAATCACACACACATCTATTCACGTAGCTTAGTATTCAGTCATGTTTTATTTAGAAAGGCATGAATACCAGAATAAATGTACTCACATAATTAAAGAAATAATTTATTTGATTAAATATCAATGAATTTTCCCTTTCATTCTCTACATTAATTTCTGAACTGAGTTCTGAAGAAAAGATCCTTCCTCCATGCCCTGAACCAGAAAAGATGACCTTTGGAAAAGAGCCTCAGTACATAATGCAGCAATACATGATAACTGGTATGATGTGTGATCTGAGGCTTTAAAGCCTGCTAGTGCCCTCAGGGTGTGACTGAGGGCTGTACCAGAGATTTTCCCATGTGCTTACTTCATTATGCCAGTTTCATTCTTAAAGAAAGTTGGATGGTCTAAAAAAGATTTTTCAGCTACTCACCATTGCCTCACAGACACGGTTCTAATCCTGTTTGGTCTGTGTAGTCTGCTAACTATATCTCTGAGCTATTTTTCCAATAGAAACATTTAATTTCTCATATGTACAATTACAGGCATGCAAGTCCCAATAGGATCAAAGCCTGTGGCCTGTTCATGATGTAGAGTTACATTTGCAGCAGATTTCCTATTTTGGTTTACTCACTGAATCATTTTGATGAAAAAAAATGCATTTACCTTGAATTCTACAAAAAACAGTGCTTAATTCATGTATATAAATATGTCCCTTATAGGTATTAATTTGTTATATTAAAAGTTTATGTTATATTCATATATCTCTGAAATTCTATATTTCTGAATTATTAGTGTTTCCTCAGGATCTTGCTCTCTCACCTGTCTGTGGTGTTTCTAGTAAAACTAACATCAGCTTCATTTAAGATAAAAAGAGAGGGATTTCAGGAGACTTCTGGATCTATTCTGAACATGAGACAATAGTTAAAGAAAGCAGAATCGGAAAAGTACAATTCATTTAGTTATCCCTCTATAAAATTCAACTTTTTCTGTCAAAATAGGATACCAAAGAGAATGACTGTGACAGAAAAAAGATGTTTAAAAAGGACAAAAAACCAACAACAAATCAGAAGTATTGCATTGAACCACTAATGCCTGAATTTGCGAGTGACCACTTTGAGTGTACTGCCGTGCTTATGCTGATTCTTTACCAGACACATAACATTAGCAGTGACTCACATTCTGCTGCAAACATTAGTCCATCCATCCAAGAAACTATATGAGTCAATGTCAAAGTCCATTATTTGTATCTTTAGTGCTGTGATTCATGTAAAGGATCACTTTATTTTCCTCTATTTCCTCAGGTCGTCAATCACTTCTAAATCAAGCTTCCACATGGATAAATTAGATTACACTCAAACATCTTCTATTCTCTTACCAGTGCCTCATATCACAATAAAATCTGACCACACAGTTTGCAGCAATAAATGATAAAGGAAATTCTTCTAATCCAATTTGGCAGAAAAATTCTTAAAATATGAGAACAAAAGAAGTAGCCAGCTGAACTGTGTTGCCTCCTCACAAAAATCAATACAGAAAGAGGTTTGAAGTGCACTTTCTTGCTCACACTACAAGAATTTTTGCAAAATTTCTAAAGTTGACAATTTTGAAATATTCACACTTTTCTTGGAGATTGAAATACAAACATAGAACCCTGCAACATGCAGTCTTGCAATTGATGGAAAATGGGAAAGAAAAGTAGAATAGCTCTAAAAGCATAAGCAGGGATGAGAGGAAAAGGAGAAAGAAAGGAAGGAAATGTAGATCGAATAGAAAATTCTATTTTTTCAAAGCAAGGAATGCAATATTAATATCATTATGCCCAAAAAAAGAAAGAAGACAAATGAAAAATAAACCTATGTGAGTAGTTTAACTTGACAGATTTTTCAGAAAAGTATATAAAACAAGGAAGTGTGAAGATGCAAGAATTGAAACCAATGAAATAGATTTCTGATTTGCTTTTTTATGTATGAAGAAATAACAGGATCTGATGTTACAATAGATAACTGTATAACAGACATTTAAGTATTAATTTGTTTCATCTATTTCCACATTTTCACTTGACCTAGGTTTTGCACAGAATCTAAATCCATTTCTCTTATCCATCAGAATAATATATCACTTTCTCAGTATTACTATACAATTTTTAATTCTATAAAATAAAAATTTTAACAATAATTTGTGTTAAAGAAATTAACAAATTATAAATTTTTAATGTCTTGTAGTTCAGTTTTACTAAGTATGTTCTTGGATCTTATTCTACAGGTGAGAAATAGCTATTAAGAGTAAGCAAAAAAAATTATTCCACTGAGCACCAGCCATTTGCCATCTCATTCTTTCATGGTAGTGATTAAAAAAATAAATAGCTTCATCAGTGTATTTTCATGCTTCATCCACACACTGCCACTGTTAATTGCCATTGACAATTCAGAGAAAGTTACATATATATTTTCTGGGTTTGTTGTATTTTATCTAACAGCATTTCGTCCTTTTTTGAAGACAACTAGCAAATTCACTCTCATGAACAGCCTACTGCATTAAGAATGATCCTGTTTTCATGAAATAGCCTATTTTGTCACTGAGTGGTTTTCCTGAATCATTACTGTTAATTTAAAATTTAATATATTGGATGGGTTTTTGAAATTATCTTGCACTGTGGGGTTACCTGCCACTTGATTAGTCCTGAATTTCATTAGCCCTTCACCTTGACAAATAATAAATAAAGCAAGTAAATATGTCTCAGAAAACAGAGTGGAAAATTTCACAGTGTAAGAATATGATGTATAATATGAGTACAGCTACTTTCCTGGTATTAACCATAGTCTAATGATTGCTTCACAAGCATTTGCATCTACTGACCTATACATGCTTTGGAACAATGAATGGAAATTCATTGGCACTGAAAAATAAGGAAAGTAAACAATGGTTTCTGAGAAGGAACTGTCTGACCAAAACCATAAAGCTCTCCTGCATCCCTAGAATCAATGGTATTTTCTTATTTAGAAAGCTTCACTTTTCTGAGTAATAGCAATGCACCCATGCACAAACACCTACAAATATATCACAGATGAGATTCACATATGCTCTCAGAAACATGTCCAGACATACATTGTTGGCAGAGGTAGAATTGGGATGAGTAACAGCTGGGCCATCTGGCCAGAACCTATTTATGCAACTGGAGTTTAATGTGTGCTCTTTTATTATATGGCATTATTTCAGCCTTACAACAAAAGACATATGTTTTTTTAAAGTTATATTTTCAGCTAGAAAAAAAACCAGATTTTTTTCAATCAAGGTCCCAAGATATATCATTTTTTTATCCCCTAAGTATTTTTACTGAATCAGTATGCTTTGATAACAGAGTGGTACAGACATAAAAATTGTCATTAGTTATTAAGTCAATTATTTCCCCTCTATTCTTTGTCTGAATTACAGCTGAAACAACTAAAGAACCCTGTTCAGTACACATTGCAGAACTTCCCTTTGAGTATGAGTATCCTGCAGACCTAGTGCAAGGGTCATGGTGCAAAAATTCTGAGTGCACCCAAAAGAGACCTGGATTGTTCACTGAAATTAACAGAAAAGACTAAGAAGCTGCAGGGAATGCAGTGGGAGTGGTGGAGGTAGTGGAGGGGGGTAAGCCAAAAAATGAGACAGTGCAGCCAACAGTTTAAATTGAGGGAGCATTCCTTCTGCACAGGCTTTTCTCATATGTCCCATGACAATTCCCAAGTTCTCACCAGCTGAGCACCTGTGACTTGCATCCTATATCTGTTCCCAACTCCCCTTCTTCAGAGGATAATGAGTGCTCTCCACCTTCTTTCTTCTAGAAGTTATATTATCAAGGAGGAAGAAAAAAATTTCTTGAAACCTGTAATGATGCAAACAAGCCTGGTGAGCAAACAGAGAGAAATTTTCTTTTATTCATTTCAGGATCATGGACAAATGGATCATAGTAAAAGGAAAATTGGTTAATAACTTCTGTATTAAAATCTTCCTCCTTTGCTGTGTTTATATTCAAATGTATTTTACTGGTGGTGAAGAGAACTTGATTACTACATGGAATGACATTCAACCACAAAGAGCAATTTAGTGCAATGTCATTCTTTCTCCAAATCACCATTAATTCAGAAAACCTTATTAGAAAAAGTATATATATATATTTTTTTTTTTAAAGAGCAAGAATTTATTAAAATCTTGCAGGAATATACAATTTTGATCATAAATATATTTTACAACATATAAGCTTTGCAAAATAAGAGTGCCTAGCAAATTATACACTCCATAATAACTGTCAAATGGTCCTAGTTCTTATTTTAAGACCAAAGGGATGCACTAATGTTAAATATATTTTTAGTCTTAACCAAATAATTCTCGGTTTCTGACAGAGTAATACAGTTAGAGTTATATGTCCCTGATGTCAAAGCTGCATCTAACTGAACACTGCCTATTACTGTCAAGGAAAGCAGAAGTCAAATGCATATAATATTTTTTAGCTCTGTCATCTAACACAGTATGGAATACAAAGTTAGAGACTATTGTGGAAAATTTAAATCATGCCAAAAATAGCTTTTAAAAAAAGTAAGCATAGTAAAATCAATTATGCATTGAACATGTACAGAACTTGCATTAATATCACAATTCTGTTAACCAAATAAAAGAGAATGTAATTACATGGAAATATGCCATTTACAGATTACAAACTTCACATTAAAAAAGTTGAAGAAAGTTAAGGGACATACAAAGCAGGCATAACCAATTTATATGTCAAAATTGTCCCCATAATCTATTTGTATATTAGTGTAATCATCAAATTCCTAGCATCAATAAAGTGCAAATCACATTTCCATTGATTTTCTTTGAAGATTTCCCAGTAAAAATTTATTCTATCTGAACACAATTATACAAACTCTTCCTGAGGAGGAAACCTGGCTTACCTAGTTACTCTTTCATCACCTGTAGTTGTAGGGTTTTCACTGAATCACACAACAGTTGAGGTTGGGAGGGACTCCTGGAGGTAAAAGCTCCCTTCTGAAAGAGGACCAGCTACAGCCACTTGCCCAGGACCATGCCCAGAAGGATTTTGAAGGAAAACGTCCCTCTAAGACGTAACATCTCTGGGCAATCTGTGCCACTGTTCTGTCATTCTCAGACTGAAATTCCCACACTTCACATTGTCCACATTGCCTGTTGTTGCTGAGCACCGCTGAAAGGAGCCAGGCTGCTCCTTCTTTGCACCTTATCTTTAGATGTTTACACACATTGATAAGATTCCTTCTGAGCCTTCTCTTCTCAAGGCTGAACTGTACCAGCTCTGTGAGATCTGAAACTATCAGCATCACTAAAAGCCAGGAGTTGCACTGAAGGTAAATGAACATCTTATTTCAACTTCTGGGAACTGAAGAATAAGACTTGGAAGAGCTGAAGAAGACCCTGGGGGAAGAGAAGCCTCTTCTGGAGCAGTGAGCCACGAGCTTCTCAATGCTTGCTCTGAGATAAAATTGCCCATATGGGTATTAGGTGAGCAGGAATCTCTGTTTTAGAAACCTCGAGTGTGTGGGGCTGACATATATGCGCTCAGATGTCTGGGGGGAAGGCAGACTTTAGGCCAAATGTAGGGATTGCATGCCAACCTTAATAATAAAGTCCAAATTTGCACCTAGTTTTAGAATAAAGATGCTCTGGAATTCCTGACAATCAATGAAAACTCACTGTCATTTTGGAAAATTGTTGAATGGTTTAAATTAAAATTGTTCTGTCACAGTATTTCTGGCCAGCTCCAGTTATTCTAGTAAAATTTACACAAAAGTTGTTGACACTTAACCAGGTTTAATATTCAGATTTAAGTACTAGCTTCTGAATATTCACAGACTATGCATTTAAGAAGTTTAATAGATATTTCTTTATGACATTACTCATCACAATTATTGCTCTGCATTTGTAATTATATCTTATAAATGTGATTGCATGTATTTATACTAATTACACAATTATAGATAATTTCATGAATTATGGAAATACAAAAAGAGTGACTAAGCTTTACTGAAAGAAATAAGTAAATCAGCAAAATAAAAATGGCCTTAAGAAAGCATTGAGAAAGTGAAAGGATTCTACTCAATGTTTCTCAAATAAAGCATTTCCTTCCAAAATAACTTCATCTAATTCAAGCTATAGAAATATATTGTCTGGTACACTGTTTAATTCCATGACAATTTCATTCAATTATGTACCTATAGTCTAAATACATGTATAGGAATCCGTAGTATGAAAATCTACTGCTTCAAAACTTTAAAAGATATGGAATCTAGAGTTGGAATGCCTGAAGTTTATCACATTTCTTGTAGTCAATTTAATCTTCTCATAACAACCAAGAAGAGGGTGAAAAGTGATCAAAGTTATCATGGTAATGCATTCTATACAGTAAAAGTGACAGCAATGTCTATAGGGACAAATATTGAAATTAAAGCTTCTAAATTGCAAAAGAATGAGTTTGCTACTGTAATAAGAAAACACCAAATAATCAAGTCATTTATGTCCTTTTGGACTTAAGAATATAGAATAATGAATATCAGAGAAGACTCTTTTTTGAATCTCCAGTTTTTCTTTTCACGCACTTGCCTCACACGAACAACAGAATTAATCCAAATTAAAAACCATATAATGGCATAAGTGCAGTATGTACACCTACCCTTCTCCAGCTAGACTTAAGGATATAAATGGATATAAATAAATTGATCCCAAAGTTTAAAATATTTATGGATACATTTAATTTTTTTTATTTGTACTTATATTGTATTTTTACCACAAGATATCCAACATAAATGCTTAAATCTACTCCTCATAATAGTCTTATTTTATGATTCTGTAACATTCATTTCTTTATATTTTAACAATACAAATATCTCACATAAGTGTACCAGATATGATTAGAATTTCCAGATTTTTCATATGAGTTAAGTGAGCATGGATAGAGACATTATAGAAGCTCAGCAGATAGCTTGTAATTAATTAAGTTATTACAGATAGGTCATACTTGATAATGTGCTCGATGCAGCCTATAACTACATCAAAAGAAAGTGGTTTAATTTCATATTGAAATTTTACGTGCCACACCTGCAATGATTTTGATAGGGAGAAAATGTAGAGTAATACATCAGTGAGACAGACTCTGTGTGTATAACATGCTCTTTTTTAATAGTAATGTTTTTAATGGGTTTTTATGGTGTTTCAAAACCAAAAAATTATAGCAGCATATTCCACATGCATGGGGCTACACAGTACGCAAAATATCTTGAATCCTTTTTAAGATATTGCAGCACTGAGTGATTGCAAATGCTATGATCACAGAAAAACTAAAGACTGAAAACTTGCATTATAGTATTTTAACAAGATGTCACCACAATTCACAACTTTCTGTATAGGAGAAGCAAGGTCAGGTCAGGAAAATAATACAGTTGCATTGAAACACACAAATAGCACCTGTAGGCTGTAGTACAAATCATGCCATGGAAGGTTTAAAACTGGAAGGAGGAAAATGTTGTTGTTGAAGCAAGAAGAAAAGTCACAAGTGACGCACTATACTAGCAAAAAAAAATATTTGCAGCAGGAGTGAATAGAAATTCACTGAAAGAAACAAAATGCTAATCTAGAAATTGAAAATAATTTTGGTGCTGACAGCTAATCTAAAGTTCAGATGCATTCCAAATCTGCAAATGCACAGTCTTTCAAAGGACTTAGCTGTACCAATTACAGGAGTACAAAAATACAAAATAATACAAAATAATCTTGTCAGCAAGTCTGACCAGGTGCCTCCACTTCAGTTCCTTTATTCCATTCAATATTTCAGTTCAGCATTGAACCTTAGCTTAAATTGGCACTGCAGCAAACCCACACTGACTTATCCTTTTAAGAAGACTTGATTCTATACAATTTATAAACTTCAGTCAATATAGTAGCAAGCTTGAGGAACAAACACGTGTGGCCTACCTTAAATAAGTCATCTTAATGGAATATATAGTACATACAATTAATTGATAATATTATATGTATTATTGCATTTATATTCTGAAAATGTAATTAGCAGTTGGCAATCATTACTTGGCAAAGAAAAATTTATTTAATTATTAAGAATTACAAATAAAAACTTTAATTAATATTTGGTCTTTGATACTTATCTTTGCTGTATTAACTCAGGAATATGAACTGTATCCCTGCAATACCATTTCAAGAAGTGATGGCATAAGATTACTCTGCAAGTCCTTAGACAGCTTACAGTTAGTCAGGGGAAAGCGTATTTTCCTCATCTCACCGTGAAGTAAATGGGAATCTTGCTATCAACACTTATGTGAGGTTAATCAGTTTTGTCATTCCTGTGGCCAACAGTTTAGTTCTGAAGAAGAGTCCAAGTCTACCAGCATTGAAAAATAACAGGTATAAGTTTTTATATGTGCTGACATAGTAGGAATTCACAAGTAGAGGCTAAGGAGATGGAGAACAGGACCATGCTGAGCAAACAGAAAGGCTCTTCAGAGGGGTTTAAAATCATCATAACAAACAAACTCTCATTGGCTCTCAGAAGAAGTTGTGCAGAAGCAGAATAATGGTGTTCACCAGGGTATCACAGCATTTTCTTCAAACTGAAGAAATTTACATTTACTGCCGGATATTAAAATTTTGCTCAGTTCAAATTTAGCCTGACTTTAATAAATCATCAACACTGTTGGCTGGGAATTATCTAATGAAGTATTTTTCTGCCTGTAAAGTATCTCTGTTCTCTAAATCTGTCTTTTGCCATAGTGCATTGGCTTAAATTATCTTCTGAGAGAGCAAGTCGGGTTTTGAGACAACACTGCCTATTAGACTTCCTCCCAAAACTGTTGCTTTCCTTCGAACCCTCAGCCCTGCATCTTCTGCCTATACAACTGATGCTGACTGAGGAGTCTTGAGACTTCATAATGCCATAACTTGAGTGAGCCACACACTGAAATCAGCTCTAGGACAACAGTTACATACAAGCTCCTGGCTCATATGCAGATAAATAAGTCAAGTCCAATTTGATGATCACGCCAAGTGTATGACTGGACTGCCTCAGGCTTGCTCTTGTTTCACTTCAGATAATGAGCTGTGGCTGTTCAAAAAGGAAGTCTGAATTTTCTTTAAAAACTCTGTAGTGGAGTCTCAGTTTCCTGGAAATAACTATTATTCCACTGTGATAGACAAAATAGAAAAAAAAAAGGAAAAAAAGACAGCTAAAGTCTATCTACCACCTTCTCCCATATATAGACAGGATTCCAATCCAAAAATGTATTAAACAAAAACACTGGGGACAAGAAATTAGAAGTAATACTGCCAGATTCTGGAAACAGTGAAAATGTGTTTAAGACCAGTAGTTCAGTAGTTAACAGAGCTCTGATAGTTGAAATGTCCAGAGCACTATTGCTGCAGAATAGAGATCATCACTGAGCCAGGGATTTTGTTTAGTGAGAGGTGTCCTTGCCCATGGCAAGGGGGGGTTGGGACTCAGTGACCTTTGAGGTCCATTCCAACTCCTTAACATTCTGTGATTCTATCTACTGCCACAAGCATCAAAACACTACTACCTCAATCAAGAAGCTCAACACAAAGAAGGAAAGTTTGCTGCTAGCGTAGCTCTTACTAGATATTTCATGCTTCAGGTACAGAAATGCAAACTGTCTAATGCTGTATTCATGTTATGTTTGCAGTCAGCCAAATATTATGTAACTCAGTCTTTAAAGTCCATGCCTTTTGAGAGAGATGAACATGAGGGATAAAACTTCTTTCAGTTCCCCAGGATAAATGGGCAAGTGATAGTATTTGGAATTATTCATTTGGACAAATGAAACAGCATTTTACTGAAGTAACTGCAATGGCACAGCTGGAGGACCAGCTAAAGCTGTGATCTAATGCTCGCTTGGTGAAGAGCTGGCTGAATGACAGAGCTCAAGGGGTTGTAGAAAATAGGGCTACACCTGGCTGGCCACTGGCCACCAACAGAGTTCCACAGAGCTCAATTTCAGGGCCAGTTCTGTTCAGTGTACTTGTCAGTTATCTCAATGTACGAGTTAAATTCACCATTAGCAGGTTTGCTGTTTGATACCAAGCTGGGGGTTGCTATTAGGTCTCCTGAGAGATAAGAGGCATTACCCCTCGTCTTATCTCCATGTGCATCCCTCAGGGGGGTCTAGATGGATTTGAGCATTGGGCAAACCTTAATGGGATGAAATCTAACAAGACAAAATGCTGGATCCTGTACCTGGGAGCGAGTAATGCTGGGCACAAGTACAGACTGTGGGAGGAGTGGCTGGAGGGCAGCCCTGCAGAAAGGGATCTGGGAATGCTGGTTGGCAGCAGGCTCAGTGGGAGCCAGCCCAGAGGCAGCCCAGAAGACAAACCTCATCCTGGGGGCATCAAACACATCCTGACATCAGCTGCCAAAGGAGGTGACTATTTTCATGTATTCAGCCTTGGTGTGGCTTTACCTTGAGTATGTGTGCAGTTCTGGGCCCTACAATTCAAGAGGCATGTGGAGTTCCTTGAATGCATCCAGAGGAGGGCAACAAAGCTTGTGAAAGGGCTGGAAAGCATATCCAAAAAGGAGCACCTAAGGACTCTGGGCTCATTCAGTTTGGAGAGAAGAAGGCTGAGGGGTGGCCTCATTGCTGTCCACAGTCTCCTGAGAAGGGAAGTGGAGAGGGAGGTGCTGACCTTTCCTCCTTTGGATCTAATGGTAGGATGTGTGGTAATGGTTCAGTGCTGTATCAGGGGAGGTTCAGACTGGACATTAGGAAGTGTTTCTTTACTGAGAGGGTGGTCAAACACTGAAGGCCTCATGGAGAGGTGGTCGATGCCCCATGCCTGTCAGTGTTTCAGAGAAAGTGACCACTCCCCTACACTGGTCACTTGTGAGGCTGCGCCTCAAATCCTGTGTTCAGTTTTGGGCACTTCACACACATTGAGGTGGTGGAGATTTTCCAGAGAAGAGCAGGGGAACTGAGGAAGGTTCTGGAGCACAAGTTCTTTGAGAAGTGGCTCAGGTAGCTGGGAGTGTTTAGGTTGGAGAGACATTCTCTCTTTCTCTCTCTGTCTCTCTCTCTCTCTCTCTCTCTCTCTCTCTCTCTTACTGCTTGAAAGGAGGGTTTAGCTAAGCAGGGGTCAGGCTCTATCTATTCCCAAGCAACAAGAGATAAGACAGAAAGAAATATCCTCAAGTTGCACATCTAGATTGAATTTTAGGGGAAACTTCTTCACCAAAAGGGTTATCAAATCTCTGAATCTGAACAGGCTGTCCAGAGAAGTGGTGGAGTCATCCCTGAAGGTATTTCAAAGATACTTAGATGTGGCTTTTAAGGACATCTTTTAAAGGTTGACTTTGCACTGTTAGGTTTTTTTGTTGGACTCAATTATCTTAGAGTTCTTTTCCAACCTAAGTGATTCTATGATTCCATGAATAAGAAATTGAATTACAGTTCACATATAAAAATTTAATCAGGAGGAGATTAACAATAAACACTATTTCTCCATTTTAATTAAAAGCATTATTTCTCAGTGGTTTTTTTACCAAGTGAAAATTTGGTATTTCTGAAAATACTCTGAGTATATTTTTAAATTCTTTCTAATGCTAGGAGAATGAAGGTTTAATGACCTGATTACACTTTAATTGCAAGTATTCCGATCAAGAAAATAATTTGATGCTGCCAAATGTAGCAGGCATGCACTAACATATCACAGATTCAATGTAAGAGTTAAAAAACAGAAGATAAGAAAAGTATCTCTAAAAAATGCCAGATTATCTGAGGCTGAACTACTGAATTCTAGGACAGGTTGGTAACATATAGCCCACATTATGGTATTATGATACAAAAGGCACAAGTCAGGGAGAGAATCTGTCCAAAGCATAAGTATGGGATCATGAGTAGCTGTTGGAAATTCTTTTGTCCTTTCCATTACAATAAAGACAACATATAATGAAAATGTATACACCTGAAGCAGTATATTCTAAATATCAAAAGCAGGTTGCAACATACACCAGGGAATTGGAAATATGATTCTCACCTCTTCCTACTAACATTAAAAGATTAGTAGAGACAATGAAAGTGATTCCCCCATATCCTCTGAGAGAAACAAGAGGAAAACACTCTTCAACTGTGAAGTATGATTTGTGGCAAACACAAAAAGAAGTAAAAAAAGTTATTTGAAAGGCTTGGCTATAGTATATTAGCAGTATTAGAGAAAATATTGCAGTACACTGAGGGAGTGTTGCTTTGGCCATGATGGTCTAGCACTATGGGCAAGAAAAGGTTTTTCTGGAGAGGTAATTGCTTTCGTTAGACCAGCTGCTATAATTGAAAAAAGCAGCACATGGGCTTGAGAAGTTCTGTGCTGTTTCTAATCGTGCCAGCTGGAATCTGATGAAAGAACCTGTCTCTCTCTACAGTCTTGGCTTGGGAAACTATTAGTCCACCACCTACAGACACATGGAGAAATGCTTCTGAAACTTATATCCTCCCATATGATTTTAGAACTTGAGCTTATTGAAAAAATATTACTTCTAGGTATTGAATTGACTCAGTTCATTTCCCTGAGTAGATCAGAAACATGATAATTGGTTTTTTAGAAATGGAATTCCAGTATCTTTTGACACAGATTCCCAAAGTACAAAGAAAGGTATACAGTGTTTGATGAAAACGTACATAGGGCAAGTTTTATCCGAATACACCAGTAGAAGTTCTCTTCACTCTTTGCAAAGGTCTTTAAACTCAGATGGAGAACAAATTTTTGCTGCTCACCTGCTTTAACTGTTTCATCACACTTATATTCAGAAGCAGGCATATTTAATAACATGGATGTTTGTTGCCACAGAGACATAAGATCTTATTGAAGCTGCTCTGAAGCAGAAGCTGTAAAAAATATTAGTAGATAAAGCAGATAAACCAAGCCTCAAAAATAATCTCAATTTATGCAGATCAGCAGTGAAATTACTTTTTAAAACTAAAGGCATGTTCTGGAACAATGCAAATGTGAGGATATGGTTATTTTACAGGTTGAAAAAATAGGAAATAACATATAGTCCTAAACTAGTCAAATATGTGCTATAAATAGCATTATATAATATTAACTGAAGGAGAACTAGGTCACTAAATTATCAAGCAAGCACAGAAATGGTTGCCTTGAAACAGACATCATGTAAAATAGCAGGCTGTCAGTAGAAAATCTATGACAGTCTTTAGGGACATGAAAATAAAATGATAGCATGGCCAAAGCTCATTTATAATTGCCAAATTAAGTTATTCAATTATTGATGTAACAATGGTCAGTGTCAGATTGTTTTTCCCTCATCTGTCAGTCTCTTAACAGAAGTAAGGATCAGGGAGGTTGACCTCTCAATTTTCTTGACTCTTCATGTAGTAGGAAGATATTAGCGATGAATAATTACAACATTTTGCACAAATCATTCAAATAAGGAATCAAATATTTCTGTTTGTTCTCCATAGAAACCATACATACAGGAAAATTTTACTGAGGAGTTACTTACTTAATTATTTTCTCCTTACTGAGACAGAAAATACTGTTCCAGTGCTAAACCTTTTAATATATTTTTCTGTTTTCTAAGATCAAATAATTGGTCAGGTATTTCAGGTTTATTTATTGTTTATATTATCAGTACCATAAAATATATACGTAACATCAATACAATTGTACTTCTGCTGGCTTCCATTTGAAGCACCAAGTTTATGCTAAGTGTGGGTAAAAAAATAACTTGATCAGAAGCCAAGTGTTTATTGCTTTTCTCATTTTTTAGCACTGTGATGTCCACATTTCAGATATTCAATGGAAAAAAGGAGCAGCAGGGGCAAAATATTCCCATATATTTAAAATGAGTACCCACCTCATTCTCTATAACTCCTCATTTTAGTCAATATTTTAAACTTACAATCTTCATAATTAAATAACGTTAATTAGATAATTCTGTCCTTTTCAGGCAAACAGGTCTTCACACCGTTAGGACTCAGGCCCGCTGTACCCAAAGATGACTTCGACATTGTCTCATAAAGCTTTTGAAATGAAGACTTTAAAATGAAACACTGGTTTCAGTGACTTCTGTTCAGAATAGAAATGACCAATGACCCAATCAGGGTACAAAGCAGAAGGACCAGTACCTATGATATTCACTGCCTTGCTGGATCAGTATTTGAACTGCCTGGTAAAGTCTAGTCCTGGTAGGTAGAAATGGCAAGCTGTTGTAATCTGAAAGGTATTTGATGAATGCCATGGAGCTAATAGAAAATCTCAGTAGAGCCCAGTCGCTCTGTTACAAGTAACTGTATAACTAGAGCCATCATCACAACTGGCATTTCTATGTCTATTCCAAGACAGACAACTAAGAATGAAATATACAGATAATGAAGGCTTTTAAATTCAGTGAGTAGTTTTTCTTCTAAAATTTGTATGTCACTATGATTAATATGGTTTTCTCCCTGATCAATCTAGTATAAAATTATTGATGATACATTAGCTACTAAAATGTCTAAATCTACTTGTTCTTAATGCTTTGCTCTCACAAGATGATTCTTACATGAACAAAAAGGGAAATCAATCAGAGTATGGAAAATCACTAGGTATTTCTATCTGTGATGTAACTTCCCAGGGAGATGCAAACCCTCTAACTTTAAGAGTAGTTTCTGAACGTGAATATCTCTCACACAAGTTATACCATGCTTCTTCCTTATGAAGGATCTTAAGAAGTACATATGGAACTGAACCTAACACCAGTTATTGACTATAACAGAATTTGTCACATAAAAATATTTTTACACCATGTGATTTTATTGCACAGTGAACCATTGCCTGATTTCCATAAAATTAAAATATTGCAGGAGAAAAGCATTCACGCTTTCCCCTACATATCAAGGGAATGGATAACAGTAATGACAGCAAACATGGCCAACACCCTATTATTTGCCTTGATTGAAGACTGTAGAATTTACAGGCATTTGACATTTAGTACATTAAAAATTTATGAGAATATATGTATGATTGTATTAAATAGTCCATATTCCAGTACATGAGAAACTATTTTATGTAGATAGATAGATAAAATAGAAACGATTTTATCTATATATATATATAAACTATTTTATCTATACATATATATATATATATATATACACACCTATCGAATTCACAGGCAACCCCAATGAGGGGAGAGAGAATGATGCATCTGACTCCATCTTATCAGAAGGCTAATTAATTACTTTATTATACTATATTATTCTATATTATATTACATTATATTACATTACATCTAAACTGAATCTGCCAAGCACTCAACTCTGCACACAACAGTGAATCTCATGACTGTCAGCCAACAGTCCTGATAAACACATGCTCGGCCCTGATAGGCAAGGAAACAAAGCACCATCACTTTGGGTAAACAACCTCCATATTGCATTCTACTTTAGCACAAACACTGGCACAGCAAATTATAAGAATTGTTTTTCATTTCTCTGAGGTTCAGAGAATGTGAACTCCGAAATATTCTTGGGAAGAATGGTGCCTTACTTTTCTCTGTGAAGAGAAATGGGCTACAATGACCTGTGGTAGTATATACTTTCTTCTAATGCTCAGATATTCTGAAAACTGTAAATTTCTACAGTAGCTGCAAAAAGACTGGCTGTTCATGAGCAGATAGAAAAGGTTTTATGTCATTGTAGGAAACCATGATAGTCTGACACTTTTATGCTGGGTTACAAAGATTATAGCTGTGTACAGAGGAAAAAAAAAGAATTCCTACTGTGTGATATGTAACCAGTTGAAATAATGTTGGAAATACCAAATAAAATGACAGACTAATAGAAGCCCAGAATTGTTAAGGTTGGAAAAGTTTATTGAGCCCCGGCAATTAACCTAGCACTGGCTTAATAGACATCCACACATTTTCTTTAATGCTTCCAAGGATGGTGATTTCACCACTTCCCTGTGCAACTGTTCCAGTTCCTGGCCACCCTTCCAGTGTAAAAGTTTTTCCTAGCAATCATTCTAAACTTCCCCTAGTGCAACATGAAGGAATCTCCTCTTGTCCTGTCATTTATTCCTTGGGCAAAGAGCCTGACCTCCACCTGAACTAAAACCTCCTTTCAGGTGATTGTAGAGAGCAAGAAGGTTCTCCCTGAGCCCCCTTTTGTTCAACATCTCCAGCTCCCTCAGCCACTCCTCATCAGACTTGTGTTCCTTTCTCTGGACCCCTCAATGTCGTTCTTGCAGTGAGGGGCCCAGAAGTGATCCCAGGATTGGTGGTGTGGCCTCACCAGCGCCCAGCACAGTGGGACAATCCCTGCCCTGGTCCTGGTGCTGCACCACTCCTGATCCAGGCCAGGGGCCATTGGCTGTGTTGCTCCCTTGGGCACCCCTGGGCTCACTTTCACCTGCTGTCACCAGCACCCCCACATCCTTTTCCAGTTTTTCAGCCACTCTGTTCCAAGTCTGTCTGCAGTACTGCCTGGGGTTGTTCTGAACCAAAACAGGACCTGGCACCTGGTCTTGTTGAACCTCATACAATTGGCCTCAACCAATCAATTCAGTTCATCCTGATACCTCTGCAGAGCCTTCCCACACCCCCACCCAACTTGATATCATCTGCAAACTTACTGAAGATGAATAAAAATGTTGAATTTCTCAAATCTGCAAGACTTCCTTGTGGATCTTCAAATTCAGAAACCTTTTAGCACAAGGTTGACATCGCCAAGGACTGAGTGCTATGCAGAACAGCTTTGTACTAGCTTTTCTGTTCAGATCTTCAATCCAATTTGGCTACTAAAAACAAACAAACAAAATCACTAAAACAGTCTTGAGAAGAAACACACAGTTGAAGAACAATCACATGAGATCTGCAATAATAGATATAAATTCTGATGGTTTTAGTAGTTTCAAAAGGAAGGGAAGTAAAAGTGGAACAAGAGCACAAGAGCACATGAATTTAAATAACAATAATATACTTGTAGCTGTTGCCAGTTAAATAGTTAGTTTTTGGCCATGTAATACAGTTTGGATGATGATTTTTGCTAAAAAGATGTGCAGATGTCTGTAACACACATTCATATTTGTTTGTATGAGGTTAGATGGATGTGAGTGTAAAATACAGCCTTGGTAATACCAACATGCACAGCTAAACTGAGATTATAAAGTGAGGTAACACAGAGGAAAAACTTTTAAATTTAAGAGTACAGAAGATATATGGACATCTAATATATTGTAAGTATCAGAAGTGGCAAGCCAAACAGCCTATATGTCTATTGCAAACTTTTGCAGAGATGTTCTTTATTATTTTAGATTTCAGAATTAAATATGATTCACATATAATCTTAATAAACCACATAGTTCTAATATAACTTCTCCACCTAAAAAAGGAAATCACACAGGAAAGCCTCCCTTTTGTCCTTGTAAATCTCAACCATCATGAACATATCAGTCCAGAAGTATACAACCAGAGGCTCTGATTAGAAAATTTAAGAAAAAACAATTTAAAAAATTTCAGATGTGTTTTATTATTATTATCCTCTGCTTTTGAATTGTTGGGACACCCAGCCCTGGTTATCTAAGTCTTGGCTGATTTGCCAGTGGAATTTTTATTTGATGAAGTTATGAATAGGAATTAAATTGAACACTTTCACATTAAGTCTCAAAGCTGATAAAGCTGGAAAATATTATAGATGAGCTTGTAAACATCAGTGTAGCAAATTATACAGTGTTCATTTCTCTTTTAGCAGTTAATTATGTTTTCTGATTGTACTGGTAATTCTGTCTCTACGCTTTGCCAAAGTGTTTAGAAACTTTCTATGGCAAGTGTTGTTTCATGAAAACAAAACCAAAGTTAAACAAACAAAACACCCACTAATCACCCCACAACAACTACAACAACACAAACAACCAGAGAAGCAACAAAACAAAAAAAAAAAAAAAAACCAAAAAACACAAGAAACAAAACCAAGAAATGTCACAATGCATAAAATTCTGAAACAGAACATCATGGCACATGTAATTCTGAAGAACCCACCTTAGCAGAGTTTCCATATGATGTTTTGGCACAAAAATGATTACTAAACTGCTTCTAAAATTTTATTATTTCTGGAATAACTCAAGTGGAATTTTTTTCCTGAAGAGACAGAATGTTATCAGCTATTTTGTCCCTTTTCCTACCACTAAACCTACCTATAAGCAGAAAAAATATTTTAAAAACTCCCAAAAATCCAAATGAAGAATAAAAAGTTCTGAACTTCAATGCCGTTTTTGCTGGAGAGAAGCAAGAAAGCATTTTTGAAGGCACTGAATTCAGGTTAGCTGATTTTTAATTCCACGGCACAGAGTAATGGTAATTTTATGTTAGAGATATATTTCTGATAAATATGCAACGCTAATGAAAACAAGGTGGTAATCTTCCTTTCACAGCACAATTCAAATGATTCTAAAAAAGGTGAAGTTTTAGTAAAATTAGCCATGTGCGTCTGTAGGTGAATGTCTGTAGTAAATATTAAACATTTGCAAGTAAATATGAACACTTTCTACATTACTTTGCCACCAAGATTGATTAAACACAGATTTATTTTAAAGAGATGAAATATTAATTTGCATCACTACATCATGAAAACCCATTATATTGGTTTGAAATTTCTTTGCCAATTATTTACAAATGTCTAACAACCAGAGGTTGAAGTTATGCTGGTATAATAATTTGCTGTCTTATTCATGCAGAAGACAATTATTAATGACTGCCATTACTGCAGTTAAAATTCATACAGTTAATCTTATTTATGAATTTGAATGTACTCATTTTCCATGTTTATCACATATAAAAGTGAGGAGTGATTTGGAATTTGCTAACAGAAATACGCTTAGGAGCATTAGTATTTTAAATTGCAAGAGGATTATAATATTGCAGAGACAATAGATGCTTTCTAAACACCTGCTTATTAAATTTTTTATCAATGTCTCATTAAACCAAATATGGGAGCATAGTGGTTTTTGTTTTGTTGGATTGGTTTTTTATATACTGTTTGGTTGCTTTATGAGACTTTTCCAAGTTCTTCATCTTAAACATCATGTCTATTATCTGAATGTGTTTTTCTGTATTTCATCAGAAAATTCAACACTACATATTCAATCACCACTCTAACAGCACACAAACAACATATTTTTTTTTCCAAATACAGGAGAACAGTGTATAGCATTCCCAGTTTAATGCCATCCAGTTTCAGTGGAACTGTCCTTTTACAAATAAGAAAGACAACCTTGCTGATTGAATTCCTGATGTCAAGTAGTCTTTTTTTTTTTTATTTTGCAGTGTGTCACAAAGACAATTAATTTGTCTGTAACTGATTTTAATGTTGTCTTTAATGGATCAATGCTGTTTCCAAACAGCTCTCAGATTCTTGGATTACTCAATTTTGGATCATTGGGCTTTGGGCCCCAATATCTACATCCTGCTAAATTACATGTATCTAGAGGTGGTGAAAAATTAACATGAGTAATCTGGGATATGTTCTTTGATTGCTCTATAGTTCAGGTATTCCAATAAATGTTGTGGGAAGAAGAATTGACACATTTCTACACAACATGGAAACTGAAATCAAAATGAGCACAAAGAAGGGTTTTTTTCTCATTAAAGAGATTGATTTAAAAAAAAATGTTTATGAAAAAAAGGACTTTCCTAAACCTGATTTGATGGCTATTATTTTGCATTAGAATTTAAAATTCATATTCATTTTTCCTAGGAAAACTGAAGATAATAGAGAGAGTTTATAACTCAATCTACTTTCAGAAAGTAATATAACACTGTTATTTTAAGTTTTAATTGTCCCAGGGTACCTAAGAACTCATGGCAAACACATGCATAACCTTCAATCCCCATGTGTAAAGTGAATTCAGTCCTGTGTGTGAAACATGACAAATACATAGCAGGGTTTCTTATATTTCCTTCCCAGTATGACCTTATAGTATTTAAAATATATGAATATTTTTAAACTAAATTTTAAAAAATGTTATTTTAAAAAATTATCTATGTCAATGTAATCAATATACTTAAAATTATCTCTTAGTCATATTTAGTGTTGATCACCAAATAACCTCAAACATAAGTGTCTGTGGAGCTCAGTTCTCCATTTATTTCTCATTAGAAATTGTTTTTCTCACTGCGCAAAACCAGAACGTACACAGTGGCAAATATTGCATACAACATTTTCCTTGTATTTAGCAGTCTGCCACATGTTTTGAACATAAAAAAAACCCTGCTTCTATAGAGATCTTCTCAAAATTTCTTTCTGTGAATCTATTGGCATTTTTTCAGTTCACTTGCAAATAATTATGTCTGGAAAAAAAAATCAAATCAGTAGCTTAAAAGAGCACCTTAACTTTATATACTAATAAATAAGAGAAAGCGAGCTTCAAATACATTGCAAAAATTATTATTTCAATGGACATTTTTAATTAAGAACTCTATTACATGCATTTTACTGCTGTACACGTTTCTCAAGGTTATTTGAAAATGACTAGTTGTCATAGCAACTGAACTTTCAGAAACTCTGTCCTAATTTTCCATTAGGAGCATTAGTAGTCTAGCATGGAATTTGAGTAAGCTAAGAACAGTATCAGGGAATGTATCAGGTTCAAATTTCCAAACATGAAGGTCTGGATGCTCAGCAAACCTTTGACAAAGTTCAAAATGTGAGGTTTTGTCCTTTTCAAGAAGTGAGGCAGAGATAGCGTTGCATTGCCCTGTCTTTTGATTTTGGTGTTATCACAGGCTGTTTGGAACCTTATTTCAGGAATTCTGTTGTTTTCTGCAACCAAAACATTGAATCAAGAACCCAAATCTTGAAAGGAATTAACGCTGACAAGTTGAAGAAGGTTCTATCCAAGGAAAACATGCATGTGTTTAACATCTCACAGGACTGAAATAAATATCACAGCATTTAATAGAGCCACAATATAACCACAGCTGGTTATAACATCAAGGGTTGTGATACACTTGAATACATATCTCTGAAGGGGAAAAAAAACAACTAAAAATATTAGATAATGCTTCTTCTACTGCCTGTATCTTCTCCCCCTGTATTTAATGCCAGAGGGCCACTTCTCAAGGAATTTGTAATGGAGATATTTCATTACCTGGAATTTAAACAGGGGAACATTTTCACCACAAGAGCAGACAGTAGCCTATGATAAATGACAGAAGTTTGCCTTTCCATAATATAATGTATTTCTTGTAAAACATAGCTTGGTCTCTGTTATTTTCATCTATACACTTTTAAACAACTCACTTCTTTCCCTCACTTGCATTCATTTTTCTGTGCAAGTCATCAAGGTTTTAGGGTGAATTCTTAAATTAGTTATTGTTTTATTTTACATTTAAGCAGTTTGCTGCAATTTTCCTGTCCCAAAGAACATTAAAGGAGTCTCCTTTTAAGTTCAACTCAGAACAACAAAGAAATAAATGAATTAGATCAATATTTTAATAAGTAATATAATGCAGTGCCAAACCAGAAAACAACCTTAGAAGCAATGAACAGAAGTCAAAAGAAGTTTAAGTGCACAAAAATCAATAAATTTGTTTATGTGTTGCCTGTTTTTATGAGAAGCCCAGAATGAGTGGCTGCGTTGTACAGCTAATATCATAACTGTCTCCTCAGGACATGGAATTTCTGGAGCAAGTCCAGAGGAGGCTCCCAAGTTGATAAGAGAACAGGAGCACCTCCCCTAGAGAGACAGGCTGAGAGAGTTGAGGCTGCTCCTCCTGGACAAAGAAAAGGTTGAGTGGAAAGTTCAGAGCAACCTCCCAGTATCTAAGGGGCCTATAGTGAAACTGTCCTGGTGACAGGACAAGGGGAAATGGATTTACACTGAAAGATGGGAAATTTAGGTTACATGTACAGAAGAAAGAATTCTTCCCTGTGAAAGTGGTGAGGCACTGGCACAGAGAAGTTGTGGATGCTCCATCCCTAGAAGTGTTCAAGGTCAGACTGATGGGGCTCTGAGAAGCCTGTTCTAGTGGAAGGGGTCCCCGCCCATGCTAGGAACTGAATGATCTTTAAGATTCCTTCCAACCCAAATAATTTTGTGAAGCTGTGAAGTGAATTTTAAAAATTTTCTGAAACTACTGATTTCTGAGTCAAAATATTTAGTGATGAAATTATTCATCCTCAGTTGCATATCCAACCGCATTTTGGGTACACCCAAATTTGTTGTTTGAGTAAATCTAACTAATTTAACATAGACATATAAATCATTGCAGTAGTTAGAAATTTCATCAGATAGACAATTAATCAAACAGAATTCTAACTGACATTTCTCAAAAGATTATTCTAGGAGAATACAATGCACCTTTGGGGTTTTTAACTCAAAGAAATCAATATATTTTTCAAAAGTTGTTATGCATTTTTGATAGAAAAAAAGCTCTTTATTGCTCAGTATTTACACTCTGGATCTCTCTTGACACATTAAAGGGAATAAAAGTGTAAGTCTGGTGGGTACACACTGATTACCTCAATCATGTATGAACAGAAAAATCATGAAGAAGTAAATATCACAAATATTAGTTCCTGCACATTTTTACATACACATCTGATATAATCCTGAATGAGGAAAAAAATGGCTTGAAAATCACTGGAAGAATTGAAGCGCAGTACCACTTGAGTTCATCTATTATTTCATCTACTACCCTGTCATTTGCTTTTTCTCTGAGTCTGACAAGAAACAGGGCTTTTACAATGTCTTGGTTTAAAAGACAGGTGCCTGCCAAGCAATGTCGGAACCTTCCTGGGACAGAAAATATTAACCCCTTTCCTCCAAAATATTAGAACTTTGAAATTTCAGGCAAAATACCAGGCAAAGATATCAGAAAAGGAATAACAGTTTATTACTAGTGTATATATGTATAACAAGACAAACAGCAGCAATGTCAGCAACAAGAAACAAGCCCAGAAACCCAATAAACAATAAAACAATAAACAATAAAACAATAAACAATAACACCCCCCTCTCCCAGCTGTCAAGCGCTGCCCCTTGGGTGCAGTTCCGGTCATGACCAGCAGGGGCGCTGGTGGCTCCGGGCCGGGCAGGGAGGGTGCGATGATTACCCCGCGCCTGCAGGGGGCGCTGTGGGGCGCGCTCCGCCGCCTCTGCGCATGGCAATGGCAGCTCCAGCAGAGGGAGCGCGAGGAAAGAGCCTTCCTTTCCAGGGAAAGGGGCTTCCTTTCCAAGGAAAGGGCCTTCCTCTCCAAGGAAAGGCACTTCCTTTGCAACCTCTCAGGCAGCACCAAGTCTCAGGGCCACTCTGCGTGGCACAATGGACTACAGCAGAACCTTGGAGCAGCAGGCTGGAACAGCAGAGGCGAGCGCACCCAGGGTGGGAAAACAAAGTGTAGCAAAGACTCCAAAGCTGTGACAGGAGCCTCAGGGCTCTGGGAGGACATGGAGGACATGGAGTTAAAGCGTAGCAAAAAGCCCAAAGCAGCAGTAGGAAGCAGCAGAGCTGGGCAATGGCAGACAGGCTTCCACAAGCAGCTGGGAGACGCTTCCTCCAGAGAGGGGGAGGGAGTCAGGGCCCTCTTCCCCGTGAGGCCGGGTGCTGAAATGGGCCTTTGCAAACAAAGGCTCACCCAGAAGCAGTGAAGGACAAAAACTCTGCAGTGGCAGTGAATGCCCTGGGCAGCAGAAATCTGTCACCAAAACCACAACTGCCTCCACTCCATTCCAGAGAGCCAAACTGGGAGAGGGGACTGAGCCCAACCCCTGACCCCCAGCCAAAATCTCGTAGTATCTCTGGACTTTCCAATGGAAAGTCCCCCAGCTAAGAGACAGCAGCGAACTGCACCCTTCCACTTCCTTGTGTCCCAGCCACATCTTTTGTCTCTCTCATCATTCCATCACTTAGACAAAAAATGGAAGAAAAAGTCTGTGGGAGAAAGAAAAAAATAAAAGAAAGGGAAAATCCTAAATTCCAAGAGGCAAGAAATAAGTAAACAGTCTAAATTATTACATGTTAGTAAAACAAAATGCTGCATTTACCTAACTGGCAAATTATTAGAAGCAAAGGAAAACCACAGAGAAGTTTTACATATTATAGAGTAAATACACTGGTTTGCTGAGCAGCCAAATTGAGAAGACCACACGTCCTGGTGAACAGAACTGAACTCCACCAGATTTAAAATTTTAAATAAACAGAGTATTTTATTTGATATGGTAATATAATCTAGGTTGGACTCTCCTGCTAAATTTAAGACCATCTACAATATTCATTGTGGTTAAAATAATGAATAGAGCACATTCCCCAACACTGTAATATGTGTGATTTTCCTTCTGATTGCATAATGGCCATCCATTATATGACACGGCAACAATAAACGTGGGAATATCCAATAACCCTTAGTGACCTTAGATGAGCATATAGTTTGTCATTAACTAGATATATTCCTGGAAAAATACAGCTGCATGAAAACATTACTTATTTATAGCAGAAAGTAACTACAAGTTAGTGGCCTGTAGAGAAGCAGCAAGGCAAAAGGGGGAAAGTAGAAAAAGAAACTTTTGAAGTAATCTTTGAAGAGAGCACATAAATTCATCAGGAGGAAAAAATGTAGTATAAGTCAGGGACATCAGAGGAAAGGATCAAAATATATTAGAATATAAAACCAGCAGAATTTCCAACTTTTTTTCCAGTCAGGTGTTTTCAGAGAGTTTTTTTCCAAACAAACCATATTAGATGCCCAAATTAAACAATCACATGGTGTACATAGCAAGTTAGAAACAGAAATTTTCAAATCACTTGTGATAGGTCACAAGTCAAGCCAGGATGTGACATGTATACCTCTAGTTATACATTCAGAAACATCAAGGAGAGACCTGAATGTCAGGTGTACCTGTCCATGAAATATGGCCATTGCAATAGAAATTAGCAAATGTACTTTAACAAAAAGACTCATTAAATACTATGCCAAGCACCTACTAGTACAAAACACTTAGATAAACTGTTGAGCAAATATGCTTGTGACGGTGCTCACAGGAGTTTCAGATGGATGGAAGAGACAAGGATCTTGACTCCATTATCAGAAGGCTTGATTTATTATATTATGATATATATATAACATTGTAACTATACTACATAGAAATAGAAAGGAAAAAGGAAGCTTCTTCAGAAGCTGGCTAAGCTAAGAATAGAATAGAAAGAGTAATAACAAAGGTCTGTCTCTTGGCAGAGAGCAAGAGCAGCCCTGCCGTGAGTGGTCAGTAGACCCAAACATCCACAGGGGATCAATCACGGATCCACCTGTTGCATTCCACAGCAGCAGATAACCATTGTTTACATTTGCTGCTGAAACTGCTCAGCTCCAGCAGGAGAAATCCTAAGAAATGATTTTTCACAAAAGGTGTCTGCAACATGTGCTCATATAACTAACATCACATTAAAAGTCACAGATTTATCTGCAAGCAAAATGTTGAACATATGAAGTTTGAATGTCTCTTTCAAAAAAATTACTGTAGAAATTATTGACTTTCTGAAGAAACATTATCTGTTGATTTCTTGATGACATACGGAACAGTTAACAATTAAATGTGTATTGGGCTTTCCTGGCAAGGTTTGGGTAGTGGGAGGGCTACAGGGGTGGCTTCTGTGGGAAAGTGCCAGAAGCTTCTTCCATGTCGTACAGAGCCAATGCCAGCTGGCGTCAGGGCAGACCACCTCTGGCCAAAGCTGAGCCCTGAGATAGCGTATCATAGAAGAAAAGCTATTGCACAGGAGCAACTTCATCCAGAGAGCAGGACTGAGAATATGTGAGAGAAAAGCCCTGCAGATACCCAGGACAGTGCAGAAGGAGGGGCAGGAGGTGCTCCAGGAACCAGAGCTGAGATTCCCCTGCAACCCATGGTGCAGCCCATGGAGAGGGGCTGAGATTCCCCTCTTGCCCATGGAGTACCACAGGGGAGCAGAGATCCACATGCAGCCCCACACAATGACAGGGAGGTGCCAGAAGGAGACTGTGAGCCCACAGGAAGCCCATGCTGGAGCAGCCTCCTGGCAGAACCTGGAGTGGGTTGCTCCTGGAGGACTGACCCACACTGCAGAATTTTGTGAAGAACTGCAGCCCATGGGAAAAGCTTACACTGGAGAGGTTTATGAAGGAGTGTCTCTCGTGGCAGGGACACTATGCTGGAGCAGGGGAAGAGTGTGAAGAAGAAGTGGCAGAGACAAGGTGTGATGAACCAACTGCAATCCCCATTTTCTGTCCCCCTGCACTACTGGACAGGAGGCAGAGAAAAATAGGTGAGAAACTGAGCCTAAGAAGAAAGGAGAAGTAGGGGGGAGGTGTTTTAAGATTTAGCTTTTATTTTTCATTATGTTACTCTGATTTAATTGGTAATTATTTAACATAATTTCCCAAGATCAAGCCTGAAGCCTGTTTTGTCCATGATTGTAATTGGTCAGTGTTCTTCAGTCAGAAGCCTTTTGTTATAATTTCTCTCCCCTGCCCACTTGGGGAGGGGAGGCATAAAGTGGCATTGGTGTCCAGCCAGCATTAATCCACCAAAATGTATAAAAAATAAATATAATACCTTTTCACAGAAAGAGAATTAAACAAAGTTTCCAAATTATAGGAAAAACATTGAAAATATCACTCACCTATGTACCTGTTGCAAATATTTTTTATGGATTTTCATGGACTAACAAATTAATAATCCCCAACACTGCAGTTTCTTTTTATTCCACTCAGGAACAATTACATTTTGGTGATATATGATCTAGTTGTATAATATATAGTAAACATATAGTAATTGAATGAATATAAACTAGGTTTGGATTAATGTAAAATTAATATTTTTCCCTCAGTTTTTTTTTTTTTTTCCATAGGTCTTTTGGACAAGAAGTTGGATAGTTCAAATTGCTGAACTGTTAATTGTGTGAATGGACTCCTATTTACAACTTCTTTCATCACTGATGATAATAGATAATTCCACCCAACATTGTCCCAGTGACAACTGGATTTATTAGTATCTTTATGTCCAGTCAACTAAGCATAGGGACTATAATCTTATTCCCAAGAATTTTGACTTCAGCTTTGACAGTTCACTGTGGAACTGCTGTACTCATGAATTCAGCCTGTTCATGCATGTGTGTAACTATTTAATCCTGATGTTATTTAGGCAGTAACTTAGGACATTACTTATACAGCTTCATATTCTTTTATGTTGCACTACAATAACATTTATATTCATTATTCTCAGTTCTGTTGACAATTTTTTCATAATTTCTTAAAAAGCTGTCACTTCCCTCCAATACATATGTCTTTAATAGTACAAAAATGTATCCTATTGCAGTTTTATTTGCTGGAATTGCTGTATGGAAAAACTAGGAAGACAAAAAGGGGTTTTAAACAGGAACAAGCAAAGCAAAGCACTAGCTATTAAATATTCCCTCAAAGCTGTAGGAGAAAAAGAGAGTTCCCTTGGTAAATCCAGTCTAAATGTGAGAACTCTTTAAATCTTCAGTGAGCAATTGTTATGGTAAGAACTTTGCATCAATAATTAAATCTATTTATGATTTATGAGGAGAAAAATCATCTGAATTTTAATGTCTTGTGTATATATTTAACAATGGCTAATTGAGACAGATGTTAGGAGATAACAGATGGTAAATGATTCTCTTATTTTATAAGACATTTATAAAAGATAAACAAAATCACATGTCAAAATGATAGAGCTACTCTCAGTTCAGAGATACAAGCCTCCCTAAACTCATTAAGATGAAAACTATAGGAAGAACAGGTGTTCATATAAGTGGGATTTAAGTTTACACTCATGAAAATAATAGCACTTTTCCACATACTCACACGTTTCGGTATGTCTGTTGGTTCTGTCTTAAAATTGAAATATGTTTTACATTCTGTGGTTTATTTTGTACTAGATCATTTTACCTAATCTGTAACAAGTTGAAACCCCAGCTTCTTATTCATCTTTTATTTAGATACTAAATTCAAAACTATGGATGTGCCAGCACTCCTTTCAGCCCAGTGGTAGGTAAGAAAATTATAAATTATATTGAGGCAAGAAAAACCAAGGTAATGCATCTAATTCTGATCCATGTAGTAGTGCCATAATCATGGTGATTGTACAGGCTGAACACAAATATATGTATGAGGGTAGACAAATTAGAAACTGAGTGAAAAGTGAGGTTAAGACCAAATAATTAATGGTAAGAATAATTTGTTTTATAATGTCAGGTTTTTTCCGTTAGTAGTGAGAAAAAGAATGGTGTCATCAAAGATTCAAAGAGATTTTAAGATTCCAGTCTGTTCCATGGATTGCATTCTGTATTTTTAGGCACAAAAGCCTCATAAAATAAAACCTCTACCTTAGGGAATATGTAAGGGATCATCTGTCCTAACACTAAGCCATGACAGGCATAACTTGGTTATTGATTAAGTTCTTGGTATAGGAAAGGAATTTTTTCTTAACAGTATGTTGGTCATATATTTCAACATCTCACCTAGATCTAACACCAAAGATTTCTTTTTCATTTAATAAAACATTTTTATTTAAATTCTTATCTCAGGTTAATATTAGAACACAAAATAGGCTTGTTGTTGCATGGGAATAAGAAAAGAATGCTGCAATAAGCAAAAGGTGAATTGAATAAACTGATTACAGAAAACATTGCAAAAAATTACTAGAGCTATTGAATCTACACTTAAAGGTCAATTTTCAGGTGATTAGTAGTATAGTTTAAATTTGCCTTATAGATTAAAACACTTGTGGTAGTACAAAATAAATAAAATAAGGGAAAAAAACCTTCAAAACACATTGGCTGCTGGAAACCAGGAAATATTATTAGAAATTACAGTAAAATCAATGTGATTTATGGTCAACAAAACATTAACATTTTTCTTGGCCAAAAGGGTAGTTTTGATCAGAAATACTTACATAAAATACAATTTGGCACTTTACATGCCAATTAAAATTGCAAAAGAGATAAAAAATGTTCTGTTATATAGGAAATTATGGCACTCACCTATACTTGCAGCAATTGTTTTTAAAATTTTATTTTGATTGTAAGTTTTTATAAATCAAATAATTGTCCTCATTTTCTGGTAAGCCATGTGATGAACTCTTGTGAGTAAGCTTTCCTTTTATTCATGAACTGTTCTATTTACTTTAAATAAGGAAATATGAACTGGTCCTTATACTGGGCAGCTCTATAACACAGTGATTTGAAGTTCATCAATAACAGAGGAAGCTTCATCTCAGGATATTGCTTTGTCAAGTCTCTCACATCTATACAGAGTACATGTTCACCCACTGAACAGTATTATCCTCTTTCTTGTACAAACGAGGATTTCCTATATAGTTAAAAACTTCTCTATGGTTTATCTTCTTTAAACATTCATTTGAACAAGGATGAACCCATTTTTACTACCTTTCAGGAGAAGTTCTCAAGTTAGAATACAGAAATCTGTAAATGGGTTAATACTTGTACAGTGTTTGGATTAAAAAAAAGGACCTTAAATTTTCAAAAGCTCTCAAAGCACTTGGAAATCTGAGCCTGTTTTAAGGTTAAGGGGACTTGGAACTTTGAAAAATGGGAGTGTGCTTATGTCTTTGTAAAATGCATGGTCAATAAAGAGAGCTGTCATTTGAAAACAGGCCAAGGACAATAGATTTTCAGCAGCTCTTTGCCCTCTCACAGCTCATTGCTCACTCAGCACCTGCAGGAATTTCTTTCAGTTTCAAAGACCAACACAAATGACACAAGGTCAGACCAAAAAAGCTATTGAGCAATTAATAAACATTTGCATCTATATCATAAAGCCACCAACTACAAATTGTGGCAAAATAGAAAGCAATTAATATGAACTCAAACAAAAGAAAAATCATTATGTATTCAGAGGCAGCTGAGGATATATTATAAAATGCATGTAAAATGTGACAATCTGGCTGCCTGACCACTCAATTAAAAATCTCTAGAAAGGAAGATGTGCACAAATTCTGCATTAGATGAGAGAATAAAAAATTTTAATTGTTTTTTTATTCCCTCAATTTTCGTTGTTCCTGGTTTTAATATTTACTACTCCAAAACAATCAAAAGTATATATTAGACTGAGAAATTATGTGAAAAAGAAAAACCTTCCAAAATTTATAAGCATTCTGCTTTAAAATGCTGCTTCTCATGAGTCTGAGATTTTTTTCTGAGTTTTTTTATTTTCACAGTTCGTTTTCCAAAATAAAAAAAATGAAGTGGAGGGGGAACTAGCAAGGTCAAATGTTCCATTCCTCATTTTTTTATGGACAGAAAGAAAATACCACAACCTTCTTTTATGGGCTTGGCAGAAAGCCACAACACTCAGAAGTACACAACTATTTAAAAGCTTTTCAGTTAGATCTGCTGGAGTGAATTAAATCTTTCATCTTTCTTTTTCTTTGTGCACGTGTATGTGCCAAAAGAAGCCAAAAATGTCACCTATGAAGCTGCATATATTCCAAGAAAAGGATATGCCATTTCTCACAGACATAAGACTTGTTTTATTAGCTTCCAAATAATGCACTTCTATTTTTGTGGCTTCTCTTTCTTTGATCTTTTCTTTTAATAATAAAGTCCTTTAGGAAAGGGAATTTGACTTCTGATGAAGTTTGGTCAGGGATCCCAGCTCAGTGAGATCTGGGTAATAGTCAGGTATTTTATGATGATAAACTACAATTATAAAACTCTGGTATTCCAAAATAACTTATAGCGTAATCATTAATTTTAATGACTTTTGCTCAGGAGACAGTCTGTGTTCTTGCATGAGTGCAAAGCATACATGGAGCTCATTCCCATCCCTGTGCAATGTGCAAGGAAGCCACAAAAAAAGGTAGGTTAAAATAGTAGCCAGCTGGGCCAGTGGTCCAATCCATCCATTTTTCTTTTGAGAAACTGGCAATTTGTGGTATTGATTTATTTCTTTCTTCTAGGCATGAAGTTCTGAGTCACAGCCTTGACCTTCCGCTATTCTCTGAGTTTTGGTAACAAGTACTGTATAGAAAAGAGTAGTGAACTGATCTAGCCTGAAAAAAACAGACTACTATTACTAGACTACTACTTTTCTCCACAGTTTTACTCTAGATTAGTTCACTGGTACAAATACTACAGGGTCTTGCAAACAGAAATACTTTTTTCTGCCTCTGTGGAGAAAGCAGTGGTTGCTGCTTAACTAAAGATAAGGAATGTTCAGAGCATATGACATACTTTCAATTCAGTGAGGCTTCATGTTCTGCTGTTCTCCTTTGGAATATGAAGTACAGACTAGCAGTTGCACTGGAATCTGGCTGGGCCCCTGGGCTCAATGATCTTAACCAAAATCTCATGTTCAGCTGGCAGATGACAATGATCAGAGGACTCCAGGGGATGGTACAGATGTTGAACATATTCAACATGTTCGTTTATGATGTGGCTGTTTGCAATTCACCTGTAGACAACACTGAATTATGGGGAAAAACTGAGGATAAACAGCAGAGCTTCACTTCTTGGGCGTCTTGGTAAACTTGAGATCTGAACTAATTTGATGAAGTTCAGCAGTGAGAAATGCAAAAAGCTATACTTGAAACAGAATAACCCAGTACCTGGGAACTGACAGGCTAAGATAAAAGGGGCATGAATACAATAGTGGATACCAGGCTGAATATGGGCCTGGTTTTGTCTCCTTTCACAAGCACAGCAGACTGAATTCTGGGCTACTCTACACATCTAGCACTTCTAGGGGAAAATATCTTTGCCTCCCTTAAGGTACTGCTGAATCTGCCTTTATAATACTGCTTTGAAGTGCCAGCAGTTCAAAAGGAATGTTGAGAAACTATTAGGAACCTTCAGAGAGCTGTTGGGATTGCCAGAGTGGTTCAGCACGTGTTCTACTGAGAAAGCTGGGCTTGGGCTAAGGGGCAATCTAGTGAAAGTCTACTGCTGCTGGTTTTAGAGAGAGGATGGGGACAAACTCTTCTCAGAAGAAAAAATGAAACAAGGGGAAATGGCCACAAATTGTGATTGAAGAGGTTCAGACTGGAAATTAGGGAAAGCATTTTAGAATGAAGAAGGTAGTGTAATCCTGGAAGAAACTTCTTCCAAACAAGATTTCTATAATTCAAAAGGTCTACTGGCTTGCACTTTTGCTTATTGTTGTAACTTCTGACTTTTATGACTCCTAACTTGTCCATTATATGAATGTACTTCTCTCCAAAATGCCTTGTCCCCAAAAATATTAAAGAAAATGCCCAATACTGAAAGAAATACTTAGCATTCACATGGCAACAAAAACAAATCTAAAATATCTGCATTGTAAATAAAGTTATTTGAATGATTCAAGCACAAAACCTTATGAAACAAAAAGGTAATTAGGGAAAAATGAGAAAGGAAAAACATTGCCCACAGAGACCTTTTCCACTGCAAAATAACCAACCATAGTTTGGATATATGGTTTAAGAAATACTTTTTCTTATATAGCTAAATTAGAGTGCTGTAAATATGTTATGGAATTCTTACTAATGCACTGCTTTTGTATTTTCCTGAACAAATTATATTTGAAAAGATTATAATTTTAGTGATATGATTATTATAAAAAATAGGAAAATCTGCTATAAATTAATAAGTTTCCATGATAAACAGGATATCTTAAGAATATATACTGACAAATATTTAATAATTACTGTTTCTTGCTTAATATATACTACATAACTGCCTGATTTTTTTGTTAGAAACAATATTTTAATTCTGAATTTATAATTTATTTCAAGTTGAGCTAAGGGCTGTGCAATTACATAATTCAATCAGTTTTTATCTCAACAAGTTCTCACTGGTACACACACAGAGTGTGGAGTTTACAAATAACTGTTTTCTAATGTAATGTAACATTTACCAAATTTATGTAGGCTATAATTTCCTCATTCATTCTAAATTTTACAATGCCCTCAAAAAGTAAAAAAAAGGCCACATTAAAAATGGTTACTGAGCTTAAGTTTCCCTATAATCTGTTTATATATTTTCTCATATCTTACAATATTTCCTTTATGGATCCAGTTAGGGATGAGTTACCAACCTTATAGAGTGGACAATACTTAGCAGAATTCATGCAGCAGTCTTTACAGACACGTGTCTTGATTAATATCTAAAAAAAAGAATTGTAAAATTGAAATAAAGACTCCTCCAAACCCACACACATTTTGCTGATGTGACCAGAAATCAAAGGTCTAGTGATTTGTTCACCTGCCCACAGAAACCCTGGACAGGTAGTTGCACAGGTGATACAACACATACTTATGGCCTCATTTTCAACTAAAAAGTGGTTCCTGTGTAGAAGTCCCAGCAAAGAGGGAAGTATGCATTTAGAGAAGAAAGGTGCTCATGATAACTCTGCCAAAACCATTTTACAGCTTCAATCCTACATATTCATCTTGAGTTGCAAAGATTGTCCTGCCTCCAGGCACAGGAAGCAGAGTGAGTTTGAAGAAAAGGCAGAACCCTGAGGGCACTGCTGCCCTCCTGCCCTGTTCCTGAGTGCAGAAAACCATCCCAATACCTGCACTTTCCCCTTCCCCCTCCTGGGAGCCAGGTGAACAGTGAGGTTTGGAGGTCACAGGCTGAGCACGGTGGCTTTTGTGGATCCCTTATGAACTTCTTGGCAATACTTAGTGAAATTTCCTGGTTTTACTGGTACAACTTTAACAAATCTCACTGGGATTGTATCAGAACTATCCAGCTGCCAACAGAGCAAACAAATCACCTGTCTTTTTATTTCTACCAGCACTGGTTTGGTACAACCAAAACTTGTTTTTCATTTAATATAGCTCAGTACACCTACTTGTGAGTGCCTGTTCATGTGTGACTTATCCAGAAGGTTCATACGTGTCTGAAACAGTTTGGTCCCTTGAAAACTCCTATGAGACTTCAAGTGGAAGATTGCAGGTCTGAGCTTCCAACAGGATCATTTTAACTTGCACTTCAGCTCTAAAAAGAATGTGACATTTCCAGCTCACTCTTAGAACAGCTTTAGGTCTTTCACTAGGAAAGATGTTACAACTCCCACCTGAAGATACCCAGCAATACCCATGATTTATAGACATTATGGAGAAAGGAATACCTTGGCCCAAAAGCTCCTTTACTGGACATAAATCTGACAAAGTTAGATAAAATGAACACTTAAGGAAATGCAGGAGAGCTCCTTTGGGAACCATGAGCTTTGTATGAATAATCAAGGGCACCTGAATCACTGTGTTTCCATAAATTAGCACCATTCAGCCTAAGATTTGGGACTTGCTTATACACTTCCTTCTGACAAAAAATGTAATAAATATAAACAGCAAAGTTACAATTGAAAGTAAATAGTCGAAATGGAATTGAAAGAATTGTGGGTGATTTAAACCATCTTTTCATTCTTCATTATGCAACATTGAAACCTACAGTGTTTTTTCATGATGTAAAACCGAAAATTGAGATATGGCATTGACAGTACATGGTGATAGACACTTATAGAAAAAAATAGAAATCCTGCCAGTCAAAAATTAAAGTAAATCATCATGTTACATAGTTCTTATGAGCTTATGAGCAGTATGAACAACTGATTTTGGATTTAGTGACTGAGTGGACATGAAAAGCAGTATTTTCATAGGTTTCTAGTATATTTAATTTTAATTTTTTAATTTGAATTTCAAAGACCAAAAGTTATTCGGAAATTGAAAGCCTCTATATTATTTTAGGAAATAGAAAAACTTTTTAAAAAAGTTTCACGTATTTTGGATTATTTTTTGTCAGACAATACCAGATGGATTTTAATTTAATTCATATGCTTTGGTTTATTCAAAATATTTTCAGCACATGAATTATTGAATATATGGTTTATATTTAATTAGATAAAAATGTCATTTAACCATAAAAGTTTTAGTCCTTTAATGTAAACTCAGTACTCTTCAAAGTTACTCCTTTGAAACGACAGAAATAATTGTTTTGGTGGAAAAACTGCAAATATTTTCATGAATATTTTAAAATATATATGTATCCTTTTTTATTCTTTCTTTGAGTTTTAGTTTTGGGGAAGACCAGAGAAGGAGGATGTGGAGAGAAAAGAAAGCTCTCTGAGAATATAGTACCCTTGATGTCTCAGTAAGGTAAAGTCTATACAAATGCTCAAATATGTTCAGCTGCTATGCCCTCAAATTTTTGTAGAGAAGTCTTTTTAAAAAGTAAGCTAAGCTCCAATATTATTTTAGAATCTAGAATAGATTCAGACATAAAAACCCTGCAGTATCAAGGCAATGAAAAGCAACAAAATAACAATCAATTCTTGAAGCCTGGCATTTGCAGCAAAACACAGACAATGATTTATTCAAAAACAGATAGATAACAGTGATGGATAAAAAGCTGTTTTAATCCACAGAAAAATCAAGCTGATTTTCTCTGTGATCTGAGAAAGAAAATTCAAACTCCCGGAGAATGTGAAACATATTAGACCACAGTTACATTTCCTAGAATTGTATCACAGCTTAATTATAAAAATTATGTTATAAGGCTTATGCTGGGTTAATTAAATGGTTTACAGTGTCCTTGTATTCATGCATTTTTCAAATATTCTAGATAGTGCAATAGTTGGTCTTCACTGGTTATTTAAATTATCTCATATCAACACAACATTGTGCTTTTATTTTAAAATATATATTTTGGCATGTTTTATTTTTTTCTTGGTTTCTTCTACTTTTATCTATTTACATAACTTTTCCATTTTCTACACAAATTGAATTACTATCTTATGAGAAACAAGGCCCAACAAAGAAAACTCTACTCTTTATGGCGTTTTCTCTACTAAAAATCTCAGACACTGATAATATCACTCATTATATTAATACTTGTTTTTTTCATAATTTCTTTCACTCTTTTGAAGCAAACTCCAAACAAGAAATAAGAATATGAGAAAGATACTACAGTCATCTAGTTCTGATAGAGATCAAGTTTCCCTATTTGATACTTTGTCTCCACTCCACTGAATTCACTCCTTGTGTATAACAGTTACATTTTCTAGTTCATATTGCAATACAGGTTTATTTTGTTACAGAAAATACTGTTCTAATCCATAAATGAAGCTCTCAGTTTTCCAGAACTGAGGGAATTTTTTTACATTAAAATGGTTTGGGGGGGTTTTAATGTATTTCAACACAATGAACAAATGGAAATAAATATAAGTATACAAATGTGGGGAAAATTTGAGAATCATAGAATAGTTTGGGTTGGAAGGAGCCTTAAAGTTCACCTGGTTACGACCCCTGCCATTGGCAGGGACACCTTCCATCAGACCCGTTGCTCAGAACTCCATCCAGAGATGGGAGTGTTCAAGGCCAGGTTGAAAAGAGCCTTGAGCAATAGCTCTTGTTAAATCTTTTAGTGGGCAAAGGAGGAGTTGGTCAGCAATCTGGGAGTCCAAGGAACATGATTCAACAAAGAGAAGACAATTCAGTTCATTAGGATCATAGGTAAATTTTTCTCTTTAATGGTCTGCCCAGGGAGGTGGTAGAGTCACCATCCCTGGATGTGTTTAAAACAAGACTGGATGTGGCACTCAGTGCCATGGTTTAGTTGAGGTGTTGGGGAACGGGTTCGACTTGATGATCTTGAAAGTCTCTTCCAACCTTGTGATTCTGTGATTCTGTAATTAGTCTGTCATCCTACTTAACTTCCTTTGCTTCTCCAGTAAATATTGAGATTTGATGGATTAAATTGTGGGATAGCTGTACTATCAACTCAACTATGTTGAGTTGCTGCTGAAAAAGAACTCACACTGTTTACAGTGATAGGAGTTCTAATAAATGTTGAAGATAGTAGGATATATTTAAACTGTCTGATTATTTAGAGTCCAGAGTAAAACTGGTACTGCTTGAACCTATAAATATCTACCTCTGGTCTAATTTGGATGTGATTCAAAAAATGTAGGATCCAATAATTCAATTTTTTTTCCTAATTTTTTCAATGAAATCACCCCAAATTGATAATAAAATGGAGACTTGTGGTCTTTCTTTAATAGTTTATCAATGTTGTTGTGGCCAGCCCTGAAGGGAAGGGAAGCAACAAGGTGTGCAGATACTCATGGTCAAAAAAGAGCAAAAAAATTCAGGGAGTCCACAAAAAATGTGTAAAGTTATATTAGTAAATTATATGCCGTGGAAACTGGTATGTTAGTCCCTTATAGTATAAATTCTTGGTAGTGCATTTTGAATAAGGGGTAGAGTGAAAAAGAGGAGAGAGAGATTGAACAGAGGGAGGGAAAGAGAAAAAGGGAGAAAAAGGAAGAAAAAAGGAAGAAAAAAGGAAGAAAAAAGGAAGAAAGGAAGGGGAAGAGGAAGGAAGGAAGCAAGGAAGAAAGGAAAGGACAAATAGAAGGAATGCTCACCAGTCCTGGCTCCAGCATTGTTCCAGATGATGGCGTGTCCAGAGCCCTGAGTTGCACACATGCCTGGACTTCATGTGGGAACATTTTACAGACCCTGCCCTGGAGCTAAGTTTCTCTTTCTCTACACAAATCAGTTGTCATGCACATTCCACTCTTCCAGACCCTTCTGGAAATGGGTGGAAGGATTTCAGGAGTTTTTGTGTAAAATTAATTTAAATAGGCATTTCCAAATAAAAAGAATGCAATTAACTAAATCATTAGCATGTTGATAATATTCAGATATATTATAAAAATTCAAGATGCTAAATTCTAATGGCTAATTAAATGTTCAAAGAATCTACTGGTTTATTTCAAAACAGAATGTTACATTTTTAGATACAGAGTGAAATATTTAGAAAGGTTAATATTTAATATTATAGCAGCACTTTTAAGATTGGTACTTCTGTCTTTGTTCCCTCAGCAGCTAAAATACTGTAGAAGGCAACTAAGAAATGCTCTATAGAGATATATTAGAAGTAATGTAACATTTTCGCCTGTAAAATTTACAATAATGGTTTTATATCTCATCTTAAGGATAAAAATTGTCTTGTTCTATATTTAAAAAAAACAACCCTGTTACCAAAGGAGGAAATAAAATAGTTTATTCTGTCTAATAATTACCTCAAACTTAATATTTTAAAATAATAATAGCCCCACTGAAGGAATCTGAAATATGAACAGAACAATATCGACAAATTAAAGATTAATTTTCAAGAATTTGGTTTCCATTCTCCACAACTTGATCAACTCTTTTATCATACATCAGAGATTGTTCATATCATCTAGCAAAACTAATGCAAAATTACTTCTTTGTGGAAGTATTCAGATAAATAATTACTTTAAATAACCAATTTTGAGATATTTCTGTATAGAAGCATGACTGTGTTTTTGCCTGTCCTCAGTTTCCACTGTTCACATAAGCTGTGTTTCCCAAGGAAGGAAGAAAGAAGACAGAAGTTTCCTTTGGTGTCTCATCATGCCTCTTATTTTTTTTTTCCACGAGCCGTAGGAGACAGATTCCCTCTGCTTCTGCAAATTAGCAAGCCAGGCAGGGGGTCACAGTAAGACAACATGACAAGTAAGACAATTTCTTCCCAAGATACTATCGAAATTAATTTACTGAAGCTCACAAGGCAGATGGTTACAGACTTTGGTACAGAAGAGAAAAATAGCTCAATTTCAGGGTTGATCCTCCTGTTACCCTTCCAGAGTGTGATCAGGACCATATGCTGCCTTAAACCCTGCTATCTTTGCATCCATACTGGGGCTGTCTGCGAGCACAAGTCAGAAGCAGAAAGTTTAAATCCATGGCAGCATTTTGGCTGCCATTCTCATCTCCTTCCCAATGAGAAGGCATAGGGGACACTGAATAATGAGCTTTAGTGCAGAGTAGTTCAAAAAGGGGAAGGTCAAAGCCCTGCACCTGGGAAGGAACAATGTCATGCATGAATATATGCTGGGGACCACTCAGCCGTAAATGAGCTTGGCAGAAAAGGAACTGGGCAGGGGCCTGCTGAACATCAGGTTGAACACAAGCCATAATGTTCCCTTGCCATAAACAAGGATAATGGTATACTGGAATAAACCAGGAGCAGTGTTACCAGCAGGTAGAGGGAAGTGAGTCTTCTCTATTCAGATCTTTTGAGGCCACACCTGTAGCATCAAATTCTGGGCTCTTCATTGCAAGAGAGACATGGACATTCTGCAGAGAATCCAGCAAAGGGCCACAGAAATTATAAGAAACTGGAGCATCTTTCCTGTGAAGAAAGGGTGAGAGAGCTGGCAGTGGTTAGTCTTAGCAGAGAGGGCTCTAGAGAGGAGGAACAAGTGTCTCCTACCAATATAGGAGGTCTATAAGTATCAGGAAGATGGGTGCCAAAAAGATGCAACCAGGCATTTTTATTTTCCAGCTTAAACTTTAAAGTGTGCGCTTGTTACCAACTTTCCATCAGCTATTTTCATGAGTGAAAAGATGCACATCAACTTTTCTAGGAGAAAAATGCAGCACAAGACATTTTTGGAAGTTTTTTGTATTATAAATAGTGCTAATTGAAGAGGATCTGTTCAGGATAGTCACCATGTTGCAGGCTGCCTTTCCTATACATTTTCCCTTCACTTTCCTGTAATCCCTGCACCCTCTTCATAGTTTTCTGCAGATTACCAACCCTAAGAGTTATGAAACTACAGTAAAGTCAGTAGTTCCAAGGGTCTCAAGCTCATTTCTGTGTCTATATTCATAGCAGCCAAATGCAAATCACTAGAGAGATAGAAGTCAATGAATTATGCTTCTACACAAGTAAAATCAGATAATCTGCGTAGCAACAATAACAGCAGGTCATCACAGAAGTGTGTGAAAATTCCAGGTTCTCTAAATCTTTCAAACTTCTCTTTCTGGGAAGAGAAAAAAATCTAGTTACTTGTCCTCTTTATCATATCTAGGTTCAGGTTTCAAAGGAGAAAAATGACTGAAAGTGATTTTTGTGTAGAAAGCCCTTCTACAATCATAGAGTACCAAAAGATAGTAAAATTTTTATTTTCACATTTGTAACAATCTTGACACTTTAGAGAGAGAAAATTCAAAGGCTCCATTTCCATAGGATTTTTTCAGTATTCTGTGTATGAAATATTGGTGAAAGAATAAATTTTTCTTACATATCAAATCATGCCTTAGCTTCCAAATATAGATGGAAACATATTTACAAAAAATCTGTCTCAGAAAAAGTAATTTATAAATTTAAATATTTATTTTTATGCAATTTTATTTATATAAACATAAATATATATTTTTATTAAAATCCTGTTCACTCTTTCTGTGCAAAACAACTTCACATTTAGACACAATCCTGCACAAAGGATTATTTGCAGAGGTGCACATATAATGTCAAAAATATTATTTCAGGAACAGATTTCTGATCTACAGAAAGTGAGATGCAAGCTTTTATCTTTTTTTTTCTTTTCTTTCTTTTCTTTTCTTTTCTTTTCTTTTCTTTTCTTTTCTTTTCTTTTCTTTTCTTTTCTTTTCTTTTCTTTTCTTTTCTTTTCCTTAAACCAAACAGAATACATACCCAACAGAATGCAAACCTCTCCCTCTTTTAGGAGACATAAGATAAATATTAAATCCCTTCACTGTTTCAGGGATCAAGAGCAAAATTAATAGCAGGGATCAGAAAATGGGAGGCCAGATGCTCAGGCAGTCCTGAACTGGCCTGTCCCAAGTATGGGGCACCAGGACTCTTGCATTGACACTGTGGGCTGAAGAAGCTCTGCTCTGTTCACTCAGTGCTACCTTTCTGTAAGATAACCATTATAAGAACATGGAATCACAGTCACAGAATGGCCTGGAAGGTACCTTAAAGACCATCTAGCTCCAACCTCCTGCCATGGGCCGGGACACCTTACACTAGAGCAGGTTGCTCAGAGCCCCTCCAACCTGGTCTTGAACACTTCCAGGGACAGGACTTCCACAGATTCTCTGGAAAACCTGTTCTAGCACCTCACCACCCTCACAGTATAGGACTTTTCCTATTATTGAATTTAGACCTACTTCCTTTCAGTTTGAGGCCATTCTTCCTTGTCCTTGAGTATGGTCATACCCATCAGCCTTTTCTCTTGCAATGCTTTCAGCTCTGGGGGAAATGGGAAAGCCCCCAGAGAAAGAGGAAGAGCAAGCCTGCTGTCACAGAAACTACTTGGTACAGAATTATTTTCACCACGTTTGTTTACCAGTAGTATAATTCAGCTGTGTATATACTACATAAAGATTAAGTTCTATAATTAATATAAATAATTACTGGCATTAAAGGAACAGAAATTATCCATGCAGATAGAAGACAGAAAGAGGAAAATAAAAAACAACACTTCCCACAACCACAAATTTTTCTTGGGCATTATTTAGTGCTTTGAAAGAGTACATTTAAAAAATTGATTTTTATTTCTTGTTCTGAGAACAATGAAAAAAATTATGAATTTTTTTATAATTTCATGTCATATATTGACTTGACTCTTAAATGTAGCTGTGATTATGACTGCATTTTTAATTCAATGCAGACCAATATTAATACCCTAGATATACAGAGCACATACTGAGAGGATAATTTGCCCCTTAAATGTGCAAATCCTATTAGAATATTTGTCTAAACACTGGATTAATTGTTGCTAATTTTGCTAGCTCATCATAATTTTATCAACTCATATACTTGAACTATGAGAATTTTAATGACACACATCAGGCACTTCATGTTTATAATGGAGTCCAATTACTTTAGATTATTCAAACATGTTGCAAATTTCAAAGACAGTTCCTATCTGACTACTGTCTTAATCTACTTTTAAAAAGAAGGTTTTAAAATGCTAAATAGTAAACCTTACCTCATTTTGTATGTTTCTAATTGCACCATAATAATTTTTCTTTCATTTTTCACATAAACTAACACTTTCTAAATACATTTCTTATAAAAAGGGATCTAAAACCATGTTGATTATTTTGATAATGAATTCCATTTATTCAACTTTGCTCTGTGGATTAAAAAAGAATTTTCTCTACCAAGATAACTTTCTTAAAGATTCAGGATATGTTTTAGCACTGTATCACTGGATTTTTTTACAATTTTCATGTTATCTGTCTATCATGTTTTCTACAACAGATAATAAGACTGATTCCTCTGTTGGGACAGTATCAGATGAAAAGGCTTATCCAGTAAGTAAAAATAATTTCACTGAAAAAATTCATAATCAGTGTGTGGATTAAAGTAGTTTTTGACATTACCACTTAATATAAATGCAAAACAGGAAAGGTATTCATTTGTACATGGGATATTCGATATTACTGCAATTAATTTGGAACAGAATATCTCATCTGGCACTGTCAATAATACAAAAATTCTGGAACACAGGGCAGAAGGTAAGTCCTGGTGCTCGGCAAACACATGACAATACAGTACTGCATATAAGTAATTGGTCACAGTCCTTGGACTGAAGTTAACAGTAGTTTATAATCCAGAAGCAGTGTCTTCACTACAATTTACTGCACATCATTATACACATGATGTTAAGACCCCCTTAACTCTCCTTTAAGTATTCTCCAATTAACAACTCATTACTAAGCCAGATGGATCTGCATTGGCTGTAAACTCCCATCTGCTGGGAAGGCTCTTTCACATCGAGTCTGCCACAGTAATATATCTATGTATCCTGCATCTAATCACTCATTTCTCTGTATCCCATGGTACAAGCATGTATCCTTTAGGGATGCTACATATTCATGCTACTTAACAAATATGGATGGACCCACAGAGCTCACTATTAATGCTTAGTTTGCTCATTTGTAAATATGGTTGAAGTAAAGATAAAAATATTTTTGTAATTATGACTTGACGGATTGTTGGCAAACAGTTTGAGGAGTAGAGACCAAATATTTAAATATTTATTACCAGAGTATTAAATTAAACCAGACACATTTACCTTAAAGTATAGAGCATGACAGTGATTTTGACATTGAGCAAAACTCACAGAAGCACTGCAAAAAGGACAATAACTTCTGAAAGCTGTGAGTGAAGGATGCATGAATTTGATACATTCACTGAATAGCTGATAAGACAAGGATTAATGGGTATGAATTGAAAGAGGGTTCAATATTAGGAAGAAATTTTTTACTGTGAAGATGGTGAGGCAGGAGCAGGTTGCCCAGAGAAGCTGTGAATGCCCCAACCCTGCACTGTTCAAGGCCAGGTTGGAGAAGGCTTTGAAGAACCTGATCTTGTTGTGGTAGGGAAGTTGGGAGTAGATAATCTTTAAAGTTCATTCCAACCCCTTAATATTCTGTGACTCTGTGATTCTAAGTTTCATGTGATGCTTTCTGTAATAATCAGAGTATTGGGTCTCTCTCTATGGGCATAAGAGGAAATGTTTGTTGTTTTTTATTCTTTGTTTATGGTAGTGGTTTTCTTGGAGAACAGTTGGGTTAGATAGTCATTGTCATGTAGAAATGTGAAGAAGTTGCTAAGTGGGAGGCATCAGAATAGTATTACAGAGAGGAATGTGTGTCCTCTCAATACTTCTGGCATTCCTGTGAGACTGTGTTCAGCGTCTCCAAAAAGAAACAGTAAAAATGCCAGGGAAATGAAATTTTACTATTTATGAGGAAAGCTTCTAAAGAAATATTTCAGCTAAGAGATAGAACAAATTAATCTCTGCAAACATTTCAAGGCAGTTGATACTGATACGTAAACCAATCATTTATTCATTTTAAAAAATATTATCTTATATAATAAGCACTTAAACAGTATAAAGAAAAACTGAAACAAAAAGTCAAACCCTCCAACAAGAAAACAAACCTAACACTTACTATCAAAACTGGAAAATGTCTGATTCTGTATCTTTTCCCTCTTTCAGTGAGACTGGCACTATGACTAAAGGCTGTGAACCTCCGTGAGAGATTCATCTTGTGGCTGACTTTCAGTCTCTAGCTCACTCTGGGAAAAGGCATGGGAGCACTGCTGCAACCTCAGGTGAGTCTGCTGCCAGGGTCAAGGTCTGCTGAAGACAAAGAAAAGCCAAATTCGAATCTACACACAGCTGCTCAGGACAATGAAGACCTCTGCCAAGAGAGACCAGGCCAGCCAGCAGAGGGCTGAAGCCCTGCCTGCATTTGCTTGCAAGGAATCAGCCTCTCTCCAGTCCCGAGTTTTATTGCCAGACCTGAGAATGATGTTCTATTAGTCTCATGTTTAGTTTGAAAGGTTAATTATAATTTGATTGGACTGTTTAAGGACTAAATGGCTGCCTGATGAGTGAGGATAAATATCTAAAAATAGTTAAGGAAAAATACCCAGAGAAACAGTTCCTTAGTTACACATATATTAGACTTATTAAAATTCTAATCTGTGAAAGATGAAATCCCAGCATACTTAGATCTGGTTTTTTTATTTCTAACAGTACAGAAGGATTTTATCTGCCCTTCCCATTGTCCATATAGAATATGAGCACAGAAATCTTTAGAGGAGACATGAGATGTAATCATTTCTGTGTCAGATGTAGGTACTAATTCTCTGAAATGTGATTTCAATAGCTATTTGCTACCTATGGAACTGACAGTGTGGTTAAAATATTCAAAATAAACTTGACATTTTTAAATATCAGCTTAGTATCTGCTTCATTTACTGGTTTGCTTCTGAGAAGAATTTTTATTTTCTTTTAAGTGTTGCAGTGTGATGCCATTTCCTGTTTCACCTATCCCAACCCCTCAGGTGTGCCAACCTCTCCTTTCCCCTCCCCCTTGCCCTCCTGCTAAGGGCTGTCAGTCAATCTTAACATTCCAGCAGGGGCATCGTGTGATTGGTAGAAGTTCAAAAGATGCCCCTCAGCTCCTGGCTAATTGGCCTGGCCAAGTGTCATTGTCCCCTGGGGCTCGCCCCCTCCCACCTGGTTGGTGGCCTACCTATCCTTTCCCTTCCCCGTCCCCCTGGGCTTAAAAGGACACTCAGGCCATGTGGTCAGGATTCTGTGTGTAGGGGTTACAAAATTCAGAGGTCTGTCATCCTGGAATAAAATTCTGGATTAAACTCTACAGCAGAATCCTCTCCTTTTCCTCTTCACCTAGCCTAAGGACTTTCACCAGAGTTAAACCTGAGTTCCTACTAGCCTGGACTTGTTGCTAGTGCCTAGCTGCAAGATCCAGCCAGCCCGAGGTGTATCTGTGGTGAAATACCACAGCTGCCACCTCTGGTCAGTGGCCAGGGTCAGACGAGCCCGGGTACATTCCACCTGGTGATATTGGGTTAATATTCCTATATTAAAGAAAAAGTATTTCAGTTATTTCAGTTACTTTCCCTGGATTATATTTTCAGTGGTCCTGTCAAAGGCAGCTGAAACCAGTGAAGTGCCTACTCTCTGACTTCAGCATTTTTATTTATAAAGAGAAGTGTTTGTTTGTTTGCAGTATGCAAAAAAAAAAAATGGGAGCAGAGAAATGTTTGTCAGTACAATCCTCTGTATCTACTTTCCTTTATAATGTGCAGAAATTACCAGCAGCACTGATGGGTAAAACATTTTCTTTAGGGATGTCATGTCTCTCTAGAGAACCATGTGCATTAAACAAACATGGTACAAATTTATTCATCATTGCAGTGGTAGAAAGGGCCTATCTCCAATCTGTGTTGTTGAAGCTTAAAAAATAATTAACGAGATTCAAATCTAACTTACCTGCAAATTTAACTATGCTGGGATGGGAAGCAAAAACAAGCCTAGCTGCACATGCACAGAATTAAGCAAGAAGTCATTGCCAGCTATTGATCCATTAGTATTAGACTTTGTAACGATATTAAGCAAGTATTAATTTAATACTTCAATAATTTCTCCATCATTCACCATCCCATCTCCCATCTCATTCTCCAGAGTCCTAATTTCTTCTGTGATTAATTCTTACTTTGATAATAATGAAAAATCTTTTGAGTTACCATTTCCATTTCTATCTATAACAATTCACATTCTTCCTTCTTCTTATTTCATATAATCTTTGATTATGTTACTTAGTAACTTTTATTTTTTAATTATGTTTACCTGTTTTGAAATTGATATTAGTTGCCTTTTTTTTAGCTATATTCCCCTCTTTCAGTAATTATATATATATAATTTTTAGGACTCCTATCCAAACATTTCCATTTATAACGAAATGCAGGTATGAATTTTTGGCATTAAAAAAAATACAAACACATGCACACTTTCCTCTGATTTATATTTAAGGAAAAACATGTGTACCATATAATATAGCAAAAGCAAAAGCATCAACAGGTCTTTTTTCACTTTCCAAAAACATTTAAAAATCCAGTTCTTATTTTTTAACTTGGGTACTGAATAATTCAGACTAAAGGTTATTCAAGTAAAAAGTTATGTTTTAAGGCATCCATTGAAAAAGTGTGTAAATTTTTAATTCTTTTATTCATTTTATTTGTTAGGACTTATATTGCCTCTTTTTCTTCCCTCCCCATCCTGAAGGATTTTTTAGATAAACATTATTTTCATAAAATTATTATTTAAATGGAAAAGCAATTACTGTCACATTTTTATCACTAAAAGCATTTTTGCTGCTAGCTTTGCTATTCCTGCTTTAAATTCTTTTAGTTCTTTAACTATCTACTTTTAATTATTTAAATGACCTCACTTCACAAGATACTGGGTAAAATGTGATACTAGATCAATAGTAAAGGCCAAACAGATGAAAGCATTAATTCTCATGTCATTCAATGCATTTCAAGCAATAAATCAAATTATATAAATTTGTTAAAGCAGATCTTTCTCCTCACCCAGACATCTTTCTGTCTCAAATAGTTATATCTGATGATATTGTTACATAGCCCTTCCTCTGGTCAATGGCAAGAGATTCTTGGAGGAAAAGGAATACAAGATCAGTGATTTTATCTCTTTGTTTTGGACACTGATTGTTTACAACTCTAAGTCTCCAATTTTTCTTAGCACACTGGGTAGAACAGATACATTAATTGCTTTGAACAGCTTGAATTATTAATATTGTAGAATAAACCTACTTGTTTGATGTGACTTTGGGTTTTTTTCATATTTTATCTCTGTGTAAAATAATTGACAGTGGTTTGTGTGTACTTTAACAGTATTCACAGCAACTATTCCTTTGCTCGCTCTAAACTTTCTGGGTTTTTTCTTGATTTTCCTGCCTTTTACAATGGCAAGCTCACCTCTCATCTCATGATGGAAACCAGCTTTGTATAAAGTTAGGATTCTTGATTCTGATTTCTCATTAGTGGTGCATTTACAAACATACTTATCTATCTGTGTTCTCTGACTCTATTAAGAGATTCTCACTTGTCAGAGCTTTCAGAGGGAACACCTACAAGGCTTCTTTCCTCTGCCTGACACCTATTCTCACAAAATGCATAGGCAATCAGTTATTTCCAAGATTCTTATATCACACAGACATATCTGAAAGAAGCTGATGAAAAAGCTAGGAGGGGGATAACCAGGAAAAGGGGGATAACTGTCTCCTCCAGTGGCAGAAGGCACAGACAATATGACCACATTCACTTCATCTTCTAAAGCAATGAAGAGCCACAGCAGTAAGTGAATAAAAAAGCATCTGATACCTCAATCAAGTGTTTGAGTTATAGGCCTTTGAACCTAAATTCAACATTAATTAAGTAATAATTCTTATGTGTAGAATTGATATCACATATTTTCAGCTTTCTAATTTTTAATGTAATGCTGTAAGATCAAGAGAAATTCCATGTCTTTGTAGTTTTCATTTGCCAATAGTCCAGACAGACAATACGCTTTGAATATCTCTTTTCCATCTGCAAATTCAGAATTCTTTCCAAACTGCTCTGTTCCATTTACAAAGATGAGAAACTTAATCTGACATCAGAAACAGAAAATTAACTAGATGATTGTTCTTTGGAAACATGGCTGGAGAATAATTTATTAGAATGTGATAAATTAAATGACCGTTTGCTTTTCTCAGAAAGACATATGAATTTACTATGAATGTAAAGTCCTGGCATATGAATATACTATAAATTTTAGCATCTGTTGTAGTGGTCAGCAGCCAAAGGAACTATTAATAACTATGAACGATTCACAGCTTTGGTACCTACTAGTTGAATCAGTCATTTTTTCTTCCTGCTTTTGAAGCCACGTTATACCACTCAAAGTCAAAGTTCAAAGAAGTATTTTACCTAAAATGGTTCAGAAAAATAGGTACAACCATTTTTATGAACTAATCTCTCTATTCTAACTCTTCAATATGGCTGCAGGATTGCTGATACTTCTGCCTTCTATTTTATCTCCTGGAATGCAGAACATTACATATTGGAAATATTTGCCAACTTTTACAAGGACATGGATGTCATTCCCCAGAACACTCTCCATGCATAAAATTCTCTATTTTATCTGATTAGGTTTCAGCTATTTGCTTCTGTTTCCAGGAAAAAAGTGTTTAATGGCAATGCTGTTTAACAAGCAATAAGCACAGAATGCAGTTAATTTTGATTTAGCAGTCAAGAAATTCTATTTTCAATTAAAAATAAGTTCAAAATAGTTTATAAGCATACTATGTTTCTCCAAGTTATTTTATAATTGTTAAATTTAAGTGTCTTAAAGTACTTGTTATCTTATTTTGGCTAGAGATTATTTTATCTTTCTAGAAGTCCTATTGCTCAATGCTCTTAACAAACTTAACCAAGTTGAAATTTGTGTTCTGTCTCAGACTGCTTTGCCCAATCATTCAAATGAGAGCTCTTGAGAAAATGCTTTAGTGACAAATTAATTTAATCTTAATTACAGGTTCTTAAAAGGTCTGAGACTGAGTTCATCAGCTGGCACAGCATGCTGGAGCTTTCATTCCTCCTGTGGACAAGCTTAAGCTGCTGCAGAATGTCCCTTACACTGAGCTGCTGCAGCCTCACCCTTCCCCTTTGACTTGACACATCTTCCTGTCTCTCCTATCTTCTGCTCCCCCGTGGTTGTTCTGTCATCCACATGCAACCACGAAATGTCTTTCAGTAAAGTTCTGTTATAAAAATCTGTAAGATTTGGAATAAGGTTTTACATTGCTAGAACCAGCTTACTGACAGATGGAAAATTTCCAAGAATTCCTACTTCCAGACATGTAGGAATGCCCCTGCAGTACCACTAATACAGGAGGTCTCATTTCTGTATCTTTGCCTCCTTCTTTAATAAGAAAAGGAAGGAGAAATAAGCTCCATGAGACTTATTATCTTGTTGAGTAAGACATTATGCTAGTCTTCTTGTTTAATCCTTTCCAATCTTGCTTTACCTTGATATTATCGAAGCTCTGCTGATACAATTTAAGATGAACCTAAGCTCCAAAAACCCAACTGCATTGTGTGTTTCTATAAATAGAATTATGATGTTATCTTTTTGTTAAAGCTGCAAGGACAAATTCATGACACACACAAAAGTGAAAAAGACCTTTTCAACAACAGCTGTCACCCTCGTTTTTTAAGATTTTCTAAGCCTTCTGATGTTTACATTCTTGTAGCAAACTTTCTCACACACTTTCTGTAAATAACTTATTATTTTGCATTCTTTTATGGAGAGGAGAAATTTGATGGACTGTTAGTTTGTCCAGTGTCATTCGAGAGGTGGCACTTTCACCCTCCAATCCACTGTCACTTTTGGAAACCTATAAATGTTGGAATCAGAAAACAACTCCCCTTTTCTTACCTCGAGAACAGCAGTGTGTGCACATTGTGTTCTTTCATGTCCTGTAGAAACAATCAGCTTGCCAGGATATGCGTTCTGGGATAGTTATTCCCTTTATACTGTAAGGTCACAGTGCTGGGTGTCCTTTCCCCACCACCTTTAACAGTGTTTGGACTGCCAAGTAAAGCAAAAAACACCAAGCTATTTTATTTAGCTCCACATATCAAAACGTCTTCTAGTACGTGAGTGTCAGGGACTGAAATGGTTCATGCCTTGTTATGAAAGAGTGTTGCACATTATAGCAAAAAATGCGTAAAGAAGCTACAGCCACAGAAACCCACTCCTCCTTGAAGATTCCTGACTGGAACCCTGGACATGAGTTAAGCCATGTAGATAAGATAAGATAAAGGCAAGATAATGTTCAGTCATCTCAGGCTGAGGGGCGAAGAACGTGTCCACAAGAAAGCCAAACCTAGCAGCTGTTCCAAGAATCATGCCTGGCTGGATTCGGCGTGGGGGAGACCACAGCCCACAGAGGCCAGGTTTGCACAGACTCCCTCAAACCAAGGGGTGAGGAGGAGGTTTTGGATGTGTGGTGTAACCTCTGGTCAGAGGCAATGAACACCCATCCTCCCTCACACAAACCAGCCCAGCTGTGAAACCCCAACCCCACAGGCCTCATCCACAGGACATTCACAGGACATTCATTCAGCTGTGGGAGGCAGCTGAGGAGCTGTCATAATTCATCAAAACCCCCAAAGCACTCCCCAGACTCATTTCTGAACCCTTGCACCACAGCATTGCATGTAATGCAAAGAGATGCAATAGATTCAGAGTCTGCTGCAAGAGACTGTGTCAAACTGTGCCCTCACCCTGGTGGGAGGTACCTGGGCATTCCCACCTAGCCTGAGTTTATACTAATCCAATGGATTCTCTGTTTTTTGAGGGAACCTCACCATCAAGAAGACAAGCTGGATAGGATCATCAGGATGTCGGTGGGATGCACAGAGTGGTGATATTTTCTTTATTCTGTCGCTCTCATTCTCTTTCTGTCCCCCTACCTAATTTCTATTTCTTTCTCTTCCTTCTTCTGTCTGTCTGTCTCTCTCTTATATTTACAATCAAATAAAACACATACTGTTGACTTTGGCATATAGTCTTGTTTTCACCTTCATTCAGGCAAAGGCGCTTCTAATAACTTTAAATACTGGACTGTAACACTGAGTCAGCATGTTTATCATTGGCTTGGAGTTCTTCACCTTTTTGCATAGGCAGCATTACAGGCAAATCCTTGGTCTCAGCTTCTGGGAACCATATCATCAGCTCAGCATCTGTTTTTATAAAAGCTTGCTTTTTTTCTTTTTTTTTTTTTCTTAAGAACATTAACAGTTATATCCTTCTATATTTAATCCACTATTATATCCCATTGACTGCTTCTGGGAACCTCTCTTTGTATGTACACTGTAATTTGGTAATTTACTTCAATTAGAACATTCAATAAAATATTCATGAAGGTGGCCTGTTGTTGAGATAGACCATCCATTTACTTAAAGATAGGGCTGCAGCACTCACAGGAATAATCTATTAGGGAAGCTAATTGACATTTTGACCAATAGATTTTCCATGACCTCTCCCCATGAATCCTGACAAAGGTTACTGGTCACAGTATCAATTCTCACACCTACCGGGTGACAACCACAAGTAAATTAAATGTATTTTTAATAGAACACTCTGTCTAAGTGACCCTATCTATATGAGTTGACACTGTCATGAATATTTATTTAATACTGCCTTTAATGGAACCTAATAATAGGGACACTTACATTACAAAAAAGTCAAGCCCTATTAATTATCCAAACCACCACTTCTAATAGGTAGCTGGGGAAAAATTTCCTACAGTTTACCAGATTCTTATCTATCACCTGATGATTTATTATTATTAGCAAAATGAACTACATACCAATTTTTGTAGTACAAATACAAATTACATGCATGGCAAATTTCGTATCTGAGATCAGGTCTTGATTCAGCAAACTTTTCCTCCTCTGTTCATGAATGTTTATGAATATGCAGCCCCTGAAACAGCACATAGGAAATTAGGATAATGTCTGTATAGGTGTGGATCAGGAACTTGGATTGGAAAGTGCAAAATCTTACCAGGCTACTTTGGCTGCACGTTCCTAGGAATCATGACACAATTAATTTAATCAATTACAGAGACAGTCACCCATATCCAGTAGAGTGGATAATCTTAAAAAATAAATTCTGTAAGTCTGAACTGGTTATAGTATCTGGCTTTCTTTGCCAAGAATAGGAGGATATAATTTCTGGACATATCTGGGAAGGAGTTTTTTGAAACTTTAGTGACATATTTTCCTTACTGTTGCATATGCCTTCTATGCCAAATCACTACCATTTTAAAAGACTTTTACAGAATCTGGATATTTCTCCAGGGAATATTCTACAGGAAACTCTCTTGAATTAAATAGAAATTTAAAGATTAACTTAAGATCTCTTCCCATAAAGTTTGTTTTAAATGTAAACAGAAGAGCAAATAGAATAGTCTTTGTTAATCGTAAATTTCTAAGAGTGGTGCACTTTGTCATCACTCAGCATCATCATTCATTTGAAATTATGGTAAAAATATACACTTTCTTTGATTTAAACTGCCTACTAAAATACTACTACTTCTAGTTCATGCTTTATCTAGACTATCAGAATGTCTCTTTTTACATTGCATTTCATTTCCCCACTTACAGTATTGTGACAGCATTTCCACTGGAGATTTATTTCTCATCTGTTCTGACGGGATAATAGGGGCATGTGGGTGGTATTCATTCAAGAAGTGTTTACCATCCAGAAACAAAAATAATAAATATGTATGTATGTATGTATATGCATGGAAAAAAAACCTTTTCCCATGTTCAATTACATGGACCATCAACTATCGAGCTGCTAATAATTCTTCATAAAAACAGTACAAAATGTTTCATTTTGTTATAATTTTACTAAGGAATGTTAAGGGTATTTTTTATACTTATAAAAAGAATCACGGAAAGTTCAGCACATCTAAATTCACATCCATAATGAAGTTCTCAAGCATGTGGCAGAAACACCAGCGGATACCCTACAGGTCCTCTACAGCTCTGTTTTCCATGTTCCTATGTGAAAAGGGGAAAAGGAATGCAGGTCTGAAAGAAGCAGCCTCAGAAGTTAGAAAAGGGGTTCACAGTTGGCAAAGGAACAAAACTCCTGAGCTCCAGAAGGGAGCAAAGAAGAAAGACCATGCTGGGATGCAACAAATGGGGCTTTAGAGAGAAGAGATAAGAGAAGAATAGACAGATGTGAAGGGAAAAAAATTAATTCCAGCTGATACTTGAAGTAATGGAGTGATCTAATAGAATCTATCTAAAGAGCAAACTCTCAGGAAGACAGAAGCAAAAAAAAATTGACCCAGTTATTTGCTCTTCACAAAGCTCATAAAGGTTTTAAGCATTTATCAAAAGTTTGAAGGTTGGGAGGCGTGGCATAGCACTGTTTTCCAGTATCCTGAATTTATTAAAAATAACTCATTAAAATAATTATAGTCTTAGAAGAAATCAATGCTTGCTTGTTTAGATTTTTTTATAGGCACTGAAATAAATAAATGTTGGGCAATGAAATTCTGTTGTGGTACACTAATATGATCTAAACACAAATGTGCTTAAGAACACTTGCCAGGCCTTTGTAGAAGCTGCTGCTCCTCCTAGACTTAACAAGCACATTTTTCTCATAAATACCAAAGATCACCTGCAGCCATAAACACCTTTGTGAGAATATTTCAATTAAGTGGCCCAGAACACTGGGCTGCTAAGGCTGTGTGGGATGCGTCGGAGTGTCCGAGACAAAGAGCAAGAAACATCTGCCATGCCATTTATTTGCATGATTGGTTAGTCTCCTAATCACTGGCTGTGTAGCTGATCCTAAAACTTGTACACAGAAGGAACATATAAATACTTGTGTATAAATACATATAAAAGCATGTTTAATAAAGACAATTCTGCTAGATGACAAAGTGGTGGTCTGTTATCCTCAATCACTACAGCCATCATTGTGGTAAATGTTTAAACAGTAGAAAAGCAAGATAAACTCTGCCTCCAGTTATTTAGAATTTAACTCTGTGGAATCTATATTAGCCTCAAGACTGCCCCAAATTTACTGTGGGACACAGTGAGTTTGTCTCTGTTGTGTCCCTGAACCACCCAATGCAATATGCTAAAGATCGTGTCTGATCTGTGGCTGTTCTGTCGAGCTTTTTGCCCTGTGGTTTGGGTTCAAACCCTCCACTTCAGATAACTGCAATATCAGCCTCTAGAGTAATGAAGATAGCTGAAGATTCTGTAAAATTGAAAATTGATTTAGAACTGTTTACAGGTGTTACAGCACCTTTCTCGGTTTTGGGTTTTTTTTCATGCAAAAAATACAAAGCCCAGGAAGAAATACCCTGATTGCTTCACTTTTCTGAATATGTTGTCCACCTTGGCTAGTTTCAAGGAGATGTGTGATGACCAGGATGATGACTGTCTGTACTAGTACCTTCAGCATCAATTGTGTTTTACAGCCTCGTTTTATTCCAGGAACTATTAGATGTGAAGGAATAAGCTCTCCACAGAGAGAACAATGCCAGAATTACTTCCTTTGTCATCTCTGAAAGGGTGGCATATACACACTCAGGTTCTAGAAAACAGTTCTAGAAAACACACATACATTCTGCCAGAAAACCTCCCTGCTTCCTGCAAAACAAAAAGAAACAGCAAAGATGGATGGAAACCCAAAGTGATCTCCTTTTGTGGAGGCAATCTCTACATCTTTTCCAAGGAGCATTGAGACCAGTTACAGTCAGACTGCAATGGAGAAATGCCTTAAAGCTTATGTACAAACACAAAACACATGGTCTATACATCACATCCTAAATTGCTTTTGTAAGGTAATAGAGCAGAAAAAATTCTCCTTAATGTTAAAAAGTATTGAGCCACAGCAATTGTGTTATATATGGGAAGGAAGATTAACAGATGATGAAATACTGATGACTAATAAAGGCAATTTGATTGAGAAAATTTTCAAGCTCTTGTCACATTTTATCCATTTTATTCACATACTGAATCCAAAGCACAGCCCTGTAACAGATACTAAGCAAAAATTAACTCTATCCCAGTCAATACCCAGACGGAAATTCAACAAATGTTAATTACCCTTTTTTTAAAACCTACAAAGCAGTGCATTTCTGTACAAAATGCCTTCAACAGAAATTCCATTTTCTATTAGGGTATACTAAACCTTTCTATTAAGCAGAACCCAAAAATGACATAAAATTCAAAAATTGAAAAATAAGGTAAACTTTTTTAATAGTTCTGAATGTGAGAACTGCAACTGCTGTGTTTGGCAGGTCTCTAACATGAATTTTTACATTAATAGAATTCAAATAAATTTAAACATGTCATCTGGGCAAATTCATGCCTTTTCAAACACTACCAAATCTCTGCCGCAAAAGTACCAAAAGACTTAATGGTTTGACTCAGGACCTTTTGGAGTTAATGGAAATTTTAAAAGTAGGGTAAAGCAGCCAAAGACCTGGACAATTAATTAACTGTAAAGCATTTCAAAGTTTCCTAGAGAGATTCGACAGAAAACAGCTTTAAAAATGTACTTTGGATAATTTATGTTTCCTATTTGTCCTGGAAAAATGCACATTTAAGTAGAAAAAAAGCCCCAGAAATAACTAAATTCAAAATGTGTGTTCTTAGGAGGGTCCATATAATTTCATGAACTTTAAGTAGCTGACTGGACTTTTTTGTGATGAATATGAATTGTGGAACAGAAGATTTCCAAGTAAATATTTCTCACTTAAACTGATTGAGAAAGAAACTGGATAAAGCCACATTGAAATTGGCTCAGATAACAAGAAATCAAACAAAACTAGTAATACTAAACTGTCCAGATGAAGAACTTGTCAGGTATATGTTGATTGATGGCTATAAACTTATTCCAAGTTCAGAGCACAAGAAAGAAAGACGGAAAAAAAAAAAAAAAAAAACCCCAACCAACCTACATAGTTGGCAACTCTACAGATCAAAGAAAAATCTCATTGCTCATGAGACAACGATAGGAACTGATGTTGTATTTGACAGGTTCACCAGGGCCAGCTCGAGTAGGAGCACAGTTCAGCTATGATCATCAGCCAGGAAACTACACTCCTGCCTCTTTGTAGTTCCTGCAGGCACAAAATGCAGGATCTGCCACAGGGCATGGGACAGATGGGTTTGGGGATGCTGCCGGCTCTACATGCTGCAGCTGACATGCTTCTGCTCTCAAGTCGTTTTCCTTTGAACAATTCTTTTTGGACAAAACTGAAAATCTAATCAAATATATTGGACCTCCAGGAAAAAAGTAACACAAGAACAACAACAAAAAACCCCTGCCAAATAATTATTCCAGCTAGAGTAAAAATTATCTGGGAAAGAATTCCAGCTGGTGAAAAATATTCAAATACCAAGTAATACATGACCTCAATAAACATTGTCATTTCAAGACAAGTATTTCAGTATAGGCATTAGTTTTGATATTGTCAAGATTTATAGTCTTCATGAAAGAAAAGTTTCTAATTTACAAGGTGAATATTTTTCGAGATGCTTAAATAGCTTTTAAAGAGTGTTATTTTTAACTTTCTCTGTCAGTATTTTTTATTCATATAGTATCTTGCCATCTGCCAGAATCATCAGAAGCACATAATAAACCAAAGGGAGTGAGGTTTACTAGTACTCTTGTTGACAGGCTCAGCAATAATACAAAAAGATGAAGGAACTAAGATATGAAACTATAATTCTGCTCTTTTAAGTAGTGGAAGAACAAAGCAAATTTCTATCAGAATTGACAACACTTTTAAGAAATCAATCCCATGCAAGAAATTTTCTCTCCCAAAATGAAAGAAATTTAAAAAAAAAAGTGTAAAATTTTGTCATGTGTAAGTAACAGTGCAGTATGAAAGATTATGTAAAGAGGAAACTTAATGAAAAGAAATATTTTGCTTATTATCAACCCTTCAATTTTACAATTATGCAGGCTGTGTTAAAAGCTGGACTGCAGAAGTCTGGAAAAACATCTTGGCTTGTAAAAATTAGAGGTGCAGTTGAAAACTGGAGAAAACCTGCAGAACAAATAAAGAGAGGTTTTTAACCAAATCAGCATTATGTTAACGTTTTTGGTGAAACACCCAACCTGTCTGTTACTGGTTTTCTACAAACAGAAGTCTTATTTTTCCTGTGAGAAAGTGTTTCTCAAAAAAGAGAATTGTATTAAGTTACTTCAAATTAGTTTGATCCATTGTTAAATTGTGTTTTCTGACTTGCTCATTGCAAGCTTCCACAACATTCACACACACATTTTTCATCTCCTTGCATTTGTTTGGTCATTGAGTTCATAAGCAAGATATTCACTTGTATTCTTGCTAAAGCAAACTTTGTGTTGTTTTGTTGGTTTTGTTTGGTTTTTTATTACACTAGTGACTTGTGTTGGTATAAAATCAAAATTATGCTTTATTGAACACTATCCAGTGCACAATTGAAGTATAATACTCAAAATTATACTGAAAATAATTATACCTTTTCTCAGTGCTACAAATATGGACATCAGTTGTTCCACTTATTGATCCACTTATTAAATACTTAAACAGGTAAACAACTTTCAAATAAAACCTTATTTTTCATTAAAATTTTACCTAGATTGCTAGGTAAAATTTTGCTAGAATGCAGGCACTCCTTTCAACATCTGCTTTGCTAAAAATGCCCCTTTACAGGCTGTTGAGCAGTGGTAGATCTGGAAGATCACTGAGTTTGAGGATTTTATCAGCTGATCTAGAAAACTGGTCAGAATTTTTTGCATGATGTTGCTCTTGAGAATTAATAAGAATCGCACAAGAAATACCAGAAAATTTGTAGGTTGCAAAAGAGTGAAAACTTACTTTAAGAACACCACCAAAGGCAGGAGTACAAGGAAATTAAGTACAAGGAAATGTACATGTTTTGACCTAGCACATAAGTTAAAATTGAAGTCAAAAAGCAGCTATTGTGCATACTAAAAATATTGGTTTATTTCAAGTTATTACTTAGTTGTTACCATTTTAAGACTTTTTTAATCTTTGTACTCCAGTAACTATACTTGGCTTCATAAAAACTAATGAAGCCTAGAAATATAAAACCTCATTATAGATCTTTTCCATTAAAAGTTTGCTGAGATGTTAGAAGAAAACAGCCATTATTGTGTGCAGATTATGATGCCAATGGCTCAGAGAGGTTTTTCAATCCCAATGAGATATTTCATTGGCTACACCTAAAAACCTATGGTCGCATCATTTACATTGAGGAAAAAGATTAGGCTGAAACACTTTGTGAGAAAAAAAGTTAATATCAATAATAGAACATTTTGCTTTTTTACTTTTCTCTTGAAATTCCCCATTTTCTTTTGTTTCTGTGGAGTTTTTTTCCTGCCTTGTCTTTTTTCTTTTAAATTTGTAGTGGTTTTGGCTTGCTAATTTGAGATTTCTTGGCCAACACATTAATTGATGTGGTTGGTTCAATGCTAGGCCAGTGTACTTATTAGAATATACTTATTTCTTGTTGTTAGATAGGATTAGGAGGAAGGCAAAGCAGGCTCAAAACTTTAAAAGGGTATAAAGAGAACTTTATTGACAGTAACTAAAAGAATTATAAGAATCAAAGTAAAACTTTGAGAACACTTCTACCTTTACAACTTTTCCACTAACTATGTATAGTAACAATTACTCAGTTTATCACCTTTAGAATAGTCTTTTTAGTTTACTTAGGGAGAGGAGTCTCTCTTGATGTGCTATGGAAACTTCTCTGCAAGAAAACTGTTTCCTCATGGCTTTTAATTTTTAATAGCCCAGATATCTGCAATCATGAAGTCTTTTTTATTTTTCCCACTTTCCCACAGATGCGTTTATGGGCTATGTCAACTTATGGGGTACTATTTTAACAATGAGCTTTTTAAGAGCAAAGGTTCTCTTCATCCGTCTCTGAGATTATTTTTGGGAATAGAGGCTTTCTTCTTCTTTCCCTGGGGGCAGAGGGTCTTCATCGCTCTTCCCTCTCTCTGTTTAAACTTCTCATGGGATCAAAGCTACTTTAATACCTCCTTCATTTAGCATAGATGCCTTTGCTAATATCTACAATCTGAATGCTTGATTTCTCCATATTTTTGAATAAGTTAAAAGGTAAGAGTCTGATGTATCAATTACATTTTACTCCATAGCTTTACAAGAGGATTTCAGCCCAAGATTAAGGCATCTCCACATTTTCCTTTCATCTGGGACTTGACTCTTTCTTTACTGACATTGGTGTCTTCTTGGTGTCTTCTTGGTGTCTTGTTCTTCTTCACTCTGTCTTTTTCTCTCACCTGAGGGAGGACTGAAGGTCTACAAGTTTTATCTGTTAAAAGATAAGAGTTAATAAGAAAGAGTTAATATCTCTCACAGGTCCTGTAGGTGGTTACATGATCCCTGCCTGGCAGTGGCCAAAGCAGTCACGGTGATGGATTTTTAGGCTGCGCTGGAGGCTGTGCCAGGATCAGCTGCAAGGCAGGTCTCCAGCCCCTGCTGCATTCAATTCTACCCAGAGGGCTGCTCTCTGGATGGGCTGCAGAGCCACCTCTGGCCTCAGCCACATGACCTCATGTGGTGGCCATGCTGGGGGAAGGGGAGGAACTCCGCGGCAAGATATTAACAACCACGGCCTGGCCCCGCCTCAGCCATTGCCCTGCAGCCTGGCTCTGCCTCAGCCAGGGCCCCATGAACTGGTTCTGCCTCAGCCTGGGCCCCGCGGCCTGGTTCTGCCTCAGTCATGGCCCCGCGGCCTGGTTCTACCTCAGCCAGGGCCCCATGGTCTGGTTCTGCCTCAGCCAGGGCCCCGCAGCCTGGCTCCGCCTCAGCCAGGGCCCCATGGTCTGGCCCTGCCTCAGCCTGGGCCCCACAGCCTGGTTCTGCCTCAGCCATGGCCCCGCAGCCTGGTTCTGCCTCAGCCAGGGCCCCGCAGCCTGGTTCTGCCTCAGCCTGGGCTCTGTGGCCTCCTCTTCCCCCTGCCTGGCAGCTGCTGGGGCCTGGCCTGGCCGGGACCGGGCTCCCCAGAAAGGAGCCTGGGCCTGCAGCAAAGCCCTCCTGGCCTGGCCCAGCCAAGACAGAGGGGGCTGGACCAGCCTTGTTACTTGTTCCCAGGCCAGAAGGAAAAAAGAGCATTCCCAGGATTTGTTCATTTTAAAATGTGACTCTCAAAGAGGCAAATCTAGTTTTTAATTGGCTCATTAACATCTAGTTTTTAATTGGATCATTAATTAGCCTATTCTTAAAGCTAGTGAGCAATTACTTTTGCTAGGCGCAGAAGAAGCTCTCAGCAGCTCCTTGCAGAAAAAAAATTACTGCTATGAGTGACTCCAATGCAAAACCAGCACAAATGTTTAGGATGGTTCTTCAGAAGCTTTCAATCTTAATGAATATTTTAATTACACATTTTGCTTTAGCAAACATATTCATTCATCAGGCATCTTCTCCTACATACAGATAGCCTTAATTCTAACCTTCTTCTTTCCTATAAAATTGTTCTGGTTCCTTGAAACCAAAATTATTCAATAAATTGTTATATTTTCCCATATCAAAAGCTTATATACAGGTATATGACATTTTTTAGTCTTAAATTATCTTCTAGCTCTAACATCTCTTATGCTCTTTTGTCACCCATCATCCCTATTATAGGAACTTAATTTGTAAAATGAAACTGTGCAGTATTAAAAAACATCACACATCTTCTGCTAGTCATTATTACTCAGGGTTTACAGATACAGTTTGAACAAACATAATTTTGAATGGCATTATATCTAATTAAATTAGAGATGAAGAAGATAATGCAGTCCTGTTTCTAAAAAAATAAAACTCAGAAGCAATTCTCACTGAAGCTCAGTTTAATTCCCTAAGATAATGATCTTTGAGTGCTTAATTTAAAAATTCACATTTAATCCGGAGTGTAAACTTTCTTTTCTGCAAAAGAGTGCACATTACTAGTGCAACTTTTCCTTCATTATAGGATGACATTTTGGCATTAGAAAAAACTTCATATCTCACTATGAGTGAAAATTTTAATTTCTAACAGTTAACTCACAAATGTTAATTCCTTATATTAGAATGAAGCGCTAAAAATCCTCTATTTGCCCTGCAACGTTGTTTCCAAATCCTTCACACTGTAGTGAAAATTTTTCCACACAAGTTAAACTACTGTCGTGTCTGTCAATCAGATGTTTGAGACTTTTGTTTCACTAATGGACATTTTCTGCTCAGAAAGTCCAGGAACATCCTTTTAATACATAATTCTTTTTTTAGTGCTTATTTTCTTGATCTTTACTGGTATCTTTTTGATTTATCATAAGAATGACCTTTTAAAAAATTTCATATTTGGTTGATATAATGCACCTGAATAAGCCATCAGAACATTTCTAAGGAGGTATGAAATAACTAATCTTTTTCCCTACTTCTGCTGAATCTTCCAAACAGAATCACAATTTTCACTTAGCCTTTTGGCTTCTTTTCTGCTGTAGATCCAGGTAACTAAAGCAGAAGTAAAAATTATTACATATTATAAGAAAATGGGTCAGGATGGAAAACTTCATCTACAGTTGTGAGGTAGGAAATATTTGAAATTACTTTTAGGTAATAACTATGAACTATAATTACAGTTTAAAATGATATTATTTCATCGTAATTTATTGCTCCCCTATCAGAAGAAACTAAATTCTTCCTGTCTTGCTCAACCCTGAAGATGCCATCAGGATTCAGAGGAAGAAGCTGACACTGACCAGACAGAATCCTTTGTTTGAATGAAATTTATGCATCATGTATGAGGTGTATGAATATGCAACAGGCTATTGCTCTTAAGGTTTAATCCTCTGTTAACGAGTGTCCTTTTTTGGGCTCATTTTGCCCAGGAAAAGGTACTCGAACCATCTGTAACTCTTTGTTTTTATTGTCTCATGTTGTCCAAATCCTAATTCTCCAAATTTTTATTACTCTAAGTTTATTACTATCTTTAAAACCATTTTATTACTATTAAACTTTTAAAAATTTAAAAACAAGTGACGGGCATTTTTCACAAAAAATAAGTATTTTTCAGAAAATTCCAGTTAAGGGAATATCCATCCGTACCCTAGTACCTATTTTCTGGTATTGTCCTATTGTCTGATAGACAGCAGACAACGTTTTATGACGTGATGCTGATCCTCGACTGAAATCCAGTCAAATAAACAATAATCACTGCGAAATTAATCAACCTACACTAGTTCAAATGGCAATTATTGAGATTCTAACTTTTGGCTATTAAATTCAGATATCTCAAAAAAACCCACTGATGTACCAGCTTGTGAATAATGATGGACCAACATTTTTATGAAATTTTTGGGGGGGGTTTGCTATTGGCAATTTTTCCTCAGCATCTCCTTATTTTCTTCCTCCAGATGCTGTATAGGTTTCCTACTAGTTCAAATGAGTCCATCAGTCAAACTACCTCTAGAACTGAAAAATAGCTCTCTTTTCTTCTTTCTTATAAACTAGCTCTCTGCAGCATCCAAGTAGAAATAACAGAAACTGAAATAATAAAGAGTCCAATGTATAATAAAATAATATATTAAAACAAATTTTTCAGGAGACATTTCATGGGCACAAAGCTAAAACATTCTGCTTGAACACAAATAATCAGCTAGCCAACATTTTTTCGTTAACCTACCTTTCAGTTTTCTTTATATTAAATCTGATTTATCACATAACAAACCACAAAATGCACTGAATAACTATTTAATCCTTATGTCCTCATATCAAAGAACTGTTTCTGAATAATCTTACCTCCCAAATCAGACATGGATAATTGAAATCTTTTTTCATTAGCAAACTTTGAATTTTAGTTACACTTCCCTACTCAGCTTAATTTATTTTTTCCTTTAATTTGCAACTTTTAACATATACTGGAAATGCAAACCTCTGTGGGAAACAAGGCTGCTTGAATCCATACAGGACACTGTTTTTCTTGACCACAGGTGAACATAATTTCATTTTACTGAACTGTTTGTAAGATTTTGTCTTTCTCTGTGAAGAATGGAATAAAAAAATAGAAACAAGCTTGGTACCCATACTGATAGAATTGTGCAGGGCCTGGTTATCAAAGCAAGAGTGTCTAATACATCAGGAATTAGATGGATGTGACTTGATTGTGACTTGATTTTGCTTCATGAGCGTTTGCAAGGATGATTCAGAATGACAGATCAGTCTGTATCTCTTGTACTTAATACTTCAAACATGTGTACTGTCTAGTAGCTCTCCAAAAGTGAACATAATATGAAGCATGTGAGAACAAAACAAAGGAAAGGTTTGTTATTTCTGCAGATAATAAGCTACTTTATAAAATCAGCTACAAGCATGGAAATATCTGTTTTCTTTCTGTAAGAAATGAAGATTCAGGCTTTGTAGTAATCACCTAAAATTTAAAATTTAAAGACGCAAAAACTTAGAGCTTTTATTGAAAAGACTTTTTAAACTGTTATTTAATATGTAACTGCTATGATATTAAATCCAACTAGTATTTATCACTTTCTACTTAGGAACAACCTTCACTGGTATTACCAGAACAGAAGATGGTTAACAAGTCAAATCAGAGAGCAACAAGTATGACTGGAATGAGAAAATATTTAATCTCTTTATGCATTCTGAAGGTGCTGTCTGCCAGTCCTGATCTGAATAAGCTCCTACTGATCAGTCTTTACCCAAAAGATAAGCACACTTTATGACACTAAATATTGCCTATCTTTTTACTACACTTTATTGGCATGAACAGCATTCTATTCAATTGTACCTGGATTTTGAAAAGAAAGTAAAAAACAAAGAAGGGAAGTTCCAGGAAGAAAAAGAAAAAGAAAAAGAAAAAGAAAAAGAAAAAGAAAAAGAAAAAGAAAAAGAAAAAGAAAAAGAAAAAGAAAAAGAAAAAGAAAAAACCTATCAAATTTCTGGCAAGGGTTCATAGGGGAGAATTTTGAAGTATGGTGCTTTTTTGTTTTGTTTTTTAAAATTTGTTTCTAATCCTTTTCTCATTTCTGGCTGTGTCATACTGTATTTTCCCATCTGCTCCCTTTTTTTTTGTCATTCCAGGAAAATTTGCCCTCAAAGGCTACTGTCTAACAGCAGACTTCTCAATTATCAGTGTAGATATACAAATTAGCACGTAAATATTGTATGCTGCCAGCAAAAGGATCTGGGCTCTGTTTTTCTTGAAGAAATCAGTGTGATTTCTGGCAGAAGCAACAGAGAATCAACAACTTTTCCCCGTGACTTCTGTTTTTGCCAAGATTACAAATAGAAAAGGGTAGTTTTACATTTTGTTTTGGAAATTTAGGGATTCAACAAAAGTAAGCAAGAAAGCAAAAGCCCTAAACAACACAGAAGCAAATGCAAAGCACTATCAGGAGAGTGACAAGATTCTCCATGTCTCTGCTGTTTATAATTCTTATTTGTAGGTTCCTATCAGTGCAGTCTAGTTTATTCCCATGGGAAATAGTACTTCATGAACTGTTTCAGCATGAGTCCTTTCCACAGGGTAAGTCCTTTGGAGTGGATTGCTCCTGAAAGATTTCCCCACAGGCCACTGCTCCTGCCAGAAAGCCTGTCCTGCATGGTCTCCTCTCCACAGAGCACAGCTCCTGCCAGGAGCCTGCTCCAGCACGGGTTCCTCACAGGCTGCAGCTTCCTTTGGGGTGTGTCCATGCTCTGGGGGGGAGTCATCCTCCAGGGGCTGCAGGTGGACACCTGTTCCACTGCTGTCCTCCACAGGCTGCAGGGTATCAACCTGCATCACCATGGTCTTCTCCACAGGCTGCAGGGGAATCTCCTCCAGCACCTGGATCACCTCCTCCCCTTCCTTCTGCATTGTCCTTGCTGACTACATATTTCTTTCACAAATTCTCACTCCACTTTCACTGCTGCTGCATGGTGTTTCTTAGCCTTCCTTAAATATGTTATCACAGGGGTGATGGGCACAGTTTTGGCCAATGGTGGGTCTGCCCACCTGTGAACTAACTTTAGGAGTTTAATAGATACTTTGTTAAAGCAAATAAAATCTCAGCGTTTTCCTACTTATAAATTATTATCTATTGTGTGCAATGTTACTGTTTCCATGTGAATCGTGTTTCATATCTATGCACATTTATGACATATAAATCCCATTTTTATATATTAGCTGCACTAATATATCTAAAAATACTTTCTACCTTTAAATATTAAATACTTGAGTAACCACCATAAAACCAAAGGCTGAACCTTTGGCTCTTTCCCATTAGTTTTCTAATCCTAGTGAAGTCATGCATCCTATTTCTGTGACTGAATTGGAAATAAGTCTAATATGGGAACTTGGCCCTCTAACTATTAGGTGAAAATACCTATTTAGGAATTTTATGGTCTTTTAACTGAGAGACAACAGTCTATTTGTTCTAATCTGCAGGCTTCACAGATATAATGATTGCTCTTAACCATTAAGCTAATAATTTCTGAAGTTGATTCTCTCTAGAATGGTGTATTAGTTGCTACTGGCCTCACACCTAGCACCCTCTCGAAATGAAAAGTCACAATGCCAAAGAAAGTGGAAAATAAATGCCACTTTCCTGAGAACCTTTAGTTAAACAATTTAACTTAGTCACATTTGCTCCAAATGTTTATTTCCCCTTTAATTAATGTAACATTAAATTCTGAGGTGACCATACAGCTATTTACATGAAGTTAAAAATCTTCAAAAAATTAGACTCATTGATTCTTTATACTACTAGTAAAGACAAATGAGCAAGTAAGATGAAATGAAGTTTCACAGAGAAATAGCCTCAGACAGATAAAAACCAGTGTACTTGAAGAGTTAATACTTTCAAAAACTTCAACACTTTTCTCTGTTCTTTTAGAAAGTCAGTGATTATCTCAGACTTCTTTTCGATGATGGATAAACTCATCAACAGCCAAAATTAATTTCAAGTATTTTGTACTAAGTAAAACAGAAGAAAAAAACAGATGTTCCCTTACATGTATCTTGACATTCAGTATTTTTTCCAAAACTTGCAAAATTTTGAGCATGGACTTGTCCCATCATTTTAGAGGAAAATTTTCAGATCATTCAAAGGGAAATTTCAGTGGAAATTGGTTGTTTTTTAAAATATTTTCTTAACAAGATCTTATAAAAATTTCAAATGTAAGGAAAGCTGTTAAATAACTTTAACAGCACTTCTCTGTAATACCAGAGAAGTGAGAGGTGCATATACCTACAGAGGTTTTGCAGTTTTCCTTGTCCCTTTTGAGCTTTTTCATAAGCCAGTGTTTGACTATTTAGGGACCAATTTATGATTCTTGAATATATTTAGAATTTTGCAAGCCCTTCAAATTTTTTTCCTATTTTTATAACTAAATTACGTAAAATTAAATTATCTGGTATTTAATTACTAGGAATTTATAATGCAAAATAAATCCTGTTTCCATTAGAAAACCATATTGTTACCAAGTCTCAATTAAAAAAAGGTAATTTAGTGTACCAGCTATCAAGTCCCTTCAGGCTTGTTACATCCAGACAACTGATTGATTCAAAGAAGAAGATAATCTGTTACAGTCGTATAATAGTAATTTTCCATTTCGGTTGCAAGAAACATGAATCTTATTTTGTTTTCCTATGGTCCATTTCTTTGGTGCTACAAATATCATGGTCGTGATTACTTCATGCCAAGCCTGCATGTCAGTAAGGGACACGTATTGAAATATTTACTACATGGACATTGACAAGATGCATAATGAATTTCTAAATTAAATTAGTGTTTTATCTGATTATTCAGTGATTTACTTTGTCTGATTTTCTCATAATTTATGTCATGTTTTTAGCATGAAACCTGACAAAAAATCTGTTGGAATGTACAGGTAGATTTTAAATATAAAGCAGACAAATTACTGAACTGATATTCCCAATGTGGCTGGAAATACTCATAATTAGTTTTCATTAGTCTAATTGTAACTGTTGTAAGTTGGAATTTAATCACATATGCCATCACTTTGAACAAAGAATTAGTTACTGACAGAAAAATTACATTTTTTTATGATCTTGTATTCCATAATGATTAAGACTAAAATAATTCTAAATATTAGACTGTTAAAGTATTTTCATCTGATTTTATATATGGAATATTTACAAGATAGAGGAGAAGCACACTCCAAAAATTTCCAGAGTTTGTTTTAATATGTCATGACAAGGCAATTAAGAAGTGAAAAATTCTACTAATTAGTAGTTTTCTGTTTACAAATATTATTTCTCACTGGAATTTGAGTACATAGAAGTGGCAAGGGAAAGATTCAAAAATAAATACATAAACCAGCCATTTAACTAGATTGCTAGTCTATTTTCCATAATTTTTGTTGACCATAAGTTTAACTTTGATCATTATGCTATACAAAGCCTTTTCTACAATGAAAAGGGACCAGTGGTACTTTTTGTTTCCAAGATTTCTTGGAAGCATTCTGGGAAACCCATTCCAATTGTATTCATTGAGGAAGGAATTCACATATTACATGACCATTAAACCTACATTATAGAGCACCCTTTTTTTAAATCTCTTATTCTGACATTGCGATCAACTCATAGCTTATAGGGTTCATTGAAAGTTAATAAAAATATACATTAAAATATTTGAATTATTGTTTTATACAAGGCACTCCAGAGAACATCAAAATATTTCCCCTTGATGCAGTTAAAAGTTTCTTAATTCTCTTAGAATACACAACTTAGCTAATAGGAGAGAAAAGAACTCTTCCCATTTGAAAGAAAATGAGGAGAGAAAAGAACTCTTCCCATTTGAAAGAAAATGTCCAAATGAACAAGAGCAGAAATTAAAAAAATATACAATGTAAGTAAATTTTAAAAATTAGAGAGCAAACACAATGTCATTGGTTTCTGCCCAAGTAAAAGTGATTTTCAGCAGTGAGTTTAAACATAATGGCTGGGTGAAACCACCACTATCTTGTTTAGGTCTGCCTTGAAGAAAAATCAGGTGTGTAATTCCTTTTCCTGGTCTCTCTACTCATCAAATCCTACTGTAAAAATGTTATTTTCTGTCTCCTTCATGGCCCTTATAGTCTCCCACAGTTTGGTCTCAAGGGCACATCTTAACAAATTCTGGGCATACTGAGAACAGAGTTCAGCTGCAGCATTTCTGGGACAGCAAAATTCTTCTCAGTAGAGTTTGATAATCTCAAGGAGTCTGTTTCACTGTCTCAGAAACTTCCTTATGACATATTAAGCACCCCAAAAAAGAGCTGTACACCATCCATAAATACTGCAGTAAAATGAGTTCTACTGTCTTTGTGCTGAGACATTTTAGAAAGGGATGGCCAATAAACAGTGGCTCTAGACCTGAAAGAAAAACAGATCCTCATCAATCTCATTGTTTAATATTTCATGTATACTAAAATTGTTCCTAATCCTGGAAGGACAGTACTCTCATCTTGAGGTATCAAGGTATTTTTCAGGTGTGTATTAATGTGTTTTCCATTTATTAAGTAAGTAAGCTATCTCAAATTTTGTACTAGATTGTAAATAAGAAGGAAAAGACCTCCAAAATCTTAAAATCTGGACTGTATTCACCATGACCACCAGTTAACCTGATATGTTTGGGAAAACATTTTCTGTACAAGAAAACTAAAAGAGAGAAGCTGAACTTCAAAGAAGAGCACTAATACCAGGCAAACACAACTGGAAAAAACCCCAAACCCCAAAACCGAAACCCAAATCTGTTCTATAAAATGCAAAGAAAACTTAATTTAGCTATTAATGCTATTTTGGTCAAACCATAAATTATCCCCAGATCTCCCATTCTTCTATAAATTTCACTTCAACAAAGTTTCTTATAAGCAGGATCTATATTTCTACGTACTCTTCATTCTACAGAAGGTAATCTTCAACATGATTTGTATTCAAACAAAATATATTAGTAGGAATGCCGGCTGCAGGTCAAGTGCACTATGGCCAAGTGTGGTATTTTTAGTTACTTCTATTTGTAAAAGTCTTCTGTATTATAAATTAATTTTGTGTAGTCTGGAAGAAAATGTATTATTCTTGATTATATAGGTTTAGAATTGTCACAAGCAATAAACCAGTTTCTCTGTAACTGTTCTGAATGTAAATGGCCCCTAGCTGAAGGCTATTATCAGTCAGAAAACAGGAATTTATGAAAGCATTACACAATCATAAACCCTTTTTATGCCATTTGATATATTTTGATGGGGCACTGCCCTCAGAACTCTGCACCCATAGTCCCCAAAGTTTTCTCTCTTTTGGTCCCTGTTACTGTCCTGCAATCCCACTAAAGGCAAGAGGCTAAACAGAACATAATGTAAACAATGTGCTCATGCATTTTAATACGGTTTTCCATCAACATTTATCAGAGTAACCTATTTTCAGTTGCTAACAATGGCACTAACTTACACTGTTAAGAGTAATAGATGATAAACATTCAGATGGGGTTGTAAATGTTTATTTCTTCTTAAATAAATAAGTAAATAACCTATATTTGTAGAGGGAGGCAGGGTAAGAGTTCACCCTCAATGTTTCAAACAACACTACACTACCTATGCATCAGCTGATACTGAGAGGAACAACTCTTCTTGATTAGTTGTGTTGGGTTTGCATGCCAGGTTCTGCCAGTAGCACGGGATCTACAGGGGTGGCTTCAGTGAGAAATTGCCAGAAGCTTCCCCTGTGTCCAACAGAGCCAAGGCCAGCCAGCTGCAGGATGGACCCACCACTGGCCCAGGCCAAGCCCATCAGCAATAGTGGTAACATCTTGGGATTAACAGATTGTAGAAGGGAAGAAGTTGCTGTGTAGAAAGTAGGCAGAGATGAAGAATCTGTGTAAGAGTTCCAAAATATGCTTTAAAAAAGGACTAAGATCAAGACCTGAGAAGCAGGAGTCAATGAGACAACACAAGGAACCAGAAATGAATGAAGGGGATGGTGGAGGTGCCAGACATGAGAGACTGGACGTAAACTGAATGGTTAAAAAGTCTGGGGAAAGAAGAGTGGGCAGGGGAGGGAAGTTGCACTGAAATATTAAAAAAGAAAGAAGCAGATTTGATCTAGCTGAGGTCATCAAGATCAGAAACATATTATGAAATGGAGGAAGTAACAGAGGAATAATCAGAAAGTGTCATAAGGAGGTACTGGATTGAGACAAGCAGCTGGTCAACAGGAAGATTTGAATCTAGTCAAATTAGAGTGGCACAGAGAGCATAAAGAGCTGGAGAAACAGGCAGACTTTGCCTTTTCTGGAGCGTGCACCCTCAGGAGCCAAGGCTGGGACTGGATCCTCCTCACTCAGTTCCACTTCCAGCTGGTGGAGGAGACTTAGACAAGAGAATTCTACAACCTCCAGGTGGTGACCCGCTATGGAGTTTCCTTATGAATCATATTCTCTTCTGAGAATCATTAAAAAACTGAGATAACTTTTCAGCAGACAACCACATTCATAACCTAATGAGTGATTTTATTAGTACAATTTCACCTACCTGTCAGCTGTGAGTGCAATATGTTCGGTATTGATGTCTCCTACTTGCTGCTCCTCCAAGCCTCACCCTACAAAATGTTATAGAAAAAAGAATGGAAAGTAACAACCTGTGAGAGAGTAATTACTGGGAGAAGACATGGTTATAGAGACATGTTTCAAGGTAGAGAACAATGTATAGTGAAAAAGCTGGATTTTAGAGCAGCTAGGAGAATATGGAGATTGCATATTGGAATGGAATAAAAATTATAGATTCTTCTACAATTTTTGAAACAAAATCATTGTTTTGTATAATTTGAATTGCAGAAAGAATATGAAATTTATTTTTTGTGGTTAAAAACACAGCCCCATACAAGCTACTATAAAGAAGATTAACTATATCCTATCCAGGAGCAGCACATTTTTCCATCTTTTCCTTTATAACATTTTAAGAGGAATAAGAGGAAAAAAGTTGTTAAACCATTTGTTTTGCCATATAACTGAAATTAAGTTGTGCAGAATATGTATTAATTAGTCAAAAGGACTCACAGGTTTGACATAGGTTAATTTTTGGTAACTATTAAGAGGTGAAATGGGAAAATTCATAGAGTATGGGACTGATTTAATTAAAGATATTATAAAGTTGATGGGGAATGCTTAGATATGACTTCTTCATTCAATTTTTTAAATCACTTGAGTAGCCAGAATATCCCTTATAACAGATTAAAATATTTAAAATTAAAAGTACCCCACATTTAAATATATGTTCATAATAGAACATATCAAATTATGACTTACTTTATATTCAAATATGAATTTTTCTCTTGTGAAAATTTGTTTAAATAAAACACTAACAAAATTCACTGCCAAAATTCCATTACCATTGTTCTCCATGAAAAAAGAATTTACAAAATTTCTTAATTTTTGCACATTCTCAGCTAAAATGAAAATCTCTTTTTATAAGCAGGATGATATATTAAGAAGACCCAAACCCATTAGTTGTGCATATAAATTTTTTCCATGGGCTTCTGTATTTCCTTGAGTGTCCTCTTCTCAAGCCTGTGATGTACAGTTTAAGACTAATTAAGACTGAAACCAGTGTAATTTTATCTACAGCACCATTTTATCATTTGTGTGTGGCAGGAAATGTTCTTTTTTTTTTCCATGGCATTGTCTGTTGTGTGGGACATTCACCCCAGCGCTGGACTCCAGATCCCTTCCAACTCAGACTGTTCTGTGGTTCTGTGTAGTACAAACAAGGGCAGAGGGGAGAGGAAGAATGCAGAGTGCCTTGTAAAAAGCTGACAGTCAAGTGACTTCACTACAAACGAAGTAGATGCCCAGGATGTGTTGTCTGTATTGTTTATAAAAGAGGATGCAATACTAGCACAAACCCAAACTGATTCTGGCTTTTCCCCCTGAAACCAAAATAACTGTAGAGGGGTTTCACCAATATTTAAAATACAACAATTTTTCAGATGCAGTTTTGAAACTGAAGTGGTTCTAATTCTCTGATGATTTAATTAGGCATAATGCCATTGTAGTCAATAGTCAAAACTGTTTGATTTACATCAGCAGAAAACCCAGCACATTTATTGTCTCTCTCAGTTTAAGATCAATTTGCATATACTTGCAAGTATCAAACACTGTTTATACCTTGTCAAATCTGGCTGGAAGTTTACAAATGTTACCCAAGATTATACATATAGGTATACACACAAATGCATGCAGTTACAGTTATTACTGTCTTACCCGGGGTGAAAAAATCTCCAACAATTAGGGATTCAAGTTTCAGGAACAGAAGCAGTAAAACCAGGAGTCTATGAATTTTTTTGGGTTTTATTCTCTTTGCTCTATGTCATATTACCTTTTCCTCCATTTCTTTCCATATTGGCTACACCTACAGTCAGCATTCAGGATCTTGACCTGTTTTTGCAAAGATCCTGCTATCAAACAAAAAAGTGTATATCACTGACAGAAAATAAATGGAAATTATTAAAATCATTTGACAGAACATGGCAATGTAATATTCAAAAAGCTAAAATTATTTCGTCTGCATTCTGCAGCTCTAGGAGTTCTCCAATGGGCAGCCATTGTGTTTCTGCATTGGGCAGAGCAGGCAGGACTCTGTTGTCTCAGGTTTAATTTATGGTTAATCTTCCTTTCCCCAGAGGCCCTTCCTTTGCTTTCAGTTTGGTGAAACCCTCAGACAAGCCCACCATCATAGACAGCCGTTCACAGAACAGGCAGTGGCTGCTGCTGTGTTGCTCACAGTGTATCCATTAATTCATTAAGTAGTTCCTTTGTCTTTTGGTTTGGTTTTTTTTCCCATCTTGCAATAATATTGGGCAGAGGCTGTGAATTACTGTGTATTCCTACTTCCAATACATTGCTGCACACTGGTCCTTATCCACATGTGTAATAACTGTAATTTATAATAATATTTAGCATTATAAAGTAATCTCTACCTCTTGCTGGTTTTTTGCTTTCTAATTCTCCATTTTTCCTTCCAAAATACCATAGTTCTTGCTGTATTATATACCTTAAAACCTTTTGCTCATAACCAAAACCATATAGAAAAAAGTTAAACATTAATGTTCCCAAGAGTACAGTTACAGCATTTCACTGACTTTCATCAAATAAGCAATGTTCCAAGTAGCCTTTGGATCCATTGCTGAAGAGAAGTTACTTTTCTTTTCACTCCAGAAGAAACCAAACAGGTTAAATTAATCAAAATTCAACCCTTTTGCTCTTCAAAATTAAATAATCAGAAAATTTAGTATAAGAGTTTTATAAGATGGATTTTTCCTCCAAGGCCAGTGTATTCCTAATGAATGACCTGTATTATACATTATTTGCTTTTTAACAGGAATAATATCCTCAATGCATTTCTACACAAATAGGAAATACTTTTGTATCTTATATTGATTTTCACAAGTCCTCTTCCCTTGGTACAAGAAAAACTTACAACTCTTGAGTGCTGTTATTTCATTATAAATACCTGTAAGATTTTACCAGGTATATTAACAGATATCTAAATATTAAATGATAGAATTACTTATATTACCATCTGATAGATACATTCCAGACACAGAAAACTTCTACCTCTGGTAAAAGCATCAAATTCAATAAGTATTGGAAATTAGTAAAAGCATAGCAAAAAAATACCAAAGAAACTCAAAATATAAATCCTTTGTGTGTATAATCACTGTAGATAATTTTATATATTGTATATGATAAAACTACAGAAAAATTAATTTTCTTCATTACTTTTAAAGCAGTAAGAAGTCTGAGGATGGGGTTTTTTTACCTTTTGCACCTATTTTTTAATAGACAAAGTATGGAGAGATACTTGAGTGGTAAAAGATTTCTGTGAAGATAGACAGGCCAGTAGTTTAAAATATGAAAGAACAAACAAAACTGAAAAGTACATGAGCTGAGAAAATACTGGAAATGGAACCAAAATACAGCAGTAAAATAACATAAAGTAAAATAAAATTTAAAAAAATTAAAAAATAAACCAAAACAAAACAAAAAAACCCATCAAACCAGTAGTAAACCTAAAAGTAAACCACCACATTAATTAAAAAGGTGAGAAAAGCATTCCTTGTAAGAAAGAGATACTCGTATTTGGAAAGGTAAGAAAACCAGGATTTGACAGAAATCAAAGTAGAATACAGGCAAAGATTAAAAAAAAGCTTTTTGCTGTGGTTAAGAAAGAAAATATAAGCCCATGAATTTTTGAGAGATACTGACATTTTGATGACAGCACAAAATATTCCAGTCATAGAGATTTTTTTTGTCAAATAAGTCTGAAAAACCACATTTCAACATTTTTGTACAGTACATGGTAATATATAATTATTCAATATATGATATCCTTTTAGTTACAAAAATCAAACAAACAGAAAAAGCCCTCAAAAAGCAGTTGTGAAAGAAATCAGAACACAAAAAATATTGATATTTTTAGGTAGATCACTTCAGATCTTTCTTCATTTTCAATTCAGTTTCATAAGTTATTACTTTTATTAGCTTTTTTATTTTAAAAGAAATTTTTAAAATAAATTTGGATAACAATAATTTAAAAACTGCTTTCACCAATTTGAGATAGGAAATTAGCTGAAATTGATTCTTCCCCATGAAGAGTTTCAATGACTCAGAAAATTTCACTAAGAGTAATTAAGTTTTTATCAGCTCTCCTGCCAAACTTTAACAGCAATATTCTCACTTCATGTTAAACTATTGATTCCCTTGCATAGATAGGCTGGTAATGACCCCTATAATTATGGAGAAAGACTATCCTAGTATTTCTGCCCAAAGAAAATACTAAAATAGGCCTTCAGAGAATAACCTGGCTTCTGTACAAATCATCATTATATTTGCGTGTATTCTGAATATAAAATTTCTGAGAGTATAAAGAATGCTTCCTAGGTTGCAAGAATAGGTCAACTTTGAATTGAACATTACAAAGTGTATGCATGATTTTTATTATCTTTCTCATCTGAAGATAATGGTGCTCTCACAACACTCAGGAATGAAAGTATCTTAAATTTGTTCGGTTGGTATGACTGAAGCATGCTTGCTGGGGATTTTAAATTTTTGGGGGATAGCAGGATACAGTATACTATGCTATGAAGAGAAAAAGACACAGGAACCTCAACAGCTCAATTAGATGACTCTCTTGTTCTAGATTACTAACATAGACACTTTTGACTGGAACAGTTATGAGGAAGACCCAGTTCCCAGACAAAAGCAGTGGGAAAAAAAAAAATTGAGGTTGATTTTGGTCAAGAGCCAACCATGGTAGATGTGTTTCTGGAACAGGAAGTTTTAACATTTTGGGTAAATTAAAAAAAAGAGGAAAAGATACCTACAAATTAGTATTAATCTAGTTTCCCTTCAATCAATAGGATTCCTACCCTAGTAGGGAATTAGGTGAAACATATTCTAAATTCCAGCACAGTGTACAGATCATTCCTGGGGAAAAATAAAAATCAAACAATCTCACAACAAAATTCAACTTCACCAAAAGCATCTCATCACTCAATTTAACTTCTTTTACTGATTGCCAAAGTCAAATCCCATTTATGGATATTCCCTTTAATACAATATATAGTTAAACCAGAAAATACTGAAACCAAAAACCAGGTATCCATCAGCCTCAATACCTTTGAGTAAGATCTGTACAAAATGAGTTCTCCATTTGCTATTTAACAGCATTTCCAGTAGAATAAAGGGTTGTTGTTTGCTTTTTTTCTTTCTTTTCCAGAAAAATAAATAATACTTTTATGAAGAGAAGACATATGAAAGACAATCATAACAACTTTTGTCAAAGGTTTTTTGCTGTTGTTGAACAAAAAGTTCACAATTCTAGCATGCAGTAAACAGAATCTAGGGTACTAAATCATCTTTTATGTTACATCTGATGGAAATACTTTATGCATTTTGTTACTCTATGAATATTTTTGTGCATTTTTTTCTCTTTGATAATGTGTTTTAGAACATTCTGTAAATATTGTTTCAATAACATTTGGCTTAATGAAAACCCTGAGAGATGAAAATGTGTACAAAACATTAATTTATTTTATGCTTAAGAAAAGACAGGAAGGTCATTTGGAAAAGCCACTAGGATTTTTTTAGGTTAGAGAAAGCTTATAGAGGTCATTCATTATGAATACCCTGCATTACAAGAGCAAAATATTCATTCAGCATTTTAAAAAACAAAATTTTTTATTTTCTTTATAATATAAAATATTATATCAATTCATAATCATATAATTATTTGAAGCTCACTGTTACTCTTAAAAGAAAAATAACAATCAGCATTGGACAGACTGCCAAAGAGGGAAAGGAATGTATAAACATACCAACTAGTTGCCAAATAGATCAGAAGAGTGCCAATTAAAGTTAGGAGTACTTACAAACCACTTTTATTATTCAGTATTTTATTTTATTGGCAAAAAAGAATTTAAAATTATGGGTCTGAATTTATGGTGGGGAACAGAGAACAGGAAAATCCCCATGATAAGGTGGAAAAATTGAGTGAAGCAGTAGGAACACTGACATTTCACACAGAAGACCTTCATAAAGATGATATTTTCTTTCTTTTGTAGCAAAGATATAAGCATTTGAAATAATAAATATTCAAATATCTTTTAAGATGCCAGAAATGTCTATTGGGATTTAAAGAGTGCTATTGATTTCATTAATTGTCATTGAGCAATAGCTATTGTGGAGACTGCGCTGTTCTGTGACTTTGTTATAAATTACACCAGAAGAAAGACATTGAGGGGATGGAGTGAGTCCAGAGAAAGGCAACAGAGCTGGGGGTGGGTTTGGAGCACAAGTCTGATGAAGAGAAGCTGAGGGAGCTGAGCATGTTTAGCCTGGAGAAAAAAGGAGGCTCAGAGGAGATCTTGTCACTCTCTCAAACTCCCTGACAGGAGGGTGTAGCCAGCTGGTGGTTGGGCTCTTCTGCCAAGGAGCAAGAGATAGGTCAGGAAAAAATGGCCTCAAGTTGCACCAGAAGAGATCTATTCCTAGTTTGGATATTAGGAATGTTCATTAGGAATGCTTTATTTTTTTCACTGAAAGGACAGTCAAGCCCTGGAACAGGCTGCCCAGAGAATGCTGTCATTGTTCCTGGAGGTATTTAAAAGACTTGTGGACGTGGCACTTAGCGACATGGTCTGCCAGTGCAGGTGGAATGGTTACCTACCCCTGATGGTCTTAAGGGTCTTTTGCAACCTAAATCATTCTATGATAAGAAACAGGACTCAATCATCTTCTTTATCTATATATCAGCATGTATGTAGCTCTCTAAGATATCAAAGAAATTTAAGAGAGAAAGAGTGAGATGGAAGCAATGATGAACAAAGCAAAATTCCAAGAAAAATGCAGGTTTTGATGTGGTACAGGAATTCCTGGTTCTGGAATTTGCAAATTCCTGATTCTGGAGTTTGACAAAAAAGAACCAGACACAGTAGAAGAAAGACACTCCAGATAATGGTAGCACAAACACAGACAAAAAATTGTCAGTAAATATGGACAGAGTTTGCTTTAGCTGTGCCCCAGTGGAGATTTTATTCAAGTACCAGTTTCACAGCAGCAGTTTCAGTATTTAACAACCCAGAGCCAAAAGGAGAAGGAAGCATATTAACCTTTCCTCAGCAATAAAAGCTGGAGTAAAAGAATGTGCAGGTGCAACTAATATGTAGATTTAAAACTTTTGGCTTTTTTGGTTTTGAGGTTTTTTTCCTGAAAGAGGGTATCAATATCTAGTGCCCAAAGCAAAATTATGTAAGTTCTAGTACTCTGTTTCAAATTATCAATATGGATGCTTTGATATTTTCTAATATTTTAGATCTGAAAATCATGTTTATTTCTTTCTACCCCCAAAACAGTACAACAAACCCTTACAGACAGTTATCACACCCTATTTCACAAAACCCCAAAAGCCAATTTACAGTCTCTTTACAGGACAGTATCAAATCCTACCTGACAGCAACAGAGCTGGTTACTGTAAAACATCAAGATGGTCTTGACAAAAATGCACAACATGTTACATTATTTTTATTCTAATTGTTGACTACCCTGAAATATTTCTACTAAATAATTACAGATATAAATAGCTGATATTAAAGTAAGGATGCTTCATGTTGTTCACAGGTTGACTGCAACCTGAATAAAATCAAAGAGAATTTTTTCTTCTCAAGGACAGGATAATTGAATGTACAGCTAACAACACTAGACATAAATTCCAGTTCTTTACATTACAGTTTGCTCAGATACATACTCTTCAACACAGTTGTGTATAAAAGTCACATCATGATGGTACCTTGAAATTTTTAACCAATGAGACCTTCATAGCTTATGTACATTTTTTAGAAGTGGAAAATATAGTAGTGTGATTATTTTTATAAAGCACCAATCTGGTTTGTAATAGAGCAGGACTGACTAACATGGATCCAGATTTCATTTTGAAACACACAGCAGGTCACCTCAACATTTAATTTATTCAGTTAAAGGAATCATTGAGTTAAAGTCATAATGACTGTATCCATACTTTTCAAATGAGTTTTACATATATACATTTGGGTTTATCATTTCCTGCAGACTTCCTCAACTTTTCATGGTGGAATTCACATAAATGGCAACTAATTTTATACAAGAATGGATAAAAAATACTTAGTTTAGAAAATAATTACAAGAATTTAAAAAAAAAAAAGTAATTCAAAAGAATCAAAAACATTATCTTTTAGGGGTTTTTTTTCCCTATCATTCTCATTCTGTATCTGTCAGAAATTGTATTCCAGATCTAGCCTTTGGTAGGTTGAGAGGAATCCCTAATAGTCTTGAACAAAGTTCAAAGAGGAAAGATATATTTTGCAAATGGCATATTCATCTTAATCTCTATCAGTCAAATTTCTCTAAATTGCTGTTGTCAGCTGCAGCTGAAAATGCACATATCTGATTCACCTTTATTTTAGGTGATCACCTACAATCTTGACAACAGAATGAAAAATCTCCCCACATTCAAATTCCCCCAACATAAAAATCAATTCCATAACTCTAAGAACAATAGGAAATCTTTAGTCATATGAGGAGCTATCGAATTAATATCCTGGCCAGATTAAATAATTTATTTCAAGTTCTACTTGTCACTGTACTAATTACTTCCTTTAAATCATGGAGAGCAAAAGTAATACAGGTATAAATGTATCTGTGTTACAAAATACAAAGAATTTAATAAAAATCATATAAATTTTAAAAGGAAGAAGAAGAAACTGCTTGACTTTACACCTCAATTTTTTTGATAACATAATTCATTTTATTATCATAAGCACAACTTGGCTTCAGTTACAGCAAGGATTTGAACACCATGTAACCTCTTCAATATAAGACAGGGAAAAACCAGTAATTTGGCAAATACTTTCCTTTTAAGTAAGTTTCTTTAAAAGTCATTAATTTATGAGGCAGAGAAAACAGAAGTTAAAGCCACTGAAAGTGCACAGTGCCCTGGTTTTGAAGCTTGTTTAGAAATCTTCACAAAATACTGTAGTCAAAGGAAAGGAATTACTGTGTATTGCATGCAATTTTTTTTTTATTTCTCCATTATCGATTTTAATAATTTGAAAATAAAAATATGGTATTTCAAAAAGGTTTAAAGAAACACAAACTAGTACATTAATCCATAATAGATTTCTTTTCTGTCAAAATAACTACCCACACACAAACACTTTATTGGAAAGTAAATTATTCCTCTTTGTCTTGAATTTAGGATACACAGATCACCCTGAAATCTTATTCAAAATCAGCCCAATTATGTTCTCAAAGATATAACATGCTGCCAGAGATTGCTTTCAAAAAGGTGTGTGAGTAAAAATGGCAACTGAAGAAGTAAAAAAATGGCAACTGAAGCAACCTCTGGCTCATTAAACACCCATTTCCTGCTTCTCATAGGAGTGAGGTGGCAAAATTTTTTCTTGAAACTGCAGCCAGTTCAAGACTCTTCTCATACATTTATGAGAAGCAGAAGTCAGTACTGTGATATATAAGCACACTTTATGACATAGGCCAAAAAATATTAAAATAGAAATATTTCTCTCTGCACTGGCTAAATTTCTAGTATTTCCTGCAGCAAAGGAGCATTAACATTTCTGTTGTGCTTTGGTTAAAAATTTAACTTTACTGTCTGTGATGAAACTACACTTTCTGCTTTGCAAGGGGTGTCTACTGGTTAGTTACTTAACCAAGTATTTTGCTTTGTGGTTTTTGTATGAGAAGTGCAATTTTTAAGTAATGCAATAAAGTGACAAGATTAGATTTATCTCCGTTTTCACCTCCAGCAAAAACACCCTGAATATGTATTTTTCTTTGCCTTTCATCACAGTTTTCAGAGGTAAAGTTTTCAGGATTGCAAGTATTAGGTAAACATACAGAAACTGCACCAGAGTACACAAACACAATGTATCTTTTCAGTTGCTGTCTATTAAAATAGAATTTATTTACCTCCATAAACATACAGTATCTATGCTGTATTTTTTGCCTCAGTGTTCACTACAAAGTATCTTTACAGCATTTTCTTTCATTTTCATTTAATAATTATTATTTATTATTTATGTTAAGTGTGGAACAAATGAATGGAAGAGGTAGAATTCTAAGCTTTCTATAGTCTACAGTTAACAAACATGAGAGGCCTGTCCTTGCAATTTTGCCATTCAATCAGTGTTTAAACTCTGAATTTATCCTAAGAAATTAAAATTTGCAATGTGTTAATAATAAATAGCATTTTTGATTCCTCAATATCCAACTTCGTTCCTAATTTTATCTTCAGTTACTCTATTTACCATAGATTATATGGACAGATTATTTTCCAGTTTTATTTGCAAACATAAAAATTCTTCTAGTAAGATTAAATTCATATACAGAAGCAAAGTTAAAATCAGCTTGGATATCAGTCCGAAAAAGCCAAGAATTTATCTCAAGGATCTTATGGGGAAAAGAAAATAGTAACAATTTTGTAGCTTCATTTCAAGATAACAAATGCAGAAGATTGGTAAAACAGTACTTTCCCATTTTATCTGCACATGAATTAAACTGTATGGATCCAAAGAAGCCAAGTAATAAAAACAGAAACTGTAAAACCAAACAAGCACGCAGGATGTACAATCAATGAAGTAAACTGCTATAAAACCAAAGGCCTTATAAGCAAGAGAAAGAGCACTTTTATTCCCCAAAGTATTCAGAAGTGATCACCTGCAGGAATAGTGTATCTCATCTCATACTTGAGCTCATGTCGCTTTAGGCCCAGGGCCAGATCAAGCACCAGTGTTTTATAATTTTATGATTAATTATATTTTTAAATGCTTCATTTGATCAGTTTACATATTATCTCCTTTTCTGACTTCTTTGACAAGCATCTCTATAACCAAGAATGCTGACATTTGCAGCGTAAGCACTAATCAGAAACAAAGCATTGTTTCTTTGGGCAACCTGTATCCCAAAGAAATTTTGCATTAGGATACATAGGCTTAAGGGAAAAGAGTTTTGCTGTGGAGTCTTGCAATGAGGAGCCAATTCACACCTATGAACATCTAAAGGGTAACAGCAGAAGATATTGGATCACTTAAAGAACACAGAGGCCAATCTCTGTCTTCACTGCTGCTGCCCCAACCCCAAAAACGCCACCAGGCTTTAGGAAAGGCTTCTTTGGGCTGTTATCAGTAGGATGTGGAATTTCTCCCTTCAGCTCGTTGCTTCCCAAGGCATTCAAGATGTTGCTAAAATTCATATTCCAACAGATGTAAGGACTTTTCTGGCAGCACACATGTACAGGCTAGATAGACTGTCTCCTGCTCCAAGTGAGCTGCAGCTTACACCTTGTATTTCTGTAAGCAGCAGAGGAAGGAAAAGCTGAATACTACAGCAGGATTTTTTTTCATGCAGTTGGAGTAGACTGAGACACTCTTCTACCACCATTTTCTGTGCTACAGCTTTTCCAGGAAAATGTGTGTGGATTGCAGAACCACTTTCCCAGAAGACTAAATTTAATCAATTTTTTAGAGAAATAGGCAGAGAAGGAAAGGAAATAGATCTATAAAACAAAACCAAGAAAAGAAATTACTTCTAAATGCCTTTTCCTACCTCAACTCCTTTCCTTTGTTTTCATTAATAAGTTGTTTAATTAAGCTTTTGCTTTGTTCTCTGCAATTTTGTTCGTAAGACTCTTTTAGAATTAAGATTCACTTTGGACAAGAGGCTAATGAGGCTGGCAGCAATATTGTAAATCTGTGTGGAAATCACAGAAGACATTGCTTCCACCATTAAACAGACCAAAATTCAATACCTTTTTACACAACCACTTTCATTACACATTCAAGAAATTTGGTTTCCTATGTTCATATGAACAAACCTCATCTTCTGGATATGGAGAAATTCAGTCCTCCCCAAAGATTAGCTATCAGGTTCATCCATGTCCTGTTGAATTAAAGCACACGCAGACAAGAGCAAAGTGTTAATAAAGGGAAGAAAGAGCTTTAGGGCAAAGGGAGAAACTTGTCCCTGTAGTACTATTTTGGGCAGATATAAATAAAACCACTCAGGAAATTGAAATACGTCAATCATGTAGGCACAGACTTGGCAAACATCACTATGCTAAAAGGCCAATAAAACAAATAATTGGTTTGAAATCAGCCAGGACTTAGTTAGAATCTTTGAAGTAAAAGGCATACTTAATTCTCTTATTCCATTAATAAACTGTGATAATTTTTTTTTTTTTAGTTTTCCTTCTCTATAAGAGGGGACACTACAGAACCATGGACATCTTCTGACATGTGAGATTATCCCTACTGATTCATGTGAGTTATTGCAAAGCTATTTTTTTAATGCTAATATCCTTAACACATTCCAAAAAACAGTAGCATTAGGCTTAATTTTTTATCATTTTACCATTTTCAACCAAAGATGTTGTTTCATAGATTTCACCTTCAAACAAAAATTCAATCATCTATGTAGTATGTTAAAGGTTACATGCTGTTGCTTAGGTCAGTACAATTAAGCAACAGTAATGTTGGCTTTGTCATTGCCTGTTATTTTTACTAAATAGCATATTCAGAGGGCATTTATTACATTTAGATTCATTGGCCCAAAATACTCTCTAGAGAATGATTTTTGAAATAATATGCATACTTCCCATGCACAATTGTAAAGAAACACTGCCCTCTTCTGTCAAACCAGAATGAATTTCCATAGAGACTTGCTTTGATCTGGAAAACCAAACTGGATTTTAACAGATTAAAAATGCAATTTTTTAATAGAAATAAGACTTTGTGATATGTTCAAATAATATGTATTAAAATATTAATTTCCTTTTTTTGTTCTTTTTACTCAGTCGGTAAAATTTCTCTTTTCCCCAGTTCAAAAAGACATTTAAGAACCCCTGAAATGTGGAGATATATTTCAACAGTTTTGCTTCATAAACAAGCACATCTAATTCTACAGTTACTTTCTTATGTGATTAGATCTGCTTATGATAGAAATCCCACAAATCCAAGTTCTAATTTTTCCTTCTTTAGAGATTTATGTATTGTGATTTCTCATTATTATTGTAGTGTTGTTTTTGCACCTTTATCCATTTACATACATTTTTTAATATTTTGGTTTCTTCAGAGCAGAAGAAGAGGAGTTAATATCTTGTGCAAACCTAATAGCTTTACCCTTTGAAAATGGAGCAATATTAAGTTTTCAATAAAAAGCAATATTTAATTTTTAAAACAGTATCATTCACCCAGCCTGCCTTGAATATTCACTGTCTAAAGTGTTCTTCTGATATCAGAATAGAAAACATACTCTGTGGGCCTACTAAATCATTTCACTAACATAGTTACCATCAAAATGATCAACACATGAGTAAAAAACATCCTCACTGCTTTTGCCGAAGAAAATAAATTTACAAAATAGTTTAACACATAAAATTCTGTACCTAAATACCTCTTAAAAAATGTGTAAAGATATTAATAAAAAATTAGTCAGGTTTCACAAGCATTTATAAACTAAAATCTAAGCCATCTTAAGGTATTTTTACATACAACATGTTCCTCTAAAGTGAATTCCTCACAGTATTGAATGAAGATATTTTTGATGACATTTCTATCCCAGTCCTTCAGAGACTTTGAATTTAACTTTACTTAGTAAACATTTAGTGATATAACAATTTGGTTTAAAATATTCAAACAAAATACTTCCAAGTATTTTGGAAATAATAATTTTGAAACTCCAAAAAATTTATTTTTCATGAACTGGACCTTTCTGCTGAAGTGCACAAATACTGCAAACTTCAGAATAAATATTTAAATTTTTAATAAAATGTGACAAATACCAAGTTCTGTGCCAAAAGTAAAAAAAAGCATCATAATTAAAATTTAAAATTTAATAATTTACAAATTATATAAAAGCATAATAATTAAAGTTTAAAAATAAACTCCCCACACTAGATCGTATTTTCAATAATGGTTACTATTCATGCTGTAATTATGAATTCAAACTCCTTTTAAAAAAATAATAAGCAAATGACATTAACTGAATGTCCATTTAAGTACATAGTTTCAAACTGGTCTAATATGAACCCACAGAAAAACTATTCCAAATGGGTTTGCCTTTTAGTGTTTGTCATGTTTAGTTCCAGAAGTTTTTAGATAAGTAATTTCAACCTACCTAAAGTATTTGAAAAAAACTGACAGAATTTTCCTCCTACATTTTTGTCTCCATATAACACCAAAAAGTTGTATCTTTTGCTTACCTCCAAACCCCCTTCAGATTGCAGATTACAGACTCTCAGACAACTCTACAGAGAATAAATATAGAACAAAGGGTGTCTTATTTTTCTGGTCTTTCTCTTGCTGTTCTCAGCAGGTAGTGGGACTGTATTTTACCTCTTGTACTTTCATACTGGCATTTAATGCTGGATCTAAACACTCCTGCCCTCCTCCTGCATCATAGGATTGTAGTGTTACAGAGCATCATAAGGCTTTGGAAAATAATGCTGAAAAGAATTGCATGTAGTGTTTCAAGGTTTCTGAAGTAGAAAACCCAGAGTATTCCAGACAATATTCCTGGGGAACTAGTGCCATCTTTCACATAGTGCATGTCAGCATTTTTAAGCTTTAAAAAATTCTAGAATTGTAATTTTATGAAAAGTTATTCTTTTAAACGTACTCCTTGAGGAATATATTTGGACCCAGAACAAAAAGGGGAGAAGAACAAAAAAATAAAAACTGGGAAGTCATACCAGAGAAAGGATGAATATACATCTTTTGATAATGCAATTTTTTTAGACAAGCTTTCATGAATAAAGAATGTGGAATTGTAATACTTACTAGTAATAAGTAATAAAAAGAAATGGATTTGAAACAACCAGAAGTATGTATATGGTCAGAGAAATAGGGAAATCCAATTTTGAAACAGTGGGACGAGACAACTGCCAGTAAATTCATAAAGTCTTACACTCCAAGATGAAAACTTATTTAGATATTTGAGGGGTTACAGAACTATAACACTTTCAATAGATAGTTGGGGATAAAAAAAAAAAATCCACCCAATACAAAACCAAACAGAGCTTCCAGGTTAGAAAAGCAAGCAAAAAAGGGTGTGTCTAAATTCTATTATTTCACCAAATCCTTTTCATTGTAGGAAAGGCCAACAGGGTAAAAAAGTATGCAAAAGCTAGGCAACAAAAAAAGAGGAAAAAAACCAAAACAAAACTAAAAAACCCACAAACAAACAAAGAAAAAAAAAAAAAAATCCAAATCAGAAAAAGAGATCATGCCCTTGTCAGATTTAATAAAATGCCTGCTCTGAGTCAGTAAAGTCGCTCTCCAGTGTGATAAGATTTGAGGAGTGATTGAAGTTTATGTTGTTTCCTTGCTCTTAAATGTCAGACTAAGGCAACAGAGAGGCCCACATCTGACAAACAGGCAAACTGGAAGGTAGATGGTTAGGCTGACAATGTAACAAGGGAGAGTTTGCAATTGCAGTCCTTTCTCATCAATTACAAGCCCTTACAAAGCACAACATTCAGCACAATGGCAGCATGCAAATGTAAATTCACTATTTTTAACAGGTCTCATTGAGTTATTGCATCAGAATGATCATCCTTTTGGTGCTTATTAAATATTGACTCGCAAAATAATTGAAATACTCATGTAAGTTTTTTTAATAACTTGATGATACTGATACTGATACTAACTATGGATGATTTTCAACTATGTCATTTTTTCTAGATTGCCACAGGACTGCATATTTTTTTTTGCCCACTGGAATTTCTAATCCAGAACTACATTATGGCAAATGCATACAGCATTTTGCTCAGGAAAGATTCCAACCATTGACAGTAACTAGCAAGGTATTTCTTGGTCAATAACATGTTAAAAAAAAATAGTACTTAGTCTGAAGGTTATACACAGAATAGCATACATTTAAAATGTCTGTTTATCTTGGTTTGATCAGTGTATGTTTTTGTTGCTTAAATCATTAAAGAGTTCAATTTTCCAGTTATAACTTGTAGCTTGAAAGACAGGTGTCTGCCAAGGAAGGTGGGAACCTCCCTTGGAATGAAAAATGTGACCCCCCCCTTCCCTTCAAATTATTGCAACTTACAGTTCTTTACAAAGATATATATAGATACACAAAACAAGGCAGAAACAGCAACAGCAGCAGCAGTAAACAAAAACCAGAAAATCTGTCCCAGTCGTCTCTCGGCCGTTGAGCTCTTTCGCCATTGGTGAAGTTCCGGTCACGGCCAGCAGGGGCGCTGCTGGCTCCCGGCTGGGCAGGGCGGGTGCGATGATTCCCCCGCGCCTGCAGGGGCGCCGTGGGGCGCGCTCGGCCATTCCTCTCTGTGGTAATGGCGGGCGGGTTGGCGGGAGAGAGAGGGAAGGGGATTCCTGTACAAACTCACGTCAGGAAGCCAATCCCTGTGCCCTTCCAGATGGTGAAATGGGCTGTAGCAGGAACCTCGGAGTGGTCACTGGAACGGCAGAGGTGGGCACACACTGCGTGACAAAAAAAATGCAGCTGAAACTCGGCAGCCCTGGCAGGAGCCCTGGGGTGTCCCGGTGGACACAGCTTGCTGGGTTAGAGTGTAGCAAAAAACCCCATACAGCAGCGGAAAAAAGTGGATCTGGGCAGTGACGCTGGCTGGGGGCTATTTACAGACACAAACAAGAGGGGGCTGCTGCTGAAAGCGCCTTGAGCTGTTTGATTTTTCAGCATCAGTCTCATTACATGATTATGACAATGGGAAGATGCTAGCAGCTCACATTCCAGGCAGCAGGCCAAAAAACTTAATGTTACAACTTACTTTATAAGCTTCTTGACCAATCACACGAAGCAAAAGCATATTGACAGTAGTTCTATCCAATCACCGTAAGCACACATACCATTGGTTAAAACAATGCTTGCTTATTTCAAATACAATACCTGCTTGTAAGCCTTAAAACACAACACGCAGAGCTCCATTATTAAGCTATAACCTTCCTAATATCTTGCTAGATATACTTTTTGCAGCTTAGAGAGCTCTTCAGACAAACGTTAATACACAGACCATTGTTCTATTTGCCCTTGGTTTCTACAGCTTAAATACTTTTTCTGCTGACCTATCTCATGGCTGCTGCTTTAGCTCTACTCACAGTTCTGCTGTATCTGAGGCCTGCATCTTGCAGCTTTACCAAAACCCTCTAATTTTGTGGATTCCCACAGCACCCAGGCTTCCGCAAAGGGCCCAGACACACTCCCTCTAAATGCAGGGAGGGCACTGGGGTCCTGGGTTTTCCCTTGGGGCACCCAAGGAGATGGTGAGTCATTTCCAGTGGGATTGGGTCTTCCATAAGGTCCCAGTTCAGTGGCTGCCGTCAGCAGCAAAGCCTCCCTCGCAGTAGAAGCTGTAAAAGGTTGAATCCCACGGTGGCAGCGAATTCTTCCCACATGAACTGCAGACCGACCATCTCCCCCCTCTCTGATCCAAGAGCAAGAGACAGCGAGGATCTGAGCCCAGCGCCCAGGACTGCCCAGCCAAAATCTCACAGTATCTCTGCCCTTCCCAAGGGAAAGCCCCCCAGCTGCACCCTTCCCTCTCCTCCTCCCCACAGGAACCACTTTTGTCTCTTAAGTATTGGTCATTCCCATCTCATAGGCAACAAATGGGACCAAATTCCCTGAGAGAAACTAAAAAATAAAGGAAAAATCCTAACCTTCAACACAACTCTTCAAAGTTAATGATTATCAATATTTTCTCAGAAAAAAAAAAAAGATCAGGTAATGGAAAGCCTCTGTATTAAATACATCAAATGTGATCAAAGTATTAATCATTAAATAACTTGCATATCGCATTCCAACTAGTTATACAGTATTGGACATATAACACTGAATCTTTTTAAAGAAATGGTTTTTGTTTCGGAGCATTTCTTGATTTTGCTATTTTACTTCACTACTCTCTCTTCCCTCGGCTGTGTCTTTCAAAATGAATTTTTTACTAATAGCATAGCTGAAGAGAATCCAACATACGTGTTCCTTGTTTTGTGTTCAGACAAAATGAAAGTAATTCTTGTTTTCTTCACTGTTTGCTGAGACACTGTCGTATACAACCCTTGTCCTCAAGTAAAGGTGATAAAAAATTATTGAGAATAATTGCAAAAATTAAGCAGTGCATGCACTGCAAATACATATGCAAAATAGGTGAGTTTTTTCCACAAGATAAAAGCAATTGTCACTCATAATCAATAGCTGAAATTTTAAACATAAAAATCTAAACTTCAACCTGCCACTGAGATGAAAAGGTAGGAGGAAAGTATGTTTTTGATTAGACTGTTTTAAGTAAGTTGTTGCAATTTTCCTAATCTATACTTCATAGATTAAAATTATTTTTATGGCTTTTAGAAGGAGAGACAATTTGAATTTGATGTCTTAAAATACACATAGTTAATCAATAGGAAATGGTTTATGCAACATTTGCTTGTTTACAATGTGTTCTTTTAATAGTTCCACTATTATTAGAGGGAAGAAACATCAAACAGGCTCACAGAGACAAAATGTAGGGTTTGGGATCTGCTTTGTTCATTACTCAGGTACCTTAAAATAATGTACATCCAGTCCTCTATGAGATTAGAGTATTGCCTATCCTGAGCAATAACCTAGAGTAAGGCCTAAATTTTAATTTGAAATATTCCTGACCAAGAGCTGTAATTTGAAATGTTGGCTGAATGCTCACAGTCATACTCAACAGTTGTTAAATACTTTTAATGGAAAAACTTCATAACTTCGTAAGTCTATCCCTTTGTCATCTTTGATGATCAAGATTTTCTCTTTAGAAAACTTGCACAGCTCCCCATAGGAGGAGCTGGACCACAGCAGCAGGTCACAGTGTCCTTGAGGTTCCCATCTGGAAGTGGACATTTCCTAGTGACCCTCAAGTAGCAAAAATTTTCCGGACTAAAATTCCAAAAGTAAATATGAAGTTTGGGAATAAGTAGAGCCTCTTTTCTCTTGTGCTTTGAAGGGTTGGCTGAAATGCCTTCTACTCTATTCAAAGCATATTCTTGTCAAAGATGATGAATGATGCTAAAAAGAAAGTGAGACATGTCTCAGGTGTGACTGTGTCCTCCAGTTCCCTTTTGAGAGGACTTTATTCTCACGAAGATGCCTTTTAGACTATCACAATTAGTTTTAAAAGCAATTTGAATGCATAAGTTGAAAATATTACTTCAAGTTAACTTCCAGAGGCACCATGGTGCAATCAACGGGGTACTAGACTGGGACACAGGGACCAGTTCAATTCTGGTTTTGCTCTTGGCCTAATGGATAACCTTGAGCAAGAGACTTCACATCTGTGTTTTCCTGTTAATCTTTTAATCTATTTAAATTGCAAGGACTTGAGGAGGGCATTGTAGCTTGCTCTGTGTTTGTGTGGTATTTAGCACAGTAGGACCTCCTGTAATCTGGTGTTGTTGTAATTCATAAAACTAAACAGCTAATACAAAAAGCAAATAGATCTAAGAGACCAGACCCAAAGGATTATCAGGTTTTATTATGCCATGAGATTCAAACTAGACATTTTATAGGCAAAGTTAAAGCCATCTGCCAATTAATTTACAAATATGAAGTCTTCCAATGACCATACTATTAAGAAAATAAAAAGTAAAATCATAAAAAGCAGTGTGATGCCTATCCACTCCCCTTTTGTGTTCTTATCTAACAAACCAAGAGATTTGCTCTTCCTCCTGGTTCATCCATCAGCCTTGAAAACGGAAAGTGGAACCTGAAGATCCATTTAGATTCCTCATGTTTAAAAGAGTATCAGTACAGTTAAGACTGTGTTTTCAGCACACTTGCATGCAGTCTACCACTGGTAACCATGGAAGAGCTAGAAAAAAAATCTGGGTTCCTGCCATAACAACCCAGTGCTACAGATTGAGAGGACCCAATCATTCTTTTGCATACACACACTGCATCTCTGCAAGGGTATGCAAGGAAAGCTGTTGGCCAACATGACAGAAATATATTGGCAGTGACAGGCTGCCAATTTTTGTATAGAGGCAAGTCACTTTTCTCACATATCCACAGATAAAATTAGTATACTCAACACCATAGAGCACAGGATGAATGTCAATGACAGCAGAGAAGTCTCTCAGGTTAGGCTTGCTTCAAGCAGAAAGCACACAAATCATTCCCTAACATATCTTTAAAGTCTGACTGCCTAATTGCAAGTATGAAGCCTCACTGTGAAGCAGAGAAGACAAGAAAACTGTATTTAGAACTATATAAATGTGTTTATTTACCACCAATTTTCTATTTTTGATATTTTTTCATCAGGGTACTGAAATGCTGCCAATTTGTTCAATGCTGCAGTCTTCTCTGAAAGATCTGTTCTTGCCCAAAACAACGAGTATTTTCACTCAATTTGTAACAAAACCACAGATGAGCTTATCTGAACAGACTGAATGGATCTGCTGAATGAAAAAGTACTTACTGAAAAACAAAAGAACAAAAAGGATAAAAATTAACATATTTCAGGATTACAAAATCCATTTCTGGCAATCCAGCTCCTTTTCTTCAAAGTCACTTTTTAGTCACTTGGCCCCAGCATACACATGGAGCTGTTCTTTACAGAGGAAGAGGAAACTAAACACATTTTAGTAGAGGAAACTAAACACATTAGGACATTTGTAATTCATGGAGTAAGTGCTCTGAATTTCTAATATATCTGATTTTAAGCCAGGTAAGTTCTGTCTTTTAAATGTAGCAAAATTGCAGAATCACAGAGTATGCTGAGTTGGAAGGGACCCTCAAAGATCATCGAGTCCAACTCCTGGCCCTGCACAGCACCATCCCCAAGAATGACCCCGTGTGCCTAAGAGCATGGTCCAAAGACTTCCCGGACTTCATCAGGCTGATGCTGTGACCACTGCCCTGGGGAGCTTGTTCCAGTGCCCAACCACCCTCTGGGTGAAGAACCTTTTTCTAATATCTAACCTAAACCTCAAATTTTTGTGAATAGTATAAAAAACTTTGCTGGTATTCACCTGGTGACAAAGATGAGCAAACTTCGACAGCCAGAAGTAGAAAACCTCATAATAATCAAACCTCTATGAGATCCAAAGTGTCATTTTTTCCAGGACAGAAAAGTTATTATCTTCACTGTGCTGGATACTTTGGGGGCTGTTAGAGTTTTTTAAATCCTTTTAGAGTTTCTAAAATTCATACCTACCATTCCATATGGTATTGCCACTAGAAAACAGATTCTAGGTGTTGTTTCTACACAGCTGTAATTTTTTTAAATGGTAAGTTTCTTCATTTCTTTCCTCTGGAGTTTCACATTTATCCACAGACAGCTTCTTTCAGCTTCCCCATGATCATTACAGCAATACATGGTCACTTATAAAGATAGTATTTGGTTTTTAGACAAACAAATTATTTGTTACTGGTGGAAAATCTTCCCCAAAGGAACAAAAAATGAAATACAGTTTTCACTTATTTGCATGGCTAGTTTTGTGATTTTATTCATTCTCAAGCAGTAACTAATTGAAGGAATAAATGCTATTCTGCTAAACTTTCTCAAGTATTCCTCCTTTCTCACTGCAGGTATCTTGCAAGTTAAGACTGGGATATGTTTTATAAGTTTTATTTTAAGTAATTTTGGACCCAAACCCTCTGCTTTAGGTAAGTGTTGTATGTATAAACAATATATTTACTGAAAAAACTTATAGGAAGATTATTAAAACTCATTTTTCAACAAGGAAACAAGATCACGTTCATGTAGAAGCACTACAACAGAATCTATATTTCTGTACTCTAATTTCATTAAATATAAGTATACTAAAGTCTGGCAAAAATCCTTTTGGATTATATTCTGATCTTGTTAGAGTTTACACATTTTTTCCCTGTGAAACTCAGATTTCATACATCTACTGCATGGACTTTATTTCTTACAGTAGATTTATGCATATACAAAATACTTTGAAGATCAGGCCATTGAGCAAGGGTATGCCACAACCTATTCAATTATTCAAGCTGGAAATTGATTCTGGTGCAATACTCTCAGCTTGTTGCTATTTTGCATCAGGCAATTCAACTTGTGCAGGATCAGTATGAATTTGAAAGGGAAAAAACTCTCTATTTAAACTTCAGTGATTCCAGATGTTCTAAGAACAAGGCACACAAGCACTTTGAAATATTAAAAGTGTTCGTCTTGTGCAGCATATGATCATAACCCTGAGGAAAAAAGCCACAAAAAAAGCATATTCATGGTAAAAAAAATATTACTCTCAGACTAAATTTTATATTTTTGAACTCGGGCTGTAGTTTGAATTGAAAGCATTACAATACCACTATAAATACTACCTGATAGGTAAATAATATTACATCTTCGAATAAAAACAAAAAAAAAAAAAAAAGCAACAAAAGACCCAAACCGAACAAAAGAAAACCCACAAAACAACAACGACAAAGCTACTCTTTTTGACAATAAAACAGTTTTGCAAACCCAAAACAATTCCAAAAAGTCATGGGTAAACCTTGGCATCTGAGCATTTGGGTACCTATGCACTCTAAGTCTTTAACCTGTAATAACTTTATTCCATCTTCCCCCACCATGGGAAACAGCAAGATGCCTATAAGAATTTCCATCAGCAGCACTGAAGTAATTCCCTTCCCCTCCACCTCCCTCCTGACATCTCTGATTTAATAGCCATGGAAAGCTCCATAAGATCATTAAACCCCTGTAGTTCATAGCATCCTTCATATGCCATAGAAACCAAGATTCTATGGACCAGTAAAATAGTAGCCCATTATCCTCAACTTCTCTTCTAATCACATCTTGCTTTTGACATTTCTAGGGTGATGGAAAATATTTTTCCTGCCCAAAATCGCCTTTTTGTACCTGTCACTGAAAGTTTTATGAAGCCATCCATTGCCATCAGCTCCTGGCAGAGAAAAAGAACTAACTCAAATAATGTGATTTGGGTAATGAAACATCTGCAAAATGGTCACATTATTCCCACTTCATTTTCAGAATTACAGCAGCTTAATTTTCTAAGAAGAAATGGCAGGGAGTATTATTTGGTTGTTTTTACTACCATTACCTGTTTTGTGGAGACTATATAAACTTCAAACTGAACAACTATGCTATAAAATAGCAAGTCCAGTTCTGTTTATAGGCAGAGCTGTGAAGGAGAACTTTGCTCAGACTAAACTAGATGGAGAATCATTCCAGTTGTATAGGAATAATATTTAACAGCTAAAACTGTACAACTTTGTCCCATCATCTCTGTATGATTACTTCCCATCATGCTTCTTACTAGGGGAATATTGTAGAGCTAATGTGAAATATTTTGCAAGGCATTTAGATCTGGAAGTTCTCTAGTACTAAGACAGTTCCTTAGCCATTTCACATTTACTTTCTTTTAAGTGAGATTGAAGAAATCTAGAAATCATAAGATGGAGCTCTATAAGAATTCTCAGAAATATATATTCATATAGATGAAAAATACATAAATTTTCCATACATATATATGTGTGTGTTTGTGTGTGCAGATACAAAAATTCTCATTTTCATTGGTCTTGAAAATGCATACATGTGGTGGGCAGTCACTTTTAAAAGGGTTATTAACATAAAAGTATCAAATTGAGACCCTGACACAACAGTCCCCCAAAACTATTTTTCTCAGCATCATGGTGCTAAACATTATTTATAAGAATATACACAGAGAGAACACGAGAACTGTCAAATATAGACTATCATTCTTCCTTTTAAAAGTGGACTTAAGCTGCAAAACCTGAAAGTAAACAATTTAATAACCTTCAAAATACTAGACATGAAAAAGCAAGGATGTCACTTCATTCATATGAATGTTTTCTTAGGTGGGAAGATGAGACAGGCCTCATAAAACAGTGCTTTGTGAGTCATCCCTTTGATAGCATTATTAAAGAAAGCATGTGGGTATTCTTTAGTAAAAGCCAAAAGCAATAAATTATCACTCTTCTATTAATAAAACTTCAAGGAGTTGTCTTGTTTCAGGAAAGAACAAAAATTTAGTGCTAGATCAAAATATTTAAATAATAATTAGAAATCGGGAAAAAATATGTGTTGCTGCTGCAACCTTGTACAGTAGACTTTTTTCCTCTCTTTTACAAGACCATCACCTTTGCTTCACCTTTCAGAAAATCAAAGAGGCAACATGCACAAACACGTATGAGAATGGTCATGCAAACTAGATAAAGCTATGCAAGTGTCTTTAAAATGACAGAAAAATTTAGATAAAACATTGTTTTCTCATTCCTTTAGTATGCCACACCAGTGTCCAATTCTCTCTGACCAGGTTCTTTGACATATGCTATGCAGAGAGGGTGTAACATTTAAAATCAAATTTACTTATTTGAAGATATTTGGTGTTTTATGAGATTTCTGGTTTAGCAGGGATATTTTAAAAAATGAAAACAAAATACAAATTTAAGTTACACAGAAGAAAATATAGCAGTTCCAGCACACAGTTCAATCACAATGCCAACATGATTCCCTGTAACATGCTCATTTGACATGACACTGGGTGTTTCCAATGGAAGAATGGAAGAATGGAAGGAGTAAGAGGGTTGAAGCCAGCTCATGTCTGTTACACTCTTCAAAATTATTCTGCTAGTTATCTAGTTTTGGAGATTTTCTTGTCTCCAAACATAATAAAAAAACCCATCACAAACTGCATGGAGCTCTTTAGAGTAATAGGAAACACTGATCACAAGCCTATATCTGAAAGCCAGATTTCTCTACAGAGTTTGTGAAGGACTGTAGAAGTCTAAGCCATATATTAAGAAAATAAATAGCTACACAGAGATAGATAAGAGACTCAATATTAACGTTGTAAAATACACTGGGTTTTGCTGTGGATACGTGCTGCAAATACATCCTCTTACACAGTTGACTGAAAGATTTTTCTATGATTTCTCTTTTCATAGACAAGCTTCAAATCCCTTTTTATTTTTGCTGCATTTAGTTTCTGTCACTATTACATGTTCTGACAGAAACACATTAAAAATTAACGTTGAGCAGCATAATATTAAGAAGCTCTGTGAAGAACTTGGGCTCCTGGTGGACAACAAGCTGTTCCTGAGCCAACAGTGCCCTGGGGACCAAGGATGCCAATGTGATCCTGGGATGCACTGCGAGCAGGTGAGAGGAGGTGATCCTGCTCCTCTATTCAGCCCTGGTGAGGCACATCTGGAGTGCTGTGTTCAGTTTTGGGCTCCTCAGGGCAAGAGAGACAGGGAGCTCCTGGAGTGGGTCCTGCAGAGGTTGCAGAGATGAGGAAGGAGCTGGAGCATCTCTCTTATGGGGAAAGGCTGAGGGAGCTGGGACTGTTCAGCCTCGAGAAGAGACAAGTGAGAGGGAACTTCATCAGTGTCTGTCAGTGCCTGCAGGGAGGGGTCAGAGCAGGGACCAGGCTCTGCTCAGTGGTGCCCAGCAATGGAACAAGAGACCACAGGAAGAAACAGATGCACAGGAAGTTCCATCTGAACATGAGGAAGAAATTTTTTTCCTGTGCAGTGATCACAGCAGAACAGATTGCCCAGAGAGGGTGTGGAGTCTCTCTCATGAAGATATTGAACTTTCTGGACACAGTCCTGTACAATGTGCTCTGTGATGACGCTGTTTGAGGAGGGGATTAGGACTGGATGACCCACTGTGGCCCCTTCCAACCCATTCTGAGACCCTGTGATTCAAATTTCCTACTAGTACCTATTTGACCTTCTCTGATGGTCAGTACATTGGCAGAAGGTTTTATTCAGCCTATATGAAACCATCAAAATTTTCTGATAATAGATTCCAAACACTTTGTTAAATAGAAGGAAAAATGCTTAGGGCTGACTGTCACCTGAGATACTGACATGTCTTCAAGTGGACAAAACACAGTGAAATATTAAAATCAGTAAGAAAAACCAACACAAAACCAACCAAAAAACCCTCACAAGCTGTGTAACAATCTTATGTAAAAGTTGCTTATAAAAATAGGTAATCCTACGAAACCAGCTGCCAAATTGGAAATAAAAAACTATTAAAAAAGAAAATTAACATTTTTCATTAATCTCTAGGAGCAACAGAGAATATTTAAGACCTTCATAATTAACAGACTGAGAGAAAAATTTCATGTTATAGAGAAGTATCGATGTGTAAATGACCTAGTGAAAGGCAAGAGATTGTATCCTGAACTCTCATCTTTCATTTCCATAAAAGTCTGGACACACAGGCAGATTTGCAAGACTGCTATAGTGACATAACAACATATTTCTCATTAGAGCACTTGTTCACCACTTAGCTTTTGCAAGTCTCCCAAGATGTTTTGCACAGCGCACTAATAAGCTTTAAAGTGCTCATAATATCCATCATTTTTACTTTACATGATACAACGATGGTAGAACTTTATTGTTATGCATGTAAAAGATTCGATATCATACTTGATGTCTTTAATGTGAAAAGAAATAGAGGGAAAGGCTACTTTACTGCAGTTTGGATAATAACTTTTTTATTTCAAGTACTTAAATTTGTCATTCTTATTCAAAAACACATACCAGTCCTTCTTCCAATGATGTAAGCTTCAGTTTGAGTAGATCTTACAACAGAGATTATTTTTTACATTTGAGAACTAAAAATCTGGCAGAATTAAACTCAAATAAATACCTCAGCCCTGTTTTTCCTATGGAAAATCTATCAGCGTGATACTATTAAAAAGCTATACATTTCTGTGACATCACTAAATCCAGAAGTATATATGCCAGTGGGCATATATAAATCCAGAAGTATATATGCCATGTATCTTACTGCATCAGCCTGCCAGTCATTTAACAATGGATAAATTGTTAGTTACACTCTTCAGTATGTTATTCCTTGGGGGCACTAAATACACATTGGCTTTTTACAATGGAAGAGCATATACAAAAAAAAATCATACAAGATTTAAAAATGCCCATTACATATCACTGTCATGATATATCAAAATGCTGTTTGTAGGAGAGCACTTTTGACTTACTCCTTTGTTGTTCTGCAGTCTTAGTGATTCTGGCCTTTAAGCATCTTTACCTCTTCTCGTACACCCACCTACATTCTATTTTCAAAAAACATGCAAGTGTCCCTTATTTGTTCTCTTTATGGTGAACAAGGTAACTGTCAAGGCATTCTCAGTAAAGGAAATATGTAAATTCATCTTGTTCTTTTCCTCTCTTTCACAGCAGTTACAACCCCTAAGTGACAGCAGCCTGTATGGTTAAAACCAAAGTTCAAGGTGGCAAAGGTCCTTGTACTGATCAATGGAAGTTAATCTACCTCATCTCCATAGTGTTTACAAAACATGCTGCAACCAGCAAATACTTTTGTTGACATTCACTCAGCAATGCATTAAGATTATTGAACTGTTAGCTTTGAAGTTCAAACAAAAAATAGCACACACCTGTCATGACCACATTACCTCCCCTCCACTAAGAATTCCTAAACAAGCAGTTGCAAAACTACAGGATATATCAATTAATATAGAAAACAAGCATTTTGTTTGAACCAGTTCACCAAGGGCAAGATGATGATGATGTTGCACTCCTCAGCTTCTGGTAAAAATCCCACCCCCTCCCTGCAGCTTCAAGAACCATTTGTCCCTCTTTCTTCCAGTGATGTGATCTCACATGGTTGGCTGAGAAGACCATTTAACCCCTCCAGTTTATTCAAAAATACATCAGGCTAAGACAACCCTTCCTCTACATACACCAGGTTTTTTTCATTTTATGGAAGGAGTCCACCATTTTATGTCAGAGACGTGTCGTTTGTTGTAATAATCACCATTTTTCCCCTTTGGCTCGCAGCTTTCTTGATGCCATCAGAAGCACATTAGAAAGCAGAGCCCCCTGTCATTACATACACAGAGGACCCTCCTTTTAAAAGAGCCATTCCTTGCAGTTTTCATGCTGTGTTGTGTCTGACTAAAACAAATTTCTTGAGACTGCCATATCCACATGTTCTCACAGGCAGACCTGTGATTTACTACCCCTTCCTTTGGACCAAGAAATATTCAATAAAGAAAATAGAATCATACAGTGAAACACAGAATTATTTGGCTGAAAGGGACGACTCATTCCATTCCCCTGCCTTAGGCAGGTAACCTTCCACTAGACCAGGTTCCTCCAAGCCCAGTCCAACCTGGCCTGGAACACTTCCAGGGATGATTTTAGTCAGAGACTGAAATGTTATGGTCAATGTTTTAAACGTTGTTATGAAGGAGTTTTGCCCATTATGGCAAAACTGCATAAGGAAACTTTGACTACAGAAGCCCATCTTAAGATACTGGACTGAAACTTTGGACTGTGAGTTAAGCTGCCTAAGGGAATCTGAGATAAGATAAAAGTGACACTTATCTCAGGTCAAATGTCCAATTATCTCAGGGCTAGAGAGAAGTAAACAAGGCTAAGGGAGAAGAATGCATCCACTATAAAGCCAAACCCAGCAGCCGTCCTGAAAATCATCTCTGGTTGTGTTTGTGGCGGGGGAAGGCTACAGACCACAGGCTCATCTGCTGAGGGCAGGTTTGCAGGTTTGCACAGGTTCCCCCACAACCAAGGCAGGGGGAGGAGAGTTTTGGGTGTGTGGTGTAACCTCCAGTCAGAGACAGTGAACACCCATCCTCCCTTGTACAAACTGGCCCAGCTCAAAATCTCCTCACCCCAGGAAGGCCACATCCACAGGACTTTCACATGACAGGCAGCTAAAGGGGTGTTGTAATTCATCAAAGAGCCCTGAAGCTCCCCTCAGACTTCTTCCTGAGGCCTTGCATAACAGCACTGTATGTGTTGCAAGTAATGCAACAAATCCAGAGTCTGTTGCAAGAGACTGTGTCAAACTTGCTCACCCTCCAGGGGAGGCACCTGACCCAAATGTATATTAATCCATGGGACTCTATATTTTTTGGGGGACCCTCACTAGCAAGAAGACCTGATGGATAGGATCAACAGGACACCATTGGGATCCATGGAGTGGTGATATTTTCTCTTTTCCCAACCTATTTTCTATTTATTTTTCTCTTTTTCTTTCTCTATCTCTCTCTCATTTACTGTTAAATAAAATCCATACTATTGCCTTTGGCATACGATCTTATTTGTACCAAGCTCAGGCAGACACATTGCTCTAAAATTTTTAATAAATTTTTTTATGTTGGTTTTTTATATGCTTGTATTTTGTTTTTTTCTCTTACTCAAGGGAGGATTGAAATACTGAGAGAGTTAATTGTTGCAATACAACAATAAATGAACGACACTCACACGCCGAGATGTTCAAGGCAAAAAAGAGTGCATTTATTTCCTGACCTCGATATTTATAAAATTCCAAAGGTGACCATGGATTGGAGGATGAAATTTCCACCTCTCCAACCACACTGGTCAAACCAACCATCCATCAATTCTCTCTTCCTTGAGAAAGGAATGCAAAACAATCATTATTTACATGAAAAGTACATTACAAAAATGTAAACATCAGAAGGCTTAGAAGAACTTTAGAAGAACAATTAATATGTTGTTTGGGTTTCTTAAATGGTTACATGACTTGCCAGTTACTTGTGGTGGGAGTTGTGGTTGGGGTTGTGTTAGGATTTGTTTTATGGTTGGTTTTGGGGGTTTTTTTTTGTGTTTAATTTTAGCTGTAGGGCCACTCTGCATGGGTTTTAGGTTTTTTTCTGGTTTTAGTTGTGTTGAGGGGAGGGTACTTGATTGGTAAGATCTTAACAGTAGTGGTTGGTTCTGTTCTGGTTAGGGCTCTGTAGCTTTTCCTTCTTTCTTGCTTGGTGACTGTTGGGGTTTGGTTTAGTTAGAATGGGTTTTGGTGTCCCTCACACCCCAGGAGGGCGGTCTCTCCAGGGGGAGAAAGGGGGTCCAGCAGGGGGCCCTGGGTGTGCTACTTTTTTGTTGGTTGGGAAAGAAAGAGGAAGTTCTTGGGGTTTCTTTTGTCTTTAACTGGTGTTTTTCACAGAGGCGTGTCTAGTTTCTCAGTGGTTTAATAGATTGTTAGTTATATTAAAAGTTTCTGATTTACTTCTTTGTATTTTTCTCATGTTAAACTATGACACCTGATCCTAAGTGATAGGGCAACCACAGCTTCTCTGGTCAACACATTCCAGTGCCTAAGCACCCTCATAGTAAAGAATTTCTTCCATATAGCTAACCTTCATTTCATGATAAAGAATCTGTCTCTGGCTTCCCTGTAGGCCCACTTCAAATATTGGAAGGTTTCTGTGAGGTCTCCATGGAGCCTTCTCTTCTCCAAGCTGACAGCCCCAACTTTTTCTGCCAGGCCCCATTTGTTTTGTCCTTTATATACACAGAGACATACACAGATCTTTATGAAGGACTATACAAAGATGTATGAATTCATATTTTTCTCTTTTATACATAGATATGTTATTTTATCTATTAACATAACATCTGTATAATATATACTTTTTAAACTTTATAGGATGATTCATGTGTATAATTTATATAATACATAAATCCTTTCATCAGCCCTATCCTGCTCCTGCACCTTGCGGGTAGTCACAACTTTTGAAGGCAAACCTAATTTGCCTAATTTTTCACCCCTCAAAAAGTTTCATAGCTGTACTAATTAATGACCTTGTTTTTAAGAGTGTGGTAGCTCCATTCCCTGTGAATTGCCACAGCCTTCCCAGAACAGTCAGCACTTCTCTCACCACCATCACAAGTCTTTGTCAAAACCCAGCTGTCAACTCTTTCACCACTGGGCTCCTGCTGACTACAGAACTCCTACAGAACTCCTGTGCACCAGATAATAATCGTGGTCTTTTGAGAACAATACCCCATTGCTTTTACTGATGTTGTTCTTTATGCTTGAGGCACATGCAGCCTGTGCACCAAAACCTGGGTCTCGCAATCAGGACAGTCTAACAGGCCAGTCTTGATTCCACATTCTGCAGCTTAATTTCACCATTGATCTAAGGACAAGGAAACATCAGCCTGTTCCAACAGGCTTAAGGTAGCTCTAAGATTCCCCCCAAAACATGAGAAAGTGAATCTTCCAGCCCTGAAATTATTCTTTCCCATTTAGAAAGAAAGAATAATTTTCATTCTGCTGAGAAGCTCTAAAGGGCTCTGTACAAAGTTCTCTACAGCTCAGTTCCCACCACCTGCTATAGGTACACATCTTTCATCACATATTTAGACTATTAGCTTTCATGAAGGTGCAGATACACTAATCAAACCCCAAACACGAGCAGCATTCTCTAAAGGACTATAGAAAAACAATAGACTGCATGAATATTTCCAATAGTCTTCCCAAATATTTCCAGTAAGTATTAAAAGATCTTGAGGTCTTCGAATAGCATTCAAATAAAACTCTCCAAACAGTAAAGTGATTTACACATTTTTAACTTCCCAGATGCTTCAGTATCACATTTCAAAGCCTTATACAAAACCCCTGAAGACTTATGCAAAATAGGCTTAAAGAAATTCAAGGTAAAACTAAAGTTCTTGTGCAGCTACAAAAGCAGAGATAACCTCCTCCTAGCAGAAGTGATGAAACTACAGGACCTTGAAACTACAGGACATATGAAGAGGTTTTTGAATGTATACATTGCTTGTACTCTGAAAAAAAACAGTGAAAGAAAAAAATAGACCGAGGGCCCATAATACTGTAGAAGTAGAGAATGCAATCAGGTTGTCAGTTCTTTCCTCAAAAAACTGTTCAACAGCTCCAATGCATCTGCAGTCAGATGTAAACTCTGGAATGTAACAAGAGCTCTTTCAAAGCCAGCAGACTTATTATATGAATCTTTTGAATCTCGCAAGAACTCCCTCCTCCCAAAAACACCACTCACATTTTGTAGACAGAAAATCATAACTTGAGAAAAAACACAACATATTTTAAAAAATCTGATTTAGTAAACTGTGGTCTCAAAAAGCAGGAGACAAGTATTTCCTCTGTCTTTTTTCATGACTGTTGAGTGGGTTTTTTCAATACTTTGCAGTTTCACAAGAAATGTGAAATTCTTCCCAAATCTTTTTTTGACAAATAAGTACATAGCATGTTTTCTTCAAAAGCTACTTATTTCTAGGGTGCTACAGCTATCACTTTTTTCAGGACTTTTCAAAGCATTCAATGCCAGCAGACATAGCAGTATCTAAGTCCTTGCAGATACTGTACTGATGTTCCAGGTCACAGTGGCAATCAAGTCGATATAAAATTGCTGAGCTTAACCTTTTGACTTCTTTGCACAGTATCTTTTGAACTCTGCAGTTTTGGGGTTATTTTAGGGGGTTTTGAGTTTTCTTCCTCTCCCATCACTAACATGAAGAACTTTTCATATTGCTTTCACAAGGCTGTTCTATATGACTGCAGCAATTTTACAGAGTGACATTCATAATGAAAGCTGCAGCTTCAAAAAAAGTCAGTTTCTAATCACACAGTGAACTCTGTGTATTCTCTTTTGTTTATCAGAATACTTCTAATAATTGTGGAAGAGTAATAGCATCTCTCTAATTAAACATCTATTTGAAAAGCAGAAAAGTCCAAGCTTTGTGAGTGAGAAGGGAAGCAGAGGGAGGAGGAGATGAGTTATATTCTTACAAAGACAGGTCATACCTGGGAATTAATTTCCTATTCCAATAAGTTTTGAAACATAGCTTTCCTGCAGAATTCATGAGAATGAAAGCACATTTTTTGTAACTAAGTGCTATAAAATTATTTTTCAATAAATTATTTCAATTCCTTCTCAAATGCCTTGCATCAAAAAATAAAACAATTTAACCAAAATCACTTCCACTGTAGTCTTATTCAAGCCCAAAATATGAAATGCTTATCTACACAGAAAAATGAAGTTATTACTGTCCCTAAAGCCATATTTTTGTGAGAATTCAAATACAAGTCAGTTAACATTAGAAAACACAAAGGGATTTTTCTAATTTTGCTTTTTTTTACTATATACCTTCAAATTTCACATGGAGATTTTGCAAAAAGTTTTTTTATTGACATAATAACACAGTGATATTTTTCTAATGAAAACATGTATTTTTAGTCTACAATTAAACACTACAGTGCTTAATATTAACAGTACTTTTAATATCATCCTTGCTTATTTTTTTTCTGCCATCAGAATCCTAGAATGCAGCATTTGTCTACACATGAATTGTAATAATTATTGGGCATCACAGGTTGCAACTCTCGGCCGAAAGCCTCTGTATTTGATGAGGTTAAAGGTGATGCACATGTCATAATTATATAATCTATAATCTAAGAAACAACATTCTTCCCCTTCCTTTTTCCCGGCTCAATTTCACTTTTCATTCCTGACTTCTTTACCTCCTCTTCTCCAGGCCATGAGGGGGCATGAGAAATGGGGTCAGTCCATGACAGCTGCTATATCAGACTATGTGGTGATTGTATTTCACAGGGAGGAACAGTCCTTGTGCACAGGGATTATCTTTGGGGGTTTAAAATTTAATTTTTTAAATTAAAAATCAATATAGTTGGACAATGTTTTTCTTAAGGTAGCCTACTTTTTAAAAATTTGCTGCTGCTGTTGGAACAGACTGTCTAGTGCATTGTGTCAAAATTGTAAATTATGACTAAACTGAGAGAAATAAAACATTTAAAATGAACACTTTCTCCTGACCCCAGTTCCCACATCTCTCCAAAATGAACAACTATGTTAATATTTATTTTCTTTAAAGAAACTTGATACCTCCTGTGTAACTTTTCTAAAAAGGATGGCAGAGGAAATGGCATAGTGCCTTCTTACCCCCAGCCCTGTGAGCTTTAAGAAGTTTTCTGAGATGCAGGAGGATCCATTCCTGTCTTTTCTCAATCCATTGCAAGCATCTGAATCTGTATCTTTCATGTCTAAATAAAATGTATCTGAAGATCCCTTTTTATCTTTAATAATTTCCTTTTTATTATCAACTTTTTATGATCCTAATGAAGTACCTTTAAAATCAAAAAGTCTAGAAGAAACCCAAGTATTTAACTCCCACTTACTTCAACAACCTCAAGGATTCCTGTTTTCCATTATTCTCACATGACTTCATGTTCTTTGTTCTGTTAGAGTTTTGAGGTTTTCATTTATGGTCAAAATCTCTTGGGTATCTGATTCTCACAAGAAAAATTTGAAGTTTTAAATTATATTCTGAGGATACACCAAACAAATAAAAACTTCAAGTTTTTTTCAGGAAACATGCACCTTACCACAATTAAATATCAGTTTCAATCCACAAACACCTCCTCCAAAAAATACTGGTCAAATCCTTATGAACGGGATCACTTTGCACCCAAATATGGAAATTGACCTATTTTAAGCAGATTTTAATTGTTCTTACTGAAAAATGGCCCTTTAACTTCTTTTTTATTCCCCACAAAACATAGCACAACACTTTACTTCTCATACACTTCTTGCTGGATATTGGAGTCACTTCTCTATAATGGCATATTCCAGCAAGCTTCTACCACCTGCAAGAGATTTTTTCAAACATATTTTAGTCTTAGTTACTTTGAGGTGGTTGAGTTGGATTTGAATATTCAAAAACACTGGCAACTTAGTTAATTTGAAGATATCCACCACTGCTCAGCTTCTTCCCCAGCACCTGTTTTTCCTCATAATTCACTACTTTCACACCAACATTGCTGGTGAGTTACAGACCTGGTTGCAGGGAGTTGATAATTTGCATAGCATCCCCTGAAGGGCAGCAACAAAAACACGATTCAGTTATCACCTTGTCTCAAGCTGTCAGCCTCAAAGCCTAAGTGAAAATACTGAAACTGGCATATACAAGAAGTAAAATCCTTGCAGTAATTGCTATCAACTCAAGCTACTTCACATTCAAAATACTAGGCAAAAGTATTTATATACAAAAATATGTAGTCTGTACCAGGCAAATTGGTTGACATTGGAAGCTTCTTTATTTAGCATGAATAAGAAAAGATTTAAAGAATTGCATTGAAAATCAGAATAAGTCTACTAGACTGCCGCACTTCATTTTGATCCTGCATCTCTTCTGCTTGCATATTCAGGACAGCCTTCATGGTCATAAGTATTTTCTCAGTATAAATATTTTGTTTCAATACAACTTCTAGAGATGTAAGAAATGTCTAGAAACTGAAATTACTATTAGTGCTTAGTATTTTCTGCCACAATAACATAAGAGAGTCACAAGGTTTGAGGCTGCGAACTTCCAGGTTACTGTTTTCTCTTCTGGGACTGAAATTTCTTCAGTGGTCATTAAAACAATCAAGATATTACAATTGTATTCCATAAACCCAGTGTAATTGCACTATAATATGAGCAATATATGATCTAAACAAAAGTAACATTCTTATCCAAGTTATTCTTTAGGTTTGTACATCTCTCCAACACATTTCCCCTCACCCCTTAAACTGAAGATGGGAAAGATCCTGGGAGGGAAGAGGACCAGGACAGCTGACCCAAAACTGACCAGAGGTATTTGTCACACTATGCATCATTTATTCAGGTAGAAAATCTAAATTAAAGGAGGAGGGGTGGCATTTGTTATTTTGACATTTTTCTTCTGGAGAAATCAGTACACATACTGAAGCTCTGCTTCCCAGGAAGTGGCCAGACTTTGCCTGTTGATAAGCAGAGAATAAATTCTCTGCTTTCCTTTGCTTTCATGTGCAAAAGTCTTTCCTGCTGCTTTATTAAACTGCCCTTGTCACAGAATTTTTTTTCTACTTTATTTTCTCCACCCTGTGTCCTGATGAAGACAAGAGAGATAAGAGTGGCTTGGTGGCCAACTGGCATCCAGTCAAGGTCAATCCACCACACTGAACAGACTATCTACCTCCTTTATTACCTCTCCTCCATTTTCTCAATACCTGGGTTTGATTACAAAGACAGGGTGAGAAGGAGCTATTTTGTCAGAGGACAGCTAGTTCATTAACTTGGGATTTCACTATTAATGGAAGATCAGGTGGATTAGTGAACATTTGAATACACAGTTCAATAAAGAAAACAAAACAAAGTATATACAAATAAACTATACATTTTTTATCTGTGCTAAGACATGAATGATAGGTAAAAAATAGAGTAAAGTTCGTTATTCATCAACAGTGTCTACTTGTTGATCACTGTGCCATAACGAAAAGTTCATCTGTAAGAAATACTGAGTCAGACAATGAGAACTTTGCTTAGGAGGTGTAGAAGCATCTCACCACAACTCTATTGATTCACATTATCCAAATAAAATCAAATACACCCATGAACCCTAAACCCCAAAGCCATCCTAAACCCTGAACCCCAAAGCCAGTCCCTCCAATTCTCCCCTCATCCACACTCCCCAACTACCCATAACTGCTGGATATTAAGATATTGGTAACCACTGGATACTAACTATTTCCTGAATTTGTCTTGACAACTGTGCAAACTAAATCAATTTTTGCTGATACTTTGTCATCATCAAATAAGTCTTGATTTCACGCCCAGAGGCTGGGATTTATTTTCTAAAAAGAAACTTTGACACTAAAATCTTTCACACATAAGCCCAAAAGACATTTAATTAATGATTCTGATAACTGATGAGGCAAACTATGAGCTCTGAAGCTAACTATCTTCTTCAGAATTTATGTAGGTGATTAGGAAAAAACCCTATGGGCAGAGGTGTTGCCAGTATGACTGGTGATAGGCTATTTATCATAAGCCTGAAGACTGCAGACTGTAACACATGGGAGTTTAAAAAACATATTGTGCAGGGATAAAGCTAATACAGTTTAAGCATGAATTCAAGGAAGGAAAAACTTTCCAAAATGGAAAGAAGTAACCAGCACCACTCATGCTGGACAAAAACATGACAAAGAATTCAATGTACTAAAAATGAGATTTCTGATGTGAATTTGCTGTAAAATTTATGTATTATACATTATTGAATTGTTATGATTTGAAAGATAACATAGATTATATTAAGCCAAACAGGGGAAAATGTTAGAAGGAAAGACAAGAATTCATCTTTCAGATGTATAGACAGAATTTCTAGTATAGAGCTGTTTATTTCTTTGAGTAATAAAAGCAGAAGGTTTTTGAGAGTACTTAAGGTAAATTACCCAAAAATTAATGGCTTTTCAGGTAAAATTAATTCAGATCTGTAAGCATATTCTGAAATACAGAGAATCATCCTATAAAAACACCATATGCAAGCTCCTTGCTGGATGAAAATAATGGGAGTTTTTATAAAGTAAATCAGATCAAGTAACTAGATGCACATACACAATATGCCTTTATATATTTCTTTAAAGGAGGGCATTTTTCCCCATCTGAAGTTTATAATGACCACACAAGTGAACATGCATATATAAAAAGAAAAAATTCTAACTCATCAGACTTTGCTTGCCATGTGCTCTCTCTGGTAAAAGTAGAGGCATTCCCAGGAGCCATGCAAGACATAAATTACTGTTAGTTCCGCAAAGCATTCAAAGGGGGGAAAAAAAATCTTAGTTTTAGTAAGGGTTTGGTCCCTCACGCCAAGCAAGACATTGTGTGTTGGAGTGTGTCCAGAGAGGGGCAGCAGAGCTGGGGAAGGGTCTGAAGTACAAGTCTGATGAGAAGCAGGTGAGTGTAAGGCTCTAGCCCACTTAGCAGGTTTTTTAGAGGATTTATTGTGGGTGGTGCATTGGAGAAACAACAAAATTCCCAGTAGGTTAAATAACAAACAACTTTTCTTTGCAAACTTTAGAACACCCAGATATAGGGCACTTTGCAAACTTCCACTTGCCAAACTTTAATAGATCCAAACAAAACAAGGCACTTTTTGGTCTGGATTACAGGTATTTCTTGAAGAAGAAGGGGAAGACTCCCTCCTATACTGAGGGAGCTGGGGGTCTTCAGCCTGGAGAAAAGGACACTCAGGAAGGACCTTACTGCTCTCCAGAACTCCCTGAACAGAGGATGTAGCCAGATGAGAGTTGGTCTCTTCTCCCATCTAGCAGGTGAGAAAAAGAGGAAATGGTGTCAAGTTGTGCCAGTGGAGATTTAGGTTTGATATTAGGAAAAATTTAATCACTGAAAGGATTGTCATGCCCTGGAACAGATTTCTTAGGGCAGTGGTGGAGTCAACATCCCTGGAGGAATTTAAAAGATGTGTAGATATGGCACTTGGGGACATGGCCTTGGCAATGCTGGCTTAGTGTTTGGAGTGGATCTTAGGGATACTTTTCAACCTGAATGACTGTACAGTTCTAATAAAAAATCAAAAAGCTGTTCTTTGACACAGCACTGTACTCAAGCTATAAAATTTAATTTGTCATTAAATACCCAGTAACTTTTTGGTACATTGGTGGACAAAATTGACACAAAAAGTGGTCATCCAAAACTTGCAAATTTCACAGCTATCAGCAGTGATTCCCTCCACAAATACCTTCAACACAAACAGTTAGATTTCAAGTGAAAGCTAAGGAATATTTGGCCTTTTATAATTAATGAACCAATTTATAACTTACTAAGACTGCAAGAACATTGCAAGTCTTCCAGGTTTTCATATATGTGTATTGCAAAACAGCTTTCCATACTCTCTATGTGAATAAAAAAATTTAGCTGAAGCATACTTTAACAAGGATAATTTAAGGGGACATTTCTGAAGGGTTAGGGTGAGTTACAACCAGTTCCTGTTGAAACCAAGGTAATATGAGAGAGTAACCATTATCTTACAAAGAAAGATCTTAATAGCTCACCTAGAGTTTTGTTTAGCCTTTACAGTGTTCATAATTTATGAAGTGGTCTTACTGTAGCAGGTAGTGAAGATTCAGAGTTTGAAAAACAATTTGGGAATTAATTATATTGCTTTAACTTCCACACACATCTTTCAAAAATGTAAACACATCTAGTTAAATCAATTGTTCATTCCTCAATGCTGCACTGAGAGAATATTCATACATCAAACATTGGCACAAATAACAACCAGACTGTTTAGTGCTGGAGACACATTGCTGCATTATAGGTCAATTATACTGATATGTATACCCATGTGTTTCTCTCTCCAGAATCAATTGGCATTTCACAAGCATGCTGAAAGAAGGGTTTATATTCACAAATTTAAATACATTTCCACCAGCAAAACCCACATGAATAAAGATATTGATCACAATTAGACTGATAAAAACACGCACCGTGCATTTGTTTTTCTCAGTGGAGAAAGAGTTATTGATTCACTGTAAAGATGGGTGGCTTAGAATTTTTAAAATGTAGTGGAGCTTCCAAAGAATAATACAAAACTAAAATTATGGTGCATATTTATTAACTACTAAAATGAACTCTTAAACATTGCTTTTACTGTGACTCAATGATTAATGTGAGGTGTCTGTTCTGACTTCTAACATTAAGAAAGGGAAAAATTATCATAGTATAAAATAAAATAAAAGTTTAACATTTCACCTTAGCTAGTTAAGGTTACACATCCTCTCCCTGACCCCTATTCTGTCATTGTACAGGTATTTTGACACAAATACAGGATCTAATGAATCTCTTCAGTATCACAGAGCACAGGATCTCTTTTGATCTTTCAGACTGAAAGAGCCATGCTGTATGAAGGTCTGAATAACAAAAATTTTAAAAATACCTACCCTATAATCTGTAAAGAGGTTCCACATCAAGGAAGTGTTCTAATAACATGTTTTTCTAAAGGGAGACTTAATTTATACAGATTTTATCTCTCCATTGGCTAATTCCCATCAAAATAGGAAAAAAAACCTCATTGTTAGGAAATTTGGATTACATAGCAAAGATGAGGTCTAAGAGACAGTGATGTATGCAAAAATTATCCTCACTGCTATTTAAGGAGATTGAAAATTGTATTTGAATTAGTGAAATTTTATTCTTGTCTGGTTATTCAAGAATACATCTCTGGTATTTTAATGGTAATTCATACTCAATAAGCAAATTCAAAAAAACTAATACAGTCAGGGTTATGCAATTGATACAAAAACTTTTAATTAATTATTTAAAACGTTGTGTTATGACGCACATCCTAAAAGCCCTTATAAATCTTTACCCAGATGAATATTTTTTTTAATCTGTATTGGTATAAAAATAAGCTCCTTGCCTTGTAAAACTTTTCTTTGTTACTTATCACAGAATTGTATGTTTGGAACAGATAGAAAATCGACAGTTAAGAGATTAAGTTCTCTGGAGATATGTGGTGTACTATCATCCTAAAGAACAGAGCAACAAATCCAGTCTTCTCTGCTGTGTTTCTGCACTGGTAGCATCAGCTTTTTTGCAGGCTTCACACAACATGGCAATTGGCTGAGAAATAGAGATTCCATTTTATTGCTGCTGCTGCTGCTGCTGCTGCTGCTGCTGCTGAGAAATGGATATTTGGAGAGTGGGCTTACCCTAGACTGTTAAATTGCAATATTTAGAGCCTTAGCAGTCATTTGGAGACTCAGCTGTTTTGTTTAGCAGCTACCAAAGCCCAAGTGCTGTCTGTTTGCCCTTCTGTCACCAAGCAGCAAGCTAGGAAAAGAACAGCTGATGAAGAAGTCGACATATTGATGAAAATATCAGCAAATGAAGAGAGAAAACAATTTATGACCCATGCTTGGAAGAATTCTACCATAAGGAAGTATGCACTGTGTGTGAAAGGCCTACTAAACTTTTCCTGCTACAGTAAGGGACCACTTGCTAAATACATATGATGTATAAATACGTACATATAAATTCATACATATAAATACATACATATGATGTATAAATACATACAAAGATGAACGAGTTTTCACAATCTAAAAGAGAAGAAAGACATGTCCTGAAACAACAGCAATTTAAGTAAAAGAAGCTCTTCTTTGTTTAGACAGCTGCAGTATTTTATCATCATGCATAATTACTTGCATTTTATTTGAAATAGAAAAGTTAGCACACACTAAGTATTTCACAGAAAATCCCAGACTGTGAAAGTTCACAATGTTTATTGCTACTATTTGCAATAGTTTGGTTTTAGTCAGTTTCTAAAGTGTGACAACAAAAATTCTGTTCTCAAATTATCTTTCAGTCTTTGATTACAATAGGTGTGCTCCAACATTGTACATTTTCTTTTCAACAATGTATGTAAAATTAGATTATATACATCACCTTCTGAGCTTTTCTAGTTGTATCGTTGATTTAAATCTTTTGTAATATCTCAATGAAAAAGGCACCATATGGAAATAGACTGGCTGGAACTTTTTCTAGCCCAAGGAGGAGATAAAATTTCTTTTAAAAGTGTTCAGCCTTAAATGAAATTGCTGAATATTTTCAGTATCTTGGATAGGAAAGTTTTTGTTCACCTAAAATTACATAAAAACACACAGAATTTGCGAACAGACAGTCTCTTGTATCTCTTGCCTATATGAAAACCACATAGCATGCAACTTTCCTTGACAATCTCACAGAAAAAGTCAAGTTATAATTTGAATCTTTGTTCAATTAATCTCTTGGAAGATTGTCTTACAAGAGTTCTTTTCTAATTGTATCTTTACATAATTTCACATCAAGATTTAAGGTGTTACTAGAACAAAAAAACTCTTCCTTCTGTCTTGCTATTGTTGTAGGGGAATAGAAGTAGGAGGAAGCAACAGACGAAAACAAGTTTATGTTATGAAAGAAGTCTACAATGCAAAGATGCTGAGTACTACCATGGCTCCCCTGGTCCATTAAACATGAGGTACTTTAAGTCTGCTTGAGTTTGCTTGGCTTTTAGGAAAGTTTAATCACTCAAAATTAAGTCATTCTCAAAGATAATATGTTTAGTTCTTGTTTATGAGTTGGAAGAGAAAGTTTATATCCCAAGTTTACAGAAATTAGTACAACAGTTACAACAGGAAAGGAATTACGATAGTTCTAATTAAAGACTACTTTTTGTCTAAAGAAGCCTAACAAACACAAAATTCTTTGCTAATCTTACCACTCACCTATTCCATGTCTGGGCTTTGAGGTCATATTTCAAAGGTTCAAAAAACAATATGAAACAAATAATTGATGTCTTTCTAATCAGCATATCTCTACACCATCATTTTAACATAAGACATCATATATTACTTAAAAATTTGTATCGTACTTTATCATGTGATTTAATTTCCATCAAATTAAAAATAAAGACTACAGAGTAGGTGGACTAAATGCTTGATAGTTTCAGCAACTATTGTATTTTCTCCCAGAACACAATCACTCCTCCAAAGTTTCCAGAAATTTTTTATATTCCATAATAATAAAAAGACTTAATGGGGCTTATGGTACTTTCAGCAATTTATTGATATTTAGAGAGCAACGTGCAATTACACTCTTCAGAATTTGCCTTAAAATTCTATAAATGCAGAACTTTCAGTTTCACTGTGATAAAATTTATATGCCATTGCGTTTTGATAGAAAGACTCCTAGGGAAAAACATTTATTTTTCTGTTTATCTCATCCACAGTTTTGATATCAGTTCATGGTCTACATAAGAATAAAAAATTCAGTCATACTGAAAAAGCTGTAGAGGATGAAATTTACTTAATGAATTGTAAAGAGTGACAAGGTGAACCATGGAAAAGATTAGTTATGTAGAAATCACAGGCTCTGCCCAGAAGCGAAGACATTAACCCAGTGGATTTACAGGTATCTATAATGATACCACTGAGGTAATCTTTCCCATAGGGTTCACACCTGGATTTGAAGGTTCACATAATAAATACCAAAATGAAAGTGTCAAGATGCCATTTTATACTTCCATTAGTATTCCAAAAACTAAAACTGACAAGGTGTGAGGAAAGAAGCATCACTGCCCTGCATGTGCTCTGAGAGGTAATCCCTGCACAGTGCCAATGTTTCCAAAGGATGTGATGCCACACCAAAAGCAAAGGCCTTCATAAGATTTGTTTTCCCAGAAACCTCTGTGGCTGAAGATGTTTGAACAGATCAGGTCATCTTAATAGCCATTTAAAAAGCAAAGCATCCTTTTTAAGACAGGAAGATCTTGTCTCAGACAACCAGTCTTTTATTGCATAATTTATTCTGCGTTGAACTATTCAGTTGCTGTAGAATCTTATGGGCTTTTGTTGAAAATAAAAGCAAATACTCATCTAAAAAACATATATATCAACCACTCTTAATGTAAGAATAAAGTGAGCAAAAACTTTGAGTTACAGCTTGAACATTAAAGAGAAAAAATAATTATGGCCGAGAAGCCTTGTTCACTTATTTCCATAATGACAGAAGATTCAAATAAAAAGTGAGGGGAAATGTTTCATTTTTATCTAGTTTATAATGCACAAACCCTTTTCCGTAAATCTAGATGTTAAAGATATGAGTTTGAATAACAGGAAAAAAATAGAAATGTATCACATTTCAGATAGCAAATCGTTACATGACTGATGTAGTACTTAGTATTAGAGCAACAAGTACTTGATTTTTTTTCTGCAGAAAATAAAGAAATGTGGAGTAATTGCATTCATTTACTATGAAAGTGAACAATTTATGACATTCTATTACTCAAATGTAAGATACTGAGAAATTGTTATATTCTGCTTTTTGATGTGATAGCATATGCCCCTCTTTTCTTTCATTAGCAGGAGAAAACTTCCCATCAAACACATTTTTTCCACTAAGAAAATATTAATTTCAGAATCTATCGCATGCTGGATAAAATCCCTAATACAGTGATGAGCATTATATCATCACAATCACACTTAACTTTAAGCTGAAATCAACCTTGAATTACCTGACCATTTAATGAGGTCATTGCTGCTAGTCACAGGCAGAGGTTTGCAGGTGTGGACACTCAGACATTCAGCAGGAACCTGACCTGTAATTCAGTTTTATTTTCAGGGATTGTTTTGGCTGTGCAGGGATAATCTGGTTTGCTTGTGCCTTTGGCTTAAACACAGCTGCAAGGAACAGACATCTCAGACAAGAGAAGAGTAACCTTAAGACCCTGAGCTGCTGGACTTTTCTTTTGATTTTGGTGGGAATACCTAAAAGAAGTCCTAAATCTGAAGTAAAAGCATGAGAAGAGTCCGTCACAGAAGTGCACTTGCCTGATGTGGAAAACAAACCAGAGTTATCCCCTCACTCAGAGCAGGTTCTCAGAGGAAAACACCACCACTCGTGGGAAGTTATGCTCACACTGCAGGTTCACTGCAGGAACCAAATGGTAAATTCTTACATAAAGCAAACCCCAAAGGCTTGACACATTTTTCTTTTGAAGTTATTTACGCATTCAAGTCTTCATTGCTTTATTACAATTCTAAAAGGCCAAAAGATTTTTTTATTTAAATATATTTAGGTGTTGAAATTTTATATTTTCAAATTGTTTTTAAAGGAATTAAAGATACGGGTGCTGTGTATACCAAGAAATAATCATGACCTCATATGTTTGGTAAGACTGAAAGATGATTTGAAGCTTTCACCACACAAGTGTTTTCACTTACCTGATTGCAATAGCAGCTTTAAACATTTCTTTCTGTCTTTACCATAAAGGCATTGTAGTTTCAAGCTGAATGCACACATGAAATGCATAAACTGATAAACTGATTCCGACAGGATATGTAAGAATTCTATAGATCAGACCTTCAAGAGAAACACACAAAATAAGAAAGGAATACAAAGTAATAAAAAGAAAATTAGCAAATGTTAATTAGGAGAAATTTTAACTTCCTTCCATGAGCATACTGAAATTGGTTTCCTTAAAGCTGCAGTACAAAAACATGCGCAGTGTTGAATTTCCTTCACCCAGCTGATCATTTCCACTCCAGCATCAAGCAAGGTGGAGAGAGGTTGAAGACAAAGGTTTTTGAAGTATGAACAGCACAACTGGGTGACACATACAGATGACAAAACCCCACAAATTTTCCGTAATTTCTATCCTGTTTTTCATATATTTGCAACAGAAAAAAAGGCAGGAGACTCCAACATGCTCCAAAGTTGCCCAAGACCATGTCCCGGCAGCTTTTGAATATGTCCAAGGTAGCAGATTTTCTATAATTTTTCCTTGGAATGTAAGCCCAGCTATCTTCAAATGCATGTTTTCATTTTTTTCAGTGGGTGAAACCCCCCCCCACCCTGCCCTCCCATCCATAGGTGCTGATGATTTTGGTGGTGTTTATATTTTTATTCCCATAAATTAATTCCTATATAAGTTATGTTATGTAACAAGACTAAGCTAGAATACCTAAGCAGTGAACATACACTTACAGTGAACAACAACAAACTGACATGGTTTTTTTGCTCAGGTTTTGCAACACAAGGATCCATTTCTAATTGCTTTATGCAATTTGCATCAAGAATTACTGTGCTGTATTTCTTAAACAAGAAGTCAGAAGAAACACTAGGTAATAAAAATCTGAAAGCTGAATTATATGTAACTTCTCAGCAATTATTGCTGAAAGTTAAAGATCAGAATTGAATGGCTTGCCTATCCTAAAGTTGTTCACACGACAAGCTGTTTACATGTGAGAAATTCTTGGTTTTTTATTATACTCCTCTGTCATGTGTACTGCAATGATCTTATGTGTAACTGCAGGTATTAACTTCAAAAATTTGAAAAAATAAAAGAATGACTGTATTATTGTCTACACACACTCAGTTTTCTGTATTTTTTTTCTGATCTTCTCTTGAAATAATTTTCCATAACATTTTTGTACATGCATTATAAATTATTTTGGATTATTATGCTCTCTTAGTGAAAAATAAATCTTGAATAGTTATTAAAAGTTTTACCATACACTCATAAGACAAAGGAGGTACTCAGAAAAGATAGATCAGAATTACTTGCTTGACTATGAAAAAATTCCAGGAAACAAACCCTTGACTTTTATGCCTGTGTCAGGTATAAAAGTAGGAAAGAAAATTCAGTGTCTCACAGGTATATGTAGGTATAATATTTACATATCACTCTCACAACTTATGTAACTTTCATTTTTGTAAGCATCTCCACAAATTACTTTAAATTTTGCTTAATAATTTTTTCCTCTTTTTAAAAAAAATCTGCATTAGAAAACATGCCACTACTTTTTTTCCTCCCTCAAAATGCAAAGTCTTACAGTAATAGTGTATTAATTAAATGTGTAAAGGATCAACAGAGTTAATAGGAAATTCTGACTGGCCTTGGATTATTTTTTAAAGGTTTTGAATAGATGTTTAAAATTAAGTTACTAAGCAGCTACATGATTTAAAGAGGTTTTCTGAACAGCCCTGCACTAGAGAAATATTAATCTCAGTTTTGTGATCAATTTGTGTCATGGTTTGATATGTTTTCTATCTGAAATTTTATTACATTCACAAGACCTAAAATTTCCACTGGCTACATGCCACAATACATTACCTCTTTCAACAATATTTAACAGATAATTTTAAGTTACTTCAAACAGACAGAAAACCCATTTTTTTTTTTAATTTGGTAGTGTGTCATTCAGTCAAGCACTTCTATTTCACATAGTAATGTGACTGTGAGTCCCCATCTACCTTGGGGTTTTTTTGCAAGTTCTTTCCTTTAATTAATTCTCTTAATTTTTTTTTCGTGTCCCCCTTATTTCCCTTATATTAAACACTCCTCCCCCTCTGCCATATGGAAATCTGAATCCTTCCTACAGTTCAATTTCTTTATGGCATGAACATTTCAACAGTTTCTTGTGGCCAAAGTCTGGTTTGGTTTCCCTTGTGTCGAGTTATCCCTACCTGAAGTTTATTTGAGACCTGACTGTTTTGGTTGCCCCCTTGCTCTTTACCTGCTCAACAGTTCAATACATTCTATTCTGCAGCATCTTACTGAGGTCATGCATTCCATTTTAATTCACTGTCAAGCAACATTTCACTGAGAAAAAAGATAAAGCAAACATGTTTTGTTCCCTGCTTTCCTGCTTTTCTAGCTATTAGATATTCTTGTGCATATCTTAATATGCAGAAAAGAAAATTTAAAATTTGGGATTCAAATTGAAAATTTCAAGTATAAAAATTGTGTTTAAGTGTGGAATTTTAATTTGAACAGTTTACACATTTCTAATAAATTATTCTCTTAAGGCTGCAGTTACTTTAACTGTGTCAGCTCTGTTTTTCTTAGTTTTTTCTGAATGACTTCTATTGTTGATGTGTACCAGTGAATTGTTGTGTGATTAAAGGTTGTCCAGGAGCAATTCATAGATGTTTTCACACATCCAAGTGCATTTCTTCCTAAAATTGTGTGGGGTTTTTTGATCCTCATTGATCTAAATTTATATCCTTAAGCAAAACCTATTTCTGACTTAATTCTTCTTAGTGTGATATTTAATTTCTCTATAACATTCTTTCCAAAATGTTTAGAGATTTGCAGACAGATATCAACCTGATGTGCTGAAGTCTTCAGTTGTTGGGAAACTTGCTGCAGCCTCCTAATCCTAACACATTAATGTAATATTAATGGAATTTTTTTTATTAATGCATCACATTATTCTGATGTAACAAGATTGTCAGGAATCTACATTGACACAGAATTATGCAACATGGAGGCAGCTGAAAGGGTGGGCACTAAACTACTTGTAATGAGAGAATTATGCATGACTTTGCTTATCTTTGAAGGGATAATATAAATACTTTGCTTAAGCCATCTTTTTCAAAAAATGTCCAAAATTCCTTGCTTTCATTTTAAACCATGAAGTGTCTCCTGATTTCCTTTCCTATCCTCTTTGCTTTCCTACATTGGTGACTAGGTGTAAAGACAACTTTGGTGATGGAATGACTCCAACATAATTTCAATATTTAATTATATTTTGTTTTTAAGTAAGTCAAATAGTTATCAAAGTGAACTATTACTCTATAATTGGGCTGCTTAGTCTCTTCTACAAGATTGTAAGCTTGTCTTGTTTCCTGTTAAGATATTTAGCTGATAACTTCTGCCATCTTTTGGAACTTTCAAAGGCCTGCATGGAATAAGTGCAAGAATTAATGTCAATTTCTACATGGAACAACTCCATATGATCTTTTAAAGCACTTTACACGCATATTTATCTGAGTTAGGTATCCACAGCATTCAGAAGTAAACTCCAGAAAAACTAACAATGTTTAACAGGCTATAACCAGTGCAAAACTTCAAGTAACAAACTGACAAGGTTTGGTACACAGCACTCTATGAACTGACCAGATAAAAGGGGAAGTCCAAGAAGTATACTACAATGGAGAAGGAAAGGAATCATTCTAAGTGAAGAAACAAGCAGTTTATATTTTTTAAACTTTTTTTTTAATCATATATTCAAGTTAAAAGAGGAAAATTTGTATGTGCTGGGTAAAAGGGCCGACGTAATTTTCTTCACAAGGTAGAAAACTTTCAGCTAGAAAAATATGATCAAAACATACAGACTGCTTTTGAATAGTTCCAAAACTTCTTGAACTCAAAGTAGAAAGTATGAGATTTTACAGATTCATAGCCTTCAGTAAGTACAGCAGTTCTTAATAAGGTTTGAAAACAAGTGAGACATTGAAACCACAGAATCTATTTCACACTTATATGAATGAAAATTAACATCTATATTCCACAGGAACTATTTAGCAGGAGCAAAAGGTAAGGATGAAGGGAAGCCAGTTCCTAAAGACTCTGGTTAATTTAATAGAAGATCTCTGAAAGCTCAGAAAAATGGATATATCTTTCCCTTCTGAGTAAATTCATTATCATACATTTAGTGATCATTAACAGTTCAACTGCTCAGACAGTGCTTATATACAACTTCATTAAATCAAAGGTTGTGGAAATAGTGGTAGTTTAATTTACAGTGAAGAATCAGATTTTTAAAATAGCATACTTTATCAGTGTCAGTACTACAGGACTATGATTTTATTTATTCTAGGCAGCAAATTGCACTAGCTCTGTTAAAAACAGAAAGACAGGTCATTTAGTTTCCCCACGGAATGCAAAGTAAGAAACGAGTAAATGTATCTGATATGGGAATTCAATTTGTCTTTCAGTAGGAATTGTTGTGGAGCAAGAGATGGGTGAGCAAATAATTTTTGCAGAAAGAAGCATCAAAATATATTATAATAATCAAAATTATGTACAATTAGTGCTACACGTTTTGCCTAAATTCACATCCTCTAAGTAGCCATTAACAGCTCAGATCAGTCAGACTTGGAAAAAAATTTTTTACTTTCTTTAAATCAGAGACAAACACTGAATACGCAGGGATGCAAAAAGTAAAAAGTTCCATGGGCAAAATATTTATTTTATTTTTACTTAATTTAATTTCTATTTTCATTTATCACTATGAATGTCATACTGTTTTCACTGATGCAGTGAAGTTTTCTAAAAGATATCCCACCTCCACATGGAAGAAAATAATTTCTTTATGAAGAAGTGCTTTAGTAAATCAATGAGACTATGATGCCCCCAAACAATGTAGTACTTTTCTCAAAAGCAGGAAGATTCATAGGTCAGAGATTACATAGATCCACAAGGGCTTAACAGCAAATGTATCCAAGTTCTGCTTCTGGTAAAAAGGAGAATGGACCTAGGAAGTGAAGACCTATTTCATGACAACATACAGCCTTTTGAACCATTCATCAGTAATTAGTCCGTTTTGAAAGGGATACTTTGAATATTCAGTTCCTGAAATGACATGATTATTTGCTTCCAATATATTTGTTCTGTGTGTTTGTAGTTGGTGCATACATACACATACATAAAGTTATGCATGTTATAGATACATATGTGTGTATATATATATACACATAGAAAGAGAGAGAGAGAGAGAGAGAAAGTATCTTTATACTTAACAAATTACAAGTCTTTTAAAAAATAAGCACAAACCATCAGATTCACACTAACATGTGATAGAAAAAAAGTAGAACTTTGGTTTTTCATGATCTTAAGCCAGCATAATTTATGAAAACATATGGCAAAAACATAAGGCAAATTTTAAACAGGGTTACACAAGGAAGTGCCACTTCAGCTATCAAAGTTGCAAAGAGGTGTGGAATTTAGCCAGTTTGATGTCTAATTTTAGGTCAGGAATAGAGAATGGGGGCAAGTGCGTTTCTGGAGTAAAATACAAGAACAGATTTTTAGTGCATGTTCACAATAATCCTAATTTACTTTTAAAATAATTCTTGTGAATTTCAAGATGAGCATCATATTTCACCTGCCATTCATTTTCCCCTCTCTGTTATCTATGGCCTAATTAGAGGCAGAATGCACTGGAGTGTGAAAAAACACAGATGGTAAATCAAGTAAAACAAAAACTTGAAAGACTGCCCATGCAAAGCAAGCTGTATTAGATCATGTTTACAAATTGTAAAAGAGCAACTACATAAATAGTACTTTTCCCCCTACTGATATCTCCATAACTAACTCAGTAAAAAGAAGTTCTATAAATATTCTAGACTATAAGTAAGAAAAGTTGAAGATTGTAAAAGAAGACTTATACAAAGATAAGATTTATAAGGCAAGTTCTTTCCATACAAGAGAATTCTTGAAAACATTCTGGAGAATACTCAGAAGTGATAGGGCCCAAAAATTATTTAATATTTGCTTTAGGAATCTATGGTTCAGTTCCCGTATAGATCAATGTGGCATTTGAAATACAGGTGGCTTTCTCTGGAGTTAGAGGAAAATAAAAGTTTTCACTAGGATATTATTTGCCAAAGTAGAACACTGTTTAAGAAAGGATGCAGTTGGAAACATTGAAAAGGACAATTCTGGCTCAAAGGCCAACCTTTAGCTCTAATAATCTAGAGAAAAGTAGGCCGATATTTTTCAGTAGTGTTTCATTTTAGTAAAGGTCAGAGATGCTGCAAGGAGCCAAGAGGTTTTTGCAGCAACAGCACTGGACTCCACGAGTGATCTTTGTGCTAGGTATGGTTTTAGTTGTGAATGTCAGGAATGATGCCTAGACCTGACACATCTGAGATTTCTCTCTTGGTTAAAAGAGAGAGTAGGCAAGTCTTTAGATCCCTTTGAGAAAACAGAAAACTTAATCAGTGTATCCAAATTGGAGATGATGAAGAAGTAGAATTTTAATTAAACATCCTTTTATGATGTCAACTCAGTTTTTAATTCCGATTGCTATAGTTCAAATGAGTTTGCAAAAGTAAAAACTGACAAGATTAGAGGGGGGCAAAGATGTGTTTAGGAATACCCAGCTCCTTGTAAGTTCTTCCACAGTAGTCTCTGTGTACTGTAGGCTGTCACACAGATTCAGCAGTTCATGAAAAGCAGGACTGTAGAGAAATGTTGCAAAAGCTGGAGCTTTTTCAAAGCACAGGCACAATGTTGTCTGTTTCTACTCTTAAACCATGCATCTGTTTAGACCAATGCACTGTGGAAGCAAAGATAAATTGGTTTTTCCATATCCACATGGTAGGTGGGATCCAAAAAACTGAGAGAGTTATGACTTCCAAGACCTACAGTAAACAAACAAAAGTAAGACATCCCACAAAAATAATTTTAATATACTTTCCCCAATACTTGTTGAGATGGTATAAAAACACATATAAACATGACAGAAACTGCCTAGATAATTAATGATTTTATATTTCATGATTATAACATAAAAATTACTTACACAATGTCTTTCATATCCAATTTGCATGGCATAAGACAAGGTCATAAGCCCCTCAGTTTTTTTAAGGATGGCAAATGATGAACTTGCATTAATGATATGAGCAATAGACACTTCTGTAACTTTTTTTCATGCCCCTGAAGTGCCACATTTCTTCCTTGTTTAATACATAGATTAGCCACTGATATTCACATTATTTCTAAACATTACCGTCAAAGACACTACAAGCTTTCATGGCCTACATGTCACTGTATTTAGTAGCTGTAGTGTCAGCTGCTTCCTCAGACAAATTTCAGTGTATAGAAATAAAGAATACTACAACCTCTCATGAAATTACATTCATATTGTAAACACTTCTGCCTAACTGCTATTGCCATCAACATTCCCTTATTCTGTACCAGGTCACTCATATCCCAACACAGAATGATCAGAAAACTCCTTCAGGAGTCACTTTCATCCATTTTATTTAATACAAGTTTTTAATGGTTAGCTCCCCTTCAAGATAATAATGCAGTTTAGAATACTCATTGCATGAAGTTTATATAAAAGAAAAGTAAATTAAGTCAGATCCTATGGAGGAGATCATGTACTTGTCAATATAAATTTTATCTACCACATAGAAAAAAATTGTGCAATCATACCATACATGCAAAATATCAAGAAAATTAGTAACATCTTTTCCAATTTAAATGGTACAAAGTCAGAAGGATTGAGAGCCTATATGTTTTATGTGCCATAATCTAGGCTGCAGAATCTCATAATTCTGTGACCAGAAAAGTCATAACACCAGAGAAGATAGCCAATTTTACTTAATCAATAAATTGATAATAAATGCTTATTATATAAGCATAACATAAGCTTAATTAATCTAAATACTTTTTAAAAATATGAGTTTTCACTCAAACTCCAACAGGAAGTGCTGGGAGACAGGAAGGGGAACAGGTTGCCCAGGAGGCAGCAGGGATGGGGCCAAAACCATAATGCCAATTTATCTACACACAACTTATAAAGTTATTCACATATCTACTCTACAGTATTTAAGAACACACAAACTGAACTGGAATCTTTTCCGAACATTATGACCATATTCAAAATTATCATCTCATCCCCAGTTTAAGAAAAATGGTTGAAAATCTGCACGGAATAAAATCAAAGGTTAAAGAAGTAGAATGAGTAGATATTTTCTAATCCAACTCTCAGGCTTCAAAATATTTCAATAACTGCAGGGGGAGAGAGAAGAATTGTTCAAAATTTCCTTTGCTGTGTTCAAATCCTTATAAGAACGCCCACATGCAGTTTAGAAGGATGCTGGTAAAAGTAGCAACTACTTATATGGCAGTTTAAGAAAGGAAAATTGTCCATAGTTCTCCCCCTGATTAAGGCAGAAAAAAACCTATTTAATTTTTAAAGCCATTCAAAAATTGTAGGCCTTCTTGCTAAAGTTTCAATCTCTCAATACAAGATTGCAGGTCCTTTAAAAACTTTGATTTTCTTCTTGGTCTATAAATAAAAGCATTTTCTATCTACACTTTTGTCATTTTCTTTCCTGAAGTAGGTAAACTCCATATTACACAAAACAATAGCATGATTTGCAAAATTTTTAGTTCATTTATTACTTGTTTGTCACTTGTAACTCTTAGTGACGAGGGGACCTCAACTGCTCTCTGGGTTGCTGTCAGGATCTGTCCTAGTGAACTGACGACCTGATGGTTCGTAGGACTGATCTAAGAGTGCAAAAAGCAACATGGTACAAGAGGGTTTGCAGTGATAATCAAAACAAATGCAGTTTTATTGAAATAACCACAGCAAAATATCGATAGAGGGATTAAGGGAGAGAAAAAGATAGAGAAAGAGAGAGAAGAGAGAGAGGGGGGATATAGCTACCAACGTAGAGACAGAGTGCTTTGGTCCAGTCCAGTCAAGGGTCTGCCTGTTACGCTGGGAAGATCTCAAAATCTCTAGCTAACTCAGAGGTTTTAATTACTGAAAATTGTAAGGGGGGAGAAACAGATACAATAAGGAATAGATGTAACAGGTAGTCCGTGTTCTCAGCAGTACACGAGAGCCATTGTTTTTGTGGTCCAGTGGTCACATCCTGGAGGCAAACATCTGGCTTTGGTCAGCTTGCCTCCCCCCACACATCTCCCCTGGGTTGGGGGTTTCAGTCCCAGTCCTTGGAAGGAGGAGAGGGGCCTTTTCACAAAGGGGTTTCATGTCTCAGTCCTTGATGGAGAGGCTTCTTACATCCCAGTCTGTCTGTCACAGTGGTTGTAAAACAACTGAGGATTTTCTGTGGGAGACCACCTGAAACTCAGGAGAAGTCCAGCCATGGCCGAGAGGTGGGACAGCTTCCAAAGCCATTGTTGCAAACAGGGCACAGTGCCCCTTCTTCTTCTCAGTGTAGCATATGGCAAACAACACCTGTGAAAACAATAACTTAACACTGTCCTTTCAGGTCTCAGGGCCTTTGGCATGTGACTTTCTCCTTCAGAGCCAGAGATTCTAGACAGGGGGGGTCTTCTCTTCAGTGGTCCCCCAGTGAAAATAGTGAGGCAAATGAGGGAAAATTCAGACAGACTCTCACAGTTGCAAATTGGGAAATCTCAAGAGCAGACAAGTGGGAGAAGCTATTGTTGTCAGCTTGAGGCACTGTGTCTCCTTGGTTACAGATTACACCACACTCACCACACAGCTAGACTATGATAGCTCTTGAAATTAAGGTTTTAGCTAGAAGACTCTTCTTATGGGAGAAAAAAAGAGTATCCAATAAAAGTAAAGAAACTACTCTATGAAAAAGGTGTCAGAAATCTTGTCTAAACTGAGGCAGTTTAGCCTTCATTATGCAGAATTATACTGTACTTGTAAAAAAAACCCACCTGTGCATGCAAACACATCCCTTGAGCTGCTCTTTGAGGTGATTCACTTCAATTTTGTTCTTGATGCACATGTGCTTACAATCAAGTTCTGAAATAAACTTGGTAGTTTTATCAGTTTCCTAAACAAAAGCTCCTAGGAAAACACACTTTTTTTTTTTTTTCTGCCACAAAACAGCTTTTGAATACTGCTAGGCATCTATATATTTTAGAGGATGTTTTGTTCCTTTACCAGTCCCACAAAGCAATTTGAATCCCACTGTCAAACTTTCTGATAATAACTTTTTCTATTTTAAATGCTTAAGTGTTCAAACGACTTTAAAAAGTGGGGGGTAATGCTAAAGGAAAGCGTTTTGGTTTAATGAAGGAAAGGGAATGTTTTCTCTACAATCATCTCATTTACTGTATATGTTACTATGCTCTTACTACATTATCTATTAAAAACATTAAATAAATACAGTGGAAAGGAATAAATAAATAAATAAATAGATGTTCTCCATCAGTCTTTGATAGTATGTTGTGCCACACCAATAGAACATTCCTACTTCAGTGGTAAGATATTCCTAGACACTTTTGTTGTCAAACTAATCTTCCATAGAAAAGCATTGACAGAAAGTCTTTCTGGGATGCACTGGTCCAAAACCAAAGCCAAGAACAGTATTTCAGCACTTGTATCTGACTTGAGAGGATCTTCCTTGACAGCTCCTTCACTCCCATCATTGAAGATATTTCAAGTTTCTCTTTTTCTTTAAACCTTCCAGGTTTGGAAGAGAAACTGTAGAGTGAAGCCAAAAAAGCTGTTCCAGCAATAACAAAATGAGGGACTGGCAGAGACTAGTAGGTTTTTCTTGTGTATCTTTCTGACCCCTTGTTTGCTCTCATCTTCCCCTTCTCCTGGCACTTTTTTGCTCTACAATGACTTTTTTTTTAAACTCACTGTCTTCCCTTCACAAGCGTTAAAAGAAGAATTCTCCATATATTTTGTCCATGTTTCTTGGCAAAATATCATCTTAGTATAAGCTGATATTTTCTTTTCTTTACTTGTAGAATACTTGGATTCAAAGGATTGTTGGGTTGCTCTGGAGATTGCCCTTAGCACTATGGCTATTCTCTCTTTCCCAGCAGTTCTCAACACATCAGAATTAATCAAGTTCTGCCTTCATTTTAAAGTTGTCTTCAAACTCTGAAATATCTGTCAAATGAGTATATTGAAGATTGGACTCCAGATATGTATAACTTAGACCAAGTTTTCCAATTACATTTTATAGATTTTATCTTCAGTTACTGATGCAGACATTAATGCTATGAAGTTTGGAATGCTAAAGGGTTTTAAGTAAGCTTTTAGGAAGTTAAAAGGAAGTTCAAAACTTCATGAAGTCTACATATTCAGAAATAAAGATACTGTTTTAAAACTAAATAATTTCTAAGTAATCCAAGGACAGCCAGTAAGACACTAAAAGTCTTTGTGCTATTAATTTTTTCCAACATGTCATATTCTATCCAAAGAGTTTTCATCAGACTTTTAGAAAATATTTCCTTATGCATACATTTTCAAAGCTCAGGCAATGTAAAGGCATTTTTAATTCACCAACAGTAACTGATTGAAGACTGTTTAGTGGCCATATTATATATCAGTACCAGCAGAAGTTTCCTGGATAAAACATACTTGAGATACGACAAAGTTAGCAATTAAGAGTGCATAAACCAGAACTTTCTCCTTGTTGTTGGATTTCTTATTTTTCTCCTTTGCCAGTACTTTCAGGCATCCAAGCCATTGCTGTAGCTAGCTTTTGCATGTAATTTACTACTTGCATGGATAAAGCAGTTGACAGCTAGAGGAATTAACAGAATTCTGTTTTACTGGGAGGAGTAACTATGCAGAATCTTCACTCAGCACACACATGGACAAGATTAATTAGTCTTCCCATAAATACAGCTGCAAATACCTTTGGATGTAATAGCATAATTGCATGTTTAATGACAGCAGAGGAAACAAAACTATTGCGGCTTACACTCCTGTTTATTTAGATTCATCAGCAATGTGCTCAGTCTCTGGGAGCACGAAGCAAGATCCACAAAACCACATCCATTTTTTTTATTCCCTTGAGAAGTTGTTAACATTTCAGGGAGAAGTTGGTCTCAGATTGCTTATGTTGATGCTAACCTTATGAAAGATGCTGCCTTTTGCATATTGAGAATAGCCATCTCTAATGACTGTTTAAATGTTGCATGCTCCTTTTTCTTCCTGTTATTTTATGACCAGAATACAAACAGAGATGTGCATGTGAATTCTTAGTGGGTTACTAAAAGCCAGCCCAAGGTTTTATTCCTGGAAACAACTAATTACCAAGCTCACCAGAAACATTTGGAGATGTATGAGCAACTTTACTTATTTTCCAAACCAAACAACTCTTTTCATTATTTACCATTACACTAAGATAATGATGTCTCTAGAAACACATTAAATGTCAGCATTGAGAAAACTTTATTTTCACAGTCAATATTTCTGTGATTGTAGCAAAATTATTATATCATTTTCAAGATGAGCTCTGCTTAATCTGAATTTGTTCTATTTTTTTTTTTTTTTTGTAATATCATAAAATTATGCATTTATATTAAGGAATTGCAGTTCCATACTCTTGTCATCCATACACAACAAACGGAGGAATCTTTTGGAAAATCTGGGAAAACTGCTGATTTAAAATATTTATGCAGCAGACAGAGCACAACTCTTGGAACAGCTTAAGTTGCCTGCCACAGCAGTCAAGTTGAACAAAAGATACATATGAACATAAGGAAAATATCACTAACATAACAATTCCAAGTTATGGAGAAGGGAAAAATTGTTCTGAGTGTTTTTGTGACTGCTTTGAGGATGAGAGGAGAAAGCTGGAGTCAACTGTCAACAAAACAGAAACACTGAATCAATCCCAGCACTCTACTCCTGAGTGCAAAGTAACTGTCAAATTAAACCAATGCCAAGAGAAAGTCAAAGATTAGATTGCACTTTGGTGCTAGAAAAAAATTAGAGCTGTGCAGGGGTGGTAGAAAACTCTTCCCACAACAAAAAGAGTTCAACGAAACCACGCATACAGTAAATAAAGAGAACCAATTTACAAGTATAGACATGAAGGAATTCAAAATGAAAGTGTTGAAGAGGAACCTCAAAAGAGATGGAGGAGATGGAGGTGACATGAACTGTATATGATGATCCCTTGTTGTGATAAATGCTCCAATTACATCAGTGCATGTGGAACTAGACAAGGTGTGGAGAAGAAACAATTAGTCACCCACTTTTACATCATTTTGCAAAGAATATTTCAGCTGCCCAACTATACTTTTAGAGGAAGTCTCTATCTTTTCTTAGATTTCTTTTCCAATCTGTAAGTCTAACTGTTCTCTGCTTCAGGAAGTATTTATAGGTTTTGCACCAAAAAGTATTTGTACGAAAAATATGCAAATACTGAAAGGCTGGAAAACCTGCAATAGCTTTAGTTGATAGCTGGAAAGACCATTCTTCATTGTAACAATCCTCACACATAAGATGACATGCAAGCCCATGGTATGTGGCACAATGGCTATTTTAGAAAATAGATTTGATTATTTTTAAGTACAAAGGAACATAAAACTATTGCCATGATTTCTGGCTGCAGTTGAAGTAGGATGGTCAAAGATATACTATATGCCTGATCACTTTTTCCCGCTCATCAATAGGAAAGGAAGAGAAAATAAAATTAAGCTCATGGACTGACACAAAGACAGGGAGATCATTCACCTGTTATTGTCATGAGCAAAACAGACCCAGTTGTAAAACTTAATTTATTGCCAGGTAAGATGCACTTGAATGGAAAGAAGACAGCCAAAACAGCACCTTCCCCCGGTCACCTTCTTCCCAGGCTCAACTTCACTCCCTCATCCCTCCCTCTCCTACCTCGGAGTGGTGCAGGTGGGATGGGGAATAGGCAGTCAGTCTGTAACTGCTCCTTTCTGCTGTTCTTTCCTTTGAACTCTTTTCCTCAGGGTCCAGTGAAGTTCCTTATCGTGAGCTGCAGTCCTTTAGAATAAACCTGTTCCAACATGGACTGTCAAGTGTCCTGCTCATGCTCCAGCTTGAGAAGGAGAGCTCATGGGCTGCAGTGCTGAGATCAGCTCTGCTGTAATCTCTCCATGGGCTACTTGTTCCAACCTGATCTCCTGCACAGATTGCAGAGGAATCCCTGCTGGGACACCTGGAGCATGTCCTTGCCTACTCCTCCTTGTCCCCTCACAGAATCACAGAATCAATTAGGCTGGAAAGACCTCTGAGATCATCAAATCCAACCTGTGACCAATCACCACCTTGTCAACCAGACTATAGCACTGAGTGCCACATCTGTCCTTAAACACCTCCCTGGGCAACCCAGCACAATGTCTAATCATCTCAGTGATCTCAGGGCTGTCTCTCACACTGTTCTCCTCACCATGTGTTGTGGTTTGACACTGGTCAAACGCCAGGCACACCCAGGCTGTTCATTGACCCTTCCCCTGCTGCAGTTGGACAGAGTAGGGAAAAATTTAATGAAAGGCACATGAGTTGAAATAAGGACCAGGAAAAACACTCCAAGGGAAAAACAAGCTCAATTTAGAGATACAAGGTGAGTTTAATACTAACAAAATCAGAGGAGTATAATGAAAAGCAAAATAAGCCTTTAAAAACATCATGTCTTCACCCAACCCCTCCGTCCTTCCCACTGGCAACACAGGGAGACAGGGGGGTGGGGTTTTACTCATCATCAGCCAAGGTTTTCTTCTACTTGGTTCAGGGAAAGGAATCCTATCCTTGCTAAGATGTGGGGTTCCTTCCCACAGGAGACAGTTCTCTGCGTATTTCTCCAGTGTGGTTCCAATCTCATGAGCATTTGTCCTCCCAAAACTGCTGCAGTGTGGGTCATTCTTCCACAGGGTGCAGTCCTCCAAGGACAGGCTGCTCCAGCCTGGAAGCAGGAATCTCCTCTGTGCACTGGGACTACCACTGGATCACAGCCTCCTCCAGGCATCCACCTGCTCCAGCATGGGCATCTCCTCCACGGGCTGTTGGTGGATCTCTGCATCCCCCACAGATCCCCCTGGGCTGCAGGGGCACAGCTGCTTCACCACAGCCTGCAGAGGAATCTTGGCTCTGGCTCCTGGAGCACCTCATTCTCCTCCTTCTCCACTGACCTTGGTGCCTCCATGTTGTTTGTCTCAAATGTTTTCACCACCTCCTCTTCTCTAGCTCTAATTAAAACTGTGTGCCCCGCTTTGTTTCGATATTCTTCTTACATATGTTATCACAGAGGTGTTACCATCACCTCTAATTGGCCCAGCCTTGTCCAGTGGCACGAAGGGATTGGCTCTGCCAGACATCATTGAAGCTTCCAGCAGCTTCTCACAGAAGTCACCTCTGTGGCTCCCCTCTACCAAAAACCAGGCTGTGCAAAACCAACACACCATGCTGCCCTCCCTCAGCCCAGCTGTGCCCAGGGCCTGTCCATCGTGGCTGTGGGGCTCAGCCCACGATGAGTCACTCACGGCTGGAACCTGGTGAGTCTGGCACAGGGTGCCCCTGGCTGATCCAAACCAGGGCTCCCCAGCAACACTGTCACGGCCAAAACCTGGACACCTACACGTAGCACAGGTAACCAACACCTTCACTGTCTGTAAAATGGAAATTGGAATGTCTACCTTCACTGAATTGAAGGAGTGCAACATCAAATTGGTTTTTGATTCAGAGTGGAAAAGTACTGTGATTGGGCAATTTTTTTTCCTACGTAACCATATCTTTGATATTAAGAGAAAGAGAGAGAAAAAAAATTTTCCTATTATGAATAGACCCAGTAAATGATTGGAGAATCCTTTTGTTTCCCTTTTTGTCTTCCTTCCTTTTAAGAGAGACATTATATCACATGTTTATTATTAGAGTCATCAGCAGTTTCACCTTGGTTCCTAAATTAATGATGTGATGCTTCCATTTTCAGAGTCATTGGGGCAACCTTATCTCCTGAAGGAAATGAAAATCCACCTTAAGTGATTAATTTTAAAAAGGACATTAAATGCTTCCTTATACTCCTGTTGTAATGAGTGAATAAAATTCTGTAGTTTAGATGCTAATACACACAACATCTTCAGAATCAGACATATGTGAAAAAAATAGTTGTAAAAGCTTTGGGAAGACACTTTGGCACTAGCTGAGAAAGACCTGAGTTCCAGCCCTTCTAAATTAAATAAAAGCTCAATTCAGAAGAGTAGAAAGACCAAAAAAGAATGTTGTTATTCAAACAGGATACAACAATATAAGTTATCTTTCACCTTAGGCTGGACAAGTTATTCAGACTACTAGAACAGGTCCAGATTTGCTATTTGAGGGTATAATGTAATTTCCAGATATATGCTCTATTTTAATATTTTATGTTTTGGTTTTAAAATATACATTAAACCAATGTAATTTTTTATTTAAGAGGTTTAAAAGTGGGGAACCATTAATTCTCTTGTAGTGGGCTTTTTGGCACTGCAACTGGATTTTTTCCTTGGTGCGGTGAAGTTGTACGACCTCACTGCAATAATTTCTCTCTAGATGACTGTAACTGATACTCCTTTCATTTTTTCAATGTAATAAACTAAAAGTAACATGATGTTGACCTTTTCTCCTTTCCACAAACCAAGAAAAATTCTAATTTATTTTACAATTTGCACATCTAAGAAAATATAATATATGTTGGTCTGTTTAAAGTGATTTAGTATGTTTTTTAGCCATTTCCAGTCTTACAATTCCAGAGTCCTGTTCACTTCATGTGATTTTTTTTCCTCTTCAATAATTAGTTTTCCAAAGAAATAAGACAGAATTTTCTTTTCCAAATCCACCCATGTTAGATATCTCTCTCCTAATTTTTTTAAGTTTTAGTGGAAAATTTCTGTTACTTTGTTAGTGTTTATTATTCTTCTATCATATTTTTATTGTGAGATTTTAAAAATGTTCAATTTAAAAGTAATGGAAAAATAAATCTTTCCACAGAGTAAAAAGCTCCAAAATTATGATAAAACTGAAATTCATTCAATGACTTAAAAACAACATTCCTGCAGGTTTGCAGGTGGGAATAGCTAGCACATCATAAAAATTATTCTTCATTTTCTGGTTTTACTCAGGAGGCTCAATCCGTAAAACCATAAAGTTCTCATCCCTCAGTTATTTAAGTTCCTACAGTACTTAATGTAATCTGATTCAAATGATATCATATTGTCTCATGGAAATTACAGATCCAATGAAATAGAAAAATAGAGGACTAGATATTTACTATTATTTCATTGAGCTCATCGTCTGATCATAAATGTCAGAATCAGTCTTCTAACTATTCCATTTCTTGTCCTAGACATGCTTCTGGGAAAAAAAATCTTTTTTTCTTCCAATTTCAGGTTTATTTTCAACAGTAAAGTTGGTCCATTTATTTTTATCTCAATAATGTAATTGTGTTCGTATCTGCTAGATGAACTGCAATCCCATATATAAACTGCAATCACATCCTCCTCAGCTGAAATTATTTTGTGTGAGGGAAAGATATAAAGATGCCCAAACTGGCTCTGAATGATCTGGAACATTTATACAGTATTATTGGAAAGATAGAACCATTGCATCTGTGCTGGCACCATCTAACAATCAGCATAACTAGTCTTGCTTGTCATCAGAAAACAGAAATGTTAATAGATGTTAAATGTTAAATAGAAAGGGTACAAATGAATCCCACAGTCTGTGACATGCAACTACATCCTTTTCCTCCTGTCACTTTCAGAAAAGGAACACAGCACTGGACATGAAAAATTTGCAGTTTTGGTCTCTATGATTTCTACTTTATGGATTTTATTCCCTTCTTGCTGAATTTCTTCAATATATTTTTGTCATCTGTTAAATTCTTTTTTTCAGCTTCTGTGCCAAATTTTTAAATTAAAGTATTAAATAATATTTATTCTCTGACTTTGATTTCTGGTTCAAGAATTTGGATTAGGCCTTTTTTACCAATTTCAGAAATAGCATATCCTCTTCTTGTTTCTAAGGGTCTAGAATAGATTTTGCCTACAAGATAAATATAAATAATCAAAGGCATTAAAATAAATTTTTAAAACTCTTTAATTTATTAATTTAAAAAAATGGTAACGGATTTCAGAATTCTTGAAGTCACTTTTTCAACTTATTGTGTTTTACATTAATTCAAATTGATATGGACTAATGTGCTAAGAGTACAAGATGATTACTTTTCAGAATCAAATATTTTGTTCCAGAGAACCAAAAATAGGAAATGGATAACCAATACTCCAGTATGTTGTTGTGGGATTTTTTAAATTTTAATGTATTCTATCCACAATTCTTTTTATTAGTTCCTGTAAGTTGACATAGCGAAAAAAATCAACACAGCGCAAATATAAGTGAAATTTGCACTTTTTCAGGGACTAGAAGGTAGACAATTTGTGCACTAAAAGCAGCAACTACCTGATCTTCACAAGCTTCATGGAAAACCTGTGTTTTGACACCTGGTATCTAGCTATACTATTTCAGAGGTTCAATTCCCTGCAGTGTTAAGTAGGTCATCCAATGTCACTGTCAGTCCTTACAGGCATCAAAGGCCACTCTGCCTTGTGGCACTACAGCCATACTAGAAAGTTGGGTGATTAAGTGTTTGAAATATCTCAGTTAGTTGCTGTTCTTGGCACAAACCCAGACTCATAAATCAAGAGGACCTGAAAAGGTCTTTTTTTTGGAAGTTTCTTTACCATCCGTGAATTTCGAAACTTTAAACATTTTTCTACTATTCTACATGAATAGCACACAGTGTAAAATAAAAATTCATCAAGATGCTGCTTTTATGGCCTTTGTGCTCCTACCAAAAGCTATTTCAAATAGTTCAGCATATTTTGAACAAATACATAATAAAGAAAAGCTTCTGGGCATACATACTGAAAGATCTTGAAAAGATGTAAGGAAAAGTAATTTCTTTTTCCAGTGATTGACAGTGAAATGTATTGCTTGCTTGTTTTTCTAGCAATCCAAAGAACTCAGCAGGGAAAAAAGGAATGAGAATTATACCCTACCCTTGTCCCACTTGGATTTTCTGCTTGATCAGAATGTTATTTCCATTTTGAAAGCTTGTAGGAATATGTCCAAGAAATCAGTACCTTGTATTTTAGGAGTGGAGCAACAGTTACAATACCAAGGAAAAGTCCAAGACTCCTGTTTTTCAGAACTGACTGCTACTTATTTCACTGCTTAAACTTTATGTCCAGCCACTAAATATCAGGGGTCTTTACCTGGATATAGGACTCCTCTAAGGCTCAGTTATCTTTGTTCTAGGTTTATCTATCAAATAAGCAGAAGGGTAAGAATTTCATCATATAGACTGATATGATGCATCACAAGGTTTGAAGCACTTCTCTGCATTAAATTGAAAAAAAAAGTAAAGGGCATCTAGGTCTTAAGTTATTCTATCACTCAGGTAATTATATTTAAAGTAGATTTGCCCATATATCTCTTAGAGCATATAAAAATTTATTTTCCACAATTTTCAGCACTGTTATTGCTAGTATACTCCAACATTATACTCTCTGCTGTAAGCAGATAAGAGCAGAAGAGGTAGCAGTGGCTTGCAGTACTTCATAAGGCACAGGAAAAACAGATTTAAGGAATTGTCATTGAAAAACATATTGAAAAAATGATCAAAATTATGTTATCAGTGAGTGCTGGCTCTCACTGTTGAAAATCTAGTTAATGAAGGACATTGACATATTAAATTTCAGGAACTCCTAGTGCCTGAAAGTTAATATATCATTAAATTATTGCATTTTTCTCCCTTATCCCTACAATGACAAAATTTCAGCTCAGATGAAGCCAACAAAGTTCAACAATCTTTCAGAGAAAATTGATATTTTCTTTCCCTTTTCTCTGAAATGGAAAAGAGAAGTCAACCAGGATGACCCTTGGGGTTTGTACATGTATCTGTGTGAAGGTAACTGGAAGTAGGGAAGGTAAGTGCAGCTCTTTTCTTTTATCTGAAAGTTGTAAAGCAAAAATTTGAAGTGAATACATCCATCTTGGAAGTTACTTAATTTCCTGGGAGATGTGAACTCTGCAAGGAATAATGGCTTAATGGCCATGATTAAGGGTACACTTAAGTGCAACACTACCCATCAATCCTTTTGATGCCCTACAAAATTATATAAATTATTAATCAAACCCTAAAGTAGTGGACAGATATCAGCATCACACATCAAAAGGGTTTTTTTGGTTTTGTCACTGCAGAAAGATAGAAATTCATGAAGAATGGATTGATTCATATGATTTCAAAAGGAAAGAAAAAAGTGGTCGAATTAGGACTTCAAAATTGTGTGTGTGACCAGCAAAAACAATGGGTAGAAAAATTCTCAATGTCACTTCAGAAAAAAAATAGGTCATAAATATCAAGCATTTCTCCCTTGGTCTTCCTAGGCTGCATTTCCTTTTAAGAATTCTTTGGAGCTTGAACTATTATGATGAGAATTATCAAACTGAAAAAACCCCAACCTGTTTTGTTAAAATGCTTTGCTCAAGTAAAAGACTAGTTATTTGTAAAGGTGACCTTTAAGCGAAAACACTTAGAAGTGTTAAATGTCAGTGGCAACTTTATTTCTACAGTGAATTATGAAACATGAATTATGAATCATGAGAAATTCTTGAGTTTTATGAGCTAAATAAATCTATTGCACATGAAAATTTAAGAGATGTAGGAGGCTGATCAGGTGAAGAAGAAAGAATGCACTGTGCAATGCACCTTAGAAGTTCATCTACTTATCTAGGGCCCAAGCCTATTGTTGAATCTACCAGGCAGGGCCCATCCCTGTGGACACACACAGTAAGAGTCTCTCCACATCCTTAGTTTTAATCAGGATGGAGTCCTGCTTAAGGGAATACTCATGGATAATTACTGGGGTTGTCCTTCTCAACATTAAAAAGCACTACGTATTTCTGTTTATAAATGCTGCCAAAACCTACCAATGTATCCCTACTAATTACTAATATTCCCCAGTTTACTTTAGCCCAGTAGATGGGCCAAAAGTGGCTAATCATGATCCAAACAGAGTTGTTCAAATTTCCTAGATTTATGCTTTCCACGCATTCCTTGAAAGTAACTTCTTATTTGGTTTTCATGTCCCTGTTTCACAGGTCAAGAACTGCAGCATGAGATAAAGTTTCTGATTGCACCTATCTCCCTTATGAAAATCCCTTGAAGCAAGCCCTCAAAACCCCTTTATCTCCAGCAGAAAAATCGATGAACATCAGACAAATTTCTGAAAAAAGTCAGCATGTATTACCCACCTAGAACTGCTCTTAAGGTGCAAAGCAAGAGAGCTAAGTTATCACCTCCTAGGGCCAGAAGGTCACAACCTTCCCTTCTAGTTATTGCAATTGTTCCATGTTTGTCACTTTCTTAATTACATTTCTGACTGTTAATGGATTTCTTCATTTCATGGTGAGGCAATTTTAATCATACGCATATTTTTTTTTAAGCCATAAATAAGCAAACTTATTCTAGTTTTTGGCGCCACAGTTAAAGTTTTTTCAATCCAGACAAACAAACAAAAGTTGCATTGGTAAATCAAGGCAAGCATGTTTTAATGAAAACAGAGAATTTCTAATGTCATGTATCTAGAGGAAATGTTCTCTCCTCAATGAAGTAGTGTTTCAAGCTTCATGACAAATATTTCAAAAATACCAAAAGGCTGTGATGACATCTTAATGAACAGTTTAAAAAACTTCATTTTTTATAGCTGACATTATGACTTCCTTTCCTTGCTGAAAGCAAAACAAGTTTTAAAGTATAAGAAATTTTACAGAGTTGTTATTCATTTAATCAGATAATTTTTGTCTTTCTTAATATTATTGCCAGGTCAAAGGTAGCTAACATAATCTTTTTCATGCTCCTAGAATAGAAAGTCATATCTTTAAGAGAAATTTTCTAAATAGTATATCAATAATCAGACTATGTAACTGCTGCCAAGTTAACTCCCGTTGTTTTATTTAAACAAAATCATTCATCTATTATTTTTTTGTTTCAGATATTAGTGTATGGTGTATTCTATAAAGCAGTAAGTAGAGTACTTCCCAATTGTTACTTGCATGGAAGGTTTTGTAAAAGAGATAGTGAAAAGCAAAGTCAGAAACTTGGTAATTTTCAACTCACTGTTGACAAGTATTCCAGATGAATAATAATGAAATGGATTGCTGGTAGGTGTATCCACTAATATGAATTTCTACAGTAACTGTTTTGCCCATAGGGTTCTTCCCAGTATTTCTGGCTGCTGTTAGGAAATTCATGCACCTAGCTCGATGTCCTTTAACATTATTAATCATACTTCAAAAACACACAATGAAATATTTTAGTAAATTTTTTTTTCAAAATAATAGATTCATTGTGGAAAAATAATTTTAGAGCATTAAACCATTTTATATGCAATTTTAAACAATAACAGTTTTACAGCTTAAGGGCAGAGATTTGGGTTAAAATCACAGATGTGCTATTAGAGAATAGGCAATGGGAATTAAGAGAATTTGAAATATCTTTTGAATTATTATGTCAAACTAAGTTTTTCTGCCTCAGTGATAACTGTAAAAAGTAGAGTGACATTTTGTGCAATCCTGTAACCTAATAGTACAGAGACCTGAAGAAGTGGAGAGACATGCATGCAGAATACAGGATTCATGTAGAAGAATATGGGCATGACATCAGAAGAGGTGAATGCCTGCTCCTCCTTTTTTCCCCTGCTATATAAAATTCAGCCATACTTAGTTAAAAAAATGCAGATGTGAAGCTGGAGAAACCTTTTAGTAGACAAAAGGAGGACAAAAGAATGTAGAATCTAACATGCAAACTTGGAATTAAAATTGAGTTGCAGACCACTGTATTAAAAACAAAGTGCAGAGGTGTGTGAGAAAACATACAAAAACATATCTGCTGGTGGGGGAACTCAGCAGGGCATATAAAAACAATGAGATTTCAGGAGTATACTGATGAGAGCTTCTGGACTGGCACAGGTCATTAAGCAGCTCTTGAGGAGAGATGAGCTGCCAGAGTTTATCATTAGAAACAAGAAAGAAGTGGCTGGGGATTGAGGGCTGGGATTGGCAACCATGACCTCAGTGACCATGGGATGGTAATATTCAGGAGAGGGAAAAAAAAAAAAAAAAGCGTGATTTCCCTGGATTTGAAGATTTTGGTTTTTGGTCTCTTATTTAGATGGTCTCTTATTTAGATGGTCTCTTATTCAGAGACACATTTGGAAAGACCCCATAGAATATGGTTCTGTAGAGAAGAGGGATCCAGGATAACATCCTCCACACCCAAGGAGGGTCCAATCCCATGCACAGCAAGACTAAGGTAGTAGAAAGCCAGTTTGAATAAGCAAGGATATTGTCTGGGCACTTGTAGTTGAATGTAATAAGGGAAATATGCAGGTCAACAAAGGTCTCTACAGGTTTATCAGTAGCAAAACAAAAATTTGGAAAACTGTGACCCCACTGCTGAATGGGGCAGGGGAACTGGCGACAAAAGACACAGAAAATGTATTCAAAAGCTCATTTGACTCAGTCTTAACTAGTAAGTAAAGAAATTCAGAAATCTTAGGTACAAGAAATGCTGAGTACCTTACACCCACAGGAAAGCCTTCAGCGAGGACACCTAGCTCTTAGTGGAAGAGCACGTAACACATCATCAGTCTGCATACATAGTTCCTAGGATCCAACGGGGTACTCCAACAAGTGCTGTGGGAGATGGACACCAGCACTGTAAGGTCACTAGCAGTCATGTTTGAAAGACCATGGCAACTGGAAAAAAGAAAGGATCAGCTCTACCTTCAAGAATGTCATGATGGAAGATCTGGAGAACTACAGGCCAGTCAGGCTCACATTGATCCCGCAAGAAAATAATCCTGCAAACCATTCTCAAATGTAGGAAGGACAAAAAGTTGCCTGGGTATAGCCAGTATAGATTTATGAAGAGGAAATCATCCTAACCAAACTGATAATCTTCTGCAATGAAAGAGGTAGCTTCCTGATAAGGAAGTGAATGTTGTTAATCTTGACTTGAATAAAGCTTTTGACAATGTTTCCCATAATATCCTCATAGACATACTGACAAAATTTGCAGCAAATATCGTTCAATATATTTTTTGTGTTAAAATTGTATAGGCTTTGATTTAATTTAATTTGCAAGGAAAAATGGTTTCAGAATATTAGGAAGTTTATTATTTTTAGCTTTAATGCTTCATGGATCAATGGGCTGTTTTTAATTCTTTTTACAGAATGATCAAATAAAAAGAAACCAGGTAGAATATAATAGAATGCAAAATTTCAGTTATCTCAAAGGGGTTTTGTCTACAATTTTCTTTTATAAAAATATTTAGTTCATCATTGAAATTAATAATGGGAAAAAATCTGTTTAAATCAAAAACATCATAGCCCAGAAATACCTTATCTAATTAGTTCTGCTGTTGTTGCTATTATGTATATGTAAGGAACTAAAACACAGGAAGACTGATTGTAAATTAATTAAGTAACAGAGAATGGATTTCTAACTCACAGAAAAATAATCCTGTAATTTGGATCATGCTATTGATGATTCTTCAATGATGTCTTCATCACATTTTCTTGTTATATCCCTTAAAGACCATCTAAAGAGGTCCTTTCTATAGTTTAAGAAAAATTAATTGGTCCCTCTACTTGCCCCCTGAAAAAATTCTCAACAGCACATGTTCCACTGACATTTTGGGACATTTTGTTCAATATCTAATTCTCATTAGGCACAAAAAGATGGTATTTAAATCTTTGCACCCACAGAGTATATCAAAGTGCTGTTTCAGTGTAATTCCTTCTTGGTACCAGTTGACAACTTAGTTAACAATTCTAGTCCCAACGTAATGAACTAGCAGGGCCATGGTATTTAAGAGGAATCTTTAACTTTTTCTGTCCTTAGGAACTCATCTTCGGCTTGACATTTCTATTTTAATGAGATATTCTACATTTCTGATTCCTGCTCTGAAGCTGAAGAAAGGTCTGACAAGTAATTGGGGGTTTATTTTATTCTTATTCCTAATCTAGACAAACTTCACAGGAAGAAAAAGACATTTGTTTTTCCTTATGATTGTTGACCATGGAAAACATTTGGTGGGTTGTTTTTGTTGTGGTTTTGGGGTTTTTTTTAAATGTGTTATTGCCATAAGAAAATCTTAAGGAATGACATAGATGCAAGGGAAAAACTTATGGCAATTAATTCAATCAATTTCTCAATTTCTTGGATCACTCCCCTCTTTGTCACCATATAGGGATCACATCTTCCTGTATCTGAATAGAATAGTCACCACTTATTCCCTTGTGTGAAAATCCAAGTAAATATAACAGAGTATGGGAAGACAAAGTCCAGTTGAAATCTTCTTAAACTCATGTCTTAGCTGTGCTTCCCCTTGAAGGCCATCCCTGGCCTAAACCTCTGCAGCAATACCCATATATTCTTAAGTCCAAGTTTAAGAAATATTTGAAAACTGTTTGTAAATCCACTGTAATAAAATGAGATAGTAAAAACTTCCCTGTGGTTCCTATGAAAATGCAATGACTGTTGATCACATGCAATACTTGGTATCTGAGCTCCATAAAAGACCAATGTCCATTATAACCTGGAATTTCAAAGCTGCTGAAGCACTTTAGGGCTGTATGTTTCATTCTCATTTGGTAAAATATGCTCTCAACCACAATTCCCCGTTCATGTCAAGAAAAAGCTGGACACATAATTTTATTAAATGCTTGAAATTTGCCCGTTTTGACTTTTAGTACCATCTTTCGATAACTGAAGGTCTTCAAACCCAGAGAGTTTGGATCCATAGGTTCACACTGTTTATTATAAACTATGAGACAGAAGACTTGAAAGGCAGAAAAACCTTAATAACCATCATGAAAAAATAATATCTCACATGAAGTTGGCAATTGTTTCTCCCAGCTCTGTGTGACCCTTCTGCATTGTGCTCTCATCTACTTGAATCATTTATAATTACTTACTGCACAAAAGCGTATCTTAAGTCATCTCCCAAGTAAAGTGCTAATTGAGATACAGACAACCAAAGCAAAGTGATTGAGTGGCAATGAATATTTCATCATCCTTCTTTATTTCTTCTACATGTTCCTGTGAAACTAGAGAGCATCTTTTCACAATATAACTGCAGGAGCATTAGCTGAGAAATGCAGAACAGATTTAAATTTTTTAGATAATAGTGCATATGTGTGATTAGGAAACACATTAAGACAGAAAAAAAAAAAAAATCACTCTTCATGGCATAAGACCTGAAAAGGCAGGTGCTCAGGAATCAGTTATGTCATCATTTTGTGTGACATTTTGGGGAACGTTAGAACATCCCATGCATGCTGTGATGGGCTGGTCCCAGCTGGCAGCCATGGCCCCACACAGTCACTCACTGCCATCGCCTCCTCCTTAGGATGAGGAAGAACATGAGGAAAGAGGAGAGTGAGAAAACTCTTGTGCTGAGATACAGACAGGAAGATCTCTTAATGGGTACTGTTGCAGGCAAAACAGACTTCACTTGGGAATATTAACCCGCAATATAAAACAAATAGAAAATTATTCTTTTGGGTATGGGGAAAGAAAAGCAACAGCAAAAGAAGCAAGTATTTAATCATTTAGGGAAAACACATCCTTTCTCCTTGCCAAGGCTCAGCTCCCCTCCTGGACTCCAGATCCCTCTCCCCAGTACACATAAGAATATTGATCATATACCAAATGTTTTTCTAACAGAATATTGTAGTTCTAACTACTATAGTACATAGTTCTAACTACTATAGTTCTACTGTATAGTACAGGAAACTTTATATTGTGCCTCAACAGCTCTTATGTTTGCCAGCCATGAATTTACACTTTTCCATTTATCCTGTCATGGAGGGACAAGGGGGTAAGTAACATCAAACAAACCATTCCACAGACAAAGCTAAGGAAAGAAGGGTCATTATAATCTCACCATGTCAGGGAAAGACGTGTCTGGAAGGTGCTTGATGGCTTCTTCCATTTTATCTTTCTTTTTTTGAATAGATTTTTCATACAAATTCAAGAAATTGCCTTCATAATACAACATTATGAAACCATATGGAGGAAACAAAAAGGAGTGCATGTAAATAAATAATCATATGAAAGGTAGAAACATAACCTAAATTTCAAAGGAATGGAAAGAGGAAAGTAATAACAGCAAGGATAAACAGGAAAATGCATGAAGAAAGAAAGAGGAAAGAATATTGAGAAAAAAGATGTCTGTGACTCAGTCTGTGGGTATACTTACTTTTTCCCTAAATAGTGTGGGCAAATATTCAAAACGAACAATGACTTAAATGGCATACTAAATAGGATTTCTCAGTTAAGATGTCTTTCAGCATAACAGTTCAGTAGAGAAATTATTAAGGTGGAATGTGTGCCTAAATTAAGGTGGCAGTTGTAAGAAGAAAAAGTAAAATATGAAGTTTTGTGTGCAATGTGGCCACAGATATATGAAGACCCATATTGTCTGATTTTATATTGGATGTCTTGGTGCACCTGATTTCAGTCTCAGATTCGCTGAATCAATCAGCCTGACCAGATGGCTTTGCATTATGGTATGGTGTCTGTAATTCCCTTAAAGCATCCTGCTTTTTGTCTCAGGAAGCAGTTGCTCATGGGCTCTGCCCCCAGCCATGAAGACCCACTCAACACTTTGGCCTCAACTGCACTGTGGCACAAATTTCCAGTTTGCCCCCTGAGTGAAGGCTAACTGATCTATTTCAGTGGGTCTATACTCATTTGAGCAGTGTGATGGGTTTTTTTATATTATTGACATACATTGTCTAATAGCAATATCAAACAGAAACCACCCTCCAAAAAGTCTACGCTGATGCTACTCATGGTAAGGAGTGGTGGATTGAGCAACTCAGTGACTACTACTTAGCTCTTAGCATTCCTATGGAATGTGGGAAAAAAATGTTATAGATGCTATACTTATGATGAGGCTGTCTTCTCTAGTTGGGTCCAGGTCTATTACCCCACTCTCTCCACCATCCACAGGGTGATTCTTCATGACTTGTGTGATAACACTACGTCCCTTGGCATCTTTCTCCTTCCTTCTCCTCAATAATGAACCTTTCTTTGCTTCCTGGAACCAAAAAATATCTTTCCCATCCTGAAGTCTGGTACTTGCAAAAATGGGGGCCATTTTTTGAGGGGGAGGGGAGCCCATTTATGAGTAGTTCAAGAGAAAATTCTGGACCCATCCCACTGAGTAAGTTCTTTCATGGGCATCCACATTTATTATATCACGTGTACTGTCATCTTCTTTCTGAGAAAACAAAACCTCTTTGTATTATGTCCAGCATTTTCCTTTCTCTTTCATATTGTACAAAAGCCCTGAGGCTTCATTCCTTACCTGCATATTTAGCTAAAAAAATAGATTTCGTATTTTAATCCCCCAGTTTATGAGCTTCTGCATATTGGCTATGATTTTTGAATACATATGCGTTAGATATTTCACTTAAAAAAAACCCCAGGGTTTAAAAGATATGTAGGACATCCACACAAGATGGATCAAGCTCTGCTTAGAGGTGCCCAGCAATAGGACAAGAGGCCATGGGCAGAAACTTGTGCACAGAAAGTTCCACCTAAACATGGAGAAGAACATCTATGCTGAGAAGAGACCAACTAGTGGAATGGATGCCTGGAGACGTTTTGGAATCTCTATCACTGGAGATAATCAGAACCACCTGGACACAATCTTGTGCCAGGTGCTCAGGATGATCCTACTTGAGCAGGAAGGTTGGACAGATGACTCACTGTGGTCCCTTCCATCCTGACCCACTCTGGAATTCTGTGAATACCACCCCAATATCACCAGTCTGTAGGGCTAATCCAAGGCTTCCAGCACTCTCAGAGACCCAGGCAGAATGGAGCAGGGCTCGCTGCACTCCTTTTCCTGCCTGAAGCACTCATGACACAAATATTCCAAGCTTGTCTTCTCATGCTGAGGACACCAGGATTGCCCAGGGATGTTCAGTGCCACACAGACAAAATGCTGCCTCACAGGCTCAGTGTCCCACCCCTCCCCTCCCCGTCCATTGACCATGTCCATATGTCATTGCTTCCAAGGGAATAAATCCATAATCACACCTGCCAACAGGCAGGGTCTGTCCAACAGGCTCTTACCCAACAAGGCCTGTCAAGGCAAAGCACTCAGGTTCTGCAGACTGAAACTATTCTTACCCTTACTTTTCATCTTCCTCACGTTTCAGTGATTGGATCCAAACTTTGTTGCAACTGGATCCAAACTTTTCAGCTATTGGAGCCAAAATTAATAAATAAATTTTCCTGATACTTTTAGATATTTTAATGGGAATACAGGATATATAGAAGTATTTACATATAGATTTTTGAGTAGAAAAAATAATATTTTAATTTCAAAATCAACCTCAAAGTATCAATTCGGATAGGATTCAATTTATTTAGAAAAATTACTAAAATTTAAGCACTTCAGAAAATCAAAGCATTCTCTTTCAATATTTTGTATTTGAACCCTTGAATTGTTAATGTTTTAAAAAGCTGTAGTTTACATTTCAACTGCTTTTACTTTCATTTTTTCAGAGGGAACAAAAAATATTGTACTATCTACTCTCACACAGCCAAAAATTGTCTTTGTGCCAGAGTAATATAATTTTTGCATAGGTAATGAATCAACATTGAAAGTGTTCTCCCATCATGCATTCTCTCCTTATTTCTTCTGCAGATTTTACACTTATTTGTAAACAAATTTACAAAGATGACTGCTTACTAACCAACTTTTCCTAGATGTGAGGACTCTGGCCTAGTAGTCACAAGGAATTCTTGGAGAAGCTGGAAGGAGGCTCATTGCTGTTCTTGCCCTACTCAGATACAGTGTAGAAACATCATCAAAGAAATGTATGGCCATACAGGATGATGTGTTAAAGCTGACCTTTAAAATAACAATTGGTCTTCAAATTATTCATTTAAAATAACAAAGGTTATCAGACAGACATAAACAATATCTTCATCAAAGGTTTGGAAAAAGTGAAAATGCAAAATCAAAATTTAAAGAGGAATTAAAAAGAAGAAGGAATATCTCAGAATATTTGAAAGTTCATCTAAGAATGATTATTACATGAAAATAAAAGGGAGACCTAGAAATATTGCACAGCAGCCTTGAAGTACTAGGAGTCCAATACTATAAATTAGATTTTATATCAAGCAACTGATATAAACTAGAATATTTATACAGAAACATAAAGATTACTTTGAAATTATGCAGGGCTTGTGTAGGAAAAGTTACCTTGTAGATAATAGTTCCAATAGGTCCAATTATCAATGCTTTTTCTGGGTTGTGATTGAGAAAAAAAAAATGTACTTGCTATTATTGTGGTGATCTGTGATCTACTGTATCTGAGGAAATTTTGGGCAGATGATGCTGTTCCTAAGTATGTGATTCATACAAAGGACTTGATGATAATGATTGATGTTTAACTGTTCTAACTTTTATCAGAAAAAGTAGACAGCAGGATGGCCCACAGAGCAAATTATCAAAATATAATCACTGCTTTTGAATAAATAATCAAAAGCTAAACAAAAACTTACAGCAATATATGCTTAGAGGTAAAATTATAAAATCCAAGGCTCACAACTGTACACAGCAACAAGGGATCAAGAACAACTAAATACTATCAAAGCACTGAAAGTGCAAGAAATACCAAGGAGAAGATTCAGACATCAATCACTCCAATGGGAAATAAAAGATAACCCCCAAAAAGCGAAAGCACTGATTCTTTATAAATCAGTCTTCAGTAAAAAGGTCATCTGCTGACATACAGCTAACATAGTTACCGTCACTGACAGCATCAAGTGAAAAAAGGAAAGGTTACATAGTGAGCAGACAAGAAATATGTGTCACATATACAGCTGGACCTTGTCACAAAAGCGGCTGATGAAATCTTAGATTAAGACTAAATCTTAGACTGCTTTTCAGCACAGAAAAACCTGAAAATGATCAGGAGCTCATAATGGTAGCTTTTATTTAGATGAAAGTGAGGAATCACATTCTGGGGAATTATTTAAATTCACAGAATATTTTTGTAAAAATAATAGATTTTTGGTTTTAAGCATAGAAGAAAATAGCATAGACTAATTAGAAATGTATCTGATTTGTGAGTCACTGTAGGTGACTCATTAACAAGTAGATGCTAAATTCATTGGTAAAGTACATTCAGAGAATAGTTATGGCTGGTTCACTATAAAAATGGAGGATGTTACCTGTCGCAGACACCTTTTGTGAAAAATCCTTTCTTAGGATTTTTCCTGCTGGAGCTGAGAAGTTTCAGTAGCAAATGTAAACAATTATTATCTGCTGCTGTGGAATGCAACAGGTCCACCTGTGATTGGTCTTCTGTAGGTGTTTGGATTTACTGACCCCTCACAGTGGAGCTGCTATCGCTCTCTGCCGAGACACAGACCTTTGTTATTATTCTTTCTATTCTGTTCTTAGCATAGCCAGCTTCTGAAGAAGCTCCTTTCCTTTCTATTTCTATGTACTATAGTTATAATGTTATGTATATATATCATAATATAATAAATCAAGCCTTCTGATAATGGAGTCAAGATCCTGACTCTTCCATCCTCTAAAAACCCTTGTGACCACCGTCACAGTTACCAAATACAGTTCTGATGTTATTTGTCTGCATTACCACTTCACTTTTCCCTTCTTAATTAACTGGAAGATTGTGTAGCTATGTTTTATATTTTTAAAATATAACAAAGTGGGAATTATTTTATGCTAGAAGGCAGGATTGGAGTTCAAAATTAGCTCAGCAAATTGGAAAATGAATTATCTGAATACATGACAAGAACAATTAATTAAATAAAATGTATATAGTAAAGGCTTGAAGACTCCAATTTGATTACAAAATGAGCAAGCAATAGAAAATATTTCTGAACTACATACCCATCCTGAAATGTAAATCCATCATGAGCCATAGTCATATCCAGAACAGGTAAGGCCTTTTCTGGACTTCCGTGTCAAGAAAGACCCATTTGCAGAGAATCTATGGAACAATTATGAGAACCTACAAACCTCTATAAATCAACATCAGAGAGCTTCAGTTTGAATTACTTTAAGCCTAACAAAGCATAACACTGCAGAGTCAAGTATTTATAGCTGCATCTGGCCAAAATCATGAAATCATGGTGTAGAAAGAGTGGAATATACTGTAAATTTTTTCTGAATAAAAAATTATGTCAATAGGAAATTACATCAATACAAACTAAACTTGCTTAGTAACTTTGCGATTAACATTTGCATTCTCACAGGTCTAATCAGGGGTTTCATAATAATCAGATGTTTGGAGATCTTTTTTAAGCTTTGAAACTTAATTTGTCAGGATTTATTAATACTGACAGGACAATAAAAAGGATAAAAAAAGAAAATAGAACATAAAAATCTATGTTCTAGATTTTGAAGCTGCAGTATTAAGCCCTCCACTCTCCCTTACAGTGAATTTGTCCACATCAATGGCCAATTCAGAGGCAGTTTAGGCTGCAGGCATCATGACATCACTTAAGGAGACATAAGGAGAAAGAGGAGCAGGAACTGAAGCCAGGCCTGTGAGTCCTTGTGGCAGTGGTAAAGTCATTGGCATGAGGTAGGTGGTCAATAGTCACCAGGCATTTCTGGAGGAGGCCTTCACAGGACCCACCGTCAGGAAAACAGAAGCCTATGGGAGATTTTTCCTTCAGAAACTTTGAACTTTGAGTGTCAAAGAATATTCCATGTTTGGGGACAGTCCAAATGGAGTCAGTCATAAATCCCTGATAATTCTCATGGGTTACATTTAGGCAACACAGCATCACCTGTTTCAGTTTGCAGATCCCTTCTACTGCACCACACTGGGAAAATAATGTGGGTAGATCCCCAACACCCCTCTGCCTTTCCAGCTGCACTCTGACAGTTACCAATAGCACATTTCTAGGAGAGAGCTCAATTCTAATGCAGCCATTTACAACATTCTGTCAATCATCCTTTAAGTAGAATTTAGATCCTTGTTATTAAAAGCTTGTATGTGCTTTGAATTTTCCTTTTTAAACCCTGTTGTTCTTTTGCACTGCACAATACCTGGTGACAATATAATCTGGCTTTATAAAATCACTTCTTCTAATCATTTTGAATAAAATATTCATAATTTTCAATAAAAATTCAACAACAAAGGAACCTACAATATAATTAATAAATTGACCTACATTTTAAATGGGGGTCTGGGGGGTGTGGCCTTTTTTGTAGATTCAAAAGTGCTGACTTATTAAAAAGCTGTGGACTACCTCACTATTACAATCTTAATTTTTGTTGATGTACAGCCAGCAAATGAAACAGCAATTACAATTTGCATGTGTTGGTACAGTGATAATCATAGCTTTGTAAAGTAGTGAGTGGTGATTTTAACTGAACACTTACCAAAAAACAAAAAAACAACCAACCAACAAACAAACAAACAAAAAGACAAAAAACACAACAACAACAACAACAACAACAACAACAAAACAAAGAGGAAGAAAGAAGACTGTTTTGCAGAAATTTTGAAGACTAAATACATAATTTCCTTTTTCTCATTTTGGGTTAATACTAGAAAAATATCAGAACTACTAATAAAATGGATGCCTACTATATTTTTACGTATTGACATAGGCATTGTAAGTTCCAGAAGATTTGTTTAGCTCAGTTTTCCACAAATTTTCTCATTTAGTTTATTAGTAATCACTGCTAGTAGTCATAAGAAAAAAAAAATACAAGCAATCTGACTTCAGGGAAAAGGATTAAAAAATATTAAATGAAAATATCTCATTAATTCATTTGAAACTATCAACATTAAATATTCAACCTCAGCCAATAAAGAGTGTCCCAGCTTAAGAAAAGTGCATGCTTTACTAGCCTTATGGTTTTGCTCCAAAAGAACAGCATTATATCCTATCAGAAATCTCCAAAGGTTTTATTTTTAATGGATTCTAATGAATTCAACCTTCTTCATTAACAAAAATTTGCAAGCTTGATTTATTCAAAATTAATTAGACAGAATTAAAAACAGTCAGAGACCAGAATACAGAGGGAGGAAGAAGCAGCTGGGGGGTGTTGGAATAGAATGATGTGCTGATAACAGAAGGAAAAGAAAAAGCCATTAGTGGAGCTCTTGAAGCCAACAAAGTATTCACCCATTCCTGCTGATCATTCTAACTGAGCAAGGCAGGGGTAATTAGCAAAATATACAGCTCAAAACAGATGCCTGAAGTGTTCTCCTGTTTATTAATTTTTCAGAGAAAAATGCCTTATGCCTCACAGCAAAAGAAATTATTCTCCATCCCTTCTGTTTCGTGTGAAACCTGGCAGTTGCACAAGTGGCTCAAAGGGAAATGATTCTTAGCTGGTCTGCCTTTCTATGGATTCATTACATCCTACTCACTCCTTCATATTAAGCAAATAACAGCACAAATTTTTAGCAATTCTATTAGCTGATATTGCTAGTTAAAAATAGGTACTCAGACTGTTGGAATATAACATTTGCAGGGGTTGGATAATATTGAGGGCATCACAGGCAAATTTTATCTACCCAGTTTGATTCCCTAGAAATAGGGGTTCGTCTTTTAAATGTGGGCTACAATAGCATACACAAAGATGCTCTTAAACAGGAAGTCATTTACACAAATAATATGAAATGTCCTTGTTATAAGGTGTACTGGGGCACAACAGGTTGAGTGGTTGGCAGGGTAAAATAAAACTCCATTATCACCTCACCATAAAGACAAAGGAAACTTTATTGATTGATATCTAGCTGGTAGTGACCACTCCCTTTTCACAAATATCATAGGCAAATGATCTCTGCTGTAGTGATAAAACATCAGAAAAATTTTCCCCAAATGAATTGACTACAGCTTTGATCTGAAAAAGCTGTTTCAGGTAATTCTATGTTAGCTGTTCTCCAAACACCATGTGAGATTTTCTCTGTTTTTCTTATTTTAACAAAGTAATATTGAGGGCGGGTATTTCAGTTCTTTGCTTCTACAGTTCTGGCAATCAGCAGTATGCAGTAAAACACCTTCCCCACATGCCAAATCCTGTTCACAATTATTTTTTGACCTAGATTTATGATCACAGGCACTTACTCTCCCTTCCTCCTTCCTTTGATTGGTGTCTCAATTGTATTGCAAGAAGGAAGGAAAGAGGAAACAAAATGTTATTAACAACTTAGACCATGGGTGGGAATGAGTAATAAAAATTTATTAAGACCCAGTTAAAAACACAAAGCATAAGGGGGGCCACGCTGGGAGCTTGATGGAACCCCTGCTCACCAGAGGCTTGGTTCACAAAATGGCATCTCCACCTTTTAAATGCCTGAGATTGCACCAGCCTCATCAACATTTATGACAAATATTTAAATATTTATTTATATATAAAGAATTGGAGCCTGCCCAAGGTCTGTCCATCAGCTCCTTTGGGTCCTTCCTTGGTGGAGCCTTTCTCCTACCTTGACTGGTGGTATGGTGTTACTGTGCCAAGCCTCCCAGCAACAAGTGCTCCCCAACCCTGCTGCCTCTGCTGCCACCCTTCATCCCCCACGTTTTGACAGCTCTGTGGGCCAGAGCTTCCAGGCAGCAACCACCCAAGGGGAGGGGAGGATTGAAGGCAGGTCAGAAAAGGGCCAACAAACTGAAAACAACAAAAGGACATGGATGGATCATGTAGGATGTGTCATGATTGTAGGATGGATCATGATACGAGCAGTGTAATGGGAAACAAGGTAAGGGAGTTGAAGTCTATTTTTAGGCTGATGAGGATTTTGAAGTTTATAATGAATTTTCATTCTCAGAAGGAGGTGAGGTTTTCTGTTCCAGAGTAGATGCAGATGGTTATGAGGATTAAGCTGATTAAGAAGGAGGTTTTGACTGTGTTTGTGATTGTGTTGGGGTGTTCTTGAGGTTGTTGGATAGAAGTGGAAATAGGATAGAAGTAGAAAAAGGATGATAAAAGAACCCCAAACTTTAAGCAGAACTTTTCAACAGATAACTTTCTCTCATTTGCATGAGCCAATTACTACACCCCATGTATAACAAGAACGTGACATTTTCCTGATGTAATGAAACCAAAACACTGGTTTTCACTTAGTGATATTTTATTCAAACACATCACAAAGAACTTTGGAAGAATTATCTGAAATTTGAAAAGACTTTTTAGCCCATTTAAGCCACTGGTTTAACAAGCTCTAGAAATAATGTTAGTTTCTGAGACAGAGCTTTTAAACAGTGTAGGCACAAAGTGCAATATCTAATGTGCTTGTGTTTTTCATTGGAGCATAACAGACTCTTTCAGCACTCTCTGCCTATTTTGTGCTAAACGTGCAGTGATTTTTTATTCACTTACATATTTTAAATTCAGACCTAAAGAGCCTGGGGGCACAGTGGCACATAGCAGCAATATCAGTGCTTCACAATTTTAAAAGTTTTAAATATGATTAAGAGCTATTGACAAAGGTTCTTATGACCAGTATTCCCTGGAAAATACCCATAGACTTGGACCTCAAAATTTTACTGTCAATTAACATTGAATAATTGCCAGAAGAAGAGGATGCATGGATCTTTCCTAATGCTTTCAGAGTTGGTGCTGTTATTAGCTGCCAAAATAACTGTCAAGATCTGAATTAGGATAATTTTTTAAGGCATTCTCCACATTTAATATTAGTATATACCCAAGTTAACGTGAGTATGTCTTCTTAATTTTCAAGATTGACCCAGTGGGTGCACACAGCTATATATTTTTGTCAAAACTATAAAATTGTGAAATAATAGAAGGGTTTGGATTGGTAGGGACCTTAAAGATCTTCTAATTCCAACTCTCTTGGAAGGGACAGGGCCAGGGACACTTTCCACCATATTAGTCAGAACCCCATCTAACCTGGCCTTGAACACTTCCAGAGATGGGGCATCCACAACTTCTCTGGGCCACCAATGCTACTGCCTCGTCACCCCCACAGTTAAGAGTTGTCATGTCATATCAGCACGTGAGACACATGATGAAATAGCAGTATGACTCAAAAGACTATATCATAATAAAAATATTCTTTAGTTTCAGGCTACCTGATCAATTTACACCAAGCAAGTATTATTTCCTGGTAGTAGCTAAGCAGGAAGTGTTAAAGCAGCTAAGGCAGTCAGTCAAAAACACTCAGCACATAGTGCTGCCCAAAATACAATACAGACACAACGCTGAGGTCAAAGACCTAACTGACTTTGCTTTTCACAAGGAAAATCCTTCTGATTTAATATTTTGAAGCTTTCAAGTTGTGTTTTTTTCTGTGCTTATTTATCTATCCACCTAGTAAATCCCAAGTGACTAATCTCTTGTGTGACTTCTACACTACAGAGTAAGAGGGAAAAAGTGAGATCCTGATTCATGTCGGTGTTCAATTATTGGAGCCCACAGCAGGACACAATGATGCTGGCAAGAACAGTACAGTTATCTGCTATTTATAGCACTGAAAAGGGCCCAAAAAGGAATTAAGGAGACTCCTTCAAGTTAGTGACTCCGGACATAACATGTTTGTGGCTGATATCTTACCTGAGTAATGTTTCAGAATATGAACATATCAGATTTGAAGAACTGCAGGCTAACTAGAGCTGTTTGTATTTTTAATAAATCATAAATCAACAGAAAATATACTTTTAAATTATGCTATTTAAGTAATGCAATTATGAAATTTAAGTTTTCACCCAGGGAGTTATAGCCAGAGAGGCCTGCAAATAAAAGTTTCTAAAATTTGGTTTAAAAACAATGCAGATTTTTGCAATCAGACCTTCATATTTGCTTTTTACTAGAATTTTGTTCTTCTTTTTATTTTCTAATGAAAAACATTGCACATCTGCTTCTGACACCAGCTATTTTGCTCAACATTCTACAACCAAATATCACTGTTGATCTTCACATTCTGAGGATCTTTCACAGAGATCTTTCACACCCTGAGGATGAAAAAAAATGCATCAGGGCTTTAGAGTGCAAACATGATACTCCAGGTAGCAGGACTCCTCCCTGTTTGGAAAAAAATCTTTCATTACAAGTCGCCATTTTGAAACTGGTCATAACAAACCAAATATGCATTTCAGTGGAAAATATGGAGAAATAATAAGCAGGTCTCAGTACCCAAACAGTGTATTTTTGATCTGGTAAAAAAACAGGCTTTGTATGCAAATCAGGACAAAGCTAGAGACTGAAAATATCTGTAGGAAGTCTGAGTTCTTTCATATGGCCCATAAAAGAAACAAACAAAACAAAAAATAATCCCAAAATACTTTATGCCCCATAAACCCCAAACAAGCATCTACACCTGTATCCCTTTCCATGTAAAAGCAGGAGTCGGACAGGATTCTTTTAATAGATTTTTTGGACAAATAGATTTTTTGGACAAAAATAAAGTGTCAATGAGGCAATATTATATCTGAGAACTGTTTATTGATTTAAGATAAAGGGGGGTAAGTGTTCCTACTGTTATAGGTGAGTAATGTAATGGTTGGCTCTCACAATTAAGAGGCAGATATTATGTGTATGTTAAGATGTATAGTGATGTTATTGTAATATATCCTCCCATAGTCCTCTCTCCCCTCCCCCTTGTAATAGCCTCAGTAGTCAGGGCATTTAGAGAAGGCTGGCTTATTACCAAGCCAATAACTCTCCCTAAAAAAATAATAAAAGACTATTCTGAAGTAGTAAATGAACTGAAAATATCAGATTTGTCTCTTTACATTGTCAGTGATAAAATGAAAGAAAAGGTTTAAAAAAAACAGAAGTGTTCTAAAGATTTATTCTAATTTCTAATTTTTTTCTTTTAGTTCTGCTAATAAAGTTTTCTTTATACCCTTCAAAGTTTGAATATACTTTGCTTTCCTCCTAGATCCCATCTCACAGCAAGAAATAAGTAAATATTCTAATAATTATTCTAATAATAATGCAGTAACCTTTAGCCAACAGATTAGTTTAATCCTTGTACAACAAGTTTAAAGACCTATTAATATCCTAATATCCTTTAAAATTTCTAATCTGTTTATTATTGCAGAAGATAATTTGAAGACAATGGAGTACAGTGGTGGCAGTGCTGGACGGTGTTTCTAGGATATTGTGAAAAGAAATGTATAAGGAATTTTTGTTGGATTCTCTTATACTGAGTGGTTCTTTGTGTCTGTCAAGAGCAGCACTGTCTTAGAAAAGCAATGTCTGTGTCTCTGCTGGACCATACAGAAATACAAAATGTGAATTGCTAGATTGAATTGCAAAAACCCTTTCCATTTTCCCCAGCTTTTAAATGGCTTTTAAAATGGATTACCTGTTCAGAGCTACACTAGTGACAAAACTATATAAAAATCTAACATTTAGCTGTCTTTGATGATGTTTCAATGCTTGGATATAGCAGGATGAATGCAAACTGATATTTTATGAGATCATCAATAAAATTCTTCTCTGAATGTCAAAAAAAAAAAAGGCAAGTCCTATGATATGAATGTGGAGTGCTTTGTCACTTAACAACAGTATCGTATGTGACAGCAGACAGAAAAGACAGAGATTTCTTTGTTTTCACAGTGAGTCTAAGAATCATACAGCCCAGGAAAAGATTTCTGGCTTGAATGAAAGCAGTTCCAAAGAAAAGCTACACCTCTGTGTGTGATTTCTGAGAGATTAATGGGTTCACAGTACCTCAGCCTTTTAAATAACCCTCCATGGGCTGAGTTTGCGTATGCAAACTGAAACATTACAGTGTGATTTCTCCTTTCTATCATGTTTCATGCTCTGATTTTGCTATAGTGAAACATTTTTATAACATTGAATAGTTACAAAGTGACCCTTTGGTATTTTTCAGCTTTGTGCACTATCAAAATGTTTTAGTACAAAGTTTACACAGAAAGGATATCAATGATTGAAAATATTGAACACTATCATTCTCTATCAGTAGAATGATTCTGGTTTAATTTCCCTCATTAACATTTTAATATTAAAAATTTTAGACAGTGTATGCAAGTTTGTTTATACAGTATTTTTAAATGTTTCTAATTTTAAATAAATGTGTGTATTTTCACCTGTAGTGATAATCACTTCTAAAAACCCATCACCAGCAAGGGTAATCACAAACTTGCAATTAACGTGGCCAGTGACAATAATGCTTTTCAAAAGATTAGTATAAAAAAATTGCTCTTGGAGGTTTGTAAATAATCTTTTCTTTTGGGAAAACCAAGCCAAAATATTTTTGATTGGTGATGCATTCATTATGCCTGTGCTTGCAGGGCATAGCAATGCATTTTACAAAGGGATATCTTTGCTCATGTGTGATACACACAACCTACAAGTGAATTGTGAGGAGCTAATTCTGGTTCTGATAACAGCCTGGCCCTGGCAACAGGACACAGGACAAGTAATTTTCTTACCTTACCTCACTTTTCAATTCCTCATTTTTCACAAGAAATGGGATGACTCACTTTAGGGCCACTGTGGATTTGAAATTTGTTATGAAATTTTCCCAAACAAATAAGTTCTCAAAGTGGACTGGGGTTCAATTAGGAAACAATATTTGACTTCATAAGGAATTACAAATCCTCATTGAATTTACATCTATTTACTAGCTGCAGGTCCATGCAACCAGTCTTATACATGATTCTTGCTTTTTCCATGAGTACATCCAGAAAAAACTTGAAAGTCTAACTCCAGAAAGTAAACTCATTTTATGATTTTCTGTCTTGAAAAATGGCTACCATAAATTGTTGTTTGCCTATTCTGAAACTACATTGTACTATAGAAAATAGAAAAATCTGGCTTTTCTTTAGCCTAAAACTTCAGTGATACTTCCAGAAAGTAGTGGCTTTAAGAGAACATTCATTAAATCATTCTACCACTTTTGAACAACCAATTCATATTTTAAGAACCTTATCCCAGCACAATTAAACATGAGAAGAATTGAAATTAATATCATTATATTTTTCACCCTGATTCTCAAGTTTAAAATATTTTTGAGGATACTGTATAGCATAATTTAGCTTTAGTTTATTCTTCCATTCATCTTTCTTGTTTTCTTCTGTTGTTGAAGTCAACCTGCTAGAGTGACTCAGTGAAATGAAGATAGTGCCAGAAACACTTGGTAACTATGAAAAGCACTATGTATTTCAAAACAGAACTCTATTACCCCATTTTCTTCAAATCAATAGTAGATATCATAGTCTTACCTCACAAAGGATGAAAGTACAGTAAATTGTCTGCCCATGCAGACAATATTGAGATATAATGGTTTCTTGATTGTATAGAGAAAACTACTTTAAAAGAGACACAAAATCTTTCTGTAACAGTAAAATTAAAAACAAAAGTAATTTCTTTTTTGACAAGTGAAACATTCCTACATTCCTGCAGTGCCTGAAGTGTTGAAAGTTCTTCCAAGTCTGAGAACCTGTACAGTTTTATATCTGCATTGTTTTCTCTATACCATAGAAGTAAAGCCAATAAGACCTTAAAAATATTTCTGCATTAAAAAACATAATAATTATTGTCCCACAAGAAAAAAAATGTATTTATTTTCCTGAATTTAAAGGTAGAAGAATAAATTCTGATAATTCAAGAAAACAGTCTTTCTAGGATGTATAATTGAAAACAAACAACAAAAATCACCATAAGCTTATGAAAATAAAACCATCACCATAAGCCCAGGTATACAAAAAAAAAAAAAAAAAAGGAAAATTACAAAGAAAAGGACAAACAGTTTCTGTTTTTCCCTTCTACCACAATAAGTTTCTCTTATGCAGTCATTTAATTTCTGTGTTATGCTGGTCTCACAGAAGAAATTGCAAATGCACACACTTCTGTATGGACACAAGGTAACATTGGAATATGTAAGATTATAAGATTACTTATATGATTTAGGTAATATTTGTGTTTCAACATTTTCCCAAATTGAGATTATCTCCTACAGAAGAATTCTCTGTTTCATTAGTCTAGACAAACATTTTTTAAAAATAATAATATTTGACATGCAAGGCTCTTTATAGATAAATATTCTTGTGTGGGCATGTATATGAATTGCTCAAGAACAAAGAAAGAAGATCTTTAAAAACCCATGGAAACACAGGTGTGGGAGTCTTCCAGGTCTGTGTGTTTGATGTGTTGTGTTATAAGACTACGCTTACAAGTGTTATGGCCTCTATTTTGAAAATAATTTTGAATTTTTCTGTTAATTTCCATGACCTTTTTGTTTGACTGAATCTGCAGAAACATGCTGCTCTACTTTCTAGATGTTTCCTTCTAGTGCCCAAACAGAACTTAGTTGAAATCAGTTTCTATCAATCTTTTTTTCTGCCAGCATGACTTTGATCTTCCTCTCTGGAGTGTGCATCACATTCCCACTGTGCCCCATTGGACATATACAGAATAACCAAGATTCTGTGCAATGTAGTGGATTAATTAAAGAATGCCAGCCTATTCTTCTTTTATTGTATACACTCTTCTCTCTCTTGCTGATCCTTGAAGCAGTTTCTTGTTTCAATAAGAGTTAATTATTCTTGAAAACAGCCAATCAAAACTCTGCAGGGTTCAAAATTAGGTCAATCAATGCTTAATACAATAGAATTTAAAATTCCCTCTGTCTGCTGAATACAACTCAAATGATACAACTCGTGCTTGCTTTTACCATGGAATTATTATTTTTCAGCCAGGACTCTAGCTTACATAGCTGTTATTTAATAGAGAAGCTACATTTTGTACAGTGTCCAATGCCATATAGTTCATGAAGAGAAATAAGCCTGTTCTTTGGAAAAGAATCTTTTATCTAAACTTCAGAGCTCTTCAGGCTTCAGAATCTGAATACTGAGAATCTGAAGAAGCCAATTTATTGTAAACTATAAGATTTAAAGAAGTTTAAATTACATTTCAGATTCCTTATTCCCAATTTTACTGGGACAGATCTGGGCTTTTGATTATCTCTTACTACAGACTGAAAAAATAATAGACTCAGGACTAACCTCTGACATTTGATTCCACCAATATTTGCTACATTTCCCATGATATTGTAGGAATTACTTTCCTTACAAAGTTGACCTACAAAAGTCCTGTGTGAATCCCCTAAGCCATATAGTTGTGGATGACAAATAAAATAAGTCTTTAAAAAATATCACAGGTTGTTTGCTCAATATTTCAACAAAGTAACTGCTGGCAAAAAAATCGTTGCTTGCTGAGTTTTGCACATTCCATTGGAGCACTGTGATATCAAAGAAGTAGAGAAAATTAGTTTTTTCTGTTCCTCACTTTCTTTTAAACAGACCATCTCTGTTTGACCCATGCAGACATCTCGGCCCTGTGCTTGTTCACCCACCACTGCTACAGAAGTGGGATCAAGGAGAGAATCAGAAGGGCAGGAGTGTGAAACCTAGCAGATTGAGAAAAAGACAATTTAATAGGGAAATCAAAAGCCGTGCACACAAGCCTAGTGAAGCAAGGAATTAATCCACAATTTCCCATGGGCAGGCAGGTGTTCAGCATCCTGGGAGAGCAGGGTCACATCACATAAAACTGTGACTTGGGAAGACAAACACCATAACTCCAGACCCTCCCTTCCTCCTTCCACCTGCTTTATATACTCAGCATGATGTGGTATGCTAAATGGAATATCCCTTTGATCACTTGGGGCAGCTGTCCTGGCTGTGTCCCTTCCCAAATTCCTGTGTACCACTCAGCCTAGTCACTGTTGGGGTGGTGTGAAAATCAGAAAACCCTTGATTCTGTATTAGCTCCACTCAGCAACACCTAAAACCCTTTGTGTTACCAACACTGTTTTATTCTCAGATCCAAAACACAGAACCATGTAAGAAGAAAAGAAAATTAACTCTACCACAGTTAGAACCAGTACAGAGATTTAAAACTGTCAGTACTGGAGACATTTACATCCAGAAATCCCTCCTACGTACTCAATCTGACCATGTACTTTGTGGTTCTTCCTTTTAATGAAGAATCTTTTAAAAGTCATGTGTAAGAGACTTTTTGCCACACAGTGGCTTCAAGGAAGATTTGTTGTATAATTTCACCTAATTTACTTCCCAATTAGGGGAAGTATAATTTCACCTAATTAGGAAATTGTATTTTCCAAGTCAGGTTATTTGCAGCCAGAAGATGAGAATATTTTACTATAGCATCTGAGTGCATTAAACATGTATTCATTTACTGTGACATAAAAGTTTGGTGAGATTTCAAATACTATTGCTCCCATTTTAAAGTAGGGAACAAATCACTACTGTCCTTGTAAAAAAAAAATACATGCTCTACTTCAAAAAACATGTAAGTCCACTTGGTGTTATCACCTATTGAAGGCTACATACACTAAGGAGTTTTGTTTGACTGTTGCTACACTGAAAGGATTTACTCAAATAGACAAAGTTCAGGTTGGAGCACATCCCACCTTTCTGAGTCAGATCAGCATTTCTGTGGTTCGAGGAAAAATATGGTAACGTGCTCAAAAAAAATATAGTTCTAGTCAAATTCTTTTAGACACAAACTGGAAGTCTAGTAAGTAAAGGGGAGGAAAACTCGAAGTAAAGGGGAGGAACACTCCCCCACCAAGATTTCACAATGACTGTGAAACAGATACAGCAGAATACAAACTTACCCTGAACATTAAAATATATCTTGCTATTAGAGATAGTACATATTCAATCACACATTTATTAATTTATAGCCTGTGTGTACTTCAAGTTTTAATTTTGCTTGAAGTATGCTGTTATATGTCACAATAACATAGCCATCATGTCAACACATAACTTAGATGCCCTCTGTACTGAAAGGGCAGGTTTAATGAGGAAAACATCATTAATATTTTCATATAATGACATCATTATTTAAAATCAACCCAAGGATATATTGAGGGAATTGTGAACAAGTCACCAATATCAGTAAATTGGTAGCAGATGTTATAAAATATGGAAGTAACAATCACTTGGTTAAATAGACTAGTGGAAAGTAATTTAGCAAAGTAATTCAGTCTTTTGGATTGATTTTGCTGTATTTGATTTTTCCTATTTGATTTAGATTTAGATCAACGTGAATAAGCTATTTTAAAAATTACATCAATAAAACTAAATCACCACATCTTGCGAAAATTCAGAAAACAGAAAAAAATTCTTTTCCTTTTAAATTTCACTTTTGTATAGTGAGATGATAAGCATAGCAATTCATGATATGGAGGTAAAAAAATTATATGTCTGAGTAGGTCATCATACAGATTTGCATAGTTGGACATTTTTACAAATAGAAGAATTTTTCAAGAAAATATATATTTCTTGGACTGGATGTAATATTTTCACCTACACTTTCATTTAATCTTTGTTTCTCCTAGCAAAGCCTTTTGTACCATTTCAGCCTAAAGAACATATAAATTAAAAATTAACTGGCAAGTTGCAATGTAATACTTTTAGTCCTTTCTCAGTTATTTCAACATCACTCAAGATTTTCACATTTTCACCTCTAAAATTGGTTGAATAGAAAATGATCCCATATAGAAAACAGTAGAATGGTAAAACCTACAGGTAAACTCATAGTAAGAACAGAGATCTAACATTAATATCTCATACTAATGTCACATTTATTATTTAATTTTTTCTCTCTAAATTCTACCATACCTCTGCCTGCATTCTTCCATTTTCTCTTATGCTTTAATTATGCAGATTGCAATGGTTTGTCTTGTCTGTTAATTTTAGGGTCAAAAAAGGTCTTTCAGAAAGAGTGACAGTATTCATGTAGGACACTTGACTTAATTTAAGCTCAAACTTGCTTGTTCCTGCAGCAGTCTCTTTTCAGTGTCAGCATTCAAATTCACCTGTCTCCTCATACAGTTCATATAAAAAGTAATAACAGATATCTTGATAATTTTCTATCATAATCCTAGATCACCTGTAAAGAGATTGGAAAATTACTCTCAGCATAGTTTAACAACTGCAGAAATTAAGGGAAAAATAATTTAACTGGTTCATTAAAACAATAAGTTTAACGCATGGAAGAATATTTTCTTTCTGCAACAGGTGGCACATCTGAAATAGAATTCACATCTTTGAACAACCAACAATGCTCTATCCTCCCCAGAAAAACCCCACCCAAAAATACTGAGAATATTTCCTTAAATAAATTAACCATAAACACACCATCATCCATGTGGTCACTTTGGGTCTGTTGTCCTGCCTATATCCATTCTGAAACTCTTTCACACCACCACCCTACTTGCTGTGGGGGCTGTTCAACAATCAACACCAGTGTGTTATTCACCATTGGTGTTTTAGTCCCAAACCAAAGACACAGCCCCAGTGAAGAAAATTAACTTTATTCTCAGGACTTTAGCTGGTCAGAGTGACCCTGAGATGTGTTAGAAAGTCTCTTTTCCCAGCCCGGTGACCGGAGAAGGAGGCAGAGCTCTTCATTCCTTGGTCTCAAGGTTGTTTATTGTTTATCTATAAAATTCTTTCTCCTGACCTGCTGAGGTCCATTCAGCAAGACATTCAGAGGCTGTCAGAGGCTCTACCTGCCCCTGGGGTGGTGTAATCTTTTTATACTAAAAGCTATGTGTACAATATTTACAATAACTTCCCAATACCTATCACCTATGTTAGACAGTGAGCTTCTACCCTAAACCAATCTAAAAGTGCCAACATCACAGCAGAAGATGGAGGCCAAGAAGAAGAAGGAGAAAGGTTGGACATGTCCAGTTCCCTCCATTTTGCCCCCTGAACCCCCATTCTAAAAACACCAAAATCTATTTTTCACCCTGTGAAAAACTAATTATTATTCTACTTATACTCTCATGGCTTGCAGATCTTCATCTAAGGTTGGTAACTTGCTCCATGGGTCATAATCAAAACCACAGGCGTCTTGGGCTCTGTGCCAGGGTCTCTGAGCCCCCTGGCAGGGGTCCTGCACTCCAGGACAGCCAGAGGGATGTCCTGAATTCTGACACTGCATCATAGACAAACCTGGTATTATCCCCATCCCTTATTCTGTACCATTTATCTTGTGCTCTCTAGTGGGTCTTACACTACCCACTACACCCTCATTAAACACCTCCCTCATTAAACACCCCCCTCATTAAACACCCCCCTCCTCATATTTTTATATACAGACAGATATCAGTCCCCCAGTCTATGGGTCACCCCTGCAAAATATCCATAAATGTCCAGAGCCCCTTCAGCCCGTGGTTTGGGTTCCATCTCTTATGGCAGGGGCTCGGGACAATGAAGAGATGGTGTGTAATTTTGAGTTATTGGATGCCAAAATCAGCTCAGGTTTGGTCACTGCTGGACTTGTTGGTCTTCTTGCAAGGCTCATCCTCCTGCTTTCCTACAGTTCAGATCATGGGTTAAGCAACTTAAAGATATATTCTTTTCAAATGAGTCCATATTTTCACATAGTTTCTTTATTTGTTGTTTCTTTTGCTGGTATTCATAGGCTCTTTAGCCCCTTGTCCTCTCTTACTAAAAATGAGTATGATTTCTCTAAAAAATGTCTCTATTTTTTTTTCCTTTCCTGGTTAGACAAGAGACTTATTAGTATGGTCTAACATAAATCCAGCATGATTTTGCTGTAAAGTTAATTTCTGACAGAGCTTGGTTTTACTAAAACAATTACACATAGTAAAAACAAGCAAATATATTCCTTTATTCAGGAAAAGCTGTTCAGCATGCCTTCAAATCATATGCAAACAATCAGGACAAGCTGTTCACGTTTCTGTTGTTCTATATGAAATCTGCATTGTGTCAGCTTCCAGTTCTGTTGTTGGTGCTGTCATTTGACACCTGACACCAAAACTCCTCAGATGCACTTCCTTCAACTTGTTTATATTTCTTGCCTTGTGATAACAAAGGATATTCTTGTATATGATTCCCCTGCCCTCCAGTAAACTTGAGTTAGTAGGTGTCAAACACTGGAATAAATTTACATTTTATTTATACAGTGTCCTGTGTTATTCAAGGTCAATGAGGTATGAAATGAATCATATTATAGTGTTTCCTTACTTCAGGCAGTTATCCCTGAGAATAAGAGCATCTTTCTGTCTGCATCCAGAGGGCATGATAGACGTAAATGTGGTTCAAAGGGAAATTCATTTAGAGTTCACAAGGTTTAAAGTTAGGGCTTGAGTTCTTATTTGTTCTTCTGGTTTCCTCCAGGGAAAAAAAAAACGGGTTACCTTTTATTCAGGTTTCCAGCTCTCGTTTTCTTTGAAAAGTAACATATTTTCCTTTTGAAATTTCTCCTTGTCACATTGCTGCTGGTCACAGTAACCCTCTATGAAGAGGAAAACCAGGTATGATTAAAATGTCCCTTAGTGGGCTTGATGAAGACATGATAATGGCAGCAATTTCCATGCAATTTCTGTAAAATACATGAGCACTTACTGAACACCTAAGTAGTTCCTAACTACTAGAACTTTTAATCCACCCTATCTAATTGTACACATTCCTATTAAGAAATGTTCTTAACAGCTGTTACAAAAAGCAATGTGTTATAGAAATGAATGCTGGGGCCTATGCAACACCATTAGGAAAAGTGCTAAATTATGGAGAGGTGGGGGAGAGGGGGGAGTCTGCTCTTGCAGAGACCATACCTGCAAAAACACATTTTTAAGCTTACATAGAAAATAAAGTAAAAATTTATTCAGAGATTTTGTTAAAATAAATCTTATTACCTTTCAAAAATTGGACAGACACCAAATATAGGAGCTTTTAGTTGGTCAAATCATTTGATATAGTCATTTTCCATCAGTTATTACTCTATGTCTCTGAGGCCTACCTAAGAGAAAAACTTGGTATTTATGTATTTTTAAAAAGAATTCCTCATTAGGTATCATATCGGAATTACAAACTGAATTACTCCTGTTTTTTTTATTAATCCCCTGCAACAAGAACACATCTGTCATAGTGTTGAAACAAAAGGCAGTGAAGAGAAGGGAGAGCAATAGTTCAGTAGTTAAATTATTTTATGTTGAATGTGCTTCTTCATACATTGGCTCAAGTTTTATTTAAATGCATTCAAGCTCAAATTTTCCATTGACTTTTGTAGGAGCTAGATAAGAATTTCCAAGGGCAAAAGCTATTAAGTGCAACGTGTATTATTAATGTGTTTATGTCTCCCTTACCATATTTATTATAAGCACATTAATGAAAATGCCATGAATATTAGGGCTGATTTATAAGAATGTGGTTCTGTTTACAGCCAAATTACTGCACACCGGAAATATTTTATTTAACTTAACTGCATGCATTTGCAATTTATTAAGACACTTTTATCCCTCCAAAGAAAAGTCTGTATTAATATGATTGATGACTTACATGTTTACAGTGTTTTCTTCTGAATATGGGTGTTCTGGGGAAAAAATTCTTCAAATAAGTTTGAGAATCGATTTTTATGCAAGGAATTTTACCAAATAATACAAATACACTCATAAGGTATCTCTTTAACCAATTTTGAGACAATGAAATAGAATTTAATAACAGAATTTAATAATAATAGAATTTAATAACAACCATTATGCACATAACATAAGTAGAGGCCAAACCAATGTTCTTGTAGCTGCCACCTGATTTCCACATTCTGGAAGCCATATATAGGAAACCACAGCCTTGCATGGGTGCCAGGGATGTCTCAGGGCTTCATACATTTCTGGGAGAGTCTGGATATGGGTTTGCTCACTCAAGTTATTATATAACACTTATGAGCACTGCTGTCTATTTGTTCATATCCACCACCCATCCACCATGGTCATATGTAGTTCATTCGTCCATGCATGAAAAATAGGTATTGTACTTCCTTTTTACATTTTCATCTCATATTCTTAATGCAAAATCAACCGAATTTGAGCACAAGCCTAGATGTTTAAACAAACAAGGACACCATTCCACAATTTATACATATACATATAATAAGTAATTTTAGATAGATAGATAGATAGATAGATAGATAGATAGATAGATAGATAGATGCATTAAAAACCCTCCAACTTGCTACAAAATAAAATGGAATTAAAGTTAAATTGGCAGCTAGAATAGATGACCATTTTCCCTTTGAGATGACCAAGGTCCCTTCCAACTGAATATATTCCATTAAATTCTAGTCTAGTCTAGTTTGTCTAAGTACTTCCATTAGGCATATGACTTTCAGGATACGTTGGTTTGCACCATAGAAGATACAGCTGAAACAGACATGGCCTCACAGAGTTATATTCAGATACAAGAAAATCAAATTACATTTCTGAGAATCCAGGACATGCTAGTCATGTACTTTTAAAATAGTAACTGCAGTTGATACTGCAATTGAAATCAATATAATTCTCCTTTTTATTTTTTTCCACCAGACATGACTGTAGAGACTTTTTACAGAAACAACCTTTGTTGGGGGCAAATCTGTTAACCCACATTTTATAGGATGTATGTTCCATCCTACTGTCCTGTATCCCTGATTGCCCGATCCGGCTGTTATCTCTGCTTGGGCACGCGCAGGATGGTTCGGGGCAGCCCGCGGATCAAAGGACGAGTCTGGACTCTTCAAGGCTTCGGTCTTCAGAATGTTTATTAATTTTTATCTTACAGAGATTTTCCTTTCTGCCAGCCGGGGTCTGACCAGCAAGGCAGCCAAGGGCACTCTGACCACCCACGGGTGGTCGTGTCCTTTTATAACAAAAACTACGTATATCATATTTACTTTTTATCCCCAATACCTTTTACCCTTATTAACAAGTGCACCTTCACCACAAACCAATCCCCAAGTGCCAGCATCACCACGAAAGATGGAAGACAAGAAGAAGAAAGAAACAGCATGAGACACGCCCCGATTCCTCCATCTTGTCTCCATAACCCCCCTGTACAGAGATATAACCTCCCTGTACAGTAATCCTAAAATACATATTTTACCCTGAAAAAATATATATTCTCTCCACCGCTTAAACTGTGGTCATTCTCACGTCCTCATACACATCCTCTGAAGGGTCAAAGTCCAGCCACCAAGAAATCTTAGCAACATTCCAGGACCTCCGAGCCCCCCATGGGTTTTCTTGGTGATTCTGGACATCAGGAGCGATATTCTGAGCTCCCACACCTGATTTCTCTATAAAATATAAAGCTTTACTGTATTCAATTAAGTGGACACAGCTCTGTTAAAACCCCGACCCTCCAAGAACAAATGCTGGTGGATAATTGATAATTAAAGGTATGGAAAACAGGACTGGATGATGAAAAACTACTGCAGGAGAGGGAATTTGCTTTATGAATTCCAGTAAAAATGGGCATAACGAGCTATATTAATGAAAATGGAGAAACTTTGTATGCTTGATGGAGCATGGTCCCTGCATGAGTGTACAGAGCAAAGGAGGAAATAATGAGCTCCAGATTGCTTAGTTGTCACAAGAAATGCTGAGACAGCATTTCTTGCAGATGGAGGATTTCCAGAGATGATGTGTCTTTGTTAAAGGAGAGTCATAGAGTGTCTGGGAGGGTTTGAAATTAAGATAATGCCAAATTTTCTTTTCAATAAATTCTGTAAGAAAATTATCAGATTCATTCCAGACAAATGGACACCTTAAAGTGACATGAAGACCAAGGACAAGAGACACTGTCTCTGGTGGTATTGACTCAGTTTGTTAAATATACAGTTTCCTAACTTATACTGCAGAAGAGAGATAACACAATACTTATGTGCAGATCAGTGTAGTGCAGACATTAAACGCAGCTGGAGAGAGCAGCAAACCAAAAATGAAGCTGCATCAACCTCCAGCAACAGATGATTATGAAAAGTAGAGGGAGGAAAAATACAACCATAGGACACAACAACTGATTTTCAAAAATAATCTGTTGCACCAATTTACTCAATTTAAACATCATTAACTGCAGTTATAAGGAACTCAAATTTGTAAAAAGTTCTGTGTTGTTCTAAAAGTACATGCTGTTATTAAAATAACTTAGGTCGTGGCTTTGTGTTTCTCAAGAGTAGCACAAAGTATTAGGAGCATATCAGTGAAGATGGCAAAGATTTATATTTCAAATACTGACCTAACATTTTTTGTGTATTTAAAGCATCACAATATCTTCAGTTAAAATTAAATACACTTTTAATAAGTCTTCTTAAAACCCGCATTATGTCTTTAATAAAGAAAATAAAACTAAACATGAGAAACCCTTACCATAACACAAATTAGCTAGAAATACAGTGGAAAGAGCATGGCAAGAATTAAGGAAATTACCACAACCCTTTTGATTTCTCTGAAGAAGTACAATTCTACAAGCCATAAAAAGACTTGCAAGTTGATTTTCAGGGTCAAAAGTTGACTATCTGCTCTACACAGCAGGGTCTCCTTTCTGTGACTAATTCCAAGAGCTGATCAAACTCATGCATGTGGCCAAAGGACAAAGAGTCACACTGGAGCTACAGTAGCCCCAGAATAAATCTATTGCTTCTGTGGACCATGAGAAAAGGTTCATAATTATTCTCTTGACTGACAATGCCTAAACTGTAAAAAACTGAAGAGAGTAGGTGTGGAGAGAGACATAAATGGGAAAACTTAGGAGAGGAAGGTTTTGCTGGTTTCTCTTTGAACAGGTTGTTACATCAATAAAAGTCAGTTGACCAATTCAGAAAACAGAAACTGAATGACTTATTGAAGGTAAGAAAAGAGCACTGATGCACAACGCTCTACATCTGATACTTTACCACAGGGTTCACTGTGGCTCATACACACATAAATATACTTAAAGAATGCCTTATAAAATCTGCACAAATAATATCTGCAAGATTTGAACAGAGACTTATCAGAAACTAAAATCTTTGTTCTTTCTGAGATATGTGGAGACTTGAGGTCACTGCCATCAGTTTTGAAAGGAGGAAAATATGAATTACCCCAAAAAATTAGTTGTCAACTCATTTAAAGCAAAACAAGAAGAACTGAAATCTAGATTTTTTTTTTACAGACATATAGAGAAACAGAAAATTTAAGTTTTAATATTAAGACATTTTTGATAAGTATATTTTGTTTCTGCTCAGATTACAGGAAAATAAAAAGAGGGAAGGGTGTCCCTTGTACTCTCAAGACAGTAAGTTACTGTGGGGATTCAGGTTATTGACCATAAACCACCCTTCTAAAACTGACTCTGCAGTCTTGGCTTATTCCTTTACTTTACTAGTCCAAATATTTACAACACTTCTTCACCACTGAAAGTTTGAGTTACAAAGCTCCCAGCTGTGAATACTTAGTTGAGACCAGTTACATATCTTATCTCATAATTTGAAGAAAATTATCTTTTTACCTTTTTTTTTTTTAATTTTCTTCCACTTCACTGGTTTTTGCTCAATGGGTCAAAAATAAAACAAACAAGCTTGAATCAAAGAGAAAAACATAATATTGGTCATGAAAAATAACCTTAAATTTTATGTAATATGCTGATTTTTATTCTTTAAATGAGTATCAAAGGTATCTGCATGCTTCATTGCAACTCATTGCTGTGATTCAGATTCACTTTCTTCACGATAGTGAAAGGTCATTAGGAGATAACATTTTGAAAATCTCCCAGTGCAAAAAGTTTAGATTAAATTAATCTCAACATTATTACATATCAAGAAAGGAAATAAGTTTGAAAAATGCATATCTTTCCATTCTAAAATTAACTGCCATTTATATTTTGAAATAATATAATACCTAGTTTGGGTTTTTTTAAAACCCTTGAAAGTAGAAGTGTCATAGATTGATAAAAGATGCAGCAGATTTTAAATGCAAATTAACAAACAGTCCTAAACATATTTTGAAAGTGACCTCTGTGACTTAAAAAGTACATGTTCTGCAAGACTAGAAAAGTGTTCTTCAAAAAAACCCATACATTAAAGATGGTGCCTTGTATAAAACACATCTAAAATTCTATCCAGTTTTTCTGCATCATTTCAGTCTTAAATCTTCTCTCTTTCCACTGAATTGGGGACTTTGATAATGCATTTGTAGGCTGTCTTTGGGAAAAAAAGGTCAGCTGTTACATGACTGATAACGTCCATATGAGACAAAATGTTTTGAGTCACTGAATTGAGTACCTTTGCTGTTATGCATGAACGGCTCACACAGCCACCTGCAGAATATATGGAGCTCTGTCTTAAAACAGTTGCTTTTCTGGCTGCTGACCCTTGTTTGAATTTCTCTAGGCTGTTCCAGATCCTCACTTCACTGATTGCTGGAAATCTTCTTTACTTTCCAAACCAAATTTCTTCACTGAAAAGCTTTTCTCATTTACAGTTGTGCTTCCAAGTTTTCTTTTCTTCAAACACTTGCCATAAAAATACTAAAAATACATCCACATCGATCAGTGATTTTTCATTCAGCCTTTTTTTTTTTTTTTTGCCAGACAAGGCAAGTTAGTTTTGTCTACTCCCCATTCATGCCGATCATTTTTATGATATTCTTGAAACCAAATGGCTGTAGTATTTCAGCCTAAAGTTCTTTTTCTCGTGATAGGTAACCAATCATTTATCAAAGCCAGTCATGTTCCAGACAGCATCCAGAGCCCCCTGGGCAGCAGGGCAGGGAGGAGATTCTGCCCCTCTGCCCCCTCTGCTGAGACCCCCCCTGCAGGGCTGCATCCAGCTCTGGGCTCCCAGCACAGCAAGGACAGGGACCTGCTGGAGCCAGGCCAGAGGAGGCACCAAGGGGATCAGAGGGATGGAGCAGCTCTGCTGGGAGGAAAGGCTGAGAGAACTGGGGTTGTTCAGCCTGGAGAAGAGAAGGCTTTGGGATGACATGATTTTGGGCTTCCAGTATCTAGAGGGAGTCTACAGGAAAGATGGAGAGAGAGACTATTTTTAAGGGCCTGGAGTGACAGAACAAGGGGGATGAGCTTCAAACTAAAAGAGTAGGTTTCGTTTGGATATTAGGAAGAAATTCTTCCTTGTGAGAGTGGTAAGGAACTGGCACAGGTGGCCCAGGGAAGTTGTGGATGCCCCATTCCTTGAAATGTTCAAGGCAAGGTTGGATGGAGCTCTGAGAAACCTGAAAGGTGTCCATGTTCATGACAAGGTGGTTGGATTTAGATGATCTTTAAGGTCATCTCAAACCCAAACCATTCTATGATTCTGTGACTCTATATTTTGAATGGAAATTAATCTCTAGGTTAATTTTTTTTATTGTTAGTAATACAGTCCTACCTGTGGTAGAAATATCAGTACAAATGTAATATCTTTGCAATATCCGGTGCAAAGGGTAATAATTTAAAGGGTAAATACTGATATTTTCAAAAATCCTTTAAAGGATTTTAGTATGCTTTGAATGGGAATGACAAAAGCAGGAGTACCCTCTTACATAAATGCAGGTTTTCCTCCTGTTTCTAAAATATATTTATTTTGCATGCAAGAAAGAAAAAAATAAAACAAACCAAAGACTAAAATGACATTCTGATGCAGTTCTTTCAGGGTGACTATTGATTATTTTCTTACAATCTTCTGAAGTTGTCTCTGCACTACATAAGATGGCACCAATTTTAGTAATCATTTAGACTGTTTCTTATTGTAAGGCAATTGCTCATTCGTTGTGGCATCATGAAAGAAAAGTTTCTTCTTTACTATACCATGAATAGAAAACACACCAAAGCTAACTATTTTTTTGTTAAATGGAGACTCCTGAATGGCAGAAATTTACACAACACAGGTTTTATGTAGGTTTGTGTTGCTGACTGTATGCAGTGATTCATGCATGGAACATGGGAGGTTTGTATTCACAAAGATCAACTTGTCTTATACTTGTTGGCTAAAAAGCAACAACCAAAACTATCCTGAGAAATATAAAATCTGGCTGCCCTGAACTTAACCAAAACCAAAGTAGAACAACATCTTCAGACCATGCAGTATTTGAAACAGAATTGCCTAGTAAATATAATTTTTTGAAAAACTGTTCTTCCACAGAAATATATATATTTCTAATGACAGTGCATTTATCCCACAATCTATGAAAAATAAATCAGGTTCTCTACATTTCTCTCTCACTTTTCAAATGTGCGAAGATTTCAGCAGATTTCCACATGAAACTTGCACTGATTTGTGTTTATGAAGTTTTGAGGAAAACAGTTCTGAAAGGAAGAAAAGCAGGATGTGAAAGGGTTTGCCTCTGGTCTTTACATTCCCTCAATACCTGCTGGAACATAAGAAATCAGAGACACTGTGTCAGCATCCATTATATCTTTCAGCAGAATATTATTAAAATTAAAAAAAAAAAAAGAAAACCAATAATATTGCCAAGGGAGCATCTGCAATACACTCTTACATTTTCATAAGGTAGTTTACATATTGAATCTGCTAGGTCTTGTTGATGCAAACCACAGATGATTCACTTTATGTGGTGGGTTTTGTTTCTTAACGCTTTTCAGACCTACAGTTTAAAAACTGCAATTCTAGCTTTGAATTCTCTGAGAAGTGTCTCATGGCATTCACCATCATTCACTAAACATAAGATTAAAATTAAAGACAAAGAAATAATTGTACGGGAATGTGTTCAGATTTTACAAAAAAATAACAAATTATATTACAAATTATATTACAAATTCCTAAAGATTTTACATGTATGGGAGGATTTTATATACTCTGTGACTAAAGAAAATAAAAACAGGTTTCCAGCAAGGTTAGCTAGTTATCCTAGTTCATTTTGGAACAATGCATGACAGAATCTATTTCTGCTTGAATCTTAGCTGCTTTGTTCCTACATAAATTATTTCCAGATTCATCAATCCATTTTTCTCATAAAAATATTTGAAGAAAAAGAAAACACCTGTAGAAAAAGAGTATTTCAAACTGGCTTTGAAAGACACCTAGAGACAAAATGAATTTTATATAACCAATGACAAGTCTGGATACCTCTAGTGAAGATCTACAAACAGTTGAAGCGAGTGAAAACACGGACCCTGTTACAGTGCAACAGAATCACTTCATTAATCACAAGAGATTTTTTTATGTTTTGCTGTTTACAATTCAGGATCAAAACTGTGCAGACAGGCAGGACACTAACCAGCCTGCAAAGAAATGGTGGAGCAGGATGTTTCTGCTCTTATCACGAACACACATCCCTCACACATCCATTCTCACATAAGTATTTATAGCTCGTTGCAGCCTGAATTTCTGCTAGGAGAGTCCAGGGTAAGGAAGCAAAAAAGGCCTTTGCATGATATCCACAGATGTTTAATTCAGCTGCCCAGTAAGGTGTTCAGGGTCCAGGCACGCACATGTGGAGAGTCCAGGTTTCTCTCTCCCGAGTGACCCCAGGGGTGACCCTGGCCTCAGGGCAGTACAAAGATAAGGGACGATCAGGGAATAGGGAAGTAGTGGCTCAGGGACATAGGAACTGGTGAAGGAGCCAATGGGGTCTTAACAGCTTTTTGAGGGAAGATCTTGTGTCTGCCCAAACCAGGGAATGCCCCCCAGGGTCTCCACAATGGCTTGGTCATGATCCTTTGGTGTGTGCTTTGTCATGCAGATATTAACGTTGAACAGCAGTCACTTCTACCACAGTCATAAAAGGTGAACTGAGGTGAAAAGGTCACAGACAAGAACAGAAACAAATGTTGTCTTTGGAAATGCATGATAGCAAAAAGACCAAACAATGTGATTATATCAAGGAGCATTTCGAAGGAGTTGTCACTTTCAACATTTCCTTTAGCAGTTCTCATCAAGATGGCTACAGCTCAAACAAACTCAAATATATATGTCGCCCTGATTTTTTAAGATTTTCTAAGCCTTCTGATGTTGACATTCTTGTAACAAACTTTCTCACATACTTTCTGTAAATAACTATTGTTTTGCATTCTTTTATGGAGGAGAAGAAATTTGATGGTTTTTTGGTTTGTCCAGTGTCATTGGAGAAGTGGCACTTTCACCCTCCAATCCACTGTCACTTTTGGAAATCTTTAAATGTTGGGATCAGAAAATAAACTGCCCTCTTTTACCTTGAGAACAGCAGTGTGTGCATGTCGTGTTGTTTTGTGTCCTACAGTGACAGACATAGCTTGTCCTGCCCTGAAAAAGTGATCTTTTCATGCTCTGTGCTCTGTCTCCCTCACATGTTCATGACATAGGGGCCGAGTGCAAACACTCTGCATTTTAAAGAATATATATAAAGAATATAAAAAGGATACAAGCGTGCTCTCCAGACATTACTGATTCACAATTTGTGGGCTGATGAGTGGCCTTCAACTGGCCTAAACCCTCTCCCCTCTCACAGAAAGCACAGAAGCCAAGGAGCTGAAATCCCTGAGTGTGAGAGCATGACTGAATATTTTTGCCATCTGCAGCTCCATAGAAGAAAAAGCTGTGACATGGTAGCCAGCATCAGTTCACCCCCTTCAGAGATGAAAGTTAGCTCAACAAGAGCTCCTGGTTAATGAACACCAAAAAGCTGTTGACAGATGTAGGAGAATCAGCATAGTCATCTAGCATCTTACTATAAAACTTCAAACTTCAATCAGCATGAGTTGATTTCATTCCATACTTACATCTAAAGCCAAATGAAAGGACTCTACATTTGCTTATCAGCAAATCTTACAGAAGCTTTGCTCCAGAAAGAAAGATCAGAGTGAGTGGTAGGAGCATTTTTTAGAAAGCAACGTTATGTTCTGATTTGTTTGTTTTTAACTAAACTCAAACCCACATGTTCATACACTGTTGGCATTTTATCGGTCAAAAAATTAGTTAAGAACTTTTTGAATGTAATGGGCAAAATGTGCATTTCTACCATAGTTATTCAAAACTTGTTTCTGTTTCTGACACAAAAACAGAGTACAGTTTCACTGACTGGTTATTAGGTTTTGATGTTTCTTACTCTTAAATGTCTTCTGAATAACCTATTCTCAAAAGGGTTTGTTTGGGGTTTTTTTTGTGAAGTGTGACCAGAGTTGTCACCACTTCTTGCCCCTAACAGTACCCCAACTACCACAGTTAAGTTTTTAAGAAACTATGCAGATGAAATTATTAGTGCTTTTACTAAGTCTAAAGTGGTAAAGTGGTTTTACAAAATACTATTCTGTTTTATTGCATTTAGGGGGTTTATTATGCTAACCATGAAACTTCCCAATTATAAACCTGCCTTCTCCTGTTTCTGTGAACAAGGTTAGGAATTTTTTAATCTCATAAAAAGAGAAGTGACAAGCAATAGAAAAAAGGAAATAAGTGTACTTTTTAGCTTATTCAGAAGAATGTCTCCTCTTTTCACAGTCAAAGGCAACTGACAAACATTTCATTTATTGCACAGAAAACAGATTATGAGATGGTCATATGGAATCACAGCAATTAAATAAACCATTTATTGTTATCTTCTACTCCTACACTTTATTGTACTATAAAACTGAACAGGCTATCCTATGGTCTTCTGTCCAGAAGACCAAAATATTGTATTTCCCAAGAATGCCTTGAATAACTCTTTAATCATCTTAAACCATTAAACCAAATATTAGAGTTGTCTAGATAATAGTGTACATTTTTATTTTGAAGATTATGTAGCATCCTTATATGTTACTCTCTTTCAAAAAAGCAGTTACCCTCTTCAGCTGTTCTACTTCACAAAATAAACTACCAGTATGAGATTTATACAGACGAGACCAAAAAAAAAAACCAAACCCAAGTAACAAAAACACAACAACAAAACCCCAAAAAAAACCCAAAAAAACAGAAAAAATGCACAGTGGTTATTCAAACTCCCTTATCTGTACAGAAGTTAGAGGGCTCCTTTTTTAGAAGGAGCAGAGTAGACAGATGGGACATGAGACCACCCATGGCAGAATGTCTCAGAGCTGAGGGACTTTGCCATTAACAGCTTAATTCCCACTACAGACTTTGCCCTTTGCTGTTCTTAAGAGATCTAGCAGTACAAATTTCTATGATGAAATATACATGTGTTTAGCTGAGAAAGTCCTCGTTATTTGTCACTGAAGCTTTTCTAAAGTATCAGGTTCCTTATTCTTTTAAAGCTGCTTCTTTATGTTAAGAATTCATTGAAAAAACATACAAACAAGAAAACCCACAAAACAACCAAAAAAACCCAAACCAAACAACAAACAAAAACCAAAGCAAACAAACAAACAAAAACACAAACAAAACCAAAATCTGAAGGAGAAAGAACTATACTGAATACTTTGTCTTTTAAAACTGTTACTATCCCTACAAGGATTATTGAACAGCTTACCAGGCTTTTTGTTGCTTAGTGTGATCAAAGCACTGTAAAAGCAAATATATTTGAATTTTATTTTTCTTCAGAAAAACTTGTTTATTCCAAGTAACATGATTTAGAGTGGTTAAATTATAAGTCAGTCAGCACATGCCTTCAGTGCTTGGAATTAGATCTCTGTGTACATTTGAAGAAATTTTAAAGGCACAGTGTGAAAAGCGGTGGTGCATGAAAGTTAAATGTTCAAGAAAGGACAAGACATATCAACTTCTGCTTACTTGATTGGAATACAAAGTAGAATATGTAGCTTTGCAGAGATATTAGCATGGGAAGAAAACCCTAGAAATGTCTTCCACATTTAAAATGAAATGCTACAGAACATCATATCGCAGTAGTGAAGTCATTTTTCATCCTCTCATGGCAAGTTTTTTTTGCTCTCTGGCAATACCATGTATTATTAAACAAACTGCCCCCCAAGTGAATAGCATTACTATGAGATCTCAAAAGTTTGGAAATTGCTAGAAGTACCACAATTATCCTAAAAATAAGAATATGTCTTCTTATTTCTAAACGTGGCCTGTTAATGTCAGCAACCACAGCAGCAGCAATCCTTTTCAAGAGGAAGGATCTTTCCTGGGAGTTTGTGGAGATGCCATCCTGTCCAAGCCTCCCACCGCTGCTGTGCCTCTTCAGCATCGCCCTTCCTCTCCTCCATTGCTTGGTCTGCTCTTGGCATTACAGCTCTCCCATTTTTCACCTGCTTCTAGTTGTCTGAATTGAGATATTTTTCTTTGAACTCACAATTTTCTGTTTATTTAATTACATGGATCTCTAACTAGCTTATTGCTTAATGAATAGATTAATTTATTGATCATTCACTTGGTGTGTCTACTACCAAACTAATTAGCTAATATATTCTGTGATTTATGCACTCTGAATTCCCTATTTTTTTACCTTGTCTTGAATTACATGATATTTAATTAATCCATTGTTTTACTGAGTATTTTTTAATCACTATTTTAAAGTTAATTAGACTGCTATTTTGCATAAATAATTACCTAATTTGGTATCTATTTCTTCAATCCTTTCTCATTTCTCAACTTTTTGCCCATGATATATAGCATCTGTCATACTTTCTCTGCAGCGCATTCTGTCCCTTAACATCCATTCTCTGGATGGTTACTTTCCCCTCATACCTTTTTATCAGTTTTCCTCAAACATAGCTTATCTGCATTTATCAATCACCAATCTTTCAACAGCCCTCCAAGGGAAAGAGGACCAAAACACTCAAAAATCACTGCAAAACCTCTCAGAAAATCTGAAGAAAAGATAGGACTGAAACTCCATGGTACTTTTTCACTGATGGATCTATATATATTGAACTCTGTCTTTTTTGCTTCTAATCTATATTGTCTAACTTTACTTCTTTATTTTACTTATCTTTTTCACGTCTCTGTTCTCCATCTTTCTAGAATTAAAAAAAAACCAAAAACAAAATGAAACAGATTTTAGGCAATTGCATATGCTAGATTAGATCCTTGTAACTTGCCAAAGCTTTGACAATATTTGCAAATCTTCTCCTGAGTTAATATGAAGCTTAACATTATTTTGTAAGACTTCTAGTCTTTAGGCCTCAAAGGGGTACTCTATATTGTACTCCTCTAAAGAGGCAGAGGATCCTGTCATCTTATCATCTGTAGACATCAGATTACTGGAAATGGAGTTACCAAACCCAGAATTTTTAATTTGGATTCCCAAGTATCTGTATAGTTCTGCGGACTGATGGAGAAAATATTTCCAGCTATAGAAATGGAAGTCAGACACATGTAACTCTATTTATTCCTTTAAATGGAAATTATAAAAACATCGACCTAAGTCACAGACCAGTCTTGCCACGACTGTGGGAACCTCACCTCACTTTCCATCTCCTAAATATCAGTCCACACCCTTCAAAACATTTCCAGAATACAGTCTGTGACGTGGAGTTGGTGGTTGGAGATAGAGATGACACACCCCTGGATTCCCATGTGGCAGCAGCCTGTTTTATTGTCTGCACCTTCCCTAAACAGGAGGATCTTGAAACTCCTGGACCAGACAGCTCATTGGTCTGACTCAAACACCTCCCAGCTCTTGTGCCAGTGAGATGTCTGCAGTTTAGGGTGGAAGATGATTGGGTGAAGTCCCTGTATGCATTCAAGTTCATACTGTCACCACTCAGCCAGGGACTTGTTTATGGAACCAAGCTGGGTTTCTTATTTATAGACAAATTAATTGCCCAGTACAAACCAGCTTGTGCTATGACGTTGTAAAACTCAAAACACAGACAGAAGTGAAAAATCAAATTCAGACCTCAACAATTTTAAGGGCTGAATAATGGTGGCTTTTAGGGAACAAGATTATGAGCCACAGAGGTTCTCTTGAATAAACTTTGGACATAGTCTGTCAGAAAAAAAAAAAAAAAGAAGGAATTGCAGGTCTCAGGTGTCTTCAGGAAAACACCAAGTATCATACAGAAAATGTCACATACCTGTTGCGTGTAAATGGAGTTTTCTGGTCCACAGGTAATTGCCATAAGCCTTAGATTCTCAAAGTGTCCTCTTTTAAAAAAGTAATTAGGTTATCTCTGTCTCAGGGAAACACAGTCTTATCATTCATGTTTAATTGCTGATGTCTCTCAGAGTATAGATGGGGTGGCCTCAAAGCAGATGCTTTGTCTTTAGGGTGTAAATTTTAGAATGCATACCTCTCCACAGAAAAGTTGAGTAATAAGGGACAATGGAGAAGAATTTAATAATGCCAGCAGCCAGGGAAATGATTAATGCATTAGCAAAGGGATATCTAATGCACCCCATGGGAAATGATAAATCCACAGGGTTCTGTTTTAATGATCTAAATCTTACTCTTTCAATAACTGGGAAGCAATGAATTTTTGTTTACTACAAAGCTACAAAATTACTTTGGCAGGCTTGTTATAAGATGGAAAAACATGATCCGAGGTTTGTTTGGTTTTGCACTCATTAGTCTTGCAACTCGCAAAAGAAAATAAGAAGAAAAGGAGAGAAACAAAGCAAAAAAAAAGTAACCAAAAGCATTCAGTGTTGTTCCTTAACAAAAATGCTTCTCTCAGAGTAATTCCCAATGTTCCCTAGTAAGCAAATTGCACAAAACCAGTATGGTCCTGGATGTAGTAATACATTCTCAAAAGTGATGCATTAGTTACCACTGGCCAGGGTGTGAGCATTTTCTGATCCTGTGAGTTTAGATGCAGATCACAGACCTACTACTGTAACTTAAACATTTGGTGTGTGCATCTCATTCCTTTTACTCCATGCCTCATGAGCTAATCCATTTTAAAAACTCCATAGTTCACAATCTGATTCTAATTTTTGCAATTTTTTATGTAATTAGCAAGCACTGAGAGAGGTAGCAATTTTTTAACTCTCACCAGCTTGGAGAGACAAATCATTAAATCCTTAATTTAAGTGAATGTACTGATGTTTATTAAGCGACTATTTCTAGTAATTTAGTCTGTTTACATTTCTTGTAATATAGGAAATTTAAAGTGCAAGTTTAGCCTTTAGAGAAAAGCTAAAAAAGTGAAGTGAATGTGGTTTGGTTTTTGGTAACTTCACTTTTTATAGTTCAAATGTCATTGTTTAGAAGATTTTACTTATTAGAAAGGGAATAAACTAAGCAGGAACATAAATAGCACCATCAATGTAGGGTTTTTAGATCACTGCATTTTTTAAAGTACTATCCATTTCTATTTTAACATATGCAGAAGTTCCTACTTATGTCTTTTGGTTCTATTCAATAAACTCTATCAATCATTTCTATCTGTTTTTTACCAGAAGAAATATATATTCAGTATCAGGAGAGGTTACAAGTTATTTTAATTTGGCAGAAATTCGAACAAATTTGAAGTTAAGTAGCATTAGATCATTGGACATCTCAATACCCTCCTGGAGGAATCTAAATGCTTTGACTATTACTTCTTGTCCTTCGGGCATATTTGTTTCAGAAAAATATTTTCTGCATGTGATATGTACTATCTCCTAAGTCAAATTCAAAATATTCACATCTCCAAATGAGGAGGCAGAATCTGTGATCTTGCATCACAGAAGCAGAAGTGTACATTAAAATTATATTTCGCTCAGTAACTTAAAAACCAAAAAACGTTTGAAAGGTCAAAAATATAAAGTAGTAACTTGGTTTAGTAATTAGTAATATGTTGTTCTGTACAAAATATCTTACTTGTTTTCTGTCTGAGGAGCTAGGAGTGTTATTTCAGATTTTGTAAAATCTTCTGTAATATTCTTAGTAGCTAACATGTTTAGGAAAGCAGAATACTTAGAGAGAGTGAATAACACATATTCTTTAACTGTCCCCCTATTTCCCCATATTTGTTTCTATCTCCATTTTCTATTTGCTCCAAAGCGTACAACCTTTAGTTTATTCCCTTTCTTTGAGGCAGTGTGCAAAGACTTGCAAATTGAAGCAGACAGATGAAATGTAACAGAAGTTCCTTGATATGAACGTGTCGGCACAACTCCCACGCCTCAAATCCAAAAAAGCCCAGCAGCCAGGCACCACTAAATTGGGCTTTGCAAGTTCCTCCATTACAATGACAAAATTTCCAGAGGTAATATGTCCCCCCCACCAACACCTTTTGTTTCTTAGGTTATCAGGTCTTTGGATGCTGATGACTCTCACCCTAGAGGAAAGCAGCCTTAAAGTGATAAAAGTGATAAAAGCAAGAGAAGTGATAAGAATGAAAAAGACTGCTACCATCTGGGTTCCCACTTATTACTCTGTCATTGGAAAGATTTATCAGCTGATGCCTCCAGGTACATAATAAAGTGTGTTAATGCTATCTTGGCCAGTGGATTACTCCTCTGAACATCTTGACTCTATTCATATCTGTGCTTTCAATTGCATGTGTAATTTAGAGCAAATTACTGACAATCTCCCTGTTCTTCCCCACTGTAAAGCTAAAAGTGTGAATTTTCTCATTGTGCAGCACTTTAAAGCTTTATGGGTTACAAATACTATGCAATCAATTATTGCTAGAAAGTGGAAATCATATGCACATTTATTGCATTTGTTTCCTTCCCTGTAATTTCATAAAATAGCATTAAAATCCATGCATTAATTCCATTAATTTTAATAATTTTCTATTATTTTTTATATAACAGATTGGGCAATTTTATTATATATATGTAAGCAAATGGTGAAATTGAATATATAAGCAATTTAATGTTACTTATAAAATAATGGAAAATTATTAAATTTACATATTCAGTTGTCTTTCACCTGAAAATATTTAAACAATAGTTGTTCATGCCATAAGAATGACAATGAGCCTAATTCTTAAATTTACCTTATGCCTTATGGTTTTGGTGTCATATATACAGTAAAATAATTAGATCTTTAGAATATTTGGCACCATAGTTCACTGACCACATAGGATCAAATTATATGGAAAAAAAAATATAATTAGCAAATTTTTATAACATTGATTACAGAAAACTTGACCACATTCTTCCTGAAATCACTCTTCATAAACATGGGAATGCTTGTGCTTTATGGACAAAACTGTGCAGAAACAGAAATTGGAAGAAACATTTATTAGTAACTATGGTAACCAAAGTTTCCTTCATATTGTAGCCTCTCTAATAGAATTTTCAGACTCCCCCAGTCAGAGAACAGAAGCAACAACATAGGATGAAACCTACCAATTTCAGCTTTGAGGCACATGAACTATTAATGAAGGGTTACAGAAGATTATTTTGAGGTCACTTCCTTGGAATTAAATAGCACTTATGACATAAAATGATGCACTTCCATGTATGCTACAAGTTAATAACATCTGTCACAGATGTTCTCAAAGATGGAAAAATGTAATGTATTTGTATTTTTTGTTCCATTTCTTTTGAATAATGCAGCCTCACAAGGAACAACTTTGGTCTCTAAGCAGGAACTGTCTCTAAATACAAAATCTTTCTTGGTCATCCATTTTCCTTAAGAACAACAAAATCAAGCTTTCTTCTTAAAGCTATTCATTTTTCATAATAAATATGACCTACAAGTGAAGGAAAAAGTATTTTTATATGAAATGAAAATGAATTTGCCTTAATTCTGATGGCTGACTTCAGGGAAAATAAACTTTCCTGTACTTATTTTTTGCCTGAACATGTTATTCAACTTACCTATAAAAAAGCAGAACACCAAAGCATAGGGGATCTTCAGCTTCTGCAAGGCCTTTGATCAGCTACACATCCCTAAAATAATGTCTGTAAAATATAGAACCAAACATGCTTTTTTCAGTGCTAATAGGCTTATATGGGCAATTTGTGAGATTAGGCACAACATTTCAACAAAAGCTGTTTTACATGTTGTCTGTGAGTGGAAACGTTAAGAAATCTTTATTCCTCTCAGCTCACAGTAAGGAAACAAAGCATACACAAAGCTATGGCCTTTTCCATTTGATTTTTGTGCAATAGTCATGGTCAAAGCTCTATGCTTCTTTATGCAAAGTTGGTAACTCGTTAACCAAGCAGGACAAAAACACAAGCAACAACTCTTTTTACTTTTTCCATATTCTACTCTTTCTGGCACTGTCATTGCCATCAGTAATTCCACAAAGGCCATAGTCCTGATTTGGCTTTGAAAGTGTTCACATTCCATGAATTTTCTGCCTAGCACTACCCAATTGACAACTAAATAATGTAATAAAAGTAGAAACATATCCTGAAAGCCCTAGGTATAATTGAATATTAGTTTAGGGTTTTTTTCTCCTCAGTTATTGGGCAATAACATTAAAAAATTGCCTTCAATTTCATTATACATTTCATGTGTTTAAATGTATTTAAGATAAACTTGCTATTATGTTATGCAGTATTTTTATGCTTCTGCAAGTAAGTGACAATACAGGGAATACCAGCTAGTGTTAAAGCATAATGAAAAGAGAATTATTACAATGTAAAGGATTTCACACCTCTTCTTTGCTAAGCATATGCATTTGCCTAACTTTTAGGAAGTCTGAAATAGAAGGGTTGATTTGATTGCCTTTGTTATCCAAAATGGAAGTAAAATGAAAATCTCTGTATCCTTTATAAAAAGAAAGTTAATCCTATATATAGTTATCTGAAATCAACTGATCATTTGAAAGATAAGTGATTTACCCAACTTTGCCTATCTTCTTTAGGGATATGAAATAACAAGTGAAACAGTGTCTTCATAAACTTATTTTATTTTTTGCTATTAAAAAAATCCATTACAGCATTCAATCTATAATTTGGGGACGTTTTCAAGAATTTACAAAAAAAATAGTTTTTATTATTGAATACAGATTTTAATGAAGATAGGAACCTAGGAGGTAAGGAACTATGGTAGTTCATTGCAAACCATACCTGAAACTGTACATTTCCAGAAAGTTTAGAATTTATTTGTCTATCCTTGCTGGCAAAAGTAAAATACACAAAGAACAAAATACAGCTTACATAATCAGAACATGAAAATTATTAGGGCTTTTTATTCCAGGAAGAAATTAGATCATATTCCCTTTTACTTTCTGAGAGATTGAGTTTGATAGGCCGGGTAGTTGTGAAGAAAATTGATATAGCATACAAAAATAAATGAGCTTTCCCTCTCATGCAGTTCCTAGCATGCTAACAAATTTTATTATTTTCATCATTCACTTTGGAATAATTGTTGCATAGTTTCATTTTTATGCCCCTTTGTTTTCTTCCCCGTGTAATAATATAAAATTCTAGCTTAGGGTTAAAATTTTCCGACAAAAGCTTTTTCCAAGATTAATTTTATTGCTTCCATGTTGGAGGGGGAGAGGGGAGAAATCAGCATAGGATATGAAATTCTTTTCCAATAGTCCTATTGATATTGCTATATATTTCATCATCTTCAAATAACTTTGGGGAATTTTGTCACAGGTTTTTGTGTTTTTCAAAATAACACAGAAAAATGCCAAAACTTTATCAGAGACATTTAAAATGGATAAGATGGAACTCAATCTTTATTTGGCCTGTACTGCAAATTTATAGCTTATTTTTCTTCTAAAGAGAATACTAAAGGACATCTTAGATTACAAAACCCTACAAAATTTTTATAATCTCACTATGAAATACACGAACACATTATACACCTAAAGGAGCAATCTCACCTGAAGCATTCAAGATTTAAGGGACAGAACTCCTGGAAATGCCAAAGGGCAATTCTCAATCCATAATAGAGATCCACAATTTACCAGGAAGTTATGAATATTTTTTATGGTGATTAAATTGTATTCTCTCAGTCTTCCACACAAAGAAGAGCTTGTCCTAATGCCATCCCCTGTCAAATGAATTTGAAAAGGACATACAAGCCCTTACTTTCTCAAATACAGAAATTTATAAAAATGCTAGAAATTTTTGTATATTATAAAGATATTTAATATTATTTTATAACTTGAAAAACAAAATATAATTGAGATTACTGAGGGGTTTAATTTTTGATTTCTTTACTCATGTCCTTCTTTTTCAACAGCAAATGTCCAGGGGGAGAAAAGAAAAATACCTCATTTTGAACTGCTCTACCATAACAGATTTTGGTTTACAGTACACCCCCACACACTCTTCTCTCCCTCAATCTAATTTCTTTATGTGCCTAAGGACAAAACTGATATTCCAATCTTAATTCAGGAAGAAATTTCTCTCCTCTAAAACAGACCAAGATTTTTTTTTAAGGATTTTAATTCTCTCGTGCAGGATGGAATTTTAATCTAGGTCTAGAAGCTCCTTTGTAGCTTCTGCTACATTTAGGAGGATGCATGAAGGACATGAATCGATATTTAAAATTTGATGCTTGAATTCATAATTTCTTTAGCTGATCAGTAATTGAGACAGACATCTTTCTGATTATAGTGATGTTGAAAAATTACTCAAGTTTCAGGTACATAAAGCAGAATTGTGAAATACACATTTATTTCTCAGCATTCCGCATTATCTTTCATAGTGGTTTTCTGAGAGTAAGTGACAAATAATGTCTTTGACCTCAAGTGAAAACAGATTAAATTCTTTGGCACCATGAACAGAAAATCTGTATGCCTGTGAATGTGTGATACTTAAACAATTTCATTAAGGTGCTTGAAAGAAAATGGATTTCTTTTCTCTGATCTTACACTTCTGATCTTTAAGACAAAAATACACTGTAAACAATTCACATGTCAATCTAAATTTTACTTTTGCTTTTGCATTTAAGAGCCTCTTTGTTCTGTGCTTTATTTTGGTGAGATAGCAAAGCTGTAATTTATTTTCAGCCACTTGGTATTTACAGGCATCATGAATAGCTTTTCAAAAGGGGCCAGTAGAACTGATAAGAATTTATTGATCTGTGTTTGATGCTTGAGCTTACCACATGTAACTTTCCTATGAAAGTTTTATCTATGAAAAGATGTTTCTGTGCCACACGTGCTGGTTCTGAGCTCCTAGCAGCCAGGTGGCAGGGAAAACACAGCAAACAGCTCCTTCCCCCCTGAAGCTGGAAACCAGACTGACCAAAAACCCAGACAAACCTCCGGGGTAGCCCCTCTCACCTTTTTTTCGCACATTATCACCTGCATTATCACCCACCCCTAGCCAGGGCCATTTCAATGGAATGTTGTGACTCCTAGCAACATCCTTGTTTTTTTAAGTATCGGTAGTTATTCCTTACTAGCAACAAATGGAACAAAATTCCATGAGAGAAAGAAACAAAAGGGAAAAAAACAATCTTAACTCCCAACAATGTTGTATATCACTTGATTGCACGAAGCAAACAGTTTAATTTGATCTAAACACCAAATAAGTGATTTCAATGAATGAAATCCTTCCCACTACGAAAACCTTGCCCTTTTCACCACACTATATTATGTTAGTAATGAAATTATACATTAGACATGTATAATTTTGCATATAAAACATGTTAGTCAGGACTTTAAATGCAAGTGCTACAACTGATCACATTTTTGTTGCAAGCAATAGCTGTAATATGCAATCATTTCAGACTGGAATAAAACATGATGGGAATGCAACAGGGTCATCAGATACCCCATGTCAAATGCTTTTAGTCATTTGGAAACTAGTCTAATGAATGTATCAAGAACTGATTAATTACCTGATTCAAAATGAAAGTGTGACAATCACACTAAAAACAAAAAGTTTGGAAGAGCTATTAAATGATGGGGAAATGTGATGGGTAGACTTGATCCCAGGCTGTAGTTTGGTTAAGCCTGACTGAAGAGTAGCAGGTCTCGTGTCCTATGATGACCCTATGAGCAGAAAAGCTCCTGACTCATGTACATGAATGCCTCAGAAAAATATTTAGAAAAGTTAGCTCAAAGTGATACAAAGTACAGAACATGACACCAGAGCGAAAACAAAGAAATCTTGTCTATGCTATTGACTGCCAACCAACTACTTCACTCTATAAATGTTCTGATTGGGATGGCCCCAGTTTAAAATCTCCTGAATTGAAGCTGGACTGCTTGCCAAGCAACTCCCCCCTGGAGCAGAGACTCCTGTCAAGGTCTGAGAGCACTTATCTGAGACAATGAAATCCTTCCTTGCCCAGGGTGGAGAGATCCTTTATTCAAGACAAATCTTCAGTAAGTAATTGATAACATGCTAATTAATGCTAATGAAGCATCACTAATTCATGTAGTTGCTCAATATTAATAATTATAAACTTTGCATAGATAATTCCTTTAGACATAAACCATTGTCTGAGACTAAGAGAGAACTCGGCTGCACCTAAGATCCACAAGAAGTTTAGGAAACAAAGGGGGTCCATTCTGTACCTCATTACTCAATGAGAGGACTTTCCTTATTTTTGCATCTCCAATCTCTACATCAATCACCCTAAACTCAGTTTGTCCTCATATGTTTCTGCCATGCATTAATTAATAAGGTGAGCCTTGACATCAAACTTATTGAACCATTGTAAATCACAGTTAAACTTAGCAAATCCCATAAAAATTACTGAATTCTGCCAAATTATTATTGTACCTCAAGAAAACATTTTACTGGTTATGTTTTTTGAGTGAGACTACACTACTACACTCATCAGCAACATTAAACAATTGATCATAAAATGAGAGTCCATTTAAATGTTATGCCTGTGAATAATTAGTCAACATAAGTTTCTTCCTGTCTGTATAAACTCCAAGGAGGGAGGACCATAATAAGAAAACAAACCCCATTGTTGTGCTCCACTGTGGGGAACTGTGAGTAGTTCTTTCAAAAATAGATGGTCTAAGATGAATTAAGTCAAATGAGACAACTTTGTATCTGAGAATTATTTATTGATAATTAAAAGTAAAGAAAGAAAAAAAAAAAGAAAAAAGGTGTTGCCCTACTAAAGAGGACTAGACAAGACAGAAAATAAGGAAATAAAATGGCTTGGACTTCAGCCATTGTGCCACCAAGCACCCAAGCGAGAGGGTGAGTGAGGAGTGAGACAGGGCAAGCAAGGGCCAGCAAGGGCAGGAGAGCCAAAAGCCAGGAGCCAGGACAAAAAGGACAAAAGAAAGGTGTAGCAGTTTGACCGCTGGCCAAACACCAGTGTACTCATGAAAATCATCTATTCATCTTCCTCTGATGTAAGTGGAGCAGAGGAGGGAAAAAAAACAGTTAAGCTAAAGCTCATAGCGTTGAGATAAGGGTTAGAAGAAAATGCCTTAGGGGTAAAACAGGCACAAAGCTTAATAATGTGTAAAGAAACCTTCAATAACCAAACTAAAATGAGAATGATAAGAACTAAAATAAACTTCTAGAACACCTTTCCCCCCCCCAGCCTCTCTCTCTTTCCCACCAACGACGTAAAGAGACAAAACCTGGAATTTTGTGTCATTTTACCACTTCCAAAAAATAAATCCTTCTCCAGTTCCCTTGGATATAGCAGTGTCTCCTGCCATGCCACAGGAAACAGTTTCTCATGGTTTTAATTTTCACAAATAGCAGCCTGCCTGGAAATCTGCAATTGCGACATCCCTCCCATGTTCTGGCAGTCTTCCTGCAAATGCTCCTGTGGAATACTGTCTTATGGGGTGCAATTTTTTAAGGATGAGCTATTCAAGTATAGAAGTAAAAGTTTTCTTCAATCTCTGAAAGCAAATGTTCTCTTCTTCTATTTCTGAAAGCAAGATTCTCTCTCTTTGTTCCAGTCAGATCACAACTTCTTTCAACATCTGTATTCTCCACTTCTCTTCTGAGCTGTGGATGAATGCTGTATCCCCCAATGTGCTGTATGAATTACAGGGAAATAGGCTGGTATATTACAGTGTATTATATTCTCACCTGGGCTTGCAAAAGGTTTTCAGTTCTGAAACCACAGCATCTCCTCTCCTTTTCTCTGCACTTCAGTCCCTCCTTCTTTACTGACCTTGGTGTCGCCCTTTTGTTTTCTTCATGTGCCTTCACTTTTTCTTTTCTCTGACTTGGGAGAAAAATTGCATTCATAGATTTATTTGTTCTCAGATGGAATTCTGCAGTGCTGAAAAAGGTTACTCTTGCCTGGTCCTCTAGGGGGTGTCTTCCAAGCCAGTCTCAACATTCTTCATAGGCTGAAATGCATGTCTTGCAATTTTCCCTGGTGACAAGAAAACCCTGAGTATGTGCTTCTAACAACTGGGGTAATTCCCTCTTGGGCTCCCAAAGGCAATGGATATGGTTTAAAATTTGTGAGTTTTGAAGAGGCGAGATTTGGCACCACCTGTAACACTCAGATTTGGTGGTTATGGATCCAAAGGACCCCTGTAGCCCCAAGTTGCCAAACCACATTCTCGCTTTCAAAACATCCAGTCCCAGTAAGCTTAGAGGAAACTTCCCTACTGCCATGACTCTTGTTTCCTCACCTGGTATTATCAGACTGACTGCAGCAGTGTCTGTTGACTGCGGTACCCCCAATGCATGTACTATAAGCAAGGACCATTTAGATGGGCCAACCCCACGAGTGGCAGCATCCTGCTTAGTCAAGGCTGATATCTGAGCCCCAGTGTCAACTAAACACTTTAGTAATTGTTTCTTAAGTCTGGCAGCTGCTGTTAGTAAATTCTCTCCAAGGTCTTTTCCAATAGGTCTGTGGAGAGACTGTCCATCACCCTTTTCAGCATTCCCTTCCACCCACTCTGCATCCAGATTAGCCTTTCTTGTGAGCATGCGATCCCATCCACCCTGATTGGTTTGGCAAGGGGGGAATTCTGGGTGATAGTCTTGGGCTGAGATGGGTATGCCTCACCCCACGAGTCTCTGATCTGCTCACAGCTACTTTCAAGGGTCCATATTTTTGCCCAAAATTAATTAAATCTTGGGTGACACCTCTCCAGGTCCAGACTTGTCTCCCTGGGTCAGGGCATTCCCTGCGAGGGAAGAGGTAGTACTTCCTGAGCAGCAGCAACCTTTTCTAAGGGTGTTAAAGTCTGTATCCTTCCCTGCAATTGAATACTGACTGGTATTTTAGAGAGTTGGGAAGCCCATGAATCAGGGGAGTCATTCTCTCAGCATTGACTGAGATGGAGGATTCTTGGAAGGAGACTAGTTCACATTTTGCCCTCTGGGTCAAGGACCACAGCACTCAGCAGTCTCCACTGGTGAGGAAAACACCAGGATCTCGGTAACCCTCTGCTTTATTCTCACTGAGCAAGATTTGGTCACTGCTGCTTAAGGAAATACACCAACCATATTCAGTTTTGGTTTTGTGGGGGTGGCGATTGAATTCACTTTTCAGTTTAACAAGTCCATAGCTGTAAAAGGCACCTCTTCAGTTGTTATAAGAGGGCATGATCCTGGTCATTTTCATATGCATGTTCAGTTCTTATTAAGGGGTGGATCGGAGAGGCAGGTGAGCGAGTGGGTGCTCAGGCAGGAGGTTCAGAACCTTGGACAGAGTCACGGCGGGGATTGTGACCATGGGCTGGATGGAAGAGGCAGGTGGCTCCAGCAGGAATGCAAGGATGGAGCAGGCAGGCCTCGGGCAGGAGCATGGGGAGGCAGGACAGGCAGTGGCTGGGACGGGCAAGGGAGTAGGGCAGGACATAGGCTACACACAGGGCTGGGAGATCAGACAGTGTCCTGCCAAGTGCCCTGCAAGAGGGCGAGTGTGAAGTGAGTGAAGACAAGCAAGGGCCAGCAAGGGCAGAAAAGTCAAAAAGCAGGCTATAGCCTGGGCAAAAAGGACAAGAAAAAAGCTAGGCAAGAAGCCAACCTCAGCAGGCAGGAGCCAAAGCAAAAATATTAGACACATAAAGACCCCCAGACCCAAATAGCCCTGACTCAAAAAAGCCTCAAAAAGCCAAAGCCAAAGAGCCCCAGAGCTTGTGAGACAGAAATCAAGATTAAATTGTCTCTTCACACCCCTGCAGTACCAGCACAGAAATATTTTTTGAAAACAACAATAGGCATGAGCATACAGAGATAACAGACAGAAAATACAACTGAAGTTTTCTCCAATAGTCAAGTATCATTAGGGGAAAAAAAAATGTAGTTTTCAATATACTGCATCACTAAAAAACAATGAAATTTAACATTTTCTTTTCTTATAGTATTGCCTTCTTATCTCCTAGTAGGCATTAGGAACTCAGAGGAAACCAGTATATGTGCATCAGCTGATAATCTCTTCCATACGCCCTTACATAAAATTATCATATTTATTTGAGATAGTAAGTCTACCCAGATGCATAAGGTTCCTTACAAGGATTGCTTGAATATGAAGATCAAAAACCTGTGTGCTGAGGCACGCAGTACTGAACTTCTGAGTTTCTCTTATTAACAATCTCAGCAAGAGAGAAAAAGCATTTGAATATGAAATTGTTTTATAAAGGGGGTTTTCCCTGGCTTACAGAGGACTACTTAATTATCTATTTTATGTCAAAGAATCATAGAATCATGGAATGGTTTGGATTGAAAGGGACTTAAAGGCCTAGCTCCCACCCTCCTTGCCCACGGCCGTCCACTAGACCATGCTGCCCAGAGCTCCATCCAGCCTTGCTTTGAACACTTCCAAGGATGGAGCATATATAACTTCTCTAGGAAACCTGTTTCAGTGCCTCGTCATTTATTTTAAGTAATGGCTTTGCTCAAGTACTGTAGCATTGTGTCGTTTATACGGGTTTTATTTTAAAGTTGGTTATTTTTTATAAGTTAAGATTTGATTGGACCCTCGGTTCCCCCCATGTTCTCCCTCATAATGGCTTGTTCCTCCCGCCAGTTACCTGTCTATCATTGTAACCAACCCCCTTTCATTTCGAGACATTTCTTTGTCAATCTTCCCTTACCTAACATATGATTTGTCCCCTGAGCCTTTTCCCTCCCCTGGGCCATTCCTATTGGTTCAGTTGTGTCCCTCGCTCCTCCCCTGGGCTTCGTTCATTGGTCCCTCGTGGCTCCTCGTGTCATGCCCTTCCCCTTTATAAGCGCCTCCCCAACGATTTTTCTCAGACGCCAGTACTGGCCCCGCCTGGGTCCGTGAAGCGCCTTGGCGGCCATACGTGTGTCCACTCCTTCCTTCCTTCGCCTCAGTGCTTCGCAGTCCTGCTCTCACCTGCGTCACTGCGCCACAGACAGAGCCACTACTCGGGGTTCTCACAGTGAACCTGAGAGTGGCAGGATTTGTGGTCTCCACCGGTCACTCCGGGAGCGGCTAGCCGGCACCCGTCAGCTCCAGTGGCCGCGTGACAAGACTGCAAAGTACCTTTTGTGTGTTTTTGTAACTTTGATCCGGAAATATAGCACAGTTACATGCTTGTTAAATTTCTTACAAATACTTTCCCTTTGCGGAACTCATTAACATACCTGGTTCTAGGATGTGATCCACGTTTTCAAACTACTTGTTTGCCCTCTTGAGAGCAGTGTGGGGTTTGGCTTTTGTCAGACTGGATAGCAACAGAATTTTTCATTAGATTAAATGTAAAGCTGCACTGCAAAGAAAAGAGATTTATGGCTGTCTCTGGAACCATGAAGACTTAAGGGACTAAGCAAGGTCTTGGTCATCCTGGTGATTTTGAAATCATTATTAATGGAGACACAAGGTCCTTAATAATCCTTATGATGTAGCTACATACATATTTTCTTCAAAAATACTACCTGTATTTGGCATTGAACATGAAGGGAGAAAAATTTTTGACACCATATTTGACAGGTTAAATCATAAGCTAAAGACTTGTTATTTTAAGCTGTAGACTGTAAACATATTTTGTTATAGGATATAAAAGTATTAAAATATCATACAAAATTAGAACTCTATGTTTGAATATTATTACAAATATTTATTCATAAAGTTACCACAAGCCCTATGTAGAGTAGGGGAATCCCAAAATGGGATTGTGAACTGAAACCCTTAACTGACACATCTAACATTTTGACTCTGAATCACTTGTACAGATCATTTCAGAAATGCATTTATCAGTTCATTTATGTTACAGGAAAAGGTGTTTCAATTAAATTGAGTAAAACCATTTTAATGGATAAATTGCAGTGTCTTGCAAGAAAACTGTACTTCCATCACTTCGTAAACATAACTGGTAAGCTTTCTTCATGCATATAAGCTCAAAGAAAATAGAGGTGGAATGAGCTGCCCCAGGAAGATTTCCACAAATGTAGGTGTCATTACATTGCACCATAAGGGATTAATTTGCAAGAAATGTTGAGGCCAAATGATTCCAAGAGATCAGCCCAGCTGCAAAGAAGAGCTGGAGTTTCACAGGCAGCCAGAGCTAAATGCAGACTGAGGGACTTCTCACCCTCTTCAGGTAGACCCAAAGTTGAATATATAAGTGAAAGGAAATCCATTATTGACAATGCAACCTCCTCTGTTTCGGTAACTATATTTAGCATGTGATATTAATAAAGTTTTTTTAATATGGAGAGTGATCTATTAGGAATTGTAATAAGATTAGCAGGTTTATCAGCATAGCCTTGCAGCCAACAGATTTAGAGAAAAAATCAAGAGCAAATAAGAATGGTAAACAATGTTGTTTCTCTCTTTAATCAGGTATTAGAAAGCAGACAATTGCAATGAAGCCATGGAGAAGTATGGATTACTTGTCTTTTACCCTGTTTAGATAGTCAAGGGACTAGTCTTACACAGCTTCCTGGCAACTGGAAGCTTCTGGTTCTTTTTTGTTTATCTTTGAGATTACTGAATTTTTCCCTCTTCCTTTTAAGTGTTGATAGCGCCCAAAAACCTGCCATCTCAAAAATCTAGTTTCTATTTGTTTTTACTATTGAAAATTGCATTGAATTAATGGAGGCAGTCTGAGGAAAAGCACTTTCTATTTGCAACAATCAGCTGTCTTTATGAACTGTTGGAGAACATTGAAATTGCAAATATCTAAAGTATTAGTACAGTTGGTGGATGGAATCTATTTAAAGCCTCATATCTGAATAATTATTACTAACTTACATGCACCCAAATGAGTTGGTTGTAGAAAAGCAAATCAGAGAATTCCACCTATTAAACATTATCTGTAGATTTTTATATGGCTATTCTTAGACTTAAAAATCAGGCCCAATTTTTGTTTATCATCATGTTTCAAAATACAGCTATGGACAAGTGAATTTCTACAAGTATTAAATTATTGTTCACGCTTAGAAGGGCACATGTAATAATGAAGAAACTCAGACACAGGTTGTTGATGCCACAGGTATTTGTCAAGCCAAGGCGTTCAAAGCACTTCTCAATTTTTGCATTGAAGGATAGCAGAGGCCAAGGAAAATCATGTATAGAAAATAAATTAGGAGTTAGGCATACAAGTCAGCTTTCATGACTCCAAGCTGTATGTTTAACAGCTATGCTCTCCCTCTCCCTAGGCCTCTGAATTTGTTTAAATTCTTTGCACCCAACCACCTGAAAGAAATCCTGTCTGCATTGAAATGCAGCTGAACTCAGACAGAATAAGAAAACATCCATTATAACAGTTTCTGAGACTCAGCCCTCTGGCACATGAATAAAATTAACTCTTACCAGCACTTTTGCTGCTGTAATTCCTTCTCCAGGCACTATGAGGGGGTGCAAATTCTGCTCAATTAACTCATGGAGTTCTTTTTTCACTCAATGTCTTGACTTCAATGTACAAAAATGAGCACCTGAACTTTGCCTTGTAGGCCAATCACGTTAATCAGCTTTTGTGAGGAGCAGTTGGGCATCTGTATTTAGAAAATGAGAACCACGTGTCTGCATTTGGAACAGAATGTGAGGAAATACTGGGGAAAGTGAAACTGTGGTATTTACAGACCTCCCGATACAAATGGAGTCTCTGGCCCACCAAGGAGCAGCTGCAGTTGTACTGAAGGTGGAAAAAGCTAGTAATTTTAGATTCTGTTGGATAGTGGGATATAGTCTGGGAAATTTTACCTTTTTTTCTGGTTACCAAAGTGGTCAGGACCTTCAAGCACTTCTACCTCCCTATCATTTACTGTTCTCTATTTTTTTTTTCACATTACTGGCAACTTTTCTTTGTTTTACTGATTAGAAACCTTTGATCTCCTCCTGTCTTGCAAAACTATGCAGCTTCTAAAATGTTCATATTTTCTAGACATATATATCACCCAGATTTTCTCACTTTCTAGTCTATACTTACCACTTGCTTCATATCTATCACAGATTTATCTTCAAATGAAGTAATATTTTACCAACAAATATATATCAAAAATATAGGAGAGAAAAAAGGACTGTATTTTTAAAAGTTTATTCTGATCTCCTGTAATTCCTTTTGTTTTGCATTAAATAAAACATACTGATGTTTTGCCAGTTTAGTCTTCCTTCTATATAATTCTTGCTAATTGCAAAAGAAAAATTGTTAATTTTTTATTTCTGTTACATGTTTTTTGTAGCCTCCCCTTTTCCTAAGTTCTTTTTGTATCTTGTTTATTTTTACACAGAGCAAATACCAAGAATATTTTATCGAAAGCATCTCCCCATTTGTGTCTCATGAGCTGTGAAATATGGTTTAGATAAAAGGAAGGAAATAAATAGTTTTCATTTATAACACACAGAAAATGGCTTGTTCTGCTCTGGTAACTGGAAAATCTAAACTATAGTATAAATTCTGTGATCTTTTTAATAACAATAGTTGCAGAAGAGGATGGCTGAGCTTGTATGACCTTCCTGTTATGCATCAAATCCCATTAATGCTTTAATGTTATAGGCACTTAACAGTTAAAAGTTGTCTTACCTGTGGGATAAAATTGTCTGATATGCCCTCACTGTGAAACAAAGAATCAAAATTATCATAAGTTTATATGAACAGTTGCCTGCTCTGTTTATCTTTCTGACTGGAAAGTATGTTCTGGTCATTCTGTAGAAAGATGCTGTTATACACCAAGTACTAATTTCATCACTTCTGAAGCTTTTCCTGTCATCCACATGCTTCACACTCTCCATTTGCAAATTCTTCATCCTCTTGTTCATTAACATTCCCTAGTGCTCATGAATTTATATTCACAATACTCTTCTAAGAACAAGGTAGTAACAGTCACTTTACAGATGAGGAAACAAAGCAAAGAATAATATAACTTGTCAGGACATCTACTGTGTTTGTGTGGTGTCAGATTGTCACTTGAGACTATATGGGTAATATATTGAAAACAGATAGAAGTGAGACATTATCCTTCATAGAGGGTTTAAAAAAAACCCAAACCACAAACACATGTAAAAAAACCCTTTTCTTCTTGTAACATACATATTTTCTGAAGTGGTTAGATTCCAAGCTGGTTTTCCAAGTCTTGGAGTCTTGAAGATGTTAGTAAAATCCTAGTTTATGACTTACTAAAGGTTACTCTAATTAAGAGTCAGACACATTATAAAACATAATATTTAATATAAAACATAATATTTAATATATTATACATTAGTTATAAGGTTAATAAATTGCTACTAAATGTTTTTATTACATCAGTGATGTCTGGACTCATAATAAGGACCCCCATTTCCATGTTCTTGTCACTGTACAAACACACAGGAATTAAATACAATGAAAGCTCTTTTCAACAACTAGCTCATACCATATCCAATAAAGCAGTCATCCCCAAGAGACATTTATCAATAAAGGATGGCTACAAAGCTTTCTTTACCATCAGAGAAAAGACACAGTTCAGTAAAAGCTGCATTCTTTGGTCAGTGTTGCTTCCTCCTTCCTTTCTGTCCTATGAATGACATCTAATGGCATCAATATAAACATAACCCTAGAACAAAAAGTAATAAAGGCTGCCCAAATTAGTTAACATCTTAGAGGCACAGAAGTAGTTTCACTGTGAGAAAAAAATTACATAATTCTACTGTACAGAATAATGAGGAGACTATGGGTGGCAAAAAGCAGCTGACTGCACAACTGCTCATGGTAAACAAGGTGCCAAATCCAGATTCAGTCAAATTCTCTCCACTTAGTCCTATAACAATAAGTCACCTGTATTAAAGAACACAGAGTCATCTCAACAGGCTGAATGTTTTGATTATGTTTCATTTTTATAGTACCTTCATTAATGTATTTCTCGTTTAGGAAGTCACAGTAAGATCTATATTGACTAAGGTTATAAGACAACTGGTTAAGTATGTTCTAGTGTTTGAATTTTAACATCCAACACCCACTACTCAAAGACAGTTGATTACTGTCACATTTACTGGCTGAGAAGCCCATATGTGAGCATGATAAGCACTCCTAAGATAAACTAAATAAGCAATTAAAGCAAAGGGCATCAAAATTTCAGTGGCTAAACCTTTAAAACAATTGGTTTCATAGGGGAAATTTATTTCTGAAAGGGCTAATGCAGACTCAAGTAGATGAAGAGCCACAGTGTTTAAGAAAGAAATCTGGTTGCTAACTGGATTATGTGCAGTTTTTACCTGCAAATGAGAAATCCTGTCTGTCCTAGGGTGACGTTATGATGCTTGAATGGTATCCCCGTTCATGTGTTCTGTTAATGTTGGATATTATGTTTTGTATCTTTAAGACTGGCCCTGAAGAAAGTTTTTGTTTTGGTTTTCTTATCAGCCTGGCTGGGACACAGAGGCTGTGGCTTTTGCTGCTTTTGCTTTTCACTCTCTCTCTCTCGCTTGCTCTTGCTTGCTTCGCTCCTGCTTGCTTTTGCTCCTAGCTAGCTTACTAAACTGTCCAAATTGCTTCCTGGACTGTTTCTCCTCTCTTTTCTTCGACCATCCCGAACCTGCTCCGGACTGGGACCTGGGAACACCGAGAGTTCACACCTTGTGGCTGCAGCAGCGGCCCCAGCGCCGGAGGGACTCAGGACAGAGTGACCACCCTTCTTCCCGAGAGAGACTTTCTGAATTTGTCATCTTTTTCAGAGCGGTGTCATCTGGTATTGTTCATTTGTGTGCTGGGGGGTGCTGTGCCTGTCAAATAAACAGGTTCTTTCCAATTCTCTCCTAGGAATTCTTCCCGACCCGGTTGGGGGGAGGGACTGTGTGGGTTTGTTTTCTGGAGACGCCCTCCTTTGGAAATTCTCTACCAAATCTGCCCTAAACCAGTACAGTACTTAGTAACTGGAGACTATCTGAAGTCATTTGAATGATTGCTGAAAGAGATATGACACGTTTTCCAGTTTCATGTGATTCTAAAGTATTTTTACACTACTACACAAAAAAATAGAATTTTTCTTATAATGTGAGAATAGACTTGTACAATTACTATGCTTAAAAAGAATTGCAAAACATAAAATTTTTACTAGCAATTTCAAATAATAGTTTTGATAATTAGACTCAGATAAACAAACAACAGATGCCTCAGTTGAATTTGAAAACATTTTTGTTATAAGGTTATTAATAAAAGTGAGGACAATCAGTGACACAAAACTCAGCTTAAGATAAAAGACTAACACATCACCTTCTGTAGATAATTCTATTTCCAGATTGCCTTATTCATGCTTCCATATTTCAACAAGTGCATAGGAAAAAATATATTTACAGTTACAAAATATATGTTATCCAGTTTGTTACTTGATATGAAAGCTCCATGGACACTGACTGTGTTTGCAGAAACTCAATGAGAAGTGTTCCAATGACCTACAAAGCATTGCATCAGGGAATATGGGAGATAAAGCTCTCTGTTTGTACAAATATGAATATGCACAAATATAGATATTATGACTTCAGTAATAATCCAAACAAACAGCAAATCTAACTTAAACATTACTTTAAAATATTAGTTTTCATTAAATTGAATCTGCTGATGGCAATACCAAAACCACACCAGGTTTGTTGATATAATTTCTTGAAAGTCATATTCGGTGTCAGTTCAAGGTTTGTGAACCATATAGGCAAAACTCAGTTTTGGTGGTGGAACAGACCAAGACAATAAGACTAAGCTGTGGTTTCCTCTGGAGCAGGGTATGAGCTATTACAGCTGGAAAAGCAGAGAGAAAAATCTGGGAGAACTGCAAATTTTCAAGCAAGACCAGAGTCTCCTAAAAGCCTAGGATGAAAATTTACTTTTCTTCCCTCCTACAGACCACTAGCCCTTCTGAAAACCTCCTTTTCTTTCTTCCCCCACAATTAGTTGATATTTTTTTCCTGGAAATCCCAGTCTCTGAAATCTTTTGTCATCACTGCCCATCCACAGTTCCCTCTGTGCCTGCTCACACCTCTGGTGCTGGCACCATGTCGGCAGCAGGCATCAGCCTGTTTGTACTGCTCATTCTCGTCTGGCACTTAGAAAGGACACAGATTTCTGCCTATTCTCTTTCTCAGCAATGCCGTGGGTGGGCTTAAGTTGAGGAGTTCAGATGCCTTGGCAGTTCATTCTGGTGGCAGAGGTGGTTAAGGTTATACCTTCCAGGGTGGTAGAGCATGACGAGGACTCATGGGCTTCCCTGTAAACCTCCAAAAGAATCTCTACTGCAAAAAAAAGACTATCTCCAAAAGAATCTCTGTTCCAAAAGAATCTCTATCTCCAAAAGAATCTCTCTTACTGGCCTTAGACACCAAGAATAACTTTTCTCCCAATACAGGGAAGATGTTGCTCATATAAGGTGCTCAGGAACCATAGCTAGAAAGACTGAGCAAATGCCCAGTTTCAAGGAAATTATCCAAGCATTCTACCAGGCAGCTGTTTTCAAGAAGATTACAAATATTTTCAGAGAAGAACTGCATGTAATATACTAGTTCAGACCTGCAGGCCCTTTCAGCAACACTAGTTCACGAAATTTTCTTCAAATTTGAAGTAGGATAAGTGAAAAAGTAAAAAATTAATTGGTGAGCCACACTGCAGCCAGTAATGTCTCATCCCAATCACTGAGGAGCAAAAATGAAATTATCTTCTTTCTGGAAAAAGTTTGAAACTGGGCCTAATTTCTTAAGTCCAATGCCAGAACCATTAGTCAAAAAAAGTGACAAGAAGGTTAAACCAAAAATTAAATTTGGTAAGTTGAATTATATTTTTTCCTTAAAAAGGAGTAATTTACAAGATCACATTAACACAATTACACAATAAGAATAGGAACAAACTGAACAGGAACTGCTTAAGGAAAACAAAAGTATTCTATGTCTGAGAAATAAGGCAGACAATATCCCACCCTTCTCTTCTCACAGCTGTCCCATCTGGACAGAAGTTTTTTAAAAGTGGGTAAACTGATACCCCAGTGAATTCTTTCTCCTTCCTTGAGAAGAAAAATGATCGCCAAGATATATTTTTTATCTGGAAAAAGCACAAAGAAATATTACATTACATCTAACACAGAAAAGCACTACTACCAGAGTACAATGCTATCAGCCAGTGTTGTTGAATCATCCATCAGTGAGGAACAGCCTCCAGCCCAGTCTGAGCTACAGGGCCAGAAAATGTGGTCACTAGAGAAATCCCTGCATGGCAGAGAGAACTTAGAGCCTTCTTTGGGGCCGCTCACCTGATACATCTGCATTACAGCTGAATCAAATTTTGATTCCCAGCTCTGATCCAATACAAAAAATATAGCCTGAGTTACAAATTTGGTGGCTTTTTGTTTTTTTCACTGTTACAAGACAAAGAAATGCTCTTTGTTTTTACTCATTTTTTTCATTAAAACATCAGACACCTTGAATTAGTCAGATGTCATTGAAGGGACTTCTATGATTCCAGTGATTAGACCACAGCTAATTTCCAGACTTGAAAATTTCTTACTTTGGAATCTACACTTGTGAAAGTGGCAATATTTCAAAGGTCATTTCAGATGCATGTTAGGAATGCATCTGAAATGGTTAGTGGTGGAATGCAGTCACATTCCTTCACAGCTGTAACATGTATTCAGAACCTTTGGAAGCCATAAGGCTACTGGAAAAATTCGGCATCCTTGAGGAGGATAAGTGCTCAATATGCACCTGGTAGTGGCATCAGCCCAAAGTTGGTGTCTGGACATCGAGTCACCAGGCTGTTGTGGCTCATGCTCATGGAATGGCTGCATCCTATTTTCAGGTCGAGGCAAATCAGTTAATGGTCTCTAATTCCTCCCTTCTTTCTTTGTACACCTCTTCCCCAGCTCCTACCAGCCGGCAGAAGTATCAGCAACATGTCAACAAGAATTCTGTGAGTGCTGCACACCCTCTGCCTAGCTTCCCTGTTGGGATCATCAGGACCCCAGGACACAGCACAGCCTATGTTCTGTCCATATGAAACCTTACATCAAAACCAACCATCTACAATAATCAGAAAAACCCATGAATATATACACAGTATTATGATATATAGATACACACAGTATTATATACTTCCTAAAAACATTTCTCAGCACAGAATCACAAAATGCCAGAATGGGTCAGTTTGGAAGGGACCACAGTGGGTCATCTGGTCAACCCCTCCCTGCTGAAGCAGGGTCATCCCAGAGCATATGGCACAGGATTGTATCCAGATGGCTCTGGAACATCTCCAGTTATGGAGACTCCACACCCTCTCTGTGTGATCTGTTCCGCTGTGTGATCACTGCACAGGAAAGAAGTCATTCCTTGTGATCAGGTGGAACTTCCCATGCATCTATTTCTGCCTTTGTCCCATTGCTGGGCACCACAGAGCAGAGCCTGGTCCCTGCTATGACCCCTCCCTGCAGGCACTGACAGACACTGATGAGGTCCCTTCTCACTTGTCTCTTCTCGAGGCTGAACAGCCCCAGCTCCCTCAGCCTTTCCTCAAGAGAGATGCTCCATCCCTTCATCATCTCTGTAACCTCCACTGGAGCTGCTCCAGGAGCTCCCTGTCTCTCTTGTCCTGAGGAGCTCAGAACTGGGTACAACACTCCAGATGTGCCTCACCAGGGCTGAACAGAGGAGCAGGATCACCTCCCTCCACCTGCTGGCAATGCTCTTTCCAATGCACCCCAGGATCCTATTTGCCTCCTTGACCAGGAATAGCATGTTGGCCTCCTTGACCAGGAATAGTATGTTGTCCACCAGGTATGTTGTCCCAGGTCCTTCTCTGCAGAGCTGCTCTCCAGCATGTCAGCCCCCAGCCCATGCTGGTGCATCAGGAAATCTCTCCCATATGTTAAATGAGGTCTTGAAGCTCAAGCAGCTTAGTCAATCACTAAAACTCCTGGTTAAGTTTGCTTGACAGACGATAATAGTTTTGCACTCACTGTATGGTCACAGCAGTAGCATCAATGTGTATTAGCAGTTTACTTGTTTATGCTAGTGATGTGGCAAAAAGTAAATAGAAATTGTGTGACTATGGTCAAATCGGTATAAAAGTGCATGCATTTTGAATTTGTGAATAATGAATTGTACCTAAGTTGCTGCAGGATATATTTATGAAGTTCCTGTTCCTGAAATGGATGGAAATATCTCCCCTGTTATGATTGCTAACTTCTCAATAATACAAGTCTTCTCCTCCTTCAAGGGGAAAAAATGTGCTTTACTAACTACAAATAAAACTAGGTCCTGAAAATGATACAATAACTAGATTAGATCCTGGAAAAAAACAAAAGAATAATCCCCAGAAAAAGCATGCAAAGAAAAGAGCATGAAATCTGTTTGAACAGTGCAGTAACGACTGCTTCTTATCCTTGTACCTGATTATTAGTAAATGCCATGGTTGCACCACCAAAACCTATAGACAGAGCAGTTTAACAAAGCAGAGGGAGGTACATTCTCTGATCCGAAGGATACACAAGCTCAGCAGCGCAGTCTCCAGCGGGATCAAAGGAATGTTTGACAGAGAAACCCCTCTTCTGACAATATTGTTTGATCTATGTCTCAAGGACAGAACAGAAATGTTATTTCCATTTCCAAGCTGACATACAGGAGATTGCTAGAAGGGCATTCTCATAAACAAAGTGCAGCAGACCATGCTGTCATCTAGCTCATATATTTTCCCAGATTTCACGGTAGGTGTAATTTATAATACAGAGTATTTTTTGGTGAGACTAGGGTATAGAGAAGTCCAGTAGTTATAAAACACACACAGCTTTGGGAGATGCTCATCAGCTATTGCAGCTTTTTAGTTCTGAAAAAGCAGAACATTATATATTTTTAAATGCCTGAAAAATATACAAATGTTTCTATGTCTTATTAGTTATGAGTGGACCAATCAAGTCTTTAATTTGTGATAATGAACTTTTTTTTCTTTGCTTAGCAGTGCAGTATTGGTAAGATGATTTTAACACTTTCAGGGATAGCTTAAGTGTTTTGGTTGTTATAAATACTACCAATGCCTTCCTGTTATAAAAAAATAGGGTAAAATAAAAAAAACTCCATTACACCAATGTAGCATTAAGAAGCAAGCATTCTTTATTCTGCCAGATGCACAGGAGGAGTAGCTCATCCGAAAAGCTGTGCATACTGAGTAAAGGAAATTTTCTGCTTATATAGTGGTTTTTGCATACATATTCATTGCTTGTCCCAGACTAAACATACATATGATAATAATTTCCCCAGAATCATTACCATATTTCCCTTCCCCTTTATGCATGCATTATTCTGTCCTGGGAGTCTCTCTGGTGGTCCTGGTGGGAATAGACCCCAGTGCTCCAGATGACCTGGTTGAGTTTTCAGGACACTGGGGCTGGTGAATTTCCAGTTCTCCTTCTTACTCAATGGGCCTTATGCAGATCCATAGGCCAGTGGTTTTGGTAGAACAAGCATTGTTTGAACTCGCCAGGCATAGACAATTTGTTGTCTAGTAACATTCTTAACCACCAAACTGGCCCAAAGCATTTGGACCACGTTTTCAGGCACATGATGGCATTCTTGGGAATGGTTCTGTACAGGGCCAGGAGCTGGCCTCAAGGATCCTTTTGGGTCCCTTCTGAGTCAGCATATTTTGTGTTTCTGTTATCCTGTGATACTTGTATTTTGTTATTTAAAGTTTATGGTCAGGCAGTGTACCATTAAATTTCAATGACGGAAGAAACACAGTCAATCAAAATAGTAATTTCTGTTTAAAATTCAGTAGTCACCTTAGAGTAGTAAATCAACTGGTGGCTTTGACATATGGAAAATTCTTGGGCAAAGTCCCTAATCTACAATGTTCAGGCCCCATTTTCCCTTCTCCCTATTTTCCCCTCTCTCTCTGATCACTTTTGTTGAATAAAAATTTTGTCCTGAACCTGAGAAGACCTTTGTATGAATTCTTTATCAGCATGACATTTTTCTGCATAAAACTGGTATTTTATTTCAGCAGCTGGTATTTTCCATGACAAAAGTGTTTTTCTGAAAAATCCCAGGCAGCTATGTTACTGGATTTTGGTTAACCAAACTCTCTGATTTCGAATTATGCATATGAAATTAATCAGAGCTTAATAACAACTGTGCGGATGAACTGACAGAGCTGCTGGGTGAACAATTCAGGGCACACAGAGAGTCAATTAATTTAACTTCTAATTGCTAGTAAATTATTCACTAAATAGTGTTGGGTTTAGACTTGTTTTTTTTTTCTTTCATTATTGAAAACTATGCAGTGATTCAGTCATTAGAAATGGCAGTTTGCCATACAGTTTTCTTGCAAGATATTTGTATTGCCTGTCATTGCCAGAAATAAAGCCTTACCCACTTCCTATTCTCTCTTTGCTTTCTTAGGAAATAAAAATATGCAAAATGACATAAAAATACAGAAAGATGAATTGGGGGGAGCAGGGAGATTCTGCACTTCATGGAACAACACAGCTGAACATATAAATTTCTTATGGTCTGGGGATTACATTTCCTCTGTTGTCTCTTGTCTGTTTGTGCTTCTCCTTGTTGCCTTTCTTTCCTTTTTCTGTATGCTGGGACTTTGATTAGGTATGGTTTTGAGGGTCTTATCTTTTTGTTTCTGTTTTGCGGTGCTATCCAGAAGGCTTAGTTACAGGTAGAACAATTTATGAAACCAAAGTTTGTATAATGAAAGTTAAAGGCATATTTCAATGGAAATAAATTGCTCCCATTTTATGTCAGTGTATCCAACTGTAGAATGAAGGCATGCAGAAGATTTTGTTTAAAATTCAGTTTGAAAAAACTGCAGTGTATAGAAACATATTCCTAATAAAATAAATAATAAAATAACAACAGGGTGGAAAACAGCATTTTCTGTATGACACAGTGAATATCACCATCTAGAGACATATATGCTAATTAATGATTTTTCTTGGGCTTCAAACCAAGCATTCACTCCCCAGCTGTATTTCTGGAATAAGTTACTTCTCCCATGTGCAGTTTAATGAAACCTAAAGTACTTGCAAACCATCATGTATAGGCATATAAATGCAAGTGGCAGCTGCCTTGTATCTAAAACAGAAATCATGGCAAATTAATGGAGAAAATACTGGTTTTCACAAAAAGAAATCAGCAAAATAACATGTTCTGCAGAAAACATTAAGAAAAATATTTAGACAACAGGTAAAAAGATTACTGTACAGCAAACATCAAACTCACTGTTTGGAAAACCAGAGAAGAATCCAGTTTGTCAGACATTTGCTTCTGCTTATTTTATGAATGACCTATTAAAGTTTTGTCTACAAAAAGCAATTTACTAATTGTTATAACAAAACACAGGAAACCACGAATTTTGCCTGACAAATGAAGCTGATTTTCAGCGCCACAGGAACACTAAATCAAATCCTGAACTGCAGTGAATGACTTTTTATTCTTTCCCCTTCTCTTAAGCTGCTTTCATCCGGTTTGGCTAGCAAGGGCAGCTACTATTAATCGTCTTGTATAATTGTTTTTTTCTTCTTATAATCCTCCAAGAATATCTGTATTTGCCAACAGTAACTTACATAGCATTATTCTACATCAATTCTATCACTAGAATTCCTTTGGCTGTATTTCAAAGGGAATTCTTGTAAATCATAACTAAGACTGTTGCAATTCTGTATGTAGAATTCTATTATCTCTCAGCAATTTAGAAGCATTTTCTCCATCCAGCAACAACTCTTGACAACACAGACTCTAGTCTGAGATACATCAGTATATGAGGATAGTGAGACATTTTTGACAAGAATCATGGGAACCTGTATCATGCCTCAGAGTTTAGTTATGATAATGAGGCATGTTGTGTTTCAGTGTGACAAAAATGCTCTGGCATTCCACTGCAGGACAAACATAGAAAGCACAAGGAAGTTGTACCAGCAGCTCCACAGCTCTACTCGGAGAAGACAGAAGAACAGATAGAAGTGGGAGATTAAACTCACAGCTGCTTCTGCTCACAGTGATTTACTTGATTTATTAACTAATTAAGCCCCTTACCAATCCTGTGAAGCATTTATAATCATGTTATTCCTAGTAAAAGTGTAGGGGAAGGAAGAAATTTGCTTCAGGAATCTGTTTCTTAGAAGTGAAGAAAACACTAGCCTCTCTCCAGATGAACAGGAAAAGAAAATCACTGTTCAGGGATGGGTGCCTCGAGGACCCATCCTTTAGCTGAGAAAATAGAGAGAGTTGTCACAGCACACAGCAAAATTTATTTTGGTCAGTCTATGTAAGGTTTTTGGCTTGAGGGAAAGGAGGCAGGTGTACCCTCCTGTGTGACCTCCTCAAAAGGAATACTGCCCAGGCAAAAGACAAGGAAGACAAGGTGCAGGGCTTCTCTCTCCTTCTGTGAACCATGCAGGAAAATCTATCCAGGGAGGTTTACAGTGCTTATACCTGTGAGGTTTGCTCACCAGGCTGTGCCCACAGTGCCAAATATTCTACATCCACTGTGCAACAGCCCTGTTGTGTCCTCCTGAGCTAAATGCAAGGAAAGCTTTGACTTCCTGATGCCATCAGCCCTCACCTTGATACCCATTTATAGTGATAGCAGGGTGGATGTAAACCAAGCCAGGCTTGTAGAAGGAAAAGACCCTCAAAATGAACCTTTCTGACATGTTTGTAAATTGACCTGCAGAGAGCTGAAAGATAGCCGTGACTTATTGGGTGAGAGACAAGAGGTGCTGATGTTTCTGCAGTACTTGGAACATCATGGACTAAGGCTGCCATCTGTTGTCTCTGAGGCTGCAATTGTGCAGTCTTCCTGGGTTACTGTGAACAAGCTCACATCATTCTACAGCTAAAATCCAAGGAACAAGGAACAGAACTCTTGGCATGCATGTTTTTTATTCAGTTTTCAGGATTTCTGTAAAAAATAACAGACTAATGTACTGAGGCAGAGCACACTCTCGGTATCTGCAATTAGTTATTAATTTTTAAACTCACACATTCTTTGTAGAACAAAGCCTTACAGGTACCTTTCTTCAGATGGAAGGTTTATTCCTGAACTATATAAATGTACCAGCAAAGCATTGAAGTTAATTTATGTTTCAGTCAACTGTAAAACAGACATGAGGAAAGCCATAACCAAGAATTATTCTTTCCCAGAACATTAATAAGGGATTACATGTATCATATGGATATCTTGAAATGAAATGTAAAAGCAACCAGCTCAAATTCCAAATAGCAATTAAACACAGCTTTAGGGGGAAGAACATTGCTGATAATTGAGCTTTGCAATATTCATTTCATGGACCATGATTTTGTCCTAAGGAATATTCAATGCAAGGGAAAAGATCACTAATCCTCCTGGGATCTGATTTGTGGTGGAACATCTAGCTAAGCAATGGGAGAGATCTGGCACAGGAATCTTGACCTATGCTGTTCCCCCTACAACTACTTTATGGGTGGCTGAATTGCACCTGCCACCTCAATGAGGGTGTTTTGGCAGGGAGTTTTCCCCAGAAAGAGAGCTCTCACTGCGGGAGTGCCAGCCAGGACAAGAACTCTCATCTCTTGTACAAACTATTCATCTGAGTGGTTTTGTCTACCATATAGTTTAATGCAGGTATTTCACAAAAGTGCCATGAGCTTGATATATCCTTCCTTCAAAATTAGGCAGTAGCATGAAACACTGCTTAGCTGTGAAACAGGCATTTTTACATGACACAAGAATGTAGCATTTAGTGTAAACTATGTATCAGGTTCTTTATCAACATTCTTCTGCTGAAAACTCTGGGCTTACCTACATTACCTGAGGAATTGTCTCAGTATTTTTGTGATCAGAAGTAAAGCCAGTTATCCAACTATGCTACAAATTGAATTAAATGTTGTCATATAGACTGTATATAAAGCTAAGCACGTGTATGGCCACCACATTGTGTGCAAGGCGAAAAAGTGGATTTGTATGACAAGGACAGATAATGATAAGTTTAATGTTGTCAATTCACTTTTACCTGTAAAACAAGCACATACCAAGGATTAATTCTTGCATCTCCCCTATTGTGTCAAAAATATCTTCTGAAAGAAGAATAATTTATATGTTTTGCTTGAAAAAGTTCTTCCTCCATAACTTCCCAAGTTTTTGGCCAATCAGTGTCTAGCACTCAGTTTTACTTTCACTCATTATTTGGGCTCCGTAAAAAAAAAAGCACAGCAATCATTAAGTATAGGTCAGGGTCCCAGTGTTGATTACAAAAAGGACAATTCTCATACAGAACAACTGTGTACGAGATGAAAGATTACATGGAGATGCAAGAATTAAGTTGAGATGAGTGCAAGAGCCTTCATAACAGTTCCATTAGTGCAACTCTGGTCTTGGTGGGCTTTGGAAAAAAAAAGCGGCACAGTCGGCACAGTCTCACTTTCTGCATGAAGAGTCTTCTCTTGCAGTTTTAAGATTTTCAAATACTTAAAAAAGAGAATAACTTAGACCTCGTGGATTATCCCACTGTAATATACATGACTACATTAGTTGCTAGACTAATTTTTGGTCTTCATAATGCCACAGCAAGAAGAAATGCAACACAACAAAGAGAGTGTGCAGCAAGTACAGGGGATCAGAAGAACAGAAAGGGACCATTTTCTGAAATGTAATGCTAGACACTGTGGTAAAATATATTGCATATGCAAGACCAACACAAATCTTATTTTGGAAAAACTGAGGGGTAAAAGTCTTTTCTACTGGTATTTCCAAGAGAATTTTAAGGTAATTAAGTTTTTATTTGTTACATGGAATTAACATTAAACTTGGTGAAAACAGTGACATTATAATAAATACTTGTCAGTTTATAACTTTGTTATGGATGAATTTCTATTGCTGAAATTAATCTTTGTCTACAGTTTACTTTTTTTGTCTATATTTTGGCAGCTAGAGCTAAGCAATTCTGCCGTTATCAGAAAATGTCTCTGTGTTTACAAAAATTTAAGTTGGCTATGGCTGTGATGGCTTGATAAGAATTTTGTAGTGGACTCAGTTGTGTAACTGGCTCTGATCTGGTGCTTGCCATTACAGTCCCTACAAACAGTCCAAGTATTTTCCATTGGGGAACTGCAGAAAGAAAACAGGACTTTTCTTGCAATTTGATCCTACTGATTATTAAGATAAATATCAGATCGAGCACATCCCAGCTTTCCTGTGCTCCTGTTATGCCTCCTCTCTGCATTCAGTCAACATAAACAAAATCCTATGATGAAAAACATAGCCAGAAATTGGGCTGTGGGTCAGATTTATTCAGCTTGGATAAATTAGAAACATTTGTTATTTGGGGGTTATTTTTGCTTGGTTTTGATTTTTCTCTGATTAGTCACTTTTTTGGTTTTTCTCTGATTAGTCACTATTCTATAGATACTCACAGTTATTCCAGAAAAATATGAGTTATAAATCATGATTATTTCTTTGTTTTGTTAAACTCAAAAGTGCTTTTATCAATGAAGAAAAGGGCTGAGTCACACTTGCATTGCTTTGCACTTTTTGTGGTTTTAACTTAACATTTTAGTCTTTACAATAAATAAGAGCCTGAGGAAATGTCAAACACATGCACACAAAAGTCCTTAAGTGGCCTTCTGTTCATTATTTATCTACCTTACACATATATTCACTCTCTAAACATTTATGCCAATACAGTGAGCATCTAAGGATGTTCCATGAATGCAAAAATACTTAAATTACACTTACATCAAATCTATCTCACCAGTTTTAGCCCCTGTGACCATAACTGAATTAGTATTACAGCCTGACCTTCCAAGTGGATTATAAAAATTCCTGGTTGGACAACAATGCTGATATCTTATCTACACATTTATGCCAAACATGCTCTTTTATTTTCATACTCTATTCCCCAAATAGCAATAATCTCTTCAGGGTAAAAAAAAAAAAATAAAATGGCTATATCTGAATTCATTTACTTATAGCAAACAGAGGAGTTTCTAATTAACTAGCACTCTTAAGCATCTGGTTTTTTCCCTCTCTACTTTTCTTCAAAACAAGTATCATTAATGTACTCAAGAAATGGAGAAGAGAATCAGCCTGGGACAGAGAAGAGGAAGATGAAGCAATGGAGCTGTGTAGCTCTTTCCTGGAGTGACAAGGTGAGGGCTGGATGTGAATCCATCTCAGTTCTCTTGGGTGGTCTATAATCAGATTCAATAAAACATGAACATTTGAATGAGTTGACCTGCAGTCATTCAAGATTAAATGAAATGCAAATGGAAAGAGAAGGTAGAAGTAGTTTGCTTTCTGTGCAAAATTCCTTTTGTATATGTCTAGAAGACGCCTGACATGCACATTAATATAAATCAGCATAACTTAATGGAATATTCTAATTTTCTATTTTTTAAATACATTTTTTGAATTAACCATCATATTGAATAAGGACTTCTAGAATCAATACTTTGACTTGAAAAATTACTTTTTGAGACTGTAAAGCTACAGCATTATCATTTCCTTAACATTCATGTCACAAAGTCCCTCAAGAACAACTTTCATCCAAGATCCATTATGGTCAGTTGTACATAAACTTACCATAAATGTTTCTACTCAGAAGAGAATATACAACATTTGCAATTTAAGTGAGGCCCCTTTTGTACAAAAAATTCGTACTTATTCTTTCTTTGTAGCCTATTTTAGATTTCTTCTTGCCTTGGAAGAATATTTTATGCTACTACCCAGACAATATTTTAAGAATTTATTTGATTTTAATCACTTGTAAGTGCTCAGGACGTTGGTTGCATCTATATTTTCTAATTATGTATTTAAATGGAAAATTAATCATTTTAGCACTGTTGGCTGAAATACTTTTTACAGTCCAGTTTTTAAAGTTGTTAGAAATGCCTCTGCCCAAATAAGGGTGCAGACAAGACCATGTGCCAAAGTCAAGAGTGTGGGTTTTATTTGACAGTAAATATGAGAATGAGAGAAAGAAAAAGAGAAACAAAGGAAGAGAAAAAAATTAAAAAATAAATTGTGATTAGCCTTTTGATAACATCTTTATTAAGAGTTAATGTTCTCTGCCAATAATAAAATCACTTTCCAGAGAAGCAGAACTTAATATAAATAAAATGTTTCACTGTGGGGTAATACTAATTTGATTTATTATTTTAATTTGTTGCTACTCCAGTTTCATATCCTTTTTTTATGAATTTTTCCCTTTGTAACATATAATTTCTAATTGCCAATTAATGTGTAACTTAAGATCCTTCAGTATTTTTTTACTCTGATTATTTTAATTAATTAATGATAAATTATGAAAATCTGGTTAATTAAGAATTGTAATGAATAAGTACAGTGGTGTGATTCATCATGCCCATGAGAGTATCCCATTGGGATCAGTGTAATACACGTGTCCATACTACAAATAGTACAATTTTGTGATTCTGAGTCAAGTAATTTGGAAGAAAAAAGCAGTAAATTTCTAATGGTTAGGGCAAGGTATTGTTTTTCACTAGAGGTGGGCATGTTTGCATTACAAATTGTGATTTCATTGGGTGACTTTTTTTTTAATTTATGCAAATCTGTGTTGTGTTTTACTCTCATCTCCCTGACATATTGAGCATCACTGCATCCATTGTCAAGGATGTATTTGGCATCACATTGCTGTGGTGGCTATGTTACTTAATTGTCCCTAATGATTTCAAACCACACTCAAAGAAGAGATGTCTTGTGAAGTACTACTGGAGAGCATTGTCTACCTGAGTTGGAGTGGCTCTCAAAATACACTTCAATAAATACACTTCAATAGATACGCAGCTTTAAGCTGTACCTTGCAGAAAACAAAATATCACAATATTCAGTGAAATTTCAGTTCAGAGGTATTCAATAATCACATATGCCAGAAAATAAATATGTAGGTGCACACAAGATTAAAATAAAAGCATTTCCTATTGATGTTTATGGCAGTCAAATCTATACTGTGTGTGTGTGTGTGCCATAAAATATGGTAACTAGAACCAGCTGAATATAAACGTAATAATAATAATTTAACCATATTTCTGAAAGACAATTTAATAACTATGCCAAAAATTATGATTGAATTGAATTGATTTTTGGAATCAAGCTGTAATATTTACAAATAATTAATTTGCTATTAGTCTTTCAAATGTTTATTCATTGCACAGTGAAAGTTGTGGGGGATGAGGGAATGAGGAAAAGAAGTGCAGGTGGAGCTACAGCAGCTGCAGTGCATCCCAGAGATTTGGGAAAGAGGCACATGAAAAGCCTAATTTCACATTTGCTAACAGGAAAGAGGTGCTGTGCCAAGCCTGACATTCCTGCTGGGAAATTCCTGCCTGTTGCCCTCGTGCCTGTCAGAGGATGTCTGTGCTTGCAGGAGGCCTCCTGCTCTTCCCTGCTTGGAGCATCCCAGCAGGAGCAGCTGCCTGGCTCCGCCTTGCCCTGGCACCAGGCTGAGATCCTGCCAGCCTCCAAAGCAGGACACCATGGAACACCACGCCCTGCAAACACTGACCCTCCTCAAGGACTCCACACACAGGAAATGGCCTTGGCGGATCCAGGAAAAACTGAGATTTGCTTTTTGTTGGGATTGTCTTCAACAAGCTGTACAATAAAAGGATTTATTTGGGGGAGGCGCAGGAAGGAGGGAAATCATATTTCAATTTTATAGTAGCCTAGGTCATAATATAATTCCAACCTAGATCAAATGAAAAATAAATTATTATATTCAGAGTTGGCTGTATTTTGAAATAAAAAAATTGTTATTATTAAAATTTTGCAGAAACATAATCACATGGTCAAATGCTCCAATACTTTTGCCATACTGAGCAGCATTTTAACACTTGACAACTCAAGGGAGGTAAGCATGGAATGATCAGTTTTCCAGGAATTTAGGTCTCTGTTACTTTTGGGTTTTTTAAATGTCCCATGAATTATTTCTCGTTAACAATGAAAGCATTGTGACTACTGAGCACAAATGCACAGCATTTTGTGTAATAATTTATACGAAAGATTTCAGATTAAGATTATATAGTATGGTTTTATCAAAATGTATTTGGGGTTGTGCATCCCATCAGCAGTCAAAAAAAAAAAAGGAAAGGAAAAGAAAATAAAAAGAAAACATAGTATCTTTTAATAATACAAATTTGATCGAAGTAGAAGAAAGAGAGATACCATAAGGTGAACATATTAATATTTTGGCTATTTTAGGGACGCACTTGTATAACCTTGCCAAATTTCAAGGGAATTCTAATAATACCCTAGAAAAAAGAATCTATAGTAAAGAAGAGACTTTCAAGAGACTTAGAATCAAAGGGATCATCAATGCACTGAATATGTTTTTTCTCTTTTAGAAAAAAAGACAGAATGTGGTTTTTTGCCACATTTTTTAGATTTCACTACCTCCAGAACTAGAACTCTTTCTTTCTTGTTTTACATCAGAAAGAAAAGATTTCATATTTTCTTCCTTTCTCTTGCATGCACACACCCCCTGCCAGCAATCTTCTTCATGTTATCCATATGTGGTGCTTTTAACCCAGGCACCAGCTGTGCACACAGCTGTTCTTCTGCTCCCATCCCCTGCAAGATGGGTGGAGAAAACAGGAAGTGTAAATGCAAGAAAACTCATGGGTCAAGACAAAGGCAGTTTAATATGTTAAAAGAAGAGGGGTGGAATAAAAAAACAAAACAAAACAGCAAAAAGCAAAAAACAAGTGAAGCAAATCAAATTGCTCACCACTCGCCACAGGCAAATCTCTACTTGGCCAGTATTTGATCAGCCAACCACTTCAAACCCAATCCTCCCACACTCTCTTTTCTCTAACATGGCTTTTATTGTAAATCACAAGGTCTTATGGTACCAAATACCTTACATTTACTGCAGATTTAAACTCCATCCCAGTCAGGCCCAGCACAGGGCAACCACCACAGGCCAATCTGTGAGACAGCAGGCATTACAGCTGCCCTGTGTCATGTAGATGTCATTATACGAACATTTAATTATTTTCAAGATCCTTCTAGAATGAAAAGCAAGAAGAGTTTGTTCAAGATTTAGTCCTAGCAGATTTATTTATATAGGCAGTAATAATGTACTTGACATTATGGTTTCTAGGCAACAAAGATGAAAACCAAAATGCATTGAAACTATCTACAAAACATCTACAAAACTTATCTTTTTTCATTTTGTTGTCCAATATTGGTTAATTATTTTACTCCTACTCTTAAAATTTTATTGGTCCAGTAGAAAATATACTATCTATATGTAAGTAATGAAGCAAAACAATGCAAATTAATTTCCATAATGGTGATAAAAGCTAAATACTGTCTTCAGCAATCACACCATCTTGTGGATTGCAGGGAGCCAGATGCCAAAATAAAATTACCATATCTTCAGAGTGCATCAACAGCAGCTCCTCCTGAATGCAAAGCACCTCTCAGTGGTGTGCAGCACACTGGAGGAGAGAGAGTTTCCAAACTTCTTCCTCAAAATAGATGGATTCCTCCAATTCAATACATGGATTCATTGTACATATATCTACTAATGTGAATGAGCCTTTAATGAGGGTCTAACCTATTCCCCTTAACAAATTCTAGACTTAATAAATATGAAATTCTAGAGCATTTCCCTTGCAGGTGCTCAGATTAAATGTTCTAGTCATTCTTTGTACTTTTAAGAGGATTCCAGGTACAAGCTAGGCCTTTACAATTGTTTGCCAAACTCAGCCCCCTCCACACTGCTTCAGCAAAACATGTACCAGAAAACCAAGTATTTCTGCTGACCAGCCCATCATTTCATTTGCTTTTGAACACATGTACAGAGGAAAAGCTTTGTAGAGGTACTACTTAGACCACTTGCAACTAAAATGTATTGAACATTGTCAGTGAAGATCACAAGCAAGAAGAAAATCCAATTAATTCTCTGTTATGGTAGAAGCTTATTAAGTTTCAGAAAAGAGCTCTCTATTTCTGATTGACCCCAAAATGCTTTTGAACAAACTAACTGGAACATATTGCAACAGCATAAGCAATTTTTCTGAAAAAAAAATTCCCCAGTTAGAGTCATACCAAAATCTGTCATTAATTGCACTGATTAGAAGACTAAATTATTGCCTACAAAGTTAAAATATTTCCTGTACTCATTGCAGTGAGATATGTCTGCATTATTTGGAGTAAGAAAAGCAAAAATCATGAGAAAATCCTTTTGGCCCAAATACTGCATTGTATTACTTATAACTGGTTTTATGATGTATTTCTAATTGTGCTTTAGCTATTAATAAATATTTTTAATTAACCCATATGTGTTAGTGGACTGCTTACTTATGTTAAAACTTATTTTTTGCACCTGGGTGAGAAGTGGGTTTGTGTGACCATTAACGCTTCCTTCAATTTGAAGGTATCTGAAGATTTTATTTTCCTTATACTGTATGACTTCTTTGAAGACTCACAGTATTAGTTCTGTTCACTGGTTTGATGGTCTAAGCTTCACTTCTCTGTAAATTATCCATAAACACTGAAGCTGTTCAATGATTCTGTCCTCCAAAATGTAAAAACAACATTTTAAATGGCTGAATACAGTCCTTCTGTCAATACACCTGTCTTCCATCAGCCTTTTTGTCTTGCCACAAGGCCCAGATTCCCCCCAGAACAAAGAATAAAGCATGTCTGCTGAATGAATTAGCAGAATTTAGTTCCATGGCTGTCATACATGTGTTTCCTCAGGATTCATATTGATATCAGTAAGCGTACAGAACACATTTGACTTGATTTGTTGTTTGCTCATCAGTGTGGCAGCTGTTCTGCCTTGTTGCAAAATTTCAGGCTCCCTTTTCTAAAACTGGCTTACTTTCAAAGCTAGAATTGCAAAGAACAATTGTCCTCTCTGTGATCTATTAAGCTGATGGGTAACAAAACATCTGTTGTGACTCCTTGGGAGGAGTGACCTGGAGCAGGGAAGTATTAGCTCTCTCTGTTGCTGAAAGATATGCCTGTGCCAGTTGTTCCAAAATAATGTACTACTCTTGCTGTTTCCCCTGCTGTGAGAGCACTTCAAGTACAAATTCCTTACTCACACTCTAGATGATCATGATGTGTAGCCACTCAACCATATGTTGGCTAGAACATCTTTAATCAAGAATACAGAGTTTTAACTTGAAGATACACACATATAATGACAACTGTCTCAGGACCCAACCAGTGAACATTTCATATTCCCTTAATCAACAAGTCTTGGTCAAAAAATAAACTTGGGATTGGGGAATTTTCACAGGGTGGCGTCAGGGGTGCTTCACCTTTTAGACTGTAGATTTATTTGTAGAAAATTTTTTTTCAGTAACTTCTAAGGTCCAAAAAAAGTGTAGGTGGAGGTCATTCCAGTCATAACAAGGTGTGTTGCTGCTATGTAATGTCTTGGGCTCCTATTAATCTAGCTGAGACACCCCTATAAACATGAAAGAAATAAATCTTTTAGCCTGGCCCATGGTCCCTGCCTGCCATTGTCCTGAAGGAAAGAGTGTGTGTACACATGAAGTTTGATCCTGACATGCAAGCCAGAAACAGCAAGTGTGCAGATCCATTCTGAGAACAGCAAAGTGCTCCTGGGTTCTTCAATTTGTGCACACTCATGGTGTGCCAAATAGTGTCTGCTTACATGAGGGCACACTGTCAGCAGGGGTGAAGCTGTATTTCACTCTACTGCCTTTAAAAGCATTGCTTATTTTCACATTAAAAAAAAAAAATTAAGAAAGCCTATCTAGCTTTAGTTCATATCTTTCATATCTATGTGTGGTGTTCTGTTCTTTGGATAAACCCTTTTTATCACACAGTGACACTCCTCAGTTCTCCTTTACCAAAGGTTCTATACCCCAACAACACTTTCCTGTTTCTAGAAAAGTCTTTTCAGATACAGCAGAGTCCTGGTTTATTTTTAACAATTGAGGGATACTGGAAATTTTTTTGGGACTCAACATGTAATTGAAATGCTTGTTCTTGCTCAAGGTCACACTGGTAGTCACAGTATAAGTTTGATTCCATTTTGAAACAACACCTTTCTATCATTTTAGTGTCCAGTGGAATAACTCATAAGGGAAAATTAACGCCACAGACACATTGCTCCTTCTCCATTATGTCAAGAAGGGTACAGCAAGATCTTTCTTTGCATACTGGATTCTAATTCACAGTGGAATCCTGTTCTTATTCTGCACATCTTTACATCTTTATCACGGTGACCTCACCTGAGCGAGTTACCCAGACTGGTACAGGAAGGAATCTTGGTTAGATGAAGAGTCATATCTCTTCTTCATATTCCTCTTCATCTCTTCTTCATTTCTTTCTTGCAAGGAAAAGGTAGATCTAACATCTGAGCCCAATTCCACATCAAAAACAGAAATTAATTTTCTTTCAATTAGATCTTCAATCTCTCTCCGTTCACAAACTCTAAACTGTGAATCAGCTGTCCTTCTCTTTCAAAGATCACACTGAGGAGTTCTGACATATTTCTTTCCCTTGGTGTTATGGGTTTCTCCAGTATATATCTAGTTACATCACCTATCAGTAGGTCCAAGGAGCTGAAACCCCAGAAAAATGTAAAATCTCATATAAATGAATTGTGACTACTCAAGCTCATTTTATCTGTGATCTCACTGGATTGTTCCTTGCTTTCCTCTGCAGTCCAATGCTGCTGAGATCCTAAATATCAAGAAGCTAAGAAAAGGCTGAAATCACCTAGGCAGAGGCATCTGCAATGCCCAGGCACTGTGCAGAGGGATGGCTGTGAGGAGCATTCAAAGCATGCCTGAATGCAAATGGCCATCGAAGCCACATGAAGAAGGAATCAGTTGCAATAAAGTACATATTTATTTCAACTCTGTGAGCTTGTGGACTTTTGGGCATCAGAAGGGGATCAACAGAAGTCACTAATGATCCTTTAGTGTTTGGAGACTTGCTATTTTTCTGCCTATGTGAAGCTATTTCTGCCCCATGAATAGTGCTTTCATTCTCAAGCACAGTTCCAGTTTGTCATCATCCTTCACTGTTCTGTGTGTGGAAGGGCCTGGAGACAGTATAGATTTCCTCCTAAAATTGTAAAATATGAAAGTGCATGCTGGGAACAGCAGTATTTCTTCAACTTTTTTCATCCAGACTCCTGCAATATCTGCACCTCAGCCACAAAAGAGCAGAAAAGGCAGAAGAAAATAGTCACGCTGTACCCCAGGATGTGCTGACTCTTCATGTGCAGAGATACTTAGCTGGTCTCCCTGAACAAAACTACAATCAGAATCTTGCCCCAAACTTACATATTAATTATTTTTCCAACTTATATATTAATTATTTTTCATTAACACCATAGATACAAATAATTTTAAGCTGAAGCAAAATGTTTTCAATGTGTGAATAGCAATTTCATTTCTTACGCACAGCTGTGTTACCATCAACTCTCTACAAATGAAGCCAGAAGGGCTTAGAAGGGTGGCACAAATATGCAAAGTGTGAGAGCTTGGAGAAAATGTTTGGTGGCTCAAAACAACTAAAGCACGGGACAGGAAGGGAGGTAACTTCTGAGAAGGTGGGATGGTCACTGCTCTAGCCTCCAACCCTTGAAGCCTCTAATTCAGCCCAGAATTGGTCAAGCCACCCATCACACCCAAAGCCCCACCTGGCTGGAAGAGCCCCAGGAGACCAGAACAGACAAAAGCAGTCACACAAGCACACACGAGGTCACCACCCAATGTTTTTGATTGTATAGTAGTTGGGATTGCACTAAAATTCAAGTGGTGAATATTAATATTTCTATTTTTATTTCTCTCTCTCTTTCCCTCTCCCTCTCCTCCTAAATTCTTCTTCTTGAAATCTGGGTATCTTAAAATTGGATGACTTAAATTTTCCTCAGTCAATGCTTTGTGAAATGCCTCATTTTAACTGATTGTTGCTTTAAAATTTTGTCAACTATCTTTGTATACCTTAACACTCTAAAATTTGCAAGTAAATGTTTGTTGTTCAACCTCCTGAGAACAATTCTCCTTTGTGCCTCCTCAGGGAATTCAAGTAAGTTAAGACCCTTTTGAGAAGCTCACCAAAGACAGCTCAGGGCTTTGCCTGAGGCAGCCTGCATGGCAGCAGCTTTGGTGGAAATGCAAAAAGAGCTGGATTGGTGTGAGCATCTCTGGAGGACGAGGCTGTGAAGAAGCAGGCTGGCACTACCGAACTCAGGGTTTCCAGGCCTGTGCTAACATGGTTAAAGTGCTTCAGGACCTCAGCTGCTGCCTGCTTCCAGCACTAAGAACACTCCTTGTGACACCCAGACACTTCAACAGCACATGGCAAGAAATAGAGAAGCCCATAGGTTCTCCTAGAAGCATGTCTGTTTCTGTGCAGCCTTTCAGTGAGCTGGTCCTTTGCTTCATGAAAGGAAATATGACTGCAACATGGTAACTAGGCACTCAATTTATTTCAGGAAATTCTCTGACGCTGGTGCCTTGTGAAATCCCAACTCATCAGAATACAGAAGATTTTTGCTCTGAGTGATTAGGCCTGTCTATCATGCTGCTTTCTTTTATTTTTTCATAGAAACATGTATTTAAAAAGGACGGTCTCTTTATGAGATGATCTGTTCATGCACTTGCTGTGTAGGTCTGCAAATGGAAAAGATTATCCTTTCACAGATATTGCCATACCAAGGTGATTGAACTAGACTTCACATACATCAGACAACTTTTTTATTGTAATGGATCACATAAAAAATCAGAAGCAGAAAAAAGCTAACCTCTGATAACTGATCAAACAGTGTTCAGCTTCATGTATACATAAGTCACCTAATCTCTTTGCAAGTCTTTGGTCAGCAAGAGGTGTCATGTCATGGAAAATATTAGTCTATTCAGGAAACCCAGCTGCTGCTGATCATTAAATTTTCATGCTCTATAGTATATTTCTTTTAGAAGCATTTTAGTGCTGTGAAATCTCTTTCAAAATTAAACTTGGGAAGACTGCTATTAGCCCTCAATCCCTCCAGAAGAGGGAAATCTGCATTATCTGTATTTCAAAGCTTCAAAGCAGTACTTTTTACTTTATTGCTTTTACATCTCATAATCTCCTTTAAAAATGTTTGGGGATTTTCATTTTTCAGTTTAAAATATTTTTTTCTTAAGAAGTAGGAAAATTTTATTTTTCAGTTAATACAGGAAACCGTTTTCCAACAAGAGAAAATATTTCAGTTCTATAATCATTTAAGCTGGAAAAGACCTTTAAGATCAACTCGTCCAACCATAAACACAATATTGTCACACCCACCAAATGTTTCTTGAGATCACAAGAATGAAGAGCCTAATTAAAATTGTAAAGCCCTTTCAGATAAATAGCTGAAAACATTCCAACCCAGAAAATGTTGTTTATTAAAATTTAATTTGATAGTGGAATAGGTTAAAACACTTAAACTAAAAAACTTTGCAAGGTTTGTCCCTAAAGCTGAAATCAGAGCTTCAATAGAGGTTTTGCTCTCATGGGGTCACACAGCAGCATAAATGTCTTTCTGTGAGACTTAAAGTCCAAGCTACTGGACAGATGCAAAGTAAAAACATTTTTCCTCGTATTGTTTACACAAAATTAATCAACTTTCAGTGGGCAAGCCACCAAAGGTAGAGACAAATCTAGAAACTAGTGTGGAAGCAGAAAAAGCTTCAGGAAAATATTTTAAAATTCTCCCTTGAGTTTGAATAGGTGAACTAAATGATATCTAAATTGCATTACGTGTGCTAGGAGGCATTTATGCATAAAATATGGACATATGTTATGAGTTTCTTTTAGGCGAAATTAATATAATAATGTCTGAAATTACATTGACATTAATGACATTGGCATTGACATTGATTATTGACATTAATCATGAAGTAAAAGTGCTACAAAATGTTTCAATGGAAATACTTTCTTAAAGCATTTTTCCCCCATTTCTTTTCTATTTCTTAAAAGGGTCATTTTTCCTCAGTCAACCAGCATAAGTATAGAAATTTGAGTCACAGCATCTGTGGTCTACAGAATACTGCATCACCAGCCATAAAAAAAACCATATAGAGGTTTGGAGATATACAAAAGAGAAATCAGATATGTGTTTTAAAAGAAAATCAGTTGAATTATTTCCTATATCATTTTATTTGATGACATTTCTCATTTCCCACAAAGCCATCAGAGTAAGCATTTTATAAGGCTTTTAGGTAAAAAGTTGAATCTCTCTACATTGTAATAGCATATAATCACATTACAAAAATTATTAATAAATATTGATAAGTACTGACATAATGGATAGGCCACATAATAAGATACCAGGTCATCTATTTGCATACCATTTTTTGATTTTTCACTTCAATAAAGGAAATTATTATAATCGGCCTCTGGAAAAAATTTTGGAAACAGCTGCTGTTGAATCTGGCAGATGAAAAAAAAATTCATTCCTCTAAGGAGTGAGAGAGACGCAGGAGGTGACAAATTTGTGAGACCTTCAGTCACAGGTTTAACTCGAGAGAAGCAAGGGGAAAAAAGGGTGGGGGAAAAAATGAGAGAGTAGCTTGACTACTGAGTGTATGGATTACTGGCCTAAAAGGATTCTGCATTTCAAAGGAAGTCAAAGTCATTGAAAAAAGCCCTTGTGTGTCTTGATGACCATGAATTCTTCTAGAGGTTAGGGGGTAACAAAAAATTGTTTTGTGCAATACAAAGATTTAGCTATTTAAGAATGTGATTAAAAAATTAAATTAAAAAAATTAGAAAGAAAATCAAAACCAAACAACAAAAAAAGCCTCAAACAAGCCCCACCAACAGAAAATAAAACCCACAAAACCAAACAAACAGAAAAAAAATACAGTCCCTCCCCACAATAAACCCCAAAAAACCCCAGAACCAAAAGCCAATGCTCTTTCCAACGGCTGTAAGCCCTGCTAAAATTTGGAACACAAATTTAACTTCAAAAACAATTTTTTTGCCAAGTAGATATTTTCAGTGTAAATTTTACTCTTTTTGTATCAGATAGAGAGAGAAGTACTGGCTGAAGACTGGAAGCCCAGGCTGGTATCCCATCTTCTCAGGCTGATTTGAGGACAGGATTCTAAGTCACAAGCAAAATGTACCAAAGACGAGTCCTTGTAAAAGGATCAAAGCAACCTGAACTTTAAAAGGAAGTGCAGAGCTGTTGCACCATAACTAGGAGAGTACAAAATCACCTTGAAAGCAGTGAGGCTGGATATCCACTGAAGAAGGTATGGTAGTATCATATGAAAAAAGACAATCCAATCATGAAGTAAAGGCTCAGCAGGAAACAAAAAATGGCTTCAGAGATTCTGGTAGAAGTTCTTGATAAAATGTAGCAAAAAAAATTGTTTTGACAGGACAAAAACGTGAGAGAGTCCTTTCATTTGACCTTGTGATTGTGAGGACTTGAATGCATTTACATGTCTCAAAACACTGTCACCATAAGATACTCTAGTTAAAATTTTCAAAGCATTTATATCATGCAAACTTCAAGTATGCATATCTAGACCCATAAAAAATGATGGAAATTTGTTGCTCCAAAGGTAGGAATCCACAGGAAGTGTACAGCTATGTATGCCCTACTGGATCACATCAGTAGTTCATCTGATCTAGTTCCCTGTCTTCAGTGTTGCAATTACTAGATTACTCAATGGAATTGCCAGAAAATGAAACCAGAGAAAGACAAATATTCTACCTACACTAAAAAGCATTACTGTAACCTTGACAAGTATCAAGGATGGCATAATGAGAGAAATACTTGCAGATCCTCCAAAAATCTTCTCTTGGGTGCCTTTTTTTCTTGCATTGCTAATTCTGAATATCCTTGCTAGGTGAATATTTTCTCCTAACTAGAAAAATACATTGAATTACAAGTCACTGGTATAAAGAGTGAGAAACATGCAGCAGTTTGAGCTCTTTCTCCCATACTGTAGCAGAATGCTGAAATAGTGGTCTACACATGTTCTTCTCTTTTTTCTCAGAAAGGTATGTATCTATTCCCCTATTTATTCTGAAGCCAGCATCAGACTAAAGAGTTAAACACATTATTAGCACTCATCCTAGACAAAGGGAAATGAATCTTCTAAATCAGAACAGAAACAAATGTAGCACAGGTCAGTGTGGATAGCACATCCAAGCAAATACATCCATCTTCTACTCCAGGTCTCAGCACCACAACATTTAACCTGATGACACAATTATTACTTCAAGCTTTGCATCTGATATTCCAGTTAAAGAGATCTTTACTTTGTTTGATTATGTTATTTGAAGTTAACCTAAAATATTTTAATGACTTTATAAAAGAAGATAGATGCCATCAAGATCATCATACAATTATTCCAACTGTCCTAAGGAAAGAGTCTTATTTATGAATCATTATTTCAGCCAAAGATTACTCCTTTGGAAAGAGTGTTAGAAGAACAAAGGAGCGTTCTTGAAAATAAGCATTTTATTTGTTATTTATAAGTGTCAGGGAGTTGTAGTTCTTGTTTCTGCAAAATCATGTTAAAGTGTTTCTGACTTCCAGCTAATCCCCTAGAAATAATCCACCAAATTTATGGAAAGGCAGTAAACCAGCCTGTTCATGGTTTGTCTGTTTCAGCCCAGACCATTATTTGGTGCAACAAACATATTGTGCTCCCACTTAAAGAAAGATTTACACAGCCCCATTGCAAAGTGCTTAAACTCAGCAAGGAGATCACATGGTGCCATACTCCTGTTACATTTTATGATTCTTTTTCATGGTTTACCAATAAAGAAAGAAAGTTTTAGCTAGAGACAGTTACTTGTATAATATTAGCAGGAAGAAAAGCTAGCCCAAGACTTCCAAAATCATTTGAATGCATAAAAAATTTTGATGCAATGGGTGAGGAGGGAAGAACAGTTTTTCCTATGACAATAGAAAGAATAATGTATCACTCTCAAACTGAGATATTGTCTTATATTGTCTTTATGTGTCAAAATAACTCTCAGTGCTGTCACCTGGACATCAGTCAATAAAATTTCTTTTAACTTTGCTTCACAGGACTGTTTACAACTAATGAGCTCTAAAATATTCAAGAGGTAATGATTAGCTGAATACCTACTCTCTCATTTTTAAGCACTGCACAATTATTTATTATGAATAGCAGTATATGGTCCTCTGTGAGAAAAGAATTAGAGAAAAAGAAAAGTATCATTCATTAAAAACACAATATTATAAAAACAATACATGCCCATAAAACCCCTGGGATATACAGATAAACCATTATGTTGCTGCTCTTGTGTTGTAAAATGAAAATCCATGACAGGTACTGCATTAAAACTGCTGTAAACCAAGCTTTAAGTACTAAAAGGAATAGTCTACTGACTTTTCAGTATAAGTCTTCCTTTAAAAATTCTATAGCCACAACTAGGATCCTTAGGGCTTGACTTAAACTATGACTTCTTAATGTAAAGAACTTGAGACATTCTAGAGCTTTTAATTCTTCATTAATCTCCAGTACATGCCTGCTTTGGAATCCTCTGAAAATGTATACAGTGTTTAAAGGCACTACTGTCTCTTGTCTTCCAGGGACACTGGGGAGTAAAGAAATACAGAAGTCTTTTAATGCCTTGCTGGTTTGGTTATCTGCAAGGCATAATAGAGGACATAAGATATGTAGAGAAATCTCTTTGTAGTTACTCCTCTTTTTCCCTTTGCACTGGAGGTGAAATAATGAAATGACACTGAGATATATGCAAAATATTACTTTCCTTGCACTGTGTCAGATACCAGAAATGAGTAAACATGCAGGGACAAATCATTTGCTACTAGAAGTAATGCTCTCCCTGGAGTAAATAGACACTAAGTAAATGTACTGTGACTTCCATTGCTGTGTTTTTCACTGATTTTCTTCCAAGGCAGTGCAGCAATATGCTACCCCTGGCTAATGAGGTATTCTGAAATATCTCTGTCACTATATCTAAATGTGCATGTCTCAACAACCAAAGGAAATTTCCTGAGTTTGGGTAGGGTAACCTGAAGGGAGAAAACCAACCAAACAAGTACATAAATGTTGTTATAAACATTAGAAGGTAGAATTTTCACTCAACTCACATAAACTCCGGAGAAGAACACAGATCCTATAGTAAAAGACTAATTTACTGTGGTTTTTTCTGTTTTGAATACCACAACCATGGTATAAGCCTTACCAAATGCAATCCTCATCTCTGCGTGAGGAAATTTTCACTTTTTTCCTTGAATTATGGAATAATATGATGGTATACTATTTTAAGTAGCTCCAGATATTTTTTTCTCCTAATACTAGGTTTAATATGCTGCAATGAATTTTGTGTTAAATATCTATTCATTTGAAAGGTAGATTTAACCACCCTGACCATATATTTCTCTCTCAAGTATCACTGCAAATAGCAGAGCTTTGATCTGTTATATTGGTCAAAGGAACACTGATTTTTCTTCAACTTTGTGGTTTAGTTGGACATTGTGGATCTTCACTATGCTCCCATCTAAGCAATTAGGCAAAGTGTGAATACCTGTGAGAGTACTGCTTTCAGCTGCATGGATTTGGCCTGAAGCCATTAATTTCCTCCCTGTCCTCCCTCAAGAAACATAATGATCAAAAAATATATTGGGCATGAAGTGAACTGTAATTTTTCAAAATGCTTGAATGGGAGTCAACAGCTAAAGAGAGCCTTTGAGTTTCTACTTACCAGATGTAATCAAATCCAATTCATTCTACTTTATGTTTATGTACCCCTGAATGACTAACCAGTCTGAATTACCAAGAGATTTCCCACTCGTATTCCTAGCACAAGACAAAATCCTTATCACATTGAAGAGAACAGGGACAGTTTCAAAGGACTGTGATTTCATTTCACACTATCTATTGGCACTATGCCCACAGCAAAATCATTGTTGAAGATATACAAAAACCATCAGTCTCGATCCATAATCACTAGTAAAAAGACAAAGGATAAACTCAGGAAGTATTGTAGAACAATTTGTTAGCAATGTGGATAAAAATTTAACAGTGCCATTCTTTTAAAGAATCTTGCTGAGTTTTTCAATGCAGATCAATACCATAATGCATCATAATGGCTTTACATAAAATTGTTACGGCGCTGCTGAAACTTCACTCCTGTTCATCACTTACAGACTGCCCACACTAATGTCTGCCTGGATTACTTGTCATCCTCTGTGCTAGTGCTAGAAACCATTTCCTGGAGAGAGTATGGCCATTTTTCTTTGTTATGCCAGCCACTACCAGGGTAGACTGCAAAATGACACACTTCATCTTGCAAGTGACACACACTACTGTGTGTGCTAGAGAGGTGCCCAGGTGTCCCAATGGGATCAGATGTGAATTCTGTTCAGCATCACAGAATCACAGTGATTCTGTGGAGAGCCATAAGCAGCCTATTAACTGTATAAACAAGAAGGAAAGAGGACAAAATTAGGGTCTATTTATTAGGAAATAGATGTACAAGAAGATGGAGAGACTGCACCATGGCTATAAAGTATCTAGACAGCATTGAAAAGGCTGTAAAGCAGCTCTGGGTGGGGGCCCGAGGGGTCACGCACACCATTGCTGCTGCTCCCTTTGGCAGCGTGGAGGAGGAGGTTGGCAGCTTTGCTGTGTAGCAGAGCTGGGGCTTCCATCCTCACCAGTGTACCTAGGCAGACACCTTTGGGTTCATTGTTTAAGGTCCTCACCCTGGTCCAGTTCTTGTCGGGTTATGGTGACAATCTGTAATTATGCCAATGGAATAGAAGGACAGTTCTCAAGCAGGACAGGTCACTTAGTCTCTTGAACTGCAGGTTGACCTATCTTTTCTAGGGTGTTATTCCTTTGAATGGTACTGGAGGTCTCTCAATTTACTTATACACCTGTGACCTTACCTTCTTTATAGCTAGGGCCATTTTGGGAAGCAGCAGAAGTAGTACTCGACAGATAAAATAAGGGTACAGGTAAGGGACGGTTGGGTAGGGTGATTAACAATATTGGTAATTAACAGAATTGACACATTCAACCTGGTGATTAACATTTAAGAACCAACAAACATGGTAGCCATTGATTAACAGAGTTAACCTATAAACTTTTCATAACACACTACTCACGGCAGAGAAAGGCAGCAGGAGACAGAACCCCGCAGTGGTGGTGAATTCTGCCCACAGCAACTGCAGCCTCTCTCCCCTCTGAATGCCAAGAGCACAGGGAGGGCTGGGAGCTGCACCCAACCCCTCTTGCCCTGCCCAAGTCTCATGGTATCTCTGCCCTCTCCAGGAGAATGTCCCTCAGTTATGATGGTAAAGCCAGCTGCATTCCTCCCCATTCTCTGTGGTTACTCCTTCTGTCTCTCTCAAGTACCATTCATTGCTGTTTCTTATCAAAAAAATGGGAGAAAATTCCATAAGAGAAAGAAACAAAATGAAAAATCATAAACCCCAACACTTACATTTTAGAACATTTTCAGTTTTTTTTGTTTGAGTGAGGATAATAGGTATTGTTAAATTCACTATAGATACCTAACAAACATTTTACAGAGAAATGGAGTCTATGAACCACTGTGTCCTTTATTGAGGCAAAAAGGCACAAAGAACATCTCAAATTAACAAGTTCAAAACTTGTACTGGGTTTCTTAGGAGTGAAGAGGGAATTCTTAGCAGTAGATATGTTAACATTGTTCTGGGCTCCTATTTCAAATATCACAGGTTCAACAGACTGAGTAGTTCATCATAGTTATTTAAATATTGAACAGGAGCTGTTCCTGAAATCACCTTCCTCTCACTGTAATACAAAATAATTATTGTATATAAACTATTTCATAGCTTATGAAAGCACATTTGAAATAAAGTTCATTCTTTGAGTCAGCTTTGTGGCAGTCCAAGTAGACCCTAGTCAGAAAGCAAAGCAAAACAAGAGAAAGCTACAAAAAAAGGGAACTTTTAATATTTTTCATTACTGTAAGCACGTTGCTTTTTCCATCCAAGTTCAGTGGGAAAAAGAGAAAGCTACAAAAGAAAGGGACTTTTCATCTTTTCCATTATTGAAAGTACATTGCTTTCTCCAGCCAAATTCAGTAAAGAAGTACATCTGTTTTAGCACATTACTTGCTGATACCTATTTGGTTGGCTGGTTGTTTCCTTTTTCTTCTTGATGAAGTTTCCTCTCAGCATTCCCTTCTCAAGCCTGAACAATCCCAGCTCCCTCAGCCTTTACTCATAAGAGAGATGCTCCAGGCCCTTCTTCATGTCTGCAAACCTCCACTGGAGCTGCTCCAGGAGCTCCCTGTCTCTCTTGTCCTGAGGAGCCCAGGACTGGACACAGCACTCCAGACGTTCTTCAGCAGGGCTGAGCAGAGGGGCAGGTTCATATCCCTTGACCTGCTGGCAATACCCTTCAGAGTCTTTCCAGAAAAGCCAGAAAAGTTCCCCCCCGTTTCTAGACTAAAAGCAGACCTTAATAATTATATTTCCCTGAGACCACCATGTAGGAAATATAAAGAACAGGTCATAAATGTAGATGTTGCTTTACTCTCCATCATTGCCTGCTGTTTAGTAAGTTCCAAAATTGCACAGAGACACTTTTGAAAGTCCTCAATGAAGAAGCAGTGTAAATATAGCACAATGTATCCTGAAGGTCTATATTTGCAGTGCTAATTTGCAGTGATCTACATTTGCAGTGCAAATACTTCACAGACAGACTGAGACTAGAGAAAAATGTGGAAACTTGAGATTATATCAACATGCCCCAGTTACAGATCTAACTTTTAATAGAAAAAAAATCTCATTGAATGCATGAATACATGTATTTATTTATTTTGATCCAAATGCCCAAGGATAATCCATGAGGCACTTTAAATATAGAAAGAATCTTTGATTTGAAGACTCTTACGAGAGATAAGAGACCAAACACTTCATCTATTTTTCCTGCCCACAGCTTCAAATATAACAGCTACTAGCTATCTCAGCAAGAAGCAATGGCAGGAGTGTTTATTTTCATCAAATTACCTACCAGAGCAATAAACAAGTTTATCAAAGGGTTTTAAGAAACAAGAATGTGCTGCTTACTCCAAGTAAATAGATATGTATAAATGTGCAGAGTTTCATTCTGATTTCCCTGTGGTATTTTATACATAAAGACGGAATCCATCTCAAATATCAAATTCTAAAATAGTTCTAAACAGTTATGTACACAATTCTTCATCAAACTAAGTAACAAAACTAGAAGCAGAGTGCTGGGTTCAAGCTACTGTAAATTGCAAATATGTAGCAAATCAAAGTTGCACAATACAGGATTACCTGTAAAAATATAAGTACGCATAAATGTGACTACTTGAATGTTAAAGGTCGTGTGATGAGCCATCTGGCCATAGGTGCACTAGCAAACAGTTCCAGCTGAATCTGCTCCTTTTGCTTAAATGTTTTCTGTTGCCAAAGCAAGAGAGAATAAAAGCGAGATTCTCACACAAGGGCCATAGTGTTGGATTAAAAATAGAGTGGTAAATATAAACTTATGTTCAAAGTCAATTTGGTTCTGTCAGGAGCTCAGTGCAAAGAAACAATCTGGCTGTTCCATTTCAATGACCTAAAATCTCAGGTCTTCCTAAATATATTTAGACTCTACTATAGTTTTGGCTAACAAAAAAAAAAAAAAAAAGAATCCTTATAAATCTCAAAATGTTTATGAGATTGCAGTAGGTTACCTCTGAGACTGACCAAGATAAAAAGCAGATACCATTTAGATATGGGGAAAGTGTGACCTTTTAAAAAGTCTATGTCTAGCCAACACTAAAATGCTGTGGTGTTCTAATCAATCCTCCTGTTAAGAAACTTAATTTGAACTTGATTCTGGCTAAAACTGAGTGTTCAGTACCACTAAATCAAGGAACTTTATCTGAGTTGGCCTAGAAGTTTTCGGCCAAACAATTTTTCCTTTAAAAATCATGTTATTAAGATGCACGTTTTCATAGAAAATTATGAGAGATATTTTATTTTACTGAGTTCAGATTTATTGGAAGAAAAATTTTAGCTGAAAATCAATATGTAAATCAAATTTTTATGGACAACCACTGCTCTTTTTAAAGCTACATATAGTAAAAATTATTAAAGAAAGACGATGTTGACATAAAAAATGAAGGTTTGTGATTATCTAAGTAAAATAATTTTATCTGCTCCTGACCAAAAATTTCTGTCTATATTTTTTTTACCATTTTTTACTTTTGACCCTATTTTTATGAGGGCATATAATGTATTTTTTACTAAATGTGCAGGAGATAGATCTTTGTTTTCCTGCCTTGTGTATTATTGAATTTCATGCGCTCTCCCTACTTAATTGATGAATACTTAGACAGTAAACCAATACTTATTTGAAGTTTGGTTGAGTACCAAACACATGGGACCAACAACTGCTGCAATTCATTTTTACACTCTTTACATGGTGGGTCAATTTAATACTATTTCTATCTATACTTCATATTTTTGATTCGTTTGAGGTGAAGATCTTTATGTGCTCTTCATGTCTATTATTTTCTCTCTGGATCCTTCTAATTTAATTTTGCCTGCTTTCAATTTATCAACTGCCAACCTGGATTACATGTATTTACAGAGCCATGATTTTTCTTTTATTTTCTTTCTTTTATTTCAACCTCCAGGCTATATCCATAGCCCTCATTAGAATGGCTGAGGGACAGTATTGTGGAGCCACAAGGCTTCATAAGGCATGGCACAGCTCACATCCATAAAATTGAAATCTCCTTTCTTCCTACCAAAGGCAGACTGTTAGAACTGCTATTGCAATGATCATTAACATATGCATTCTGTGACCAGAATAGAATGGAATAGAATAGATTTCACTTGCAAGAGACCTACAGCAATCACCCAGCCTTATTGCCTGACCACCTCAGGGCTGACCTAAAGTAAAAAACCATATTTTTAAAGACATTGTATAAATGTCTCTTTTAAACACTGACAGGCTCGGGGCATTGACTACCTCTCCAGGAAAACTACTTCAGTATTTAACCACCTTCTCAGTAAAGAAATGATTCCTGATATCCAGTCTGAACCTTCACTGGAGCATCTTAGAAACATTATCATGTTCCAGCACTGGATCTCAGGGCAAAGAGCTCAGCACTTTCCTTCCCTCCTCAGGAAGCTGTAGAGGGCAATGAGATCACCACTCATCCTCTTTGTCCCCAAACTAGACATGCCCAGAGTCCTCAGATGTTCCTCATTGGATGCAATTCCTTCCAGCTCTTTCACCAGATTTTTTGCCCTCCTCCGGATGCATTCAAGGAACTCCACATTCCTCTTGAATTGCAGGGCCCAGAACTGCACACATACTCAAGGTAAAGCCACACCAAGGCTGAATACAGGAGAAAAGTCACCTCCTTTGACAGCTGAAGTCAGGATGTGTTTGATGCCCCCAGGATGAGGTTTGTCTTCTGGGCTGCCTCTGGGCTGGCTCCCACTGAGCCTGCTGCCAGCCAGCATTCCCAGATCCCTTTCTGCAGGGCTGCCCTCCAGCCACTCCTCCCACAGTTTGTAATTCCACCTGGCAGTACTCTAGGGTGTACTCAATGATGATCTGCATCTACTTCCCAGATGCAGAATTTTGTCTCGTTAAATTTAATTCCATTAATGTTTGCTCAATGCTCAAATCTATCTAGACCCCTCTGCAAGGCCTCTGGTCTCCCAGGAGACCCAAGAGCACCTCCCAGATTGGTATCAAACAGCAAACCTGCTAATGGTGAACTCAACTCTGGCATTGAGATAATTGATAAATAGATTGAGCATAACTGCATCTAGAATTTGAGTCTGCCTATTGTCACCCATCAAGTGTGCCAAGGGGAGCACTATTAATTTTATAGAAGGGATAGTCAGGAGTCAGCACTCAGGTCAAAGACCTCAGCCCCAACGTCCAAGGTTATTTCTAAGGAGATACATGGAGTTGTGCTGTAAAGTAAAACTATGATTGAGGTAGTTTCTTTGTTATACAAGCATTCCAGAAAAAGTGGATAGGCAGGAGTCAGTTCCCAAAACCTTGTAAACCACCAGCAATTTGGCATGGCAGTTAGTTGGATGGACATGTCCTGTCACTTTCTGAACCTGAGAGTGTCCCCTGAACAGGGAAAGCACCAGTGACCATGACTCCAGTGCAGTACTTGCTCATTCCCAGGTATAAATGAGCAACTGGATGTACCCAGCACTTTCAATCTATGAAGATAATGCATACACTATAAATATATATGTTCAATAAGATTTTAAACTTAAAACCTTACAATTTAAAGGCAATGAGCAGAACTAAATGGGCAATTGTAACCTAAGAGGGATACCAGTAAACCTCTAAAATTTTTCAAGCCAAAGACAAGATCCAATTTTCCACCATCACTACCACCACTGTGCAAAGTTCCAGAGCTCAAACACAGTTATTCAAACAATAAACCCCAGAGTCTTCTGCTCTGATGCAAATTACCCTATCCATAGAAGACCCTCACTTTCACTGCTAAAATCACACCTAAGATGCTCACAATAGCAGTAAAAATGCTTAACATGGGTAATTGATACTGATTTTAGCAGCAAATATTCACTTGAATGTGCAAGACACAAGCAGCAGCAGGATGAATTTCCTTTTTTCCTTAATGACTCTTCTTCTTATTCTTAAGGAACATTCAGTTAATAGGGCAAGCATTACAATAATTTTATTCTACTATCTCCTTTGTGAAAGAAAATGCTTTCTAGAAGCATTCACATTGAAAAGGTGGTGACTTTTAACATTTTGGAAGTACATGGCCATTACATAGAAGAAGATTCCTATCTCTATTCCTGTTCTTGAACTTCTTTGAGTGCCCCAGATGTCCTACTCTGCATTGCATGCACAACAAATGCTTGGGGATACACTGGGAATAGCACATAGCTCAGCACCAGGTTGGACCTTTGACAGAAGCTGGAGGCTTGCAATTTCTTCAACTGGAGAAATACAGAGTGGGAATGGAATACTACAGCACTTGCATAAATGCTCATCCTTATTCCATGAAGGACTGTACAGAACTTACACAAAGATAAACCAGTCTGATCTGACTGTAGATACCATGGGGAATGTCTGAAAAATGCAGTTTGTCAGTGTTACGTATGAGAGGGGAGCTTGAACAAGTCCTGCCTTTGAATCAGATTTCTGACCATAGCTCTGACTGAGGTGGCCTCAGCCCCAGATAGCTCTCACTCACAAGTTCTTAATAATGGCTGATTAGTCTATTACAAAAAGAATTATTTATTGAATAGGCACAAAATACACAGACATAAGACTTTGAACAGACTACTTACTACACAGGAATAAAACAGAAATAATTTCTAGTAGATAAAATAGAGTGCACAATAAAGGCACCTATATTACAGCTGGCAAAGAAATAGTATAGATTAGGATTCAATATAACTCACCACCAAATTGATGGTCCTACACATTTCCAGGGTGTTTGGAGGAAGCCTCTGCCTCTGTGAAAGTTTGTGTAGCTCTTACAGTTTGTGAAGTAGTGTTTGTCTGTCAGGAATTCCAGTGTATCTCCCCACATCTGTTCTCATGCCCAGTTGTTTACTGGGAGTTCTACCCCTGGCACCAGAGAGAAAAATTACTAACTTGCCAGGGAGGATTTACTAGTCAAATGAGCTGGCCTGCATTATCTCATCAATTCATGGTGGGGGAAGAATGTCCAGAACTATCACACCACCTGATGGACAGTGAAGACAAGGTCTTCTGTGGTAGAGGGGATGTCCCGCCACAGTCAGAAAAACTAAAATTTTTTAGAGTATTTATGCCTATATTTATTTTCTTCACCAACACTTCTCACTGGAATAATATTTACAAAATTTGGAGGACATTTGCAGAGATAATGAAAGAAGGCACCTCACATCCCTGAGACTACAAATTTGAAATCTGCAGGCTAAGCATATATGGGAATTTGTCATTGATCATTCCAATTTGGAGCTCCTCCTCTGACATATACATGCACTTGGAGATTATTTGCCTTGGAAGAATAACCACTCTGACAGTCAACTTCTGTATGGTATATGTGTAATAAGCCAAGGGGTGATTTCCTTGCTTATAGGAAAAAAAAAAACATCAAGACTGGAGATATGTTTATTGATATGTACAACTGATGATTTTAAAGAACTGTTAGTCTCACCTGCAACCATTTTTTAAATTATTTGAGTGAGTGTGGGGATTAAATATTTAATTGGCACAAAAATGTAGGTAATTCTGAAAATATTTCAGCCACTATTAGGAAGAAAGGAAGAGACTTATTATATCTTTGAACTCTATTTTATAGAAAGGATACAACTGTAGACTGAAAAGACCAAGAAACAGAGTTGTTTAAAAATTACTTCTGCATATAAGGAAACACAGCACACCAGCCTCCTGTGGAGCCATGAATAGATGTCCTTTCTTCCTTTCTCTTCTTCCATCTCCTCCCTTTCGTCATGTTTTCTCAATCCACATAAATATAGTTGCATATCCTCTTAATACCAGTTTGAGGAAAGGAAGCACTGTTTCAATTTTTCAGAGACACTGAAGAGTAAATGTGAAGCCCTGGGTCACAGAGCAAGTCTGTGACTGAGCTGGGCAATAGAATATATTTTTCAGAGTTTCAGATCAGTCCTTTATTCACAAAATATTTTGGCCTTCTAATTAAGACTCATCACCAATAAATGAAATGCTTTTGACAGTTGAATAAATATGTTTTCTTTCTTCACTTTATGGATGGCAGAAGGAGTCATAAAAGGTTTCAGGGACATGTATATGAAAACTTAGTAATTCCAATTTACTATAAACCATAAAGCAAGACAATGGATATAAAAAACCAAGAGAGAAACCATATGGGTTCCATTAAAACATTACACAGAGCACAAAATACCATATCTGCCCAAATTCTTGACAAGATCTCAACTCATTTACAGCCTTTTATGCTGGACAGCAGTTATGTTTTCTATTTTGTGGTGGCAGAAAACAGCTTAATCCCAGACAGTTTAGGCTACACTGATGTGGGTCCAGGCTTATCAGACACCAGCTGGAAAGCACTGCCATACACTGCAGCTCTGGCTTATTCCAGCCACAGCACATGAGGGACCTTGGCACTGAGTAGGCTTCAGAGGAACAGAAAAAAGTCACAAATGCCTAACAGTTATTAATCATGTGAAAGCAGGAACTGGGAAAACGTTGGTATATGCCTAGGCAGATTCCTGTTTGGAAAGCTGTGGGCTTTGCCCAGAGGGCTGGCTAGCAATCTGGCTCCAGGGAGCAGCAAAAATTCACAAGGAGAAACATGCCAAAGAAAACTAATATGCATTTTGTACAGAGAAAAGAACACTTAATGTACTCTAAAGTCTTTTCACATACAAACTCAAATCCTCCTTCCACATACAGGCCACCAGAAGTATTGTCAGCAACAAAGGATGTAAAAAGTACAGGAAACCACAATATGTCCTATTTTTGTCCTGTATTAATAGTCAATTTGGGTTTACTTTCTGCTGCATTGAAGCACTAAGATTTGAAAAATTGTAAGCACCTGCTTTCTTAACTGCCTTCAAATGTAGCTGTAGGTGGTGCCAAAATCTCTTGGAACTCACTACTGTTAGTTAAATAAAGAAAATTTATCCAGCTCTGTATTCATTTGCTCTGTATAGGGAGCAGAGAATTTGGGAGCATGTAAGGGACAGAGTAAAAACCCCAGTGGTATTATTATAGAGTAAATCAATTAAGTTTTCAAAGTGTCTTCCAGGACCCAAGACAGGTCATCCTCCATCTTTTCAGTCAGAGTAGTAGTCCTCTTTTCTTCCTGCTTATGAAAATAAACTAGTTGAGGCAAAACTGACCTAAATGAAATGCCTTTTAGTGCAGGTAGAGATTAGGAGGGCTACACCATAAGCTTCTGAGATGTAATTTCCAGCACTAAAATTGCTACTTTAAAGCTCCTGAGTTATATGTAACATAGTACTAAATTTTAATCCTTAAGATTTTTGCAGTTCTGGGATCAGATCTTTTTATCTTGGGCTTCCAAAGGACAAAGGATGTTGATCCTTAGAAGTAGCTTTGTTTTTCCCTCTCCTGCTCCTGGGCTGGCAGAAGAAAAGATAAATTAAGTCTTTGCAAAAAATGGGTATTTTATGATTGGCTTTTTAAAAATATTAAAATGAATATTATATGTGTTGTGTTAGAAAGTTATGCTGTATTAATTCTCTTAAGTAGCGTGCAAAATATAGTTTTAGGTTATAACAAAATGTTAAAGTAGAAACTATGCTATGTAAGATACTTTTTTAAAGAAAGGACTCGCAGTGAGATAGCAGCCACAGCACACCTGAATCTTTCAGAGAAAGAGAATTCATTGCCCCATTATCAGAAGAAACGAACTTCTTCCTGCCTCGCTCAGCCCTGAAGACACCGTCAGGATTCAGAGGAAGAAGTTGACACTGACCAGACAGAATTCTTTGTTTGAATGGAATTTATGCATCATGTATGAGATGTATGAATATGCAACAGGCTATTGTTTTTAAGGGTTAATCTTCTGTTAACAGGTGTCCCTTTTCAGGCTTTCTGCTGCCCAGAAAAAAGGTACCCAGATGTCCACAACTCTTTGTTTTTATTGTCTCGTATTGTCCTAATCCAAGTTGTCCAAATTATTATTTGGCACCCCCTGCCCCCCCTGCCCCAGCTCTGGCCACAGATCTGGCCACAAACACCAAGCCTAGCCAGGCTCAGGTGGCCCTATGCAAGCCCCGGGTGAGATATTAACTCTTTCAGTACTTCAATCATCCCTTGAGATCAAGAGACAAACACGTAAAAGAGCAACATAGAGACATCAAAGCCGGTAAAGGAGAAGTAAGGTCCCAGATGGGAGGGATGAAGAGACCCCTTGATCTAAAATCCCCTTATAAAACTATAAAGAGGACTCTGTTTCCCTCTATCACATAAAAGCACGAGTGTTCAAAGATGAAAAGTTCAAACTGATATCAAGCAAGGGCCTCCATACCAAAGTAAGCAGATGTTAAAGTAGCTATGATCCTATTAGAAATTTAAACAGAAAAAAAGAGTAGTCCTGTACCCCCAAGAAGAAAAATATCTCTGTTCCTAGAGATTAAGATGATTTTAGAGATAGATAATAAGAACTTTTACCTTTAAACAACTAATCTTTAAAACAATACCCCATAAGTTAACATGACCCATAAACACAGCTGTGAGAAAAGCTTATAGAAAATAAGAGGGACTTCACGATTACAGATTTCCCTAGGCAGCTGCTCTTCTTTAAAAAAATTGAGAACCATGAGAAAACTATTTTCCTTATAGAAAAATGCTACAGTGGCAGGGTGGAACATTAACAAGAAGAGCTTCTCTCCCTAAGTAAACTAAAGAAAGCCTATTCTAGAGGTGATAAACTAACTGAAATTTTAGGTTTTGTTTCTTTACATTGTTAGTAAGAAAAAAAAGGCTGTGGGGGGAAAGGAAGTATTCTGAAAGTTTGTTCTGTTTCTTATGACTCTTTCTTTTAGTTACTGCTAATAAATTTTTCTTTATACCCTTTTAAAGTTTTGAGCTTACTTTACCTTTCTCCTAATCCTACCACTCAGTAGGGAGTGCACTAGTGATTAACCAACACTAAACCCACCACAGTGATGTAAGAATTTCCTCAGTTTCAGCATAAACCAATTAATCAAATTTGTCTTTAATATGAGTAGAGCAGGATATGCAGTTTATAAGTCATACATACAATTTCAACAGAAAGACCAGTTCATTTGTTCTATTAAAAATGCTCAACTTGTAAGTCATGTCATATAATTCCTTTCTCCTTCAGCCAAACCATTGATGTGTCTATGCTATCTCAGTAACTAGGAAGTCTTCAGCACAAATAAAGCCAAGAGAAATCTATTAGTTGAGAAACTGGGATCATCCATTCAGTTGTTTCAACTTGATAGCTTCATTTTGAACAAAAGCTGTATTCTCTCCTCACTTCATAGTTATACCTAAAGGAAATTCTCTGTCTAGTTTTCAAGGGGGGAAAAAAGGCTGTGATGGCACACAGAGAAATGTGACTGATATAAGCAAAACCAAAGAAAAAGATGTCTGTGCTGTCACAAAGGCATGGTTGAGGAGCAGAGTTTTGGATTCATGCATAGTCCCAGAGGACAAAAGTACTACATTAGCATCATCTTTCAATAAACTCAGGCCTCCAGGAAAACATTTCTATTACACAAGGAAGCAAGAAGCAAGCTGTGCTACCCCTTTTGGGATGGGAAAAAATGCTCTTTCCATTCTGACTTGCTTTGTCTTTATGTTAATAGGAAAACAATCTTTGTTTCAGCCAGTGGTACTATTTGCCAGAGAAAGAAACTATATTCAGTCCAGCCAGTGCAAACATATCATGCTACTGAGTATCATGCTACTGAATATTTTCTTCACTTTATTTTTTCAGTCCCAATAGCCTCGCTGGGATATTAGCATGCAAATTTTTCAGAGCATAAACCCATAAGGAAGTGCAATATTGACAAAAGTACAGTTACATGGCTCATCAAAATATTCATACTGAGTGTACAAAAGTAGAGCATAAATCTGTATCTACAGCTAAAGCAAAAGAGAAGATGGAGATAACAGAGTCCTAATTATGTATGGCTTGCTTTACACACAGTATAGTTGGAGATGAACATGTAAAATAAAAAAGTATATGTTCATGCTATACAAATCAGAAAAGCACCAAAAACTAACCAAGATATTTAGCGTTCCCAAGGTCACTTAAAACTGCTTGCTAACAATATTTCATCCAAACATAAGGAAAAAACCAAAATAGGGCAGGTCATTGGGAAATGTTTTGTTTCCTTTTTTTTTAATTCTAAAGAAAATATAAGAAAATTCTGAATGGTAAGTTAATTGAACTTTAAATGGTGTTTGTCAGCAGAAATTACTGTACTGTGCGACAGCATACCCAGGAATTCTTAGTGTGTTCATTATGCACGGACACTGGCTGAAGCTTCATTTCAGGAAACAGAGGCTGCATCTTTGTTTCACCTATTAGCTAAGACAAATCTCCCGTGTCCTTCAGTTTTCTCACTTGCAGAGATGTGTTTATATTGTTTTATGTGATGGCTAAGGCAGTAATGAAAGTAATACATGAAGGCAAAATCTTATCTTAAATGTACAAAAAAATATGTGTAAAACATGAAATACATTTGTCACTAAGGAGCTTGTTGGGCTTTATGATTCACACCCAGTAAGCTTATTTACAGAATCACAGAATGGTTTAGGTTGGAAAGGCCCTTAAAGATGATCTGGTTCCAACCACCCTCCTATGGGCAGGGACACCTCATGAGCTTTGTGGCAAGAGAACTCTGACTCAATATCAAAATATTTGTAGGCAGCTACATAAAACAGAAGAAGCAAATTTTCTATCAAATACTACTTTGATCAACTAATTGTAAACTGCTTATTGGAACTATTTAGAAATATGCTTATTTCATTTAAAATTTATTAGAAAATATAGAGTTAAGGATAAGAATAGGATTTCACAATTATCTATTCAGTTCCTGGTAAGATTCAGATTTTCATTTCTGAAAGAAAAGTAGAGAATAAGCTCACTAAATTTACAAACTACTCCAAGACAGAGTAATGCATGTACATAGGAGCTCAGGATAATTCAAATTGTTTCAATTGGAGCTCTAGCCTGAAAAGTGGGGAATGCACTTCAGAATACTTTGAAGGACAGATAAAATCATAGAACTATAGAATCACACATTCATTTTTGGTTATAAAATACCTTTATCCCTTCTGAAAGGTTTATAATCATTCACTGCAAAACTCCAGTTGTGCAAGTCATTCCACCACATTTCTGTGACTGTCCAGGGCTTCTCAGACACTGTCACATGAGCTTCAGGGTCCTGGCATCTGCTTCAGCTCCTCCTGAGCTTTCCCTGGTTTGGGAAACTTCTTTTTATCTGCCGTTTCTTGAAGAAGTCTGGGTTTGGGTGTTGCTTTTCAGGAAGATATGAATCAGCTCTAGAGAGACCAAAGATGAGTTTAGAGAAACAGCAGAGATCTGGAAAATCTGACTAATGAAAGCACATGAAAAACATCGAGGCAAGAGACAAACTGATCTGCAAATGCCAATTGTTTAGTTATAAAAAAGTATAAACCCTTTTTCTTGTCATTTGAGTGAAGAACAGACAATAGGCAGCTGAAAGGGAGGAAGGGAAATTGAGATTAAGCTCAACAAGGCACAGAACTATTGGAAATCAATATCAATGAAATATATTCCATTTCAAGCCTTGCAACCTTGAAGAAAAAACAAACAAACCAAAAAAGTTCCCCTGATTTGATACAACAAGTCCCAGTTTTGTGTGGGTAATGGTCATCATGATATGTTGAGGTATTTACTACACCTATCGTCTGTGATTTCTTTTCACTGCCCTGGTCCTGCTGGGCACACTACTGATGATACAATTCCAGGATATCCCCAGGTTTTTGCCTAGAGTAGTGGTGCTCTAGATATTAGGCTTGTTTTTATTGTAATTTTTGAAGAATTTTAGTCATTTTAGACAATGAGGCCAAGGAAAATATATTGTAATTTCCTTATTGAGAAGTATGTACTCACTCCACAACTCCACAACCACGACCAGAATTTTCTTTTTTTTTTTTTTTTATTATTATCCAAAAGCTTCATCCTCTCATGAAGGACTAGAGACAATTACAACCAACTTTATCAGCTACTGTGTTATCTCAGGTGACAGAAATTTATATGGGGAATCAAAAGATTCAACAGTGCTGATGATTAATATGAATGTTAACATAATTAGGTAAATAAAATAAAATCATAAAAAGCAGAAAGTAAAACTGAAGAAATTTCACACATACATGCATATACTCAGAAGGTTTGAATTTAAAGAATATATTAAAACAGGTAAAATAAAATTATTCCACATGTTGGAAAAGTCAGAATGATGACAATATTTGTAAATTTATTTCAGCCTCTCTGGTACATTAAAACCACATATTGGGGAAATTTTTACACTGAGTACCATGAAAATAACCTCATCATACAGAAGAGATCAGGTCTAAGGATGAACTATGGAACGAAACAAAATCTCCAACTACATTCATGGCAGGAAGCAGCAAACACCTAGTGAGCACTGCTGCTGAAGCTCAGTCTAATTATATGTTCCTTATTTGCTGAGTGTTTGACTTAAAACATCTGCAGCCTAAATTGCAGAGTTGTTGTAAACTGATGGCTGCACATTAAGTCAATGTGAACCATGTAGAAACATGTGAATCCCATCCAGTGTTATTGACAGACAGGATAAATCCCAAATGCACCAAATTACACAATGTAAAAGCAATAGTTCTTTACACAATAACCTCTCTGACTATCAGTCCCCATCTGTTTAGAACAGATTTTAAAAAGCCATTTATCATGGTGGTGTCAGAACACTGACATTACTGTTTATGAACCATTCATCTGTGAATATGATAAGTCCCAAAGAAAAATCCATGAGGAAAATCAATTTGGCCTCTGTGGAGGTAGAGGTTGTTGAGCCAAATGCTACAAAACCATGCTCACTAGAGCAGCATTGTGAATTCTACATAAACTCTGCACTACAGACAACAGGGAAAACAACAAGATTAGAACAGGATTAGAATGCATAAGTAAAATGGAAAAAAAAGAAGAAAACAACCTCTATTCTTGATGCCTCAGGCTTTAGCTTTTATATTTTTCAGATTCTCTGCTGCTTTAGTCTGTAGGTCTGGGCTTCACATTAAGGGATGGTGAGCTCTCTTCACAGAATAGGGAGACAAAACAATTCCTTCTCTAGTGGGGACCAAGGACAAATGATCCAAATTTCAGGCCCAAGAGCATAAACAACAGCAGACAAGAAGGATGGGACTTCTTAATCTAAAGCTGTAATTGGACAATTAACTCCAATATGATAATGGACCAGAACTTATAAAAGTGTGGGACCTTGTGACCAGTGGTCCATTTTGGGACCATTTTGGGTTCATCTTGCGTGCAGCCCTGGCTGGGGTCTTGTACTGCCCAAGGTGAATCCATTGAGGCCTCCAATAAATACCTACTTTATTCTTTAACTCCTGCCTAGTCTCTGTTCCAGGTCAGTCTTCACAAGGCACCACTCTGATTCCAGCATTTTCTAAGTAATAGGTTACTTAATTTACAGTGTATTGGTGTTATTCTAATGTGGATTTATTTTCTATGTACCACCTATAATGATACACATGAGAAATGTTCCTTATTTTTGAAATAATATTTAAGGGCAGACTACTGTTGAAAGAAACTTATATTCCATTATCTTATGGCTCTGAAATGCATGAACCCTTCATGTATTTATAATGTGTGTCTCAGAATAAGAGAACCAGAAAGATTCCTAATTGTTAAATTAATCTAAATTTTTCCATTCTTTGATGCTGATTCTTTAATTTCACAAAACTTAATCATTTCAATGGCTGTTTCTTAGTCCACATACTTGCATTTTTTCATCAAGTCCAAGTAATTTCACTTAATTTCCTGAAGTAAAAGAAGTTGAAGCATCTGCTCTGCTCTTAGTGTCTAAAATGAAAAGAAATTATTTACAAGAGAGAGAAAGGCCCAATATAGCCCAAACTGAATTGCTGCATGCTTGTCTCAAAGAACATTTACTCTGCTTTGGTATTTTCCTTCATATTTATGTGAATTTCACTAATAAGATCCGTGTAAAAAATTAACATAATACAGATTGTGTCTAACAAGACATTGTTTGCTACAGAGTCTTTAGTTCAACAGAGAATGCCCAAAAAAAGTTTGGTAAATCAGTTTGTTTGATTCTTTCTTCCTTGTTTTTGTTCTCTATTTTGTTCTCTGCTACTTCATCAAGTATGGTTTAGCATAAGCAAGTTAACAACATTCAGCAGTCCCAAGGAAAAGGATCAGGCCCTTGTAAAGAAACGTGGGGTTTTATGTAATCAAACATATTTTTATGTCTCCTGTAAAGTGTGTACTACAAAAAAAAATATCTCAGCAGCATTTTCAGCTACTGAATACTTGGAAACAGTATGAAGAGACACAATCTATGTTCATCAAAATGGATCTATAAATCATGCATATAATCCAACATGAGCTCTGCTATCCCGGGCACTTACCAAAGGAACACTCCCTGTGAATCTGAGTTACAAAATTTCAACAAAAGCTTTTCTGGTTAAATAAACCACTTAACATATTTAACAGAGTACTTACATTGTGCTCTAAATCTTAGGAAGGTGAAAGTTATCCAGTGCTTTTTATGATTCCTATGGGGAGCAGTTATCTGGTAAGTCTTTGTTTTAAGTTTTTACAAATTATAGTCACTAAACAACTTTCTTTCAATATTTTAATGCAATGAATTTTTTGTGTGTGTGTTTTAACCTATCCAGAAGCAGCCAGTGGTTGTAGAAATTCCTAACAAGTTGGAAGTGTTTCAGGGTGCAGTACTGACTCCTTCTTCTGGCTCATTCAAAATTCCTTTTCGGTATCCTAAGGTGTGTTGCAAGGAGGCTGAAATGGACTAATAAATTACCATCTCTCTCACCCTCACTTCTGCTGCTTCTTCTGTTTTTAGACACTACAACTATTGCATTATCTCAAAATTCAAATGAATGTTATTGCAGGAATAGGTCATGACTTCCTGCAAAATCCAATTGCCTTCTTCCCTTAAAAATAGTAATAGAAAATGTACTGAGAAAAGGGAAAATAATGTCTTTGCCATACATTGCTTCCACACGGCTTCAGTAACCCAAATTTCAAAGAAATTACTTTTAATTGGTTAGAGATGAAGAGGAGGTATATTCTGGATGATAACAAAAATCTTTTGAGCTCAAAGTGAGGGCAGAAATGAAGAAGGGAGCAGCTCAGAACACCTAACCCAGGGCTGGACCCCAGAGCAATGGTCAAGTTCCTGTTTGCTCAAAAAACAAGTACCTACTACTCCTAGAGGGAAGAAAGAGCAACAGATGGACCCAAGAGTCAACCCATCACTGCTGGTTTCTTAGTCCAGTCAGTTGCAGCTCTTCTACCACAAAGCCTGTGATCAGTCTTCAATAGAATTTTCTAGCACAGAAAACCTTGAGCTCTCTAAAACTTCAGTTTTGAAATTAGTTAAAAGTAGAAAGGGTCAACATGAACAAACCAGAAACAATAAAACCCAATCCCATTAAGTGAAGAAATTTAATAGAAAAAGGAATCTATACACGTTTCTTCATACTGTAAAACAAGAAAGCATGTCATGTCCTTTAAAACAATGAAGCAGCAAAGGCACTACAGCACACAGCTGTTAACAAAATTCAATTTTAATCAAGTGATAAAGAGCAAAAGTTCCTGGCTACAACTCAACATGCTGATGATTTGGGCATTAAAAAACTTGAAATAAAATGAAAGAGATAGGCAATTTATGTTCAGGGAGGCAAAGGAGACTCCTGCCACTTCTTCATTTATTGTAAATACATTAGGAGCTAATTCAATGGGCCAAAATTTCCAACAGCATTAAAATAATTTGCACTATTGTAACAAAATTACTGTAAAACATAGCAGGAGAATCAAAGAAGGTAAGGTGAAATAAATCTGCATATTTTATTCAATTTTCCTGCTAATAAACAGCTGTTGCACAATCTCAAATGCTTGGTTCAGTTTAATTTTATATGTCTAGACAGACAGAAATTTAATCTATTTTCCTGAGATTGTAATCCTCTCCCTTACAAACTGTTGAGAGTCTTACTTTGATGTTCAACTCATATCTCAGGACAGAGCAATGAAGCCTTGTCTTTCAAGGCTTCCCTTCATCTACCCTTGCTACCCTGTGACTGTTTACCGTAAGAAAAAGAGTGACCTATAAGGAAGTTTCGAAAAACAATGGGAAAAGGAAACAAAAGTCTTGATGATAGAAAAACAAATATCTTATTTTAATATTTTGATTTTTCAGTGAAATCATAACATCTGACTAGTAAAGCAATGCTTTGTGGTGTAAATGGGACACCTTTATGCTCTTACACTGAAGGGAAATTAAGAACCAAAATAGAGCAATTTTGTCAAACTATGTAACAGTCAGGGATGGATCTTCATCTGATCTAAAGCTCTCTGTATACCTTACCATGAGTGGAGCTCAGATATGTTATGGTCTGACTATTCAGACCATTAAGTTAAATATAGTTTTTTGAATGGGGTAGTCACTATTGATGAAACATTAACATTTGTAGTATATTACTGCCTCTGAATGTGATTTTTACTGGAGTTTTCTTAGTCTCTTTTAATGATTTTGCACTGTGAAAAGAACATTTTTAGATGAAAGTGTGTAATATCGATGAACATGTATTTGCTCATGCTGGAATAAATATTTTGACAACATAAGTTTCTGAAAAAGCTCATAAGTCTGTGAAGATCATTACAATTCTTTTTGGATAATGGCCAGTCTCAAGTTCAGATATTCAAATTCCCTGCATTACATCAGTGTGAGAATATTCCAGAGACATCTTCCAGAGAGATCATAGAAGTAACATTTATAGTTTAGGATTGCTAGAAAGCCTGAGAACAAAATATAATTTTCAACCTGTTAGAATTCAGGGCCTGTATAAATAGTTATAGAGGATCGAGTATCACAGAGCTGAGGCTTCTGAATCTCTTGACACCTTTTAGATCATGTGGTAAAGGTAAGTCCATGAGCATTGGACCCACTCACAATCCTTTTCTACTTTAATTTACTGAGCATTCACCTTCTACATAAATTTCCCATTCACATAAGTAAAATCAACACATCACACATGTGGAAATAAGTCAACCAGATAAAAATAAAATAACTCACAGCTGTGTCACCTTTCTTACTTGAACATCTCAGCAGAAATCAAACATCTCTGGCCATGTGTCTCATGGGCTGGTGTGACAGAGAACTTTCTGACTGGACCCATAAATTAGCTATTGCTGTCTGCAACATAATGTAAGAAATGAGCTAGATATAAACTTTATAGGAGTAATGTTTCCTTGATAAAGCCGTTTGTATTCCAGAGTTTTTGGCAATATGACATTACATAATTGCTTGGTTTTGTGTCTGAAGCCCACCATATAATACAAGCAATACAATACTGTTTGTATAGTCCACAACACATTACAGTAGCAAAACAAAGCACTACCATCTGCTTAACCTAATGCAGGACCAGTAGTCCCAAGGATATCAGAAAGACCACTTGACACAGGTGAGCATAGCAAAAGCACAAGTCTTTTCCATATTGGAGAGTTACAATGGAAAAACATCTGGTCTAGCTTCTGAGCTCCAATAAAATCTACTAGCAATAGCAACAACCATGAACAGTAATTTCCAGTTACTCTAAGGACTACCCATCATGGATCAGTGAAACCAAATCATCCTGTTTTCATGGGTAGTGGGATACAAGCAGCTTCACTGGGAAAAAATAAAAAGCAAATGGTAAGGGAATGACCAAACCCTGCTCAGTGGAGCTTAGCAACAGGACAAGAGATAACAGGCAGGAAGTGATGCACAGGAAGTTCTGCCTGAACACAAGGAAGAATTTCATTCCTTAGCAGTGACAACTCTGGAACAGATCACCCAGAGAGTGTGCAGTCTCCACTGGAAATATTCTGTAACCATCTGGACACAATCCTGTGCCACATGCTCTGGGATGACCCTGCTTGAGCAGGGAGATGGGACCAGATGACCCACTGTGGTCCCTTCTAACCTGACACATTCTCAGATTCTGTGAAAATGCATAATTTCTTTCTAATAATTAGAGAAGGGCAGCTTTTCCAAGCTTTCATAATATTGATAATCTCCTTAGTTAGAAATAGGCCAGATGAAATGTGACATTACTCCAAATGTGACATTACTCCTAATGGGGTCCTTGAGTTATGATCTACCTGAAATAATGCTTTTGAGCATATTGCTACCTTTTTTTATCAACTCTCTCTCACATGCCAAAAATCTTCAGCCACCTCTCTTGAATCTTTAACTAGTAAACAGTGCATATTATACCAAAGTATTCCACCAGTTCTAGCCATAGGACGGCTCTCAGTGTCTAGTGTGTACTTTTGTAAACAGCAATGCCTTAGAAAATTATACCTCTGAAAACTAATGAAATTGTTTATTTTCATAGTCTTCAGTAGTAATGGTGCAGTTCATATGCATTTTACACTAGAACTTAAGGGCAATTAAAGCAGTTTAAAGCAGTTACTATAGTAGCAGTTCATGACCCAAGGGGGAGATATGCTATTTAAATCAGGTTGGTTTTTTATGTATTTATAAGTTGTCTTGATAACCACAAATCTTTAATTTTTACAGATTTTAGATTTGATCCTCTATGCCACTAATTGCTATTTCCCAAGTCTTTGAAAATCTGTCATGGAGATGTAGAAAGTGATAAGTTTTCTCTGAGCCTCCTTTTCTCTGGGCTGGCCCCCCCTGGCTCCCTCAGCTGCTCCTCATAAAACGTATGCTCTAGCAAGCAATAATGGTTTTGGCACAAAGGCTCAAATGATGGTATATTCTCCCCTTCTGTTATTTCTGATAATTATGGGGCAAAAGAAGACTTCATCTTGTAAATACAGAGACATTTATGAGATATTTTCTTCTTTTGCACACTACCATTTGTGCAAAAAACTGTAAAACAGATTTCTTGGACTGGGCTGTAAGGTGCTGGTAAGTATCTGGACTGAAGAGAAGATACAAGAACATGAAAGGACTCTGATATCATCTAAAAACTTTAATCATGCTTCTAAAACATCTGAGATTAAAAAAAAATTAGATGGGGAAGGAACTTGATTCACTTTCGAAAGATAATTTAAACAGTTCCTACAGTGGTTTAATGCTGGGATAGGGGTAGGTATCCTAAGAAATACCTACTTAAATTTAGTCATGATCCTTGGTAGACAAGAAAATGGGACAATTTCATACTGCTGCCTCAAAAATATGATCACAATTGTCAATGGGAAATTAAATAGCATGAAATTAGCAGCAGTTCTGAAAGGATTTAGGGAGTCAGTTTTATTTGGCTTTATAATATAGGTTTTTGTTTTGACTAAAAAAAAGAATCTCTTTAATATGCTTGTAAAATAACCAAAGCTAAATTCTGCTCAAGGGAACATCGTTTGGCATAACAATATTTCTCACAGGCTTAGACATATCATATCTATCATATCTATAAGGTAATTCATTTGAGTTTGCAATTGCAACATGAACAGAGTAGGAAAGTTTCTTTCTTTTACAGGCTGGAAGAAATAAAATCACTTTTCTGTTTCTCATATGCGTATCAGGGGTAACTGCACTGAAATTCCCTCACATTCAAAAACCAGTAAAAGATATTACTGTCAAGTGAAAGCAGATGTTTAAGAGATGGAGTTAAAAAGCAGTTTATTTTTCCAATAACAGGTGCTAACAAAGAAAATAAAATAAAAGGCCATATTCAGAAAAAAAATGTGCATCACAGAATCATAGAATCACAGAATGGTAAGGGGATAGACTGTAAAGATAATCTAGGCCCAACTACTTAACATGGGCAGGGACATCAGGTTCCTCAGGGCCCCATCCAACCTGTCTTTGAGCACTTCCAGGGATGGGGCATTGTGTTGATTTTTTTGCAGCAGGGGAGGGCCGCAGAAGTGTCTTCTGGGAGAAGCTGCTAGAAGCTTCCACCATGTCTGACAAAGCCAATCTCTGATGGCTCTGAAGGTGGTCACGTAATCACAGAGGAGGTACCAACCTCTCATTTAGAGAGGTTGATAACTCCTCTGTGATTACATATTTAGGAAGAAAATCAAAACAGTGCAAGCACAGGATTTTTTTCCAGGGATGGTGAGGCGCTGCTGCCAGAGGCCATCCCCGGTGCAGCCTGCAGCAATGTGCCGTGGCTGCTGCCATCTCAGTAAGCCTTGCCTGCCTGGCCAGCCCTGCTGGGGGCAGAAGGGCAGGGAGGGTGGCAGTGGCTTCTCTTTCCCAGCACCCCACATGAGGAGAGGCGTTAAACAGTGGCAGTGCTGCGGTGACTGGCATTGCCCACTCGGCGCTGGCACGGCTGCACGGCTAGTGGTGAAAATATGGTGAGCAATTCCCTGACAGAACCTAGACCAGATCAGACTCTCAGTGCTGCGGGATCCTGTAGAAATCTTTGAATTGGTGGAACTTGTTAACAATGATGCTTATAAGAAGCAGTAGCACTTCTAGTCAGAGAAGAAGAGGAAGTGAGGAGATGTGAAAGAAAACAACATGGCAGCACCATGGTCAGTGGAAGGAAAGAAAAAAAATGAGGGGGAGGGGGTGCTTCAAGCATCAGAGGTGAGATTTCTCTACAAGCTGTGTGGAGGGCCATCACAAAACAAGCTGTTCCCTGGTACTGCATGAAGTCCATGGGGGATGCAGAGATCCACTCACAGCCTGCAGGAAAAGTGCTCACACCAGAGCAGGGGCATGCCAGAGAAAGCTGTGACCAGTGGGAGACTCTATTAGAGAGAGGGCCCCTGCTGCCAGAATAGAGAGAGAGAAACCTTGATTCCAAACTAGAGCAGCCAATCCTTAAAAGACTGCAGCCTGCCATGGGATGAGCAACCCATGCCACATAAGTTTTGGGAAGATTCTTTGCCCATGGAAGGGACCCCATAGCATAGCTGAGAATAAACTCCCTTCCCTGAGTGAACAGATCTCGAGTGACAAATTGACCAAAACCCCCATACCCTGTTTCCATGTACTGTCAGTAAGAAAGAGGAAAGGTCTGGGGGTGAAAAAGCTGTTTTAAAGGCTTATTTTATTTCTCATTATCCTCCTCTGACTCTGTTAATAATAAATTTCCCTTATATCTTTAAATTAGAACCTGTTTTGCCCTTTGAGTAGTTTTCTCCTAGTCCTTAACTCATGAATCCTTCATTTTTTTTCCCTCTCCTCTGCCCAACTACAGCAGAACAGACTGAGTGAAGGACTTTTGTGGGTGCCTGGTGTTTGTCCAGTATCAAAGCACAACAAGCATCCAAAAACCTGTAACAACACCTCACCACCCCCACAATAAAGAATTTCTTCATAATAGTTAGTCTAGATTTCCTCTTCCAATTCGTATCCATCACTCCCTGTCCTGTCAGTAGAGTTCCTGATAAAAGTCATTCTCCAGCTTCCCTGTAAGGCCCCTTCAGATACGAGAACATTGCTATGAGTTTTCCATAAAATGTTCTCTTCTCCAGGCTGAATAGACCCAACTCTCTCAGTCTGTCTTCCTAGTGTAGGTGCTCCAGTCCTCTTATCATCTTCATGGCCTCCTTTGGGCTTGCTCCAACAGTCCCCTGTCCTTCCTGTGCTGGGACCTCAGAGCTGGATGCAGCCCAGGATTTTTTTGGCTTTCTGGGCTATGAGCATTCACTGCTGGCTCATGTTGGGTTTTCGTCAACCAACACCACCAAATCCTTCTCCTCAGCGCTCCCAATCACTTCTCCACCCAGCCTGTTGCTGTGTCTGGGAGTGCCCCATCCCAGGTGTCGGATTTTGCACTTGGTCTTGTTGAACTTCATGCAGTTCTCACTTCTCCAGCCTGTCCCAGTCCCTCTGGATCCACCCCTTCTCTCCAGCATGTGACTGCACCACAGAGCTTGGGGTCATCAGTGACCCCGCTGTCCACTGGCACCAGCAAGGAATCAGCCCCAGCACTGACCTGAGGGAGCCCATTCATCTCTGGTCCCTACATGGACAATGAGCCATTGGCCACAACTCTTTGTGTGAGGCCATCCAGCAAGTTCCTTATCCACTGAGTGGTCCATCCATCAATCCAAGTTAAATCCTGGCTCTCGATTTGAAATTCTTTTTGGTTTGAAATGCTTTTTGTTTTGGACAAGAAAAAAAAAAAGTAAACAAAACCCAAAAAATCCCAAATCTGGAAGTGTGGTATAGTGTCACTGGCAGGCAGGAAAAGGAAGGACCATGAACTTGCATGACAAGCCATTTATGCAGCAACTTTTATCTCTTATGTTCCATAACAACTGCACACACCAAGACTTTCAGAGACAGATTTCAAGACTGACTCAGGTTCAAAACAACTCTTGCAAACAGGTCTGCCCAAGCACCTCAGTCGTTTAAAGTATTGATGAGGAAGATAGAAGGTTTTACAATGCATTTGCAGTGTCCTAGAGAACAAGAGAGGCATCTGTAGAAAAAAAAAGGACTAAAAAAGACCTTGAAAAGCATATGTTAAAAAAGAGAAAAAAAGATTAAAAGTGTCAGAGAAAGTGTAGGAGAAAGAATGTGCACAGGTGACAAGTATGATACATAAGGGAAAAAAAAAAGAAAGAAAATCATTTTACCAGTCTAAATAGCTGTCTTTTCACTTTATTTTATTCCTTACCTGTAGATAGTGCAGTAAGGTCATAAACCTATAAAATTACTTGTTCCTCATATTATCTCACCAGGTAATACCTCAACCACATTGAAAGAAAGCCACTTGAACTTCAATGGTTCCATCCAGCCAACACCTAGCTATAAATTTAGTTAACTGCAAAATAAGCTGAAAATTATCTTTCTGTAGAAAAGAATCTGTTCTTCCCAAAGCTTCCACAGTGCTCTTGAAGTATTGGAGTTCAGGGGAAAAAAAAATCTCGGTTCTTTTTAAAGCATCGTTGACAACACGTTTGGATGATGCAGAGGCTCAGTTCTAAATACTTTTTTTTCAAATTTAATGTGTTTTCCCCACATTTCTGTCTGCAGGAGGCGCCATACCACCTAAGATATAACAAAACTAAAAATGTTAGTTCAAACAGAATTTGCAGAGATAGTGTGGCAGTCACCAAAGATAAACATTTTGTTGCAGGTTTATTTGTAATACTAAATTTTATTTCTGGACAAATCAAAGTTTTTACCTACAAAATTCAATATTTCTCTTTTTGTTTTATAATCTAATGTTTTTCTCTTAAAAAAGGAAACAAACACCAAAAAACCAAAACCAAACCAAAGCCTCCCAGTTTATAGACTAATTTCAAGTTACAACATCACTTGGAAACAAAATGTTTTGACTTTCCAGAGACTGTAATTTGGAAAATGGCAAGTGCAAATAGCAAGTTCTTCTCAGTGATCAGAATTGTTTTTCAAATACAACTCAGAATTGTAAATAATCTTTAATTTTATTTTTTTTCTGCCTGTGGGGAATCAGTTGTTCTTTTTCCCTTGCTCTACTCCCCCAAACAACCAAACACTGTGGGTTATGATCATGACTGATATTTTTGAGGAAACGGTTGGCCATTGTCAGATCTTTAACATGGTCAGCAAAGCTCTGAAATTCTAAAGGTGAATCATTTATTGATCTGAGATTAATCGCTGCATAGGAAACATTGTAGTGTTCAAGAAACTACTCAATAATACCTGTGCTTCATAAGCACATTCCTGTTTTCTATTTATTGTGGAAAAAAAACACTACTGCTCCTTTATTTTGTGTTCATTGCAAGCATATGTAAATTTCTATATGAGGCTATTCATATTTTGAAATGGAATTTGTTTTTCTTACCAAAAATCTATTTCATCATTTATACAAAATATTTTGTGTTAACTTTGTTATTTGGATTACCACCATGTATGGATACACACATACACAGACACACACACAGACACACAAACACAAAAATGTAACTGGGACAAAAAGTGGTTTAACCCCTGAGAGGTCACAGCTCACAGCTTGATAGTCTTTCAAGCCTTTTTTTCCCTTCTTCTTACTTTTGAAATATGCAAAAGGTGTATTTTTCAGAAGTATTTAAGGACCTTTTTTTCAATTGTGGTTCTATCTTACAGAAACAAAAAAAAAAATTCCAGTCACTTTTCAACATGAAATAAAAAGCAAAATCAAGGCAATGTTGCCTCCATGGTAGCCTCTGGCATTATGCTTGAAATCCTCATGAAACCTAATTTTCAGAAAGTGAAGTATTCTCTCTGAAAAATCTTTTCATTTTAGTGTTCGCTGAGATTAGATGCTCACAATCACTGGTCAGTACAGACTTCCCAGTTTCATCCTGAACCAGGGGACATAATTTTTTTTTTTAATTAATTTATCATTTGAACTCATGTTGAAGCCTGAGATTTCTTTTTTTGCCTACTGATCTTCACAATGCCCTCATAACCAAAGATTTGTCCTACCATCCCCAGTAAGACTTCACATAAGCTGCTGAAGCAAATTGAGCATTATGAATTATTCATAGTGACCACATATTTTGTCCAGTCCTGTTTGATTTGCTTGAGACCCTTACACAGAGGCAGCTCAGTGATTTCACACTACCATGTAAAATAGACACAAATATTGAGATTAAAGGATGACTTCCCAAAACAGATGAAATCAACTCTCTCCTCAAGCGACAAACCTGTCATAAAAGCAGCATGGCTAATGGATTTGTAATGCAGGTAAAAGGTTTTAGTCAAAGTGAGACAAAGATGTGATTGACAAGAACAATTGTACCTTTTAGTAATATTCTCAGAGCTGAAGGGATATAATGGAAACAGTTATTTGGCTAGTCCTGCCTCCCATTATCTGCCTCTTTTCACCATTCTGCAGCAAAGGCTATATTTATCTAGATGGGTAATTTATATTTACTACTATTTCAGTACTTGGCACATATTTTGATAGCTATGGAATGTTCCAGAATCACATTTTGCTGCAAAAATGCTGGAGCTGGAGGATGAGGTATAAAAGTAGCCAGTCAATTTTTCCACGGCCATTAAAGTCCAGCAAGGGTAAAACTCAGCAATGTGAGTTATGGAGGCCAGGGACAGGCAACTCATCACAATATCTGCCTGACAGAAACTTATCCTCAGAAGCTTTGTGGGCCAGGACTCCTCCCTTCTCTCTGCATTTCCATCACCAACATACTGAATGCAAATATTGTCTCCAGGGATTTGGAAAGTGCTGGTTCCTCCTGAGTCTAGTATAGTCTGTGGAGTACAGAAGATTTTCCCCCTTAATTGGAGATTATTCATATCAAATATGTCCAGAGAAGCTGCTTAGCAAAATAAATATATGGCTCTTCATGTAACCTCAGTTGATTTTTAAAGTGCTCTGCTTCCATATTTCTGAATAATCCAGAGCTTCAAGAAGACTTTTAAAAAATATCTCTACTAGAAGTTCAGTAATTATATCAACCTTAAAAAACAACAAAAAAAGAATATAGCATTGGTTAATAAGAATCAAATCAACTTTATACTTAACATCAACATGTATTCATTGTTAAATTTTGTTTACAGGAAGGAAGCTAGACTAACTTTACTGATTTTAAAGTAATCTTAATCTTAATGAGAATTATCATGTTTGCTTCAAAATAGCTAAAAGCCTATTGAAAGAAATGATAAAACTGCCTAAAGTTCAACTGGTTAAATACTTTCCTGGACAATGCTGAAGCTGGTAACACTTCACCCTTAGACTTTGTAGGATCTAAGTCCATGTAAGCATCTCATCAACCTGGGATGTGCTCAGGATCTCTGATGAAAACACATTTACCTTACTGTGAAGATCCAACTTTGTAATCAGTTCATATCACCTTAGAATATACTCATACAGGTTCCCTTCCCCCACCCAGTTCAGGAATTATTTCCTTGGAGAAAGTGGAAAAAATAACTGTTTATTTTACAAGAGAAAAAGAAATGAACAGTATTAAACAATAAAACCTCTTGTTGCTCTGAGGAGATAGTAGATTCAGAGTCTGAAGTCCTTTCTGTGGGTGTGGCTTGGCTCTCTTTCTCTCTCTTTCTCATTCTCTTTCTCTGTCTCTCTCTCTCTCTCTCTTCCCAGAGCTGGGGTTCAGCATCCCAGGCCCGGGCCCCTCCAGGCTCTCAGTGAGAGGGGGTCCCTGGCAGATGGTGTTCCAGACCACAGAAGAGCTGAACAGCTCCAGAAAAAGCCACTGTCCCAGGAAAAACTTTCTTGACTCAGCTCACAGACATGAAACTAGCTTTAAACGCAAAGGAAAGCTGCCCTCCCTCTATCCATGCTGCAGACAACATGCTGAGAGAAAGGAACCTGGGGAACTGTAAGGGACAGTCCGTAGTTTCCTTCATTTGCCTCACGATCATTGCAAGGACCCTGAAGACCCCTGACAGAAGCTCTGGCCTGGCTGAGGTGGTTGTTTTCTGGATGTTATGCCAAGTGATTGTTTGCAGGTGTGCTCACTGCTTTGAACAGGTTCTGACAAGCGGCGGCTTGTCCTTGCATGCCTGCACCTGCCTCACAAATTCTGACAAGCAGTGGCTTGTCCTTGCATGCCTGCACCTGCCTCACAGACCAAGGGGTCTCAGCACAATGGCCCATGAATCTTCCCCACCTTTTGGACAGATGCCACTCGCTTTGGATTGAGACTGTAAACTAACTTTTGAGATGACTTTGGTGAACCCTTACGGACAACAGCGAATCTGTGTGGCTGGACCATGAGGATTCCGTCTCGTTGGTAGCTATATTCCCCCTCCCCTCTTTTTCTTTCTATCCTTTATTTTCTTTTCTGATCCATCTATCTCATTTGCTGTTGGCCCTCAATAAAGGTGTATTTGTTGTGGCAGTCCCCTGCTGTTTGTCTTTTGCCCTTTTGGGATCTGGAAATGAACCACCATGACTCACTTGCCCCAGCGGATTGTGGCAGGGAGGAAGTGAAGCTGCTGCACACACAAACTGCATGCCAAAAATCATTCCACTGCTTCTCTCCCCACTTTTCCTCTTAAAGAAAAACGATTCATATCTGGACAAAAAGACACATGATGAGGATACTGGACCATACAGTCACTATAGGACACCACTTTAATGTGGAAGGAATATACAATAAGAGAGGTGGAGGCAATACTATAGTGCCTCGGGGTGTCACCCAAGAGCAAATCTCTTGTTCAGACACTACACAAAAAGAGGATAAAAAGACATTCTATTTTTATTTTTTTTAAGTGCATTTAATCTGAAGTAAGAGACAGACTGATAAAGAGAGAAGACAGAAATAAATAAAAGTGAACAGTAATACAGCATTCATCAGGCAGGTAGAAAGGATTTGTGTGTAATGAATCACAGATATTTAAAAATTGAAAGGCTAAGCTCAAAGACAGCTACACTTGAGGTAGCTGTCCTTAATACAATTCAGGAAAGCTCTTTTCCAAAAATAAGAACAGGCAAGAGGATAACGCAGAAATATTTGACTGAAAAATAACAAATTGATGCTTGGGTGTCTAGCTGATCAGTCAGTCCAGAGACCACAAAAAGTGAATAAATTAAGTCTTGAAAACAAAGGTAAGTGACTGAGATATGGCATGAGAGAGCTGAAAGAAGGGGCAATGCTTACAGGGTCAAAATCAGCAATGGGAGATAGTCTGGCTTGTGTTCCTTAACACTCAGATACAGCTGGTAAGCCACTAATGGAAGTAAAGTTATTTATTTATCTCCTGTTGGCATAGAACCAGTACCAGCAAAATTTATAATTACTTACTTACTAGAGAAAAAAAAATCCTTTATTTTTCTCTGATACTGTAGCCATACAAACTTCAAATGTTCCTAAAAATAACAAGTATAGCAGCTAAGCACATTTAATTAGAGAAACTAAGGTCCACTTTCATAATGGAAAATAAGTTTGAGTAAATTTTTTAGCTTCTCAAATCTAAACTATAATTTAGAAGAAACTTAACCATAGAATCATAGAATACCCTAAGTTGGTAGGGTCCCACAAGCATCATAAAATTCCAAGGACCTTAAGAACAGTAAAATTTAAGAGATAGCACCTGTCTGTATCAAACAACAGGAAATACAGTTTCTGCTACAACTACAGGCATAAACAGGAGAAAACTTCAGGATGCTGCTAACACATTCTGATTTGAAGTAGCAGATGAACTGATGTGATGCCTTATGTCAAGAATAAAAAATGCCCATGAGTAAAAGGAAGATATGGTAAACCCTGACAATTGGAAGATTATATATTTAGTTACTGTTTCATCATCCTGTCACAAAACAGCTACAATAACATCGCTACAATGTCTATATTTATACTATTGGAAGATTTCCATCATGTCAGGGACTTTCTGTATTTGATAGGGGGGACAGCAGAGCAGAAGAGATTGGGAACTACTGAATCAACAATGAAAATTGCTACTTGCACCTGTATTCAGGGAATGTAGACATCTAAAATGTAGACATTTAGACATTTTAGACATTATAACTGATTTCTGCTCAGCTCAGAAACAAAAAGACACTATTAGACACTATATTTCCTTCTGCCATTCACTTCCTGCTTCATGCTGCCCAAGTTCATGTTCTGATTATGAACTTGGCATGTGTAGTTCATCCAATATCACAGAGAAGATGGCATGTCCCTGTCCCTCAAAATAAAATTACAGCATTCATGAATGATTAGTCAAGCACCTCTCTTGCTTGACTGAATGCACTCTACCTGTACAGCTCTCTCATGACAGACCCACTTAGTTTTGAAATGATGTGTTTATAGTACATACTGGAGGGCAGAGATTGCCAAACTAGGGCTGGTTAAGTGGAGGTGGAACAGGCTTTTTAGACTGGCAGAGTGCAACGTGCAGCTGTTTTCCTTCTAGGGTCGTGCTATCTTTGCTGGGCAAAGACAGTAAAGGACATCAGACTGGAATGCAAGACTGTTGCAACATAATACCTTGCAATAGGGAAAGGTATTTTTAATTAAATCAATATGCCATCATCACTTCTACCTACCTCCTAGTAGGTAGGTAGCCTTAGTCACAGCTGAAATAATCTATCAGTTTTGTAAAGTTTTAGAGGTCTTTCAGCATAAGCTTCATTCTTTCAACAATGGGTAAGTTAATAATTTTGAAAGTATCACAAACTTTTTTCAGACAGAAAGAATGGAAAAAGAAGGAAATAAGATGAAGAAGAAAGATAAGAAAAATATGCAAAGAAATAAGAAGGTAGGATACCTTCATACAGCCTATGAACTGATAAAATATAACATTCTATTCTGAAGAACTACCAAAAAAAATAAACAATTGTAATTTGTTTTAAGGCTTGGAAGAATTGAGAAACTGTATCTTGATCATGCTACAGCAGGATTCCTTCTGTTCATTGCCATGTTGGTCATAATTAACAGGAAGACATTTTGCCAGTGCTTCAATTTACACAAAACCTTGCAGGATTCGTTTTTTACGTGTGAAAATCACCAGAAATTTGAGGGGAGCTGATGAAAACTTTGATTAGAAAAACACATAATTCTCCCTGAGAGTGTAGCAAGTCTGGACAATGGCTCAAGAAAAGGAATATTTTGAACTGTGATATTCCCAGATGAGTAAAATTTTTTTAGTGTTTTGAGATATGCTCTCCAACTGCTCACCATCCCAGAGGTGTTCAAGGAATGACTGGATGTGTCATTTAGTGCCATGGTGTAGTTAACAAGGTGGTATCAGTCAAAGGTTAAACTCAGTGATCTTGGAGGTCTTTTCCAATCTTAATGATTCCATGATTCTAACTCTTCGTGGAAAGATTTGGGTTTTATCTGAGAGGAGATACGAAATACAAGAAAGTCAAACTCTTACCAGATTAAAAGTATCTTCCATCCAGTTCATTTGCAGCACCCTGGAGGATATGTATGTTACATCTGTGACATTTGGAAGTGACAAATCTCTCACTGCCTTTATAAAACCAGCTGGTTCCTCTCCTGTGAACCTCTATTTCATAAGAGTGGAGAATCTGCAACAGATTTTAGTGGCAAGTTTTACCCCAGGAAAATAAATGCAGTGTTTCCTGGTGGTTTATAATATTAATCCTCCTCTTATAGGTACAAAAATCCCCAAACAACTAAAACCAAAACCAAACAAAAAAAACACCAAAATCAAATGCCAAGCCAGACAATGATCTGACAACAGAGATGTAAATAAACTTTCACCCCCAAAAAAAGTCAGAGAAGGCAGCATATTCTATTTCACAAAAGGAAGTTAAATTACCTCTGTGATTATTCAGGGAAAGACCACATCTTTAAAACTTCAGTGACTTCAGTGAGCTTCCATGACTTCAACACTTAAAAACATGCATAATTTTTCAGAATTAATCAGACTGTCTGATTAAAGATAAAGAAAGTTTTTCTTTGACGAGCAAGCAAAGACAGAAGTACATTGAGCAAGTTGTGGATCATGTATCTATTCATTCCTGAATTAATCTACCACAGCTGATGTTGATGACAAAGAAGCAAATAAAGGAAGCTCTTACTCATTACATTACAGAACTATGGGCAACACACCAGAGAATTACAATCTTTGAAGGTAAAAGGCCTTACCCAGACTCCTGCTTCTTCTAGTAGGAATGCAGTGTCTACAAGTGACCCTACAAGGACCCACTTGAATAAGAATTATGATTGGTATCATAAAAAATTTAGAGGACAGAATGGAAGTGTACAGAAAATAATTTATGTTTGATGAGTACCTACCATTACCTCCAAGAAAATAAAGAGTGGAAAAGAATCCAGAGGACACTCCTTCCAGCTGTTGATGCAGCTTTTAGGAATGAGTTAGGTCTGCCACCTGTAGACTTATCTGTAGTACACAGAATAAACACCTGTGTGAAATAATTTACCTTTAGTTTAAGAAGGGTGTCTTCTATCACAGTGTCAGAAGTTTTCAGTACATCTAAACTGGAAGAAGAACCAGTTATTCATCTTTATTGGACTGTAAACTTTTATCCTCTAAGCATCCCTCTGTTAACAAAAAAACGTAAACATTGTACAAAACACAAGACAGCTTAGCTTAATGATGCTCAATGAAGCATTAGAGCAGCATAATTTGATTCGTTTGATGCTTTAATAATGCAAAACATAGTTTCTGCTTTATTACATAGCTGTTAATGCAGAAATGACATGCTTAAAAAAGATTTACTATATTACTATTTGCATATAGGTTTGCTTAACAGATGAGTGTTTACTGCTCCTTAGAAATCAAAATATTTATTCAAGGCATTCTAGACTGAATAAAGACTGCCATCTTCTGCTGCAACTGCAGCAGACGGAGGTGCCCAGATTGGCCTCATAACATGACCATATGTTGCACTAGCATTTATCCAATAGGGAGTGTCTCCTCTCCCAGTAATGTAATAAAGGATGTGACTAGAGATATTTACAAAGTATTTGGGGGTTTACAACGTGCTTTTTCAATCGACATATCTTTATGCTTTTATTCCCTTTCTGAAGAACTGAGGGAGCAACCTGACAAAAGATTTAATTGAATCATGGATTATCCTGAGTTGGAAGGAACCCATAATGATCATGGAGGCCAGCTTGTGGGTCTGCACAACCACGTACCAGAGTATTGTCCAAACACTTCTTGAGCTCTGCTAGGCTTGGTGCTGTGATGACTTCCCCAGGGAGCCTGTTCCAGTGGCTGAACACCTCTGACTGAATGTTTTTTTCCCCATACCCAGCTGATACCTCCCCTGACAAAACTTCATGCCATTCCCTCTGATCCTTTCACTGGCCATCAGATTTAATGGATTACAAAATGCATTAATCCATCCAATTATGAAAAACTGAAACAGATTACAACTTCATTGCCAGCCTTCCCTCTCTACCCTGGCAGCATAACTGACATTACTGATGCCCATTCAAAATTAAAATTATTTAACTTAGCAACAGTTAATTTGTATGTGGTTCAAAAACTTGTGCTGACTTTACTCAACTTTCATATGCTCCAGCCATGACAAGTGGAAGAGCAGGCCAGAACCCAAAGGGACAATTTAGAATTCTGAGAAATTTTTTTTCTGTTTTAGCCCATAATTTATCAGGTATCCTATGAACTGTAAGTAATTTAAAAATATATATTAAAAATTAATTTTTATATATATATAAAGAGGCCAAAGAAACAAGATCCCAAACTAAAAGAAGTTTCAACATTAATTTGTCATCTAATTCAAGAGATAAAATGATAGTCCATGTGTCAGAGATTCAGCTGATGAACTTTTCTGAAGAAATTTTTCTTAGAAAATATTCCTTTGTTCACACAGAAATACTTCTAATGAATGTATGACTTAGTTTCCTAAGGATAAAAGTTCTTAAATTAGTTCTTAAAATCAGATATTGAAGTGTATGTGGGTCCTGGTTCAAATAGGCAAGGGGAGAAAACAGGCAAACATATCTCTGTCCCATGGTGGAAAAATCTCAAGTCAGAGCTGCTGGTGTTGTCTCCTTGAAGTTAATCATGTCTGTAGCCAAATATGTGTGAGACACATTGTGAGATACCCTTCTGCAGAAAGGACATTCATAGATTGAGAGTGAGAACTTAAATAGACTATACATGTCTAAATCCAGACTCTGATCTACATATTTTTTCCTTTTTTCATTCAGTGAATTATTAACTTTTACAAAACAGTATAGCTCCAGTGAGAGGCAAAAACATATTGATTACAGAACAACTATTTATTTAGGGTGTAAATACAGAGCTCAAGGAGATGTGCAAATTCCCTCTTATGGATTAGGTAGAACAGCATTTTGAAAAAACTTAGAGGTTGGAACATACCTGGAACATGGGTCCATGATGTCAAAAGCAAGTGCCCTGGTAAAAAAGCTACTGGATATTCTGGGAGTGGGGAAAGGTGATGAACATTGTTCTTCACCTTCTCATTTCTTTTTTCTTTCACTTTAACTGGATAGAAAGAAAAAAGATTTTGAAAAATCTCAACACTTCCACAGAACAAATTTCTATATAAAGAGATCTAACATTACTGACCCCTGTGATCTTTGGATACAAGTGATACAAGGAGGGCTGGGAATGATATCAAAATCAGGGAGAATGGAAACAAAAGAATACCACTGACATGAAGGAAGCAAGAGGGTACAAAAAAGAAAAATTCCTTGACATTAAAGAGGCAGAGCTGAAACAAAACACAGCAGGGGGGAAAAAAGAAGCAACAACAAAAATCGCTATCACTTATTTGAGGCAGTGACAATTTCACATCAAAGAGATTCATAATTTCACTGACATTCCTGACATATGTCCCCATGCTTGCCTTAAAAGGCGGATAAGTGCACTCCAGAGGGGAAAAACCAAACTCACCTAACAGACTGAATGAGCTGTTTGCATTGTCCTTAAGCATGTCCACAGTCAGTATCTATTCATCTCATCATCTCTGCTCATTTTTCTCACCATATAAAGGGCTCTTCTTCACTAGACAACCATATTCTAGCACCTAATCAACTAACAAATAGCTGGCTCAAGAAGAAAGCATCACAGCCTTGAGAAACCATCAAAGGACACAGCAACCAAACTAACACTGACAGCTACTTCATTTGCTGGATTAACACCCAGCAGGCAGGAGGCAATGCCATAAGGTATTTTTACCCTAAGAATACTGAACCCACCAATACTGTCCCTTGCAAGTGGCAAAAAAGAGAGGAAGCTGGGACCCAGAGAACATGTGCTTCCTCTCTTGTCACAGTCCAGCTGTAAGCACAGAATTTATTCCATAACTTTTCTTTGAATTCCTCTCTAGCCAATTATTACCAGACGAGGATTATTTGAGGAAGAGTAAGGTTTCTATAGGTTTGGGTTTGTTCTTTAATTTTATTCATCAGAACTACCTGCATGGAAGACACTTAATCTAAACATAAACCATACCTGAGACTTCCTTAAAATGATCCTATGTCCTACCTTTCCATGCAAGGCTCTGTGCAAGCCTGGCAGTTGATATCCCTGGGGCTGTGGTCTCTACCCTGAAGATATTAGGCTTGTGCTTTGTGAATGTCCCCATGCCTGAGTTATTAATTTATCTTATCTTCATCAGTGAATTGTGTAGGGCCTCTCAGAGTCCCATTCAGGGTGTGGTGGTATTCTCTGCAGCTTTTGTAATACAGTTTTCAAAGTCCTTCATGAAAATGTTTGAGTCATAGACTACAGTATTTCAGTCTCTGACAGTGGTTTTACCCTGGCCAAACACCAAGCACCCATGAAAATTGCTCACTTACCTTCCCCTGCCACAGCTGGGCAGAGGAGAGAAAAAAATTAGCAAAGACTTCATGAGTTAAGGATTGGGGGAAAACACTCCAAGGGGAAAAGAGGCTCAAGGTAAAAAGTAGATTTATTACTACCAGAGTCAGAGGAGGATAATGAAAAGTAAAAACACCTTGAAACACCTTTTTCACCCACCTCCTCTCTCCTTCCCACTGACAGAGCAGGGAAACAGAGTGTAGGGATTTTGAACAGTTTGTCATCCAAGTTCATCTTCTGCTGCTCAGGGAGAGGATTCCTTCCCCTGGTACACTATGGGGTCCCTCTCACAGGAGACAGCTTTCTGTGAACTTCTCCAGCATGGTTCCAATCTCACAAGCAGCAGTCCCCCCAAAACTGCTGCAACTTGAGCTTCCCCCAGGGGCAAAGAGTCTCCCCAAAAGTGCTGTGGCATGGGTCATTCTTCCACAGGGTGCAGTCTTCCAAGGACAGGCTGCTCCAGCCTGGGAGCAGGGATCCCCTCTCTCCACCAGGTCTCCCACTGGATCAGAGCCTCCTCCAGGCATCCACCCACTCCAGCGTGGGCACCTCCCCCAGGGGCTGCAGGTGGATCTCTGCATCCCCCATGGATCCCCATGGGCTGCAAGGGCACAGCTGCTTCACCATGGACATCACCATGGGAGAGGAATCTCAGCTCCAGTGCTCCAGAGTATCTCTTCTCCACTGAGCGTGGTGTTCTCACATTTTTTCCCTCACATGTCCTCACCTCCTCCTCTTCTCTAGGCTGGAATTAACAGTGTGCTTCTTTGTTTTGATTTTATTCTTAAATATATTATCACAGAGGTGTTACCAACCTCTCCAGGCTTAGCCAGTGGCATGTTCATCTTCAGAGCCATCAGGGGTTGAGTCTGCTGGACATGGTAGAAGCTTCCAGCAGTTCCTCACAAAAGCCACCTCTGTGCCCTGCTACCAAAAACCAGGCCGTGCAAAACCAACACAGATGTTTATTAGTTTGAACACAAATGTTCACATACATTTGTGCAGTAAAGTGTAAATAATTCTGTAAGGTGAGGTACCTAGAAAATCTGTGGAAGAGGATCCAAGTATCTCCTTCAAGTTTAGCTTTTTTACAGAAAACCTTTGGCCAAAGCCAGATTTTCTTATTTGGTCAAAGAAAAGCTCGATTGTTGTCTTTATGGAGGCTTAGATCAGTTAAATAAAGAATATTAGCAAATAGTTTTTGTCAGGATTTTTCTGAAGAGGTTAGCCTTGTGAAAATCTACTTTTTTATCACTCTGGAAGCAGGGAGCAAATCTGCAATTATACCAGATAGCAGGGAGCAGGGCAGTGGCAGCAGGGGAAAGAGGCAAACATCAAGGACAACAGGCTGCCAAAGTGCCAGAGGAAGCAGAGATTGGCCATCCCAGAACAGCAGCCAATGCAACCAGCACAGCTTCTCCCATAAACTCTCCTTTCTTGCTCTCTCCTTTCCCTACACTGAAAAGAGATCTCAACTCTCATCCCTTCCCAACAGACCATGAGACGCAACACTTGTGGCAGGGAAGGATGACATGAGAAAAGGAGATATCTCATACCTTGGGTAAAAGAAATACTAAATATCCAATTACATGTATTCCTTAGCACTCGTGCACTACCACTGGATTAAAAATAAAACATCCCTTTCAGAGGGTTTTTTGTTATTGATTAATTAAATGATGCATGGAAAGAGTCACCTCCCTGCTACTAGAAGGATTTCCTTTGTAAATCTCTTTTCTCTAGGTTTCTGTTTGTAAGATATTTTTACACTGCTTTTAGATTTCAAAGTGTGCAGTACTGAAGCACCTTTTTAGCACTGACAGGTGAAACAAAAGATGATTGATCTGATTGTCCTCCTAGGCAATAAAAGACAGCTTGCTTTCCTGAGGTGCTACACTTGTAAAATACTGGTAGTTGTATTTCCCTCAGCTTGCTTGCTTCCAAGGAGAACTAGATTCCTAAATATTCAGCAACCATCCCTCCCTGCCATCCAACAATCCAGCACCAGCAACCATCCAACCTCACCCACTGACTCAGGGAGGCAGCTTCTTGATACAGGTGTAATAAATTTACACCCAACAAGTAAATCTAATCCACTGGTAGGAAATTAAGGAGGGGAAGAGGCCCTGAAATTCCTGCCACAATGTATTTATTCCTTCTTTTTACTCACAGTTGTAGCCAAACAGAAAAGGCTGTGAGCCTTTGCCACACATGGTATTTCCCTTCTCTCAGTGAGATGGAAGCATAATCTATAATTCTAAATGGGAGATTTTAATGGCATGAGGTCATGGATGAGTTCATTTGTTTGTAAAAACAAGCTTATTTCCCCTCCAGCTCTAAAATATCAATCTGTTTTACTTTCTTCTTGAGACTGAAAAGCTCCCAGCCTGGATTGCATGTATCATTATGAGTTTCAAGGCCTCCTGTGTAAAGGTTTAGCCTTACGGCATGTGTATCTATAAATTAACATAAATTGCCACGTGGAAAGCAGTTGTTCTGCTTAGTTAAGATCGATAATTGGCCTCTGAGCTATTCAGAAATTCATGAGTGAAGTATATTAAGCTAATCCCAAATATTATACGAAGACTGGAAATCAAAATTTGACTTTTTTGTTAACTACTTATCACATATTTTGTATTAAACTCTGTCACCTTGTCTAAAAAAGCCTATTACCATGCTGAAAGAAGTGTCAAGTCTCAGATATCACATCTACACAAAACACTAACAAATAAACTTGCCTATAAGAAAGTATCTATGTTTTGACACAGAAAAAATTAATCTTGGAAAACTGATGTCCTGGTTCATTGCAATACCCATGGATATTTTACAGACTATTCTGGTTTTCCCTGAAAGCTTTAACTCACCTTTCTCTGCAGAAAAAATATCATTCTTATTCACTCATATGACCATCTTGTCGTCTACCCTGAACTTGGAATCAACCAAGACCACAAACAGAGCAGAAGAGGTGGAAAATGCTTTTGCAAGATCACATATTTTAGAGGCTCTTGACACTGATGGAAATAGCTGAGTTGGCAAAGTGATTATTCAGGAAAAAATCTCCAGGCTATTTAAAACCTATCACTATTTCACAAGATATTCCACATACAATGTGACTTTTGAGCTTTGATTTTCTTTTCTGGTTGTGAAAAATGCAAGATCTTCTTTTTGCTTCTTTCCTTCTATGCCAGAAGCAGCAAATATGAGTGTGTGTTCACCTCTGAGAGTTCATGTCACTCAGGGAACTGGAGAACAGACAAATTAATTAAGGGTCCTTGAATGCTGAAATGTCAAAACCAATATGAGAAATGGGAAAACCATCATTGTTGGAGTCAAAGACAAGCAAATGGTGTAAATGATGAAGACAATTAATGCATTCATTTTTCAAGGATTAGAATAATCAGAAGCTTCAGTTTCAGACAAGAAAACTGAGTGTTCTGCAAGTGAACAGGTGAAAAATGTCTACTATAAGAAAAGAATGTATTGATAACATTGCACTAGCATGACAGGAGACTTCAGAAGGCAGTACACCTGTAAGTGGAGACAAAGCCAAATTATTTTTTTCTTATGCATGAGTTTTATACATTTCATTCTTTGTTATGCACTTTTTGCTTTGAGATATTGAGATTACCAATACTGAGTGTTCACAGTATTTTCCTTATAAATCAGCTCTCTAAAAGTGAGTTCTAATCAGCTCATTGACATTGTGCTCACTCTGTCCAGAAGAGAAAAAAAACATCAGTCAGAGGAAACAGGAGTGAGCAGAACACTAAACAGTATTACAGGAGCTGGTGGGGTCCACTTCTACATGTTTTTCTTTAAATTATTTTCGAAGCAATGTGCCTAAAAACAAACCAACAAAAAGATGGAGTAAGAGATAAAGCATTATCTGTTTTTTGCCCTTAAGTCAGACAGGACAGAAGAGGTGTGTTACTGTCATATTTTCTGAAAAATACCCTTGCCAGGATTTCTTCTCCTAGGAATTTGAGAAGCCTCAGAGAAAAATGTAAATAATAATTTTCTGCTTCACCTCTCCAGTGTTTGCTGCTTTGGAATGTGGTCTGGACATTGTTTACCAACAGGTGCATGTTTGATTGGTTTCATGTGAATTGTTTTTAATAAATAACCAATCACCATCAGCTGTGTCAGACTCTGAGGAGTCAGTCACAAGTTTTTTATAATCATTCTTGTCAAGCCTTCTGTCTGTATCCTTCTCTTTCTTTAGTATACTTTTAGTTAGCATTTCCTTAATATAATTTAATATCATAAAATAATAAATCAGCCTTCTGAGAACATGGAGTCAGATTCTCATCTCTCACCTCATCCTGGGGACCCTCACAAACTCAACAGAGGTGAAAATTAGTCACCAACAAGGCTTTAAGGAAAGAAAGCAGAGTACGTGTTTTGGTTTGGGGTAGTTTTTTGCTTTGCTGTTTTTTTCATTTTCTCACTACATGTTAGTTTGAGTAATGCTGTGACATGAGGTCTAGGACACTAATACTTAGTGATGATCTGTAACTTTAAGATTGCTCTGCTTTTACAAACAGAACAAAGTATTTTACTGTACTTCACACTACTTACAGTGGAAACTTAACAAAAGATAAATACATAAGCAGAACTCCCAGTCAATCCAGTCTTGTTTTTCTACTCATCTAACATTTAACTTGGGAGTCAGAAAGAGAGAGCTTGCAAGGTCTTGCCACAGGCACCATTTTGGGTTTTCAGGAGTGCCAGAACCCTTTTCAGAGTGCATCTGCATCTCTGAGCTGCTTGCTCAGAATGTGTTATTGGGACTTATTTATACCTAATCTACATTCCTTCTCATAGTGTATTTCAAAGGGGTGAATCTGCCTTGGAAACAGGGCCAATTACTGTGAGAACAAACAGAATAAAAGGGCATGCTGTATACTAATCATTCAGCATTCAAAAGATATAGGTCTTTGATTTAGAATGCTGACCCTTTTAGACATTTCACTCCAAAATGTGACCCTGTCTGTTCTGCCAATCTGCTACATGGAGAGTTGAAATAGATGGTCAAACATTTGAAAAATGGCAGGATCAAAGATTCTCGAGGCTGTCAAAAAACCATCAGTTTTCCACATGAATGCAAACTATGCACAGTAGCAGTATTATCAAGCAGAAAGTTCAACCATTGAAACAGGAAGAAAAGCAGTAGGTTGTGGGTTCAGAAACTCATTAATTTCTCCCAAAATCTTCCTCATTATGAGTAAAGGGACAACAAGACTCATGAAGGGGAAAACCACACAAACAGAAACCCTTTATGTAAGAAATATGTACCAAAGCAATTATTCCCAGAGGAAATATCTTCATCACATAGTTCAGCTAAATACAGATGATAATTCACCAGTATTTACATATATTGTGAAGAGAGCAAGAAAAATCAAACTTAGGGCTTTGGGAAACAGAATGATATAGTCCCCCTTTTCAGCATTGATTCTTTGCTGCCAAGTTTCAAACACTGCAAAAAAGTTTTGAAAATAACAGTCCTTTAGAAAAATTTAGCAAGAATGCATTTTACCACACTGCCTTTTCCCTCTGAAACAAATCTTTTTCTGGGCATTTACCCATATTATTTTAGGATATACACTAAGATCAAGCTCCCATGCATCCCCAACCTCTTCACCAGAGTGGCAGTACAAAAAGCAGTAAAGATGTTGGATCTGTACAATCCCTGCTCAGCAATTAACAGAAACATCTCTGTATTATCAGCCCAGTGTTCAGCACAAACCCAAAACACAGCTCCACACCAGCCACTGTGAAGAAAATTAACTCTGCCACAACCAAAACCAGCACAATCAACATTCACATTGTTGAAACACCTGCTCCTTCAACAAAACAACATTTTCTCAATTGTAACTCACTGTTCCCTTTGCTGGAAATATTCAGTTGCATTTCAGTCAGATATTATTCATGGTCAATCTTAATCCAGAAATAGGAAACTCAGAGGGGAAAGTTGTAACTGTGGATATTGCATTGATATTTTTTATGTGGACAGGTAATAAAATTTTCTTTGTATGTCAATAGACTAAGATAGGATCCATGACTTTGGTCTAAACTTGACTTGATTTACAGATTTTTCCTATATATATATATATTTTATGTATGTATGTATATTATATATCTATATGTATGTATGTATGTGTATATATATATATAGATATATAAATGTGTATATAGAGGATTTACCTGAAAGCATGCATGTTGTACACATATATCCACAGGGAGAGCTATAACAATGCAGCAGAACTCCTTTTAAACACCTGAGTTCTGCATCTGCATTTGGCAAAGTAGATTTAAGTTACAGCAGCACAAACCACTTTTATTTCATGAGGCACATTATATCCTCAATTCAACTATTCTTTCATGGGTTGTTTTATTGTGACTATGCTACATAAAACAGCCCATTCTAGTTCCACATTAAGTAGGCAATATACAACAAGCTCAACCAAATTACTAGCTCTTATAAAAGAAATAATGAATGACATCTGTCTTTATAAATCCCATTATATTACTAAAAATGCAAATTAAGAACATTATACATCATAAATTTCCATTGTATGGAAATCATGATATATTCTCCCAAGGAAAGCAAATACTAGGAGTTGTTTGCACCTTAACTGCTTCAATATTTGCAGAAATATCTGTTGTGCAATTTTAGCATCGTTCTGGATGCACTTCAGGATTTAACAGAGCAGGCTGTTCTTCCTTCTGGGCCACTGCTGATATAATATGACCACTGTTACATTTTTCACTGCTGTACACTGATTTTAATTTCTTTAAAAAGGTTTAAAAATTGACATTTCATTGAATCCACCACACTGTGAATTTCATAAGACATGGTAAAAATCCAGAAATCATATTAATTGGCTTTCCAAAAACATCATTGTGCAATCCTGTCTAGATATCTCCTCTCATTATACACACAGTTCCAGAGTTGCAAAAATGCAGTAAATTGGTAAAAGAATTACAAATGGAGAACACTAATTATTCCATAAGACATCCTCTTCTAAGTGAGGGAGGGGAAAAAATAGACACCAAAACACAGAATCACATAGAATAATACTAAATCATTTAGACTGAAAAAGACCTCCAAGATCACGAAGTCCAACTTTGGATTGATCATCACCTTGTCAACCATGGCACAACCTTGGACAACGATTAAATCCATTCAAAAGTTTAACAACTCTTTCTGCCAAAAAATTCTTCCTGATGTCTAACCTGTACCTCCCCTGGCACAGCTGCATCCTTTAATCCTATCACTAGTTGCCCAACCCCATCTGGATACACCCTCAGGGAATTGTAAAGAGTGAGAATGTTTTTCCCTGAGCCTCCTTTGCTCAAGGCTAAATGCTCCCAGATCCGTCAGCCACTCCTCATTGGAGTTACCCTCTAGAGCTTTCCTCCCCTACGTTCTCTTCTCTGGACATGCTCTGGCACCTCAAGGTCTTTCTGAGACAAAGCAGAAATCTATTTTGATTTAGGTGAAATGTACATCTTTGAGTCTGTGGTTAGAAAACATAGCTATTCAGCCTGAATTCAAAAGCATAGGCTCAGAGAAACTGCTTCAGTGAAGGACAGAGATAAGGAGGGGGAGACAGAGGGTGATAAAGGGAGACAGAGAGACTGCTGTGAGACCAGGTCAACCTGACCTAGGAATTCTTTCTAATAAAGAAGAACTAGCAGCAAATGTCACGCCTGAAATTCGTAAAAATGAATATGTATGACCCTATTGTGAAATTGTATGCATATGTATTTGAGAGGGGGATAAAAAGGGACCTGAAGTTCCCAGAAGTACACATGCCTTTTAAGGAGAGAAATCTCCACGTGTGTCCAGCGCTGTAATAAACATAGTGTCTTTACAACTTTCACAAAGATATGGAGTTTTTGCTTATCTCCTCAAAAACTTTTTTTGCAGGGAGGGGTCCAGAACTGGACAGAGGACTTGAGGTGTGGCCTCACCAGTGCTGAGTACAGGGGGACAATCCCTGCCCTGGTCCTGCTGGCCACACCATTGCTGATACAAGCCCAGTGCCATTGGCCTTCTTGGCCACCTGGGCCCACAAGAGGCTCCTGTTCAGCTGTAAGCAGCACCCCAGGTCCTTTTCCTCTGGGCAGTTTTCCAGACACTCTTCTCCCACCCTGCAGTCCTGCATGGGGAGCATGGAAAATACTTTTGAATACTGCCAATGAAACTGAATTTTTTAACAATAAAATTTTCATTCTGTTTGTGTGAAAATAAGTGATACTCAATGTAACTTGGCTTACAAAATATTGTACTTGTGTGAGTTACTCTCCACATAATAAAGTGATCCATTTATAGCTAAAAATATAATGCAAAATAAACTATTAGTCTCTAGTCAACCCTTGAATTCTTGTTCATCAATTTGTTATATAGCCTTCAATCTAGATAGAGTAAGATAATATCATCAGCATCTTTTAGGCCACGGATAGCCATATTTGAAGCTGCTGCATGAAACAAAGCAAACAAGAAAGGTTTTGAGAGGCATCCTTTTTTTATCCTCAGCTATCATAAATAAAAAATTGAAATTGACTGATCTTTGCTCTCATAAACATCCCATGCTGTAAAACATCCCATCCTCAAAACTTTCATTAAGCTGCATAGGAAATCATTTCACATGATGAAAAAATCCAGATGAACTAGCACAACAATAGCTTCACTGAGATAAATTGTGAATAATGTTCACATGTAGATTTTCTAAAAAGTAAAATGCACTTTTTGCAGAGACTTGTGACTAAAACCTTTGAGAATTATGTGAATTTTGTGTAACTAAGAACATGTGAATGACAGCACAAGAAGAAATGTCACAAATAAGGAACAAAGAAATAAAAGGTGTTGGATGGTGTTAAAATCACCAGGCCATCATACATTATCCCTACATGCAACTTCAAGATGCTCAGAGCAGAAAAACAAAAGGCAGACTACAACCAGAGAGGGAAACAATGCCTTTGAGCAGATCAGCAGAATTCCCTAGTGGAGGGACAGGAGAAAAGGGAAAATTATAAAAATCGCCATCAGCTACTTGAAGGCGTAAGAGACACGTGCAAAGTACAGGCACATGATTGCCAAATGAAAACAGTCTGGCAGATATGAGACGGACTCTTCATGGTCAGTGACCCTTTTTCTCTGTGCTGTCACAAGTAATCTCACCCAGACCCCCTAGATAAACATTGTTACTGTAAGCACAAAGAAAGGAGAATAGGTATGGGTCAATATCCCCAGTTCTATTCAAAATAAACAAATAAAAACTTTTCTTCTTCTTCAGCCTGCAATGAGATTTATTACTTTAAAACACCCACAGTTGTTTGAAATTTATTGTATATTGTGTAGCAGCAAGTATTTAAAGAAAGTCATCAATTAACATTTCTCTGCATTGCTAGGATTTATGATTATTTTGTACACAGTTGAAAATTCAGAAAGTGACAGTATATTTTTCTTTGTTTCTGTAAGTAAACACAATCAAAAGCATATTCTTCCACCAAAAAACTATTTCCAAGACAGTCACACTTTTAATGATCTTTGTCTTTCAGTGCAAATTCCTGTCCTATTCTACAAGAAGCAGTTATGTTCCCAGAGCAAACCATAAATCTCTCTCAAGTTAAATTGCATATAAAAGTACTATAAGCAAGTAAATAAAAGTGCTTGAATTTGTATTTACTAAATTTAATTATATCACTGGGCATTTTCATGGACAGTCTTGGTTTTGGGGTTTTTTTTGACAACTCTTCAATTTCAGTATTAAAGAGACATCAAGTACCATTAAAAGTTATACAGTTGGAGTTTTTTTTAAGTGAGGAGGTATGCAAACAAACTCTTCTCACTATTCACCTCTTTTGTATTGCTAAATTGAAGATAACTTGAAAGTGATACATTTGACAGAAGAATATAGGTTAAAGATGCAGCTGAAGTAATGTATCTCTGAAATGAGAACAAAAACTCTTTGTTCTGATTTAACTCCAGCTGGCAGTTCTGTACCATACAGCTGCTCACTCACATCTCTTCCTTCCCTTGTTGGATGGGACAAAGAAAAAAAGGAAGTTTTAATATTTGAAACAAATTAAACTATAATAAAAATGATGGTAAGACTACTACTAATAATAACGTTATTTAAAAACGAGAGGGGGATAGAGAAAAAGAAAACTCAAGAAAGACAAGTGATGCACAATAGAGTGTGATTCTCATCACTGGCTGACCATGCCCAGCAGGGATTGGCTCCTCCTGGCCAACTGTCCCCATTTTTGCATTGAACATGACATTCTATGGTGTGGAATATCCCTTGGGCCAGTTCTGATCAGCTGTCCCAGTTTCTTGTGCCCACTGGCAGACCATGAAGTCCTTGACCTAGGGTAAAAAACTTCTCAGCAACAGCCAAAACATTTGTGTATTGATAACATCATTCTCATACTTAATTGTAAACAAATCACTATATAGCTACCAAGAAGAAAATCAACTCTATCCCAGACAAAATCAGGACACATTTTGGAGGTTTTTTTGAAAAATCCAAATCATTCCTATATGCATTACATTCTATATGAACTGCCATCAAATAGCATTCTGTTGTCTTGAACCCAAAAAAATATTCATGGAAATTAAAAAATAAATGAAGGTATGCAATTTCAGTCTAAAACCACCACTGGCACATATCTGAAAATATACAATATATGGCAATGTACTATTTCCCTGGATAAAATAAAGGTGGGGAAAAAACAAAACAAAAGCCAAACCAAACAAACAAAAAAACCCCCAACCAACCTTTCCAGGGTTTGACATGCTTAGAAATAATTTTAAGTTTCATTCAGCCCATAAAAACAGGCCAAGTATTGTTCATTATTTCAGTTCAGATAAAATAGCAAATACACAAAGTCATTTATCTGCTTTCCATTCAAAATTATGCAGGCACAAGAGCAATGAGCTGATTGGCACTTCAGTGAAAAGGCTTCATGCTGATTTTCATGCAGAAAGGCTGCTGGAATACTTTTGTCAGAGATACCTATAAACTGCAAAACAAAGATTAACAATCATGGCAAAATATTACAGTTCCCAAAAGTCACGACATTCTGACTTCTTTGACAAATGGGACTTAACTCAGTTTTAAATGACACTGAAGCATTGAAAACTCTAAAGCTTTGATTGCATCTTAATCTAGAAATAGAGCAGAGACTTCTTTTATCTTATTGTAATGAACTTCAATTTAATAATTCATAATTTTTAATATTTTAATAGATTTCATGCTTTAGAGCCTGCCCAAGCAAACTGTAGAACTACAGGGTATAGAACCATCCTCACTACAACACAGCAGCAAAAAAGATTTCATGGTTTCCTGAGCCATGAAGGCTTGCTTCAGTAAAAATTTATGTAGCCTTTACCCTCACACATTAGGGAATTTGTATCAAGTAGTTATTCATTATGTACTCAGAGACTGTAAAAGTTTAGCTTTGTATTTGTCTCTCTGGAGTTTCTAAATGCTTAAATCTACATGAAAATGTAAAAATTTGTCAGTGAGCAATGAGTAATAAAAAAGCCTTGGTCTAAAGAAGTCTAGGCAGTAGGAAGAAAATTAATCACAGAAGGGAAATCCAGTGTATTAAACAGTTAATTAAATAAAATGTACAGCTCTAATTAATTTAGGAGAAAATATTTTTGTTTTAAATGTACAGAGTCACTGAAGTTAGTGCAGTTGCACTCATGGGATTGCAAGATGGATTGCCAAGGATAGGCTTTCCAGTGATGACATAAGACAGGTGTGTCCCTACAAGTGTCCAGAAGTGTAATATAGCCAAAGGCATGGTGATTTTATTTTCAGGATCTCCCGTCTGCATGGTGACAGAGGTCCAAAGCTGACAGCCAGACATGCACTTTCAGCTAATAGGTTTTTATATCAGCAGATGCTCCAGGTCACCACTTCTGTTACAACAGTGGAACCACAGGCAGATCTGCACTCAGGTGATTCAGCAAGATCATCCTACCTATCTGGGCTCACCTGAAAAATTCCTTATAAAATTATACTGATTATCATGACATCTGCATTCTCTGGGGATGCAGAGATAGTCACAGTAAGTTTTTATATATTCATCACCCTAAAGACAAAGTTATGAGCAGTTTGGGATTTTCAGTGTTTCAGTTTTATCTTAATTCAGGACTCTTCATCTGTTCTCTAAGAATTTTTCTGTGATCTCTCACTTTCTTTTTTCACTCAGCCTTCATCTGTACAAAATAGGATCTCTGAGAGACATTAATCAAAAAGTGCCTTTTGGCATGTCTGTTCCTATTTGTGGTGGGAAATTCACAGCCAGCTTGCTTCTGAGTCAATGAATAAAGTTGAAAGAAAGTACAAAGTGAAGAAGGAAAAAAACACTGGTTATCAAATAAAACAAAGAGTTCTAGATGACAAAGTTTAACTCATTTAATTTTTACTAAGGTACTAGATCCTAACAAACCAAGAACTTCCTGGTTTTCCGTATTTAGTGTTTTTCACACATAAAATATGTCATTCTATTCACTGATGGTCTTTTTAACTGGATTTTAGAATTTATTTTGATAAGGCATTATAAAAGAAAACATGAGGCTTTACTAAGAAAACAATGTGTTTATGTAACTGACAAGAACATATGCCCATAGACATACATGTCCCAAGAATGGAAAACCAAAGGTTTTTTTTGTTTGAAAAAATATTCTAATATCTGTACCTTGGAGAAATAAAATCTGTTGTTCTTCCATTTTGTCAGATGAGAAAATTTGGAAAATACGTATTTGGAAAATAGGTCTGCTCATTTTTAGACATCAAATAGCAGTTTTTCTTGTGAACATTTCAGAAATTTTAGTAATTATTTCATTTACCCAAATCCAATAATAATGTAGAACAGAGTGGAAGCGTGATTAGCAGCATGAGATCATGCATTAAGCATATATTACAGCAGTTTGCCTCCTATAAATCTCCAGGCATATAGGAACAAGCCTAAGAACCTGAAGAAATAAGTCTACTGATAAAGGAATATTTGAGCTTAAGATTTGAAGTTTCCTAAATCTCTGGAGTTCATTTTTAAGTTTTGAAAGATTAATGGTGGCAAGAAAAGAAATTTTTTTTGAAAGATTACATTCCATTTAAACACAACAAATGTAATTCAGCCAAATACCATAAACCACGATGTGAACACATAATGGTTATAGAAGTTGTTTTTCTACCTCTAATTCAGCTGAGTCACTTTCTCATAGTCCTCTTCTACTTAGCCAAAGTAGCAGGCCTTAGCCATGATTTTACATGGGTAACAAGCCCCTTATTTTCTAAGGTTTTACCTCTATGCAACAATTAAGCAAGTACTTCAACAAGCTCTATCAAAAAAGACTAGTTTTCCACTAGATTTTTATTCAATTTTGCAAGAAACATAGGAGGACCTTAGTGTGAGCTCACACACTAAAAAAACATCAAAGAAGTAACACAAGAGATGTTTTGAGTGCTATAAAAGCTTCACATTTATTTAGAATCTCTCCTACTCCAAAATGTTATGGTTGTAGTGAAGTGATTTTTTTCAGTAGCTAATAGTGGCTCATACCATCTGTCTATTTCCATGACATTCCATAAGTTCTTGAAATTTTTGCTGCTGTCTTTTCTATTTGAAAGTAATAAAAGACGTTCAAAGAGGAAAGAGAAGAAGGGAAGAGATAAAGAACTCACAAACTCAGCCTGTCTCTGAACAACTGAAACCTGTGGGAAGGACTCACATTAGAGAAGTTAATAGAGAACTGATTGTTTATTATTTTTCATGGAAGATTTTCTTAGAAGACAATCCATCTGAATTTTTAAAAAAGATAAAAATGTAACCAGAAAATTATTTCAAATTATGTAGCTCAGGATAAGTGTATTGCAGCTACAGACAGTTTTACACTTTTTGCATCTTATGTCTTCAATACAGGAGGGATAGAGAATTGTCACCTTAGAACATGCTCCTGTTTTATGTGGTCTCATTGACCACATAACTTTGGCATGGAAGTCATTGCCCAGAAACTCTCAAGGTTCTCATCAGGGTGTCTTCACCGATCAAAATCCCTTGGGACTCGACATTAGTCATCCAAGGACACTTTGGTGAAAAACTAAAAATATAAGGGCAAGATTTTTAAAATTACAGTGAAGTGACAGTTAAAAGGGTAGGAAATTCTCCTGACATTTTATTATCATATAAAGAATAAGAACAGGAATTTCTGCCTGAATTCATGCTGCCTCAGTCGTGCCTCCTTTGTATCAAGGATCACCTCCTTCGGCAAGTATAACCCTATGTGAACAGTACTGCCTTAGGCCATTTCAGTTGTACAAGTGTTCCATCCCTTCCCTTCAGTAAACATCTCCTAGTATTGTAGACACTTGTGAAGGTTTCCATTCAAGAGAAATGCAGCTGAGATTCAGACTAAAGGGCCCAGTTCTCCTCTTGACTGGGGCCCAAAGATTTACACATCACAAGGTGCTTTCTTTCCTTAGTACAATCAGCGATGCATTTTGCTGCCTTGTTAAAGTCTGGGCACACATTCAACTTGTAGCACCAAACTGACACAGAAATAGATTTTTACGACACCATTAGTTTTCAAGAATAATTATCTCACCTTAGAGAGTCAGTTTATAAAAGACACATTACTTTCTAATAAACGCCTTCTGTTCACCTCCTGAAGACTGGAGTCTTTGTTCTGTCCCTGACTCAACAGCAACAGCTGGAAAGTTCTCTCCAGTTGTAGAAGTGACTAAAAGATTTTTGTCTGGAGAACCACTGAAGGTTTTGGTTAAGTTGAAAAGGTTTTTGGTCTGAATCAGGACCCTGAAAATAATACGCTAAGGAGACTGGAATGAATGAGTGTTACTATATATTTGACTCCCATCCCTGAGGAATCCAGATAAGTTTAGATAGTAGAATTGTACTTTACATTGTTTCCCATGATGTCCACTGACCTTTTCTCTCCCCTTGAGTACAGGCTCTGGAAATCTCCTTGAAACTTGGTTGGTGGGAGGGATAAAGGTGGTAAATCTGGGACATGTGTATTTGTTTGGGTTGTGGGAATACCTGGATCTGTAAGATTGTTGACTCCAAAGGGCTGGGTGGTCTAAACTGAATTTGCCAAGCTATTTTGGAGCCCGACTTATAAGTCCAAAAAGTTTCAAAAATAGTTTCGTAAATTATCTAATGTTACTGAACACTAAATCTCATAGAAGGAAAGTGCTTCTCCAGGAATACACCAGAAATCACCAGGAATACACCATGGACCAATCTGCTGGACTCTGGGTGCTGAAAGACTGTTGCATGAACCCTCCCTTCCAGAACCTGATTGTTCTGTAATTTTTTTGCTTATGGGATGGGGAAAGATGGGGGGGGGGGGGGGGCGGGGTGTAGGGGTGTGTGTGTGAACTGTATAGAAGGATAGTAACTTAGATTTATGAATAGCAGCTGCTATATAATGATATGAGTTCTAGTATGCTTTTCTTTTCTTTTCTTTTGGCTCTGTCTGCTAGACTGAACTAGGAGAGGAATGTACCCTCATTAGGCACAAGAGGAAAGCTTCAGGATGGTGGTGCCAGTCAATATTTCGAGACACAGACTTTATAGCTATGATGTCTCAGCACATTTTGAAATGTTTTGGAATGCCCGTGTGGGTTTGGTGGCAGGGGCAGATCAGGTCTTCCAAAAGCAACATAGAGAAATGCCCCAGCCCCAGCCCAGAGCCAGGATCCCAGCCCTGGCCAAGCTGTCAATCAATCACACAGCAGGGCAGTGCTGACCCAGCCCCTGGTTGGCCAAACGACCAGAAGTCCTACCCAGGAGGGCATCCCATGGTGGGCCAAGGACTTAAAAGCCCCCAGTAGGGGAGCTACACAGATCTGGAATGTGCCAGCTTCCTTGGAGTTCACACTGGAGTCCTAGGAGTTGGTAGCTATATGTGTGTATTTTGGTATCTTTTCTGTCTTTCTTTCTGTTGCTCTCTTTCTCCTTCTCCTAATCCTCTTTACATGGATTTTTTCGGGGGGGATAACTTAACATATTATGGATTTAAACATTTCTAGGTTGAACGGGCTATGTTTATGCTAAGCAAATAGTAAGTTTCTGCTAAGTCAATACTACATAAATACTAAATAATGCTATAATAGGTTTTTTATATTGGATTTGGAGCTGTATTTACTCCATTGCCAAAGTTTTCTAATTTTCTATACTTTTGCCAGTAAACTTTTGTGTGATTTTCACCTCTTGAAAATATCTGGTGGGGATTTCTCCTTCACATCAGTTACAGTAAAGGAACCTTGAATTTAAGCCCTGGATTTAAGTATCTGGGGTGTAACAGGTGCTTTCTTCATAAGCCCTGTAAAAATCATAAAGGCACTTTTTCTCATGAAAGCGATCTGCTCATGTGGTGGGTTTGGTCGTGAAGGTCATAAACCTTTTAAAGCTGCTTGCCTCCTAAACCCTGAAAACCTCATACAGGAGCATTCCACTAAAAGGTGCTCTCTTCACAAACCCATTTTACATCATAAAGGTTCTCCCCTCATCAACCCCATTAAATTCATTAGAGACCATAAACCTCATAAAGCTCATATAGGTGCTCTCCTGATAAACCTTATTAACTTCTTACTGGTGCTTTACCCATAAACAATATCTCCTCACAAAAAACAGAAATTATCTAAAAGGTCCCTTCTTAATAAACACCTTAAATCTCATAAGGGCACTCACCTCATAAAGCCCAAAATCCTCATAAAGGCACTCACCTAATAAACCCCATAAACCTTAAAACATACTCTCCTAATTAAGGCACTTTTCACAAAAACCTAATTTACTTCATAAAGGTGCGCTCCTCATAAAGTTCATAAAGACTCTCTCCTCAAAAGCCCCATGAACTTCAAAAAGGCACTCCCTGCCTAAACCACAAATTTCATAAATGCAGTCTCCTCATCAAGACCATAAACCTTAGAGAAGTTCTTTCCTCATAATACCCATCAACTTCATAAAAGAGATCTCCTTGTAAACCCCATAAACATAAGGGCGCATAAAGGTGCTCACCTCATAATGGTGCTCTCCTCATAAACCCCATAATACTCATAAGGGCACCTTTATGAGCATTATAGGGATTATGAGGAAAGCATGGTCTTGATGAGGACTACTTTTATGTGGTTTATGGGGTATATTAGGGGAGTGCCTTCATGAAGTTTACCAGGTTTATGTGGAGACTGCTTTTTTAATGAGGGTGCTTTCATGAGGTTTGGAGGGTCTATGAGGAGAGCATCATTATAAGGATTATGGGGGTTATAAAGACAAAGCCATTTTCAGGTGATTGTATATATGCTTTTATTTATGACAATTGGAGGCTTTATGAGAACAGAGTCTCTATTAATTTTATGGTATTGAGGAGGAAAGCACCAATATGAGGTTTGTGGAGTTTAGGAGGAGAGTGTGTCTTTATGACCTTTATGGCCTTCATAGTATTAAAGGCCTCTCTGAACTTTATGGAATTGAGGAGGAGGATATCTTTATGACAATAAGGGGGAAAGAGTCTTTAAGAGATTTATGGCCTTCATGAAGAGATAGTCTCCATGAGCAAAGTGCTTTTATTATATTTGTGGGGCTTATGAGAAGAGCACCTCTGAGGAGAGTGCCTTTATGAGATTTATTTGGATTATGAGGAGAGTGTCTCTTCACATAAACCTCATAAAACGTTCTCCTCATAGAGGCCTTCTCCTCAAAAACCACATAAACCTCATAAGGGTGCTGTTCTCAGAAACCACATAATCCTCACAAAGGCACTTTCCTCCAGAAGGTATCCCATCTCATAAACATCATAAACCTCATAAAGGTACTGTCCTAATGCAGGTGCTCTCCTCATAAGCCCCATAAACTTCCTAAAGGAGATCTCCACATAAACATCAGGAACCACATAAAGGCACTCTCTTAATAAACCACCTATACCTCATAAAAGCAGTCAACTTATAAATGCCATAAACCTCACAGAGGTACTCAACTCATAAACTCCATAAACATCAAAAAGGCCATAAAACTCATAAAGGCAATCTCCTCATAAAGATGCTCTCATCATAAACAACATAAACACAATCTCCTTATAAAAGCCAGAAATTTCATAAAGTTTTCCTCATGAAGGTATCTTCTCCTGAGGATGCTCTCTTCATAAATGCTAAAAAATCATAAAGGCACTCTCTTCATTGAGGTACTCTCTTCAAAAACCACATCAACTTCATAAAAGTAGTCTCCTTATCAAGAGAAAAGCCTCAGAAATGGGCTTTTCTCATAATTCCCATAAACCTTCAAGCATGCTGCCTTCATAACCCCTAAGTTTCACAAAGGAAATCTCCTCAGGAACACTGTAAATATCATAATGCTGCTTTCCTCATAAAGGCCTTCTTATCATGAAGGTCTTAAACCTTCTAAAGGTTCTCTCCTCACAAGCACCAAAACCTCATAAAGGTGTTCCCCTCCTTAAGGCACTCTCTTTATAAACCCCTTACTAAATTCATAAAGGACATAAAGTTCATGGAGACACTCTCCTCTTAAACCATATAAATCTCTTAAAGGTCCTCTCTTGATTAACCCCATAAACATCAGAGAGGCAGCTTCTCAAGAGCACCATAAAACCAGTTAAGGAGCTTTCTCCCCATAAATGCCAAGCAACTCCTCCAAAAGGCATTCTTCTCTCGAGTTTCCTTACCACTCCTACATGTACATTCCTATATTTTCTGGATTGCTATAGATGTGTTCCTTGATATGCTGCCTCTACCTCAAGCACTGGAGCCTACAATTCCCTTGCAACACCTTTAACTAAGCCCACTATGCATGTGAGTTTATGCTCAGAAAAATGATTCACTGAATTAGAATTATAGCAAATATAGGGCAAGAAGGAGTTATCTCATGTTAACTAATCAATACCAGCTGCCACAATGATTGTAATTACCTCTGCTCTCTCCATTATGACAGAGGAGACCACAAATATATGTCAGCAATTGTAACTAAAGAAAGCCTGAAGTACCAAAGCCTTAAGAAAATAAAGGAAATATTTCCCCTTTAAATAGCACACCTGTTTCAGTATCCCAAGCACATAAGTCAGGTAACTAAGGTGGATTTGAGAAAAGTAAAATCCCATCCAAAAGAAAGAGGACTCACACGTTAATATACAAAATACATACCTGAAACTATCTGGGAGAAATAACTTTCATAGTACAAAACTCCTTACACAGCCTAATATATAATGCTTATAACTATTCCTAAATGCATGGCTTGGTTTGCTGCTGTAATCTTGAATGTACAAATTACTTTCCATTTTTTTCTTCAATTACTGTGTTTACAGTATTTTTCTTGTTATGGAAGATAAATCCCTACCCAGGAAATGAGGGTATGGAGAAGGAAAACAGGGAACAATAAACTGAACTACTAGAGATATTTACTAATAACATGGCAATGCTGAGATTCACAAGATACAAAATACCTGCTATTACTCTTATTTTAAAAGTATTACTTATCTCACACAGAGATAGATGGACAACTCCATTTTTCCAACTGCAGTTTCTGAAGACTGATTTTTCCTAGTTAACTACTATTTGTGTTATACTTCAGGTTTTCCCTTTTTTGCATTACACTGATTCAAATATAATGAAAATTGAAGCCCTTATTCTCTGATCAACGCAAATCCTGCGGCATCAGTGGCAATATCAATTTTGTGTCCTATTTTGTCAACTTACTTCTGTTCAGCACACCAAAATCTACATTATTAGGAAATAAAACTATTAACAATCTAAATGGACCACTTTCCTACATTACTCCCTGACATTCCACTAGACTACCAACACGCCAACACACTTGAGGCCACACTCATTTTGCAAAAACAACTTCTGCCTGCTAGCAAGTTCCCTGAGACCATGGGTTGGTCACAGAGCAGCCACCTGCTACTTCTGCTACTCCTGTCCAGAGTTACTCTCTGCATTCACAACCCTGATTTCCTTCCTTGAGCTGATGTTTTGCCAGTTGACGGGGGGGGCAAGAGAATAGACATAGACAGCAATAGAAAGAATGGTCTTAGTTTACTATTAATATTGAGGCAAAACAGAAATAAAAGGATATATTTGATAAAACAATAAGCCTGTTACTCACTCAGCTTCAGCAACAAGCAAACATAAGCAAGGGAATGCATCTATTCACTATTATAGAAGAGAGATTGAATAGTGTTTGAGAAAGATACATCACCAATACTTTTCCATCATCCAGAGTCTGCAATTGCTGGGGTGCCCTGTTTCACAGTAAGGACCTGGGGAACCCTTCCTGGCAATTGGGAAAAACCCACCCAGTGTGACCACTCATGGATGAGGTCTCCAGTTCACCCAAAATAGGGGTCCAGCTTTTATAGGCTCCAATCACAGAAAACACCTGGTTCTGATACCACATTTCCCAACCAGCCAGGGCCAAGGCTTGGCCAGAGCCCATGTCACAGCGAGAGGATTTTTGCCTAAAATATTCTAACAAGCCTGTAGAGTTATCAGCTGGGAGAGTTTCTCCTATTAACAAGCCTTTAGGGATATTGGTTGGAAGAATTTTTTAATATATCTTATACAATGTTATACAAACATCTCTACAACAGCCGGTTTGGCAATAAGAACAACTAATGTAAATGTTTTGATAATCTATTTTTAACTAAAGAACTTTGATGATATTAATAGCATCATGCTCAAGATTCATCTTCTAAGTCAACTCAGGCTTAGGCTTGCAGTTCAGACCTTAGCAAATTCAGCTGGAAATTCCAAATTCCTCAGACCTTTTACCTTACTTTGTTTTATTTCCTATCAAATCCACATAAGTGAAGTTATGACAAAATCATTCTATAATGCATCCTAAATAGGGATTATGACAAATTATACTGCCATATATCTGTAAACAGCATAATATGATGTCAACATTAAAATTGATAATACATGGTGCCTGAACATGGACAATGGCAGTGAACATGCAAATGGCAGCCCACCCAGTCCCCATCATCTGTTACCTACCTCCTGCCACCAGGAGCCCTTGCAGAGGCAAGTGCACAGGCAACAGGAGAGGTGGCTTCTGTGAGTCCCTCTGATTTTCCTGGTAGCCACAGCATGCAGGCAGCAAACAAGAAGGAATCAGGTTCAGTTCCCTCCATTATTCTGGCAGTACAGTCTTGCTCCTCCTTTTTGCTGCTGTTAGAACTGATGGTTTTCAGCCCAGTTTCTTGTGCCAGCTTGTAAAAATTCAAGATAGAAAACAAGCCTTTGAAAGCAAACTTAAAGAGGCAGGTTCACAGAATCTCCTATCTTCAATCTCATTACAAAGACAAATACGCAATACATCTTTCACTTGAGTGAGTTAAACCCTACCCCAGTTACCTTCTCCTGAGATTCTTTTGTTACTTAATGACAGCAAAAGGATCTGAGACAAAAGCAGACAATTACTTTTCCTCCCTTTTCTGGTGCTGGATTAGCTCATAGTAGCAACACATTTCCCTGTGACTAGATTTTCCTTTTCAGTGGATATTTAAAGGGAAAGGTGAATAAACAAAAGCGTTTAAAATAAAAACATTAAATACTCATAAGTAGAAAATCCATAAATCTAGGCATAATCCATAGAAAGGCCATTTTGACATTTGTTTTAACATAGACCTAAAAAATGTATAAAGTATCCCCTTACCACCTGTATCCTTAATGCAAAAAACAGCTTCTAGAAACACATCACTGGTTTGCCATGGAATTTGATTTGCTATCTCACTGCACCAGCCTGCAAATCTATGCAAGCTTTAGACATAGGTTACTCTGATTAAATGAGATACAGATTGTTTAAATACAGAGAAAGGTTGGAAAGCAAGTTTTTGTCTCTGACCCAAGATTTCTTTCCTCGTTTGAACTGACCTGAGAGCTGATGCTGCCCCAACATGCAGCAGCAGCTAAACTGCAGGGCTTGAACAGTTGTTACAGATTCATTTTTCATCAATATTTTGCTAGTTTCTGTTTATATTTGTTATGTTTGCTCAATTATCTTTTCATAAAGAAAACCCAAACAATATTTGAGATAGCAGAAATTTTAATTAAATAGTTTAGAAAATATATAAATAAGGGATAATTTGGTTCAAATAACAGCGCATAAGCAAAAGATAACCGCGGGGTACGGAGTGCAGGGCTCTGGGACCCTTGCCACCTCACGTACAAGCTTGCCAAGTAAAAATTCCCCCCTTATATGCCATGGGTTAATACCATCTCCTCCTATTTTCAGTTCGTCATATTTCTATCTCCGCCCTCATTATCACCTTCACTGCGCATGCGCCACCACTCAGTTTGGTGGTCGCACAAGTCTTTGGGGGTCGTCTGATGAAGATTTCGTAGTCTTCCTCTGTGTCCTTTGGGTTACACATGCGCACCAAGCCAGTACAATATAAGCTAAAATTAACATACCACTATATCTACATATCAAAGCAATAAATCCCTTATAATTAGCATTTTCTGGGACTCAACCAGGTTTGGCTTCTTTTCTGCTCATTTTTAGCAACTGTATCTTCAGCTTCTTTCCTCCTGTCCTTGTGAACATCTGCTGGGAGGGGGGGGTGAAGCTCCTCCTCTCCCTCTCTTCTTTGGCATTACTACTTTTAACTATTTTTATTATTGCCAATTAATATAATAATTAATATAATTACTGTACCAATATTGATTATTGTTTCCATTTTATCAGCACGAATCATACCTATTTATCACATATTGAACAAGGTCTTTGGACTGTGGCTTCAACTAACTTCTAAAACATTTAGGTCTAGTAAATATGTTACAGCATAGCAACTTTAAAGGTGGTAATAAAAGCTTAGGTGGAGAAGTGAACTATTTGTCCTATCCCAGTTTCCTTCAGTGGTTATCTAAAGAATATCAGCCCTGAATAAGAGCAACTGAGTCATGAGTAATCCTCCCTCCAGACTTTAAACTTCTTTTAGCAAAAGACAAGTGACATTAGGAGCCCAAGAAAATATTTTAAAAGCTACAAGGATGACTTCAAGTAAAACCAAGGCCTGACAAAACCCCCCCAGTATTCCAGAAAGGTTTTAGACTTGATCACAGATAAGCTGGTGGACTTTTTGATTGTATTAACTAGCCTAAATTCCCTGCATTACCAATTTGCAGTATAACTTTTCTTTGTCCAGAACCATAAATGCCTAACTTATTTGAAATAGGGCTGACTTCATTTCTAAATAAATATTGCAAAAGCAAAGAAAGGGAAAGAGATAATTATACAATACACTGGAATGTGGGAAAAGAAGATTAAATCTTATTTAAATATAATTCCTGGGCATTAGTAACAGCTCTATAATTAACAACACAGTTGACTGCACTAAGTCCTATAGCAGAAATTAAATTTTCATCGATGTTTAAGAATAATTATGTTTCATAAAAAGACTGGGGAAGGATTTTTTTAATAATTTTCTTTACCCTGTATTGAATATTACGCAGTTCCTGTAGATTCCTATTCAGAAATATACATTCATTTGTGTGGAATAATTCACTGAGTAACATCACTTCACCCAAGACTGCAAATACAGTACAAAATGGATGAAGGTTCTGTTTTGCCATCATAGCAGTCAGGACACTTAAGCCTTTTCACATTTAAGTGGGCACTGGGGAAAATAAAACTTGTTTTCAAAAATGAAGGGTGGTATAAACTGACTAATTAAAGTTCACATTTCTGATATGCAGCATTTTTTTCTCCTGGCAATAAAACCTATTCTACGCGGAGATTTCATGGCATTTGATGAGAGCAGAAACACTATCCTAAAAGGGCTACTCTGTTTTACTAAGAAAAGACTTTTAGACCTGAAGCAGATCAACAGAAGCAAGAAGAGTACTTACAAAAACCTTCTCCAGTCTCTGAGCCGCAGACATTACGTATTTTTTCTTTTAAATTGTCAGAATACCATTCTGTTTTAAGAGTTGCAGACTTCTATAGCTCTGCTGGGCTACACAGAATCTTTACTTTCATTCCTTCATAACATACATAGACTGATACATTATATAGATCTTTCACAAGAAATAATAACATGTTTTACATGCTTTGCTAGTTACGGATGTATTCATGTCTCACGTGGAAACCATTTCAGTAGTGTCTGATTAATAAACTACAAAAGGGTGCAGATACATGCAACAAATCCCCATGGTGAAATCCAGTTCACAGGGCCCACAGCCAGTCAAGAGTGCAGCTGTACCTAAGCTGAAAGGAAACTCCTCTCACACTTAGGCCAAGAAAAGAACAAAAAAATCCCAGAGCTCAGCTTAAATATCCATAGGAATGGGTGGGGACTCCCAAGTGAGGCTGGTCAGATTAAGGCTAATTCATCCACTCTGAGATTCTGAAGGGTTTTGCCCCAGGACAGGTGTTAGAAGTATCAAAAGATTTAGAGATCAAGATTAAGAACAAAAGCCTGCCCATTTATTAGCTTACATCCCACCATCCCTTTCAGCTAGATGCACACCCCTAAAACAAGCAGGTGTCAATCTCTAATTTTTATACCCATGGAAATCAGTGACAGTTGAAAAGGCCACGTGCTGAGGATTTTAATATTTCTTTGCTTGCAGAATCACCTGCATGCATGACAGGCTGATGACACATTTCTCAAGAGAACACTTGCTGTAGTCTCTTGGTAGCAGAATCAGATGTTTTTTCATTGAACAAGAGAATGAACATTTTCTTCAAACACCAATGAAGTCCCTGTAACCCAAAAGCTTGATCAAACTGCTTTTAACTCCTCAAGAGGGACATATTCATCATGTTTACCTATATAAATATTAACAGATGTATTTTCCATTTTATTCTCAAACTTCTTACTCTTGCCCCTCTCTTTGTCTACATCCAAGGTTTTGCACTTGATTCAGCTTCCACCTTTCTTTGCTCTCCCATAGCAACATGTTTTGGTGAGGACCCACTTCATCCACAGCATGAAGGTTGAATGCTTTACAATCATCATTTTTGCTTGACAACAAGAATAGCAACCTATCAAACATAGTAGCAATCTATCAAATTACAATGCATTTTTTTTCAAATTCAGTTAGTATTGGGGTTCAATCTTACAACACTTTCTTTCTTTTGATACTTTTTTTAAATAAAATAAGTAAGATTACGTTATTGGTGTTTGATCTAAACTTTTGTTCTTTCAGAAAGCAAGTAAAAGAAGTAAGTGTATTTGCTGGTGCCCCCTTAGATTTTAGGATTTGAATGACATCTTTTTGCAGTGTCATTCAAAAAGATCAAGAAAAGCTAGTTATTACCCATTAATTAGAAGGAAAATATGAGAAAAATTATCCCTAATGAGAAAACTATTCTTAATGAGAAGTCACCTGATATTTTAAAGAAGCCTTGACCTACTATGAATGTTTGAGGCCCTTGACCCTTGAGGCTTTTCTCTTTCATCTCTAATATCTTATTTCAGCCCTCATGATTAGTATTTTGAAATACTTCTTACTTCACAAGATAAAACTTTATCATATCTTTGTGATAGCTTTTCCTTGGTCTAGAAGAAACTTTATATAAAAATGTGCAGATGAGCTGTCAGTTACATGCCATTGTTATATCTGGAAAAAATGGTTGCATTTCAAACATCATTATTCAGAAATTGGAATCTTCACTTTATTTTGGAAAAGAAGGCATATGGATTGGATGAGAGGCAGTAGTAAAGAAGGCAGTCACTGATAACTGTAGCAGACCAGACTTATTTTCCATTCAGCTCAAATATGATAACATTCACTTTCCATTCATTTTGTGGAAGGCTGTGTATGGAAGATATTTATGTATTTTTCATTCCTTCAGTATTTTATAGCTTCTCAGCCATAATTGTAAGCCAGATTAAAATTAGCCATCTTCCAAATTGTCCTATCATGTAAATGCTTGATAGTTTTATTGACAGTGTTATATACAGTTTATATTGCCTTGGGAAACAGTTTACAGGGAGTACAAAATAAGACCTAGAATGGGCCATGAAAATATTTTTTACAAGTCAAGCTTCACTGACTACTAGGAAGTGCATTTGTAATGTACATTACATATATGCAGAAGATAGCAGCACAATTTCTATAAACTTTGATAGATTTCAAAACAAGATTAAGATTTTTTTTAATTCAAAAGCAAGACAATGACCAGTTCATATTCATTCCTTTTTCTGACATTACCGTGAACTTTAGGTTCCATTATTCAAAAACTATTTCCTGCTATTAGTTCTTATTCATCATATTTAAACTTGCCACTTCTACTTTTGCTTTAAAAATAAGTAGAGGTAAGAATCAGCCTCTCCAGATTCAGATGATCCTCTTCCCTATTCTTGGGGAAAAAACATGAAATTACCTTTTTTTCAGGACTGAGAGATATTTAAATTTTAGTTAATAATAAAAAAACAATTTCTTTATTATCTTTTCCCAATAGAAATTTCTCTCTATTTATATAAAGATGAATAAGAAGTGTGATTAATTCATGTGTCTCCTCTAATCTGAGCTGAATAGTTTACAAATACAGCTTACATGCCTTTTTCCTGTTATTTGATGTTTCAGATTTACCACCTTCTGACATTTGTCAAATGCAGTTTCCTCTTGGATCAGCCTGTTTTTTTTTAAGCTAGCATGGCCTAAATAAGAGCCACTAGTTCTAACTCTTTGGCTGTTTACTGGCATCTCTCAGAACCAAGAGTTAATATTTGGTGATTCAGACTCTCCTTAGGTTCCACAATGCACATGGCTAATACAAGTAATCTAAAGAAGAAGACTTTTTTTTTTCTCCATTAAATGCTAGATAGGATTAAAAAAAAGGTAGAATAATATAAAACAGCATGAAGATTAGTAATCTTCATCTCATTATTGGTAATGATAGCATATGTATGGTTAACACAAGCATTTTACATTCCTACTGTTGCCTCATTTTCTATGTAAGACCAGTGAAATTCATTTATATTGACTCTTACAGGGATCAGCACATCACAAGAAGCCATTACCATCTAGGCTGGCTTTAAAAACATGAAATATATGCTTGTGTCTGCAAAGAATAGGCACTGATATTAAGGGTATGTCAGTTTTCAGGCAAATTTAAAAAAGGACACACTGCAATGAGCAATCTCCTCTAAAGAGTTTCAACAATCCTCCTCCAATAATAGAAAATTAATACTGACAGAGGGAAATTTAAAAAAGACAAAAACAAAAAGCCCCCAAAAACAAACAAAATCCCCACCCAACAGTTTATTAACAACAGAATGCCCACAAGGCAAGAAAAACGTACATTTCTGCTAAACACCAAACCATCAGAACTCCACAAGCCTGCCATTCACACACAGAGGAACAAAGACCAAAAACGTCCAGAGAATGGGGCAAATGTTGGAGAAATACCCTTCCTGGCACGTGGTGTGAGATGGTGCCAGCTCTCACACTGAGGAGGGTGGAGATTCCACAGGAGTTCCAGCAGCAGGTGAAAACCCAGGGGCCCTGTGGCAATGAGCTCCTCTCCACAGCAGCCACAAACAGCTGGGCTGGAGCCTTTTTGTGTTCTCTGTGACCAGAGAAGTAACTCTTGGGGTTTTGGAACAAATAACTTTTCTATATAGTAACTCCTCAATCTTATGAGCTCAGTCTGTCCTAATAGGAACACTGTGCATTTGTTTGTCTGAAAAACACCTTATTTTTTCAGACATCCTTTTATAAAATGTATTTACCTTCTCTCTTCTCATCAGTATATGTAATAAATATCAACCTTCTTATTTGTGAACAACAGTGAGTAGGACCTGACCCAGGACTCATAATTCAGTATTTCTCTCTATTTCATGGTAAGCCATTGTTTCTTGCTTTCTGTATATAATTTTTCTGCTGCTTTTAATATAATATTTTTTTAATGTTCTGCTTTCTTAAGTTGCTTTTAACCACATCAAAGCTTGAGATGTGTCACCTCCGCAATTTGTCCTTCACTCCCATGGAGTCATACAGAAGATAGCGTTTTACAGGATTTGCTCTTGAAAGTTTGGGTTAAGTCTTATTTGCCTTCATCATTGTCTCAGTTACTTTCATACAGAAATAAAGATTTTTCCTTTATCTTAGTTAAACCTAAGAGTTTCCAGTTCCTTTTATTTTTGTTTTTCAAAGGTAAGCTATGTATTTATCCTTTTCTGTGCTTTTCCTATTTCATCAGATTTACACAAGTTTTGAAAGGTCACAAGTAATGACTCTGCAATTCAATCAAACAGGTCATTCCATTTCATAGCATGTCATTCTGGGGGTTTCAAATCATGGGGATTTCAAAACATACTGTGACAGGACAAGAGGAATGGCTTTAAACTGAAATAAGGCAAGTTTAGAATAGAAATGAGGAAGAAATTCTTCCCTGTGAGGGTGGTGAGGCCCTGGCACAGGTTTCCCTCAGAAGCTGTGGCTGCCCCATCCCTGGAAGTGTTCAAGGCCAGGTTGGATGGGGCTCTGAGCAATCTGGTCTAGTGAAAGGTGTCCCTGCCCATTGCAGGCTATTGGAATGGGATCTTCTTCAAGATCCTTTCCAACCCTAGGCATTCTATGATTCTGTAAAACTATAAACTTGACAGCAACTTGTAATCTAACACAGAAGTCTAGACAAAAATTATTTTGCAATATTTTAAACATATCATTGCATTTACCATAATTTTTAAATAATTGGGTTTTTTATGTTTAAAATGTAATGACTGAAGAAAACTCTTCATCTAAGAAATTCTTTTTTCTTTAACCTGTGGACACATGAACTGGAAAGATATGAGTAACACATACTCAGAGGTATTTCAGAAACATATCATCTCAAAGTAGAACATTTCAAATACTTAGAAGTTCATTAAGTGATCCAACACCTCCACATTGTCTACAAAACAAATAATATCATTCAGGACATGGATTAGGAACTAAGTTGTTCAGTCAGGAGAATGAAAGACTCAAAAAAGATTAACTGCAGGACTAGACTTGGAACAAAAAGAATAAAACATAATGAAGGCAAAAAAACCACCTTTAAGTGGGCAACTAAAGAATGCATCACTAAAAGAAGCTTCAGAGCCTGCTGTCTCCTCCATACATGAGGCATCACTTCAGAACAAGCTCTGCTCTTCCCTACAGTCAGATATGCTTAAGCAAATCCCAATGACCACCTGTGAAGTATCCACAAGGACACAGCCCAACAGAGAGTCATGGCAGTGTCAGCACACCTTCACACCAATCCAGTCCCAGTCAATATATTTCAGTCTGCCTTATCCTGCAGACATAAGAGGTACTGGGAGCAGTAGAGATTTTATCATTCATATTAACAATGAAAACCAGCAGACACTCTGGGACTCTTACCAATTGAACAACAATTGGTCATGCATTCCAGGATCTTATACGTGAAGTTACCAAAATTCATTCTAGAATTATTCTATTTTTTTATTATTGTTAATAAAACTAATAATTACTCTGGAACATTGTGAATTATCTTTCACTCAAAATATTTCTTGTCTTTCAAGCAAGAAAATACCCTCTATTTTAATAGAGGGTATGTAAGATCAATAAGTAGAGGTACAGGTCAAGATTGAACTGAATATTTTAGCATTATTTTCATTCCATGCAGCCCAAAAATTTATGCAGACTAGACCTTATGTAAAATTCTAAGTGTTTTAAGTTATTTTTATTGGAAAGCAGGATGTGAATTTGGAAACTAAGTTACCCATTAACCTTTTTGAATTGTATAGGAATGGTAGAAACTCTTTTTTCATGGGGACCCATTACTCCATGCACACTTTCAAGGCAGTCATTTGCTCAGCATTCATTTGCAAATTCACATATGCAAATTCATAATTTATCCCCAAAATTAGAGCATACCGGTTTGATCAGTACTTTAGCAGGTTTGTCTTCTGCTGTGAGTCAAGTCTTTCCACTGTAGCCACACTATGTAGTACAGATAAATGCAGATAATCCTCCTAAATGGTACCAGAATGTTTCAGAGAAAAAACACATGCTTTAGCAACAAATAAGGCAAGTTACTAAAATTTCCTGTAGTACAACTCTACAGCATCACATTCTGTTTTGCTAACATTCAAGTTTGTGCAAAGATAATTCAGGGGCTCTGACCTTGTGCTAAGAAGTGCCACTTAAATATTTATTTCCCCAGTATCAAGTAACTACTGAATCTTTGCATTTCTACCTTATGATGTAAATTCATGAGGTCCAAAGTATTTTAATAAACGTCATATATTTAATAAAAAAATATATGTAATTTTTATTCGGTCACACTTCTTCATTTGACCAGCTGTTGGTTTTGTAATTTTAGCCATGCTTTATTATTCTTCCCACCATTCCTCTAGGTTTTGGGTTTTATTCTTCCAAAGACATCATGTTTTATCAATAGTGATAGTATCAATAGTTTTCACAGTATGATTTACATTTGGATTTGGCACAAGATAGACAATTACTAAGGCAACCTATAATTCCAATCCATTAGGCTAATGTATTGCAGCTGCTGTGAACAGTGAGCATGTCATCTTTAGTATAATGATGTCTGGTACAGCACAGATCAAACAAAATAAACCAATAAATTCCTCTGCACTTAAACATCACAGTTATTTTCTCTCTCTTCCCTCATCCCCACTCTCAACATAGTCTGTTGTAATTGTGGGTAACTTTTTGTGGGGATTTTAAGTGATTCTTTTTACAACTGGTAGAATCTTCTAATAAAAGAGTTATGGCCAGGTGCATGGAGCTCATCTGTAATGTATATATAAGTAATCACTATTCAGTAGTTGTCAATTAGAGGGTTTTTTTGAGAAAACACTAGAAATTGACATCATTTATTAAAATCACTTTTTGACATTGTTCAGCCTGGAAAAGAGAAGGCTCCAGAATTAGCTAACTGTGACCTGAAGGGAGACAACAAGATGGAGGGAGACTATTTAATGAGGGCACGGAGTGACAGGACAAGGGGAAATGGCTTCAAACTGAAAGAGAGAAGAGTTAGATAAGGTATTAGAAAGAATTTCCTGCGAGGATAGTGAGGGCCTGGTACAGGTCTTCCAGTGAAGATGTGGCTGCCCCAGCCCTAGAAATGTTCAAGGCCAGGCTGGATGGGGCTCTGAGCAACCTGGTCTAGTGGAAGGTGTTCCTGCCCATGGCAGGGGGTGGAATTGAATGATCTTTCAGGTACTTTCCAACAAAAACAGTTCTACAATTCTTAATTTCTACTTCAAACAACTTCCATCATAAAATCTGTAACATTTCCTTTTGGCAGAAGATGGACCATTCATGAGTTCATTTGGATTAATTTTCACTCCTATCTGTCAGAAGAGTCAATATCAACATTTTCTTCTTTGTTAAAAATTGCCTTTGCCAGACTATCAGACTTTACATCTCCAAACTGTCTTCTTGATATTCATTTTAAATGGTGTATTGCATATTCTGAGAGATAGATTGAGAAAAAAACCTGTGTGCTTTCCTAATCTGTTAGGTAAGGTATCTTAACACTACAGAGTCTAGTCCCTACATTATTTCAGCAAGGAAAGGCCCTGAGTCACACACAGAAACAATGAGTACTAACATCAAGAACAGGAGAGTTCCTGATGTATTCTGAGTATCCACTGCTGTAACTCTGTGAACAACCATTCTTTTTTGTGCCACTATGATAATTTATGCCAGCATCTGTGAATGCAATGTCAAATCTGGATGCATTCTGTAAAGTGTTTCAAAGAGCCACTACAGAGCTCCCTAATGAAGTCTTTCTGCTCGGTTATCTTATTTAGCTTCAGGATCTTGTACTTTGAAATGTGAACAATGATAATAGCCTGACAGCCAGGCATTCTTCTTCAGTGAATCTTTCACTGAGTAATTATTTTCAAACCTATACATTGAGAGGAGAAACAACATTGTGAGAGAAGACTAGCTTTACTAAAAGACACTTAAGGAGGAGTCTGGCTATAAAATAGGAGAATAGTTACAAAATATTTAGAAAAAAATGGCAACAATGAAAAATATTCATTTGAGCATATTAATTCATGCCCTAGGACTTGAGCATTTACAATTTCAGCCACAAGAGAGTATTATAGATGTATAATGAGATGATTGGCTCTTGCAATTAAGGGATGAATTTTGTGTGAATGTTAAGAAAAGCTTTAGTGACGTATAGTTATGTTACTGTAGTTTAGATGTCCTCTGTTCTCCCCACAGTTCCCTTTCCCCCCTGTATTGACAGCCGGGGCTGTCTAGGACAGGCACAAAGAAGGCTGCACATGTGTCCCTGGCATGGGGCAGTGGGGAATGGAAAAGCTCAGGGGGTTGCTCAGGGGTTGCAGCATGGCAACACCTGACCTCCAATCAAGTCACAAGAAAGCAATCTCCACTGATAAATGGCAAAGAAGAGCTGACTGACAGACTTTGGGAGGGCTGGGCTGGCTGATGCAACCCCCAGGGGTATAAAAGACTGAGCATCCATCTTGAAGATGAGCTGGCCATGTGGTAGACAGCCATAAGGGCAGTTCCCAGCGCTGCAATGTTTTCTTATTTAGTCCTTTTGTTGTATTTTTTTAAGGTTTAATAAACCTTTTAACATTTTTTAAGTGAGTGGTCATTTCTCCCAGGAGCTTCCCAGGGAAGCCAGAAGCACTGATAGCCTAGAGCATGTGATGGTTAATATAGGTTAGCTGTAATAACTTCTCCTAAAATTTTAAAAGAAACCTGCATATTTTCCTCTGTAAAATTATTATATTCCATTCTATTCTAATATTACCAGTTTTGACTTCAATGTAACTTCTTTTATCTTTCTCAAGAATTGTTGGAGGTATTGCAAGAAAAACTTGATTTCTTGCATATTTATTTTAAATAAACTAATTCAGATTACCTCAGAATGAAGCTATTAAGCAGTTAATTTCTGTGTGATTATATTACAAATCTTTAATAAATTAGTTTTTTAGAAAAGAGTCTTCTAAGACATATTTAATCAGATTGCAATACAACCCCATGTATTACATTCCTAATTAGGTTGTATCATTGAGTTAATTTGGTTTGTACTTCAATTATTAAAGTTAATGATTTCTACTTATGAAATTAAAATGCTGAAACACACTGGATAAAGCCAGTTTTAGAAATAGCTTAAGTAATTTTCTACTATCTGTCAGTGTGAAGCCATTCGCCCTCATCCTGTCACTCCAGGCCCCGGTCAGTAGTCTCTCTTCATCTTTCTTCTGGGCTCCCTTCAGGTACTGAAAGACCACAGTAAAGTCACCCTAGAGCCTTCTCTTTTCCAGGTGGAACAATCCAAATTCTTTCAGCCTTTCCTCATTAGAGGAGCTCTAATCATTTTTCAATAACATCCTCACAAAGGCAGGATAATCTTGAGCTATAAGCCACATAAACTGCTAGCAAAGGTGCTAATGGGACATGTTAATGTGGGCTCTGATTACTACCAGGAAGACACGGGATTCCCCAGAGCAGGGACACAGATAGTAAGAGTTCCTTCTTCACTGCAAACCAGAGAATTTTTCTGTGAAATTTAGGGAAAAGGCATGTACAATCGTAGGGAAATTAGCTTGGAAGAGGCTTGTAGATGTCATCTCATAAAACGTCCTCATTAAAGTGGAGCTAACTTCTGTTAGATCAGATTGCCAAGAGCTTTGTCCAAAGAGCCTGATATAATTTATATAATATATATAATTGTAGGTGCCTTCCTAGGAACCTGCCAGGGTAATAATTTCCAGTGACACACTATTAACATCATGATATATTCATTCTTTAGGTCTGATTCAGATTTTCTCTGTTGCAGCCCATGACTGTCGGCTCTCGTCCGTTCAGTGGGCACCTCTGAGAAAAGCCAGGCTCCATCTGCTCCACTAAGTAGTTGCAGCCTGCTATCCCATTCACCCACAGCACCCCCTTCTCCTCAGCATTTTCTCAGGTGACATTCACCTAAGGCACCTCCCTTCCATAGTGATCCTCCTCTGTGGTCTAACACATTCATCAATACCTTTCTTGTACTTCAAGGACGCAAAACTCAGGGGATTTTACCTGCTTCCTAACAGCAGATTGTTTGGCAGAGATTTAATAGGAATGGTTTAACTTATAATCACTTTCCATAATTATGTTCAAAACACTGGGGATGACACTCCAATAGACACACAAACCTAAACTCTGCTTGCATTCTCTGATGTGTTTCTATGTAAATATTCTGTAGTAATTGATCAAGTTACGCATAAAATATTCACTTTACTCCTATGAAAGCAATACATCTCTTCCTAGGAGCAAGGAGGCACATAACTATGACAGAAGAACCCTGGTTCTGCTGTCTCAATTTAGGGATCAAACAGAAGCACCTGTTTAAATAAAAATAAAATAAAAATAAAATAAAAACATACTTGTTCTCAGTTCTGAGTATAAAGTAGAAAAAAATAGTCACCTCTGAAGGAATCCATTTGTCAACATCTGGCTCGTATCCTAGAAATTTGTGTCTTTGTCACAGAAGAGAAATACGAGTGTGTCTGAAGTTAGACATCTATTCCGAAGATGTGAGTTTTCTGAGAAAAGAAAAAAAATCTGAATTTATAGTAAAATAATTGTTAGTAAATACACCTTTAGATCCATGCAAAAAACCAGTGCAGGTTACTACCCAGAAGAAAAGCCATCTGTTGCCTGTATTCCGCATCATTTGAACATTACAAATATATGGAAATGTTTGGAAATAAAAGTGTCTCTAAGCAGGTAAAATGCTGCAAAATTGCTCCTTGAGACACAGAGACTGGGTGCACACAAATGGGTCAGAAAAATTCTTGGTCAGACTCTATGTTGGAGGGGAAGGAGGACACAGAGGTACATCAAAGTCTGGATCTGGAGCACAGGAAACTGGTACCATATTAAAAAACCCTTTACTCAAGCAGGTTCCCTTATCACCTGCATCTGAAGCATGACTGAGTAATGAAGTAACCATGATGGATTTGAAAAGAAAGGGGAAAGTACAGGAATACACTGGTATGATATGCCCCCAAAAATAAGGTTGAACCGTACTGAGTATTTTAGTCACAGCGCAGATAATACATAAAGATATGCTTTGTATTAAGACATGTATTAAGAAATGTCAGCCTGTGCCAATGCACAAGTGACAACATCACTATAGTCCATGGTATGATTCTTTTATGATACTGAATCTCCCTGCCTTTCAGTCAGAAACCAGAATGTCAGTAGAGCAGGTAATATCATACAGGCCTCTGCTTGGATTGCTGATCGCTGCCAGATCACTGACTATTGTATTTGTGGGGTTCCCCAGACAGAGGAAGGAATGATGAATCCGACTCCATGTTCTTAGAAGGCTAACTTATTATTTAAAGATACTATATTATATTAAAGAATACTATACTAAACTATACTAAAGAATACAGAAAGGATACTTACAGAAGGCTAAAAAGATAATAATGAAAACTTGTGACTCTTTCCAGAGTCTTGACACAGCTTGACCCTGATTGGCCAATAAGTCAAAACAACTCACATGAAACCAATGAAACAACCACCTGTTGGTAAACAATCTCCAAACACATTTCAAAGCAGCAAAACACAGGAGAAGCAAATCAGATAATTATTGTTTTCCTTTTTCTCTGAGGCTTCTCAGCTTCCCAGGAGAAGAAGGAATTCTTCTTCTTCTGTGCAAAGGGATTTTTCTGGAAAATATGAGTTGAAACAACTCATATTGTTCCCACTTCAGCCTGACTTTTCTCTTACAGCCCCTCAAAATAAATCTGGTGAATATGCGTTCCTACAGTTACTGCAGAGCTTGAGGAATATCTTGACATGAGGAATTATTTAACAAAGGCAAGGCAATTTTCTATTCTAGAAAATAAATGGTTTTCCCTAAAGCACATCTTTATTCCTTGTACTAACAGTAATAGTTTACAACATATTTGCATGGATTTAGAGGTCACTGATGGGTGCCATTGCATATACAAGCTAGCAATTTTTGCCCTTTTACATTAATAGAGCATTAAGGCTAAAAAATATTTTATTTTCTAAAGTATGCAGTGGAATATATGTCTCACATATCATCATATAGGTACAATTTTTATAACTGAAAGCAAAAACCAAAAAATTAATATTTTTCTAGCTGTCCTTCCCTTTATTTCATAGATAGGGGATTTATTCTGACCATGGTAGCAGGTGATTTATTATTTTGTTGCTGCAGAAAGGGAGCTGAAAAAGAGTTTTGAAATGGAAATTGTGACATTTACTGAGAGATAATCTCATACTGCCATTTATAGAAAGCAGGTGGTAGCTGTTTACCATTGGAGACAGATGGAAGTCCTGCATTGGAGGGTGGTGGGGTGTTTTTTTTTAAAATAAATTAGCTTAAATAATTCAAGCATTTTTCTCCTCGCCTGATTAGTGCTTTGTGCAAATTTAAGTATTTAAAGACTGGTTTACTATTGAGCAAAATTTTGCACAGCTCATGTAGTTTTTCCTCTTTGAGCCTCCATGAATCACATTTAGCTTTTATAAAGGATATAATAACTATTTATTATCCCCAAAGGAGATGCTGCATGAGGGCAAGTAGCACCATGAAAAATTCCACTCGTGTTATCTGGAAAAAAAGATTTTATTCCAACCTAGCACACTTCCATAGAACTCTGCACCAAGTGCCACAGCCTGTGCATGGCAGCTGGGAGGATGGACCAGTGGTACAACCACACACACTCTTTGCTGTCTCAACCCTGTGCTTAGCATTTCCATGGATGAACTTTAACCTCTCTGCTTAAACAAACAATTTTCAAAACCCAAATCCACTATCTCCAAAGCTGCCAGCTTCTAGCAGACTGACATTGTAAGACTACCTCTAATATGTCCAATGTTTAGAAATATGTCTTATACTAAAAAAAATTTTGTAAATCAGAATATAATTGGTTTGGGTGTTTTTTGTTGTTGTTTTGTTTGATTTTTTCCCTTGGTTACTGGTGGGATTCTTTTCCTTGCAGAAGGATATGAATGGAAGAGGGACAGAATGAGAAAGAAGAAATTACCTTCTGATGGAGTTCTATCCTGAAAAAGAAAAAATGAAAATAAAAAAGGAAGACAGAGGAAAAGGAGAAGAAAAAAAAAGGAAAAAAAAAAGGAAAAAAATTAAAAACAAGTAAAAGGAAAAAACTTTTTGTTTTAAATTTAGTTATTTTAGCTGATCCATAACAATTCAAAAGGGGCATGGACTACAACCTTATGATATATTAGTAAGCCAGATGTCAACAAAATACTGGAACAGTAGTATTTATTATATTCAACTTGAAAACATGAAACTTGTTGAAGTATTATGTGGGTTTCCAGGAATACTATATTATTTTGAGGTACTTAATGGCAATTACAAATATAGTGAATACTCAGTAGATTCAATAAATGTCTTCAGGTGATTGACAGATATAAACATCATCCAATTATTTTCAGGCATTCAGTGGACCTTATTAATATGGTCAATTGCTTGACAATTTGCCATAAGTATCGATCTTGTCAGCACTGTTGTCATGAATTAAATCAAAGCCAAGGAATGTGGTGAATTCCATCAATAACACTATCACATGGGGAACAGCTGTGGATCCCAGCTTTAGCTGTGAAGCCAGTGCTAAAATTCCTCCTATTTTCCTCTTGACGAATTCGATGGGAGCAGGATTTTATCCCATTATTGTAAAAAGATCAGGTTAAAAGCTCTACTAATTTTAACGAAGCTCCACTTCATTTTTATGAAGTTTGTAACAACTACAAGTCACAGATTAATCTTACATAGTAAATTTAATTGCTTTAAAATATGGAATATCATCATTAAACATAAGAGTCGGTACCTTAAACACCATAAAGACAAATTTAAATCCTATTTTGCAAACATGTTTGACCTTTCAGTGAGTGCTGATACCTATTTCATTTAAACCATTTGAATAATCTCAATGTGGAGAATTAAACTAGGAGTATAATTCAAATGCTCAAGCATGTCCTTCACAGCTATCAATAGATTAGCTTTTGCTTGACTTGCCTATCTGAGGTTTAAATTGTTCTACAAACAATTTAAACCTAAAGGGCTAATTAAAAAATCATATGCACTTTCATCTAAAGAAATACAATAACTAAATGTTTATTAACCTCTGTTGTTATGCTAGCACTGAAGAGTTCTGCTCCCTAAGCTGACTGATTTCTGGGACTGATCCTCAGAAATTGAGTAACATCCTTACAACATGAAGGATTTCTGCTCTGTTTGGCAGACTTAAATTTTTCACCTTGGGGAAAAAGAAGACATTACAATGCCTGTAAGCAAACCAAGATAAATCCTTAGCTGAATTGTACACTGATATATGTACTGCATTTTCTCCAAATACTGTCTTAGAAAACATTTGTCATTTTAGGCTACATATGGGCTTTGGGAATATTACTTGTAAAAGACATTCCCAGGAACACCATTCTGAAACAAACAAATATTTATTGGAAACTCAGTAATGCCAGTTTAAAGTCAGCGTGTGGGGAAGCAACCATAAACCCAAGATTCCACTTAGTCTTCCAGAGTAATCAAGCCAGAAAGATCCATATTCAACCTCTGCTTGTGACCCAGTAGTCTAAGCAACATTCAGCTGGCTGGAATATCTAGACAAGGAACCTGATAAAATCAGAAAAATACATTGAAATTATGAAAAAGCAGAAAATACAATAGAAGCACATTTCCTAACAGAAACCATAAGTGATTTTATTACAACTTCAGAGAATCATTCTCATATGAATTTATGTAAATGTATGGATATACTGGTGAATTGCTGGAGTCTTGTTAATTTTAGCAACCCTTTATTTCCCAAAGCTGTTAGGAAAATAATTTTTCACTATTCTAGAAATAATTCTGAAGATACATGACATATGAACTATCTTGTCTGACTCTCCAGGAACAAACAAAAGACCATTTTATTTTGGTTCATCCATCACAAAAGGAAAATAAAAATCAGTGATTGCTGTCCCCATGGTACACATATACAGAACAACCCCAATCTTTAGATGAATGTGAAGTAAAACGGACAAGAATAAAACTCAAAAGCCAACTAGGAAAGCATTTTCCACTTGGTGATTACTGATGTTATAGACCCTCACCTGTTTGTTAAAGCACATGCAAAACTTCACAGCTGCTTCAGTGGAACCAGTGTTCTCAAACCAGTGCTTCTGAAAATGCTATTGCTCAACTACTCACAATGAGACTTCTTATAAAAGATCCTGAGAACGTACTGAGCACCTTCCTTCCATAAAGAACATATCTTCAAAATGCCTAAAAACATTTCAAAATCTACTTCAAAGAGAAATAGCATTTTTAATAGCATTGAATTAACGCTTCATTATGCACGCTTTTTCAGGCATTCAAACAAAAGTAATGGGCCTATGTATAATTAATTTTCAATTTAAATCTATGATCAGCATCAGTAAATTTAAAAATCAAAGTTGTCTCTCTGTGATCATTTAGTTGCAAGGTACCACCTACCCATGATCCACAAGATGTCTTTAGCTTTTTAATGGGTCCGTTTTTCATCTCTATGATAAGTTCTACTCAGTTTATGATTTTCCTATAGTTTTTACACCATTATACAAGTGAGTTGCACTGTTTATACAAATGAGTTTGTTAAATGTAACAAGAATTAAAAAGGGTCCCAAAATGAGTGGAGAAAGTCTATGCAATTTTCACAAAAAGAGAGGATGGTGACAATGATCGAAAAATAATCTTTCCTTCCTGCATTCCATGCTTCCAGCCTAAGTCAAAGCAACGATTTATGGAGGTAAGTGAAGGTGATCACCGCTTCAGGTTTTCAGAATAAAGACACTAAGAGAGCCCTTATGGAAACAAACTCTGTGATGTTGATTGAACAACTATTTTTAACACATTAAAAGGTCAAGAGAGAATACGTTAAGAAAATCTGCTAGAGTCTGGGCAACAGAACAGGCTTCTTTATTGTTTTTTTAGACTACAAGAAGAAGCTCAGCTAATTTACAGCCTGTACCTGCATTTGGTGCACAGCAATACTTGTCCTCCCAGATAGCATAATTTGGCATGCAATTTTGAACATGGAAGCACACAGTATTTGAAAACCATCAATTCCTATAATACCAAATGCATTTTATTTTCTGACCTGAACACTCATGTCCTGCAGTTAATGCTTATCAGCCTACCACTTTATCTTACAGCATGGTGACACCTGAAATATCAAGGTCAGCATGGACTGAGGAAAAGTGTCAGCAAGAAAACCTTCACATCACTGGTAATATAGCCATGAATTCTGCTCCTTTAGGATCAGAACCTGAAAGAAATTATTTTGAAACACACGCATCTTGGAGACATGCACATTACTTGAGTAAATGCCTGTTTCTCTGAGATAATACACAACTACATCACACTTCTCTATAACATGGATTTTGGGTCAAAGACAAAACAGGCACCAGATTTGACTTCATCATTCTACTCTTTTTTAAATTACTTTTGAAATTGTTGGGAAGTGTTTTAATCTCTTAAAAATTAATATTTTAGAGAGCACTAAAATTTTACAGTCAGTCTCCACAGTAAATGCAATTGAATCAGAGACTCTGTTACACTAGGTTTACTCCACCTCCTGAAAATATTGTTCTGTGCTGAGCTGAATAGGACCTTACTACAGTGTTGTAACGTGAAGGACTAAAATTTGTTACTGAGGAAGCATTCAAGGCTTTGACATTCACATTTTATATTGAAAGAGCTACACTGAAAGTGTTTGCAGAAAAATAATTTCTGATGAGTTTTCCATATTTTGACTGAAAATGAGTCTCAGAACATTGGGCTTGCATATGAGAGACCACCAATACTAAGCTGGCAGACTGCTCTGGAGAAGGAAAAGCATTGGCACAGACAGAGTTAAATCCAGCCAGAAATACAAATAACTAACAAAACAAATACCTTAATGCAGGAAATGGATTTGTAGAAAATTCTCAAAACCTGACAGAAGGCTCACATAGTATGAATCTGTATGCAAACTCTGAGATAAGAAATGCTGAATTAGAAATGCCATGTAATAGGACAGACATCGTTGAGAGAGAAATGGAGCTAGAAACAAGTTTCAAAGGATGGCCTTCCAAATAAGACTAGATACTTTGGAGAAATATAATTATCAAAGATGCATTGTAGTAGGACCCACGAGGGGTAGTTTTAGATGATTGGCTTTAAGGCACCTACAGCATGGTGCGGCAAAAAGCTGATAGGCCAAGAAACACTTATTGTAACTAGGAGATAATTGGCTTCTGATTGTGATAGTGTGAATTATAACATCTGTATTGTCTCACCCTTCTCATGAGACTGAAAATGGAATAAAAGTTTTTTAAATGTCTCTCAGCTGCCCCATCTCTGGGTCAGGAAAAGGGTATGGTCTGATACCTTAAATTATTGCAATTTATAAGCTACTGTTGCTAAAAAAATTTTAAATGCTTGGCAGTGCTTAGTAACTTCATTACCAAAGTGAAAGTTCATTTACTTATTAATCATTAAGTCAGCCACATCAAGGATCAAATTAGTAGAAAAACTACTAACTCTATAAGAAAATTTTACAGTTAACTATAAGGACCTATTTCATTAAAAAATTTGTACAGGTGGCCTACATTTTACAAAAGAGGGAAAACAAATATAGTGAAATATCAGCAGAATATACAGATCTGTGACAGGAGAGGTAACGAAGACTTGGATCCTGATGTTTGCCTTACATTTGTGTAATTCCATGAAAACACACAGTTCCCCTAACTAGAGCTTTCCTCTTGATCAAATAACATTTATTGGCATGTTCTAATTCTCATATTGCACCCATCTCATACTTTTTAGGGTACTGGTTTAGGTCTCTCTCCTTTGCTCAGTACAATATTGTCAGAATAACCTGATTGCTTTTAAACTTTCACCATTACATTTCCCTGGAATTAAGAAACCAGTTCCAAAATTATTCGTAGTAAAAGCAAATCCAGTGTCATCGTGTACATAAAATTCCTTAGAAAACCTGGATAAAACATCCATTGGATTATTAAAGCATCTAATCAGCTTTCATTAAAAAAATAGAAAAATGTACCAATGTGATGAATTTCTGATTATTTTAAATTTGTAATGTAGGGAAGGCAGCACTCTGGTACCCCAACCACCATCTGCATTTCCATTATTAAATACATGTTTTCCAGTTCACAATCAAAACAAACAAAACTCAAATACTATCTTAAGAATATTCTTCTCAAAATCCAGATATGACACTCTGGAAGGTGAGAGAAGGGCTGCCAGAGGTATAATGGACACCTTAAGCCATTCATCAGAGACAGGAAACGTAGACAAACAGGTGTTAAAGAACAAGCTGACTGCAGATATTCCAAAACATATTAACCATAGGTACATGCCATGTTTTCAAATTATTATGAGACTTCCCTGCTGCAAAGTGGGACAGAATGTGTAAGATTGGGGCTTTGGGAGTTTTTTGCTGTTTGGTTTTTTTTAACACTGCTATAATATTGTTTCTCTCTGGTTTATTTTAAATTTAGCAGTATTAGAATTTGGAGTGCATCATGTTCCTAACCATCAAAAAATCCAAAAAGACAAAAACAATCAAAAAAAAAACCCAAAAGCCAAAAAACCACCCAAATAAAAACCAAAACAAAACAAAACAGAAAGTCAACAAAAAAATAGCAGACAAGTCTCACAGCAGACTTTTAGTTCAGCTATTTTGGATGAATGAAAGAAAAAAAGGTAGCTTGTCAAGTAAAGAAAAAGTCTCCTCAATTAGCAACTTTCCTGATGTAAATTTAAACTCCTCTGAAAAAGCACATTTATATATCCTAAATAGGGTCATTGTATGAAGCCCCATAACCGTAATCACATGGGATTTATTGCACTTAGACCAGTGGGCTGAGAAGAGTCCTGGCCATAAATACAATCATATTTATGGGGCTGCAAGACACGGGCCCTTTGTCAGAAATTACTGTAAGTGGCCATCTCTGGTCTTTTGAAACAAAACAAAATTCTGTATAAAACTCTCTAATCTATTGAAAATAGGATCTCAGCAGTATGCACTGAAAAACAAACTCATTTTATTTGATTAAATGTAGCTTAACAGATCATGTGCTTTTACTGGTAGCAATAAGAAAAGCATAATTCTAAAACATATATAATACAAGAAAACATAATTTTTCTAGACATTAAACCCTTGTTCATAAAGACACCTTCTTATGAACCATGATATAAAAATAGAAATAATAGAAGTGATTTTACCAGTAAGGAGAGAGTTCCCTTCTGGTTTTTGCAGCTTTTGTTTGGAAGAGATTTTATAGCAACAGTAAAAGACAGATACATTTCACATTCAAGTGAAGCAATTAAAGCAACTAGGGATAGAGTGGCAGTCTTCATTTAAATAATGCATAGGCTCTGTTGGTAAAATTGGTAGCTCATCTCAATTTAATACCCAGATACCTGTTCACAAAATCCCAGATAATTGGATACACATTTGGATTTCTAGAATAAGTAGCCTTTGGTTTTGCCATTTTAGTCTCACTAGAGAAAAACACAATATTGTATGATATTTTTCAGCCAGACTCTTTAGAGCTCTCATTGTCTTCTCTTGGAGTCCACAGTTCCCTTTTCACTGCAAACAGCAACTGTGTGCCAGACCATGCTGGGCAACAAAGCTCATTAGTGTTCTGTCTTCAGCACAAATGCATTGAATAGTCAGTTTTGGCTAATATAACTGAAGACATTGCCTTACTGTAAATGCAAAAGAATCCAGAGTAAAGTTTCCTGCAAATATGCAAACTCTCATTTTGATACATTGCCCAAACCCTTAAGTTTTTTACTCTTGCAAGTTTTGCAAACATCCAGTGGTAAACAAAAGTCCCAAGCAGTTGTTAGTGTCTTAGAACAATTTTCACCAAAAAATGCACATCAAGTCTGCCAGCAAGACAGAAGAGTGAGCCAAAAACACTCTGCTGTCTTAAGCTGAAGAAACTCAATTGAATTTAATACCACAATGCAGTTAAAAAACTGTATTGTGGTATAAATTCTATGAAACTTACAAGTGAATGAAAAATTCTATGAAACTTACAAGTGAATTAGACCCAGTTGTTTTCATTTAAAAGCAAAAACAGAAGTAAGACTCTGCATTTACTTTTAATATTCATCTAAGGATGAAAAACTTTGCCTTTCAATAATGTCATGGAAATTGGGTTTTAGGTCTACCTTTATTATGTTATACAAGAGCATTTTCTAAGCTCTGCAGCAATTATGAGAATTCAATTCTGCACACTTTTTGGATGGGGCATTTTCTGAAGGAAAAACTTACTACTAAGAATAGCATGCAGAGAATGAGCTCTGTGCCTCAAGAAATCACTGCTACTGGTGAGAGATGGGTTTGAAATATTTATGAGAAAAATTAAGGCAGAGATGTTTCTCTTACATATTAGTTTAAGCTGAAAATCCTTTTAATATTTATTGCAGAAACAGACAGGGGTTCCCCATGTTTTATTCCTCAAACACACTCTCTTTAAATGCAGAAGTGGAAATTGATGAGCTCCAGAGGTAATTTTATCCACAGGATAATTGGGGTGCTCAGAACACCACTCTGAACAACTGGCCTTCTCCTGAAAGCAGACAGTCCAAAAACAGCACCAAATGTACAAAAATGTAGGTTTATTTATGGTTTTATTTATGATTTTTCACATACCACAAAAATTACAGACTTGGACAGAATTAGCATGACGCCACCACAGTACAGAGACCATTATAGTTATACTGTAGTCTAACACCATATATTAATTAGTTCTCACCATTATGGACTCTCTTCATTTAGTCTGTTTATTTTAAATGCATTAGCAGCATCCCATCTAGTTACCTCTAACTTAGAGCTGCTAATCAAAAAGGGATAATGCAGAATTCCATCACCTGTTTCTGTTCATACATTGGCTATGGAACAAATCCTAGCTTATTTGGACTGTCATGTCATCATCCTTTGCTTTTTCTGAAATAGATCTTACAGAATTGACTCATTCCATAAACCTCAATCCTGCAGTTCAGTATTAGCAACAGACTCATGAGCCAGCACACCCATTTAAAGTCAGCAGAACTCTGTGGCTTTCTTAGCCCCACACAAGTGCCTTGATTGCAGGATCAGGTCTGATGGTTACAAGCTGTTGATCACAAATATCACACCATTTCTGTGTTTTACTGCCTTTGAACACTTTGACTGCTGGGCCAATTGTTTCTGCTTCCAAGAATGAGCAAAATATCAGTGTGAATGGTTTCTGCATCAGCACTCACACAAACCTGCAAGGAAGCTTGAGAGATTTTTGCATCCACTTCAGGGACTGAATTTATCTAAATGAATGTATTTTCATTTGTGTAAGTGAATATAAAATAATGGTGAATGTCACTGAACACAATTCAGCACTTAGCTGATTGAATATTTGTGAATATTTTAAACAGGCATTTTTTTTACTACATTTTTGCTACTCCTTCTGCATGAAAATGCAGTACTCTGAGAGAGACTTTCTTTCATAATGGCAAATTAAATTGTCTCTAGAGTTCACATTAGAAAGAAATAAAGATGATGGACATCTAATCTTTTTTCTAGTCCATCTCCAATACGCTCATCTTTTATTTTAATGAAATAGCACATAATAAAGAAAAATATGTTTATTACTTAAATTGTCCAAAGATTTCCCACATAGATCTGAGCTGTAATATTTACTAGCTGCAAGGGCAGCCTAGCACATTGTAGGGATGGGTTAGATGTGCTCATGATATGGCTTTGGAAAAATATTGCTTTGCCCATGTTGTGTAGGGACTAGTGTACCCATGGTAGGTAAATGCAGCAGAATTCATATGCAGAGATCTTTCTCTCTATCATGGATGGTGGGTCAGAAAATTTCCTCGAGTTACTTTTCCTTATTTCCAGAGCTCTGGTGTGACTGAACAGAAATAAAAAGCAAGGAGAAATACTATTTTTTTTCTTTTTTCCTTCTTCTTTCTTTTAATTATTGTCATATGAAAGCGATCTGCAAATGATAGAGATTCCAAAATGCATCTTGAATGAATTATAACAGCAGGAACCATTAAACAGAAGAAAAAAATAAAGGCTACAAGTCATGAACTTCAAGCTAAATGTAATTTTAATTGTTTTGCTGAATCGAATTCTAAGGTCTGTTGCACAGTCTTCACCTGAAGCATAGACAGAACTTTTATTTCAAATACTCATAAGCCTTATTTAAATCAAATCTGCAGGATTCCAATAGCTTTTAAGAATGACTCACATCTCAAATAAAATATTCTGATGAAAATTGAAGATAATGGTTTCATACCATTAATGACATTTAAATGTCAATATTCACATAAGAAAAATAAAATTAATATCATTTTCAACAAAAAATTATTGCTTGGACAAAAAAATTAATTTCATTTATTTGCCAACTAGTATCCTAAAGGGTAATGTTCCAGTAATCTTACAGGAAGCCAAATGCAGATCCCTAAAAAGACAAAAGCTGTGTTTTAAGTTCGGTTCAGAAGAAAATTAGAATCTTGAATTTCAAAGTTGAACACTTTCTTTTTAACTGTTAGAGGTTTTTCCATGGCTTTATAATTTTACAAATCAATTATTTATGTGACACTAATATAGTTGTTAATTGTTTCTTATACACTAAAAAATATGAGACACAACAAAATGTTACAAAATAGTTTGAGCTATAATACAAACTTTTGCTAAATTTCATTAAAATCTTGCATTTGAATTACAGTATATCTTATCAACAATATGGCAATTATTTATTTATTTAGACAGTAAACACTTGTAAAGATTTGCACCAAGACATTGTATGTCATGTGTCACTATAGCCTGTGCCTACTAAACACTGACTAAAGAGTGAAAAGTAATGATAAAAAGTAAAAGAGTAAAGTAATAGATATGCAGATTATACACGAAGAAACAACACATCTGTAAAATTGAAATATGGGCTTTTATGAGCTATATTTTGACTTTTTTTGGAAATGCTATTTTCTACTTTTCCTTTTATTGTTTAAAGGAGCACTGTCATTATAAAGCTAAAAAATGCATTTCCCTCCTTCAGTGCCTGTAACAGCACTGTCATCTATTAAACATGACCATGACAGACACATGTTTTTACCTACCCTTATGTTTGCAGCTGGGGGCAGAGCAAGAGGAAAGTGAGTTATTTTTGCTCTTTTATTTTAAGGAAAATGTCTTTTTTTATGCACCTGGATCCCATCAAGAAACCAAGGAAATAATCCAATCTGGTGAAGTGCCGAACACCCTCAAATCACATTAAAATTTGAGCACAATCCTAGCTATGTAGAAGCAAATGGGAAAAAAAATCACCTGACAGGAAATTGCCCACCCTTATTTCTTATTTACACAATACCATGATTATGCTGAGCCATGATTAGGGGAGTGGATTTTCTCAGCAGGATACAGCAATACAGGCTGCCAGGACACTCAAAAAATACTCACTCCATGAATTCTGAAAGGTTGGAGTTTGCAACCTTCCACTCCATCTCTTGGCTTCATCTCAAGAATAAAATTTCAATATCACAATTAATTATCTACTCCAAAAACATACATGTAGCCATAAGGTGTCTTGAGAAGAATGAAGAAAGGCCAGCTGAAATCAAATAATTTCATGATAACAGCAAAATAATTTCAAATAATTTCATGATAGCAGCAAAAACATAGTTGCAGTAACTCTTCAGCAGTATTTCTAGATGTTTCTAAATGCATAATAATATTCCTATATTTATTTTTAGTATATTTTTAGTATATCCATAGCAAGAGAGAAGTCCATTTATTTTCTGGTACAGAGTGTAGAGAACCCAAGAGAGGCCATTCATTGCTGTCCAATATCCAACCAGTTGTATCATGGTATACATATCTGGGGAAAACATATATTCTTACAAGACTTCTTCAATAAAAAGGGAACACAAAAGGTAAGCAGAAACAAAAGAATTAAACGGATGCCAGCTGGCCATTACTGCATTATGTGGCACGTTCCTACTCCTTCCCTCTCTCCCTGTAAATCATCACCGTGGCCTAAATGACTTGGTTGTGCCAACACCAAGAGGGCACAAGGCTTTTTAGCACAGGAAGATCTGTGCTGTTATCTTAATGATTACCAATGCCTTGATAAAAAGCCCTACAAACCAAATATTCTGTATGATGTATTCGAATTTTCACAATATACTTCTCTGTATTCTCAGCTAAAGGCATCTAAAAAGGTTTAGATAGCAGTGTTGCTCTGAAATGTTGGACATTCTTTTGTCAATTTCTAGGATAACCCTGAGCCAGAAAGTGTATTAAAACATTTTTGCTATTCTGACACACTATAGGTCCTACAATACCAATGGATCAAAAAGTCTTGAAGACTACAGATCACAGACACAAACAACTGCCTTCTGTTTATGCTTTGAGAAAACTAAGTACACCTAAAAGCAATGTACAGTGTTCTTTATCTTCTGCAATGGCCTGAGTCTGTGCTTCAGATTAGGATATAATAGAGGGAGAGAGCGAAATATTTCAAGCTCTCATTTAGCAATTGACCTCAGCAATCCAAAAAAGAAAAAAATAAGGTAGGAATTTTTTTTTTTTTCACATACGACTTTATTTTTTTAAAAATGCACTGTTTCTACTGTGGAAAAATCTGGGAAAATATAATGGGAGAAGTAAAACTACACTGATAGAGGGCCTAACATTGTCCTTTGTTCTGAACTACCCTCAGGAGGAGATTTCTTTCTGCAACAATTTAATGAGCCAATGAAAATTGCCTCCTAATTTAGCTGAAGTAGGAATTGGGAATTAAACACTGAATACTGGCCTCTGGTTTCTTTCTCTTTCACATACAGCAGTGGATACATGAGGAAATGGCCCTGACATTTTCAGTGAAGGCTGGGTTCCCATATCACAAAATGTTCCGTGAGGTCAGAGATTCTGGAGAGAGCCAGAAATAGCAAATCAGCAGACCTGGATGCCAAGTAAAAAAATTCAGCTCTTGAACTGTACCTGTTTGTGACACCTCTGATCAAGCAGTAGTAGATGAGTGTAAAACATACTCTAGGCACTGCTGATATGCTGAGAAAAATAGTCAGGTTTCACACTCCCACAATTCTTTTTTTCATTACATCTTGAAAAGTTCTTAATTAACTTTTGAAGTATTTTCAGGACTCAATGGCTAAAATATTTTCTCACAACTATAATTTTTTTCAGTACTGAGAAAAAAAGATTTTGTTTCCTGAAGGTTTAATTTCTTTGCCAGATAAATGTTTTCATCCCTCAAACACTAAGATTGATTCTGGAGGAACACTAAGTGTTATGTTTTGTTTTATTTTGCTTTCAGAGTCACATGGCAAAACTGGTGAAGGGATAGATGATGAAAGGGTGTCAGAATACACACACGAAGATTGCACGTGGTACACTTTGAAACTTACTTAATCTGAGTAGACTGAGATTGGACATTCCATGAAAACAACAATTCAAAGACATTCTCTTTACAATTCTTTCGTTTGATATCCCTGCGAGTATATTGGTGCCCCTTTTGGACAGCGAAAGGAGCTGTAATAGGAACCTCAGGAGAAGGACTGGAACAGCTCTTTACAATTCTTTCATTTGATATCCCTGTGAGTATATTGGTGCCCCTTACGGACAGCGAAAGGAGCTGTAATAGGAACCTCAGGAGAAGCAAGCTGGAACAGCTCTTTACAATTCTTTTGTTTGATATCCCTGCGAGTATATCGGTGCACCCTTTGGATAGCGAAAGGAGCTGTAGCAGGAACCTCAGGAGAAGCCAGCTGGAACAGCAGGAGCTCCCGGCAGCGAAAAGCTGCAGCGCAGCGCAAACTCGGAGCGATGCTGGAGGTACGGTGGGGGTCAGGCAGTAGCAGTTCGGCTCCCGAACGCAGTAAAAGACTCTTCAGGATTTTCTCACCGGCTCTGGCTGGTCCTTAGGATCCGGAGGCTGTGTGGAGGGTGAGGGCAGCCCCCGGGCATGGAGCGAGGGAGCGCCGGGTCCTGGCGGGGCGCGCACTGGGTCTGGGCTGCCCGACGGCGGAGCGGCCAAAGGAGCGCAGCCGGCAAGACCAGTCACAGTGCCGAAGGAAAAAAAAAAAACAAAACAAAACAAAACACACCCCCCCCCCCCAAAAAAAAAAAAAAAAAACCAACCAAACAAAACCAATTAAAAAAAAAATAAACTAAAAAAAACAAAAAAAAAACACTAAAAATCCCACAAAAAGAAGCAGGCAAATCCCACGGAAACGGCAGGATCCCTGGTCAGAGGTACCAGCCGTATGTGTGCACTGCAAGCGGCAGAGCCAGAGAGAGAGCCGCCTCTGCTGCCTCTGCTGCCTCTGCTGGCTCTCCTGCCTCTCCTGCCTCTCCCTGCCTCTCCCTGCCTCTCCCTGCCTCTCCCTGCCTCTCCCCCCACCCCAGCTCCCCCTGGAAGCCGCAGCTCAGCTCCCCTCCATCGCCACAGCCCCGGAGCCAGGGAGGATGGATGGGGTGTGGGGCAGGGACAGCCACCGCCCCTGGGCACAAAACGAAACACATCAAAGACCCCAAAAATGGGATAGGATAATAAACCATCCCCAAGACCAATGGAAAAAAAGGCACTGGAAGCTACGTGAAATTCGGCCATTTTCTTCTATCATCTGCTTGCTGTTCACATTTTGTTTCAGAAACGATCACAGGTGATAAGTATCCTGCGAAAAGTGATCGTGCTTCCTTCCTGCTGTAACTATGATTTCAAGGGAATTAGTGGCCAGTATGACAAGCAGCCTATCCTATTTTGTGTTTAAGAATGTACAGGCAGAGTCAGACTTACAATTAGCATCATTAGCAAACATTTTTATTATTTCTAAAGCTTCTGAAGCAGATTGGTTTTGCAAAGCTTCTCTTTTGTTCCTGTACCTTGTTGTTTGGCATCTTTTGTGCTAAATCTGCCTTTTAATTTATTTTATTGCAGCCTTTTGCAGAAGGTCATTCATCAGGTAATCACTTGTCTGTTGAAAAGCCTAATTAGTCCACGTTTGTCAGAAAGAGGAAATAGTTCTACACTTGAATACTGAATGGGTTGCAAACTACTTTCTGGATGAGGGATATGAAAAATTTCAGAAGCTTTACTTATTGCCAGTAAAATGAAAATAGCTAAATGAACCTACACATTCAGGGTTAAAAAGAGGCAAATGCTTTGATGTAAAAGGATGCAAAAGCATACAGTTTACAACTCTTACAACTTTAACCCTAAAACAAATAAATTTCATCATTTACTACTGCTGCAGTACTTTCTTCATGGACTATTAATGCCCTCTACTGGTGCTTCACGCACATACTCTGAATTTTTGGGTTTATAAAAGCTGCTCAGGACTCATTTTCTGCTCCTTTCCAGAGAAGGGAAAATAATTTAGCCATGATTGAGTTTTTCTATGGTTCACACCCACCAAACACATATCTACAGGAAAGGAGCTTTTGTCTGGGGTTTTATCTCCAAGATACATTTGCCAAGTGCTGTTTGCTTTTCCAAATTCACAGCTACCTTGGGAATTACTGGCTACAAAGAACTCATGCACTGATAACCTTTTTTAAAACCCTTTTTAAAACCTTTGCATAAATGCTTGTCAATATTTGAAAGGAAAAGCATTTGGATTTTCATGAAAAATGACATGGAAACAAGCAGCAGGATGGTTAAAAATAAAGAGTTGTTTATAGCTAACGGTCTTATGAGGATTTTTTTGACATCTGGCCTTAAACTGTCTTACCCCAGGAGGCCATCACTATCGGTTTGTGTGATATTTGCCTTTATTTGTTCACATATTCTGAAAAATTATGCTGTATATCATACAATTCTCTTGGCACTGCATCTAATCTTTTGCTTGAGAGATGGTTTAATGAAAAACAAATTTGAAAATGCTTGCTCTCCCAACTTGCAAAGGAAATTAAGCATGTACAATCACTTAACTTTTAGGTCCTCAGACCCATATCTCCCAGAGGCCTTTGAAGCCCCTGATCAATTTTCAATTTGACACAAGGGACAGGGGCTCAAGAACCTCAAGTCTGTTCAAAGACTAAGTAGCAGAGAGTGGACTCCCAAAGGAAGACAGCAGTCTCCCACCAATTCACACATTTAGATGGAAAATCAGCAGCCACAGGCTGGTTGGTCAGGCAACATCCCAATGCCACAGAGTGACTATGCCTTGTAATGGGAAAATGGGAATACTATTGGCCAGAGAGCAAAGCAGGACACAAGAAGAATAGGAAGCTGTACTCCTCTGGTTCTATGTCCCATAAAACCACGTGCTTTAAGATTATTGCCAGTTGCCTGGTAAAACTATCATTTGACCATCTGGATATGAACCTTCCTTACCTGTATTTGTATATGGATGAAATTGCCTCCTCCACATGATCCTCACTTCTTTTCTCCCAGTAAGAGCCATTCTCTCTGATCTGGCAGCTGAGCTGCCCATGTGAGTGCTTTCTGAGCTTTCTCATGCATAATGGCCAAAGCTAGGTCAAGTATTTTGAAATAGTTGTTCATTGCTGATTTTGCTGTGTTTGTTCAGATTGAACTCAGTCCAACATTAATAATTACCTGTATGTTCCAGCTGGATATGTTCTGAAACACCACAGTCAGTCGTCTTTATCGCCAGCCAGGGGTTATGTACAAATCACAAACAGGATGGAACTGATGAGGAACGTGCCTTGAGCTGTTTTATTTTCCAGCATCAGTCTCATTACATGGTTATGACAATGGGAAGATGCCATTAGCTCCCATCCCAGGCAGCAGACCAAGAACTTAATGTTACAAGTCACTTTATAAGTTTTTTGACCAATCACACAAAGCAAAAGCATATTGACAGTAGTTCCATCCAACCACTGTAAGCACATGTACCTTTTGTTAAAGCAATGCTTGCTTATTTCAAATACAATACCTGCTTGTAAGCCTTAAAACACAATGCACAGAGCTCCATTATTAAGCCTAGAACTTCCTAATGTTTTGCTAGATATACTTTTCTGCTGCTTAGGGAGTTATTCTAGACAAGCTTAATACACAGACCATTGTTCTAGTTGTCCTTATTTTTCTACATTGTACATCATTTTTCTGCTGACTTATCTCATGGCTACTGCTTAGCTCTAATCACAGTTTTACTGTTTCTGAGGCCTGCCTTTTGCAGCTTTCCCAAAACCCTCTAACTTTATGGATTCCCACAATCTTTTCTCTCACTTATGAGAGAAGAATGGGAGCTGGATGCGGCTGAGGGAAACACTAAAGGAGGCCAAACACACCAGAGTCCTGCCGGATGCTGACACTGAAATGGGAAATGAGGCACTGCAGGTCTGTGCAGCACCAGCCAGGAAGAGCAATTAGAGGCAGGAGCAGTCACTGGGATGTTTCACTGTGAGCAATGTTTCACTCAGAACTGTGGGGTACTGAGCTGTAGGATCCAGGCTGGGGACACCCAAACGCCATCAAATATTCAGAAACCTTTTTGAAACATACATCTGCAATAACCAAGTTGAATAGCAATCTCCATAATCCACTGCAGTGCAGAGACACATCCAGTGGTGGAATCCTCACTGGCATTACTGGAAATTGTTAGGTCCACAGCCTGAAAAGCACATTAAGATATACAGCACTGTGCAGCAGTATATTAGAACTTTAGACAAAGTTCATTCCAAATATCAGTCCACAAATTTGGACATTAACAGAAATCAGACAGAAACTAATCTGAATAAGACAATGGAAACAATCAGGAACAATCAGACCTGCTTCCATCCAGGTACAATTTACAGTAGAATAGTTGAGGGAGGTGGGGAGGGGCTGGAACTGGATAAAGACCCATTGAGCTATACAGCTGCATTTTCTGTGAAGATATTATTATATGACTCTTTAAATGGGCCACTCCATTAGAAACAAATGTCTCTTTTAGGAAGTAAGAATATTTTCCAGTAACATGAAAGAGATAAGATACACAAATAACAGAAGTGAGTATTACAAATTACAGGGACTGTGTGTATATATATACATATATACATACACATCTGTATCTTTAAGGTTTTTTTTCTGCACACTGCAGGTAACCTGGCAGAGAAGGCATATATCTACAGTGCTCAAAATGTCATTTTAGGAACACATTTCTTTAGATAATTCTTTTTCTATGTAGAAGCATAATTACTCAGTGGTTATTAGACAAGGAAAATGGAGTTCTGTTTAAATTTAGAACTGGAATCCAAGCCAAATTCCGGGGGAGGAAAAGAAACATGTTCCAGATGAAGACTTGCAATCTAACTGCACAGTTAGGTGATACAAATGTCCCAGAAGAGGAGAGAAAAGCACAATGTTGTGATTAAAGTCACCCAAACAAGAACTAAGAAATCTGAACCTGTCTTCAGACAAGACAGATTTGTCACAGTTGTGGAGAGACATTACATAACTGCATGAGAAAATGTATTCTGAAACTAACATACACCCGTTTAGGTGTGACAACAGCTAATACAAGGCAATACTTTTCACAAAAGCAAGGCATTCAGAATGACATATCATACAAATTAAGTTTCTAGCAATATAACTACCACTAATATTAGCACAACCTGATCATTCTGGCCATCAGAACCAAGCAGGGTGGTTATTTACCAGTTGGTAAAAAAACCCTTATGGATAATCCTTTCAAAAACTGTAACCTATTTTTATGTCAGAACTCTTTTAGAAAAGTGATCAACTTTTTCAAAGTTATTTAAGTGATCAGTGTTGCAGATGAATGCTCAATGGGAATTTTTGATGGATAAACAGCTAGGTGCTCTGTTCCCATAGATTTCAACAAATCTGCTTTTATGTGCTTTGATTGCCTGAGTTTCAATGATGTTGATGAGATTACAGGTTCCATAAACATGCTAGTAGTTTTTAAAAAAAGGACAGTCAAGTACATTTTACACTTCTGTTTTGCTCCTTGAATAGGCAGTCTGATCTGTCATATAGTTCACCCTCACTGATTCTATGTTAGTGTAGCACTGTATGTAATTTTTTAATCTACTCTGCTTTATCCTTTTATTAATGATTTCTTCCTTTTCTTCCTACCCCCACCAGTTGCTCCGGGTTGCAGAAAAATATGCTTTGGTAGGGATTATTCTAATTTTGACTGTTTGCTTTTTCTTTTAGCACTGTCAAATTCTGTCAGTTTTCTATAGAATCAGAGTGAAATTCTCTGAAAGATAATCTGGATGTAACATACAATTCTTTAACCTGAAAGACCAAAGTGTCAAGGACTAGCATGGCACTCATATCTTCATAGGAGACCATGCCATATCATTCCAGTTTCCCTGTTTAGCCCCCCATATTCATGGATGAAATAATTTCAGACAGGATATCACAACTGGGATGAAAAATGATTCAAGACTTTTGATACCTGTGCTATTCAAGAGCACAGGTATAAAGAGGGAAGGAAATAAAGGTGAGGAGAAGGGGTGGACTCTCTTTCTAAATACCAGGTTGGAACTTCCTCCTTTTGCACAAGAATAAATTTCTCTGCAAATTCTTACTGTATGCCTTGACCACTGAAGTTGCATTTCTGGCTGCCTTGTACAAACATCAGAGAATATTGAGAGTCTCAGACAAGCAAGGAGAATTACAGAATCAGCCCAAGCCCAAAAACTGTCCAAAGCAGTTCCTCTCAAGGACCATGTTGTTCAGGGTTTCCTTCTTGAAACTTTGAAAGATGCAGCCTGCAAAATTTCACTGGGCAGTCTGCTTCATTGCTTGGCTGTCTTCATGGAGAGACATTTTTCCCTCTATCTGTTAGAAGTCTCCCCTCTGTATTCTCATTGGCATCTTCTTTTCCTTCCACACACAGATGCAAAAACCTGGCTGTGTCCCCCGATGACTTCTCTGATGACTCTTCCTCTGTCTCTTTCCAAGCTGGTTCCTGTTTAGCTTCCTTGCATCAGTGTGCCCAAGTCCTTTTCCACAGAGCTGATCCTCAGCCAGTCAGTGGCATTCCAGAGGGTTATCCCATCTCTGGTATAGTACTTTGTGTTTGCTCTTGTTGAAATTCCTACTGGCTCATTCCTTGCAGTATGCAAGGCTCATTTTAAATGGTCACTCTGCTTTTTGAGAAATTAGATAGCATCCTAGAAGTTGCTGTGATCCACAAACTTGACAAGGGCAATGGCATTGGAAAAGCCATTTAATGGGAGAGGCCCCAGGACAGATCTCTCAGGATCTGCAATCACAGCCAGTCTCAAGGTACAGTAGGACCCCATAGGTGCTGCCTTAAGGCCAAAAGTCAACCAGTTTCCCACCTCTCAAGTAGTTTGCTCATCTAGCCTGACACATCCCAAACTGGCTAAAAGATGCTGTGGGCAGTAGAATATCAAGACAGACTCCACAGAAGTCATAGCTGTTAAATTAGTTGTAATAATCTAATACTGGGAAGTACAAATCATCTTCTTCTATACATGTTTGCCGTGAAGAATTTTGCCTAACAGCATGGGTAAGTGGAGAAAAACACAGCCAAAAAATCAGTTTAACTAGATTGCAATATTTGTTTCCCTAAAGTCACTCAATAATAAAAATGTAAAATTTTTTTAAATCTAAAATACAGACTTTCTATCCAGAAAAAAAGAACAGGTTTTTAATTTTCTGCATTTATTGAACAGAAAATTCTCACAGAATCACATGTCATAAGAAAATTTTTAGCATATACCAGTGTGTCTTTGCCATTGACAAAATTAATTTGTATTATTTTCAGTAAAGTCACATACTGTCATACATTAAATAAACCCAATGTTGGGCTTCTTTTTCCAACTTTCTACAAGAGCACCTGTAACCTAGACTGGCATGTAACAAACCATGCACATATATCAGCATCCAAACCAGCTGGAGCAAAGCAGACTGGGTGTCAAGGAGCTGGAAGTGCTGATGATGGAATACATTGCTTGAAAAGTGTGTGGTAACATTACTTGACATAAATAGCATTAGTCTTTAACATTTTCATTAGCAATGTTCACATATTTTTACTAATAACCCACAGAAATGGGCTCTTCTGAAGCAGAGAAGTATTTTAAATTCTTTATTGCAAGAAAATACAGTGTTTCAAATGTATATCAGTAAAGCAGTCAGGAATGTTTAACAGGTAGGTTTTCAACACGGGGAGGTGCTGTTGACACTCAAGTCTTTGACACAGATCCAGTCATGCATCAAGACACAGACAGGTGTATTTGCCAGAAATTTCTGAGATGAGCATTATTCCCCACATTCCAGGATGAAATCCTGCCTCTGTGCAAGGGAGCTTGTGCTGTGTTACAAAGTCCATAACCTTGAAGAATAGGCAAAAGTCTGCATTACATTGTGCACAAATATGTTTCTGTAAGACATTTATTATCAGAATTCACCTTCAAGTTTCCAGTATTTATGAATGGGAGTCAAAAAGTCTGTGGGCAGCATTGCATGAACTAGTATTAATAGCCTAACAAGCACTGCAAGGGCAAGAACCCTAATTAAAGAGATTAAGCATTGATTCAGGGGTTTTTTTTTGGTAGGGAATATCCTATCAATGATTTGCATTAATTTGATTCACTTACAGAGTATTTGAAAAATCAATTCATTATGGTGTAAACACAGACCTTCCAGGCCACCCAGATTTTGTAAATACGTTGAATCAAAACATTTGCTCTTAAAATCAGGCAGGTCTTAAAATCAGGCAGATTTTCTAAGCAGGTTTGTGATACTGTCACATAATGGTTATATAAAGCAGTAAACAGAGCAAGTTTTTAGATGTCCATGACTGCCAAATCCATTCTATTATTTAGAACAATTCTGAGAAAAACACATTTTGAATGTATACTGTAAGGGGTAAGTATAGACTCATTTTTACAGAGGAAATTTTATGTTTTAAAAAAACAGGAAAAAAAAAAGACAATTTCTATAGGAAATGTTGACATTATACTTTCCTCAGACTCCTGTTCCTCTCCAAAAATCATATTCATCATCATATTCAGAATATTCTTCCAGTGCTAGTTCCCATCTCCTATCATGAAAAATGAAGGCAGTTAAACTACAGGAGCTCCTAGTCACTGCTCTCCTTGGGAGATGCAGATAAGAGCATGACTTTTTGAAGTAAATGGCCTCTAGAATAAAATAATTCACTAGCTTTTCAGTATTTGGCTTGTCCATGTTTGGGTTTTTTAATTAAACGTTTGTTGTTTTTTAAGAAACACATATTTTAAAAGTAGTATTGATATAATTTAGTCACCATTTTAACTAGAAAAATGCAGTTGACATTGTAAAGTTGCTATTTGCTCTAGTCTTTTTATCATACTGCTGTGAAAAGTGTTTGAACAAGGGAATCTTTATGTTGCTTTAGTCTGTCAGCTTCAGGAATTAAGCCCACTTAAGCCTTTCCACTCAAGGAGATAGAAATAATTTTTATTTTAAAATGGCAAGCAGGATGGTGGACTCTCTCTTCCACTTATACATCAGTGTTCTGTCCTTATCTTGCTCTGTCTGGGGGAACATGAGCGCATAAAGTCCAGAAAAACTTGGTTGGACACACTAGGATTCACAGTGGGATCCCACCTGCAGAGACTGAGCTCTTCCCTTCTCATGGTAAATTTCCCAATGGAATTTCCAGCTGAAGAAGGCAGTCTGTTCTACACACCAGTCTCAGGATCTTTTGGTCGCTGCAACCCCGAGAGATGTTAAAGTCTCTTTTCCCAGCCCAGTGCTTGAAGAATGAGTCGGAGCCCTTCAGTTCTCCATCTCAAGGTTGTTTATTGCGTCTTATCTATAAAAAAATTTTCTCCTGCCCTGCCAAAATCTGTCCAGCAGGACAGTTCCAGGCACTCTGCCTGCCCCCGGGATGGTGTTATGTCTTTATACTAAAAACTACGTGTACAATATTTATAGTTACTTTCCAATTCCTATCACCTATGTTAGACAGTGAGCTTCTACTCTAAACCAATCTAAAAGTGCCAACATCACAGCAGAAGATGGAGGCCAAGAAGAAGAAGGAGAAAGGCTGGACATGCCCAGATTCCTCCATCTTGCCCCCTGAACCCCCATACCAAAAACCCCAAAATCTACTTTTCCACCCTGTGATAACTTCACTATTATTCTACCTAAACTGTTGTGGCTTGCTGATCTTCATATAAGGTTGGTAATTTGCTCCACAGGTCATAATCAAAACCACAGGGGTCTTGGGCTCTGTGCCAGGGCTTCTGAGCCCCCTGGAAGGGGTCTTGGCCATTCTGGACAGCCAGAGGGATGTTCTGGGTTCCCACACACCAGAAATTACATTAAAGAGGGAAACACTGCTTCAGATCAGCACACTTAGCATTTATATACTCAAATAATTTCAGACAGCCAATTTACTGGAACACAAATCTATCTTCAAAACACCTCGCTGAGGTCAAGACTCTCTACTGTCATTCAGCCAAGCACAGCTGTGTTCTGTGACACACTTGATGTCACCCACTAAGTCCTAAGCAGAACATTTCCTAATAGAGGGGGGGAATTAATGAAAGGAGAAAGTGTTTGCGCTTGTTTTGACTCCAGCAGACCTTGCTGCCTTTCCATAGATGAGGAGTGGCTGGTTTTTCTGCCCACTGTGGATCTTGTCTCATGCAGCTCGGTTGTTTATGATAGATTAAAGCTCCTGGAACCATCAAGAATGTTCTTTATGGCAAAACTTGACCTTTCAAATCAAAAATATATGGAGGGACTTTTGGATGACACATTAACCAATGTTATGGTTGAATCATTCATGGGCTTTTTTAGTAGTTTCTGAGCCTGTGCCTAACACTGCATAATGCATTTGGCACTACTGGAATATATGTTTTTATCTCTTGTATGTTTTTATCCTTAACAAAAGTACTAGAATTTTCTACCTTTTTGTAGAAAATTGTGACAACTCTAGTATTTGGAAGACTAACACTAAAAGAGTTTAGTGATTTTTGCAGAATGTCTTTATAAAGAGATCATAATTCATTTTAAACAGGAATCTCAACATTATATGTTAGGATGTTTGCTTCTTAACTCTTGGCATCTGAAATCACAAAGGCTTGGGAATCTTATTTTAGTTTTGTAAAGTGTCATTTTCACCTACTATCAGTCTTCCAGAAAGTTGGAAATAGGAAATCAAAGTACTTAAATTAAGGAGAAAAAAAAAAAAAAGGAACTTGAATTACTACTTTTTAAAATCTCATATTAAAACCAGTTTCATTACAGAGCACAAAAGTCACGGGGCTTGCCAGGTAAAACCCTTATGCCTTCATTTATTCTATGACACAGAATTTTCTGAATTGCAAGAGAACACTTACAGTGTTGACCTTGCAGAAGTCCTGAAGACAGCATCGAACAGTCAGTGTAAGTAGGCATTTTTGTGTTGTTAGGATGAAAAATTCCAGCCCACTGGCATTGCAGTCTTGCCCTGGACACCTTCAAGCCAAGGTTCCCATGTCCTACAGTCACAAAGAGGCGTTTGGAAAGGGGTGGACACAGTATAAAATCTAAGAGATTTAAAATATTTGCCATTCTTGTTAATGAAATTGTTAATCCCATTAGATTCTACAATGAAAGCTCACATCTAGGAAACAAACTCTGTTACAAAGACTCAAATCTCAGACTAGCAAAACTAAACACTGCAACAATGTGAATAATAGTAATTTAATGGCAAAACGATCGCGTTGACATGAAACCATCAGTTGTGGGAAAGAAGGAGCAATACCTGTGACAAGGTCCAATACTGACAAAAACACAAATGTCATAGGGTTAGATACTGCTTTGCCTGACTTCATACTTCCAGAAACAGATTAATGGAGCAGCAGGTGCTCACTGCTAAAGCTGGATCATCACATTTTAAAAACAATGCCTTACTTTTTACCATATGTATGTAGGCAAAAATATATATAAATATACTTTAAATTTGGGAAAATATTTCAAGAGCATTAGAAGTCTAATTTTTCTTAGATGTGTATTGGATGAATTTACTTAAATAAAGTTATGACAAAGCTGAGGTACTTGCAGGCAGAAGAAAGAGGCAGCCTGGTTTGGAAAAGAAATGCCTTTTTAGTTTGATGTAGCCTTTCAGTCACAATGTTTCTCACACAGGCTAGAGAGACAATCAGAAACATGAATGAGATACAGAGGCTTAAAAATATATTTTTTTCCTACAGAGTTAAATAACAGTGTCTATTTCTTCATTGAAGATGGAAAGTGGAATTTTGAGAAGAAAACATGTTTTCAAAATCTAATGAGGTTTTGAGGAATAGAAGCATCCAGAGCCAATTATTTTTCTTTTAATGACAGTTAGTTAAAAGGAGCTAAAAAGGCTAACACAGGTGGGGCCAGTGAAAGGAGGAAATTGGGGACATACATCTCCACAGTCAGCCTCCTGGAACAGCTCACCTAGTTATTTCAGATCAAAAAGTTGAGAAACAAAACAGGGTATTTCGGCTCCCAAAAGCATACTTTTGATTACACAACAGAAACCTTTCAATTAGCTGTTAGAATGGCACATCAGGAGAATTTGGCAGCTCAAAATCAATAAGCTGACCCTAGGATTTGTTTTTAATTTCCCTTCAGACTATCAGGAAAGGAAAATAATAGCATCCAAGGGGAGAAAAAGTACAGCAACATAAACCAACTGCACAGTATAAACAGAACAATGGTGACACAGATTTTTCAGTACTTTCTCTTGCCGTTCTTGTTCGACCCTTTCTCCACATTATTGCACTGCACCTAAACAAACAAAAACATTCCTGTGGTACATCAAAGTCAAAAGTAGGTTATTTTGTGTTTCTGTCCATAGCAGGGAGTTGGAACTAGATGATCTCTAAGATCTCATGCTGTCTGTGATGCTATGATTTTTCAGCTGTTTTCCTGATCTTCTAACTATAAATTCTTCTCTGTATGAATGTTCCAGCTTTTTCTCTTTTTCCTTGTTCTTCTTTAAACCAGAATGAGACTTGACAGAAATATAGCTTAGCAGTTGCCTAGGTCCTATGGATCTTAGAGACTACCATTATCTCTCCACAATTGTTCCTTTTCTGTCAGCACAGACTTCCAAACAAGCTGGGGGCTTTCCTGTGTGTCCCACAACTTTAAAATGTAACATTTATTCAACATTATTAAATTAAAAAGAAAATTCATCCAAAAGAGAAAATGTAGGTTTTTTCACTTTTCTTCCATCACTTCAGTTTCTCTTGACTATTAGCAAATTAATCACATTCTGTGAAAGGCTTCTCTGTTCTCCTTCTAGTCCATCCAAGGCTAACAACTCATAACAGGGAGAGCTAGGAAAGTGCTCAAGGACAAGTCATAGAGGGCTTGGACCAACCTGGTCTAGTGGCAGGCATCTCCCCATGGCAAGGTGTGGGAATGAGATGATCTTTAAGGTCCCTTCCAATCCAAGCCATTCCATGATTCTATGAAAAAATATGAACAGTATCTTCCATATGCAGAATGCCAACAGTGTATGCTTGTTTATAATTCTGTGTTTTTTGCAGAAGGCAAAAGGAAAAGAAAGAAGAAAGTGAGAGTAGCACACCACAAAAGCTTTTCCTTTAAGAGGGCATATGTGATGGGAACAAAAAATTGCAGCTGCATCCAGCAGAAATCTAAAAATACCTGCAGGTGCAGTAGTAAAATAATTTGAAAAGAAAAATAAATATATGTATATACTGCTACATTAATTGTATTCTTTAACCTAGCAGGAAATCTGCTCAACATGAACAAATTTTGGCAACTACAAGCTACATGAGGTGGATATTACTTATTTACCCATTGAATCAGAAGTATTTGCTCTCTGTGGTGGAGTCTCCTGTAGGCACAGGCAGAGATGTGGCAGCCAAAGGCAGTTTGGGCTCAGATCCCAGCTCACCTGGACTGTCAGCAGCCTCAGGGCTGCTGTAACCACACCCAGGTGTTGTGGTCCTTGGAATCCCTACAATGAGCAGGGACTGCAGAAGGGCCCTGAGCCACATCTGAAGGGACAAGCCTGTGTGACAGATTGACTTCACTGGGCAAGCCCTCCTTGAACAGACTGTTCAGGATGCTACTTTTGCCTACTCGACGAAAGTCTTCAGCCACCACCATGGGCCTCAAGCCCCCTCATGGGCAGCCTGAGGAACGACCTCACTAGGTCACAGAACCATAGAATAAGCTGAATTGGAAGGCACCCATAAGGATCATAGAAATCCAGTTCCTGGCCCTGCACAGAAGACCCCAACAATCCCAATCTGTGCCTGAGAGCGTTGTCCAAACACTTCTTGAGCTCTGGCCTGGGGAGCCTGATCCAGTGCCTGACCACCCTCTAGTGGAAGAACCCTTTCCTAACATCAAACTTAAACCTTCCCTGATACTAGTTCAGGCCATTGCCTTAGATTCTGTCACTGATTACCACAGAGCAGAGAGTCTCCCCATCTACTTCCCCTCATGAGCAAGGGGGAGTTGTAACTGCAGTGAGGTCTCTCTCAGTCTTCTCTAGGCTGAACAAGTGACCTCAGCCACTCCTCTTACAGCTTCCCCTTAAGGCCCTTCACCAAATTCATGGCTGTCCTTTGGATTCTTTCTAATAGTTTTATATCTTTTTTTATATTGTGGTGCCCAAAATTGGGTAGGATGATAATCAATGTTATGGAAGATATTTTCACATATGTGTCAAATGCTCAGGCAGCTGCTTCTCCTTTAGCAATACGTAGCAATATACTTCCTTAAAGGATTGATATTAAAAACAATTCCAAAGGGTAAAATATATTTTTGAATATTTGGAAGCAGGTAAGATCTGCACCAAAAAAATGGAATCATCCCATTATTCGCTTTGAAGGAAAGAAAAACATACCAAAGTATAAGTGGATTAGGTGTTAGTTTATTATGCCTTGTGGAGAGAAGAAATAGAAAATTTTGAAGTCTGGGTGTTCTAATGTCATGATAACCAAGAGCATTTTTATCCTAGAACATATTGCATTTCAAAAGAGTGGGTGAAATGCCAGTTGAATATGGACAGTTTTCAGACATAATTTGGTCTTCTGTTGATATAACAGTTTCTTTATTTGTTCTCCTACAGTGTGTATATATACATATACACACACCCACATACTGCATTTTGACAGCATCTGAGAAACCAGCTGGATTACTATACTAGGTTGGATTAGCAGCATGCATTAGAACTAGAATAAAATTTAGAATGTTAAGCCCCTATTCAGAGTGTTATCCTTTTCATAAATTCATAAACAATAAATAGATTAAAAAGTCAATGGGCGTTTGCTAAGAAGTCAGGTTCAAACCAGATCAAACAGGCTCTAAATAGACAAAAACAATTCAAATGGTTAAAACAAATTCTAGGAGTTCCCTAAGACCTGCTGTGCTCTTTTTCTTTATATTTCCACACAGATGGAGAAATGCTGCACTGTATCTGGAAGGTGAATGGGGCAGCACACACAGCCCCATTTCCAAACACATGGACTACAAAAGAGAGAAAAGAAAAAGGTCAGAAGCATCAATTAAGCATACCCATTCTCAGATTATAAAGGGGGTATGACAGTGACATAGGTGGCAATAGCATTCAGCTGGAGGGAGGCAGTAACACATTGAGGAGAAAAGGTGCTGAGATCTGAAAAGAAAGACAGAGACTGAAACATTATGTTTGTGATATGAAACAAGTTATTTCTCCTCTGTGGTTAGCTGAAGTTTTACTTCCTCTTTCCATTATAAAAGAATACATGAACATTTTGAGTTACCCACAAAGCTCAGATTCAAAAAAAAAAAAGCCTGAAGAGCTTGTGAGTTTTTTCCCAGATCCATAGATCAGGTCATCCCAAAAGAAAATGACAGAAATTCTCTGATACTGGATATTGGGGATATAGTCCGAACTCAAGATACCAGAGCAATATCTCACTCTTAGCATTCTAGATTTGTACCAGAACTCAAATATTGACCCTAACTGAAGAGAAAGAAAAACAATTTTAAGTAATTTAGTAATTTTTTTGAAAGTACACTGAACAGAAACAAGAACAACTAGAAACTATCAAGTTCCTTTCCTTGAGAAAGGTGGAGAAAAGAGAAATTTCACACAGGAAGGTCAGCAGTGCCTCCAGAAAATGTTGTGCTACAGGTGGTATAAATGTAAATGAACACATGGTAGTCTGGAACAGGAACTCAGTGTTTGAGGTTTTTTATTTTCTTTCTTTGTTACCTTTTTTTTTTTTTTTATCTGTAGAGATTTATTTAGCATACTGAGACTGCTGTCTTTAGTTACAAACTTAAGGGTGCCTGGAAGGACACTCCTCAGCAAATAGTTTCAGCTGGTTCAATATCTGTGATGGTTTCAGCAAGTTTAAAAGACTCCCTGCCAATTTCCACAGCTTCTTTTTGTCACCTCTCATTCTGTATGTGCCCTGTTCTCTTTATCTGTCCCTAAGTCTCCAACAGAGACACATATTCCTGACTGCATACATGTTGTGGTTTTATCCCTGTTGGTGTCCATCCTGAAACTGGTTCAAACTGTGATTCTCTGCCCAGAAAGGAAAATGCACCCTCCTCCTCTTCCCTCAGATTGTCCCCTTTTCTTCAGGTGTGTTCTTAGCTTACACTCCAAATGAAAGGGGAGCCATTGGTGTGATGAAAATCAGTGCAACTGATCACTTTTTGTTACTGTCTTTCTGAATCCTCATTTTTGTAGTGAGTCATTTTTATAGTGAGAATCTACATTTCAATTTTCTACAGAGACACTCAAGCTATCTTGTCACCTTTATTTTTTCTGAAAAATCCCCTTGCTCAGCATTTCTCTCCTGGGAAGCTGAGAAGCCTCAGAGGAAAAGGAAAACAATATTATCTCATTTGCTTCCCCTGTGTTTTGCTGCTTTGGAATGTGGTTTGGACATTGTTTACCAACAGGTGCTTGTTTCATTGGTTTCATGTGAATTGTTTTGACTTAATGACCAATCACGGTCAGATTGTGTCAGGACCCTGGAAGGAGTCACGAGTTTTCATTATCATTCTATCATATCTTCTGTCTGTATCCTTTCTGTATTCTTTAGTATAGTTTGAGTATGGCCTTCTTTAATATTATATAGATCATAAAATAACAAATTATCCTTCTAAGAACATGGAGTTAGATTCATCATGCCTACCAATGATGGGGGACTCAGAAAATACCACATTATCTCAAAACATTCAGGTCTCAAGACTGTAGCCCTCTTCCACTGCTAGGAAGTTGAATCTGTTCTGGAAAAGTGCCTATGCAGCTATGTTACTTTTACACTAACTTTTTTTAGAGCTTTACCTTCCCTATATAAATTTCTGACTTCCAGGGAAAGGCAATTATCTACCGCACACTACAGTTCTGTGACTGTTTCCCAGATATCTCTAAATGGAGCCCTTCAATCAACTGCAGTTTGATTTTCCACTTGCTGAGAGTGTAAACTGGTCTCATCAGGTAATTTCTAAATCCATAATCAAGGTAGCATGCACTCTCATCATGATATATCACTATAAATGTCTTCATTTACGTTTCAATTTGTTTAGCATAATCAAAATATAAAAGGCCACGCATGGATTTTAGACAACTTTAAATGTTTCAATTTTGTAATACTTGCTTAATTTTTATAATTGCCACACATCTGTCCACTCCCTTTTAAAGACCAATCCCATAAAGCTATAATACATTAGAATGCTGAGGTTGTTTGCATGTCGTGTGAGCAAAAGCCTTATGATAAATGAGATTAAATAATTATTTACATCATCAGCTCTTCCACACATCTCTGGATTGCTTGCTGAAACTTTAGATCCTCTAGCATGACTTTTTTTCCATAAAATTCCCTCATCACACGCTGAAATCATGTTTACTAACCATTCTTGGAATTGACAATTCATAAAGGTTTAATTCAAAATTTAAAAAAAAAAAAAGAGAAATGTCCAAGGATACACACAGAAGGTGGTAAAACAACATAATTTGAAAGTAATTTTTTGAAAAATAAAACCACTGTAGTATGTTTCTATTCTACTATAGGATATCCTTAATGCACAATTATTCAGTTTTAGAATTAATTTAACAACTGCTCTTTCATATGCTCACAAAACCTGGTTCATATCTCTCTCGCATTTCTTTCCTGGTAAGACTAAATAAGCCAACTGAAAAGCTCTGTCTTCAAAACTGTTAGCAGAGCAATTACCTTTTTTTTTTTTTTTAAATAAAAGATGTCTTTGGGGTATACAATTTCTGTCTTCTACTTGTATCAATTTTGAGCAGACAGCGTTCCATATGCATTTCTTCATTTATTCAAGGATGATGCACATTATACATGGATTGCAGCAAAAATCAGAATTAATTAGTAGCAGGATGGAAGCTGCCAGTGTGATTGCACTTTTTAAATGCTTCACTTGAATTTATTTAAAGTTTCAGCTTCACTCATTCAGTTCCTGTTTTGTCTTTGCCCTTGGGACTACTGAAGTCCCTTCTTTTCCTCATTACAGCACTGTACCTTCATTACAGCACTGTACCTAAGTGTAAAAAGATAGTTGTAATATTCCTTTGAAAAAACACTTCAAGAAAGTTAGCTGGGCTTTTTAAGGGACACTTATTTAGGTTATCAACCCCCTACACTCGCAGTAAGTCACTGACAAATAGGTCTTGTTGATCTACCAGCCATAATACTGTTTCATTTCTGCACCAAAGTAAATTCTGCATGCATTTTATTCTCTAACCAGTAAGAATTATTTCTATTGCTTCCTACATACAGGAAACACCAAGAAAAGAAGCAAGTGCTTTACAGACAAAACTCACAAATACCAAGCTTGTAGTTTCGTTTGCCTTTTTTCATGTTTTCTCTTTTAAACATTTCCAACCAAGACTTCCCATTCTCTTAACTCTTTCCAGGGGACTTCACCCTGATTTAAATGTTCATAAGACTTTTTTTCCTCACAGGAACACCCCAGGCCACTGAGGGGTCACAGAAATGCAAGGAAGCTCAGGCTGAGCAAGGTCAAGGTAGCAAGGGGCAAGCCCAATTCCCCTCCTGCAAAGGGATCTAGAACCTGCTTTAGTTACCTTTTTGCATTGCACCAGTGGAAAACAAGGAACTTGAGCCCAAAGTGAGCCACATGAGCCAGAGTTGTTGCAAAGAAAATTGCAAGCACTGAAAAATGCTTGGCCGCTACACCAGGAGGTCAGTTCATCACATTAGCTGCTCTTTGAGGCAGATCATCACACCTCACTGCACACAGTTTTCATCCACTAACACCTCCATCATTCCAGTCTTCCTCCTGTTCGATGTTCAGCCCTTCCTTTTTTCCTTCCCACACAACTCACTTCATCACAGATAGCAGCATTTGTCATGCCCTCCCTCTGTTATTGTCTTCTGCTTCCTGTGCCACTTCAAGCAGTGATTCACAAATTATTCTGTCATTACTTATATTTGTTTAATGAAACTTCCAACAGATGGGTAATGGTCTTCCAAAGTAATAGTTAACTCTAGGCACACATATTGACAACATAAAATGAAATGCTTCTGTTTGTACCCTGTGCTCCTCTTTGTGATATGTGAAAAGTAACTTAAATTCTTTCCGAAAGTCTTTTTGACTCAATTGCTGTTCCTCAGTGGAATCATTTTCCCACAGCCTTGTAGACCTTGCCCTCTGTAGTCTACCAGTCAAACCCTGGAAGCCAAAATTCAGTATTTCTGCTATTCTGTTTTCCTCTTAGAAACAATCAGAAAACACCTTTGTGACATATAAAAAATTTACTAAAAAATCTTGCACTCTTCTAACTGCAAGAAGATAGCCATGAAAGACAGAAAAAAAGAGGACAGATTTGTAAACTAATGGGATAAAATTTAGTATTTGGAAATAAGCTCCAAAAGACCAACAACAAATTTAAATGCTCTATACTTCTCATCACATATTTTTTCTTATTTTCTTTTTTCCTAAGCATATTCTAGGTGTAATGATCTCCTTTTCTCGTATATGCCTTTGTTATATATTAACACTTTGTATCTATGTGAACCCAAAGGAAATAAGTAAACTCACTATGAAATTACCAAAAATATTCTACTCATGATTAATGTCTTGCCCTTTAGTTAGAATAAAATTCAAACACATATTTCTTTTATAATTATTTTCTTGACTTGCCTCTTTTGAGTAACCATATCTCCCTCGAGGGCTAATTCAGACTTATGCAAGACTGATTTGGTGGTGAATAGAAACATCCCTGGGTAAATTATAAGGATTAAACAAGAAATAATTTGTCAGCTTGGCTTGTGATAATATGGATGTTACTATAGTTACTCAGCAATTTTGTAGAACTCATCATTAAAATATCCCATACGTTCATGTCTTACCACACAAGAATCTCAGAAAGGCAGTGTAATTTTCAAGGCTAGATTCTGGATATTTTTAGAGGGTAATGAATTTCAACTTGTTTTTGATGTAATGAACCTGACTTTGGGGAAGAAAGCCTCATCACCATTGCAATGAATGCAAGGGTTGCATACTTCTTTGATAGTTTTTTTTTTTTTTTGGTACATCACTTATTTTGAAAGTTACTAACTAAAAGTTTTGTTCAATCCATAATAAATCCAGTAGCAACTCTGAATGAATCACATACTTACAGTGATGTCTCACCTTTTTTCTTGTGAGTATCCTCTTTGAGGACTCCCTAAAATCTCAAAGAACAAGCATGGTTTTCCTAACAGACAAGTTAGGAAAGTTCCAAAACACTAATTAAAAGGTTGACATCATTCTAATATTTATTAAACCAGAAGGTTAGTAACCAATAAAACAGTTGCTAAATGCTTTTTATGGGGTATTTTATAACAGTTAAATTTCTCTTTTGAAAAAGAAGCACATAAACAAGCCAAGCAGCAAGACTCATTTGTACCCTCCAGCAGTCCCCAAATCAGGGGGAATTGTTTTTCCAGTGTATTAAACTGGCAAGTCACTGTAACACAATACCTGACACACCTGACTGCATAGTTCCCTATTCTTCCTTCCTGTTCTCTCATTTGGATTCTTTTTATTTGTTCTTTAACAATTCAGCATTCACTTCCTTACAGAGTGTCAGTAAACTCACTATCAAAGGAGGCTGATCTGTAGATCCAGATAAGCATAGAAATAATCAGAACTTGGCTGTAAAAGGCTAAATCACAACCTTAGAAAACATCAAACTCTTCATCAATTCCAAAAAAGTGTTAGGTATGCTCAGCCCCTGGCTTTAAAGAACAGTTCTTTGCTATTCAAAATACAGAAATCAAGGACTGGATGACAGACCAACATGAAAGAGTGTAATATAAAAGGTATTTCAAAAATATTCCAGTTACAGAGATCACATAGAATAGACACTGAAACATGCCAAGTTCTGAAGATCAAAGAATATATTTGTTGTCTTGTTTATTAAGATTAATATAAATTTCTCAGCAGTCTTCAAATTTCTAAGGATCTCATTGCAGAAATGAGACTTGTAGCTGTGAGATATGTGTGTGGTGAAGGGATCTCCATGACATAAGTCCTGAGATATGCAGTGAAGGGATTTCCTTAGATACAAAGACATGCTGATGGGGTAATAACTTATCAGACCATTATCACTGCCATTGGCCACTTGGAAGAAGGACTGCTGCCAACGTATCACAGTTCTATCCTGCCCCTACACAGGACTCACGGGCTTTGTAATCTCTCTCATTGTGGTAGTGACTTACATATAATGTTCTACCCCCCCATTTATGACATCAGTAACAGGACGTTTGACTACAGCCTCACCTCCACATCTCCCAAAAGTATAAACTGACATTTGAAATCCTCCATGGTGCAGGAGGAGAATACAATCACCTTGCAGATAAATCGACATACTTGCTCCTCTCTCCTACCCAAAACGGGGACATCTCTTTGGTAAGATTTGTGCCCTTTTAACTTGGGGACACTTCTACAGAGAGCTAAACACTGAAATTTTGCAGATCTATTGCACTTACCACATTATCTAGATCAATCTATCGCTGCAATAATAAGAGTTGCTTGTATTAAGCTGCACTATTGGTGAATCTGTGTTCATGAATGAGATCAGACAGAGTGTAACCCACACTGTTGGTTCGTCTGGGATCTTTTAAATGCAACCATATTTAAAGTGCCAAGTTTGGCATTGGAAATTCAGGCCAGCTGCAGTGAGCACCTCTGAAATCTGAGGACCAGCTGCAAAACATTGGGGGTTATTTTCTGCCAAAGTTCTATCCTCCTACCACAACACTCCTTGGCACAGTTCTGGCTCACCACCTGATATCTGAAATTCCCAGGCTATAGGAATCACATTGCAGTGTAAAATAATAGTTTCTGAATATTATAATGAACACACTTCCAGAAAATATAGGATAATAATAATGAAGGTGGTTGAGTGTGTTATACAATATTATCACAGAAAAAGCCAGGAACATAATGCGCTGTACATAATTACTATTCTGGGATCTCTCAGTGTACAGTATGGTCACATTAATGACCATTCTGTACACTGAAAAATAACTTTTCCTAAGACTCATATCTGCATTCTGCCATTTTTTAATCTCTGGCAGGACTATTCACTGTGCATGTGTACTTAAAATTGACATATTCTGAACATTTGGTGCTCTTTAAATGATGTTTGTTACATTCAGCAGAGTATAGGATTTCAGATTTAAAATATGTTTCCTACCTCATCCCACTATATAGAACAATGTATTGAGCCAGTCTAGTAGAAAGTTAGAGGCAGATACAGGGGGAAAAAAGGGTTTATTTTAAGAACAAACAAAAAAAAGCATTATATTTTCTTGTATAACTAACAATGAATAAACATTTATATAGTAGGTTACTTACCAAAGTACAAGCCCTTTTCCATGTGTTCCAAAGGTACAGGAGGAGAGGGCAAGGATGCTGACTACAGAGAAGAGCAAGTTTATTGACTCACAACAAATTTGCTGCTTAAGAAGAAAAACATACTGTCTAAATAAGGAATGCATCTAGCAAGCCAATGGCAGACACTCTTCACAAAGGCACAAAATACTACCTTTTTAGAGAAAGCAAGTTTTTACTCCTAACAGGGAACACAGAAAGCTAATTTAAAGAGTTTCTATTTCTTTGTATGGATATTGCAGCAGGCAATCAACTCCCCAAAGAGATTGAAGACAAATGTGCATTTCTGGAGATGCTTATTTTGTCATATTTCACAGTTCTCAAGTAATTTTTTTTATTCTTTTGAGATATTCTCAGAAGATAATGAGAATGTTTATTGTACACATAGAATTTATCTGTCCTTTACTGGCTTTTTGAGTCATCCTTCTCCAAGGCTTCTCAAGAAAATGCATATGAAACATAGCAAAAACAAATTGGTGTCAGAGGTAGAAGAATATACTGTATATTATGGGTAGAAAGTAGAGGATATTGTGATTCACTATTGAATATCATAATGGATAGGACAACAAATTCATAAATTCAAGACAAGCTTGTTTCCTTGTGCATCATAAAAACACATTATTTCCTAGGGTTGGATTTACTGCCTCTGGATTCAGACAGCCTGTCTTGCCAAAGAAGATTGTAACATTCTCTGAAGGAATCTTGGTAGAAGTGGGCCACAGAATTACTGTTATTGCTAATAATTCTAATAATAAGAATAGCAGAACATGAACACAAATTGAAAAAAATATCTGAAAATATGATGTTGCTACAGACAGCATCAATAAAGAGATCAAGTTAAACCATGAGAGAGACAGAAAGACAAGTGTAATTAGCCCACTGTGCAATTTTAAAACTAGGCAAAAGAGAGAAATGTAATATGGGTTGTCCTGAGATTTTTGTCTTCATATGCCAAAACCACTCATAACTGAGGTCCATTTCTTTTTACCTGAATAATTAAGTCTTAATATTTATTTTAGGAGTTGTTGAGGCACTGCAAACAAAACTGAAAAAACAGGCATAACTGACTATGTGATGATGTGTTACAATAGGTCATTTTGAATTATTCCATTGTATAAGAGAGGCTGCAAGGAAAAAGGAAACAGTCCAGAAGGAATCATACCCAGAACTGTCAAATAAATAATATATTAGAAAGAAGTTATAAAAAGTCTCCAAGAATAATCTCCAGGGAAATAAGTGGAAATATAGAGAGAAGGAAAATAAATAAATAAATACATACATACATACATATATACATACATAAATAAATAAATAAAAGGAGTATGTCCTGGCCAGATAGTTACCTTAGTTTCGCAAAGCAGAAAAGATTAAATACTTTCAGATCTGGGAAAAGGGAAAAGAAAGGAGAAACTAAGAAGTTATCTGGACAGCACCCTTCCTCCAGCTATGTAATAATCAGTGAGACCAAGCAGACAATTCTTTAATGCTACAAAGAAGACAAGCCTGGCATTTGGCTAAGCCATTCTAACTCATCACAGGCTAGATCAGACTTGCTCTAAAAGCCAACATCTTTTTTTTTTTCCAGTCAGACAGAAAGTCATGTATCCTTGCCTAAAATGTGTTCTATGCTCTGGAGACAGAAACAAACAAATGGAGGCTGAGGACCCTAAGGTACCATAAAAGCAAATATCAGATTTAAACTGAAGCAAGATCCAAAGGGTAGAATCTAAAACATTGATTAAGCTGTGGCAATGCAGAGAGAAAAGGAAACAAAAAACAAAACACTGTGGAGAGGTAAGAAATTAGGTAAAAAGGAATTACCCATATAAGCTTATATAAGAAGTTTTTTAGTCCTTCACCTCATTTTTAACTCAGCCTAAATCATGATTTAAACTTGAAAAGCATCAGGGGCACCGTTACACCTTACCTCACCCTAGGTTTGCTTCAGGTGGGACACTCTTTAAATAAGAGATGCATAAACCTAGAGAATGATTGAGTAAATGTGTGGACCAAATTTCAGAGGTCTACATGGGAACATGGACCTCAGAGAAAGACAGTGACCAAAGTTGTTTGGACAGGTGGATAATTTAAAGTAAACAGATGATGAACAGCATATATCTTCAAAGAAGTCTGCCTGAAATATTTCATAAAAATCTGTAAGAAAAAATTCCCACAGTTGTAAATCAGTCACCAGACAATTCATAAGTACTGAATAAAACCTTCCAAACACATCTAATTTATAACAAGACCTACCTAATTGCATTATGACACACAGCCCACCAAAAAGATAAAAGGTACCACCAGAATAGGCAGCATCATCAAATCATTAAGGTTGAAAAAGACCTCTGAGATAAAGGAGTAAACCATAGCTGAACTGGTTTTGAACACTTCCAGAGAACACTTCCTCCCTCTGGGTGGAGCATCTCACAATGGGATGCTGTAATTTTTATCAGTCATGCAGTGACATTTGATAGCCCATTAACAACAGATGTCTCCCTGGAGGGAGAGTTGGATTGTGGAAGAGACACAAAGAAAACTGCCCAATTAACAGAAGATAACTGCCCCACCTCTAACAGATGGCAAATAGAATACATCTTGCCTTGCAGCCTAGGACACAATGGTCATCCAGGTCCTTAACAGGCAGAATATTTGAGCAGGAGAACATTGAGCTGTTCTTTGAAGATTCCCATGAGCCAGGAGAGCACATTCACACATGGTAAAATGGCTGTTTTGGACAGGGACACATCCCCCCATCACATCTGAAGCTCTGCAGACCAGACTCACCAAAGCACAGCACTCATGGTTGCCCTGGGAGGAAGACATGGCAGAAACTACAAGTAATCTTTTCTTCCCCTTGTGGCCCAAGAAATCTTGATTTCCTGTTCTGAGGTACACCGCCAATAAAAAGGGTAGAAGATTGTTGCTATGACTGCAACAACTTCTAGGAAGTCATCTGAATTTTAATTCCTTCTAGGCAAGCAGAGAGACCAACACGTATTTTCTCACATCTGCATTTATGATCTGTTTATCAAGCCTGCATCCTGCATGGGCTTTGCTCTTTTTGCATGTGTTGCCATGCTTTCCCAGGGGTGTTACTACAGCATTTTGAGTTCTTTTAAGAAATCAAGTACCTACATACCTAAGTCACTTGCTGGCAACCAGTAAAGTATTATGGACTTAGCACAAAGGACTCTAGAAGCTGACATTTTAAAGATAGTGTCATTTTACTTCCTTCACTCCAAATATTCTATATATTACTGCATAGGTCCATGGACGGTCTTAAGAGGACATAAAACATAATTTAATATCCTTGTCTAAAACATCTCTTCATGTACAAAATCAATAACAAAACCACAAAAGTTTCCAGAAATAAGCAAATAAATTAATTACAGTGCTTCAGCTTTAATTAGCACTATTTTCCAGACACCAATGCTACTTGTCACTGTTGTCCTAATAGCACCTTTTTAAATTCAGGAGATTACTTTGTGCAGATAATGCAGAATCTGAGCCAAGAACAAAGGCTTTCATTCATGTTGCTGGACATCTCCAGCTATAAGATACTGGGGGTTTTATGTCACAGTAGTAAATGCTAACACATAGTCTACTGGGCATTTGTGTCAAATTGCTGGATGATATTTCAGTTAGACAGCATGTAATTGTAGGTACTCTCAGAAGACAAAGCAGGCATTTTCAGAAACCTGAGGTGACTAACATATGAGTGCAAGGAAGAATGTCTCATAAGGAAAATAATCAGCTGCAGGCAAGCTTCGAGAGATGCATTTCTCCCACATTCTCTGTTGACTTCACTATATATATGAGAACAAGCACAAGTGAGGGAATCAGAGGCAAAGGTAAATTGTGCCAGAGTAGCTTGGCTTCCCAGCCTCCTGCACCTTGATGTGCACAGATGGAATTACTGGGTCCACATGCAATGTGATTGATTCCACAATGCCCTTAGGCCAAGAAGGCAAGAGCACAAAGCTGTGAAGCTGGAGAAAGATGGGTAGAGTCTTTAGTAAATAGCAGCATACAGGCATCTTATTTAATTCCTCAGATCACAATAGTTTGTCAAAGTTATTGTTGAGCAACTCAGGCCCAAAATACATTCAAATAAGGGATTTCCATGTACATAATAATTTAAACCTATTTTGCATGACTCAAAATGGAATATTAAAGAGTGAAACAGAGGGGGTAATTCCCCTCACATTCCTGCAGGTGTGTTGAAAATAAGTGAGTGAATCCAAACTCAGCAGGTATGTCTGCAAGTCCTGTGTGAAAACTGAACATAAAGGAAAATCCAATCTAGGGAACTGAAGTTTTGTAAATCACTGGCATCCATAAACACTTATGAAAAATATCTCAAGATTTTGACACACCTCTGCTCCCTATCCTACAGACTGCTTATGAATCCAAGCTTCTTAAACCAGCAGCTAAAGATGCCATGACCCAAACAGAGTAGCCCAGGACATTTCAGTATCTGCACCTCTGCCCCATCTAATCCTTATGTCCCAGCAGCGTTGGGACTCCAATCAGAATAAGGGTTTCAGACATTCCCGCCTTCTTCCCCTACTGATGGACGCAAGGAAATATTTAAAGTCATATATATGTTTTCTAATTTTCTCCAGAAAAAGCAGAAGATGAAGATTTTCAAAACCATCCCAAAACTTTCTTCAGCTCTTTGCTCACAAAGCAGATTCCAGACGCTGTGCTGTACTGAAGCACAATGTAAGCATTTTCAGGGTGTCAGAATTTCCTCAGCACAAAAATGCCAAGTTTTTAGTTGCTCTCCTGGCAACTCACTTTCAGATCAGATACATTTTTCTGTTGAAAGAGGCACATGTTTTCACAAATACACAGTTCATTTCTTCACTTGGGGCAGTAAAATACAGCTAATGTACAGATATGCTGTACACATATGCTGTGTCAAAACCAACAGTATATTTTTCTGAATACAGTTTTAAGATAATAAATCTGAAGCTTTTCTATTAACACTAATGAACACAATTAAATTAAATACCCTGTAAAGAGAAGAGAGAGTGGACATAATCTGTGTATGAATAGTCAGCAAGTCTTACAAACTGCAGAAGCCCTGAGGAAAATTCGTATTCTAAATGAGTTGGTGTGTGATTGGAAGTGATGCATCAGGGAAGCATATTCCATTTTATGCCGTTTATGATGGATTATATTTTGTTTGCCAGCGATTCTATGTTTTCATTGTTAGCAAGTAATGCATCTGCTTCTTCAGCACTCCAAGGTACTACCTTCAATTAATGTAAAATTAAGATATTTATGTCTACTATGCCAGTACAACAGGGGAAAAGGATAACACAGGGAAGTTCATATCTCAGTTAAATCAGAGGTACGGCTTTTAAAAAGAAAATAATTATTTTATTAACACAAATATTACACACATATTGAAGTCATGTGTGTCTTTGGTTATGGTAGAGGCTAGGTACCAGGGGTACAATAAAATGTATTTATTCTGCTAAATTTGGGGCCAGACTGCCATTAATAAAAGAATAACACTGAAATAAGACAGGTCATGCCTTCTCAGCTTTGGACCTGGCATCATTTTTTCAGTTTTAGTCTTGAAGAGGCACTCAAGAGTAATCAAGAAGTGCTGTGCCTTGTCCACATACAGGCTTGTGTTTATGGAAGATCTTTTCCCCCTTCTTTAATTCCAAGTCTTTGCTAGATTTTACTAGCTGATGAAATAATAGACAGTCTTGCCTTAAAATGTTTCTCTAGTCTGTACAATTCCTACCTGGGCTTATGTCACCCAGACTTATGTCTAATGTCATCCAGACTTAGCTTCCCACTCCTTCCACGGCTCTTTCTTTTCCTCATCACACAGTCACAGACCCATAGGACACCATCCTTAAACAAGTAGGGGAACAGGGAACAAACACCCACTTATCACCTCTGAATCTTTCCTTCAGACTCATTGATATAAATACACACTGCTCGTCAGTGAGCTCACTCTGTATGGATTGTTGTTTGAAGTCTGCATGACAAAACCTCAAACCCTGAATGAGACATCATAGATGTATGAAAACAGTACATCCAGTTTAATGCCCTGTGCTGGGTTGGCTGTGTGATGCTTGTATCCCCAGTCGTCTCTTCTGTTTATGCTGGGTAATAAGTTTTGCACCTTTAAGACTTGTCCTGAGAGTGAAGCAGGGAGAGAAGAAACACAGAGTTTGTTATCAGAAGCTGCACTTGCTCCGCTGCATCCTGCTCCTGGACTGTGCTGTCTGCAGAACAGACAGACAGGGGGACAGAGTTCTCCTTTGCTTTTCAGATAGTTTTTAGCTAGCTGAGGCAGAGAAGTTCCCTGGACTGTGTTTTTTTTCTTTTTCTTGGACCTGTTTAAACCTGCTCTGGACTGAACACCAGAAGAGCACCAGCAGCTCACACATGTGGCCCACCAGGCCGGGCCTGGGCTGCAGCAATTCCAGCACCAGAGGGACTGATAAGAGCCTGAGTGAGCTGAGCTACAGCCCACTAAAAGGACTTCCTGAGTTTGTCATCTCTTCAAACTGCCAAGAGATTTTATTGTTTAATACAGTTAATTTTTTTGTGTTGGTGAGTGCTTTGCCTGTTAAAGAAACAGGTTTTTCCCACTTTTCTCCAAGAAAATGTTTTCCCGAACCAGCCGCTTGAATCTGCTTTCCAGAGGAACCCCTTTGGAGGTTTTTCTCCCCAGTTTGCTCTAAACCAGGACATACCCTCATGGAAAATTCCTTACATCTCTTTTTCTTCCTCAAAATGAGGTTTAACACATGTTCAAACACACATTTCAGAATGATATCTCAGGTTCATGTATAATCCCTCATTGAAATCTTTCCCAGAAAAGGGTGGAAAAATCCTGGAGTTATACATACACTACTATTAATATCATTATCAGTACCAGTACAGTCACCATAACCGTCAGTACAGAGGGCACACAGTTTGCTAAACCATATGATTGAAAAAACCTTGAAGAGAAATTGCTAGAAAAGAAAAGATAAACTTGAGAAAAGAGCACAACCTGAGTTTTCATTTAGCACATTAAAAGCTAATACAGATGAGTTCAGAAAATAGATGCCTCTATCCAGTTTTCTGACTCACCAGCCCATCATAAGGGAGTCATATGTTTACTGCCCTCAATTAAAAAAAATCTTTTTAAGTGGTTCAAAATAATTTGACTTCCTTTGCATTCAGCATTATACTGGTTTTGTTGTCTCTCCTCAACTTCAAATACTACTAACTACCTCTAAGTATTTCTATTGGAAGGAATAACTATACATCACAGATTGAGCCTGTCATCAAGGAACACCAGAATCCGGGACCTGATCAAGAATGAGGATTCTCAAGAAATTTCTCAAGATTTAAACATGATGAGTGTTGAGCAGCTCATACACTCATCAGTACCTAATATAGTCAGAAGCACGTCTAGCATAATGTTGCCCATAGGATCTCTGTTTTCTCACCAGAATTCAGCTCTTTTACATAAAAACCCTGCTGTCTCTTCATCTCAACTGCTACTTCAGAAAACCAGTGAAGAAATCATTAATAGGAACTATTTTCCTAAGACTAACTGATAAGGGCAGGAAGTATGAAGAATGCAAATGTCACTCCTGAAGAGCTCTTAGGAGATATGCTCATCCAAGAGCTACCTAAACAGAATGTTTAGAGACCCTGAGCTTCTTTCAAATGACACTGTCAGCAGAATTCCAGAGGAGCAATCCATACAAAGCCCATGTCTAACACACTCTGGAGCTCCAGAGATGAAATTACTAAAGCTCATATGCTAGTCCTGAAAAACAGATGAGAAGACACATATCTTCTCTACAACAGGCAGAATTATACACATTTATCAATGGGTTAAAAAAAGCTCTCTGACTGCTGTTGCAAATTTCATAAAATGTGGCTTCTTAGCTAATTCTACTGCTGTGAACTGTGGCACAGTGGCTGAACTAGTAAATGTTTCCACAAGAATAAGGGAAAGGAAAACAGTGCAAAAAGTTTGGAGTCCTTACTAGAAGAAAATAAATAATGTACAGCCTGTAGCAATCAGCAATCAGACTCCCATACCTGCAGCTCCCAGAAATGTGTTTAGAAAGGGGATATACTTTCTAGGGACATAACTGTGTAATGGTAGCAAGAGAATGTCAAATGTAATTTCTCAGAGAAGGTACTAAATTTTCCCCAAGAACTGGAAAATATACAAGGGAATTGCTGAGTGCTGAAGTTACTTGAATTTCTTTCTGTGTTTATTTAACGATTTACAACTTTTTTCAGAATTAAGTTGTGTGCTTTAAGCAGACTTCAAAATACTTGCTGTGAGATATATGTGGTAATCATACCTGTTTCATAGATTTTACCTTAAATTTGTGGCTACTGAGTTCAACTCCATAGTAACACAATGGGGCAGTGGATTATTGCTTGGTTTGGTTTTGACTCTGTGTGGTCAAAAATTGCCTTCTTATTTTAGTCATTACCTTCAGAGATTATAATAAAAAAGATTTTTTAAGGGACAGAAAATTATTACAGCTAAAAATGCTTCACTGTTCATTGGAGACAGAGAGAGAGAGAAACAGAGAGAGGGAGAATGCAGAGTAACACTGCACATTCATTTTGGAGTAATGTGTATTACCACAAGGAAATGGCTCATTTTCTTCTGTACCATCTTTGGTTAAGGAATCATATCATGTACCACAGACATGTTGCCTACTTTGGAGATTAACAGCTCAGCCATCTCTCCATTATAAATATTATTTTACCATAAACAGAAATACAGGAGTTAGGAGATTTCCAGCAATTTTTTCCAAACTGCCAAGCCAGAATCCCCTGGTCTTAAAGGCCATTGGATGATGAAAGATTATGGAGCAAGAAACATCCAGTACCCTGGCCTTAAAAAGAGCCCAACATAAAAATCAGCAACAGATGTTTTCTACAACTTTTCAGAGAGTAAACCATTCTATCTATTGCCTCTAGCCCACAGAATAACAATGACTCACTGGTTTCCTTTGTTGGTCCAACACCTTCTAAAATTTATATAATTTTCACATATAATTTCCACCACAACTTTCATGTTCCTTGTTTCACAACCCATATAAACTTGGTCAAAACAGTCAGATAAAATACAATAGAAGAACTTCTTTGTGACCCCAGAAGACACAAAAAATTATGGTGCCTGCGCTTTTTTCCCTTTTTTCGTGTGCTGGCTATAATTAATTGTAGTAAGGAATACACTTACCATTAGATTTTGGAGGAAGTTATGTTTTGCTAATCTTCATGTTTTATTTCCCATTATAGGAGACCAGGAATTTTTGAGGTGCTGTATACAATAGTCCTGTAACAATAAAGGTTGTTTAAGAAGAACATATGGGTTTCAAGGAAGAAGCAAATAACTAATACTTCCAAGCAACTAATTCAATCAAAATCCACAGAAGCCTGAAAATGAGCATCTAAAATTTAAATGGCATATGAGGCTACTGAGGTAACATTCTCTTTAAAATGTCATTGCCTTGTTCCGCTTTGAGCTGAAATAAGAGGGGGAAAAATGAAGTGGCACATTTTGAAAGATTTTCTTATATTGCATTAGCAACTACCCTTTTCATTTAGCATTTTTCTTCTAAGTTGTTAATATTGATTTTATTTTACACATAACCCAGTACAAAAATCACTTGTGGAAGGCTTTGTTCATAATTGCAGTGACTTCTGTATTATACTAAAGAAGAAGAATATTGATGTCACTGCCTTGGGAATTTGTAATGTAATAAAACACTGCTGCACAGCACATACTGTCATTGTTCACCAGCCTCACTCAATTTGAACAATGCCTGTTAGAATATTTGAGTGATTTTCTTACTAGTAAATGGTATTTTTACAGGGACAGCATCACTCTGTAAGCACGTGTTCTTCTCTTTTGTGACATATGAACAGGGACATGAATAATTCTCTGCAGAATTAATTTTAGCTTTGAAGCATGCAGCACACTAATACCACAGTAAATAGAGAAATATGTGGAAAAAGCCATTAAGCAACATGATTATGGGATGTTTTTTGTACTTTCTGAGCTTTACAAGTGATAAGTGTTGGCTTTAATTACAATATTTAAGTTCAGTAGAGAAAAATATCTGAAGCAATTTTAAGAGATTATTACTTTGTATTATTAATTAATATTATTGTTACTTATACAGCAGCAAATTAATTGCCTATCACAATACTGATGACAGAGGTAAGCTGCAAACATCAACTAAATCCTGTGATTTCATGAATAGTGATCATTCAACTACATACCAAAAAATTTAAACATCAACAGGTGTACAAGCAGTTTTGCATTTTCTTGATCAAATTATGTGACTCATTGTTTGTGGATGGTGAAGAATGTTGTGGATGTTAATCAGCTGCTCTTCAAGGAAACCATGGATAGAAAGGGAGGCAGAATCTAAAAGGACTTAGTGAATTGTTAAAACCAAAGATGATGGACAAGGACTCTCTAACTAGTTAAAGTTAGAAAGTAATATGTTTATTATGCCAGTGGGTGGCACGGGGGGGGTGTCGTCCCCAAAATGCGTGGCCAGACCACACAAGGTTCTTTGCCTTCTATTTATTTCCCAAAATAATACATATGCATAACCCCAGCACCTCCCGTCCCCACTTTGTATTAAAATGAGGTTATTAGTCCTTCATGTGTGTGCAATTCTTCTCTCGAATTGGGTCAGTGGTCTCAGGGATGAAGTCAGGAAGGTCTTCATCAGGTCTCTGTGACCCTCTAGCATGATCCAAGGCCCCCTGTTTCATGATGAATCAACACAGAATCCAGGTGTTGAGCATTGTTCTACTGGTTTTAATATGCTTCTATAATGGTTCATTTGCTCCACTTCTTTCTACAAATGAACTCATAATATAATAATTAGCTTTAGCTTAAGCATCTAATAATTATTAATTTATCATTGGTATGCCTAACTTCAATATGAATTGGTTCTAACCCTCAGCTAAAATTTAAAGTTTTTAAAATCATGATTCATTAGGCAAATCAGCATTTTCACAGAAATCAGAGAGCTGGACACAAGAGGCACAAGGAAAGGAAAGATCCTCTAATTTTCTCATTCAGTCCAATCTCATGAAGGAAGCAGAGCAAGAGAAGTTTTGGATTTATAGGCTAACAAAAAAGTGGAGCTCCCAATCTATAACTACACATTATGGTTTGAAGGGACCCCAGAATTTTTCATCACCCAGTCTGAAAATGTTGGTTCCTCTCCTGTACTTTCTTTCTTTTCAGGTCTTGGGCAATTGGAGTCCCAGATGTTTAATATTAGATTATTTTTTTCATTATTCAGGGTGACTGTAAGTCTTGGGTTACAATGGAAGATGTAACCAAAAGTATGGATTCTCTTACCATCTATATAAGATGTTCAAATAGGTGGGGCTGTTTTGCTGAGATATAGCCAAAAACTCCACAACTTTGTGAAAGTTGTAAAGCCAGTATGTTTATTATTACAGCGCTGGACACATGCGGATATTACTCTCCTTAAAAGACATGCGTACTTCTGGGAACTTCAGGTCCCTTTTTATCCCCCTCTCAGATACATATGCATACAATTTCACAATAGGTTCATACATATTCATTTTTATGAATTTTGCATGACATTTGCCACTAGTTCTTTATCGGAAATAATCCCTAGGTCAGGTTGGTCTACTCTTACAGCAATCTCTGTCTCTATCACCCTCTGTCTCCCTCCCCCCCTTATCTCTGTCCTTCACTGAAGCAACTTCTCTGAGCCTAGGTTCTGCAGTCAGTCTAAACAGCTATGGTTTTTAACCACAGACTCAACTCAAAAATGTACATTTCACCTAAATCAAAATGGATTTCTACCCTGGAAAATTTCCACTTTGCCTCAGGGCAGTGCTCTTTATCTTCTCCATGACTCAGCCCTTGTAACACTCTCTGGGGAAGCAGCAGCCACTTTTTGGGGGCATCTCCATAACTGGCCATCAAGGTCTCACTGACTCATAGAATTACATCATCCAATTGTGATATGCCCCACCCTGAAAGGAAGAACTGAAGAATCCTACCTGTCTGTAATCTGAGAGTTGGAGCACCAAGGTAGCGTTACCTCTGGATTCTCAAAGGACAAGAGCTCAATAACCACCAGAGACCTCCAGAGATGAACCAGATCTTTCTCTGGGATCACTGCTCTGACAAAACCACATCCATTACTCCAACAGGATTGTAGCCACCATTTAATTGGACTGTTAACACCAGACTGATCAACAGGGTGTCAGGTCATATTTTGACTTTGTCAGTTTCTGTACTATTACCTTTATTTTAATTTTCCTATTAAATTTCAGTTCTGATTTGGAATCTCCCACTGGTTTGCTTTCAAACTAGTACACTGTAGCAGAAAAAGCCAATGAAGAGGTAAAAATCAGTTGTTTTGGAAAAACCATTTGGTATTCACAAAGTTGCCTTCTTAAATATGGTCTACTGTCCCTCATACCAGTAAAATGCATTCCATTTGCTTGACTTAAGCAATGATCAGCCCCAGAGTAACATCAGGTCCATGATCTTGTAATATTACATTTCCAAATCTGTAATCACTAGAAAACACAACAGATCATGCTGTTCAAGTAGTTCTTGCCCTAAAACATCTCAGTTTATTAGAAGTCTCAATTTATTAGGTCTTTCTTATATTATGTGCAGGAGCAGGTAAATTGCGTGATTATTAGCAATTCCTATTATTCTGATTATTAGCAATTCAGATTATTTGCACTTGAGGTCTCCAGTTCTCAATTTATAATTGTTGGCCTTTAGGGCTGCATCAGCTCTGTCCTGTTTCAGATGCAATGAAAGCACCCTCACAGACACAGCTCTGACTGCCCATTCCTTCTGCATCCTGGACTGCTAGAGGAACTTCCATGGGACAGCCTCACCACACCAAGAGGGAAGGTACCCTATGGCTTGCTCCAGTTTCTACATACATGGTATCTAAATGACAACTCCGAACTAATGCTTATAATGTAAAAAAATATTTACATCAGAATATTATATTTCAAATTAATCACAACATCATTAACACTACTACAGATGGGATTTAGTTTGTGGGAGGTTTTAGGTGAGGGTTATGAATCTTCCTTGCAATTTGAGGCACAGGGGGTTTTGGGATGGATAGAGGTTATAAGAAAATATTCACTGATCAAGAAATTAATATTTTGGTTCAGCTGTACTCCCAAGTAACACAGTTAAAACGTTTCCCTGCTGAAAAGCAAACAAAAAACACCCTAAAAAAATCTAAACCTTTGCTAAGTACCGTACACTTCTGTACCAAATCTGAGCAAACAAAAGTAAATATTTAATTTCTCTTTTAAAAATGCTTCTAAATATGATCCTATACCATACATCTTTATATATTCCTAATAAGGAAAATGCAGGGTTTAATGTTACTGGTAAGGTTTTATCCTTCAGTATTATGAAAATGTATACTTTACAAATGTATGTCAATACATGTAAAGGTTTATGTGAACAACCCTTATTTGATAATTGTTTTCTCTCATTATTGTGATGGAGTCCAACTCATCCATAGAACCTGATTTCTATTTTTTTCAGCAAAAGTTAAAGGTCAAAATGGTTTCTTGTCAGTCACCATGATATTTATTTCTAACAATGAAGACTGGAAAATTGTGGTAATAACAATAGATAATTTTTATGAATACATAGGAAAAAAACATTTTTAATGAAAAGCCACAGATTTGCTCAATGGAAAACTGAGACAGAAGCTTCTTGCAATATGATCCTTCTCATGAACTGTTTTCAGTTGTTTAATGAAAACTATTTTACAAGCTAGATACCAAAGGGGCAATAAATAAGTTGATGTCTAATATTTAGTTGTAACTGTGAAGATCACTTATACAGGTTTTATTTCATTTTATTTGCCTAACAAACAAGGGCTTATCTTCTTAATAGCTTGTGAAGGAGTGTTTTTCTTTTCTTTTCAAAGATCATATACAAATAAAATAATATATTCAATTGCTCATCAGTACTCTTCTATTACATGGAAAAATTCTTCAGTGCAACTAACAAACCATCTTTGTTTGTTTGGGAAAAAAACATGGTTTAGAGATTATTTTAAAATTAACCACTGTTACTGCCTACTGTTCCCCAAAATATTTCCCCTTTTCAACATAAACCTTGGTTTGGTATGATGGCATTTTGGCTTTTCCATGGTTAAATTCACTCTTTCCAGCCTCCTTTACCAGAGTAAAGCCCTGGGAATCCTCAGTCCAGAGGATGTGCACAGGCTAGACCAGCAGAGTGCTGTATTTTCAGACTTCCTATGAAAAGAAGAATTTACAGTATAAAGGGGGTGTTATGGGAAGGCTGTCACTAAGTGTGACAGATTACAGATGTGTCTTCTTCTTCCTGGAGACTTCCTTAATTGACACCACAGCTGACATTGCCTTTCACAAGCTTCATAAAAGACATAAAATGTCTGAATTTTATGTCCCTATATATCTTCATGTTTCTACAAACATTTCATCTGGTTTCATAAGCAAAGGCAGCAGAAAGAAACCTTGTATTTAGCATGAACTCCCAGGAGTCCCCATAAGGATTAAGGATGTGTTGAGATGAGTTGTTATTCAGCAGTTCCATATTTACTATTCCATTTAGTCAAATGGCACGAAAAGATTGTAATCTTTCAGAAAACTAAATTCAAATTATTTTAAATTCTTCACAGACACACACAAAAAAGATACATTGTAATTCTGGAGGCTTATCAAAGCATGACATGACAAACCAAGCATAAGGGAAGATGTAAGAATAATGCTTGGTACATTATCCTGTTCAGTGATGGAAATAATTCCATTTTACAGTTAATGCTATATAGTTTTTTCTGTGCATTTTGGGATTATAGCTACACTGCAGGCAGTAGAAGTATATACTATCTCTTTCTTTCTTCAAATTCTTAGTAAAATAACAAGTTTAAATAAGTTCACAGATATTTGTGTTTCTAATTGGATTCCTTCTAAACCACCTACTCCTAACAACACATTTGAGATGCCTGCAGCAGCTACATCACAGATATATATTGCATAAATAGCTCTGGGAGTTCAGTAAAGAGCTGAAACACACAACAGGTTTCACAAACAGGAGCCTTCGTTTGATATAGGTGAAAAGGTCAATCCCTCAATTTCCAAACTATTTTTTCCTTTTGAAACACTAGAAAATAAGTGATTGAGATGAGGACAGAAGGGAGCAGGTCAATTTTTGCTTTTTCTTTAGTATTTATCTAGGTTTTAGTTCTAAAATATGCTAAATAAATGTAACAATACAAATTGCAGATGATTATATGCAACACTCAGAGTAAATAATACAAGATTACAACAGACAGTGGGTATAAAATGGACTAGAATGAGACCATATGTACAGTAAAAAAAAGGTTCAGTACAATGAGTAGGCTCAGAAATCAAAAGTCCTTTAATAGCATAATGTTGTTTGAATAGCTAAAATGGATTATGATCCCTCTGGGTAGGTGTGTATTTTAGCATCCCACATTATGTTAAAGAAGATAAAAATTCAAAAAGCAGCTGCCATCAAGAGAAAACCTTCAAATAGATTTTCTCTGCTGGTAAAATTACCACTTATATTTTCTACTTTATGAAGAAATACAAAGCTGTGGGTTTGTATTAGAATAGATTACAATTCATGTGAAGAGAATTAGATAGCTAGATAAATAGATTGCAGTAGACAAACACAAAAATTTTATGTACATGCACATACCTTGGTTGCATCAAAGGTCAAAAAAAAAGCTACCGTGTGAGGCTTCTAAACTCTGAGGAGTTTATAAATGTAAAAGTTAAGATTTTCTGTCAAATTAGTTATGTGTTTGCCATAGTAAGTGGTGCTATCTGTAGGTATTACACTGATTATCCTAGCACTTTAGATTCTCTCAGACCTCTGTTAAATAGGGCTTTCTCAGATGTTTCATGTTAAAGCAATTGCCTGATTTTCTGTCTGGGAGGACTACTCTGAGCTAGTTCATAGCTTCTCAGATATATAAGTTTAATTTTATTGACCCTCTCAAAACAAAAGCAGGATGCAGAGGGATAGACAAATGGGTGAGGAGAGCAGGGTAAAAGACAAGGGAGGAGATAATTTAGAGTCAAGATTTTCAGATCCTTCAGTGTCTCTCCTTGAGGAGTGCTGCTAGCAAGGTGCTACCTCCTTTCCAGCCAGAAGCAGAAGCAATCAGCCTATATAATGCTAAGAGGAATTAGATGTAGTCAACCTGGCTTACCAGGTCTTTTTCCATGTACATGGATCACCCTGTGTACTGCAATGTTTTCTCAGTTATGCATAATTTAATCAATTGTCATCTCCTTTCCATAAAGAAAAGACAATGCCCTTATTCAGAAACAAGTCTCACAAGAGATGTTTCCAAACACAGAAGTGCCAGTTCATCTCAGTGAAACATTTAAGATCTTTTTAAAGGTCAAATGTACTTCCCCCTATTTACATTCTGGGAAATAGTATAGCCATGCAGTTGTACCTCCTATACAAATAAAAAGAATGACACCCTGCATGGGATTTTCACCGAGAACATTTTAAGCTGTGAAATCTTCTAAGAAACTGAAAACAAGATCTTAATACAAAAACAATTCAGATTTTAAATGCAGTCCCTGCCTACACATGCCATGGATGGGGGTGGGCAAGAGGGTGGAGGTGGGAAATCACCCTGGCTTTGTCTTGCTGCTCAGTGCCTGAGCAAAGGTTTTGCTCCAGGGAGTACTGAGTTGTGGCTTTGTAAAGAGCATCAGTATCTCCAACAGACAGCACAGCCCTGCAGGGCAGATACATCAGGCTCCCTCCACCAGTCCACATCTTCTGAGGAGCACTGAGGAGGAAGACGGCAAGGATGTTTTTTCAATCCAGTAGTTTCAGCAAATGGCAAGCTGCCAGTGTGCCTCTCGCATTCATGGTCTGCAGTAGAGGAACCATATTTGTGCGTGTAAAATTACTTTCACCTTTTGAGGCAAAAAACCTCCTAAAAATACCTGTATTTATACCTGCACTTGTGAGTGGTATCCTTAGGATTCAAGATGGACGGGCTCTGCTAGACAGAAGCAGTGAGGCCCCACAGACTCTTAGGATGTTACATGCGGTGACATTTCTACATTGGCTCCATCAGGCCACCCTTGCAAACGTCTCATGCTTTTATTCCTCTGCTTTACCAAGCAGTGTAATACATCCTTTTCTGCATTCCTTTCAAAATTCATCTTATTGCTTGCTACTCCTTCTAATAGAAAAAAAATAAATAAATAAAATAAAAAAACAACCCCATCATATTCCTTTCTCTTTCACATAAGCGTGGTTTCCTTCTACTTCAGTTTTTTTTTCTCCTCTGCACCACCTACATAATCTTTCTATGCAGTCCATGATGATAGACTGGACATATGCTGTTTGTCCTGCAAACAGCAGGACAGTGTCTGTCTCTCACTGAGCAGGAGGATAGGGAGCATCCACATCTGAAGGGGAAAGCCAGCTCAGTCCCTGGGGCCAGGAGGGCTTATGCTCTGTTGGACGTTGTGTGTATCCACATATACAGAGAAAAGCTGTGAAGTACTTAGAATACACTTAGGCAAGAAGACCCACCAAATTCTGAATTTTCCAGCTCTCAATAGAGTTCTGCTAGGTACTTGTACAATGATTGTCATCTAGGTTAATCATATGGTCAAATGTGAGCCCATTCCCTAGAGATGGTGAAAATTGTTGATACTGAAGGATCCCTTCCTATTTTCAACAGTTCTTCAAATCACAGATGTGCTAGAGGTGCCTCATAAATAGCTGCTTAATATTTTTAAGGGTGTGCAGGGTTTTAAAGCTAATTTTGGTTTGCTGAAGCCTTCCAAAACTGTTTACACCTGTCAAATTGTGGGCAACATTCCATATTTGCACTACCTCTATGTGAGACTCTGATAGCTCTGCACCTGGTGCACTTTCCTTCAGTAGTACAAAATTATAGTAGTCTCTCATTAACTTAGTTAAGGAGCTGTTTGTGTTTTTTTTTCCAAAATTTAAATGTGAGGAATAGATTGGGAGAGTTTTTTCAGTTCATTATAAGTTTTTAACATCATGAGCTGGATCAAAAAAGAAAAAGTTAATTTCCTAAGGAGTTGAAAATATTACGGAGATACAATTTATTTTCTACATAAAGAAAATATTATGGATTTGGATGGCTCATTCTTCCATTGGTACAACCCTTAAGCTTTTAATGTTACCATTGGATTTACTCTGGATTCTGGCATACATAGTAACAGACCTGAAACCTTTAAAATTACTTGCTGTTGAACTGAGTTGGCTTTTAAAACCATCAAAACTATGTAAATTGCAATGCAATTCCAGAAAACTAGGAAAATAGGATGGAAGTGCTGAGAAAAAAGAATGACATTGTACTCCTGCCATCTTGTGGCTGTGTTGCACAGAGTCCTGAGAACATAAATTCATTCATTTCTATACTTCAACTAAGTTCCAGTATTAGCTTTCCTAATCCCTATGTGTGGCACAGGATTGCCAGTTATAGTTCTGTACACATGTACAGTTCAGATAAAACATAGCCATGTATCAAAATATAAAACACCATGTATCAGGACATCATACCTGGAAAGAGAAAGAGATTCTTACTTTGTAGACCTCTTTACTTCTCCTCTGGGCTCCAGCCATGCTTTTACAAAGGAAAGAAAAATACATTTTATTACATTTATATAAACACAAGTAGAACAGTTTTACGGTTTAAATGTTATATATATTTTTACATAACATATATTCATGTTATATACATAACATATATTCATATAAATTATATCTATATATATATATTTATCTATATGTAAAAGTATTTTAATGTACTTTTCTCCTAGAAATACATACATTTGTACATATATATGCCATTCAAAATGTATGTATTTAAAATATCTGTGATTCTTAGTTGGACCTGGAAGATGCCAGAAGATAAAGTGCATGGTCAGACTTATTTCAATTTCACTTCTTCCTAAGAAAATCAAGACATATGATTACTTTCCCCACAACTGTTGTTTCCAGGAGCTACTGCATCAACTCAGACAATCTGACCTGAATGCAAACCATTTAACTCAATTCCACAAACCACCATGTTTCCTTTCAGATAGATTCAGTCTGAAATGAAATATTGAGCTTGTTTTCCCAATTGGAAAGCAAAGCATTGCAAGAAATTGAAATCTAAGCACTAAAAATATCAATTTTGCAGACTTTGGTTTGCTCAGCTCATTGTGGTCATGCTCGGTTTACATTAGAAAGCCCTAATCAGATCTAAGCAAAAGCCACCAGCTGATCAATTCAGTATGAATGGAACTGCTGGCTTAATTCACGTGCTAGTTTTGCATCTCAGAAGTGATGTTTTGAGAGAGGCTGCTGGCAGTTTCCTCCATGCCTGACAGGAAACCAATCAGTGGTTGGTTTTGGGAATTGACAATCTGTTGAACCACTGGAAAGCTGTACACGCCTCTGTGAAAAACACATGGTAAAGATGAAAGAAACACAGAAATTCCCTCTTTTTCCTTCTGTACCTGGAAAGAGAGGTTCTCCCTTCCACCCCGGCCTGGTGGCTGGGAGAGGCCGCCAGCCAAGGTAGGGTTGGGCCATGGTTGATAACATCTCGCTGACATTAGTCCTGCCCCGAGGCCCGGCCCAGGCCGAGTTGGGATCCACAGGGCCCCAGGAGCAGCCCCGGGCCAGGCTGGCTCTGCCAAGATTCTGCCACCATTGAGATTCACCCACAACCACTGGGCGGAGGGGAGGAGAAGCCATCAGCCCTGGTGTGTTGGCTGCTGAAATCCGAGACACTTCCCCACCACACCCCCAGCCCCTGCTGCAAGCCCCTGAGCCCAGCCAGGCTCACACACCTCGACCTCCTGCACGCCTCAGGTGAGATATTAATTCTTTCGATGCTTCAATTCTCCCTCAAGTGAGAGAAAAGGACAAGTACAAGCATATAGAAGAGTAACATGAAGACACCAAAGTCAGTGAAGAAAAAGTTAAGTCCCAGATGGGAGGGATGAGGAGATGCCTTGATCTTGGGGCTGAAATCCTCTTGTAAAGCTATGGAGAAGGATGCAATTGATACATCAGACTCTTTGTCCTTGTAATACATGCAAGTATGGGGAGATGACTTGTTTGAATTGTAGGCAAAGGCCTCCATGCTAAAGTAAGCAGATGTTGAAGTAGCCGTAACCACATGAGAAGTTTGAACAGAGAAAGAGATAGGAGTGATGAGACCCTGTGCCCCCAGAGAGAGAAGATGTCTGTTCTCAGAGATGAGATAGATGAAGAAAACCTTTGCTCTTGAAATAGCTCATCTTTAAAATAGTACCCCATAAGCTGACATGGCCCCATAGACACAGTTGTGGCAAAACCTGTGAAAAAATAGGAGGGATTTCACGATTGCAGATTTTTCTGAGCGGCTGCTATTCATGGAAATTGAGAGCCACAAGATAACTGTTTTCTTGTGGAGAAGTCTCCATAACATTAACAAGGACTTATCTCTATAAGTGACTTTAAGAAAGACTATTCTAGAGGTGGTAAACTGAAAATTTTAGGATTTGTCTCTGTACATTGTCAGTAGGAAAGAAAAAGTTGTAGAGGGAAGTGTTCTGAAGTGTTCTTATTACTCTTTCTTTTAGTTTCTGTTAACACATTTTTCTTTGTACTCTTTTTAAAGTTTTGAGCCTGCTTTGCCTTTCTTCTAATCCTACCTCACAGAAGGAGACAAGTAAGTACATTCTAATGAGTGCGCTAGTGATTGGCCAACACTGAACCCACCACAATTCATTTTACCTTGGAGCCCAAACATAGAAACTAGCAACATTTCTCTGTCCTGAGAACTTCAAGCCTGACCACATAAGATCAAGGCTTACATAGCTCATCTGCCACCAGTTCCATAGAGCTAATACACACCCCCACGAAAACCAGAAAGAAATTAGAGTGTGAGCAATGGGTAGTCATGTTCTTGGGGTCCCACAGCGACTTCTTGAAAAGAAGAGGCCATGATATAGGAATTTAGCAGATAGTACCCTACAAAGAAGGTCCACGCAGTTCCTACTGCAAAGAAGGAATTAGTGTTTACCATTGGAATGGCAATAAAGGAATGAAGGAATAAAGTGTTTAGCATTGCATTCTGGCCATATCTTACAACAATATATTAAATGCTCTTAATTTTTATGTGAAAGGATTGGCCCATTAGAGCACTGCCAAGACCACTCAGCTATAGACAGCCCTTTCTCTTTCTGATGGAAAAGGAAAACTATATTTGGAGAGAAAAGATTGAGTTAGCATTTTCATATAACTCATAATACCATTCAAGAATTTTTACCATGGTAAAGAAATTACAGGTGTTCACTGAGAGGATATTGCTACTGGTTCACTGAATATTCTTTGGTACCAAGTGACACAAATAGTTAGCAACTGTGACAATTTCTCATACACAGCTGGGATGAGTGGTTAAAATGGAAATTGAAAAACCCATTTGACTCCTTGACTCTGTACAGAAGTGCTTTACCAGCCGTGAAAACAGTCCCAACACAGGGACTGTACAGACTCACATGATTGGAAAATACAGATCAGACTCCCATTCCACCATCATTTTAACAAAGCAGCTACTGGAAGACTTTACTCCATTTTTATAATCACCACAACTGTGTCTCAAAGGTGTGCTATCCCAAAAAAAGTGACTGTGAAATATAGTATCAGCAAACTGCTTTGCACTCAGAAGTGTTCAGTGTGCAAGTGCTTCTCACTTTGATTACCCAGAACTTGTTCATAGATAGATGAGCATGTTTACTATATTGTAACCCTAAGCACCAACAGATGATTGTTAATAAAAAAATATTTTGATGAGTCTTACTTTAAAAGTTTGTCTTGCCCAGGCAAAGAGACTTTTTTAGAGATTATAGATATGTATAGCTCATAAAGACCTCTGGAGGCCTGCTCAAAGCAGGATGAACTCAGAGCCAGTTGCTTAGTTGAATTATGGACACCTCCAAGGTTGGAAATTTCACAATCTCTTTTGAACATCTGCTCTATTACTTGAATAACCTTGTTTAAAAAAAAAATCTAGTATCTCATTGGAGTTTCCTGTACTGCTCTTTATGCCCTTTATCTCTCAGCCCTTCACTGTTCAACTGAAATAAGACTCTGGCTCCATCCTCATTATACTTGCTCATTCACTATCTGAAAACAGAAATTAAAATCCCCCCCACCTCACTCAGCCTTTTTATCTCAACACAGAACGAAGACTGCACTTGGTACGCCTCATGTTCCAGCCCCCTCTTCATTCCAGTTGCCCTCCAGGGAACTTTCTCCAGTGTGCCCATGTCTTTCTTGTACTTTCTTTGGGGAAGCCCCAGTCAGGCCACAGTAGTGCAGCCCAAATTCTAAACAGAAGGGAATGATCACTTCTCTGAGCCTGCTGACTACACTTTTGCTAATACAGTGGATATGGGGGGTTCTTTTCTTCATTGCACTTTGATCATTCATGTTCAGCTTGTGAACCCCTTTCTTGGCAGTCAGAAACCCAGAGTCTGGATGAGGGCTCCATCATTTCACCAATCTGACTACCATAGCATACAGCAGATTCTGGTTGGTATCTAAGGGTCCTGAGGTTGAGGAATCAGAGTACAAACAATTTTTGTACAGCCTGTTCCTAGAATATCAGTTCAGATAGAAATTACATCTTGAAACTTGATATTAATACTATAAAATATTCTTTGCATATACTAAAAAAAGAAATAAAAACCCTGATGATTATCAGAAAGATGCAGCTTTCAAGTCTTTGTTCAAAAATATTTAGAAGGTTAATATCTGATGTCTTCTTCTGAAGAATAACTCACCTAAAATATTTGACAGGTAATAACAAGCTCTACTGAAAGGGAGAGTTTTCAGGTGCTCTGAGAAATGGACTGATTTTTTCACAATACAGTTATGTTTCCAGGCACTTTCATTTCTCTGAACAACTTTTTTCCAGCTGAAGTCTTGTGTCCTCTTGTCCTGTTTATAAATTATTGCAGAAAATTGGAGGAGCATCAAGTGAGATATTGGTAAAAAGAAATTAACTTCTTCCATTATAAGAAAATAATTATAATACTAGTAATAATAATAAAATATTGTAATATTGATATGATATTGCTGCAAATAATAAAATATTATAATACTTTCCACCTTTATTTGGATCAAATATGCTGGAGGAAAAAAAGCTTTAACCATGAGCAAATACATTCTGCAGATGAGCTGGAACCAGGTGAGTTATGATAATTGAAAACTGAATATATAATACATTACAGGGTGCTAAATCTCCATGAAGCATACTTCATTGGTGGATGGGCATGCCTAATTTTCAGAAAGAAGAGTGAATATATGTGCTTAACCGTATTGCAATAGCACATACCAGAATTGCATCCCACCACCAGCAGCATGCATCATCACCAGAATCCTGCAGTGATTAATACCAGTACAGCAGACAAAGACTGTCTCTGCCTCAAGCAAATAGTGTCTAGGACCAGGACAAGAAAAAACAGAGAGAAATGCTGAAAAATTTCCAAGAACATCAACATGAAAAAAATCCAAAATTAGTAACATATTAGAATACTCTAGGTCCTCTATCAGTGACTAAAATTTCCAAGGTCATCTGATATTAGAGAGAAAACTTCCACTGGCCAAATGAAAGTTTAAGCACCACTTTAGTAGCAGTACACAGAGAATAAGTGCCAGTTTTATCGGTTCCTTTTAATTTAAATGCCAGAAGTATGAGTTATTGATTTAAGAGTAGCAACTGGCCTCATAGCTGTATGTTGCTATAGGCCCTAATTTTCTTTCTTAACTCTTTGTCTTGTGGTATAAGACCTTGAAAATTATGCCTAATTGCATATTTTTAAGTGACTGCTCTAAAATTAATTACACTAAAATTAAGAAATATGAGGATTAAAGTGGGGTCTGTCTCAGTTCATACACCTGGTTGAATGCATTGTAAAGGTCTTAATTATACTATCACATGTTGTGCAGATTTCTACCTCTCTCCATGTAGAGTACAGATCATTTCTTGTAACACATCACTGCTTTGCAGCAAAATAAGCACTTGCTCATAACACCTTGGTTTGATTTCTCATTGACACTGGGAGAAGCAAACTGAAATCAGAATCAAGATGGCCTTCTGAGTGAGACAGCTGAAATCTATCACACTGAATCATATTTTATCCCTGCCTCTGTCACAGGGACTCATCAGCTGATAAGAAAATATATTCTCAGGTATCTACTAATTATAAGTTTCTCATTAAATCCCTGGATAAAAATCAAGCTCTGGACAACCTGAAGTTGGCATCCAAAATTGAAACGCTTTAGACCTGCAATCATATTGTACCTCAGTTTCCTCTCTGTAAAAAACAAACTGATATATTTACATCTCTAGACATGTAGGATATTTAAAAAATGTACCGTAGTTAAATAATCAAGACCATGAGTTATTATCTTGTCTTCAAGGAAGGCAAATTAGAGTAAATACTGCAGTGAATCACACCGTGATATTAATAAAATATTAAATAGTTTCTCACTATGTAAGGATAAATTTGAAACAATAAAAAAATAAACAGAATACCTTAAGGAATATTTGCATAAGGGTGTTGCTCAGCCGTAAGATTTCACACACAGAGAAAACCTTAGTTTTTGCTTCTTTTATGCTCAAGATACTTCATCTTGCAGCAGGTTCCTTTTTATGTAAGAGAGATTAAATTTTTAGTATTTAAATTTCAGGTAATCCCCTTCAATCTAGTCACAAATAAAGGATAATTTTGACAGTTTTGCAAGAATCAGCATATTTATATGTGATATTGCCATCAAATTGGAACCTTTTTTTCTTCAGCTCTAGAACAGGGCAAACTCACAATCGCAGCTTATCAGTAACACCTCATAACTACAAGATTTTCAAATAAATCACTTCATTTGGTTCAGCATTTTTTATCTCACAAGACTGTTACATTTTAGTGCTCCTATCACTGGGATAGACTACAGACATTAATCAGCAAAAAATGAAGTGTATGGCTTTATTGTCATGGAAACTGGGCTGTTGCTAGTGTGTATTTAAGCAGACAAAAGTAATCACTCAGATACAAAGATAATTGCAGCAGGTAAACCAAAGGTAGAAATTTGTATTTACATGACCATGTCTGTGTTGAGCACCAAGAAAGACTGTAGCTTTGTGGTAAAGGGAACTTTGGTGTACTAATAACACTAGAAGTTGATTTTTTGAGACTGAATTTTCGTCAGTTTCTGAAAAGGGCAAAAGACTGTCAAGTTCAAATATAATCTTTCATATACTAGAACTATATGGTGTGCTTTTTTGTGGTAGATTGGCTTCAATCCAGCTCCCCAAACTGCCTTTAGTGATACTTATGATTCAGTCTTTACTCACTAGTTGTACAGACTGTTTAACATTTAAAAGGAAATTTTATTGAAAACGTTGCTCCTGTGGTTGAGACACTTTTTTCTTTTTCCAAATTACTAATTACTATAGGGGAAATCCTTCCTGCACTGATTACTAAACATTCAAAAGAACAGTGGAGGACTAACCAGAAATATCCATCTCATTCCAAAGTTAATCTAGCCCTATGATCCAAATGTAAACTTTCAGACCAACTATCACAGGTTCAGCTCTTAAAGCTGTCCTCAAATACAATGGATGTATCTTCGTGGCCACTTATTACCATAATTAACTAAAACAAAACTTTTGGATGGAAGATGACCAACTTGCAAAATTTTGTTTTCACTGATCATAGACTGGCAAAATGATAAGAAAATAAACTGAGGTTTTATGACTAAAATTGTGAGGATTTTTTTGATAATAGGTGATGACTTACTATACGGAACAAAACTGCCAACACAAAAAGTTTTTGCTAAAAAGGAGGTCCCATTTTTTAATTGTGAAAAAGCAATCTTTTTCTGTTTGAGAGATTTCTCAGTAAGAAAAACCGTCAAAATTGAATCCATTTAAAAATTCTGGGGAGAGGATATACCAGTGACTATAAACAGAGAATCACCTGAGCATGAAAATTCTGTTTTAATATCCAGACACTGAAGAGGAATGCTAAGCTTGGAAAGAAAAGGTACTGTTGAATTATTAAAGATGAGGAGGAAGATAAATCACAGTATATAGAAAGGACAATCCTAAGAGGGGCTGGAAAGTGACCCTTCACAAGCAAGAAGCAGCATCTTCTGCTTTTTAAGCATCTTTCTGCTGTACTCTATGAGCAATCCCTCTGGTACAGGACTTTTCTCCCCAAAAAAATCTGAGCTTCCCCCAAATTATTCTTTGTTAGTGTATGGAGCAGAACTGTGAGCGTATGTGTAATTCTGCAGGGGACTTTTATGGTCAAAAATGTTTTAAAGCAATTTAACTAATGGTACTTGAAAAAGTTACCATTAATATATACAGTTGAAAAGCACTGGTGATATCAGCACTGGAAGAAAAACAAATCCTTTGGGTTTAGAGAATATAGGAATGCTGAATATTAGGGATGCAGGCTACAGCATTACCAATTAGACTGTGCAGGAAATTGATTCACTGTGGTTACTAGATCTGAATGCATTGCTCACACATCATCTTATGAGATGCAAGGTGCTTGGAAATCCCCAGTGGAAGCAGTTCATTTTGCAGATTCAAGAGACCTTCTTGTGCCTCCTTCAGCCAAGAGCTGCTGCAGAAATGTGAATATCACATGAGTGACACCCCTGTCCACAGTTATAACAGTGGGCACTCAGCAGGGCCTGGCATCTTACTCAAGCTGCCTGATGGAAATGCGTAGTAGGACCAAGTTTCTTTTCTAATTCGCTTTAAAGAGGAAGAAATGCAAATTAAAAATTATGCAGTAATAGCTGTCCAAGAGCCCAATGAGCATTTATTGACAGAAAATTTGTGTCATGAAGTCACACCCACAGGGTAATTAATTGCATCTTAATATAGGTCTGTAAGAAAGTAAGGCTGAATCAACAGCTGGTAGGAACTATCTTTAACTATTATTTTTAGAAAAAAACCCCCACATTAAGTTAGGTTAAAAAAAGTCTTAGTGCAACCAGATATCTGTTAGACAGCCACACTTGATGAAACCTAATATATTTCTAAACTGATCAGAACCCTCCCATTTGTTTGTTACTGTTCCTCAGAGGTCAGTGTCATCTTCTTGAACATAATTTCTACTGCTGAACTGAAATTTTATAGAACATTTTACAATTTTATTCTTTCTCTAATATCAAAAAAGTATCTGCAACCTTTTAATATAAAGGGATTGTAAATTAACAGTTTGCTACAAGAGGCAGAGCTCTGACAAGTGCCAGATGCTTTTTAATTCTGCACTTTTAGTCATTCCAGGATCATCAGAAATTCAACAAACACTAATAAGCAGCTCAGCACTAAAACGTTCCTGAATATCCAAACACTGCCACTTTCTCTCTTGATTAAGATTGATATGACTTGGAAAACCCTTAAAGACAGCTTTTTCCTAGCTTCCCCATTGTTTCCTCATTCTTTGAAGTAGAGCTGGTAAATCTCAAAGGGTTTGTTTTTCAATTCCTCTGAGTATTTGGTTTCTTTTACAGTCAGGAGGTTATAAGTGAAAAAAACAAAACTTACAAAGAGGAGGAAAACAACTCAAGTAATATTTTCCAAGACTGACGTGGAAAGGGAACATTTGGGTATAGAAAGGGTTAGGGTTTTTTCATAATTTCTGTTCCTAATTTCTTCAAGCCTTCTTTAAAAAAATAAGTATATAAAAATACATGCCTATTAAATGTCAGTGTTAATTGTTTTAGTTTCAGCACAAACAAGATTTAAAGAGTGAAAAAATAGTAAGCATATACATCCAAGTTAAATAAGGACCTTGGAAAGTACTACAGTAAAATTCACAATGCAACTACATTGCTTCATTTGTTTTTTGGAGTTTTTCTATTTTCCCTCAGGAATTTAATGCCTATGCTTTCAAATGACAATTTAGGTGTCTCCCTTATATACGTAACCTGTTATTTAATCTTGTCGTTCAAAGTTTTTCACTTTGTCTGTACTACCAAGGTTATGCATAACAGAAGTGAAAAATATGATTAATACTACTATCAAGAGTCTGTACTAATATCTTCTATCCAGAGAAGTCATAGGTTATTTCCAAGCTGATGTCATTTGTAGAAAAAAAAAGCATTTTTGAGGTCCTGACATGATTGGGAAATTTATAATCTAAAATACATCCTCCATGTTAAGGTTTTTATTCTGTGCCCCCTTTTGCCACCTTCATTTTGTGAAATACTTCAGGAGCCTCATGATAGGCACAGCATAAGCAAAAGGTCAAATTGTCACATAAAAATGAGTACTTCAGAGGTTTACACTTAGGAGAGGTGAATCAAAACCACATTGCCTGTCTAAACAGAAATTATTGCTGACCTGATATTCATCCACAGTACTTACTTGTGCTGTGAAAATTTTGCTTTCCACAGCATGGGGTCCCCAGCTCAGGGCGCTCCGTAGAGAGACCAAGGCAAGGCTGCACCTGAGCTGAGGATCCCAGCTCAGCCAGGGAGAGAAGGTTTGGGGCTGATCCAGAGCTCCTGGAACCAGCAATGTGTGTGGAAGCCCCAGGTGAGGCTGGTCAGGGGGTTTATGGCTTATTAGTGTACATAAGGCCCTGATAATGGAGAGTCAGAAGGGACACAGCTGTGCCAGGCTACAGGTTCTTGGTTTTACCAGTGTATAAATACAAGCTAAATGTTGGCATGATTGTTCCCAACCAGAGCAAGGCAGAAATAGTCATTTCTAAACAAAGAGACACAGGAAGCACAAAAACCAGTTCTTAAATTCAGGACTAATACTTCTATAAGCAGCAACTTTTGATTTGCCTATCAAAAGCTGTATCACAGAACCACAGAAACCAGGAGAGGAATAGGTTTAAAGACACCATCTAGTATATTCACCTGCTCCAAATGCTTAGAACTCGTCCTAATCTGAAAAATCTCAAGTAATGGCTTTACATAAGGCATAAGCCTAAGATATGTGCCCTGTTGGAAATGATTTAGGGTTTTGTCTACGCTTCTTAACTCAAGGAGTTTACATCAGAGTCTATTATTTCTTATCCTAACAATCAAGAACACAGAGAACAGATTATTTTTTTCCTCTTTCTTCTGGTTTTCAAAACTGATTAATTGCTACATCTCTCATTTCCTTCCTGACTAAACAACTCCAGATCCTTCAAGATTTCCTTGTAGGTCATGTTTCAGGTGGTCAACTATTCTAGCTGTTAATTTTTAAATCTTCTCCAATTGTTCTATGTTGTTTGTGTAGCATGAGGATTGAAAGAAATATTCTGGTTGATGAACACATGGTAAATACACCAGAAAGTTGACCTTCAAGGCACAACCTGGCATTTATCTTTATTGTATAGCACCTTTTTCGAATTTTTCTTTGGAAGTTTACCAGGAACACTTTGAATTTTTATGCTGTCTTCTAGTGTCATTCGTGTAATCTGTAAATCTAAGATTACATCTTATACTCTTCATCATGGACACTAATGAAAATTTATTCTCCTTATCTGGGGAAGAATCACTAATTGATACTCTGTAAGAACAGTTTTCCAACCAGTTTTGCACTCTACAGCAGTTTCATCTAGATAATTTTTCTACAGTTTACTACTTATGGCAATGTCATGTAAGAAAGTGTAAAAAGATGTAAAATCAAACATCTTTCCTAGAAGAAAACCAAGTTGACCTTCATGAATGAAACTGCTTGACTCAATTTGTCTTTAATTAATCTATACTTGTAGAGTTTTATAAATTCCTTGTTTCGTCATTTGTCTTGGTATTTTTTGGAAATAAAAGATGAGTGTCTATTAACTCCCTAGATTCCCTTTGTGATGTGCCTACCCTCCTGTAGACTTTTTTAGTATCACCTGTTTTCTAAAGGTTTACAAAGAGAACTGTGGATGATTTTAAGCCCACGTCAACCTTGCTCTCTCATTTCAAATAGCTGCCCCAGGCACAAATCAGCTCCAACATAACCTGTCTGTAGACCCCATCACTCCCTTTTGCCACCATTTGCACTTTCAGGGGTGTGGAGTAGGAGGTGACCCCCTGCATGACTGTCCTGTAGACCACAATGCTGACATTTTCCCAGACACTAAATCCCATAGATAGTAGACAGAAGACGAAGGCAACACTTCCTAAAGAATGGGGCCCTTAAAGGAGTTATGCTTGTTCTTACAAAAGTTAAGTATTTTGTGTTCTATTGTCTCATTCCTTTTCGCTCTTTTCCAACACAATTGAGTGTGGCAGATCTAGCAGATGCTGTCAGAAGTATCTCATTCACTGTCTTCAAAATAAAGTTTAAGGAAGTCAGTCATCTTTCTTATTGTATTCATTGACATCACTGAAATACTTTCCTTCCTGAAAGAAAAGCAACCTCTGCAGAGAATGAAAACAGCCTTCCCTGAGGTAGCATAGGTTAAACCCATGTGCCATAGTTTTAGATCTCCATTTTCTAGCCAAATATTTGGGTTTTTGGAGGAGCAAAATAAAGCAAATACATCTTTAGCAACAATAATCTAAACCAAAGTATTATCACCTATATATTATCATTATCACCTATACAAAAGTCTTTTGAAAGCCAAGGATGCACAATTATTGTCATTGTTTTTCCATTCCCAGCAGAGAGGTTAACATGCCTACCCATGCTCTAGATGGAAGTTTTTTACATCTCAAGACAAACTGAGAAACTTGATGCTAATCTTTCTGCTCTAACCTGGAACATCATCAACAGATTTCCATCTCCAGGTTTAAATAGTCACCTTGAAGCAAAGGTTGATTTGAAATGTGCCTGGAATATTTTCCCAGGACAAACATTCTCTTCACCAGTTTATGAGCTATGTCTACACTAAAAGCTTCCCCATGCAAAGAGTCTCTCCAGAGTTGTTTCAGCTGCAGTTCAGGATGAGACTCAGTGTTTGGGGGGGTTGAGGAAAAGTAGATACAGAGAAAAAACAGATAGCAAATGTGCCCCCACATGCTTCAATTCACTCATGACTATCCAGATTTTCAGTTTGGTTTATCAATAGATTAAGATTGCAGCACACATGAGTTCTTCTGCTCAGATTCAGCTTTTCAATGAAATTTCATCTGTTCTCCATTTAAGAAACACATTTTCTTTATCTGCTTTTAGCTTTTAGCAGTAATGTCCTAATTTACTTCTTGGAACTAAAAAAACATCTCCATGTTAAAAGTGCTAAAATATCAGTGACAAATGCTGCTTTAAACAGCACTATTTTGATTGCTTTCTGCTTCTCAATGTGTCTTCTCTAGTATTCACACGTTTGTTGAATTCTGGAAATTCTTCAGAAGCCAAATCTCCAGAGACAATTTTGACAGTCTTCATAGTCACCGAAATGTTGACAGCAGAGGGAACTAGATAGAATCATAAAATCCTTTAAGTTGGAAAAGACCTCCAAAATCATTGAGTAAACCCAGGATTACCATGTTCACTGCTAATCCATGTCCTGGAGTGCCACATTTATGTGTCTTTCAAACACCTCTAGGGATGGTGACTTCTTCTAGTACTTGATTTCTTCTCTCAGTGAAGAATGTTTTCCTAGAATGCAACCTAAATCTCTCCTGGCACAACTCTTGTCCTGTCACTTGTTACCTGGGAAAAGAGCCCGATCCTCTCACGGCTGTACCCTCCTGTCAGGGCGTTGCAGAAGTGAGAAGCTTTTCCCAAATCTCCTTTTCTCCAGACTAAGTGTCCTCAGCTCCCTCAGCTGCTCCTCATCAGACTTGTGCTCCAGACCTTTCCCCAGCTCTGTTGCCCTTCTCTGGACACACTCCAGCCCCTCAATGTTGTTCTTGTAGCAAGGGGCCCAAAACTGAATACAGGATTCAAGATATGGCCTCACCAGTGCCCAGCACAGAGGGACAATCACTGCCCTGGTCCTGCTGCTACACTATCACTGATACAGGCCAGGATGGCATGGTGTACCTTGGCCACCTAAGCACACTTGGGCTCATGTTCAGCTGCTGTAACCTCCAGGTCCTTTTCCTACTTTCCAGCCACTCTGTCCCCAGCCTGTGGCACTGCCTGGGGTTCTTGTGACCTGAGGGCAGGAGCTGGTAATTGGCCTGGTTGAACCTCAGACCAATGGCCTCAGCCCATTGATCTAGTCTGATCCCTCTGCAGACCCTTCCTGCCCTCCAGCAGATCAGCACTCCTGCCTGTCTAGGTGTCATCTGCAAACTGCCTGAGGGTGCACTCAATCCTCTCATCCAAATCACTGATAAAGAGGTGGAACAGGGTTTTCCCCATTACTGAGCCCTGGGGACACCAATTGTGATCAGCAGCCAACTGGATTCATCTCCCTTCACCACCACTCTCTGGGCCTGGTCATCCAGAGAGTTTTTAACTCAGTGAAGAATACACCTGTCCAAGCCTTAAGCAGCCAGTTTCTCCAGGAGAATGCTGTGGGAAATGGTGTCAAAGGCTTTATTACAGTCCAGGTAAGAAAATACCCTCATCCTTTCCTTCATTTACTAAGCAGGTCACCTTGTTTCTCATGGAAGGCCATTGGATTGGTCAGGCAGGATCTGCCTTTTTACAAACAGAGCTGCTGGGTCTGATCTGCTGGCTGTCCTACACATGCTGTGTGATTGCTCAGGATGGTCTGCTCCGTGACCTTCCCCAGCACTGAGGTCAGGCTGACAACCCTGTAGTTCCCCCTATACAGCCTCCAGCTCTTCTTATAGATAAATGACATATTTGCCAATTTCCAGTCAACTGAGACCTTTCTGGGTTAACCAGGACCGCTGGTAAATGACTGAAAGTGTCTTGGATAAAGAACTCAGGAAGCCAAGAGAGTGAGACTGAAAAGAGTTTTTCTTTATAGTTTCTGATGGAGATTTTTGGAAAAGGAAAAGAAGGTAAGGTCAATGAGAAAAACAGTATGAAAGTAAGAAGTCAGCTCTTACATGGAAATGGTACCGTGCCCCTCCACTGCACAGTTCAGTGCCCCTCCAGGTTTAGGTAGAGGGAACGTGAGTGTCTGAGTGAACACATCAGCAGATGTACATGTAGGATGATAAAGTCCTGATCTTCACAAAAGGGCCGAGATCAGAAATCTGCTGAGATGCAGAAATTCACTTTCAACCACTCTTTTAGAATTACCCTTGTTCAGTGGGAATCCCCATTCAATGTATAAAATCAACTGAGAATTGCTGGGATGAATCATAGCTGTGGTTCAACCTGCCCTAGCTAAAACCAGAGATGTTCCAGACACCTTGGGCTTAAAATCAGTAAAAAATATGTTGCTTTTTTAAGTCAAAGCTTTCATTTGCCATTATTTCTGTAGGTATTTTAAGTCAGCTCTGCATAAGTCATGTTGCTTCATCGTAGCTCTAAGACTGTGGTAATAGCAAAGGGATGCATTTACTCATAAATATATACAAAATTAATAATTTTTTTTAAATTGTTGCCTGTAGTTTGATGGCAAAATGATTTAGGGTGTTTTTCTTTTTCCTCTTTGTGGCAAAAGCATGAAGATCTGTAAAAATTAAGCAGATTTCAAGAGATGAAAACATTTAATGAGCTAGAATGATCATTGAACAGTATTCATACATATCACACAGTAAAACAACTCCACCCTGGGATGAAAGAAACAGCTGGAATTATAAGGGAACTTAATGGCATGTAGTTATCCAAGGGAAATAATAGTTGTCTTACTGCCTTCTCTCTCCATCTGTGATTTAGAAGCCTTAAAATACAAAAAAATTATTCACTGCAGGTGCAAGTCCCAAGAAGGAAACTGATTACCAGCCAAAAATGAGATGAAAATGTCCTTTAGGTAATAGTCTTTCTCAAGGGTTATAAGGGATCTAAAAAATCATTTCATTGTCTTTTCATGTGCATCATGGTGATCTCCATGGATCCTGCAGAAATTCAGGTTCTGATCCTACAAACAGATTTACTCTACCTTAAACTTTTGAATAGTCCTATTAGGTTTGTTGGAATTCCTCTTTCACATGAAGCCAAGCACTGTTATCAAGATTTCTGTGACTACAGGAAAGTTTCCAAAGCTCATTAAAATATTTCTCAAAGAAGCAGGTTGCTGAATAGGCCACTAGGAGTGAAAGTGAGGTGTAGGCCCCTTCATGTCAACCTAAGGAGAATTAAACACACACTGAATATTGCTGAAATACCTGAAAATTGCTGAGCATATTTTATCTGAACATGCTCCTGGAATAAAAGAATTTGAAGTGTATTCAAGAAATTAATAGTGAACTAATTAAAAAACAGTAGTGAGAACAGGTATCACTACATATATGTTTCACAAAAAGATAATAGATGTACTGTCTTCTGACATGTTGAACAGAGCAGTTCTCATTTCTGTGTGCACAACCACTATAGTGGACCTGTAGACCTGGAAAATGAAGGGAAGGCATCACTTCATCCTCTCTGAGAGCAGAAGACAAGTTTGGGAGCAAACTTCCCCTATGGCTGGTAAGAACCCTGAGTAATTTCATATTAAAACACAAAGTTTCAGCATGAAAAGTGTAAAAGCAAGAGGTTTTAGATTTTCCCTGTAGCATTCCTAAAAGAACTGTCAAATCATCCCCACACCAGTGAGATTCTCAGCTTAAAATAACCACAGGCCACTACAAAAATCAGATTCATTTCTTGAACAGAAACATGAAGAAGTGACACTTGTGTAAGACTTCAAATTCTTTCAGTTTCAACTAGGTTTTCATTCTGGGACCTGACTTTTAATTTTGAATATAAGATAGTATTGAGCTCCAAAATTAATTAAATTTTTTTTAAAAAATCCCAGATGAGATTTTCTACTTCAAATCGAGAAATCTGTCCCCACATCATTTTTCTAGCTGTTGAGACATTGAAAATCAAAAATAAGTAACAGTTACATGTGACAAAAAATAAGATTACACAAGATTTTCTATTTAATTTAACAGCATGGTTTCAGCGTCTCTGAGTAAGTGTGTGTATCATACCAAGGTGTATATATATATATTAACTCTTTATTCTTAGAAATAATTCATATTTTCTGTCTTCATATATTTGCATCCAGCTTTTTCGAAAGTCACAGTGAAGCAAGTCAGAGTCTTCAAGAGATACAACATTATGATATATATATGTAGGAACAGCATGAATAAATCCATTTATTCTCTCCAGTCAATCTTTATCAATTTTACATAATATTCAGACAAAACGAAACCTGCTATTCTTATGGTGTATGTCCCATGGGCTTCAGTATTAAGATCACAAGACACTAGTTAACATGGGTGTGAATAACCAACTATTTTTAGGAATCCATTCAACTAATGAGTAACCACTGTTCACTATTAATGCCATGTTATACTCTGCAAGAAAATTGGCTTCCTACTCCATCAGTGTTAAATTTAATTATATATTCCAGATGATAATACATTTCTTTCTATTTAGCTGTATTTTATAGCTTCTCAGCAAATCTGTTCCAAAGGAAAAGTCTGGAAAACTCATACTGCTTTTAAAAAATAAATAGGAACATGTATGCCAATGCAAAAGTTTTATTGTTGTAGTTTTAAATTAAATATCACTCATGTGTTTGATATTTAATGGACAAATTACCTTTCTTAGTACCCTATCCCCCAGAAGGAACCGAGAATCCCAGGTTTCCATTGATGTAAATGATTGGAATGAAGCATCTTTTTTTTTCCAAGTCCTTCTAGGTACCCAACTCCACAAATTTATCTCTTCGGTCTCATTACCAGTGGCAGGACCCAAAGAAATGGCAGGAGCTGAGTCAGGGAAGGTTTATGTTGGATATGAGGAAAAGGTTCTTCATCCAGAGGGTGGGTGGGCACTGGAACTGGCACCTCAGGGAAATGCTCACAGCACCTGTGACCTGGCAAAGTTCCAGAAGTGTTTGGACAGCACTGTTGGGCACATGGTGGGATGCTTGGGGTAACCTGTGCAGAGCCAGGAGTTGGACTCCATGATCCTGATGGGCCCCTTCTAACTCAGAGTATTCTATGATTCTTTGATTCTAACTTTGACTGAAATCTGAGTTAGACTTTTCTTTAAAAAATAATTACTTTTTTCCCCTGTGCATGTGCATGTCTCAGAAATCAGTCAGAATATGGTAATTTTGTTTCTTAGAGAAAATATTGTGGCTAAAACACAGTCCTGTTTTTAAAAATCTGATAAAATTGAGTGGCATTTCCTGTTTGAAAGAGGGGAGCAGCAGAGTCTTTCAGGAGTGTGCAATGCCAGAAACACTCAAGTGGTGCAACTGCTTTCATAGCACAGTGCTCTGAGCTGTGGGATGTGGAGTAACCTTTGTTTACAGCTCAGAATGTAAGAAAAAGCATTCCCTGCACTCAATACCCACGTGCATTGTCTTACCTATTTCAGCAGGTGGCCAGAATGCAACATCAGAGGAGGTCCTTAGTGGCACATCTAAATAAAGGTATAATGTGTACTTCTGCAAAGCTGTGAGTAAATTCCTTCCCTATCCACCTTTTTATGTCTGTGGCATTGCTAGGTTATGGCAATGCCATAGGTTATTATCTAGATTAGATTAGATCTAGATTATGGATCCTAGTCTACTAACTCCAAACAAATCTGATCATCTGAATATGACAAGACTTTAAGGCCTCAAATATGGGTATCATAATTTGCACTTCTGCATATAAACATCCACAGAAAATTTTGATATTTAGATCAAGATAAATGTCCTTGCATTGCACTCCATAAATAAGAAACTAATCAGTTAACTGCAATCAGTGCCTGTCAAGAAAGCCCTCACTGTGCCAGAAGATGTCCAGCCTCTCTCCTTATTTACAGCCTTTGGCAAATAGAGGTCATTACAGGTATATTTAATCAGATTATTTTTTTTGAGCCAACTGTAGATAAAACCACAAATTGATTAAGTCCATGTAGTAGCTTTCATAAACGGATTTCAGAAGTTTTCTTTATTTTTTAACTGTGGAATCTTAGAATCATTATTTGGATCATGTTACAGCAAATTCATGCATTCATCTGCAACATCATATGTTTAAAATAAATAAATTTTGTTAATACACACCTGAAATATTTTAGAATAACTCTGCAAAAAGTTTAGAATTGTGTTCATGTTGCTAAAGTTGGTAATCAACACTAAATCTCAATTCCTATACCTATATAACTCCCTGCTTCAGGAGGAGGCTGAGATCAGTGCACTTGCTTGGGCTTTTCTGGTTAATCTGTGACTTAGCCTGGGCTCCAGGAATAGGATTCATCTGAAAAAATGTAGTGTCTAACATAAGTAGACCTGAGTATCTGAGGTAAATGTATAGGTTTTCTGCATAGTCATGGAGATAAATAGGTCTTCTAGATTACAACTCATCTCCATCTAAAGTAGAAATCTAAACCAGGCCAGATGAACTGTGTCCAAAAGAGTATATTTCTTCCCACTTACACGCTGTGCAGAGAATCTAGCACAGACACATTATCATTAAAGTCCATCTCATGAGATTAATCCCTTGTCACCGACCTAAACCTGCTTGCATTCAAGCCTAAAGGGACTTCAGGATCACCCTGCTCCTGTACGAAGTCCCGAGTCCATTAAAATTACTGTCCCTGGAACATCACAGGCAACAAAGGACTCCATAAACCTCCTTGTTCACTGCATATGCAATGAATCTTGAGCAAGAGCTGACCTTTTTCATGCATCCAGACCTGCTTGGTTCTAGTTTTCATATGAAATGATTACAACTCTGCCCTAGGCATCTATTACTGGGATTTTGAAATATCCAGTAGCCTGTGTTGGCAAACATCTGGAAATCTGTGAGGTCACCATGTGCTGCAATAAGGCAAATGAACTACCATATAAAGGACTATCAATTGCTTAAACCAGTAAAATTAGGACAGTAAATGTAAAATAAAGCCATATACCTCTTGTATGACATACAGGAGACAAAAATACATGTATCTGGACAAGCTAGTTTTTAGAGTTCATTTTTAAGTGTCTGGTTTTTTCAAAAATAAAGCATCCAGGCAATGTATGCCATGTACAAAAGTCCACTCAATATGATAAATGGTGTGTCTGTAAGTAAATGAACACACATCCTTATACAGGATTAAAATGAAATCTAAAAAAGAATGAGTGTGTAAGTTTATGAATAAGTGAAAGTACACAAAGTTAGGCATATGTAAACTTATCTTGTGTTATATGAATCATTCTTGACATATGACTGTAACGGTAGCCTTCGTTAGAAAGGGGAACAGCAAAAACTTCTAAGAAATGAAGTAGGAATGCTTCCTAACGTTCAGTGGTTTGGCATTCTTTGTTTAAGAAGGTGAAGAAGTCATAAACAGAGCCTGCATGCATTTCATGAGTCACTTCAGAAATTCAAATTTTGTGCATGAAGCTATGTCACTTTGAAAAGAGGATATCTCTGTGGAGGGCAAGAAAATCTTAGACACACTTCTTGTTATTAGTTTTGGACTGTCCTTTATAAATGTTCATCTTTGAAAGGCTGAAATCTCAGAGACATATGTAACATTTAATACCTGAAGGTTTTCTTTTTATGCTAGAATGTAGGTACACCATATAGAAAGGGATTATATGGTGTACCTACATTCTAGCATAGGATCTGGGGCAAGAAGTGTATGTGCATGTGTGTCAGTGAGTTGGAACCTTGTATGCCTTCTGGAATCATAAATTAATTTACAGATCTACTGATCCTCCATCTGACGTTGTCTTATTTTTTCTGAAAATCGTTCATCAACATATTTAGCATTCTGAGAAGTGCCCACAGTCATCTGAGGAACTACAGCAAAGACCACCATGGGCTGGAGTGGAGACGAAAGAGATATATCCATGTTAATGCACACACTTACAATGATTACATTGTAATCATGGGCAGACTGAGAAAGGTCTTTACATGTCCTAGGAGGAATGGACTTTTGCTTGCAACCAGTTTCTTCATCTCAAACTATCTTCCCTTGGGTTAAGGGGTTTTACAGCTACAGATCTGTGTCACCTCTCCCAACCAGATCATCCCTTTCCATCTCACCAGCTCTGCCTTGGCAGCAAGCTTTCTGGCCAAAAAAATGTTCTTATGCATGCTGAAAACTGGAAATTCATATCAATTTATCTCTTTGTAGTATCCAATGCACAACAACACAGTTGTCTGATTTTTTGAATCATTAGAAGGGACTATGTCCCACAAAGTTTCACTTGTGCTCAGTAGCTAATAGCTACTTCATGGAACTAAAATGACAGAGGTAAATGTTCTGGCTGATACCAGACCTTCCTTGTTCTACTCTTCCACCTGTTCTTCCTGCAGGACAGGAAAATGCAGGGTAAAGGAGCACAAGCTAAAAGAATGAGTTTCTGCTGTGGCTACATTCCACTGGGCAGAGCACAACATTGAGGTGTTAGGTTATTGGATGTTTTCCTTAGCAAACTCGGACTCAAGAATTCATAGTTCCAGTTTTCATTCAGGGAAGCTTGCAAGCCCTCATGGCTGCACACAAAGAAAGTGAAAAAATTATCTTGAAATGGAGAATACATGAAGGAACAGCGGGAAAAAATGGTTTACCACTTCTAAATGAATATGCTGGCATTTTGCTTCTAACCAAAGTTTTTGCACTTGTAGACATCACATACTGTTGGTCAGGAGTCCAGAAGCATAGTGCAATTTTATGATTACCATAGGCCTCATGGAAACATTTCTGTTTCAAAATACTTTTACTAAGTAGGGAGCAGCATTTCCCCTGGTTTCCTGCCACCTCATCTCTCCCATTTAGCTCTGCTCACTGAGACTTCTGGCCCCAGACTATTACTTCCCTTCCACTAGGACTGCCTCAGGACCAAACTGCCCTAAATTAAAGCCTCAGGACCAAACTGCCCTGAATTAAAGTAGGACTTTTAAGATGCCTCAGCAAAAACTTCAGCAGTTCTGGAGGAGCTGGAACCTCAGTCCCTGCTGTGCCCCACTATTCAGGGTTTTTTGGAGTCTCTTCTGAAGCCAACATTCTCCTGGGCTTGGCACTTCATAGCAGGGATCAAGTTCTCCTGTGTGCCAGAGTGTAGGCTCCTAAAACACCAGAAATTCTCTGGATTGAAATACCTGCCCACAATTTGATGGCTGCTTCTAGCAGCCATTGATTTGCTCAGACCTCCAACTTCATCACATTTGAGCAATCTCACTTCTGCTTCATTCTCATGCAGTGACCTGTGTGTCCAGGTTAGCCATTCTCAGGCTGAGGTAGCTTGAAATATTGGAATAATCATGTAACTACAACCTACATGGAAATGATAGATAGATAGATAGATAGATAGATAGATAGATAGATAGATAGATAGATAGATAGATAGATAGATGGATATACTCTGCTACACTGTCACACTGTCAGCCAGTATATTAGGTATAATGCTACTTCTCTGCACATATGTGTTGAGGAAAGCTCTGGTCCATAGTATTTTAATTTGTTTTTCTCTAGTTCCAGAAATGTAGATGATCCAGATCCCACCATTAACAGACAGGAGCGCTTAACCCAACACATGGCTGGCTGTGTGAGGAAGGACTCTCATCTCACAGTCCTCAGTTCTACCATGTCCTTTTTTAAAGGGATCATGCTGGTACATGCAGCTGTAACTTTTCTCAATGAAGGGTTTTGTGGCTCTCTTTCTAACAAGACAAACATATTACTTCATCCTTCCCTCCAACTGAGAAGAAATCTGTTGAGGCTGTGACTCAAAATAAAAGTGATGGCCCCTCTGAAGACCACTGCCTCTCCTTTGAAGGCCTTGTTAGGTGTGATGTAATAACATGATTTTTAGCTACATAATTACTAGTTGGTTTCCCAAGGCAACCTGATGCTGGCACCACACGCTGTTATACCCTCAAGGCTTGATTATTCTAGTTCTGCCACTGCCACTTAGAGAAGGCTGTGGTTAGGAGCCCCAGAGCTCCTCATGGCATTGAAACATCCTGTCCTCCCTGCAGCCATGAGCTTCCAGGATGCCAGCCCAGGAAAGGTAGACCCCATTTTTCCTTTCTTCTAAAAAGCTAAATAGAAGTGTAGTTATAGTGATATTGGTTACAGAGACATCTTCCACACCCAATGAGTTTCTGCTCCCAGCTATGACTTTGTGACACTCTCCTGCCTGAAAACCTTTCTCAGAGGTGTGTTACCTCCCTGAAAGCCCTCTCAATTTGTTTATGTGTTGCTTTTGTTTTAATTACCTATTCACCCATTTCTTGAATGCAGAGTGCTTGTATCTAATGAAAATTTTTAGTGACTGGGATTCAGCAAATGAGTTTTTTAATTACTTGTTGTTGTTCTTACTCGATTGCTACTGCTACTTTATTAATAAACTTTATTGATGTTTATTAATACACCTTACTAACATTTAAAGAGAAAATATAATTGTGGAAAAATTTATAAAGTTATTCCATTTTCCTAGCAACACAGAAAAGCATAGACTACATCTAAACATGGATTTTTTTTATTCAACATCCCTCTCCCTCTCTGACACAAAAATACTTACTACCATATTACCAGGCAACCTTTTTTCTTTCATTAATCTCATGTCTCTGTAGTACCAACCAATGTTGTCATTAAGGGTATCCTGTGAAGGAAATATTCATCATGGAGAAAAAAAAGCACAAAATCTCATGTACTTTACAGAAAGAAAAATCATTGATTGAAGACTGACTTCTTCAGAAATTTTTGAACTTTTGTAGAGCTTGTAAAAATTCCCCACCCACATTACTGTCTTTGAAGACCTCACAGAGCTGCTCCTTCTTGCCATAAAACTGTCAGCTGAGTGTTCCACGGTGTGATACAGCTCTCTATCGTACAGGAAATAGACCTAAGTCATTTTCCTGTGAGTATAAAAGAAGGAAATAAACTCCATTAACCCTTTCAGTACATGTTATATTTACACACTTGTAACTTTGCATGTCTTACAACAAAGAAAAACAGTCTCAGTGGGAAACGGCAGTGGCTGTGGGGAGGGCTTTTTCTTTATGAACTTTTTGTTCTACTCATTGGGTAATTTATTTATCCACAGAAAATATTTATGGGTGTTTTCGTGTTCTTTACAACATTGTTTTTTCTAACAGCTACAAAATATTTTTCTCATACAAAACTTTAGCAGAGTCTCTCAGCCTAGAAAATTAACATCTGTTTTTCTTCTTGATTTGGCAGCCTAGTATGTTCTAGCATGTTGTTGAAACAGAGCTGTGCCATGAGCTCAGACCCAGCTCTAAATTACCAACTCATGGTAGACATTTCTGATTTAGTTCTTGCTGAAGTCTTTTGATGGATGATCAGAGATGAGCGAGATTAGGAGCTCTGAATAAAAGAACGCAAATTCATAATCCTTATCTAAATTTTCCTAAACATCTAGACAAAGAGAAAATCTAGAGCTGTGAGGATACCTTGCACTGTGCAATTCTTAATGATTCCTAATGTTCTTCAGATAACGGCTTATCAAAATAGACACTCACTTAGAAGTATCCTAATATTCCATATGGATAAAATTTGTGGTACAAAGGGGAGAAGACAGGGCAGAGGTCCTTAGCTTACACCATAACAAGAGGCAAGCAGTGATCATAAACTCAAGATTCAAAACCCAAAATATGTACCATTAACTTCATCTTCTGTCAGAATGTTTTGTCTATTACCTCTGAGTTTTGCATTCTTTTCCAAGAAATCCTTTATCTGTGCTATATTCTACCTTAATTCTCCTCTTGGAACCACTGAACAGCACCAGGCTGGAAGGAAATTCAATGACAAGATCAACCTAATCTCACTGCATCTGACCACAGGGCAGAGTGACTAAACACAACCACCAAAGAGAACACACATGCAGCTCAGGGAGGAGCAGCATGCAAATCATCTTTAAAGGCAAAATAGGTCTTATTTCAGGGAAAGGATTTTTGACTTTCCAGTAGCACTTAGAAAAAGCTGCAGATAGCCCCTAAAATATTGCCAGTTCTTCTCTTGTGATGAAACAAGAGGTTTGTCATTCTTTTGCTTTGTATTCAGTCTTATATTCTCATAACTTCTGAACTGCTGTTCTACTTTCCACATTTTGCTAAGGGTATGTGCCCATGTACTTTTGGAATTTAATAATAATATTTCAGTAAGTTCAAACAGTTAGTGATTATTTTTGAAGGCAGATGTCCCTTGCTCCAATTTCGCATCTAAAACTACTTATTTGGGGAAAAGTGGGAACAAGAGAATATAGCATTTCTTTCACAGCACTAACCTGGCTTATGCAAAAAAATCCCCCAATTACAACGCTCAGAAATACAATAAACCTTCTGAGAAAATAAATTCCACAGACTTGCCATTTTCTTCAGCCTAAGTGATCAATAATCTATAGAAATATTCTTCTGATTCCCAAAAATTTAACTCTGACTTTTCAGAAGGAAGTGAGAACTGAAGGATTTGATACCTGGTCTGCCCTTGGGGGCATTTACCTGTGACCAACACATTTTTCTGTGTAACTTGTATAAAAATCATACAGCTACTCTTCTGATTACTCAGGGTTCTTATGGTCAAATGCCACACAAGGAAGGCATACAGTAGTAAATGGCCTACAGATAGAAGGAGGTTCCACAGCAGTGCAGGCAGTCAGAGTTTTCTGGTTTCCTCTTCTTATGGCTGCATTGAGAAGGCCCTGACAAAGGAGGAATGAGAAATGATGCATCTGACTCCATGTTATCAGAAGGCTAATTCATTGCTTTATTATACTATAATATTCTATGTTATATTACATTACATCTACACTGAATCTGCCAAGCACTCCACTCTGCACACCCTGCACAGAATCTCGTGACTGTCAGCTGACAGTCCCAACACACACACACTTGGCCCTGATAGGACAAGGAAACAAAGCACCATCACTTTGGGTAAACCATCTCCATATTGCATTCCACTTTGGCACAAAACAGGCACAGCAAATGAGACAAGAATATTCTTGGGAAGAATTGTGCCTTGGTTTTCTCTGTGAAGAGAAATGTGGCTACACTTTCTCTGTGAAAATACAAGTGCAACAGTTGGGCTAGGATGAGAGAAAAAAGTCTCCTTTAGTTTTGGGTTGAAGCTTAGCTGTGATTCCCTACTAAGACACATACCAGATGTTTTAGCTTAGTGAGGGACCTAAGGGGTTTGTGAAGGTCATTTCTCCAAGATGGTGTCATGTTGTCCCATGTTGTTCCATACCTACCAACACCAAGGGTAAAAAAAGCAATAGAAACATAAAACATCCCTGCTTAAGGTTACAGACATATTTTTGTGGTCCCAGCTTGGACTAAATACACTTTTGGGGTGATTAACTTCCTCAGTCATATTTTCAATGCCTAATGCAATTGTAGACGACATTACACAGCTGAACAGGAAAGCTCCAGTAAGTTCTTCATGAGGATATATATGGAAATTCAACTTTTCTGAACTCTGCTACAAAAGCATCTTTTGCTATTTCATTACACAGGCAGCACTTCCCTCTCCTCACTCCTTTTTCCTCCTGCCAAGCCCAGCAGGGATTTCTCTTCTACCTGTCCTATATTGTCCCTTCCTTCCTAGAAAACAAGTGGAAAAAGCATGGATGATAAACATAATGAAAAATAAAGGACTGCATCAGAGTCTGCTAGAAATTAAAATTACTGAAACCATGGTTGTCCTTTAAGGATGAAAGGCTGTAATAGAGAAAACATCCAGAAACTGTGCAAGCTCCAACTGTAAGTTGAGGACTCTGTTAGGAAAAATGACATTAAATGCAAACATTATTCTTTGATGTGTGGATACAATTCAAAGCACTTAAAAATTACACAGAGTATTTAGGCATTAAAAAACATCTTTTTAATTAAACCTGAATTCTATTCAGTCACATTTAGACTTATCCACGATGCCTTAAAATGTGTATTTCATGACCATAGCCCATTCTGCCATGTAAAGTTAATCTCAAAAGCAATTCACATTAACCTCTATTTCCTTCTTGTATGAAAAATTGCTTACTAGCTTCAGTTTCCATTGCTTTCTGGGACTGAGTCTTTCCTTTAAAGAAGTAGAAGAAATCTGTTTTCCATAGGATCCAGCTTTTCAAACATTTTTCTCCAACACTGCTGTGTCTTTCCAGGGCTCAGCCATGGCGACTTTGGAGTTCACGTTCAAATTCTGATGTCCAGTTTTTTCACTGGAACACCTTCCAAGCTGCACTCCACCGTCTGCACCACCTACTTATTGTTCTGGTACGTGCTCCTGGATTCCTCACTGTCCATTTTGACATGAATGGAGGAGGACCACAAGGTTTTCCTGAGCCTGCACATCTCCTGGGGCACTGGCTCTAGCTCTAGGTCCCCAGAAAAGACAAGTTCCAAGGAGGTCCTGCAGAGCATCTTGCTTTTGTGGCAGATTTAGAAAGCAGCATTTCCATTGCAAGGACAAGAAGATGGACAAGAAAGAGAAGGCACTGTTCATCAGTTTTAAAGCTCCACCAGAAGAGGAAGATAGATCTGAGCAATCACATTCTGTCTTCTCTCTGGCTCATCAGTAGAATTTCATTTTCACAGTAGTAGGCACTTAAAGAGTAACTTGGGCAGAATTTTGGTGTCCACAGGAAAAACATATTTTCCTATAAAAGCAATTAATTTTTCTTTAATACCCAGGATTGCACAACTTGAAGAACCAGAAAATGTGGCAAAGGAGTACAGGAGAATGGGGAGAGATAATTTTAAAAGGTTCAAACATCCATCTCAAATGTTGTAGACTACACAGTGTGACAAGAATTGATTAAACCATATAGAATACTTTTTGGCTAACGGAAATGGTAACATTTAAGGAACTTTTGTTCAAAAATATCATGTCTAATAAATGTCAAAATTTCCATGAAAATATTAAAAGGGTACTGAAAATAAAAATTTACAGGCAGATTTTATTGCAAAGACAAGTTTTATCAATTTTGAAATTTTCAATGGAAAAAGCCTGATTAAGGAACAAAACTTATTTCAAAAAGGAGAAGATAAGTCTGGACAGTCTGAAAAAAATTGCAGCTAATTAAAAGAGAAGCTTGCTGCATGTAGATTTTTATTACCTTTCCCAGTGACCCAGTTTTTAAAGCTCTGCAGTTGCTCATGAAGAAACTCTGTTTGAAAATAGTACTTCTGTCATTAAGCAACTTAAATTAAACCTAGCATTTCAACCTCCTCCATTGTTTATTTTCTAATAGACCCCAAATTGTGGTTTGCTCCTGTCTCTGGTAAGTTATTTTGAGCCTTAACCACTACCTCAAGTGAAGTTAGTGCTGAGTGTTATGGGTCTGACCAGTGTCACATTCAGCTCAAACTTATTTTGAATCCCATAAGTTTTGGACTGGAGTCTATTCCTGTATGACTATATTGCTCATAGAAGACAGGAAACCTAAACATCTTTGCCTTGTTATCCAGGAGTATTATGTTTCTATGTAAGATGGACAACTAGAAAGACTCCAGGGCTTTTTTACATTTCTGCAAGGGGATGTTCCTTTGGGCCTCAGAGTAGCCACTGGAATCATATGTACACACCTGAAAATACAAATAGTGTTTATCCTAATCTCCCTGGAAATTATGCTGCACCATACTCAAGTGCAGAACCATGTTGATAATTGCTGAAAGGTGCAAAATAGAGTTTAGGGACTGAAACCCAGAGGAGCAGGAAGAGAACTTGGGACAGCCTCAGCAACCCCCCAGACCACAGGAATGCCACCAGACCACCTCACAGCATCTGTGGTCTGAGCATTTGGAGCTGCTCTTCTAACTGCCTTCAAACAAATGCATGTACAGAACCCTAAACAGTCTCACCCTAAGTAGACATCAATACCTAGCTGACAGTTATCCTGCTAAATTACCTGTGCATAATGTTCTTAACAATATTAGGATTTTATATGTTGTTTAACCCAAAATTATGTATCAATCAGTGCATTGAGTGGTGTTTTCACGTGTTTAAAATAGTCCCTTACAAACCTGGTCATTTTTTGAATGGCAAAATGAACAAAATCTTATTGTCTATAGAATTGCAAAATTGTGATATTTGATAAGAGTTGAACTGCAATTACCATCCTTGCCAGAAAAGGGAATTTTAATAACATCTTGTCTAAGACATATCCACATTTACGTTCACAGAAATTATAGGAACTTCAGATCCTCAAAATACCCCTTCATCATCAAATGTGTTCAAATTAATCCCTGATTTCAAGTTATTAGAGAGGAGACCAACAGATATGCTCACACACATACAAAATAAGTCTCATCTCCTTAGGAATATAGGTTTTTAATTTATACTGAAATCAAGTGAATAAAGCAAGTTAAAAACCAAAAAGAATATGTGGTAAAAATTAAGAAATTGTCTTGTAATATGATCAGGTTGGAGACAATCTCAGTGTCTAATCTCCTCTCCTCTCCTTTTCCTCCCCATAAAATCTGGCCCCAAGTTTTAGCCCTACATCAAGTACCATGGGAGAAGATCATTGGGGAAGAGGACCAAGTAGCTCAGGATTTTTTTCTTTTTCCTCAGTAAGTGCCCAGGAGAAATCCAGCCTTGTTTCAAGGCGCAGGTGCAGGAGGAGCACAGAGAGGTGTCTGCCACGGCCTCCCCATCCATCCAGAGGCACCAGCACCAGAGCTCAGCCCAGCTGATCACCCTCCTCTCCTCCAGCAGTGTTCCCAAAGCAGGGGCCCTGGGAGACAAAACTGTGTTTCCAAGAGCTGCTTTGCCTGGGTTGTGTTAGGGAAACATCACTGCTCCAGCCACAGCTTCAAACTCGTCTCTAAAAGCATGGGACCCAAACCCTATCCCATTGTTAATGAGCAGGGAGGGTCTGATGGAACCATGGAAGTGCAGATCTGAGGACAAACAGCAGAAACTTATGTGGCCTTACTGGGGAAAATTAAGACATTTGTAATCACACACCTAAAACAAAGAGAGCAACAGTATGTTTAAGGTGGGATTGGACAGAATTTTTTCCTTATATTTCAGCGGTTGGTAAATGGAACTATGGTATTTCAGCCATCTTAGTGAGATCTGAAAGAAAATATTATTAAAAGCATCATAGAACTTCCAAAGCCCAAGGAAAAAAGATCCTGTATTCACAGTGAAAATGTATTAATTTTGAAAAGATACAAACCTCAGTGTCTGAGAAACATCAGGTGGTAGCAGCCACCATTTTTGCTGCTGGAAATTAAAATAAACTGGATTTTTCAGGGAATATGTTCAAAACCTAAGGAAGTATAATACTGTATCTCCTGTCCATTTAGACCAACCTGTCTTTGCAGTCATCTGCTGTGGTCTTTCAATGGTGTTAAAAAATGCTATATCATTTCAGTAAGAGGTATCCACGATCCACTGGTTTACAGTCCCCCACATACACCCTAATTTCACTAAAGTATGTCCCTGGTTTTAAAGGTTTTGCAGCTGTTCCAGCTACAGCTAAACATTTCTTGAGGGTTTTTTTTTTCCTAGATCTGCCAGGGTTAATTGTTACACAAAAATTCCATGCAGGACAGCTCTGGATACAAAAGGAATAGAGAGAAAAGTAGGAAACACCTCACCACAGTGAACTCCCTCTTCAGTCAGAAGATACTGGCATGAACTCTCTCTCTCTCACAACATACCCACAACCTGTTTAAGTGTACCAGCACCACTAAACAATCATTTGCATTTATTATTATTATTATTACTCAATTCAAAGACTGATGTCAAGATGTCTGAGGCAAGGAAAGTACAAGGTGCATTTTTAAAAAGTCCTCAATTCGATTGGAGTTTTCTGTTTTCCTTGGGGTTTCTCTACTTTTTTTTTCTTCTTTTTTTTTTTGAGCTCTGTTCTAAGAAAAGGAAAGCGGGGGATTTACTAAAAGCCAGGCGAGTCGGTTAGCTATGAGTCACCTTCTTGACTTATAAAGGGTCTCGAGTTGTTTGGAGAGGCTTTCTCCACCTAACTCATGCTGACAGGATATCAGGAGCCAGCCAGACCAACACATCTCTGTGGCAACTATTCCTGCCTCATTTTCCATTTACCTTCTTTCTCTGTCTCTCCTTAAAAAGGAAACGAAAAAAAAAAGCCAAGCTGAGTGATCATGGTTAACCTGTGAGATGGAACAAAGGAAGTCTGTGGCCTTCTTGCTGCATTGGTTTTGCTTGTATCTCTGTGTAAAGACACTGCCTCATAGCAGGTAGGTTTTTTTAGCTTGGTTCTTTGGTGTTTGATTATTTTTGCGTGCACTCTTTTTTAAAAATGAGAAGCTCATGTGCTCAAGGAGACAGGACCAGGCCAAGGGAGGGGCCCCAGGGCAGGGCTTAGAGGACTCGAGAGACAGGGAGGCTGAACCTCAAAATTCTGCACACATGCAGAAATACTCTAGCAGGAATCCTTCTGGAATATGCCTCCAGCCATCCTGAGAATGCAAAGCCAGTTCCCTTGCTGGTTTTGAATTCACCTTCATGGTGACCTCATTTATCTGGTGGGACAGCTCACACAGGAAAGGCGCCTGCATGCTGCTTGTCAGCTCATGCACTCCTCCTCTTGCTCTGAGGTCAATAGTTTAGAAGAACATGCAACATGGAATAGAATTTCTACAGCATTTCAGTTGCCTACTTGGAAGAGTTTCATGATGCATCTGCAGTTACTGTCTTGCCTACAGCTTGTCAGAGGCATTTTGAGGTGTGGAAAATTAACTGTGTGACTTTTTAAATTTTGACCAAAGAAGTAGTTTTGGATAATGTGTCAAGTTTTTGTCCTCATTTCATAAATAAGCAGCAGAGAAATGCCTTCTTTAAAATATACCCATTAGACTTACATCATTTACAATGGTTGTTTAATTCTTTTTAAAATTAACATGATCCAAATACCAATATAAGAATTCAACATAGCTTTATTAAAATCCCTAATCTGATCAATAAAATAGGATCTCCGTGCTCGTCATCAATACCTGTCTGGCGAAAACTCTAAGGTTTTATTTGATGGTAAAAATTTGCTCTGGATTCAAATTTTGGCAGCAAATATCTGGGATCAATAATTTATCCTACTGGTTTTTCAATATGGCAATTCTTAATTTACAAAGGACTAAGCAAAGTAGCTGAAAGTTAGTATTAAAAAAACAGATTATCCAGCTACTGAGCCACTAAGTGGAGGTATGTTTTATTATACATAAATGTTTTTGGCAGAGTAAAGCTTTTTCTATCTACATACACATCTTTGGAGCTCTTCCAGTATCTTAAAAACCTGAATTCAATAGTTTTTAAAATGTTTTTAAAAGAATAGCTTTGCTTTCTGAGAAATTAGATGAGAAGACTTTAAAACCTCCTGAAAATGTAAACAGGATATCTGAAAATGGATGGTTGTATGCTGTTTATATGTAACAGCCTTTCGTAGGTGATTAAACCATTCATAGAGTTTTTAATTGCATTAACTCTAATTCTCTTTCAGTCAAAATTAGATTTCTGCTATTCAAAGCTAAAAACACCTCTGAAATTGGTACATTCCATTGTGGCCTTATTTTTTTACAAAACAATGGGTTTTTCCATGACTGCAGAGCAATAAAGATTCAAAAGACACTCTCTCACTACCAAAGCATCAGGCTTGGGGTCCATCACAGTCTGATTCTTCCAACAGGACTGTGAGTTTACATTCTTATACATGAGTTTATATACATATAACTGCAGATTTCTAGCCTTTGTGAACTGCCTTTCCTCCCACCAGAAAAGGACTTGGTAGATGTGAGAGCACAACCCTAAGCATCAGCAGATAAGGCTTCCCAAAAGGCAAGTTCTAAATTATTTTTGCTGTTCAGAGAACACCTTTTATCTTTCTAAACTGGCTACTGAATTTTTCAGAGTTGGCATTACTTTCCTAAGCTGCACATGTTTTTCATTAAAAAAAAAATTATATTGGGAAGTACTACCAAAGCTTGCATGTCTTCTTCCTATCAAGCCAGGGACAAAAAGTTGAATTTTATTCCAGATTTGTGACGAGGAAGCCCCTCCAGTTGGGCAATAAGTAAATAAGAATTTGGTCATTGGAACTGGAGAGGCAAAACTGAATAAGATTCACATAACCTAAATAATGAGCTGGATGCTTCTAATCCTTCAGTGGACTACAGTGAGTCCCCTCAGAACCTTTAGGTACCGTACAAAAATGTCCAAATGTACAGCTGGGGAAAGAAGCATTTGTCACAGTTTAACTAAGTACTTTGAACTATACTTCTGATGATACTTCTGAAGGGAATCTGACTTTTTAATTGGACAGCTTCCATGGAGGCAGTAGCAGTGAAAGCAGATATGAAGTCTGAAAATGAAAATAAAACACACACACCTATCTGAGGTCACTGCAACAGGTGAAGGAACAGAGAAGCAGATGAGTGGATGGGACCTAATGACCAGAGATCAGCAGATAAGACAGGAAGGATTCATGTTTTATTCTGATTACAGGGGAAGAAAGACAGTGCTGGAAAAGGGAAGAGGAAAGTTACACCAGCTCTTATGAGCTTTTTCTTTATTAATGTTGCAAGGGAAATAACAGAGGATTTTATTTAATTATATTTCAACCTGAGGAGATGATCACTGTTTCCACTGATGTAAAGGCCACATTTTTAGAGCTGTTTGAGAAGACAGCAGGGAGCAATACAGGTATTTGTTCATGTAAAAGAAACCTGACAGCTGTACAAAAGGCTGTTACAAAGGTTCAGCAAGAGGAAACACGTGTCATTTCTCACCACTTCCTGATAAAGCATGATTTGTATTTCTGCCTTTAGCACACAGAAGCCAGACAGTTTGCGGTGTTGGAGATGCTATGCAGCTTTTAAATCCAAAACTGAAATGCAAGTATTGCAGCCTAGGCAAAACTATTCCATTACATAAATCCAAGATCATGGGAGTAGAAAAGCCCCAAAGTAAATTCTTATCTGTGGTTATGGCCTTGTGCTTTTGCCAGGAAGGGCTGGCTCTGGAATAAAGCTGCAGAGACCATGTGCTGCCCAAAGTCTCTCACTTCTATCACTGCTCAACAATACTGCTGGAAGTTGGCATGAGCAAGTACAGCACTCATTCAGCTTCTAGAGAAACAATTATTAGATTATTTAAGTGATCTGTTTCAAAACTATCTCTTCTCCAAGTCTGAACACAGGCAGACTGAAGAGAAAAGAAGAGTCATTGTGTCAATCACAAATGGCTGCTGCAAATCACAGATAAAAACATTTGCTTTTTAGCAAAATCCATTTAAGACATTAAATAATTAGAATTTGGAAGCATGGTGTAAAGAATAGCAACCTGGAATGCATTTAAGAGTGCAAATTAACGAACATATTCTGCAAATATTCTAGAGGCAGTAGACTTGGAGGTGACAGAAGCTTTTGGTATGAAAGCTCTTGTCCTATTGCCTAAAGTGATCCTTATGCAAAGTTTAATGAAGACAAATTTAGTATTTCCACAGAAGGAACTGATGGTTTGCATTGAGCCCTTCATACACACCTTTCCCCACTGGGTGACATCAAGTGAATAAGGACTTAGGGATATTAAAAGCACAATAATGGAATTCAAGAATAATTTAGGTTAAAAAGATTCTCCAAAGATCATCAAATTTAAAGCCCTGCTCAAAGAAGGTTCCATACAGAATGAATTTTGGTAAGACAGTAACCTTTTGTTGACAGAAATTACAGGTTTGCTTTCTTCCTTAAAAACAATCAAACAAACAAAAACCCAAACAAAAAACAAACAAACAAAAATCCCACTAAAAATTAATATCTTCAACTGGATCTTCTTTTTCCCTGGTCTTTGTCCCTCATCTTACAAACACATACCAAAAGTAGACACACAACATTTTATCACAGGTTTAAAAACTGTTCACTTCACTGCCCACAAATGCAAATCTTACACCACAGCTCTCTGTGCCCAAGTTTAGTGGGAGTTTACTCTGAACACTCAACAGTGCTCTGAATCATCACTTTAAACCTGAGGTTTGGAAATTTTTAAACCGCCTTTTTCTGCCTACCAAAATTTTTTATTCACCTTGGAATTTTTGCTTGACACTCACATATTGCAGCCATATACGAGGCTGGTTTCATTTAGAGTGGGACAAAGTGAAAGGTAATTTCCCTAAAATCTCTAAATTAGATCACACTCTTACTATGACATTTTAACTTCCCCTTAAAACATGTGTTAGTAACAGTAAGGAAGTTATAAAAGTACATCAGTTTCTTAAAATTTACATACACAAAAAGATCTCCAAAACTGCCTCATATATAATGTCTCATTTCTCATACAAGCTTTCTTGTTACTTTTTGATTAGACAACAAAAAAGTGGTTGTTGTTTTTTTTTTTTTTTAAGCGGTTACTGGGAGACCAAAGAGAAAACAAATAAGATTCAACTATTTATGAACTCTGCACAGGAGCTGATACTTTATTTCAGAAGGATAGATAAAGAAAAATATATTTCAATCAAGACATACTTAGCAGAGAACTAAATGGGCATCACTTAGGCCTTTTTAGAACTGCTTGGAAAGACTGTCTCAACAATTCAACCCTTATTACTGATGTAAGTAACTGAAAATTGTAAAAATAAATCAGGTAGTTTAATATATAATGATGATTCTCTACCCTTGCTTTTACTGAGTCTATTTCTATTTCATGATGTGATTTCTTTGCAGATATTTGAAATTGCTCTTTTCTAAAACTGTATCTCCTTGTTTGTTTCCAGAGGAGAACTGATAATAGGCTGAAATAAGTAAAAAATGTGTTCAACTTTGGTCAAAAAGATTCAGCACATTAATTTTATGGTCAAAGCATCAGTTCATGGACTGGTTAATATTATGGAGCAATTAGCAAAGGGTTCAACACAGGCAATTATATTAATTCATCTCATTCTATTGTACTGGTTAGAGGTACATGTGAGGGTGTAGGAGCCCTGAATATGGATTCTAGACCAGCAACTAAATCTGTCCAAAAGGTTTTCTTTCTGCTTGCTCATTTGTACCAGAATCCAAAGGAATATTTGTTGCCTAATCATCAACCTTGTATAGTGATAGAAGTATGATTGTGTTTTACCTCTGTTTCACACATCCTGTTAAAGACTCAGCTCTCCTGAGAGGCATTTTTTCTTAGCTAAATCAGAAGATATCAAGTCATTTTAAGTTTTGTTTTTTGGGGAGTTTAAAACATTTTGAGGAACTAGGTTTGTATTAGAAGTCTTCATTAACTGATATCTAAAGGGATACAAAATTAAGCAAGACCATGCTGCAATCTGTATTCTGCCTGCTTACAGCAAGTTCAATGCACTCTGGTTCTCTCTCTGACTTAAACAATGGCAAGTTTGACTGGGTTTAAATGTACAGCAGATGGTTCCTGTGTATTTAACTGCAATAATTCCCTCTCTGTTATTTCTCCATCCTCTGCCATAATTTCTTGATATGCATTTTTTTTCTTTTTTTTTTTTTTTTCTTTTTTTTTTCTTTAGGTATGTCAAGGGGAAAACCCAGGGCTTTGAGTTCTTTATGCCTCATACTCCAGTCTCTGGGGTTCTGCTGGCTGTATGTTGTTAATGCTAATCGTGATAGGGGTTTTTACCTCTGGCTGACTCCTACACATTAGCATTAACACTGTACCATGCCTCTTACCAGAATTCACACGGAACAAACTGGTACAGCTGTGGGAGGAGAACAGAAATCATGAATCAGTCAGTGCTGTGCTGGGAAAAACCTCTGCTCTACATGTAAAAAGACAAGTTGTTCTGCATACAGGCATGCTTGCTAGGTATAGAGTCTGGAAAAGCAGCAAAAAAAAAGGCAGCTTTGTGTATTAGCAGGTCCTTACCAGGATGTCAAACGTGTAACATTTTGAACATAACAACCTGTGTTTTACTTTACCACCTTTTAGCTCTTTTGGTTTTACTTCCTACATAAATATTTTATTTCTTCATTTTTATTTAGGAAAGAAAAAATATGGATTAAACTTTTGGCGTGTACAACTTCTATTAATTTCTATAGAATTTAATTATATGTAAGAGAAAAACTGACAGAAAATTTTTCTTTGAGATTCCATTGTCAGTTCTTTAGGAGAAATGGGTCAACAGGTCATTAGGAGAAAATGAAAGTATCTTTAGTTTACTTTAGGATTACCCATGCATTACAAACTTCAAGAAGTCTTAGAAAATCGTAGAGAAACAGGAAAGTATTGTTAGATTTATTTTGTGGAAGGTCAAAATAGCTCCTGAATATTCACAGTCACAAAACCTGAGTGACAGAGCCAGTCCTTAAAACTCTCTCTTATCTCTATTTAAATCTGCCTGGGGAATAGTTTAGCTATGAAACATTAATTTGATCGGAGAACAAAAGGGAAAACTAAAAAATTCAAAGTACTCACCATCAATTAAAAAATATGTTTAATGTTTATCATGTATCAATATGAACACCTCTTTCTGTTAGCAGTGTTCTGCCTGTGAATCCCCAGTACAAAGAATGATCACAGAACACTCAAGACCACAGAAACTTACAGAAATCAATGGTCTCATTAAAAAGTGTCCCATACAATGAGTCTCACTGAATGTGATTTTTACACTCACACAGAACTGCTGCAGGGCATAAATGTTTTCCAAATCAGGCTCTAGGTTAAGTGGCTCCCCCAGGATGCATATAGATGGGGGGCCATAACCACCAAAAAGGAAAAGCCACTTTTATCCCTTCCAAAGTCATAGCCATAACTCTGAGAGGGAACTCTCAAAGTGGTGCAGCATATTTCGGTAAAGAAAAGCATACTCCTATTAAATTTCTAGATAAAATGATTTTAAAAGCAGGAAGAAAATTGTGGCAAAAGAGAGGAGAGTCCAGAGACAGTCTCATTTCTTGGGTGACACTGAAGCTCAGTTTGATTTCCCTGTCCATTTGAATCCCCATTCAGGAGCATTGGTTTGCTGAAGCAAAGATGATCCTAGAGCACTGCCCTGTATAGACACATGTCAACAGAAGGTGTCCTAAGGAAGAAAACAGATCTTTCCCCTCACAATCCTGATTTCATAGTCATGCCATAAAAATCAAGCATTTGTTGCCTCACATTTTCTCTTTAAAATGTGAGTAACTTCCAAACTTAAGAAATAGATAGATATTATAAATATGGTCAAATGTTAGACCAATTACATGTATTCTTTCTGCATAGCTGGTTCCCCAGAAAAGTGGACATAGTTAGGTTGTGGATATTATATTAACTGATACTAAAATAATAGCTTTTCTTTTCACTCTGAAAAAATGTTAATGCTGTCCATGACTGGGGTTAAGTCTTGTGAAAAACCACAGCATGATAGCATTACCATTTTCAGATGGTTGGTGTTCTTCAAGAAATACCCACTGTCAACTCTTCCCATCAAACACCTTCTTGCTGCCAAGTTCCTGTGTCTGTAAAAACTAATAAAATAAATGTAGCAAGTTCACAGGCTTCAAACATAACAAAGTACTGCGCTGAGTGGAATAGTGCTAGATAAGTTACCAAAAAGCAGTAGAATATTACTCCTTGACAGAAGTTAAAATTGAAAGGGAAACTTGTTCTGGCTGCTGTCACGAAAGGACTTGATGTCTACTGATGATTGTTTTCATCACCTGCATGTGTTCAATTTCCCAGGGAAGACCTTTACTGCCTGGTAAGAAAAAAAACCCTCTTTCTTAGTATTTAATTCCTTCTGTTATGAAATAAGTCATACTATATCCCAATTGCCTTTTCTATCTCCAAAATCCACAATAACATAAAATACAGAATATTTCTTTGGAAAAAAATTTCTCAGTTTGTTACATGTGTCAGCTGATACTGCTCAACCTTCCTACTGCCACCTCTTAGGATTAAGACAGCATGTAGCTTTAACCTTAATATAGGGTTTTCTTTCTTTGGATAAATCCAGTAAAGAAAAGGGAAAAACTAAAAGTTTCAACTCTTTCAAACAAGATGCAGAAGGAGGAACAACTTGAATGTGAGAAGCCATGAAACTATTGCTGAGATGTGCAACAAGGAAGAAGGCTTCAGGCCTTTTCCCCTGTCACTATAGAATCCTGGAATGGGTTGGGTTCAAAGAGACCTTAAAGATCATCCTGTTCCACCCACCCCTGCCACAGGCAGGGACACTTTCCACTAGATCAGGATGCACCAAGCTCCATCCAATCCATCCTTGAACATTTCCAAGGCTGAGATACTCACAAAGTTCTTTGAACAACACGTTCCAGTGTTGCACCACTTTCACCATAAAAAAATTCTTATTTATTCCTTATAAGAATCTGGCCAGTATCAGCTTCTGCCCATGTATGCTGGCCCAAGTGACCCTGCCTTCCCCTTTCTCTGCTTTGCAGCATTGTGTCCTCCTAGATACTTCCTTACTTTTAGCTGGTTCTGCAGTTCTTTTGATGAGTAAAAATTGCCTCTTTACACACAGACATTTATTAAAAAGAAATAGCCAAGAAGGGGACTTGGATAAATTCTGCAGTCTCTTTTACCCATCTATTCACCCCTAATCCCTGCAGTTTCCTATAGCATCCAGTATAAAAAATAACATCTACTTTCCTGTCTCTTTTTGAACTGATCAGTGATGATGTCTTCTGACTATTTCCAATGGAGAAGACTGGGCCAGGCCCCAGGGAGGGCAGGAGAGTGCCCAAACATCCAGAATCCACACTCAGTCAGAGCTTTGCCATTTTGGTATTTTATATAGCCCCATACCTTTAAGTTTGGCATACAGTGATAGTTGCAGGCATGTGTCTGAGCACAGCCCCCAAGAGTCACCCAGGCTGGAGCCACCCTGCAGTTCAGCTGAAGTTCAGAAAACCTAAGTCAAAAAGAGAAAGGAAGAATCATTCTGGCTCAGCTGCTGCTGAGCCTTCTCAGCAGACAATTCCAGCATTTTATGCACCAACAGTCAATGGTAAAATAAATGGCCTGGAGCTCAGGGTTGTATCTCCCTGCTGCTCTGTGGCTGCCAGGGGAACTGAGCACTGCTTCCATTTGCTCCCACACTCATTTCAGAAATGTTCAGGACTTTTCTAGCAGTGCCATCACTTAATACAGGTAGGGAGTACACAAAATACCATATGAGCCATCCCCCCCAAAAATCACACGTTTGTGACCATGTTCACAGGGGTCCGAGGATGAGGGAAGAGACAAGGATCTGACTCCATGTTTCAGAAGGCTTGATTTATTATTTTATGATATATATTATATTAAAACTATACAAAAAGAATAGAAGAAAGGATTTCATCAGAAGGCTAGCTAAGAATAGAAAAAGAAGGAATGATAACAAAGGCTTGTGTCTCGGACAGAGTGTGAGCCAGCTGACTGTGATTGGCCATTAATTAAAAACAACTCTATGAGACCAATCACAGATCCACCTGTTGCATTCCACAGCAGCAGATAATCATTGTTTACATTTTGTTCCTGAGGCCTCTCAGCTTCTCAGGAGGAAAAATCCTAAGGAAAGGCTTTTTCAGAAAATATGATAGCTACAGATGTTCTATTCTGCACATGTGGCTCTGAATCCCACTCTGGCAGAACAGACTTCAATCTACATTGCTATTTCAAAATGCGCTATGGTGAGAAAGAAATGAAGACTACTGCCCAGTTCTCTTAACTGTGGCTGAGCTCTGTGAGGATCCTGGTGCTTTTCCAGCTACATCTCTCCCTAAGGAAGACCTGTCTTCTGGACCCCATGGAAGTCAAGGTGTGAGATAGCACAGAGTTCTATAGAAGTTTGAGCTTCCACCATTTTATGCACGACCTCCAGGGAAGGGTCTGCTACAGACATCAACAGCATTTTCAGCACTGTAGTCACACACTTGCAAAAGCCCTTTTGTAGGGATTCACCTATGGGGTGACCCTCCTGCTGCTCCAACCAAAAAATTCAAACCCCAAACATAACATAGAAAAACAAAACACCTCTCCCCAGCCCCCCAAAAAGAACATGCCAGAAAAACTCTGAAATTCCAGACAGGGTTAAAAAAGGTATATTCCTAAGTGATAAAAGCCATCTCACCTTCCTCTGCAGCTGGTGGAATCCAGGAGGAATTCTGGATACCCAAAATAGCAAGCTGATATCAGGAGCCTTTCTGGGTTGTAATAGAACAAGCTTAAGATTCAAAACAGACCACCTGGATTGGATCCCAAAATTCAGATGACAAAATTTCACCAGTCTTGGGTTAATCAAAGATGGCAAGTACTGCATTAAACAATAAAAAAAAAAAAAAAAAAACAACCAGCCAAGCAAAACTAAAAGAAAACCACAACAAAACCCAAAAAAACAACACAACAAATTTTTGTGTTTCTTAAGAACAAGAAACAATGCCTGCTTCTTCAACAGCACCAGAACAACCGGTTCAAAGCCAAAGTATGCTCCAGCAAGTCAAATTTAATGAAAATATGTGTAAATGTGTAAATGTGTAAATGCATATGTGTGCATTGAAGGTAAACTTTGAATCAACAGTCTTATTTAAAAAAAATAACCATCTGATACCATTATAAACAGTCCTCTGCAACATTAATCAAGAGGAAAAAACTCCATCCATTTTCCAAGTATCCTGAGAAGACACGGGTTATACCTAAATGTATTTTACTGAACTACTACCCTGCACTCACAAAACTGTGGTGTCAACTGATTGGGAACCATGTGATGCAGTAAATGGTAAAAATAATAATTGGAATGAAATTCAGAGGAAATATTTGCACTTCAAAAAGTAATAAAGATTTCCTCTGGTATAATGAGAACAGTTCTAATGAGTTAGGGATGAAAATACAAAACATCAGAAAACATCATCTAACAAAAACCCCTTGCAAAATTTAATTGAAGTCACCATATTTAAATATCAAACAAAAAAAAAAGCATAATAAATCTTAGTACACTAGGGATCCAAGTAATGAACTGAATTCTTGGTATTATTCTGGAAAATTATCTTTAACAGCACTTGTGCAGCAGAAAGAAATCATTAAACTCCAAGAACTTTCTGGCTTTTACATTCTACTGTTTTTGTATAGGTAAAGCAACGGCAATTATATCATTACATACTTTTAAGGGTATCTTTTTAAGATACTATTTGTCTCAACTTTTGTTTGCAGTAGGCAACAACATATGGATGGACACATGCAATTACTGTTGCCAAGGTAAGGACAGGGGCAACTTGCAAGTTATTACAGAAAAAAAATTAACTTCCCTCCACCCACCCTTTTTTTCCCTTAAGGAAACCTTTAAATAGGACTGAAACATTTTGTGTATACCTGTGTCTATACTTATCTATGATTTATGTCATAGAATTCAAATTAATTACCCAAGACATTTTTGTAAGAGGCAAAAACCAGCCATATAAAAATACACGTTTTATTATGTACATTTAGAGATTCAACTTAATTTAAATTGATACATGTTTTCCTTCTTCAGTTCCATCTTTTGCCTCAAGACATTGTGCTGCTGTTTCCAAATATTCTTCTTCAGTGACCTGCAGAAAGATATCAATTTTATTATATCTTTAAAAATTATTTCACTCTCCTTGATCCTGAAAATCCTCCCCTCATACTGTCATTGTAGCAAGAAAGGACAATCTACAAAGACTATTATCTTCTCCCAAATTAAACAACTTGAAGAACAAGAATATTCAAACTAAGTTCAGGGAAGATGCCATGGGGCAGGCTCAGAACATATCCACGGCTAAGAGGCTTCAGAAGATATGAAGTACTTTTTTTTCTGTCTCTTGCCAAACAAGTCAGTAAAATTATTGATCAAAAGGCTCTACAACAGCTGCTCTTTAATTCTTACAAAGACTTCCTATGTTTAAATAGCTTGATAGTGGTTATTTGGTTATATGTTGTAATATCTTAGAGTTCCATTTACCTTGAAGTATTTTTTAATTGGGCAAATCATATCAATCAAGTAGTATATGTTTTTTAAATGGCACAATGGTTTTTAATAACAGACCTCAGAAACAGTGCCACCACATCCTCTAATAAACAAGCAGCTAGATTTCTGATTTCCATTCACCTGTGAGTATTTCCATTCCCCAAGATCTGTTCTTGAGTACACTATCTACCTCAATCATTTAAAGTGTCCTCTACTACAGCATACCTTTGCATTTGGTAACCTGTACTTCACCTCTAGTGAGACTTACCAGCTTCTTTGATCTTTCCAGCAGCTTGTGCCACACAGTGTGGTGAGCCTGTGTGAAATGTCATTAAATGATGTTAACAGAGGTAAAAAGTAATCTTATCATAGAATAGATTTGACAAGTGTATAGAAATGACAGCACAAAACCATAATAATACCCAGTTCAAACGTTCTGTTTTAACAACTTAAAATTTTGGTGTCCAATTTGCCCATATCCATGGGGGGGACTTGAATAAATGTCTACCCATCACATGTCCTATCCCTGAAGTGTTCATGGCCAGGCTGAATGGACCTCTGAGCAACCCAGTCCATGGAAGGGGAATTGGAACTGTATGAACTTTAAGGTCCCTTCTAACCCAAATCATTTTATGGTTCTATGATTCATCCACTGTGTGGAATCCTTGAGGAATTAATTGGCAAAAAAGGGAATTATGCTTAGGAAGGGAACAGAGAGATCAGCCGACGAACCCTTGAAAACCTTCTCCAACTAAGACAAGAGTACATGTGCCAGATAACAAGGTCAAAATCATCTAAGTCAACACAAATGGGAATAAAGACTCCTGCCTCCACCTTCAGTTCTTTATTTAAGTTCATTAGAGCTTGGACATTTTTTGTTGTTGCTACTTTTTACTTTGGTGTCATGAAATTCTTCTGCTCTTTTAAGCACTGTCAGTAGCCTAGATGTCAGAAGACTGGCAGGCACAACTTAGGCAAGCAGAATGAAATATCCATGCAGGAATTATACAACTCAAACAACACCTTCCATACTGAAAAATAACATCATGGGCCCTCTCATGGAAACTTTTCTAGTTCTGACTGCACATCCACAACTGTTTCAGGAAAATGAACCCCAAATATCCAACACAGTCACCATCAGGGGCCCTCCCTTTCTACAGCTCTCAACTATGAATTCCATTCAGCTACCAACACAGCACCTAACAAAATGGAAACACAGGTAAAATGCTCCAATTTAAAGAATGAAAACCTGTGCAAAATGGATTACTTACCTTCAAATGGACTGGCAAGGACACACCCTGGAATCTCCTTATCAATTCAGACTGATCAGTCTGAAGATTATGGGCTGCTGTTATCTCATACTGGAAACAGAAACTTGTCCTTGGAATAAGAGGACCTTCACTGACATCTACAAAGTCACCAAACCTGGGGGGAACAAAAAAACCCCAGTTTATACACCAAATATATTTGGAGCAAAATACAAGGAGATCAGGTTTTATTTTTGATTAGCAAATTCCAATCAACATAAAGAAAATCCACACAAATCCCAAACCAAATCTAAACAAATCTCCAGCTCAGCATTTTGAAGTTTCCCAAACCAAAAGTACAGGTCACACAATTTCCTTAAATTTACTTAGAAAATTTAAACCTCAAGTCTAGGAAAGGATGTTAGGTTTAAAAAGTCTTTGATGCCATGTTGGCTCTAAAACTGGAATAACTATCATTCACCAGAAAAAGATTTGTCTCCAAGATCACCTGTTTTCCACAGTATAGTGTTTACAACCTGCACAGTTATTTCGCTTTCCAGTTCTTGGAAAACTGCAAATCAATTGAGAAAAGAGAGACAGTACAACAAAAAAATACCGAGAATGAATTTCTCCCAGAAAGCAATAGGTAAGCCCATTTTCCCCTTTATTGAGCAAATCTGAGTGGGAGGAAGGAAAGAATGACACAACATTGTTCTAAAATTTCAAGAACCACCACTGCAAAGACATCTGTTCCTTTAGATAGATGATGCTCCTCAAGATAGAACAAAAACAAACTAGGAACTCTTTAGACATCTACACAACTGAATATCCTACAACAGCCTAAGACGGAGAATGGCCTGAGATTCAGACAATAATCCTGCCTCCAGACTAAGAACTCTGTATCTTACACTGCATCCCCAGGCCACTGTTCTATTCTCACCTCCACCACTACAAAGCAGTAGATTGCAAGTTAGGAAGAGCTTGACAACTTTGAAAGAAAAATCCATTATATAACGCTAAGTCTTGTTTTCAAACCAGTATCTGGTTAGCATTTCATTCAGCCTGTCAAGCTCTAGAGATTCACTTAATTTTCATGTAAAAGCAAGGAAAACAGTAAGGCTTCTCGGGCACTTACCACCCTCAACATAACAAGAAATAGGAACATAGTATCACAAAGTATCACAAAATAATAGTTACATTAAAAAAACCAAGCAAACAAACCACACCAACTTAAGACAGACCACAGACAGTAATGAATACAAGTGATCTTTAAATTTAAAACCATCCCAAGTAACTTGCTCTTCTCATTTGCAGAGAGTACTTGCAACATACTCAAATGTTCCAGTGAATCATTACAGAATGGGAGTTCAGTTTTGCTTACCTATGTAGTGGTACAATTCCTTCCATATTCTGAGCAGCTTTTCTTTCTATCATCTCCATTTTGTATCTGGACAAGAAAAAAATTATTTCAAAAATCCCCACCTTTAACACCTTGCTCTTATATGAGCACTTCAGAAACTAATTTAATTAATTTAAAATTCCTAAAAATCATGCTTGTATTTATGTGAGCTTTGAGACTGGTTTAAATTCCTAATAAGAACACATATTGACATGCTTCATTAACAGACCTGTTAGTTAACCTCGGTTCATGGAAAAATTACTGAGATTTTACTGAGCACAACTGAAAGGCACTATAAAAATAGTGCAATCATCAGGCCCAGCCAACGAGGGATCCTGAGACAGGATGTTTGGGAATGGTTTAATGCTGGAAAGTGGTTCAAACTGGACACTAGGAAGCATTTCCTTAGGAGACAGTGTTCAAACACTGAACAAGCTTCTTGGAGAGGTGGTCGATGCCCCAAGCCTGTCACTGATTAAGAGGCACCTGGGCAATGCCTTTAATAGCTTGCTGAAACTTGTCAGCCCCACATCAGTCAGCCAGCTGAACTAGGTGGTTGTTCTAAGTCCCTTCCTATTGAAACATCTACTCCAGTCTATTCTGCACATATTTTATAGGACAGCTATGCTCCCACAGCAGTTTTATTCAGAAAGATACAATGGACTTACTACTACAAAAAAGAGTTTTTCAGGGCACTTGTAAGACTAGAAAACACCATGACACTCCCTAAACTGACTTGATGCAATGAGCAGCCATTAACAGCTGCTTGCCTGCAATACAGGGAAGCGTTCTCTGTGCTTTCCATACACAAAATCTAAAGGCACCATCAAAAGTCAGCCCCCACCTGCTGTCAATGCAGCCAGCAAAGTGGAGATGTTGATGCATTAAAATGACCTTTAGCATTAAGCTAAAAAATTTGCTATTTTGCAACTTTAGCTTCATTGTAGTTTAATTCTAGTTTACAAAATGATAAATTATTTCTCATTTTCCCCTGCATCTCTCCAACGGCCAAAAAGCTGTGGACCAGAAAAATGGCTGAGGTATTTTTTTCAGCAAAGATGATGGGAGGTTTTGAACAAACCTTTTTTTTATAGCACAGACCAAAGTACTTTACCCATTTTCCTCTGTACAATTCAAAACCTGCATTTCATTAAATCTTCATTTGAAGATACCAGGACATGAAAAATATACGTTTCTTTAAATATGGAAGCTTTCAGAAAAGGCTACCATGTCAAGGCTAAGCACCAGAGTTTCAATTTAATAGTAGTGGAATCTTGAAGCTCACTAGTGAACAAAAGAAGTCTCAGTTTGTCACAAAACTATATCCAGTGAAGGTGCCTGGTGCTGGCCTCTGAAGAGAACAACAAGAACCAAGTAAGTTGGTGTGAGTAAGTTGGTGGGAAGAGAATGGAGGCAGGTTCATTCAGAGCAGTGGGAGAAGTATCCTCTTACTTCACTCATCACATGTAATTTTAGATTTATAAAACCAAGCAGAGATTTGACTTGATTTCTAATTGCCTCTTTGAAAGAAAGGCAAATTTGGACACTCACTTATTATGCTGAAACATTTCACGGGCTACTTTTGCTTCAACGTGCAGTGTTTCAAAGGGCAGGTCTTGATGGATTAGCTTTTTGGCATCCCTTGTAAGAGAACGGAAGTTGTCCTAATAAAAGAACATAAAAACTGTAACCACCTTTTCACAGTTGTAGTGAACAGACAAAGCACAACAAATACTAAAAATTAGTCAAAGCAACAAAGATCATCTACTATAAACCCTAAATACAGCAATTTTACTGTAGGAGTGTCTTACTATTATCATAGGAGCACTACAGATCATCAGTTTTTTAATGGACAGACTCAATGCCCAGTCATTTCAATGAGAAATAGGCATTTTTCCAAAAAAACAATATATATTAACTAAATGCCCATGTAGGCAGTTTATTACTAGGTTTTCCCTACATGGTACTACATACACAGTCTTGCTACTGTTGAATAGTCATCTATAACTCCTGTCTCCCAGAGTAGAGTCTTCACTTATAAATAAGCTCTATTATAACAGATCAAAGCAAAAAAAAGGTACTGAATATTTAATAAATAAAAATTTGTCACCTTGGACCAGAAACTGAGGTTCTGCATAATTAAGATTTATTTGTAAATAAGAAATTGTTATGAGGTGGAATTACATTTAAAATGTCATGTAGAAAATATTTCTAAATAAATTAATTCAGCCACAAGGTCATATTGAAGAAAGATTCTGCATTGTACCAATATTGCTCTGCTAACCATATACCCCACTGCTGGTTTTTGGGCACAAGAACAAGAATGGGCCCCAGATGGGTAAAACATTTGTGATCACAAATGGTTCTAAGATTTAGAGCATTCAGATTATAAGATTTACTGCAGAGCATGAAACATAAGCAAGCTATTAAGGAGAGCTGCAGCTGAATGTGCTCACAGATTTTATTCAACAAGAAACTGATTCTGCTGTAAGCCACCAGAAAATATGCCTTATACACACTTTTATTTTCAGAAACTCTATTCACACAAAGACTGTGGCTGCATCTACATTACCAGGCAAGAGCAGCTGAGGAGGAACAGATCTGTACAGTAACAAATATGGCACTGAGGCCCCAATGGCTCCATCAACTGTTTCTGAACTTGTACTTCAGACTAGAATTTTCTCTAGCTCCACAGACCTCAAGCCTGAAAGCATGTGGAAGACAGCACAAGGTTTATTTTTGTCTGAAAGGAAACATGAGAGCACTCTGCCATAACACAGTATGTGGTAAATGCAGAGATTAGCTCCCAAAGACTACTCCAAATGTGCACTAACAAAAAAGGAAAAAAATCTCTGTCTCTTCTCCCCTATCAGAAAAGAACAATTGGACAAGGACACAAGCTCTAGAACTTCAGGGTTTATGCCTGAAAAGTGCTTACGTTTGTTGGTTTCCAGTCATTCAGTTTATTGTCCAAAACCACATCATAACAGAAAGCTCCAGAGATCACTGCAATTCCAATCCAAAGATAAAAATATTGTTTGTAACAAAATATGCATTTCACAATCATACTATATTCTTACAACAAAATTAATTGGAAGAAAAGCAGAATTACTTCTAAAAATTCATCACAAAAGTTTTCAGCTCTGATTATAGTATAAAATGACAGATTGAACTTGTGTTGTTTTAATTTCATGTCACTGAATGAGAAAGTAATTTGAAAGGAGTTTTAATGTAATGTCACTATAAGAGAATCCCAATAAAGAGGGGAAAAAATAAACTGCTTTACAAAACTGCATCTAACACTGCAGGAAAAAACCAAAACCATTCACTTTAAACGTATTTCACTGTTTTTCCATTGTATGCCTCATACAATAAATGTGAGCTATTAAATTATAAAGAGGAATTTTTTGCACAGAGAAACCAGACAACATTAGAGCTGTTTATCCATGACAAAAGCAGTGCACAAATTGCCGGTAAAGGCAACACAAATTTATCTGACAGTTATTAGAACACTCTTTTGTGTATATTGAGTTATGGCTATTTAGAAATCAAATCTATGAACACAGTAAGATCACAGTATTTCTATACATGCAGTATAATGATATAGCTGAGTATATCCAAGATTACTCCAAATTCTGGTAGAACTGAAATATTTACCTGTACTTATCAATCACAACAAATGCTAAAATTGCTAAAAAGAGAAGCAGCTATAGCACTCCACATGACCAGCAACCAACCTTCTCATATATTAAATGCATCATCATGCAGGTTTTGTTATTGAAACAACCTCTTCTCTTGTGTATTTCCTCACTTTTCTAAATCTTAAATCAGATCACAGATGAGCAGAAGTTGTTATTAAGCTTGTTTGTACCTCAATAATCTTCCAATTTGGTGTAGACATTGTCATTTTTAGAAACTCAAGTGATGGACAAGGTTATGCAGTTATTAGAGCAAATTGCACAGAAATGTCTCATCACATCCAGAAACTTTGCTCATGTCACTTCACAATACAGAGGTTTAGTTACTAATTTCAGCTATGAAATCCTAAGTGGTCTGAAACCCAGTGGCCACACAGACCTATTTTCTGAACATTGATAACAGAATTGTTTTCAGTGTGGTTATTATAAATTAAAGGCACCTACAACAGCATATAATACACATATCAATGCTAACTACCATCAATCATTGGAAATCATTTTTTCTAAGTTTTCACTAGAGAAGCAGCAAAAGACAATCAATATAAAACACTTTTACCACCTGGAACTTCTGGAGCTTTAACTAGGTTGACTGAGTATTCATCCTTGAATGCTCTCTTTAGCACACATGCCATGATCATGGCACAGGAACGCCAATATGCCTGCAAAGAGAATTTCAGAACAGGAATTTAATGCCTAGAAGATAATTATACTAAAAAAATCTCCCACAACTTAACTGATGATGCACAAACCTAGCTGCCAACCCAAGCATTTCACCCCTGGAAGTGTTCAAGGCCAGGCTGGACAGGGCTATGAGCAACCTGGTCTAGTGGAAGGCATCCCTGTCCATGGCCAGGGGCGGAGCTAGATGAGCTTCTAATGTCCCTTCCAACCCAAGCTTTTCCATGATTCTATGATTACTTTCTTTAGTATTTTAACTTCTATTCAGAGATGATTCTCCAAACAGAATCAAATTTAAAATATCAAAACTTCACTTAGGAATGCAAGCCAGATGTAACCCTGGAGATATTTAAATCTGAAATCCCAGAACAATGCAAGAGTTGAAAGGAAAGCCAATAATTCACCACCTAGCCCACACACTAGTCCAGCTAATGATAACCATGGTGCACCATTAAAAAGACATTAAAAATGTTTGAACTTTAATGACAACAAAGTTCAAGAAAGCAGACAGGCATGGAACTGAAAGGTGCACACAGAATCAAGAGGCCATAATTAGGGCCACCTGCAATGAGACAAGGTACAGAGAACCAGGGTTACTGACAATGGAACAAGATAGTAACTTACCTTGTTTACTTCCTCTGGATCTTCATCTTTGAAGGTAAGGAACTGAATTTCACATGACTTGGTCAGGGGTCTGTACATGTCCCAGATTTCACCATCCACAAAAGCCAGAACAGAGTTCTTGCAATGCCATTCGCTTAAATCTAAAGAAAATTTAAAAACCCCTAAAATATTAGTTAGTTATTAACCACATTTTTCAGGATCAGCAGTTCAGACCGCTGCATTTCTAACAACTGCAAGTTTCATATTTGTAAATGACCTGGAAGGATGGACTGTGAAATAAGCCTCCAAAAATTAACTGTTTCTATTTCAATTGGCAGCACTAGATCCATCATGAGGGGCTAGTTCAGAAGTGCATCCACTTACGCATGGCACAGTTATACGGCGTGGACAGAGCCTTGTTCATGACAAACACACTGCCAGGGTGCGGCTTCCCAGTGTATTTCACTTCAATCTTCTCAATCCGTGGGTGAAGAGACAATTGTCTCTCTTTCTCTTTGGTGAAGAGCTCATTTCGCATCCGAACTACCTCATCGGGCGTCAGCCGAGGAACAGCTGGTGTGGAGATGTACCCTGGGCACAGGAGAGACACTGAGTAAGCAATAATCCCAGAGCCAGCAATCCTGGGGTGAGTCCAGCAGAGCATCCCTGTAATGAGGAAAGGCTGAGGGAACTGGGTCTGTTCAGCCTCAAGAAGAGATGAGTGAGACAGGACCTCATCAGTGTCTGCCAGTGTCTGCAGGGAAGGGTCAGAGCATGGACCAAGCTCTGCCCAGCAACAGGACAAGAAGCAAGGGGCAGAAACAGATGCACAGAAGTTCTACATGAACATGAAGAACTTTCCTGCACTGGAACAGACCAAGCACTGGAACAGATTGCCCAGAGAGGGTGTGGAGTCTCCCTAACTGGAGATATTTCAGAACCACCTGGATGCAATCCTGTGCCATGTGCTCTGCGATGATCCTACGTGAGCAGAGAGGTTGGACCAGATGACCCGCTGTGGTCCATTCCAACCTCAACCATTCTGTGATCCATTCTGAGTTTTCAAAGCCTCTTTATAAGGTTTTGGTTTCTACAACACTACCGATCACCGACCTGTCTGTCTCAATATGTACAAGGTAGCACTTCCGCAGCTCCAGCACGCTGTGACCCTGCACTGCCTGCCCAAAACCACAACAGGAGACTCTGAGGCAACAAAAGGGGCCAAGAAGATGATGAGGGGTCTCAAGCATCTCTCTTGTGAGGAGGGACCACAGGATCTGGGCCTGTTTAGTTTGGAGAGGAGATGACTGAAAGGAAATCTCATTACTGCACATAAATATCTCACAGGTGGGTGCCAAGAGGTTGGTGCCAGACTCCTTTCAGTGGTGACCAGATGAGAAACAACGGCCATAAACTAAAACACAAGAAGTTTCACTCCAACATGAGGAAGACATTCTTTCCATGGAAAGGGGCAGAGCACTGGCATTAGCTGCCCTGAGAGGGTGTGGAGTATCTCCCTGGAGACATTCCAAATCCACCTGGACACGTTCCTGTGTCACCTGCTCGTGGAGTGGAGTGGATGATCTCCAGAAGTCCCCTCCAGCCCTAACTACTCTGGGTACTTGGTCCTATGCAGAGGTTAATGTCGCTCCCTGGCTGCAAAGGCCCTTCCCTCAGAAACGCTAACTCCACCGCGGCCTAATAAGGCCCCCTGAGCACCTGAAAGCACGGCCGCAGTACGAGCCCCGCACTCACGGCTCCCGGCTCCCTCCCGCAGCCCCGGCTCCCCGCTGCACTCACGTTTCGCGGCCCGCAGCCCGCGGGCGGCCCACGGCGCGGCCATGCTCCCGCAGCAGCCCCGGTGCCTCCTGCCCGCGCTCCGCCAGGAACACCGGCCGCAGCCGCGCCGTTCCGCCGCTGTGCCGCCGGCGGCCGCCGGGCGGCGGGAGCCTCCTGGTCCCGGTGCCGCCGCCGCAACTCCGAGCCACAGAGTGTATTCTGCCTTGGAGGGGGCCCGCAGCGATCATCGGACGATCTCATCCTGGTGGATGAGAAGCTGGACATGCCCCAGCCATGTGCTCTGGGAGCCCAGAGCCCCCCGTGTGCTGGGCTCCTCCAGAGCCCCGTGGGCAGCAGGGCAGGGAGGGGATTCTGCCCCTCTGCCCCCTCTGCTGAGACCCCACCTGCAGGGCTGCATCCAGCTCTGGGCTCCCAGCACAGCGAGGATACAAATCTCTAGGAGCCAGCCAGAGGAGGCACCGAGGTGATCAGAGAACCTCCGATCTGAGGAAAGTCTGAGAGCACTGGGATTGCTTAGCCTGGAAAAGCGAAGCCTTTGGGGTGTCCTAGTTGCGGCCTTCCAGAACCTGAAGAAAACTTACAGAGAAGAGAGGCAAGACTATTTACCAGAGCTTGTAGTGACAGAAGGGAAAATGACCTGAATTGAAAGCGAGTAGGTTTAGATTAGATATAAGGAAAACATTCTTCCCTGTGAGGGTGGTGAGGCCCTGGCACAGGTTGCTCAGAGAAGCTGTGGCTGCCTCATCCCTGGAATTGTTCCATAGCCAGGTTGGATGGGGCTTGGAGCAACCTGGTCTAGTGGATGGTGTCCCTGTCCATGGCATGGGGTTGAAACTAGATGACCTTCAAGGTCCTTTCCAACCCAAACCATTCTGTGAATCTATGACTGTGATTGCAGTGCAACTCCTGGCCCTGCACAAGACAACCCTAAGAATCCCACCACCGTGTGCCTGAGACAGAGCTTGTGGAATCACACCATGTTTGCCCAGAGAAATTCTGGAGTCTCCCTCACTAGAGATATTCCACAACCATCTGAACATAATCCTGTGCCATGTGCTCTGAGGTGACCCTGCTTAAGCAGGGAGGTTGGACCAGGGAGAGTCTCCCAATTCCATTCTGTGATTCTGAGAGCATTGTCCAAACACTGTGTGAGCTCTGAAACTCTGGGTGCAGCTTCCAGTGTCCTGGAGAGTAGTTCTGAGCATTACTCTAGGCAGGAACATCATGTCAGAATGTTGTACCTCCACCACTGGCGGCCTGCTCCTCTTCGCTAACACTGCCCACCTGCACTGGCTTTGCATGGCTAGGCTTTGCGAAGATGGGGCAGTTTCAGTTTGAAACTGGGTGGAAACACCAATTTTGTGTGGTGGTTTTGGTTTCCTAATTCGAGATTTTTCAGTCAATGCACTAATTGGGTTCAGTGTGGTGGGTTCAGTGCTGACCAATCACTAGTGTACTCTCTAGAATGTACTTCTGTGAGGTAGGATTAGAAGAAAGGCAAAGCAGGCTCAAAACTTAAAAAGGGTATAAAGAAAAATTTATTAACAGCAACTAAAAGAAAGAGTAATAAGAATCAGAACAAAAGCCTTCAGGACGCTTCTCCTTCCCCCACAACCTTTTCTTTTCCACTGACAATGTAAAGAGACAAACTTAAAATTTTCAGTCAGTTTACCACCTCCAGAATAGTCTTTCTTCAGTTCATTTAGGGAGAGAAGTCCCTCTTGTTAATGTTCTGGAGACTTCTCTACAAGAAAACAGTTCTCTCATGGCTCTCAGTTTCTACCAATAGCAGCTGCCTGGGGAAATCTGCAGTCATGAAATCACTCCCATGTTCCACAAGTTTTTCCTACAGCTGTGTTTTTGGGCCATGTCAGCTTATGGGGTACTGCTTTAAAGGTGAGCTGTTCAAGTGCAAATATTCTCATTATCTATCTCTGAATTCATGTTCATCTCTAGGAACAGAGATCTTCTCTCCCTGGGGGCACAGGATCTTCATCACTCTTCTCTCTTTCTCTATTCAAACTTCTTGTAGCATCACAGCTACTTTAACATCTGCTTACTTTAGCATGGGGGCCTCTGCTTGATATCTACAGTTTGAACACTTTCATGTCCCCATACCTTCATGAATTATAGGGAAAAAATAGTCCTTCTCCATAGCTTTACAAGAAGATTACAGCTTAAAACTAAAGACATCTCCTCGTCCTTCCCATCTGGGACTTGACTTCTTCACTGACATCGGCATCTTCATGTTGTTTCTTTACATGTCTGTACTTTTGTCTTGTTCTCTCACTCGAGGGAGGATTGAAGCACTGCAAGAGTCAATTTCTTACCCAGTGCCTGTAGATGGTCACTAACCCCAGCTGGATTTGGTAACTTGTGGCAGGAACTGTGGCTGGGGTGGGGGAGCACTGTGATCTCAGCAGTCAACACACCTGGACTTCTCCTTTCCCCTGCTGGCAGCCAATAGTGGGGCCCAGCGGGTGCCCAACTCTCAGAATCTCTGCTGGTCAGAGTGACCCCAAGATGCATTAGAAAGTCTTTTTTCCCAGCCCAGCAGTCGAAGAAGGAATCAGAACTCTTCTACTCTTGTTCTCAAGGTTGTTTCTTATCTATGAAATTCTTTCACCGACCAGCTGAGGTCTGTCTGGCTGGTTGGTTTGAGGCGCACTGCCCATCCTTGGGGTGGTGTTGTCTTTTTACACTAAAAACTACATGTACACTATTTATAATAACTTCCCAATACCTATCACCTATGTTAGACAGTGAGCTTTTACTCTAAACCAATCCAAAAGTGCCAGCATGAGCCAGAAGATGGAGGCCAAGAAGAAGAAGGAAAAAGGATGAGGCATGCCCAAATTCCTCCATCTTGGGACCCCGAGCCCCCATTCTAAAAAGCTAAAAAAATGTATTTTTCACCCCATGACAAACCAACTATTATTCTACTTAAACTTTCTTGACTTGTAATTCTTCATATAAAGGTTGGTAATTGTTTTTTCCAAGGGTTAAGTCAAAAGCACAGGGGTCTTGGGCTCTGTGTCAAGGTCTCTGAGCCCCCTGGGCAGGGCCTTGAGCCCTCCAGGGCAGCAGAGGAATTTCCTGTGTTCCAACACCCCACAGCAGGGGCTGCCCAGCCCAGCCTGGCTGAGACAAGGGCTGGACCAGCCACGTCACCTCTTTGCTGGCCGGAAGAGAAAAGAGAAATTTTCTTTCATCTTCACCATGTGTTTTTCACAGGGGCATGTACAGCTTTCCAGTGGTTCAACAGATTGTCAATTCCCAAAGTCAGTCACTGACTGGTTTTCTATCAGACACAAAAGAAGCTGCCAGCAGCCTCTCCCAAAACATCACTTCCATGATGCAAAACCAACACAGAAGCAGAGCAGGGGAACTGCAGGGGAGCACTCCTGTATTTTTATTGAGAAGATACCAGAAGCTTTCCTGGTGTCCAACAGAGCCACTAAGGCAGACCCACTGCTGGCCAAAATTAACCATCAGTGATAGTGGTAGTGCTCAGGGTTAACAGATTGAAGAAGGGAAGAGAGTTACTCTTCAGCAGCAATTATAGGCAGATAAGGAAAGACTGAGAATGTGTGAGAGGAACAGCCCTGGGGACATCAAGGTCTCCAGGCACCAGGGCAGAGGTTCCACTGCCCACACTGCAAAAGTGTGTGTCCTCCTCATGAGGAGCAAGCAGCAGCAGAGACCGCGTGTGACAGACTGACTGCAGCCCTCATTCCCCATCCTGCTGTGCCACTGAGGAGGGGAGGAGGTAAAGGTGGGAAATCAGGAGTAAAGTTGAGCCCAGGGAAGAAGCTAGAGATGAGGGAAGACTTGTTTTTATTTCTCAGTTCCCTACTCTGATTTGTCAATAAATTAAATGAACTTTCCTCAGTTTAGGCTGGTTTGCTGGTGATGATCATTTGTGAGTGATCTCTCAACCCTCAAGCCTTTTACTACATTTTCTCTTCCCTGTCCAGTTGAGGAGTGGCATGATAAATTGGTTTGAGGAGCACTTGATGTCCAGCCAAGGCCAAGCCTCACACCTCCCAACTGTTCTTCCTCCCCAAAAGACTGAATGCAAGTAGAAACTAGCTGCTGCCCATGTAGGAAAACTATGGTTCACATTAAAAAAAATAAATTATGAAATAACTGAAGAGTTCATTTTGATGCTTTACAGTTTAGCTCATGATGGTCTTCATTGCAATCCTCAGCTGGCAATGATATAAGCAGCCATCATGAAACCAATGTCAGACAGTTACACTGAATTAGTGTCATTATGAGCTAAAGCATGTAATTAAACTCAGCATTAAAAAAATAAAAGACATGGCATTTTCCACTGTGGAAACACATCTGTGGAGCAGTGGGACAGCTGGGTCCCCTTGGTTTGGTACCTGGCATCACTGGCTTTCCTCTTTACCTGGGCTCTCATCCTTAAAAACAGGGGTGTGAGTAAGGTAGCTATTTGTGCCCTTGGCTACATTATTTGATAGGTTAAGAATTTCAGCAACTTAATCATCCTGCTTCCTCATTTTTATAATGAGTGAAATACAAGTTACATAGAATGATGACAATATTTGCATAATTACAGCTCAACTACACTGTTTCTCCTGTTAAGGAATTATGTGCAGTCAATGATCACACAACAAATCATTTTGGTTTAAACTGTTAAAAAACCATAAGCAAAACAAGGTTACTAGAGTAGGGTATAAAAAGAACACTTTTATTGTATAAGTAGATAATTCAGAATGTGCAGAGAATGAAAGACAGAAATAACCCTGTTCTGTCACTGTGAGGGAGTATTGAACAACAGGAGTAAAGTCCTACTTAATACCACACACTTTATTATACATATCTACATTAAACTGGCACTTCCTAATCTCTAAACCTTCTTTTGTACAAGTATTTGCAACTTTTTTATTCAGCTGAATCTTCAAGGGAAAAAAATGATGTTAGGATATCTGCTCCATCCTTTTACTTGTTTGGTGTAGCTCTGGAAGCACAATGTAGATTTTTAAAAATCTGGGATTTGTAACAAACTGAAGACTATAGAGAGGAGCAAGGCTATCTGCCTTTTTGTAACCCTCAGCCAACAGAATGACAGTGCAAAGCTGTACCACCCAGAGAAAACAAAATATGTCCAAAAGTGCTGCAAATTTCACCCAGGGTTCATTGAGAGAAGCTTTGTGTAGAAGGACTTAGGGGTGATGGCTGATGAAAAACTGAACATGAGCCAGCAGTGAGTGCTCATAGCCCAGAAAGCCAATTGTGTCCTGGGCTGCATCCAAAGGAGCCTGGGGAGCCCACCCTCAGTGCCTAAAGAAAAACAAAAAAGAGATTGCTTAACAGAACTGTCCAAGAATAATTACATTCTACCAATCTTCATAAAGCCCTTTAATTCCAGGAAAACCATGTCTATTGTTTTATAATGGTCAGAAAATATGAGGTTTCCCTCTGAAGTAACAGGAGCCCTTTAATTGCTCTTGTACCATGGTATGTTACCCAACAGAAGTGTGTAAGCAACAAACCATGACTGTTTATCAGCCTCATAGTCCCAAAGCCAGCTCTGAGCTCACTTAAAGATTGCTTCAGAAGTAAAATTGGCTTAAAAATTCCTGAGTCTCTTTGCCATTCTTGACTGTTTCTCTCTGCTCATCCTCTAGGTAAACAACTGTGGCAGCACTGTACAAGGCACTGAATGCAAGGTCTCTGAAGTGATACAATTTGGAGGATGAGTACTGCTGAGAGATAATGTTTTATTCATATGATTTACATTAATTCTTATACTAATTTTCATGCACAAGCAAAGTGAGAGCAGTAATCCATCACCAGAAGCAGAAACAGCCTTGTAAGACAACATGCAGTGTAACTACATCTTAAGAGGTGTATTCTTCATAACACCATAGAATTATAGAATCATGGAATCACTGAAGGTGGAAAAGACCTCCAAGACCATCAAGTCCAATCTTTAACTGAATATCACCACATCTACTAAACTGTATGACAAAATACCACATCTGCTTATTTTCTGAACACTTCCACCACTTCCTTGTGCAGCCTGTTTCAATGCTTTACAACCCCTTCTGTGACAAAATTTTTCCTAATATCCAACTTGAATGTCCCCTGGCATGACTTAAGACCATTTTCTCCTGTCCTATCACTTGTTACCTGGGAGTAGAGACCAGCCTGGGCTACACTGTCCTGGGAGGGAGTTGTAGAGAATGATAAGATCTCCCCTCAGCCTTCTTTTCTCCAGGCCAAACAACTCCAGGTTCCTCAGCCTCCCCTCATCAGACTTGAGCTCCAGATCCTCCCCCAGCTTCATTGCCCTTCTGGACATGGTCCAGCACATCAATGTCCTTCCTGAATTAAGGTTTCGAGATGTGGCTTCACCAGTGCTGAGTGCAGGGAATGGCTGCTGCCCTGGTCCTGCTGGTCATACTTCTTCTGGCACAAGCCAGGTGCCACTGGTTTTCTTGGCACCAGGGCATGTGATGGCTCATGCTGCTGTAACCAGCATCCCCAGGTCCTTTTCCTGCTCTCCAGTCATTCTGCCCTAGCCTGTCCTGCAGGGGGTTGTTGTGGCCTAAGGGCAGAACCTGTCTGAACCTCAGACCAATGGCCTCAGCCCACTGATCTAGCCTGTCCTGCTTCCTCTTGCAGACCCTTCCTGCCCTCCAGAAAATTGACATTCCCACCCAATGGTGGGAATCTACAAGTGACTGGGGATGCACTCAATTCCCTCGTCCAGATCATTACAAAGATATGAAACAGGCTTGTCCCCAGCATTGAGCGCTGGTGACAGCCCCAGTGAGCAGTTGCCAACTGGATTTAACACCACTCATCAGAATTCTGGGCTCTGCCATTCAGGCATTCTTTTACCTAGTGAGCAGTAAAGTATTATGAACACTGTGGCAAAATAATTCTGAATTCTCCACCAGCAGCATTGTGGCTAATGCATTGTCCACTGTTGCTTAGGCTGAATTGTGTCCAACAGTGCCATCCTATGTGATGGATATTTTTGGAAATGTACCTTTAATTGCTACTGAGCTGCCTACTCAGTGGCAGTAACCTTGCAAGCTCAGTTAAAAAAAAAAAAAAAAGAAAGAAAGAAAAAGGCATTGATTCTGTACTTTGCAAGTCCAAGATAACATCATACAAGACATTCCAGAAAATGAAGGTGGGCTGTAGGAGGTTTCACTGAACACCACTACTGAGAACAAGTAATTTGTATTGCTCTTTACTTCTTCTACCCTCACATTTTGTGGCCTTCTTGGTGGAAGTTTGGCAGTCCCATTAGGTATGAAATATTTTAACAGTCTAATAGCAATTCAGTGTTCTATCACTACTCTAGTCCATTGCATTACAGCCAGACAACTCATCCATGGGATGCTCTGTCTTTAAACAGCCATCAATGACAGCTTGGAGGAAAAAAAAAAGTATCTGAAAATATTTTTTTACTTCTTGTCTCAAAAATATACTTGGTCACAGTTCTTAGTTTTAAATTACAAAACAAGCAGATAATCTGTCAGATAAATCAGGGTTTTTTCCCCAGATGTGAGTTAAAAAATTCACATGAAGTAGCTATAAAAAGTAATAAAAAGCCACTCAAAAGGAGACAAGGCCTTCTGTAACCAGGGGAGAGGACAGCCATTAAAGCAATACCCCAGGACATTGTAAATAACCAGATGTAGTGATAGCTAAAATTGCAAAGGAAAAAATGTGTCCCTTAAATTGGAAATATCAGCCTGTCTACACACTTACATATGGCTGCTGATTATTCTTTACACTAAAGGACCAGGCTCTCAAGCTGATGGATTCAATGTACTGCAGCTGGTAGTCAAAGCTGCACAAAAAATGCATAGCACATCAATCAATGGATTTTAGGAAAAATAATTTGTGATACAGATTGCAAAATATGCATATTGGCAATTAAGCTAAATTCAATGGAGTCTGTTTTAGCAGTTTTACGAAATAGTTTTCCATCAACTTGTCCCATAGCTATGCCTGGAATCACATCAGAATGGTCACTTCACAGCTGTGTGCTACTGTATTCAGCATTTATTAGAGCAAATTTATGTGACAACAACTTAGTGTGCTTGGAAAAAAGATGTGTACAGAGATCTTATGCACAAGCTATGGCACCAAATTTCAAATGACATCTCTGGCCATCTCAAAGATAACATTTCTCCTTTCAGAAATATGAAAAAATCTGTTTCTTCTTCATTAAATATGGAAAAATATTCAAAGATATCTTCTTGACCAAAGCTTGAACCATGTGAGTTCCGATAACAGTAAGCTCTCAACTGTCCATATAAAGAATGATAGGCATGCTTATGCACAGGAACACTTTCTTTTTCTGTCTTTCATTTTCTCCCTTTGTGTCTCCACAGTCTACATCTTCCCTACTGCTACTCTTATCATTATCAGGCACAGTTATCACCAAACTTTCTGGGTTATCTTCTATTATAGATGAACCAAGAGACACTAAAACATTTAAAGAGCAATCATGGTAGGAAAGCACAGGAATAAAAAAGGAGAAGCAGCACAGAACTGTAATCCTTTATGCTTTGACTGGCATTTCAGTCTGCAAACAAGAGAACAGCTACTCCCAGATCATCAGACATCTATACTACCTGCTTATCAACAGGATAAAAATATGTGCTTTCTTACATGGAATGAGGGTTGCATTACTTAATCTACTTAAATTGAGATATGCCTGAATGTGACTGGCTAGGGAAACATTGTCTTTCATGAAACTTTTTTCTAAAGTTATTTTTAATGGTACTGCAGGGATGAACATTCGTTATCTCTCCTGCAACTATCTTCTAGTCTGGCATATGTAAGCCATAACAGAGAAGAGATTTCATAGAAATTAGCATCTTACTCTTCAAGGTGCTAATTAAACAGCCAGTTCTCTTCATGTATTGCACTGCTTTTGCCCCTCTTCTATGCAGGTTTTTAAGAAGAGGAATCAGTCATCTTCCCTGCTAATCTATCTGTGATAAGTGTTTGAGTATCTACATTGCAACACCTTTGCAACCAAATTTAGCAGTTCTAATTTGTTATACTGATTTTTGTTGTTGTTATTTTACATCAAAGCTATTCTAGAAATCAGCATGCAAATTCTGAGAGATTTTGTTCCACCTGCAAAATAAAATGTATTTTGAGTGGAGAAATCACCAAAAGGAGGATTCTCTTAATATAATTTGTTTTCTCTTTATTCATTTTTAGCATCCTACAGCTAGGAAAGATAAAATGTTTCCTAAGTGAGGAGCCAGAGGCTTATGGTCTTTCACAGAATTTTTACTAATTATTTTTCAAAACAGTTTTTCTGTTAGGTGAGGAGAACAGAACTCTTTGACAGTGTGTCAGGGACTGAAGTGGTTCATGCCTTAAACATTGTTATGAAGGAGTTTTGTCCATTATAGCAAAAACTTTATAACGAAGCTACAATCTCCTTGAAGATGCCGGACTGGAACTTTGCACTGTGAGTTAAGCAGCCTAGATAAGATAAATGCAACATTATGTTCAGTCATCTCAAGTCTGGGGAGAAACAAACAAGGTTGAGGGAAATGAATGCATCCACAAGAAAGCCAAACCCAGCAGAGAATCATCCCTGGCTGGTTTTGAGGTGGGGGAGACCACAGCCCACAGAGGCCAGGTTTGCACAGTCTGCCCCCCACCGAGGGGCGAGGAGGAGGTTTTGGATGTGTGGTGTAACCTCTGGTCAGAGGCAATGAACACCCATCCTCCCTCACACAAACCAGCCCAGCTGTGAAACCCCAACCCCACAGGCCACATCCACAGGACATTCACGTGGGAGGCAGCTGAGGGGGCTGTCATAATCCATCAAAGCTCCCCAGAGGCCTTGCACCACAGAAGGATATTTGCAAGGATGCAAAATATGCAACAGATCCAGAGTCTGCTGCAAGAGACTGCCTCCTTCCAGGGGAGGTACCTGGTCATTCTCAGCTGGCCTGACCTGAGCATACATTAATCCAGTGGATTCTGTGCTCTTCAGGAGGGACCTTCACCACCAAGAAGACCAGCTGGAGAGGATCAACAGAACATTGTTGGGATTCACACAGGAGTGATATTTTCTTTGATCTGTCTCTGTCACTCTCTTTCTGTCCCCCTACCTCTTCTCTATTTCTTTCTTTCTCTCTCTCCTTCTCTCTCTCTGTCTCTCTCATATTTATAATTAAATAAAACCCATATTATTGACTTTGGCATATGGTCTTGTTTGCACCTTAACTCAAGCAGAGGCATCTCTAATAACTCTAAAAATTGGACCGTAACACAGTCATGGTGCAATAATAAAAGAGGTAAACTCATTATTAGAACAGATTAGCATCAGCACTTCACATTTGCAATAGATAGTTTCATTAAAAAGAGGAAGAATTCCATTGCAATGCAAGAATGTAGATTTATCTAAAATGTTGCCTTATAAAATGAGAGCAGTCTTTCATTTGATTTATTCCTGGGATTGCTACAAAACATCCAAATCTTGAAATCATGTTGCAATTACACTCAATTTTTCAAGGCTTTTCTATACAAAGAACTTGACTAGAACAGCTATCACAAAATAAGAAAGCTATTCTTGACTAGCGTTATGTGTGCAGATGTTAATTATAGACTATTTTTATTATTTTAAAAAGGAGTGTCTATGGAAAGTTCTCCAAGAATAACTGTTAAACTGAGTATCTCAAATTCTTCCATTTGTGGCTCTATGTGTTATTTAATGAAAACATTTCTACTCCAACTTTAAAAGGTAAAAAATATGGATAGCAGTCTTGTACCCTTCTAACAAAGTACTTACCAGTATTTTTAAGAATACAATTGTTGAGCAAAGTACATAGAGAAAAACTGTATATATTAAATGAACTATATGTATTACAACCACTTTTCCAGTAATTCTGTAAATGCCTTCAAAATACTAACATTTAACTGCTGATGTTTCCTGTAGTTGTATAAAGCAAGTGGAGAAACCATGATCTAGTCATTGCTGAAATAAAACAAGGGAATGGAAAGAAAATATGAACTGTACTAGAAAAATCAGAGAATTGTGGGGGAAACACTAGGAATTTGCTTCATTTGCAAGAGAAATGAAATAGTGAACAGAGGAAAAGAACTTTAGTCTGACCTCATGCTTGAATAAAACCTTTACATTTAAATGGATTTATTGTAGTATAAGAGCTGTGTTAATGAATCACAGAATCACAGAAAGCTTTAGATTGGATGGAACCTTGAAGTCCATCTCATTCCACCCCCTGCCATGGGCAGGGACACCTTTCATCAGACCAGGTCACTCAGAGCCCCATCCAGCCTGGCCTTGAACCCTTCCAGGGATGAGGCAGCCACAGCTGCTCTAGGCAATCCATGCCATCATGCTCCCTGAAAAGAATTTCTTCCACATGTGTAAACCTAAATTTTCCCTCTTTCAGTTTGAACCCATTATTCCTTGTCCTGTCACTACATTTTCTGATGAAGAGTCCCTCTCCTGGCTCCCTTCAAGTACTAGGAAGCTGCTGTGAGTTGTCCATGCAACCTTCTCTTTGCCAGGCTGAAGGGCCCCAAATCTCTCAGCCTGTGTTCATCAGGGGGGTGCTCCAGCCCCCCCATCACCTTGGTGGTCTTCTCTGGACTCTCTCCAACAGGTCCATGTCTTTTCTGTGTTGGGACCTCAGAGCTGGATGCAGCTCTGCAGGTGAGATCTCACCTGCAGAGTGGGGTGGAGGGGCACAATCCCCTCCCTTCCCTGCTGCCCACAGGGCTCTGGATGCAGCCCAGCACAAGGCAGGGTTTTTGGGCTTCCAGCACACACGGCCAGGGCATGTTAGTTTTTCATGGACCATCAGTATTAATAACATCCTATCACCTATCCTTTAATTTAATTCCATACTGCCATTTCTTAACATTCCCCATGTTTATAACTTTCCCACTAGACTCTTGCTATATTAAAATGTTATATCAAGGCAGCATTTCCATCACTGTCTGACTAAATAGTAAAACAGTCCTACTGAAATCAATGAACCTTTGTACTTGCCTAAAGCTATGATGTGCTGGGACACACAAAAAACTTTTCTGTTTTCAATGGGACAGTTTTGATTTTATTAAATGCATGTCATGATACCAGTAATATATACTGAACATACATACATACATACATGCATGCAGATTTTTTTAAAGAAATATTACTTGTGTTCTGTATGCATTTTTTCCGCGTGAAAAATAAACTAAGAAAATTTAGCCATGAAGAGCATTGTGGCATCCTAATTTCTTGCTCTCCATTAAAATAGCTGTTAGAGATTTTATTTATAAATGATCTTTCTTAATTTTGTTGCCCTCTAACAAAATATAGCCGACATTGCTGTTCTGATTACCAAAAAAATACTTGTGATACTTTTCTTCTTATAGAACTGCTTTATATCAGTGGTAATGCATTTTTAAGATGTCATTGGAAACTACTCAGACTATTAACTGTCAAGATGAGTCATTTTCCTTGATTCATAAATTTGAAAAACCGTTACACCACCTGTATATTTAACAAAAACCTCTCCTAGTCTGGTACAAAATAATAACATAATAAAAATGTTTTGAAGGTCACCGTGTGACCCACCTCCTGCTGTAGGTGGGATTCTGTCCAATCCAGCTGTACAGAGAGGCACAAGGAGTCACTGTGACTTCTTTCGCCTTAAAACAGCGCCTCGCCTCGCCCTCACATGGCTTTTTTGTTAACCGGAATATCCAAATGTTTGCTCCGTGATTTCACCCCGTTATCCCCCTTCCTCCCTGGGGGGTGGATTTGCGTGAGGGAAACGCACCAACAGGGACAACGCTCCTCTTTGAGAAATTAAATCTTTTCCTAACGAAAAGTTTATTCTGTTGCAACAAATGTCCTTGAGTTTATGAACATGTCCCCGCTTAAAAATAAATAAATAAACAAATAAACGAAACTGAGAGAACTTCTGGATTCAGCCCAGCGCAGTGCCCGGGATGCGGGGGCGGTGGAGCAGAGGGATGCTCTCGGCACCGCAGCCAGCCGCGGCTCCCCGCTCCGGGCGGGCGGCCAGGGCACATCCCCGCCTCAAGCCCCGGCTCCTGCCTTCGGAGCAGGGAGACGCCTCCTCGGACACGTTAAAAGTTTGGGGCGGCTCCGGCTCGGCGGAGGCAGAGCCCGGCCGGGCGCTGTGAGAGCTCCGCGGGCGCCGAGCCCCCGGCCCCGGGCACCGCCCCACGCCGCCGCCGCCGCGGGAAGATGGCGAGCCGCAGCCTGCGCCTGCTGCTCCTGCTCTGCCTGGGGCTCCTGAGCTGTAAGTGTCCCTGTCCCGCCGGGATACCGCCGCCCCGGGGGGCTCCCCGGGCTTCCCGACCCGCTGGGCTGCGGGGGACGGTCCCCGCGGAATCTGTGTGTGTGTGTATTGAGGGGGATGGCTCCCAGAGGTGCCGCTTCTCTCCCTCATCCCGGAGCGAGAGGAGCCGAGCCGCGTCTCCAGGAACGAAACGCCAACGAGCGCGTCCCCCGCCACAGCCGGGGCGGTGCGCGCTGATTCTTTCCATGTGTCTTTTTTGCATGTTTTCGCGCAGATGTAACCTGTTTAAGGCCGGCCTGGCTAAGTGCAAGTCGGCGGCCGTCTGCCGCCGTGCAAACTTTAGGATGCGGGCTGCATAGTTTGTTTATTTGGTGGCCTTTGCAAGGTGAATGAACAAGGGGCGGGAGGGCGGTTTCTGTTGCCAGCACTGGATGCTGCATCTTGGGAACAGACTTGAGTTTCCAGTATTTTTATGTTCCTAACTCCTTAAAAACAAAAGGGTAAGGTTAGAATAAGTTGGGCAAAGATTCCCTAGCCAGAAAGCACGCAAAATAATAGGGAAAAGGAGGTATGTGCAGCAGGTACCTGCAGAGAACTACTGAATTAATGGTACTGTTAGCAGTGCCAGTTGTGATAAGGCTGTCACTTTCAGATAATGTCCTACAGTCCTTCTGTTCAATGCTTTTTGTGTCTTACCTATGTTTGGGGAAAGGGCTGTACAAGAAAATAGTGTTTTGAAAAGACTTATGTAGCACTGTCTTCCAATGAAATGACCACCTAGGACCAGCCCGGGATGGGTTCTCAATCCATTGTAGATGTGGAACATCCATGGTACTGATGCTGGGTATATTTCAAGGTTTACGTTTCATTCATCCTAACAGAATGTTACCTAACAGAAAGCTCTGTGTGTGTAAACTCCCTTTTTTTTTTTTTTTCAGAGTCCTGCAGTGGAGATACTTGAAGTTTTGCATGTCTGATAGGTCTTTGGCTTGGAATTTTTTTTTTCCTCTCTTTTTTCTCCTACAAGACCTTTTGGAAATGTTGGGCTGTTAAATGAACAGCTAGTGCAGAAATTCTCTTTCACATAGTAACCAATAATAATAATAAACATGGTTTTCTTTTTCTTTTTTAAACTTCATTTCTTCTTAATTGCATGATATATCTGAGCAGGTGAAACTGCTGTGATTTTTTTGGCTACAGGTTTCAGTGTGTTCAGGCTGCTCAGCCTTCTGGTTAGTTGCCTGTTGGCAGTGCTGGCTTTTGACTGCTAAGGAGATGATAGAGCATGCAGTACAGTGCATCAAAGTCTGGTGCTTACTTTGTTATCAGACTTGGAGGTTTCTTCTTGGTGGGCTTTTTTCGCCTTCCTGTCCCAATTCCAAAGAAACACAAGGTAGAAAGCAAGTTTACAAGCAAGGTGCTGATAAGAACCTTTCTTTTTGTGAAGAAGGTGATTGTAGGTGCATGGGTGTGCAAATGCCTATTGTTTGTGGGAGCCAGAGGAAACCCAGGAAGAAATCTAGGCAACCAGAAGTCTGCTGCTGCTCCTGTGGCTGGAGTGTGTTTACATGAACAGTAAGGCTGAGTAATTCAGGTGTCCAACTCAGGCATATGGGCTGAAGCAGTCTCTTATGTGGGACCCATGTGCTCTGGAGATGGTGGGGAATGGGCAGAAACCAGTGAGGGAAAGGAAGGAGCGGTTGATACCTCACAAGCAGCACAGGGGTTGGCCTCTTCTCCCAAGCACCCAGCAAGAGGACACAGCCTCAGGCTGAGTCAGGGGAGGACATCAGGAAGACATGGAAAAGGTTGTTAAGCATTGGAATGGGCTCTCAGGGGGGTGGTAGGGTCACCGTCCCTGGAAGTGTTGAAGAAACAACTGGACGTGGCACTCAGTGCCCTGGTCTAGTTGTAAAGGTGGTGATTGGTCAAAGGTTGGACTCAATTATCTTAGAGATCTTTTCAAGCTTAAATGGCTCTGCAATTCTGTGGTTAAATTTTGGAGCAGGTATAGAGAACTTTCTTGGTAGCTGAGCTGCAGAAATCAAAAGCTGTGTAAGTTGGTCACAGGGCTTCAGCATGGCCAAGGTGGATGATGTTTGAATTGCTTTTCATTGAGAACTTGCTAAGAAATATTCATGACCTGCAGAAATTGTATTTTCTGTGAGCTAATCTTCCCTTCCACCTTTGATTTAGGGAAAGTAAGGGAGCTGGGAGTTTTTAATCATGTTCTCTGTCAGCACGAGCTTCTGGAATTGACATCTCAAAGTTGTAAAAGGTGCTGCAGCGTAAGACTTGTGAGCTCTGTTGGCAAGACAGAACAGGTACAGAAATTGTTATTAATTTCTAATGGCTCCATGGGAGAAGATAGTATGTGCTGACCAAATGGCCTTTCTGAGAAGCATCTAGGTGTGATTTTTTTCTTAATATTAGTGCACATTGTAATTAGACTCCAGGTGGTGATGCTGGAAGCAAATGCAGCACAATATGTATGTGTGAGGAAAATGCAGAGGCAATAAATAGTAGTCTTACCTAAATATTTGATGGAGCTCACTGGGGTAGTTTGAGCAGTAAGTAAGGTGATATTTTGTTTATTTGTTTTGGCTCAAGAAAACCCCACTCCTTATTTCTTTCAGAAACAGAGATTCTAGACCAAAGAAACCTTTTGTTTCTTTTCCCCCCCAACCCTAACAAAAAAAAAAAAAATCATGAAGCATAACTGCATTGCTGTAGGAATTGACAGTGGAAGTGTTTAAAGTATGCTTTCTTGACTATATATGATGCACAACTGATGTACTCAAAATTGAGACTATAGTCAATCCTCAGCCTTTTGTTGAACCCTCTGTTTGCTGGATGAGCTTGGTAGGAACTGATTTCTAAATTAGGTGAGATATCCAGGTGAGATGGGATTCTTAAATTTGTAAGACTGCATAGTTCTCTAGTAACATCTTTTCAACATAATGCTATAAAGCAGACAGCCTGGTTTTGGAGGAGGAGTGGGGGAAGAGGCATTAACTGAATGTTCATTCTCTTGCAGCTTTAGGTGAGAATCAGTATTTCTTTGCTAAAGGCTGCTCAAGATTTAGAAACATGCACAGACTCTTAGACACTACAACGTAAGTTGTAGGAGGACAAACTGCTAATATATAAACAAACAAATGAAAACTAAGCGCAAGAAGGCAATGTTTGTTTCTAGTCTTCAGCTTAACATTTTCCATTTATTACAGTGGTGAGATACAACGTACCCATATGCTTCTAAAACTGACACAAATTGACATGGCAGGAAAGAATATTCTGTCTTTAAAAGGGATACATGCTTCTCTCTAGCTTATTTAATAACCTTTACAATTTTGCCTTCTTGCTTAGATCCTCGCACTCAGAAGAAACTGGCTGTGAGTTACTGGTATGTCTCTCAGAAATCATGGCTTTTGCTGCATTTCAAAACAGCAAGTCATGCTGTTTTCCTTAAACCTGGGCATGCTGCTTAGAAGGGCTCTGTATTCCTGAGAGGGCTCAGCCACAAGTGCTGCTGCTCTGTCTCCCTCCTGTCTCTCTCCAGCAGAGAGGAGGCAGAGAGAGCTCTTCCTTGGTTGCCCCCATGGTATCATTCTTCTAGGCTGCTGGCCCCACAGACTGCTAATGAATGCCCAAAAGAGAAAATGAGGGTGGCTGTCTTCCCTCACTGTATAGAGGAGACAAGAAACACGCCTAGAAATGTTACTCAAGACAGTTGCAGTGCCTTGTTTCTTTTTTAAGGTGGATGAATCCAAGAGGACGATATGCTTTTGTTATTGCTTGGCTCTGAGGTCCTGTTTTCTCAGCTTTAAAGTTGCAACAATTCTTTGTTCGTGTTGTAGGATACATATTTCTGGTAATTGTGAATATCATAGGGCATCTGGCATTCATAATGACAGTTAAAGCTACCACTGTGATTCAGAGATCTAATTAAGCCTGGATGAGATCTTTCCATTGGCTATTTAACTGAATTACACAAAGATATTTTTGTGATTATTTCCTCTATTACACCTGTAATTCCTGCTGCAGCCTGTTTTGGTAGCTGCCAGGTTCTGCTTCAGAAACTGGCTGATGCCAGTGCAAATGATTTGGTGAGAATACAGAAGTAGCTGAATTTTGACATCATCTTTTCAGTTGATTGATTTAACAGAACACCTGGTGTCATCTTTCATGACCTAGAGCAACCAAACTTGTCTGTGTTCACTGGCTAACTCCAAATGTTCTTTGGGGTGTGTGCAGACCTGTTTTTAAAGAAGTGAACTAAAAACATTACAGCAGAAACTTACCCTTCCTTCAGGTGCTTTAATTTCTTCTCAAGTGCTGGTGGTCACTAAGGAGAAGTCCTCTTGTAAAGTATGAGAAAATCTTCTTGTATATCTGATATTAAGAAAATTCAGTGTCCTCATAAATTCACATGAGTAAGTAATAGTAGTATTTCTTCACTGAAGATAGACAGTGACGTGCATGTGAACCTTCTGCAGTAGCAGTAAGCAAGCCTCCTTTGTTCGAGGAGGAAGAGATTTGGGTTGGTGGTGCTTTTAGAGAGCCAGGAACAGCTAGCAGTATAGTTCTGCAGTTGGGATGTAAAAGTTTCCATCTGGTATGATCTACTTAGAATCCATCAACGCTCAAAATGTAATCCTTGTATTGGAGCACTTCTGAAGACACTTGCTCCCTGCACATGGTGAACCCTTTTAGGAGCATTTTTCTTAAAGTAAGGCTTAGTGTCATATATTTTCCCTTAGAAATGCTAGAGGTGACTCCAGTACAAATGCTTATGTAAAGGAAGGCTACTTAGAAAATAAATATCTTGTTTATTAAAGCAATTGAAGCAAAGGCAGACATTTGTATTTGTCCTTGCAGACTGTTTGACAGGGCCATATGGAATGGCTAAATTCCCTTGAAGTTATATAAGGATATCAAGCAAAACAAAATTTGCATAAAATAGTGTCCTTGGGGATGTGTACAATGAGCTGTCTTACTGCTGTTTTTTTCTTGTTTTGCTGGGATTTTTTTCTCCACCATGTTAACTTTGTGGCAATTTTGTATATTTGTGGGAAAATACATGGTTTACAAGATCTTGCTGTCTAGTTCAGGGGCTAGTTTAGTTCTAGTTCAGTACCATGGGGAGAGCACTTCAATGGAAACTGAGAGAAATGTTATGTGGAAGCTCTTTATTTTGTTTCAAGTTATTCATTCTATTCTGGTTAGGGCACCCCGTCTCCCACCCCACTTTTGTTAAGCTAACTTTGTTACAGTTTTACTTTCTAGCTTGTCTTCTCCCACCCCGGTACTTTTGAAAGATCCATCAGTTTCAGCAAAACATTTCTGCAGAAAAACCTCTCACATCTTCCTCAAAGCACTGTGATTGTTCTGTAATTCAACTTCAGGAAGCTTAAAGCAAATATTATGGTGTCTTGTAATCAAGACAAATTATTTGTTTCCTTCATCTAAATGTTGGGTTTTTTTAGAGAATGGAATATGAATTTCAAAGAATGAGACAGCAGATGAGGCTGGAGAAGCATTTGGATGATTGCCATTGCTTGTGCTCACCTGTATTTCCAAAGTCACTTTTTTTTCCTGGAGGACTCCAACTGATTTTGTGACCTCTATGCTCACAATATATCATCAAGCACTCAAGTGCTTACATAAAATTTCTTTAACTGGGCAGAAAGTAAGCTTGGCAGCTGAACATCTGGTCCTGTTCATTTGTTGGTTTCTAACACAGTGGGAGGTGGAGGAGCTTTTGGAGAAAGAAGAAGGGGAAAATGGTGATTTCTGAAAAGAGAAAGTAATGTATCAGTCATAGTTGTTCAACCACTAATAAGTTTGTCAACCTTTCTGGTTAATAAAAATTAAAGGAGGCATCCAATTTCTCCCAAAGATTATTTGCAGTGGAAACATGAAAAAAAAAATCTGGTACTGAACCTTTTTGAATTATTCCTTTTTAGAAGTTCAAAACTTGGCAGTTTTCAGTAAGAGATGGGAAAATAAAACTTGAATTGAAATAGTACAATTTGATTCTGATTGTTTAAAGAGGTACAAAATGGTGATATTTGAGCAGGAAAGAACAGACCCTACAAGTATGAAGTTTTAATAGATATATTTCATTACTCTTAGGTGGATTAACATCTTAATGATGGAAAATGCTTTTGACCCCACCCAAAACTCTGGATCAGACCAGAGGGGAACAAAACATATTATCGTCTGGATGGAAAAATGATGTACTTTTTGATACTAGACAATTTTAACAAAACAGGTTATATTTGTTGTTCACAAATTCTGATATACTACTTAGAGGTAATGATGGAAAATTCCTGAGAAATTACATTTGCTCAAATTAATATAATATACAAGCAAAAATTATTGTATCTCAGCCTGCAGAAAGTGCCCAGTATGAAGTCAGAGACAATCTTGGGGTGTTATGTGGACTTGTGTCTGTTTGTTCGAGCTGGACAAGTGTTTGTGTTTGGCATACTTGTAGAAATATGAGGAAAATATATGCAGTGTGAGAAACAACCTCTCATTTTAATATTTCAAAGGTTTACTAAACTTTAATAAATACAACAAATGACTGAATAAGGAGAAAGAGCAGTGCTGGGAGCATGGAACTACACCCCCATGTGCTCACCCACAAAACGGATGCTCCACCTTTTATACTCCTGGTGTTGCATCAGGTATCCCCAGCCCCTCCCAAAGTCCATCAGTCAACTCTTCTACACCTTCCAATGGTGGAGACTCCTTTTTGCAGTTTGATTGAAGGTCAGGTGTTTCCATGCCACACCTCCCCAGTAACAAGCCTGCCCTCCCCACCCAAGGCCATGCTGTGACAACAATAAAACGGGAGGGGAAAGAGGAGTATGGGGAGAACACATCACTATGTTATAACTATGCATCAATAAAACTTCTCTTAGCATACACATAATATTCATCCCTTAATTGTCAGAGCTAACCATTGCATTACCCATCTATAAAACACAGAAAAACAGTATTTTAATGCCTATTATGCAAGGCAGACAGCAGTTTGCCACTAGAATGCATAGACAGTACTTTTCTCTGGAGGCCCTGTCTCAGAACTGAAGCCTTCTAGTAGCTAGCAAAAATAAGTAAAAAATGTTGGAAGTTGGGATTTTTGCTTTTTTTTTTCTTTCTCTCAGCGAATTTTCTTCCGTTTGTTGCCTAAGAGATGATAATGATGATACTTACAAGACAAAAGATGTGGCTGAGAGGAGGAAGATGAGGAGGGGAAAGGGTGCAGTTGGGTATTTGCAGAAGTTAATGTACTTGTCTTCTATAGCAGTTGTCTTCCGACTCTTGTTTTGGGGAATAAAAAATCATCTGGGGAGGCTCTGTCAACAGAGAATCAGCAATATTTGTAGAGATTGACTAAAGATTTTTTCAGCTCTGCTTTTTCCCTGCCATTGTACCCTGTTTCTTATTTCATTTATGTTGCAGTTGTATCTCTAGCTGTGTCATCAAAACAGGAACAATCCTCACACAGTTCCTGCTCACTTTCCAGTTGTATTTAAATTCTTAGCCACCTTTCTAAGGGGTAAGAAGGGAGGAAAAGCAGTGCTACAGAGGCTTTGCCCAGCTGCTGAAAGACAGTGACTTTCTAGTATAAGTAGCTGTCGGGAGGACTGATTTTTGTGAGAGAAGAATTAAGTGATGCCTCTGTAAGCATTTGCACATATTTAAAGTTCATTCAAAGCTTTTGAAAGCTATGTGAACAGAGAAAGAGGAGGGAGACAGCCAGTTCTTTTGTAGGTATGGACTTTCAGGTGCAGAACATATTTCCTGAGCTAGCTCTGTCACAAGTCATACTATTTAAATAGTATATTCAGTGTAGATATATTAGTAACTTAAACACTCTCAGTTTTAGAATGGGACTAATCAGTTTTGAAATGGGAAAAATTTTCTACTGCATTGTGTTGCTGTTAAAGTTGCAATCCTGCATGTGTATGCTGTGTTTGAATCTCCTGTATACCTTTATGGAGCCCTGCTGAAATCTGGCATGTAAAAAAAATCTGTTTATTTTAGATTGCCTGTTGTGTTGACTGAAGGGTAGACAGTTCCTTCTTAAGCTGTCTCTGCTGTGGGATGGGATACATGTGCTGGGTGGACACATAATCTCCAAGGAGGTTTAATGGCTAAATGGGACAAGAGGCTTTGTTATAAAATTAGACTGTTTAAGTAGAAGATATGTGTAGATTTGGCTATGAAGAGTTGCATACAAAGAGTTGCATTACATATCTGTAAACTCTGAAGTGGATAATCTTTCCTGTATAAGGGTAATTAATTTTTTCCTGTAAAGAACCTATTTCATTTCTGCCCTAAAATAACACCTGATGGTCATAAACAATAAAAACTTACAGGCTTGTTTTTCAAAGGTTTTTTCAGCAAAACTGTTGAACTTTGACTGAGTTGGCAAAGGGTTTCTCTTTGGGTATCTCTTGGGTAGCAATGTATTATTCAACAAGCCATCTTGTTCCCTTTCTTGATTTCTTGGCCACTCATAGAACTGCTGATGCTCTGTACCATCCAGGCTCATTGCAATAAGTTCAGCTCTGCAACAACAGTGGGAATAAATCTGTAAATGTGCCTAGATCCTGTTATAAAAACAAAATTGTTCTGTGAATTTAGAGCTGAACTCTGAAGACCTTATTTTGTGATCACAATATTTATGCTGATGCCTGAATAAGTTGTTTCCCAGTAAAGTCCTTGGACTGTTCTTCAGTCAAAGGGGTATTTTTTTGTCTTAATGTAATCAGGACCAGAGCAATGATTGTCCTCCTGTCCTGGGCATTGGTGAGGCCATCCCTCAAATCCTGTGTCCAGTTCTGGGCCCTCACTGCAAGAAAGACATGGAAGTGTTGGAGCATGTCCAGAGAAGGGCAACAGAGCTTGGAAGGGTCTGGAGCACAAGTCTGATGAGGAGCAGCTGAGGGAGCTGGGAATTTCCAGCCTGGAGAAAAGGAGGCTCAGGGAGCAACTTCTCACTCTCTACAACTCCCTGAAAGAAAGGTGCAGCCACGTTGGGCCATGCTCTTCTCCCAGGGAACAAGTGACAGGACAACAGGAATGGCCTCAAGTTGTGTCAGGGAACATTCAGGTTGGACATTGGGAAGAAATTCTTCTTGAGAAGTGATCTCAGGCATTGGAATGGGATGCCCAGGGAGGTGGTGGAGTCCCCACCCCTAGAGATGTCCAATGAATGACTGGACATGGCACTCAGTGCTCTGATCTGAGAGACAAGATAGGAATTGGTCACAGGGTGGACTTGATGGTCTTGGAGGTCTTCTCCAACCTTAATGATTCTGTGGCTTGTAAAGGAAACTTTAAGCAATAACTGTATGACCCAAGTTTCTAGAGCATCAATATGCCATGAGCAGTTGGTTATAAAGGGAATACAGGCAGAAGTAGGCAAAATACATGACAAAACATTATCTTAAAGCAGCATATATGCCTATATGGCAGGCATGGCTTAATAAAATATGTTGGTCTATTGACTCTTTACAGTTATTCTAGAAATGTAATGTTGATTTATTTTAATCAACCTTCTCCTTTGAGTGTGAAAAGCATCTTCTGTTTGTTTTAGCTTCTCTAGGCAAGTGTCAGCCTTAATTAGAGTGGCTTCAATCTTGTTCAAATGTGCCAGAAGATGTTTCTATAAAATTTGGTATTAAACAACTAAATTGATGATATTGTATGTGTTATCGAGTTATTGCAGACAGCCACTTTAACCACCAGACTTTTAAGCACATAAGTTGTACTGGAGATTGTAGTGACACAGGGGGGAGAATTCTTAATTACATGTGGTTTACTCTAAAAAAAATCATGGCTTTAAAAAATATTTTTATTGTCTTTTTACAGAATTGCAGGATTGCTGACATTTTTTTTATTTTTGTCTCAGCTTGAGACAATTTAAAGGAGAACACTCTGGAATGAGTTGCCTCCTCTAAAAGGTTCCAACAATTCCTTTCCAGCAATAGAAAATGAATACTAATAGATGAAAAAAAAAAAAAAAAAAACACACACACAACAATTTATTAACAAACAGAATGGCCACAAGGAAGGAAAAAAGTAAATAAGTGCTAGGTATCAAACTGTTAGATTTCACCCCAACACACTGGAACAAAGACCCAAAATGCCAGAGATTACCTGCTCTCAACATGCAATCCAGGATGGTGTCAGTTTCCCTCTTGGGCAGGCAGAAGCTTTCATGGAGCAGTTCCATCAGCAGATGGAGGCCCAGTGGCTCATCTGGCATCAACCTTCTTCCCAGGACAAAGTCCAGCAGATCCCAGCAGGTAAAGCAGCTGTGCTGGAGCCTCTCAGTGTGTTTTCTTCCCAGCTTGGTGTGGTTCATGGAGTCTGGTTTGCATTGGAGTAGGGCAGCTCTACTCCTGCTGACACAATGTCCCTGGTCTCTGACCAGGAGCTGCTCAGTTCTCCTTAAGGCAGCCCAAAGGCTGCTACTGCAGCATCTCTGGGCCAAGGAAAGGAAAAGCTTTTTGCATGGGCCAAAAACCAAACCAGCCCAGCAAAACCCATGTTGCACAGAGCCATGAAAATGCTGGCAAGGGAGCTTTTAAAAATGTTCATACATAAAGCAAAACTCTTCATCCCCCTGTGGGTCCCCCACACACCAGGTCTTGGGCTAGAGGGTCTTAAGGGTACAATACCCATTTTTGGGGGCAGCGCTGAGGATTGTGGAATACACTATCGTAATAAATCGCTCTAAGACAATTTTTGCAACAGTGCAACAGCTTAGTGTAAGTACCTGCAGACAAGATCATCAAATCCCATTGCATGAAGGAGCTAACCACTGAATTGTTAATATTGCCTCATGTACTGAGCTTTCCCTTCTTCTGACGCAAAGCTGCTAGTGTTTAATCAGGGAAACACTTCAGAGGATGTGGCTCCTAAAACATCTTTCCTGTGGAAAGCTGTGATGATCACGGAGTTAAGATTTATGCTTGATTTAAAAATGGATAAGGCATAGAGTCTGTTTATTCCTGTTTCCTGTGTAACTTTCCAGTGTTGTTCTAATGTCTTCTAATCTGAATACCTGTATGTTGCCTTGCTTGTGTAGCTTTTACTGTGATGAAGACTGTAGTGTTTTGTAGTTGGGTTTTTAAATTTTCTTTGTCCCCTTTAAGGAAAACTTGGCACATCTTATACTGTGACCTATTGTTCCTAGCTCTACCTTCCGGAGGATTTCTTCTAATCAACCTCCTCCTTAGAGTGCGAAAAACATCTTCTGTTTGCTGTAGCTTCTCTTGGTATGTGTTAGCCTTAATGGAATTAGAGTAGCTTGTCTTGTTCAAGTATGCCAGAAGATGTTTCTGTAAAATTTGGTATTAAACAACTAAATTATCTATTAAAGGCCTGTAGAATTAAAGTTAAAAATATGCATTCATACTGTAAGCTACAAAGCTGATTGAAGGTACTGGTCATCAAACATGGCTGTTAGCATCTTCTGCTAGGAAGGGACTATTGAGCAACCTTGGCAGTGTAAAAGAACTTGTGAATTAAAATGGGATGAGCAATTTGGCCATTGCATTTGGATTTTAGGAAGGGTTCACCATATTCTTTCAGCTGTGAGAACTGGTAATCATGTTCCCTGCTCATATTGGCAAAGAACCTTATCTTTAGTCTGGAGGACAAAAAGCTTAAAAACCAAGTTCAGTACTGTCTAATAGGATGCAGTCCTAAAATTCATGGTTCAAGTGACATTTACACAAGCAAAACCACCACTCCCACCCCCAGTTACTGGGAACATCTCAGAAGTCCTAAATCCACAAAGCATTGCACAAGACCCTTGCTGAATATTTGGAGAGCAGCCTACCAGGGTTGGAAGGACCTTTTTTTTTTCTTTTAAATGGGCATGCTAAATAGAATGAAGTCATAGTAGTGTGTCCCAAAGTCAGAAAATTTGAATGAGATTTGAACAAGGCGTATTTGAACAAGGGCATGTGTAACGCCCTTTTAAAAAACTCACTTCAAGGAGTTACACACCTTGCATACAGAAGTATGTTCTAGGTCAATGTTTGCTTCAGAGAGAACGGGGCTTTAAAAAATTTGAAACTATTTCAGATGTTTTATCTCCTTCATTGGTGTAACAAAGTGGGATATAAGGTGGCAATGCTGACTTGGTCATTATACTTTGCTGCAAATGAGACATTTCTCTGTAGTGAGCCAAATTAGCTATCCTGCCTGCTATTTGAGATGCTTGCTGTGCACAATTCTGGTTCTTTAACTACTCCTATACCTTTAGAAACCAGAACTTGATACAGTGTTGTATGTACTCATCCTCTTGTCTTGTGTGTTTTGTAGAAATATTGAGATTAATCACAAAAGTGTTGAGAAGATCCATTTGAGAGGGACTGAGGATGGCAGACAGGTGGAAACTGGATGATCTTTAAGGTTTTTTCCAACCCAAATCACTATATGATTTTATGATGCACAAGAAATTTGGTTCCAGTTTAAATTAATAGCACTAACTACAAGATGAGACACCTCCTCACTTTACCCCAATGTATTTACTTAGAACAATTTTAAATTATACTGTCAAGGTGTCCCTCCTAAACATCTGGAAACATGCTCCAACAGTAAGGGAACTTGTGTGACTTCACTGGTTCTGAAGGAGCAAGGACTCCAGTTTCACATGGAGTATACTGAAATTGTAAGTAATACTGGTTGATATAGTTTAAAAGTAAACAAAATCTGTTTTCAGGATTTTAAGACAAATAATGGGTGTATTTATAGGTTTATAAATGAGGTGACTTCATGAAAGTGTTTATTCTTTCCAAATTGTTTGGCAATTCCAGCAAAAGTCACTTAAAGGTTGTAGGAGACTTCAGAGATCTTTATCACAAATTGGGGGCCAGAATGGTTGTGTTCATTTGGGGAGTGGTGGGGTATTGTTTGTTTCTTCTGGTTTTCCAACTCTCTTGTGTTTCAGAGCTGATTTTGCAGCTAATGTAAATCAATCTTGGTGCTATGGACTTCAGAGGAACACGCTGGTTTGCACTGGGTACCAAGCTTTATTTTGCACATTTAATAACATTATGCAGTTCCAGCAGGTGTTTGCACGGGGAAGTGTTTCTGCTGGATTGTTACCCCTAGAAATGCAAAGGGAAATCTGTCTGTTCATCATCAACTTTGCACTGTATATGAGGGGGGTGGGACAGCAGTGGTAAGGGGCTTATACACCAATGGCCTATTCACACAGTCTTTTGAGAAATGGTGGCACTAGACACATGTTCTCAGCATCTTGATGCATCTTAAAATAGGCAACAGCTGAAGCAGCTATAGGCTCTCACTGCATTTACAAACTGTCTTTGAGCTGCCAATGAGTTGCTGTGGAAACCATTGCTGGGCAGGACCAGGAGATGGCTGGAAAATAGGCTTCTTTTGAGAGCCTGACTAGTTTAAATCCCCATCCCCCATTTGCAGAAGCTCCCTCTGAATTGCCATGGAGACAAGAGGAGTACTGGTGTTTTGAGACTTGTAAAAGTGCAAGCTATAAATATTTATTTGGCTAACAGCATATGCTTTCTGTGGTGTCTCTCTGTTGGAATAAACTCCATGCTACATTGAACCTTTGCAAGTTGCACATTCTGTGCATTCAAACACTTCGTCTCTTCTGTGTAAGTTCAAAAGAAGAAAACAATATAAACATTGAAGGGAATTAAATTTTACATTTTTATTATTAATTATAAAATATTAAATTATAATTTTTTCTCAGTATTTCCCACTCTCATGCAGTACTCTTTCAGTGTCTGGGACTACTGAAGGCACTTAGGAGGCTGTTGAGTTTATCTGAAATTGTTGTACTTCTGTGTTCAGTCTTTCAGAAAGGCTGACCTAAATAATCTCTTGCTTTCTTGCCCTGTGCTGCTTGACTTTTTTCCCTTCCACTTTCTTCTCTACAAGCACTTCAAGTTTTTATTTTCCAGAGCCAGCTGTCCTTGGGGCTCTGAAATTTAATTAACCTTAAATTCTTAGGACTCCCACTGATAACTTCAGATAATTGGGTCTGAAAACTTCAAAAGTCTTAACAGAAGTCTTTTGTTAAGTTACTTTTACTTTAAAGTTTTTCTCTTTTTTTTTTTCTTCTTAGCTTGAAAACTAAGACACCATGACTGATGTGCTGGCTTTCCAGATTTCACTTAACAGTCCCCACAAAGCTGAGGATTAAGGTAGTTGAGTGACTGAAATTGAGTTTCTTTTGCCTATTTTCCCCCCAGTGATGTGGGATGACTTCCTCTAGCTCTTGTTCAAAATTTGAGGTTTTAATGCTGTGTTTATGTTGTTAACTTAATCACAGGGTCGCAGAATGGTTTGGATTGAAGGGACCTTGTTGGAGACTGAAATGTTATGGTTTATGGCTTAAACATCTTTATGAAAGACTTTTGCCTATTACAGCAAGGGTGTATAACAACAACACTGCACCAGCAAAGCCCACCCTGGATGGGCCTCCGGACTGAAAGCCCTGAACTGTGGGTTAAACCACCTAAGGCAAATTGAGATAAAATGACACCATTGTGTGAAGCATATGGAAGAGCATCCAGGACAGGGCCCAGCCCAGCACCTTTGGGGTGGAGGCCACAGCCCCAGGTTTTTCTGCTGCCAGGCTCCCACAGATCCCTACACCAAGGCAGGGAAGGAGGAGAGGTTTTGGGTGTGTGGCATGGCCTCTGGCCAGATGCAGTGAACACCCATCCTCCACCAGACAGACTGGCCCAGCTGTGGGGCCTCCCACCCCTGGAAGGCCACATCTGTGTGAGGGACAACTGAGGGGGTGTCATGGCTCATCCAAGGCCCCCACCAAAGGGGTCCCCAGACCCTGCACTGTGTGTGATCCTACATGATCCAACAGATCTGCAGTCTTGCAAGGGACAGTGTCAAACTTGTCCCCCTGCCAGGAGGTACCTGTGTGTTCCCACCTGCCCAAACATATATTAATCCATGGAATTCTACACTTTTTTGCGGGGGATCCTCACTGCCAAGGAGACCAGATGGAGGGAAGCAGTGAGATGTTCTGGGCTCTCAGTTTGGGAAGGACCTTGAGACACTTGAGCGCATCCAGAGGAGGCAACGAGGCTGGTGAGGGGCTGGGAACACAAACCCTGTGAGGAACAACTGAGGGAGCTGGGGGTGTTTAGCCTGGAGAAAAGGAGACTCAGGGATGACCTTATCACTCTCTACCACTTCCTGAAAGGTGGCTGCAGTCAGGTGGAGGTTGGTCTCTTTCTCCAGGCAGCAACTGACAGAATGAGAGGACTCAGTCTCAAGCTGCATCAAGGGAAATATAGATTGGCTATTAGGAAAACGTTTTTCACAGAAATAGTGATAAAGTACTGGAATGGCCTGGCAAGGCAGGTGGTGGAGTCACCATCCCTGGATGTGTTTTTCAGCAAAGCCTGGATGTGGCACTCAGTGCCATGGTTTAGGTGAGGTATAGGGCATGGGTTGGACTTGATGATCTTGAAGGTCTCTTCCAGCCTAGTCATTCTGTGAATCCTGGGAGGTATGGCAAGAAGGGAGCCAAAATAGATGTGCTTAAATGACGTGACAATGGCAAAACTCCAGGTATCATTTGAGTGCCTTGTGGTAGGTAGTTCTGTGGCTGAGAAGCTTGCATCAGCACCTAATCATGTAGTTGAGGCTTTACCCTGAAGAGGTCACGTCTGAAGGATGCTAACACCAAACAGATGTCTGGTTTCCTATTCTCTTTCAGGGACTTCAGTAAGAGAATTGGCTTTATTCTTGAGATGCTGGACTTCCTAAATTTACAGTATCCTCAGAAACCCTTTGTTAAACTTTGCTTTAGACCACCTGTTGTTTAGAACTTGGCAAAACAAACGCAAGACTGTTTTTTCTCTTGTATTTATAACTTTGTTTTGATTCTGTTCTCATATAATTTCTTCCAGGCACACTGTTTCTTATGATTTGATTTGACTAATATGTTTTTCCTTAATGATTCGTCTAACTAGTAGTTTCAGTTTACAGCTGTGAGTGTTTATCAAATGGAACGTGTGGTTTTTTGGAGTTTACTTCTAAACCAACATAGCTACTGACATGTAAAATCAGCTTTTTTTTCTTCTTTTTTTTTTTCTGATCTTTAAAAAGCAGCCTGAATAAAAGGTTTACTGGTATAGTAATGCCATCTTTTCACTGTTGTTCTTTATATGGTGAATTAAAATCCAAAGCTGAAGACTTGGATTCTGAATGCTTGACACAGACATTTCTCATAGGATGTCTAAGGGGAGAGATGCTCTAGCTTTAAGGACCTCTCCTATGTTTCTGCTTGATCAGAATATATAAAGATTTTAATACAGTCAGCTATCTCTGCACCACGTTACATTACTGTTTGAACTCTACAGCTTCTTGAAAAGGGTCATGTATATGTGTGGTTTGTGAGTGTATGTTGAACTTCTTTCTCTCCCTTTCTCCCCCTCTTTCTCATATTTTCTACTTAATTGTATTGTATAATAGAATCTTTATGTATTGTATAAATCCCTTGATGTAAGGGTAAATATGGAGACTTTGTGCAGTTACAAGCTCCCAGTAAAAAGTCTGCAAAGTAATTCTGTAATGACTTCCATAGTGGAAGGTAAATACCATGGTCCTGCCCTAGAAGTCATAAATAGTGTTTTCCTTTTGTAACTTCATATTCTGTGAATATTTTGATCATGACAATGAGCTGCATGACACCTGTATTAATGAGGAAGAGGGAAATTTCCAGGCCCATGAAACAGAGAATGTAATACAGTGGTGAACTGCATGTACTACACCTGTTTTGTGTCCAGACAGAAGAGGCTGATGAGATAATAATTTATAAATGGTTTTATCCACACACTGGACATCTAGAAAGGCTTCCTTTTGAAGTGTTATCAAGTGTTAGCTGCTGTCAGTCTCAGAATAAAATACTCCTCCCCATCATGAAGGAAGATGTTATTTCAATAGATAAATGTGATTTGTTAACTATTGGCATCTAGAATATGGGGGAAGAGGGGGCAAGGGGGGTATTGTTCTAGAAATATGGTTTGGGTAAAAGTCACGTGTTAATTTTTTTCCTATAAATCTAAATAGGATCTAATAGTTTAAAAAGAAAATTACTTACTGATTCCAGGCTATTCTAGACCTAGCCTGAACAAAATAAAAGGAGCTGAGCTGTGTATGGACTTGCAGGAGAAATTATTGTTTTGGGAGGAGCCGGAGAAATGGTTTCCTCCTCTGGTTTCAACAGGGTGTGAGGGGGCTTATACAGAGGATTTTTAAAATTACTTTCTTTAAAGTTCAGTAGGAAAGTTTTCTTTCTTGGAGGGATGGAAAAATTTCTAAGTGCTATTTGTAGTGCAAATATTTTTTTGCTATTTCCGTATTCTTAGAGTACATAAATGTCATTGCTAGAATTCTTCATGTCTTATTCATTTTATATTATAAACTTCCGATTATAACTTTTGGGGTAACATAAAGTGGATAAAATTAAAACATATTATAGACAGGATTGCTACACCCAATTTGAATCTTTTGGTAATGTGCACACATGAAAATTCACTTTACACTGTCAGGTGAGGCTGTGTTCTTTTAGACACAAGAATTGTTGGACATTTGGAAGGGGATGTGAGATAGCGAGAAAGCACCACAGAGAATCCATGTTGGAGCAGGCTCCTGGCAGTAACTGTGACCTATAGAAAGCAGCCCATGCTGGAGTAGGGGAGAACATGCAGAGGAAGGAGAAGCAGAGAAGAACATATTCCCACAACTACTGCATTTACTCTGTTTTAAACTGGCAGTAAATTTAATTATTTTTTCCTAAATTTAGTCTGTTTTGCCTGTGATGGTATATGCTAGCTAAGCTCCCTGACTCCCTGTCTTTCTCTTGACCCATGAGCTTTTTAATCTTATTTTCTCCCTGGTCAGGTTGAGGAGGAGGAGGAGCTGTGTGGGTGTCCAGCAGCCACCCAAGGTCAAGCCACCACAATATACAGTGAATGAAATCTTGCTACAGTGCCAGGACCTCAGATACCATTTCTGAGTGGTGCTCCATGACTCTGAGGCAGTGGTTATAGATACCTGTAGAACTGTAATTTGTATTTTTAAAGGATGCTGAAAAAAACTCTAGAAAACTAAGGAGGAAAAAGGCCATAGGAACAGATTGAATGAAGAATTCCGTCTGTTGTGTCGGACTTAAACCATAAGGAATGATCTTTAATTGAGAAGAAAACTGTGATAGGGTACTCTGGTGTATGGGATCAGTGCTGTTTAATGTCTTCATTATTGACATAGACAAAGGGATCAAGTGCACCCTCAGTAGATTTGCTAATGACACCAAGATGAGTGGTGCTGTTGCTGCACTTGAATGATTTGTTTGTCATCCAGAAGGACCTGAACTAGCTCAAGAAGTGGCCCACGGGAATTGTCATGAGGTTTAAGAAGACTGAATTCAAGGTGCTCCACCTGTGTCAGGCCAACCCCTGGTATCAATCCAGGCTAGGGGATGAACAGAGCAGCCCTACAAGAAGGACTTGGGGGTACTGGTGGGTGAGAGGCTGGATATGCCCTGGCCATGTGCACTGGAAGCCCAGGAACCCCCCGTGTGCTGGGCTGCCTCCAAAGCCCCGTGGGCAGCAGGGCAGGGAGAGGATTCTGCCCCTCTGCCCCCTCTGCTGAGACCCCACCTGCAGGGCTGCATCCAGCTCTGGGCTCCCAGCATAGAAAGCACATGGACCTGTTGGAGCCAGTCCAGAGGGCCACTAAAATGATCATGGGGATATGGCATGCCTTCTGTAAAAATAGTCTGAGAAGATTTGGATTATTCACCTTGTGAAGGAGAAGGCTCTGGGAACACCTTATTGCAGCCTTTCAGTACCTACAGGGGACTTACAAGAAAGATGTGGACAAACTTTTTAGTAGGGCCTGTTGTGGGTTAGGACAAGGAGTAATGGCTTAAACTGAAAGAGAGTTGTTTCAGACTAAATGTAAGGAAGAAAGGTTTTGCGGCAAGAGTAGTGAAACTGACACACATTAACCAAAGATAGAGTGAATGCCTCATCCCTGGAAACATTCAAGGTCAGGCTGGATAGTGCTCTGAGCAACCTACTCATGTTGAAGATGTTCCTGCTCATTTGCAGGGAACTTGAGCTAGATGACCTTTAAAGATCCCTTCCAACACAAACTATTATGAGATTCTATGATGGTATCTTAAGCAAACAAAACTTTGAGTACTGAAAGCCCAAATAGACTCACTCAAGGCAGAAGTGAGGCACTAACTTCAAAAAAAGTAATTAATTGTTAAAAGAAAGCCATAAGAATCAAGAGATTGTTAATTTGTTTGTGTCTTCAGGTCAAGAAGACATTCTAGAAGGCATTCATCTGCTAGGGTGTGGGCAACTCCTCCCCCATTAGCAGGAGAAAGAGAAATTAATTAGGGATGGACCAAAGAGGTCTGTGTGCTTAAGAACATCTAATCTTGCTATTTTCCTAGTTTCTATCAGTAAAAGAAGATTATTTTTAATCAAGTCAAGTTTCTAAACATTGATGGACAGGTTCTCAGTTCTTGTCCATATCCACTATAGCAATTGTTCAGTTGGCTGATGCAGACAGAGGGAATAGACTGCATTAGGAGTGTCTGTGCTGTCTTCAAAACTAGTACTAAACCAAGAGAACTTGAGATACTTTTGGAAAAAACAAAAAAATAGATCTGTGTAAAAAACTGTGTTCAGTTGTTGCTAAGCACTCGCTAGCCTGACGTGGATTAATTGTAATACCTGTGCCCAACTCCTGGTAACTGGGGCGGGGGATTGATGTAGGTCTAGTGGTTATTTCTGGAATTTCCCTATACACGAGTGTGAGGAACCAATTTAATTTTGAGTTCTGTCTCAATATTGCTTGAAATTACCAGAGGTGTGTGGAGAAGGCTGTACAAGTGCTACTTGCAGTGTTAGCATTCAAGAACACATAATCATGGAATTATTATATGCAGGAGCTTTTATTGAAGAGCTCTGGGTGTCAGGGGTACACAGACCCAAATCTGATCTCCCTCAAACCCTCAAACATAGTTTATCATTACTCTCCTTATGATTAAACAATAATTATATCTAATTATTAAGTAATCATCACACCTAACAATCATATCATTTATCATATATTGATTACAGAGGTGCAGTTTCACATAAACTAGCAAACACAAGGCCTAGCATTTCCTAGGGCCTACCCTTAACATTTTCACAGGGCCTACTAAGCCTAACTTTCTTTCTAGCTCCCCGAATTTTCTATGATTTTAAAATCTTTTACTATCAGCAGGAGGCAGCTAGGAGAAGAGGGAAAGCCCTGTCTGTCAGGAGCCTTTGCCTGGCAGCCATCTCACATCTCACATATAATGGGCAGTCAGTAGGAGGCCACCAAGGACACTGACCTCCAGAGAGGCTCCGGTCGGATGTTAAGGGACAATGGGCTGCAGTGGAATGTTGGACTGGGCCAACGATCTCCTCTCAGCATTGCAGACCTTGGGAGGAGACAGGGGTGTAAAAGTAACTTTGTCACAAGATTCAGAGCTTTTTGTCATTTTGCCCTGACTAGCTGGTTCTTTTGCCCCCATTTCTGCATTCACTGGCCCTCGCTTGCCCTCGCTCTCCTGCTGTCCTCCTCCCTGGCTGGACGCTTGCTGACCATTTCCTGAGTCCAGCCCTACCACTTCATCTCCCTCACGTGCTCCAGCTGTCACCTGTCCTGCCTACCTGTGTTCCTGCCCAATGCCCTACCTGCTTCATCTCCTGCCTGCCTTGCTCCCACCTGAGCCACCTGCTTCCAGCTCTGCGTCGCTGATCTGGCCTGTTGCCACGGTCTGCACCATGACCCTGCCCAGGGTTCTGCACTTCCTGCTTGAGTGCCCACTCACCTCATGTCTGGCTGTCCCTGTGTGCAGGAGCTGTGCCTTTGCTCCAGGAGCTGCAAAGGCTTCTCCCAGTGGGACATGTGCCCACGCCTCCTGCCAGCTGGACATCAACAGCCCATTCTGAGGTTCTGCTGGTAATGCCCATTTTTTCTCTCGGTTGCCCCCCCTCTCTTTCTCTACCCATTCTTTTTTCCTTCTCCTTGCTCATTTTCTGTATTTTCTATTCTTCCTGAGTAGGGCAGCATCCTTTTCACTACCAATAAATGGTTCTCAGATATAATACTTGCCTCATTTCACGTAATTCCATCCTCAGTCAACTGTTTTAGAAGAACCCGCTGCAGTTCCCCCAGCAATAAAATATCCAAGAGTGTATGGAGATTTTTTCTTTCTTTGGGCTGAAACTAGACAAATCTTGATTATCTTCCTTCCCATTTCAAGAAGAATTTGAGATAATTGCCAATTACTGTACTTTTACCCTGTAGAAACTGTAAGTGGTATCCTTCAGAAAATACACATGCCTTGTAGTGAGAATGTTATGGAAAATACACTTATGGATTAATAGATGTCTCCCAGTTATAAACAGACATTACCATAGCATAAAATGCTTACTGTTTATATAGAACTTCTAACATGTTAATATCATTATGCCATTGTAAAAAAGAATTACTTAGTTTTTACAGATGCCAGAACCTGAAGAAAGATAATGAACTGTTCGAGGTCAGCCCTGGTCTAGCTCTTAGTTTGTGTTCTTTCTCATAGGCAATGTCTAACTTGTACAGTGTGAGAAGGTCTCAAAAATGTTGCTTGTAGCTGCCAAAGCACAAGCAATGTTCTTTGTGTGAAATCACAAATGTTTATTGCTGAATTGTCTTTTTTTGCTGTCCCCTTGCAGATCCTGATGTGTCTGGAATCTCCATTGAAACAGATAACAAAAATGTAAAGGCAGAGGAGTTTAAAGGTACAGTATGGGCATTGTTGTTATAATTTTTAATATATACACAATACATGTAAACTGTGTATACAGAAGCTGTGCAGCTACTGAGGTTTTCTTCCTCTTTCCTGAGGGGTCTTGTGCCTACTCTCTCCACTAATTCTGTGTTATCTTGGTCTTGTCCCCATTTTCTCTTACTCAAGGTGGGGTTGACCCAGGTGCTCCCCAGAGATCCTTTCCAACCTCACCTGTTCTGTGGTTCTATGACTTGTTTGTCAGTCCTGTAACTTCTGCCTGCTTTCCTTCCATACAATATTATGGGAGCTGATGGAAAGGAGAAGCATTAAATATCTTTATAAATAACAAGACAGAAAAGTGAAGGACTAGAAAGAACAGATATAAGTTAGTTAATTGTAAGTAACAATAATTTAATGGCTATTTTTACTTGTCAGTAGCTGTAATGGCTATTTACATAGTTATATATGTATATATATATATATATGTGGCATATATAAAGCAGCAAATTGCTTCAAATAATGGGGTGGAGAACTTACAAAGGCAAAGAGGAAAACCTGTTTGCTGGGTAGATGAGGAAGGGGACTACTGTAGTGTGAGGTTTGTGGGTTATGTGGGTTTATTTTTTGAATTTGGTTGGAGAGGAGAGGTGGGAATTTGAGATCAAAAAAAACTATTCTCTGAGCTTTAAACCTTATTCAGCATTTTGAGGTAATAATCAAATATTTTAGAGGTCTCCAAAACTGTCATCTGGACTTCTGTTAAGTATTCTTCTCTTGACAGAATGTATTTAGAGCTCAAGGCAGGCAAAAGCAGAGAGAAATGCTTCAGCTAATATTACGGCTTGATTAGATTCTGTCTTTTTATATGGTATATGGCTTGCATTTTTTCTTTTGTTATTTGTACATTGAATGGAATCAGTTTAGCGCAGCCCAGATGCCAAGCCAAGTTCTCCATGTGTAGCAGAGAAGAGATGGCAGGGCCAATAGACAGCTCTTCCACTGAGTGCAGCTGGTCTGAAATGCATTTTCCTTTTCTCCTCTAACTTCTCTCACTGTAGGGGAGGATGGTCAGCCACTGGGACAGGCTCCCCAGGGGAATGGTCATGGTACCAAGCTCAAGGAGCATCTAGGTGACACTCCTAGTCATGGTTTTGTTTTAGGTAGTTCTGCAAGGAGCAGGGAGTTGGGCTCGCTGAGTCTTGGCATTTCTTCCAACTTGAGATATTCTATAATTCTATCACCAGACCAGATGTAAATCCAAATTAAATATTGTGCAGATCTCTCCAAGATTCCAGAGGGCTTTTGCAGGCCTAGCAGTACCAGTGCTGATGCTCAGTATCCTGTGGACCTACCTTAATGCAAGTCTGGAAAATACGTCTCACTGACTCCATTATTATGGGAAAAAGTGGCAGAGGGGAGCTATAACTAGGGACAATTTTATTATGTTCTCTCTGTTCTGTGCACACTCCCTTTCTTCCATGCATTCCTTTTCTCTGAATAGGATTAGTGGGTGGGCATCAGTGCTAGGGTTTTTTCTGAAACAAAAACATGTGGGATGCAAAAAGGGGCAGCTCATTTGAGACAGAGGTGACTTGTTCAGCTGAGAACACTTCAGCTGAACTGTCTCTGTGTCAGCTAATAGAGATCAGCTCATTTGACAAGCCAGCTGTCACAAGGCCAGTAGCAAAAGCAAGCTGAGCTTGAATGATGGTTTTTCTTTGTTAGAAGGATACAAAAAACAAAGTGGGAAGGAAACTAGCAAATCTTAAGATTCAGGAAGCCTCCACCCATACATTCAACCTGAAGTCAGGAACCTCAGACTTCCTGAGTGCACAGTATGTTTTCCAAAACAGCCAGTGCACGTGTAACATGTTTCTGGCAAGGAACGCCCTCCTGCCTCAATTTTTCTTTCAAGTCTGGATATTTTTTTCCCCTGTGAGGTATCACCAAGGCTACCAGTCTGGGTTTTTGTTTCTTTTCAGAGCAGACCTAGGAAATCAGACTCTGAAGGGCAAGGGAGTAGATCTGTCTGTAGCTCCTAATTGCCTTCCAGCCTCATTTGTTTAGACTGGAAAGGAGGATGATGGTTGATTATGTTCAAGCAGTGTGTGTTGGCATTATGAAAGCTAGACAGGCCTTGTGAAAACTATAAAGGCTTTTGCTCTGGATATTGTGGCGTGTATTGGAAAATTAGTAGCTTACAGGTAGCAAGGTCTATATTGCATTTGTTTCTTTAACCACCTTACTGCAATATTTTTCATCTCCATTAAATTACACACTTAAACCGAAAAGCTATTGATACTGAATTCAGAATGGTAACTCAAAAAATATGTTTACAACAAAGTCAGAGTCCCCCTTTTTAGGGATGATCTGCACAAAATTGTTTAAACTAAAATGAGGGTAGTAATAAAAAATGTAATTGATAAAGTAGATATTCCCATGTTAGATGGGGAAAGTAATAAACCCTATCCAGCATGGGAATCCCCAGCATCTGAAGTTTGACCCCAAAGTCACTGAAGTATGAGAAAATTACTGGTTTCTTTTTCCCCACTGTGTTTGCGTAAATCTGGAGAAGCATCACTTTGAGAAGTAGATCTGGCCATTGCTGACTGTACAAGTTCTTTTGAAGGATGAACATGAATTCTATGGAGCCTGAATGTATATCAACACAATACTAAAATCTCTAATTTTCCCTTTTGTCTTTATTTTTTTTCTTCTCTATAGAGGCCATTCTTAGTTGCAAACATAAATTTTCAAAAGGGATGAGTTTAAGAATAGAGTGGAAGAAAATCCAATCTCAAGGAGTCTCATTTGTCTACTACAACAGTGAATTTACAGGTACAGTACTGCAAATGGATGGTTTAACGTGTCATTCTCTAGCATAGCTGTTGACTCTTTCTTGGGGAACAACACCAAGAATAAGACTGAACAAGAAGGCTCTTGGCTGTTCATCTAGAAGAACTGTGATTTTGAGAAAGAGAATTCTTCTCTGGGGAAAAAAAAGGCATTTCTTTCTAAAATCATCAACTATTAGTTACCTTTAAATAAGTTAAATATAATAAAATTAAAGGCTAAAAAAATGGTACTGCAGATTTCTTGGGATTTTTCAACAATGAAATTACATGCGGAGTTAACTCCCCACAACTGCTGCACGCTCGGCACTTCTATCCTAAAAACAGGTTTCTGAAGCCTCCTGTAAAGCAGGAGGCTTAGATATGAATAATTCAGCATTTTTTATATACATAAAATATAAACTCAGCTGTATAATATAAATTATTTGTATTCTTTTCAGAAGAAGAATTTCTCTTTGTATGTTTTGAAAAGGACTTACTTAAGCTTTGTGTGTTGGAGAACATATGGGTCTCTGTAACATTGAACACAATAAATGAAGGCTGAGACGTAAAATAAAAGCACAGAGATTTTGTTAGTTTGTAGAGCTTGCAGATGTGTTGACCTTGATGAACTTGGGTTTTTTCTGCATATATTTAATTTAGAGAGACACTGGAACTCATGCTTCTGTGTGTGCATGTAACTTTCATAATAAGCTGTAGAATTACAAAAACTTCTTCATTGTTAGAAGTCTGACGGCAGTATTTTTGCTAAATCCATCAAGTTTTTCTTGCCAAGTTAAAATGTCAAATACTCTGCTGTGGTCTCACTCACAACTTTTTCTTTAAGGTAATTAAGTTATTGATTGCCATGTCTCTAGTGGAAAGAGATGTCTTTCAGTCACCTCACTGCTGCTATATATATTTTCTTGAAACACCTGCAGAAAAATGCATTCCATCTTCCAAGTGGACAATGTGTGGCAGATGGAAGTTTCTTGAATTGAGGGTGGTTTTTTTGACTAAATGGAAGGTTCATAGTGTTTTTAGAAGGGGATTACATATTGCTCTTTGCTGATAGGTAACTAACACTGAACAAATGAGCAATAGTTTCATGTACAATATGATGTAAAATATCAATAAACTGTACATGATTTCAGTATAAGCCAATGAGCCATACATATTTGCTTCAGACTGAAAAAAGGGGAAATTTAGGTTAGATATGCAGAGGAAATATACAAAGGAAGTTCTTCCCTGTGAGGATGGTAAAGCACTGGCACAGGTTGCCCAGAGAAACTGTGGGTGCCCCATCCCTGGGAGGGTTCCAGACCAGGCTGGATGGAGCTTGGAACAACCTGGTCTAGTGGAAGGTGTCCCTGCCCATGGCAGTGGGGATGGAATGAGATGATCTTCAAAGTCCCTTCCAATCCTGACCACTCTGTGATTCTATGATTCTATAAGCAAGGCACAGAAACCTCTCTGTCTGTTCTCCCCGAAGGTGATCTCCGAGGCCGAGCAGAGATGCTGAACACAGGAATCCGAATTAGGAACGTGACTAGAAGGGATTCTGGGACCTACCGCTGTGAAATCAGTGCCAAGAGTGAAGAGGGGCAACGCCTGGGAGAGGCTACTATTACTCTCACAGTATTGGGTACAAACTTTACTACTTAGGCTTTTTAAAGAAACTGGATGATGGGGTGCTGGGATGTTGAAGGTGGGGTTGCCCACACAAGTGTGTGGCTGCTGGGTTTTTGGGTCTTCTTCGGGCTGGGTTTATAAACACACTTGAACATTCTACAACATCACAAGACAGCTTGGCAAAAGTCACACTTGCATTAGAAAGGGACATAACTATGGTTTTATTAAATCAAAGTGAGTTTCAAAACTGAAGCTGCTCAGTGACTGAGAATCTGGATATGATGATCATGGTGTTTGGCACTGGAAAGTCAGCATCTGTCAACACTCATCAAATATTCATAAGCAGAAGTTCGTTCCAAGATGCTATAGTCTCATCCTGGTTTTGGAAGGAGAGAGTTTTTGTGCAATGCCAGCCAGAGAGCTGGCAATCAGTGGACTTTATTTACAGGAGAGATGGTGGTGCCTGCTGGGGAGACCTTGCTCTTTGTGGGTCTTTGTTTTCTTCCCCAGTTAAAGAATTTATGAAAAAGTGAATACTGAGCACATTGTTCTCACATTGGATTTGGTATTTGTTGCACTGGATGAGTGGTAGAGGCCAATAGTTTTCCTTTTTTACCTGTACAGGGACAAAAGAAAATACTTGCTTTTGTAGATTCTATATTTGTTCTATTAAAACTAATAAGAATTGATCATTTAAAATTATGCATAAAGTTTCTAAGTTCTTCATAAAAGATGATAAATGCATGAACTTCTGATTAGCATCAACAATAAATTAAACCCACTTTCTTCTACTTTCTCAACATCTTTGCTGTTTTAAATGTGGCTTCTTAATTTAAAGTTGAAGTCTTCAAGGCCAAAGGAGAAGGGTGGGGGGCGGGGGGGCATGTGTTGCTTACAAACCTTTTTGAAAGTTAATGTGAATCAGTATTTCATTTGGTTTTCTTTATTTCTGCATTTTATCTTAAAATTAACCAAGAAAAATTTTAAGACCTTTGACCAATAAGGAACAGGAAATTCAAAGCTTAACTATCAATACTAGTTAAGTCCACGGATGCCTCTTCACCATTATTTTTCTTCTATATAATGTTAAGTACCAAAAAATAAAAAATAAAGTTTCTTTTCTGTTCACATATTAAAAATCAGAAAAGAAATGTTCATCTTCATAGGAGAAGGAACAAACAGTTCCCCTGCATCTGTGTGGGGGAATGTTCATTTTTAATTTAAACTGGAATGTAGTAACCAATTGGTTTTGGTCCTCAGACTGGGGTTTATAAAGTGCCTATCATGACTGCCAATGTCTCGGTGAATCTTTCTGACATTCACTTCTCAAAAATTTACTCCTTTTAATACAAAAACTCTTCTTCCTCTTCCTCACTTCCATTTTTAAATACTAGGGTAGGGAAGGGGTCAATTGCTGGACTACAGATTCCAAGTTATCCCATCTCTGTCTGTGAACAAGGGGTTGCATACAAGAAACAAAGTGAAATGAACTCTCTGGGGTTGGATGAAAGTGAACAGATTGGAGAGAGGATGACACAGCATATGGTGGGGGGAGGCTGGCAGTAAGCACCTCTTTCATTTTTAGCAACTCATAAATTTTACTGTGCTCTCAGTAGCAGGGTTGTGCCATCCAGCCTTTCTCCTACACTTCATTTCATTGATGTAGTAGTTATCAAGTGCTCACCTCCTCACAATGACTGTCAGCCTGCCCTCATTTTGTCATGATCCCATTAGTAAAGTTCTTAGAAATGCCCCTGCCGAAATCAAGGTGCAAACGAGACCAAATGCCAGTGACAATAGTATGGGGTTTATTTAATAGAAAATATAGGAGAGAAAGAGAGAGAGAGAAATAATAGGCGGGAGGGACTGAGAGTAACAGGAACAAAATAAGGAAAATACAACCACTCAATGGATCCCAGTGATGTTTCACTGATCCTCTCCAGCTGGTCTTCTTGGTGATGAAGAAGAAAAGCATAGAATCTGATTGGTTAATATACACTCAGGCTAGGTGGAAAAATCCATGCACCTCCCTTGGGGGTCAGGGGGAGTTTGTCATTGTCCCTTACAACAGACTGGGTTCATTGCATCACGTGCAGTCCTGTGGTGCAAGCCTTTAGGAATGATACTAGGGAGCACTTTAGGGGCCTTTGATGGATTAAGGCACCACGTGAATGTCCTGTGGATTTGGCCTTCCCAAGGTTGGGGGTTCCATAGCCAGTTTGTGTAAGGGAGGATGGGTTCCCTGCCCCTGAGCAGAGGTTACAACACACCAAAACTTCCTCCCCCCACCTTGGCTGGGGGGGAAATCTGTGCAAACCTGCTCCCAACAAATGGGTCAGTGGGCTACCATGACAGCTATAGCTGGTCTGTGGCTGCACAGAAAATTAGGCCATAACAGATACCAACTCAACCAGCCTAGCTCCTTAGAGAATAAGGAGTAAATTTAAGTTGATAGGCTGAATTCAAGTTCAAACAAAGGGACCCCAGCCAATCCCTTTGAACCAGGAATGCACCCACATCCCTGGCCAGTGAGCTGGGCAGAGTTAAGACCTTTGACCAATAAGAAACAGGAAATTCAAAGCCCTCACAAAGAGGGCATACATCAATAAAGTCTGGCTGTTGCTGCATGAACCTCCCTGTGTTCCAAATGTCACATTTCTGTCTCCAGCATCAGTGACAGGCTAAGGCCTCCCTCACCCCCCCAAAGCAAGCCCAAGATGACTCTTAGCACAGCTGCTGGGTTTGACTCACATTCTTTTCCTTGTTTACTTGCTTGTTTCAGGTGATTGAAGAATGAGTTTTCACTTTATTTAATCTCAGCACTTTGACTTTCAGTCCAAAGTCCCAGTCAGCTGTCTTCAGGGAGGCTTCTTTGGTTGTAGCTTCTTTATACAGTTTTTGTTATAATGGGCAAAACTTTATATCAATGTTTGAGGCATGAACTATTTCAGACTCTGACAGATGTGGACAGTATAAGCACACGTGTAACAAGTTCAATTTCACTGTCCAGTTGCTCCGACTACTCCAGTGTGTGAGGTACCCAGCTCCGCAATGACAGGAACAGTCGTGCAGATGAGTTGTAAGGAAACTGAGGGCTCCCCTCCATCTGAGTACCAGTGGTACAAGAATGGTGTTGCCTTGCTGGAGAAGAAAGGAACAGGCAGTGCCAGAGCAGCAAACATAACTTACACCATGAATAAAAAGTCTGGCACTCTGGTAAGTGTAATAACCAACTCTGTCATAGACAGCCATCAAGGATACCAAATTTACTGTTCAGTGAAATGATGCACAGGGGTCTAAATCCAAAAATTCACAAGGTCTTTGTTGGAGGTCAATGTCATTCTGAAATGTGCTGAGAAATGTAGAAGGCAGTTTCTGCCTCAAACCAGTGACAAGCTATAGACATTGAATGATGCACACAAACTGGATGAGGCGCAAGGCTGCAGCAGTGATAACTGAGAATCTAGAAATACATGACAAATTTTACCTTGTCAGTTGGTAAACTAGTGCCAGGTGAGAATGAGGTTTTGGTATGGCAATAGAGATATATTTGACAGAACCTTGAAATTTGGAATAGTAGCTTCATACACTTCAAGGGCAGTGCAGCACTCAGAGCAGTACAGAATCTCTGCAATCCAGTGCCATTTACAAGTTCCCATCCAGGACCTGTGAAGTCAGGGGGAATGAGTTGGGACTGTAAGTAAGCTTAGTTCTTCATTTTAGTTGTAGTTTGTTTTGTGGGTTGTGGTGTTGGGTTTTATTTTCCTTCAGAGCTGGCTGTCTCTCTCATTCTTCCCCCGTTAGCTGATCCTTCAAAAGAGCTTGATGCTACTTAGGGAGCTGAGATTTTTCAGAAGTAAAGAGCTGTTCTAAGAACACTACTCTTGTGCAAAATCAAACATGGAAACTGAAGTATGACTAAGAAGTATCACAGAAATCAGGAACTCAAACTTACTAATCACTTCTGAAAACATTGAAGTATGGCATACATTAAAAAGAAACAGTTAACAAGTCTAATAATTAAGAAAATAGAAATACTGGAATTGACGTGAGGTCAGTTTCTATCCATCTCTTTGTTACAGATCAACTGAGAGCTTTAGAAAAGCCCTGCCTTAGGCTTAGATTTTTTGCAGCAGCTGTATTTAGGTGACCTGCACCTAAATCGCTCTGGCTTACAAATTTTTAAGAGTGGACAGTTAGGTCTATTATAAAATGAGTTACTGATTGAATTGGCAGAAAGTAACAGACAAGAGGCCTTAAACAGTTATTTATTACACAATGTAAAATATAAGAACTACTAGTAGATTACATAAAAGAGTGCATGACGTTAAGGTACCTATATTACAGCTGGCAAGGAAACAGTATAGGTTAGGAGTCAATGTGACTTACCACCGAATTGCTGACAGCCTACACAGAGTCCTTACACTCAGCCCCCAGAAGAGGAACCACAAAGTAGGGTCCTGACTTTGGGAGGGAGACCCCAAACATTTCCAGAGAATGTGCCAAAGATTTCTCCTTTGTGAAAATATGGTGTAGCTTTCGTAATTTGTAAAGTGAAGTGTATGTCAGTCAGAAATTCCAGCTTGTCTTTCCATATCTGCTTCCACAGCAAGATGTTCACTGTCAGCTGAAAGCATCAATTCCATGGTGATGAAATAATTCACTACAAGATAAACTGTCCTTACTGAGTTACTTCACCAAGGCTCCTGTGAGGCTCATGTGAGAGCAAGATGCTCTGAGTTATTGCACCAACTAACAAGCAAGAGATAAGCTCTTCTGTGGTGGGGCGAGATGTCCTGCTACACTCTCATTTTCATTTCATTTTCATTTTTATAGTAGTAGTATTTGATAAATAGTATTGTTTAGCATTTCTCTGTTAGAAGAAGATGAAGTGCATTTTTGGAGGGTTGAGAACCACCCAAACAACTCTTTACTTCTGAAAAATTTCAAAGTTGACAATGCATCGTAAGTAGTATGTGTCAAGTTTTTTGAAGGATCAGTTAATGGGGTTGTTGTTTTGATAAAATGAAGAAACTCTTTGATTTCAGCTATTCTGAAATTGGAGCATGTCTAAAAAAGTGGATATTATTGGAAAGTTCTGGTCCACTGAAAAGTAACTTCCTTGTAGATACACTCCACTGAGTTAAATGTCCATCTAAAGGAACCTCTTAGGCAACAAGCAGAAGTTGAAGGACCAGGGAATGTGACTAGGAAGCTGTTACAAGGTTGAAATGGACCAGAATTTCTTACTTGCCTTCAGGGTTTTTTGGGTTTCGTTTTTGGGTTTCATTTTTGGGTTTCATTTCAAACAAACAAATCTACATTGACATGTGAAAATTTCTATCTTACAGGATTTTTTCCCCTGTTCTGATAATGGTTTTGGACTCTTTCTTAACAGCTGTTTAATACAGTTACAAAGAATGACACTGGAGAGTATTTTTGTGAAGCCTCCAATGGGATTGGATTATCTCAGAAATGCTCAGTGAAGCGAATGCAAGTTGGTAAGTGTTAAAGAAAATAATGGTGGAAAACAGTCTTGCAGTAGGACTTATGTAATTGCAAGGTACAACTAGGAATCTAAGACCAGATTGAATTAAATATTTTTATTTGATAATGGCATTTGGGGGGAGGAGAAATAATAAGTTCCTTATCACAGTAATTAGCTTTTAGATTGCTAAACACTGAATTCACAGAAAATCATCAGCCATATGAGAACTTTAATATTTCCAAATGCTTTTGTGGAAGAGTGTGGCACACAGAAGAGTGTGCCAGTCCACTGGGGTGTTTTCTTCACATAAAGCTTCCCTTTTGGGATTCATTCATGGGAAATCTTAATGTAACAGTCTGTAATAACTCAAAATGTGTGAGGGTTTGAGGTGTTTTTTTGTTTTTTTTTTTTGCAAAATATACAACTGGTTCTTGCAGATATCATAGGAAAGCAAATGGTAACAAATTCTAACAACTGCAGGGAAGATCCTGTCCAAGTGTTCCATAAAGCACCACATGGAACTGCAAAGTTCCATATGGTGCTTTCATGGAACTTAGCTGAAAATCAGTGTGTCATGGGTTTTAATGCATTCTTGGTGGATTATGAGCAAATGTACCTCACGCTACTGAGATAGAATCACTTTGTGAAAATATTGCTGTCAGCCTAAATTGTACAAACATTTGTTAGGTTTTGGGGTAAAAATCTCAACCATATATTGAAATATGCCTAAAGTTGGGATCCAAATAATTTGAAACATAACAAAAACCTATGAAAATGTTTCTGCTTCTTGATAATTTTGGTTTTCCTAAAATGAATGATAGTCGGAAGCTCTTAGTGAGTGTATCAGGATATAGGCGTGGTCTTTGTCATGGTTGAAGTCAAGCCATCGCCTTCAAAATAAAAATGGCCAGATATTTCAGTGGCCTGGTGTAGAGTTTAACTTCAGGCAACTCAGCTTTATTGTGTTGTATTTTTAAAGCCTTACTATTTAAAAATGTAAAAATCACTGCATTTCAAAAAACTCATTTGAAGAGTTCTTCAGAAGTGGAACTCAATTGCCATCAGCTGTTTCAGTTGTGTTAAGCAAATTAAGTATGAAAAAAATTGCTTTAACACTTACAAAATTTCAAGATGTTTTTCCTCAGAGACATATGACTTGGGTAATAGTTATCTGGGGTAGATATGATAAGGAATATGTATCCCTTGGTCCTTCTTATTCTTTCCTTACTTTTGACCCAAACTAAGCAACTGATGTGTACCAAGCACTTGTGCTAAAGTGGCTGTGGCACATTAGTGCTTTTTTACTGCTTAAATACATCTAACTGTGACTAATTAACTTAGGCATATTGGGCCAAAGCCCACCTACAGATACAAAAAATGCCTGTGGTAATTAGGGAAAAATCCAGCCAGTGGAAATTTTTACAATTTAGAACATAGGACTTCTGTTTTATAATTACAGATGACCTTAATGTAAGCGGTATCATTGTGGCTGTAGTAATTGTGGCTCTGGTGATGGTGCTGTGTGGCCTTGGAGTATTCTATGCCCAAAAAAAGGGCTACTTTGCGAGTAAGTAAAATAAAATCACTACTTCCTTGAGTCAAAAAAATGTCTTCATTTAGCAATGTTTCCATGACACTCTCTCTTGCCTAGAGAGGCTGTGGGTGCCCCATCCCTAGAAGTGTTCAAGGACAGGTTGGAGGGAGTCCTGACCAACTGGATCTAGTGGAAGGTGTCCCTGCTTATGGCAGGGAGTTGGAACCAGATGATCTTTAAGGTCCCTTCCTACCCAAACCATTCCACGATTTTATGAATCTGATGATTCCCTCCTTTCCATGAAGGTTCTAGCTCCGTGGTACTAAAGCTGGAGAGCATTACAACAGCAATTTTTTGTGCAGACATTTTTATTCTGCCAACATCTACTGCAAAAGATACTTTGAAAATGACGTGGAGATGTCTGTGCAGTTGCTTAAGGCTACCAAACAACGACCTAGGGAAAGCAACAAGCCTGACTCTGGTTCTTGGAACCCCTCCACCCTAGTTTTGATAAGGAATGCTTAAGAAAGGCAAAATAATATTAAACCTGTTTTAGTCAACAGTGCCTGACCAACTACGTTCTCATGAAAGGGAAACTAAATCAAAGGAAACTAAATCTTCTTCCTCTGGGTCATGGAAAAAGTTTGCTTTTAGGGATTGCTGAATAAAACTTGACATCCAACAACCCTCTCTGTAGCCTTTACTTTGGTACCTATAGGCTTGAGCACAGCAACAATAGATGCCAAACATTGAGTCCGAAAAGTCAGCTGCCTAAAATTACCAGAGGCTACAGAGCTGCTCGTTAGAGTTCACTTGGAGCTTTATTTACCCTTGAAACTTAATCTTTCTTCTGCCTAAACTCACTACACCAAAAGAGACATTTGGTTCAGAAGCTCCTTCTAGAAACTGAAGAGCTGAATATTCTAGGAATAACTATTTCAAAGAACTTTAAAACAGTTAAGGAAAACTGTTTTTGTGCTAATTCTTTTTTTTTTCCTTTCTTTTTCAGAAGAAAGTTCTTCCCAGTAAGTATGCAAGTAGTACATAAATCACTGCAAACCTCATTTACATTTCAGATGATTTAATAACTATAATGATTTTTACAGCCTTTCTAATGTGATTTTTGTGCAATAGCTTTCTTGACGCTGAGATAAACCTGATCCTACACACTAGCTGGTTTCCTTAATAGAAACCAGTGTGCTAGTCAGAAAGTGAATCATTACATTACTGTGGTAAATACACAGAGATGTGTCTTTTTACACAGTTACAGCTTACACTTCTAACTCAGCTATTCATGTGTCTCCTCTTCAAACTAGACAAAAGACAATCAGAACCAAATTGAACTGCTCTCATATCTACCAGTTATTTCAGGAAGTGTTTTGTAAAAATGTAACTGGTAGAAATTTTCTGACAGTGCCTGTTCTATTCCTTTGATGTGGATTTATTTCACTAAAATTTCTTAGTAGCAAGTCAGAAATCCCCAAGCTATTTTACTTCTGGCCATGAGCTAGACAAAAAGTGTAGCTGGAAGACTTGGAAAGACAAGCTAGAGAAGCTATGTGACAGTGGTTTATGAGATGACTGATATCTAAAACCATTCAATGGATTTGTTATTTTTCTAAGTTTTTTTTAAGAGGAGGGGAAAAAATCCCTGAGGATTGCTGGAAATCTGGAAAAATGCATTTATATATAAGGCTCCCAAAGGGGTAAACCCAACACCAGAAAAGTCACTTTTTAACCTGTATTCCTTTCCTGCTCTGTTAACAGAAAGAAGACAAACTATCAATCTACAAGTGAAAAGGCAAGTCTTTTGTGTTCCCTAATGTGTTTGAAAAGCTTTAGATATCTTCAAAGTTCCTTAGACCTGTAATGTCTTTCCACATGTACACAAACTCCTCACTCCTGCTGTGCCCGTACCCGGTGACATTTTATCTGCATTTACAGCTTCCTATTGCACGGTCTTCAGTGCAACACAGCTGCAGCACTTTGCTCCATACTTTACATCTTCTTGTACATATTGATTAACTAACTGAGACGCAGTCCAAGACAGCAGTAAGAGAAAGATTGGGCCCTAACTCTTCTAAGAATAATGTGGTCAAAAGACTAGACTAATTATGGAAGCTGAATTTACTACTTCCACCTCCCCTTCCTTGAGTCAGCTCAAAGGGCTTTAAATACATCTACATTGTTCCAGCTTTTCAGATTGGTGCAAAAGGAATAGAGTTCTAAGTAAAATTTCAACTAGGAGTGACTTACTATCACTACCTAGAGTTTAAGAACAAGAGTTAAAGTAACATGAGTAATACTGATGTAACCTTAAAAGATCCCTGAACATCACTCATTTTCTTAATCAAAACAGAACATACTACATTGCATAAGCTTAATCCTTGACCTAGTATGTATAGAAGAAACTTCCTGAAACCAACTGTTTGCTCTGAGAAAGACAAAGCTCTGAAGAGCTATGGTATCTGTTTATCATTGTTAATGCACTTAAAAATCAGATGCTCTGAACACAGCTGTTTGATACCTGTATTTATGAATAGGTTGCTACTTCTGTGTAGAGTGCATTTTGTTGACCTCCCGTCTCAGAAAATAACATTTACTAACAGTACATCAGACACCTTTCTTGTCAAGCTCAGTGCCTTAGTTTCTTCTGAAATGTACACTAAATATTAACCTGCTTAAAATCTTTGAACTATTATTTATTGTAACCTTGTTTGTTTCATTTAGGATTTCAAGCATACCAAGTCCTTTGTTATTTAGAAGATTTCGGCCTCTGTGAGGGACATCAAATTACTACTTGTTATACAAAAGTATCAATGTCCTGGTTTCAGCCGGGATAATTTTCTTCATAGTAGCTGTGTTTTGGATTTAATATGAGGATAAAGTTGATAACACACTGATGTTTTAGTTGCTGCTGAGTAGTGCTTACTCCAAGCCAAGGAGTCCTCAGATTCCCATGGTCTTCCAGTGCGGAGGTGCAAAAGAAGCGGGGACAGGGCACAGCTGGGACAGCTGATCTGAGTTGTCCAAAGGGACATGCATAGAATCACAGAATCATCAAATAAGCTGAGTTGGAAGAGACCCATCAGGATCATGAAGTCCAGCTCCGGGCCTGCACAGGACACCCGAGAATCACACCATGTGCTTGTCATGTCATCCAAACATTTCTGGAACTCAAACAGGCTTGGTGCTTGGTGACTGCTTCCACGCCAGAACATCACTCCAAGTATTTAAACTGGGGAAGTTGGCCAGGAGGAGCCAACAGCTGCTGGGGGACAGGCAGTGGGTGGTGAGAAACTGTTGTGCATCACTTGCCTTTCTTGGGCTTTATTCCTCTCCTTTTCACTACATTGTTTTTATTATAGTTAGTATTATTAGTATCTTATTTTACTTTGTTTCAATTATTAAACTGTTGTTTTCTCAACCCACCAGTTTTAATTTTTTTTTCCCCAGTTCTCCCACTGGGCTGGGGTGGGGACAATGAGCAAGCAGCCACATGGGACTGAGCTCCTGGCTGCGCTGCTGGCAGTTTTTTGGCACCCAATGTGGGACTCAAAATGTTGAGATAAAACCTGATCTGACTAGAGCATGTTAAAACAAGTTTGTTATAAGCCTTCATTGTATTGGTTTAATAGTTGTTGGTCACCATATTGATTCATTTGCTCTAGGCCTGGGCTAAGGTTATCACTGTGGTGGTGTTCTGTGTTGAACTGGCTTGTGAAATGATAGAATGACATGAGCCTGTCTGGTGTGTGTCCTCTCTGTCCTTTGGGAGCCCTCTGCTGTAAACTATCCACAGTTACATCTACTGCCTTTTACCCTCAGAGAGCCAACCCATGGGAAAACCACCTTCCTTCCCTCCAGGATGATTACAAAAGCATTTGAGAATTTTAAAGACTTTGCATATCCTGTGACTACCCTTGAAACCAACCCAGTCCTTTTGGTAACAATCGGGACGTTGTTGCGTACGGTTCAGGCCTTCTTTAGGGTTAGGAAATGATCTGTGGCAACTGAAACACCACTGATATGTACTGTACCTACACAAACTTCAGTAATAGGCCAGCAAGAGACAACCACTCAATTCTTATTCCTGAGTGAGCTGCAGGATATACATAAATATTTCAGCTGTTGTCCTGATGAGCATACTACCACCTAGTTTTCCAATGCTTGGATAATAGGACTAATGGATTGGAATTAGAGGGTAGGAATCACTTTCTAAGAAAGCAAGCACTGACAAGGTGATTGCAAGAGAGACACAAGTCCCCAGCCTCTCGAAGCGACTCCTGTCAAGCCTGAAGGAAAGGCATCCTTACAAGAATGATACTACATGTCACCATGCAAGTGGAAAGATATCCAATACTTGAGGGAATTAGCCATGCTAGAGATTTATTTTGACCTGGACAAGGTTCCCCACAGATCCAGACCAATTCCTCTGCACATGACCCATGAGGTGGAAGTTTGTAGAGAGTACCAAGAGTACACACCAACCCACTGGCAATGTTAATCTGAAAAGACATCACACCACCATTTGTGGATACAGTGGCTTGCCATCTCTGGGAATTTGAAAACAACCTCTCTTCCTCTCTCATCTGTGGAGAAACTATCAGATAAACTGTCCCAGGAGACTCAGCAGTTCAAAGAGGTTATGTTCTATTGCTCACCTTTACAGACCCATGCTAATGACAGTAAGCGTTGGCCCAAGAGGGAGGATATGGAAGCTACATGCCATGGGATACCCTGTGGGTTTAGCTGAGAGACCACAGAGAAGGCATGAAGAATTGGGATGGGAGACCTATCGTGATCCTAGAGACATGAATTGTAAGGAAAACAATCCCAAATGGGGGTTCTTCCAGGAAAGCTGCTACTCTCATGTCCAGTGGATGGTTTCCTAGGCAGAGTGGAAGGGCTGAATTTGCTCCTGATCCTGTGGAAAGAAATTCTAATCCATTTCTTCAAAAAGTAAGGTAAGATGTGTATTTTTTTGAAAATTCATGTTCCAAACTAGTCTGATTGTAGGCCCTTTTTATCAAGTAATTCAGGAGAAGAATGATTTCACACGGACCCTGAGCAACACCTTTTCAACAGAATAAACTAGAAATACTTGGAAAACACTCACAGATGCTTGGGCCAAGGAACATGGCATTTAGTGGGTATATTGTATCATCAACCAGCTGAGAAAACCACATGATCCAATGGACTGTTAGACTACACTGAGAGCAATGGCCAGGGGGAACCTTCAAACATTGGGATGCACATTGGCAAAGGCCACCTGGTGAGTCAGCACTAGAATATCTGCCAAGTGGGCTGGCCCTGCCCAATCCAAACTTTTACTGTAGAAGAGAATAAAGTTCCTGTAGTGCATATAAAAACTGTGCTTGGAAGACAGTCTGGGTTGTTCCTGCCTTGGGCAAAGGCAAACTCATCTGTGGGATTGTTTTTGCTCAAGGATTTGGGCACACTTGTTAAGACAGGAGGATGGGCAAGTCTGGTTTGTGCATTGATTTCATTGAATAGCCAGTGCATTGTGTGATGCACAATTGCTGTGAAATGCTGTGTATTAGCACTTCTACATCAGCTGCCTGCCCATGATTGTACTGGGCACCTCATGCTTCGGGGATCTGAACCCAGTTCCCCTTCAACTGCTATATTAAGAATGAACTTTGATGTAACTGGACAAGCAGAGCAGTGACAGAATCAGAACTGGCTTCAACATGCAAAAATCCAACACCAGACACCCTTTTTCCTGCCCTGAAAGACTCTTAATGACATTCACAAGTCATGACTGTATAAGCCAAAAATCATGGACTGAATGAATTCAATAGACTTCTACAGGGATTGTCTATAGGTTAAGAAAATGGTATCTGTGTGTGCATCTATAAAAAGACAGGAAAGGTGCTGGTATATCAGGAAGTGTGGGATCCGGCATGATAAATGGGTATGGAGTAAGCAGCTGATACTTTTCTGTTTCAGCTGGGAGTTAATTTTCTTCCTAGTAGCTGGTACAGAGCTGTTTTTTTTAATTAGTATTAGAATAACGTCAATAACAGAATAATGCTTCAGTTGTTGCTCAGCAGTACTTACCCTGAGTCAAAGACTTTTCAGTGTCTGATGCTCCGCCAGTGAGAAGGTGCTCAAGCCACAAGGGAACAGGGCCAGGAGCCTGGCCTGAACTGGGCAAAGGGATATAACATCATGCCCAGTATTTAAACTGGGGGGAAGTTGGCTGGAAGGGGCCATTTGCTGCTGGGGAACAGACTGGGCATCAGTCAGTGAGTGGTGAGGAGCACTTGTGCTCTGCATCACTTGTGCTTCTCAGGTTTTCTCTTTCTCTCTTTTTCCCCTATTATTACTTTGGTTCAATTATTTAAGTGCTTTATCTCAACCCATGAATTTTGTTTCTAATTCCCTCCCCTAGAGTAGAGGGAAGGGACAGGGAGTGAGCCAGAGGCTATGGGATTCTTAGTTGCTGGCTGGGGTTAAACCACGACATCAAGGGATCTTTTGGCCTCTGCTCTGTAAATATTGTTTCCATGTCTTACATGCTGAAAATAGAAACTGCCAATATTTAGTCAACCCAGCTGTGATGGCATTTCAAAAAAAAACAACCCCCAAATAAACTTAGACAAATTAACTGGTATATTCAATTTAGTTCTGTGTGAAAGCTTATCATTTTGTTCATATGTACATGCAGCAATACAAGATTAATTCTTGCAGCTTGGAGCAATCTATTCAAATAACTTTCATAGGTGATCTCACTACTTGTGTCTCAACCATTGTCAAAGGCTCAATTTCTCCTGCAATTCTGATTTACTATGATTTAAGAGATGATTTTGGCAAATCTGATACAATTTCAAAGCATGTAGCAGTAAACTCTCTATGCTGACAAAATAAATCTTCCTGTGATAAAAGCTCAAGCAGTGTTTTAGTGTTTAATGTGGAAGTCTCTCTCTCTGTAGACTGCGTATGTAGTTTCATTCTGAAGAAAAATCATGTCAATACAATTCAAACTGTAGTATGAAGACCCTGTCAAAGTGTTTATGTAGTTTCTCAGATATAATTGTTATAAATAAATAGCTCCTCAGAAGCTAGAAGAAGTGTTTGTGTCAATAGTTCAGTTGCAGAAATTCACACCTTACAACCTCACTAGCAGATTTCCTTTTCTTCTAGAAGATTACCTTCATCACTTTTGTGTTCATTGATGCAGTGCAGAATTAGGGCTTTTGTGCCTATACTTTTGACTGTGCACCTCCATCACTACTGTAGGGCTTTGCTACAGACTTAAGGTTCATGGAGAATTTTTTTCTGCAGAAGCTTTTTTGATAAACTCAACAGAACAAATAGGTCCTTCCTGGTGTATCATTACAAGTGTTATAATATCTAAGCATTAAAACAGCACACAAAGGAGTTTTGCAGTTAACACTGAGCAGCACTACTCAGCTGCCTTTGTCATGTAAGACCTGATGATCACAGCTAGCCACACTCACCATGCAATTAAGAGCTTCTTCACACCACTGAAATCAAACTGAAGTACTACATTTATTAAATTACAATCGGTGCCATGTTCAGCAACTCCATGGTTGTGCATTGCTGTTTGGTGTACAAACTGCAGAGATCACTTTGGAGTCTCCTCAAACTTGGGCTCTACAGGAGGAATGGGAGAGAGAAAATTTCTATTAGTCTCCTTTTTTTCCATCTTCAAACACCACAATTAATTTGTAATTCAAAGAAAACTAACCATTAGATTGGCAAGCTAAGGCAGTGCATTGCAGTCGACACCTCCACTGACTGATTAAATGTGGGCAGCAGTAAACAGTAAGCAGGCTGGAGACAGGTCTTTTTCACCTTGCAGGGGTTATGTATAAAGTCTAAGCCTCAGTAATATTCTGCCTAAACAGCTTTTAGTGACACCTGGCATAGGGGAGAAGACAGCAGAGAAACTGAAGAAGTCAACCAGAACATTACTGGACAAGTATTTCCCATAGCTCTAAGAACAAGAAATCTCTTTTCTCCCTTTCATTAGTGTATCATCAGTGTGTCTTAACAGAGAGGAGCACACAATTTCAACTCAGCAAGATACTCTCAGTGCAAACACTGACCAAGGAGTTCTTGATGTTCTTCAAAATACAGGCTCACCAAAGTTAGGGCTTTGGGCACTTGGGCTCCTAATGCCTGCTGTCTTTAATATGAAGTCTGAGAGACAAGGGTCAGCTTATAGTAAGCATCCCTAAGGTAAATAAATTGATGTTCCAACTCATATAATTACTCATATTAATTACAATTTGAAACCTAATTGAAATTAGATCAAGGATAGGCAACAGTGGCAAAAGAACAGTCATGTTGTGTCTGTGCTTTGCTCTGTTCCTATGGTCACACAAATTCTTTTTCCTTACAAAAACAAGTAAAATTTTAATATGCATAGTTGCACATATGACACAGAAATAAAACTGAATGTAGTGAAACTACATCCCTAAAATTGTGGAAAAATGAAACAGAAAAACCTTAGATCCTACTTTACAGGTACTCTTGTTTTATCTGTACCAGTAACAACCTTACACCAACTTTACCCAACTGAAATACTACCAAAACCCAAAATATTTTCAGGTGTGTTCCAAGCCTAATTTAGAAATCCCAGACAGTCTGACCAGAACTACAAGCTGCTCACTATGGTTGCTTGGCCTTGGCTGGCTGCCAGATCACCACCAAGCCTCATGCTGTCTGTCTTTTCCCTTCCACACTAAAATAAACTTAGAGCAGTTAAACAGAAGTCATATCCAAATAGCTGAAGAAAAAGGTTTAATATAATTTAGCCACAAAATAGTCATAAATAAGGAAGTTAAGTCCTATGTTAATTTTCTGAAATCAGTGGCTTTACAGAGGAGCTTACAAAATCAAGAAAGTCACAGTTTGGATGATGTTAAGACTAACTGATATTCACATTATATTCTGCTGATCTTTTTGGCAAGATGAGAAAAACATAGACCCTAGGCTATTTCTATTTGAGCTCTTTCTTTAGGTTGTCTGAAGGACAATTAAGGTAGCCTGATGTGACTGCAAGTTTTGTAAATCATTAGTATAATGAGGACCACATGTCTGCTAGAAAAGGCAAATAATCAAAACAGGAGTCACACGGAAACAGATGTGAACTGTGCAAAAGCATAAGATTCCCAGAGGGCATTTTACACAATATTATTGGTACAAATATAAACTAAAGGGAAATTTAAGAAACCCGTGTCTCTACTTGCAATTAGAATTCAGTAAGATTGTTAACTTACCCTCAAACTTAAATTCTGGAAATTTGGTGAGATCTCCCTCACCATACGCCCGTTGGAGTCTTGCAAGGGATTCATTCATATCTTTTTGAAACTCAGGTCCTGCATCAACAGGCCCTCCAGCTTGCCTAATAAACATTAAAAGTTGTGATTAACAACTCAGTTCTAATATTTCACATAGAAAATTCTGTGTTTTCAAGCCCATTTATAAATTAAAACCTTTCTAACAGCCAGTCAAAGGAAATAATTTAAAATATTTCCAAAGCTCAATATATGACACCTTAGGGCCTCCTTACCTTACACACAAACAAGATTCTCAAGGTAAAGGTTTTCTGCTGTCAGTGATGAAAATCCAAGCCTTTTGAGACAAGAGGTGGTCTTATGAGGCCAAAAAAACACTGATGAATATGGAGGCTCTCCTGGCTTCTAGTTTTGTATGCTCCAGGTGTGAATTCCTAACAAAACTGTGATTTGCACCTCTTCTGTCTCTGAACTAGTTATCTCAGTTAGTAAAGCTTAACTGTTCTTGCCAAGAAAATGCATTTTGAATGCTAAAGAAGCAAAATTCCCCTCCACAACAGGAGCCTCTTGGCATTCAAGCATCAGATAACTCAAATAGTAACTCCTTAGATTGCCAGCACTCAGTTGTACCAGCACAGGATCCATGATTAGAATTGGTAAAACCACCAAATATCTCCCTCCCTACACAGATGGGTTTGTAGGTAGGGATAGTCACATCTTCTCCCAGTAGAGCTAAGAAGCATCTTATTCCTTCCCAGGAATACTTCCCAAGAATAAATTACAAATTACAAATTTATTGCCAAGAATAAATGACTGCTGACCAGGAAACAAAAACTACAGTAATTACAGAATTACTATAGTTTTTGTTTCCTGGTCAGCAGTTCATCCAAACATTACAAGAATTTAAGATTCCATTTGAAGGAACTGCTTATTAACTTAAGCAGTTAAGTAAATGGACCATCCTGATAATTCCATTAATTCTTAATTGGTTTTGGAGGCTATTTCCATTCAGCTCTGGAAACAAGACTACAGAATAACTGTTTTCCCCAGCCAAAAAAAAAAAAAAAACCAACCAAAAGAAAACGTTTGTTTAGCTTTCCCCCCCCCTGTTTATAGAGCATGTAGACGGGTAAAAATTAACATACCAGTACATTTTACGCAGTGTGCAAGAGGCTCTAACTGTGTGGCTTAACTGCCCAAGAAGAATGGCATCAGATTTTTTCTTTTTCAAGGGAAAAAAATTGCTATTTTCTATTACATATGCAAGAACAACCTTTCCCACTAGCGAAACCGTGAGTGTTGCAGAAAAACACACCTTAAATATTTACAGACCAGCCTACAGAAGTATCAAACTGTGAAAAATCAAACACTTCAGATCTGATGTTTTTATGTAAAAATCAACACATTTTCCCCTTAAGACAATTTCCTTTACTTACTTGCTCTTCGTGTTGTACTCTCTGATCTTGTCCACGAAGAGCTTCTGGACGGGGTCGAGCTCTTTTGCCTTGTTGAAGACAATCGCAGAGAGCCCAATGTTCCTGCGCAGGTGAACGGACACAGCGGAGTGGAAAAGGGAGGAAAGCCGCAAGATCTGCCGCAGGATCATGATGGCACTACTACTTTAACCATTAATAAAACACGAAAGGAGGAATAAAAAAATTAGTCACTGCGATATAACAAATGCATTAAAAAAGCAGGGAAAAAATAGCTTGGAGCTAAAACCAGAAAAGTATTTTTAAAATATGTACTTTAAGATACTATTAAGATAAATGCATAAGAAGAAGGAAAAATGTACTTTGGAGCTGAGCTTTAAAGCTCAATACCTCAAAGAGAGGTACTCAAAGGTTATTTAAAACAGCATGGGGGGGAGGGGAAATTCCAGCAAGCACTGAACCCGAGGGCACCGTGATCCCATGGCTGCAGCTCCGCGACCCGTTCGGTACCGCGGTTCGGTACGGAACCGCGACAGAACAACCCAGACAAACCGTCAATTCTGCTCTTCGCGTTGTTTAAGAAGAGAAAAAGGCGACACTTCCAACCCCAGAGTCACCTTGGCGGAGCCGCTGCCTCCGCTCGGCCCCGCCGCCCTCGCAGTGCGCGCCGGGAGCCACCACCCCCCCTCCCCCGCCCCTTCCACCGCACACCCGGGGCTGCCCCACCCGCACACACAGCCTGGCCCGGCTCAACGCCCGTGGGACCTGGCAAGGCGCGGAAAGAGCCCCGGGAGAGCCCAGCACACACCGTCCCCGCACAGAGCCGCCTCCAACTGAGGGAAAGGGGCTCAGGGCCTTCCGGAGCCGCGCGGGCTGCCGGGAGCCGTAGTTCGTGTGGGGGCGCGGCGGTGTCGCGCGTTTCCCCGCGCTGGGCCTGCGCGCCGCCCCGATTCTGGCGCAGCCCGCTCCTGGACCCGCTCCCGGAGCCGGTCCTGCACCCGGAGCTGGGGGAGTTCCCGGACGCGGACGGACGGCGGGACGTGTTGGTGCGGCGGGCGGGCGAGCGGACGGACGGACGGACGGACGGTGGCGGCGGCGGGTGAGCGCGGTCCGGCCCGTGTTTTGTTTCCGTTTCTCTCCCGGCGGCTCCGCGGCCCCATTTCCGTTTCGGGTTCAAACAACGACGCGGAGGCGCCGCGGGAAGCGGGGCCCACGGGGAGGTGGCGCCTTTGCGGCCGCGGGGAAAGGCCCTGGGATCAGGGATCGAGGGCTCCCGCCGCGGGGACCGCGAGGCCTCCCCGGCGCCTGGAAACTTATCCCCGCTTGTAAAAACCCTGTTTTGGCTGAACACGTAACAGGATGTGTGGGGTCTTGTGGCTCTCTCCTTGCAGTGGTGAGAAGCCCCTCGAGTGATGTGTCCAGTTCTGGGCCACTCTTTCCGAGAAGGACATTAGAGGGCTGGAGGGAGTCGAGAGAAAGGCAGAGGAGTTGGGAAAGGGTCTGGAGCGCAAATCTGATGAGGAGTGAGGCCCCCCAGACTCACCTCGGGAAAAAGGAGGCCCAGGGAGGACCCTGTATCTCTTTACAATTTCCAGACAAGAGGTTGCAGCCAGGTGGGCCCTGCTCCTCCGCAAACCAGTAATAAAGAGTCTTAGGCTGTGCCGGGGAAGGTTTAGGTTGGACAGTAAGAGGAATTTCTTCACTGAAGGGATGATTAGACATTGGAACAGGCAGCCCAGGGAGGTGATGGAGTCACCATCCCTGGAGATGCTAAAGGAAAGACTGGATGTGGCACTTAGTGCCATGGTCTAGTTGACATGGTGTTCAGTCACGATGATTTTGAAGGTCTTTTCCAACCTAACTGATCCCATGATCTTGTATAGTTTCCTTCCTAGTGTTTGGCCAGGTACATGCTGCAAAGCCACAGCTCCCAGTTGGGCTTTATTTTCTCACTTCAGGCTGTTGGTAGGGAAGTTAAACACATCAAATCTGGTGTGATTTTCCCCCACCCTCTTCAGTGCTCCACTATCTCCATCACAAAACTGAACTGGCTCACGATTGTAAAAGCTTATCTGTAAAGGATTGGGCTATCTGCTTTGTTACCTGCTTTGTGTTGGTACCTATAATTTGGATAATATGGATGGATAGGAACCATTTGCTGCACACACCAGAACTTCTCTGGGGCACAAATAACTCCAGGGACTGTGCTTCAGTATCAGTGGATTATATTAATCCAGAACTGGGCCCCATCTCACAATTACCTGCTGGAGTAGCAAACAATTCTACTCATAGAGTTTGTGCCCATTTCACAGTGGGCTCATTCCTTGCTTAACTCCTTGTGTTCTAGGAAAAAGATAGATCTTAAACAGAACAGGGGGACTACTTTCCTTACTGTAAAGGATACTGGAGTAGCACTGGGCTGTCACATGGGGAAAAGGCTCCGTTGACACATGCCTTCCTGGTATGTTAAGGGAGGTCAGCTTTCTTCTTGGCTAACTGGTAAGTTTTAGGGCTTGTTAGGTTGAAGAAAAAAGCAGAAACAAGCAGAAATCAGTAGGCTGAGCCTTCCAGCAATCAACCACAGGTTTTATGTTCCTTTGAACAAATGCTGCTGTTGAAGTGTTCCTGCCACATGAACCCTCCATGCAAGCCAGGCTCTTTGAGCATTCTTGTCTCTCAGCACCCTTCAGGGAAGGGGCAGGCAGTTCAGTCCCATCTGAACCTATATTCACTTTCAAACTCTGCATCATCCTGCAGAGGAACAAACTCCTAGACTTCATGTGAAATGTTCATATTGTAAGAAATGTCTTTGTGCTACTTTGGTGAAGACTGAATAATTTTCCCCTTTAGGCTTCTATGAACTTTAATGAGTTTATGTATTTATGTTATGTTGTTATTCTTTATACCCATCTCCCTTCTTTGTGTCTGTGCTCAGCAGAACCATCTTTCTTCCTCTTTGTGTGCCTGTTTGTGCACCTGCTTTTTGTGCCTGGGTTCCTCTTTCCTGTCCCTCCAGGGATCTGGAAATATAGCAAGGCCTGAGAGATTGAACCATGAGCTGCCTTTGAAGAGGGAGTGAGCAGTTACTGGTCCCGGCTGCCAGTTTGGAGTCCAATCCATAGGGACTTCTAATTAATTCTGTACTGCTGCTGTGGGCAGTAATATTTTCTCACTCTCATCACTCTGCATTTAGCTGTATTGAATAATTCCTGCCAGAAGTCTATCAAGGTGGTGAGTTCTTTCTGTAAGTTTTCACTGTTTTCTCAGTAAATAACGTATGAATATGTCAAAGAACAGAAATCCCAGTCTAACCCCTTTGTGACCTTTCTGGTAAACTCCCTTCCTCACAAAAAAGACAATTTACCTTTGTTTTGTGTTTTTAATCTGATTGCTAAAACAGAAAAGATATTCACCCCTTTTTTATCATATCAGTTTGCTTCTTTGGGAGTTTTCAGCAAGAGACATTGCTCAAATCTTGGGTTTGAAATATTTTTTTACAGTCTTGACAGATCACCTGTAACCATGTGGGTATCAGTGCATGCAGATATTTAAGCCTGTCTGCATTCTTCAGAAGTTGTGTTTCAGTCTTTCCCATTTATCATGGGAATAATACACAAGATTAAGTGATACAGGAATTGGATTCCTGGGGCTCTATTCAGTGGACACTACACTGGCCCTTCGGAGATTTTCACAGAACCAGATCTGTGAACAGGTTTTGGGTTTGCTTCTTGTGGTGAGATGTTGATAGGTGTTTTATTTACTTCCTAACCTTGGTAGTTTCTTACAGAATGAACCACATCGAGCACTTGATTTCTTGACAGCTAATCTTAAAAATAGTTTTTGAAGGAGATGATGAGTAGTTTGAATTTCTTTAGACAGTTTACATAGCAGCTGTAAAACTTAGTTAGTTGCTACTGCTTCTGAGAAGTTTTAAAGATCAATGCATATCCTTATTGTCTTGTTTTCAGTAGATACTCTTGCTAACAGTTGGTTTGGGACAGAGTAGTACCTGGGAAAGGATGATTCCAGGATGGAAATCTTGGTGACCTCTTCTATTTTGGCTATTTAAATAATAGTAATGTTTTGCTTTTTCTCCAGTGTTTTTTTTTTCTTCCACTGTACTTCTAATTAATACTTCTTTTGCTATAAATTCATGATGTTATTTATTGTAAACTGTTAATATAATTTGGCCTGGTTTTTATCATATATATTTCATAGTTATGATATATGTGCTGGTTAGTGAAAAACAGTAATACCAGACTATGTCTTTACAGACTAAGTGCTGTAATTCTTTGTTTCCCACTTATGTTCCCAAGAGGTTCCAGCGTTCTACAGGGCATGAAAACCTGCAGTGTTAGTGAGAATGTTGTCACAGAATAGCTTTTCATTTCATTACTTACATCCTGCTTTAGTTTGGGACTTCACAAGATGATACATTCATTGTGCTCATATCATCAGCTGTTCACCTATGGGAGTTATTGGTGGAAAGATGAGATAGTCAACAAACACTTTGTTGTTGACTTTATTTGCCTATGAAGGAATCATCCATCTTCTCCTTAACTGCCTTCTACAGCATTTCATGTAAAATGCTGCTCAAATTTATAAGCATCTTTCAGCCATACTAGGAAGGTAGTTTGAATTTTCAGATGTGCTTTGCTGTAGGTGGCCTGTAGCAACAACAAAAAAAATCCATGAATTTGGGTGCCTCCAAGAGATGGAGGCTCTGAGCTTTGGGCTCTGTGCAAATGTCTTTAGTCCCATGTTTGCTTCTAGAGCAATTATTTGAGAACAGGTATAATAATATATTTTGTGAAATATGTATTAGGTTTTGGGTTTCTTTTTTGGCTTTAAAAGGCTGCTCTGGTATTTGATTTTAAAAATGTGTGATAGGACACAAAATACTGTCTAGTCTTTTTGGTCTGAGACTTACACAAAAAATTCTTCTCTGTTCATAGCTCTGTTCTTAAGACATTGCAGCCATGACTAAGAGAGAGGCAGAGGAGCTGATAGAAATTGAGATTGATGGAACTGAGAAACAGGAATGCACTGAAGAAAGGTATGTATGGTCTTTGCTTTTTGGGATCCTTAGGCAGCAGTTAATTGACTAATTAGTTTTTCTGTTTCTTGTCTAATTAAATGGTGATTTTCCAGAAGTTGAGATGTAGCCGCTATAGGAAATCAGTATAGTGCTGTCATATTCCTCAGTCTTAATTATCTAAATCCCAAACTGTTTTGTTTATCTCTGGCTATGTTATTAGTACTTTACTTTTCCTATTTTCATGTTTCTAGTAGTATGTCTGTGTGTGTGCTGCAAACCTTTCAGCTTCAGTGGATCCTTCTGTAATTGAGATGGACCTTTCTACATCTCCAGTCCTTTGCTTTACTGTTATACAGGATTTGTACAGGATGATTTGTTTTTAACAGAGCAGAAATGATGCTCGGTATCTACTGTACTATTGTTAGGGCCATTGAAACTGTAATACTGAAGTAGGATACCCTCTGAATTAATTACCTCAACCTGGATTTCTAGTTTTGTATGCTTCCTTTCTAATTTTCACTACTGTGTTTGGAAGCTCAGAACATCAGTTAATGTGTAGGATAGTGCTACATTCCAATCTAAGCACAGAAGAGCAAAGAAAACTAATTCTCTCAGAATAAAACAGATCAAACACAGAAGGGTATGAAATATAACCCAAAACTTAATTAAAACCAAATGAGGTTAGATGTTGATACAAAAAAAAAATGATACATTTTATTTAATACTAGAAAGAAAAGAAAGAAAAGAAGCAATAGAGGTGGGAGGTGGGGTCAGGGAAAGTGACAAATATTAAGTGGAAGCATATCACCCTTCCAAGGGTCCCAGTGATATCTTGTTGCTTCCCTCCATCTGGTCTCCTTGGTGGTGAGGGTCCCTGCTGAAAAGTAGAGAATCCCATGGATTAATAGACATTTGGGCAGGTGGGAACACACAGGTACCTCCTGGCAGGGGGGCAAGTTTGACATTGTCCCTTGCAAGACTGCAGATCTGTTGGATCATGTAGGATCACACACAGTGCAGGGTCTGGGGACCCCTTTGGTGGGGGGCCTTTGATGAGCCATGACACCCCCTCAGTTGTCCCTCACACAGATGTGGCCTTCCAGGGGTGGGAGGCCCCACAGCTGGGCCAGTCTGCCTGGTGGAGGATGGGTGTTCACTGCATCTGGCCAGAGGCCATGCCACGCACCCAAAACCTCTCCTCCTTCCCTGCCTTGGTGTAGGGATCTGTGGGAGCCTGGCAACAGAAAAACCTGGGGCTGTGGCCTCCACCCCAAAGGTGCTGGGCTTAATCCTTTTGTGGTAGATAAGTAATGCAATGGTTGGCTCTCACAATCAAAAGGCAAATATTATATATATGTTAAGAGAAGTTTTATAGTTATGTTTTACTCCCCCTTGCATTATTATCATGGGACTTTTGGGAGGGTCAGCTTGTTACTGTGGTGACACCTGACCTCCAGTCAAGATGTAAAGAAGTTAACTCCACCACTGGACAGTGAAAAAGCAGTCAATGGACAGAGCTTTGGGAAGGGCTAAAGGGTTAAAAGGCGAAACATCCATTGTGTAGATGAGTCCATAGCAGGAAAAATCCTGGTTCTGTAATATTTTCTCTATTCAGTCTTCTGTTGTATTTCTGATAAGGTTTTAATATACCTTTCAAAATTTTAGAAGTGAGTATCATTTATCACAGTCTTGTGAATGTGTTCTTTCCCCCAGCCCAGACTTAGGTCACTTTATCTTATCTGTCTTAACTTGCAGTTGAGGGCCTCAAGGCAGGAGGCTCATTCAGGGTGCACTGGTGCAGTTCTGGTTACCCACTTTTGCTATAATAGACAGAAGTCCTTCATAAATATGTTTAAGCCATCTACCATAACATTTCAGTCTCCAACAGGTAGAAAGAACTGAGGCTGGTTAGGTTAACTACTCTTTTAGAGCCTATTCTGGAGAACTGACTCAAAGCCGCTTACTAGTTTCTTACTGTTCTGTGTTTGTTGTGTATTTTTGCCACTTACAGACTATGTTTCTTTCTGTGTAAATGGTTTCTTTCTGTGTAATGAAGAGACTGTGTAAGGTCATTGTTATAAATGTGTGCCATAACAATGACATTTCTGAATGCTTGTGCCAATGCTGTCATTGTTGTAGTGTGGGACAACCATGTCATGTGACTAATAGTTCCTTCAAGGCTCCATGTTGCTGTACTTCCTTCTGGTTGCTCCTTTTATGTGTTAAGCTTATTATTCTTGTACTGACCAGTGAAAAGACATGGAAAGTTGCTCTGTATGGGTGTGAGCATTTCTTTCCTTCTATTTTCCCTGTCTGTGTTTCTGTGTTTGCTTTTAACTTGCATATCTTTTAAATACAGTCCAGGCAAAGCAAATGAAATTAGTTTACTCTACATGGAAGTTAACAACATGTGATATGCTAACCATGGCTTACTGTCTTGAAAAATGTGATCTGAATCTTGGTATTTACCTGAGCTTTTTAGTGGTGACAGGGTAAAAGAGGAATTACACAACTGTAAAATTAATGAGACCAAATTTAGTAATTGACTCTACTCAAACGAAGAGTACTCAAACTAATACTGCATTGTCAGTTTTCACCTCGTGGGGGATCAGTTTGGCTAGCTCTCAACGCTGGCAACTCCAACAAGGACAAAAGCAAAAGATGAGAGGTGCTCTTTCTGCTCAGGACCAAAGTCCCACAGCTTGTTTAGTAGAACAACTCCGGGAGAGAAAAGAGGGAGTCTGGGGGAGGAAATGGCATTTGGGAGAGAGGAGACCGGGTACCTGGTGGTGGGAGATTTTAAATCCACGGGGAGGAGGGGCAGAGGAAAGGAACTATAGCCAATGGGATACAGCTGATGGGAGGGGTGAAAGGAGGAACCAACCCAGGGGAAAGCAACACCACAGGACTTGGCGGGTGTACAGAGCAAACCCTGTGATACAAAACAAACCACTCAGTGCAAAATTATAACTGAATAAACTACTCAGTGCAATACAACACTGCATGATATTAAGATTTCAGAGTCATTATTACTTTTTATCTAGTTCACTTCCAACTTTTATTAAGCTTTCCTATACCTGCTCTATTAACATGCAAGTAATGATTTATTATATTAATTTGCTATTTAAGCATTGTCGAGCAAAGCTACACCACCGCAGAATTTGTGAGTCAGGCTATTGACATCAGTGAACCCATTGGAAATCTTAAGAAGTTGCTTGAACCCAGACTGCAGTGTTCCTTGGATGCACATGAGATTTGTCTGCAAGATATCCAGGTAAAATGAAACATTTAACTTCCTACTGGAGAAGTGTCTTACATACTTTTTCCCTTTTTTCAATTGTCGGTGGAATTCATGCTTCATGTGGAATCTTAACTACAGTTAAGAGTTTAATTTCATGTCAGGTTCATTATCATCAGACCATTTAATATATGCACACTAATTCAGTGTGAATACAATCAAAATATTCTTGGAGTTCCTGGTGTGAGGTTAAGAAACCACCTTGCAAGTGAAAGAATAATGAGGGCGATGACCAGACTGCTTTCTCTTGAGGCAGCCCACATCATTTGTTGCTGCCAGAACTTCCATAATTCTAATCTTGTTTTTAATCTAAATGAGAAGGTTTCTGTATTATTGAGGTATAGAGGTAGCAAAGCATTACTCAAGAAATCTCTCCCCCTCATTTTTACAGGCATTGGCACATGTTAGACAGCGTAACTGTTTTGTGTTTTATTTGAAGTTACAATCAAACATCTGTGGCTTTTCCAGAAACAGCAGGAGAATATTGTTATAAAGATAAGAATTTTTATGAAGGTGTTAAAAACTCAGAGAAGGAACTGTAGATGGTTTTCAGGTAGTGGAGGTACCTCCTCCTATTGCATTACTTCTTTTAGGTCAAAAAATGTTCCTGTAGGCAAAAATATCTTAAACAGAACAGAGTGGCAAGTTTCAAATACGATAAAATTTTTTCTATTCTGTACTACGTCTAAGACAGTACTAAAAATATTTGCATGCTTCTTCAGAAAATTTGCTGCAGGCACCCAGTGTTTCTAAAATTTAAAGGAGAGCAAGTTTATTCTATCTATGAGACTAATATGTATTTTTAATTTTTAATGCTTTTATCAAGCTGGACCCAGATCGAAGCCTTTTTGATCAAGGAGTGAAAACAGATGGAACAGTGCAACTCAGTGTACAAGTAATATCTCGGCAAGGTAAGCAGTTACATTTGTCTGTTGTACAGACAAACTAATATTGCACAAATACTTGTGAGCAAGCCTAATCTCCTATTCCTAGCTGTAAAATTGAGAAAATCAGTGAATGGTCACAGAGCTTCAGAATGTCTTTTTCATTGTGTACTGTAGTTCTAAGTAGTAAAATTAAAGTAAATGTCATGCACTGATGCTATTTGAAATGGTTTTTAAAGGAATTTTGTATTGTTTTCATAACTACCAAAATTAAACACAAATCCAGAACCCAAACAACTCTTAGTCAAGTAGTATAGTTACAGTATGAGGTTTTCCTCAGGGTTGAGTTGTTACTCATATCAGACCAAATATCAATGCAGGCAAAAGATTTCTGTGTAGATAGGTGGAAGTTTCACCTCTATGAGGTGAGTGAGCTTTTGTGCTTTAGGAACAATTACATTGTGAAAGTAAATGTAGCTAACTGAAAATCCTTATCAAGGTCCATGATCACTGTCCATTATCTGTTTTCTTTGGATGAGAAATCAGAATAAACCGTTGTGTAAGAGGAACGTTAACCAGTTGGGTATGGATTTGTTAAGGCACAGTTTTTATTTATATTATCTGGTATGACAGGATTTTCCTTTGTCACATTCTCAGGAACTAGCAGCTTCATTGTTTTACTTTTTGTCCTAGTTTTCTGCTTTACCCCCTCCATATGTCTTGAGTGGAAGGACAGCCAGACAGCCACCACTCTTTACAGACAATGTACATATTGGGCTGTGGGAACAGCTACAGTTGTTTATTTCTGTATTTTTAAACAGAGACAAGTTCATACAGGAGTAGATTAGTTATCTGTTTTAAGTTACATCAGCAAAGCAGATGAGCAAAATTTGGAGTGCACTTTTTGTTTCCTTTTGGCTTCATTGTAGATTAAACAGAAGAAAACTTTTCTGCTTTGTATTAACAGTCTTCAGTAAGACACAGTTTGCATTTAATGCTGAGTGTCAGGTGACTAGTGCTAGGTTGAGTCCTCAGTTCCCCATATGTAATGGGAAGTGTACAACCTTTCTACTTATAAAATAGAATGGAAATATCCTTCAGGGAACTAGAGTAACTGCTCTTAATTCATGCCCAGTAACTTCTGGTATTCAGCGTTCAGACTTCCATTTTCAAAAGGATGTGAGTGATGAATATCTTTACTATCATCTTTCATGTTTGTCATGATTTTGCACAGGAGACATTTAGAGAAGTGATGCAAAGCTTCCAGCCACTGGAAAGCTGGATGTGCCTCTGTGAAAAACACATGTTAAAGACAAAAGAGGTGCGGGAACTTCCTCTTTTTTTTCTGGTTTGCAAAGAGGTAACGCGCTCTCGCCCCCTGTCTCAGCCAGGCTGGGGCTGGGCGGTCCTGGCCGTGGGGCTGGGCCCCTTCCTCATGGGGCCCCCTGCCATCAGCTGCCAGGCAGGGGAGGGAGTGCCATGGGCTGGGCCAGGCAGGCTCTGCTGTGGGGCCAGGCCCCTCTCCAGGGGTCCGGGGGGCACCAAGCCCCATCCTGCCCGGGCTGGGCCCCAGCAGCTGCCAGGCAGGAAGGCAGAGAAGGCTGTGGAGCCCTGGCTGGAGCAGGCTGGACCATGGCTGTGAAGATCTTGCCACCAGGTCCCCTTCCCCCAGCATGGCCACCACACAAGATGAAGCGGCTGAGAGCAGGGGCAGCCCTGCAGCCTGTGCAGAGTGGCCCTGCCGCTGGAATTGAATGCAGAGAAAACCAAAGACCAGCCATGAGGCCAATCCTGGCACAGCCCCTGCCAAAGGTCCCACCTCTGGCACCAAGTGACCATCTGCAGGCCCTGGGTGAGATGATAACTCTTTCAGTGCTTCAATCCCTTGAGAGAGAGAAAGGAACAAGATGCAAGCATGTAAAGGAGCAACATGAAGACACCAAGGTCAGTGAAGAAGAAGTCAAATCCCAGATGGGAGGGATGAGGAGATGCCTTGATCTTGGAGCTGGATTACTTTTGTAAAGCTGTGGAGAAAAAGCTGTTTCCCTGTAACACATGAAAGCCATGGGAAGATGAAGAGTGCAGTTTGATATCGAGCAAAGGCTTCCATGCTCAAGTAAGCAGATGTTAAAGTAGCTGTGATCCTATGAGAAGTTTGAACAGAAAAGGAGAGAGGAGTGGTTCTGTACCCCCAGGAGAAGACCCTTGTTCCCAGAGATGAAGATGATTTTAGAGATAGATAATGAGAATTTTGCCTTTGAACAGCTCGTCTTTAAAACAATACCCCATAATTTGACATGGCCCATAAACACAGCTGTGGGAAGGCTTGTGGCAATGGGAGGGACTTCACGATGGCAGGGTTCCCTGGGTGGCTGGTATTTGTGACAATTTGAGAGCCATGAGAGAACTGGTTTTTTATCCCTTGTGGAGAAGTCTCCACAACATTAACAAGAGGGACTTCTCTCCCTAAGTGAACTGAAGAAGGATTATTCTAGAGTTGGTAAAATGACTGAAATTTTAAGTTTTGTTTCTTTACACTGTCAGTGGGAAAGAAAAGGTTCTGGGGGAGGAGAAGTGTTCTGAAGGTTTTGCTCTGATTCTTATTACTCTCTCTTTCAGTTATTGTTAATAAATTTTTCTTTATACCCTTTTAAAATTTTGAATCTGCTTTGCCTTTCTCCTAATCCTGTCTCACAGCAGGAAGTGAGTGCTTTGGTGGTTGGCCAATACTGAACCCATCACACTCCTTGATGTGCCACCTGGGAAACCTCAAAATTGGCAAAATCTCAAATTGGCGAACCAAAACCACTACATGAAATTGGTGTTTCCACCCAGTTTCAAACTGAAACCACCACAATGTTCTTCCTGTGTTTCATTTCTTCCCTTAATGTAAAACTGAGGCTCATGATCACATAACACAAGCAGCTTCTTGCTCCATGCCACCATCACACCATGTCTCTCTTAATTCCTCTTTCCCCTGCTCCCTGCCTCCCATCTTAAAAGAAACACTTGAATATTAAGTACTTCTGTGTCACTTTGGAACACTTCTCAGTATTGTTTTTCAGGCCTTGATACTTAAGCAACTCATAAGATACTTGTTTGTTAAGGCATGTAAAATATGGCAGGGCAGAATATCAGGAAACAACTAGCATGCATATAAACAAAAGGAAGATACTTGGATCACTAACAGGAAAATGGACTTGTAACTCTTGACCACAGTACCCCTTTGAGCCAGATGGGAAAAAAGGGCTTCCTTACTCCATCCTTATATTTTACCTGCGTGAATGAGGTGTTGAGAGATTCTCAGTTCATTTATGTTTATTTTCCCCTCACTTACATAATGTATAGAATTCAACTAAGAGTAATCAGTGATGCTAATCCTTGTGGTGGTTTGGAGTCTCTTATTTCTTGAAAGCAAAGCTGCTATGTCAGTTAAAATGTACTACCAAATTTTGCTGAGCTGGCTTTAAACTCAAAGACAACAGGTGAAACATAGTTCTTCTTCTATAGTTGAACTTGAGTGTAGTTATTTTATAGCATTTCATTCTACAGCAGATAAAATACCATTCCTATTTTTTCATTTTACTAGTAAGACTCTTATGGTGCTCTGCCTTGCCCTAACTCATTTCCTCTGGTTGGAGAGATGGGAATCTGGAACTGGTCATCTCTTATGGATAGATAGGTAAAGGGAGAAGAGATGTGAAGAGAGAAGCAGGCAAACCCAGGAAATTAATGTTGTTCTAGTGTTGCAGTAAGTTAGCTGGCAGATTGTTAATGCACATTTTTACTTACAAGGTGTTTCCTCCACAGAGACTCATTGCTTTGATCTCCATGTTTGTACTGTGGATGAAGCACAAAGTTCTTTTGACATGTAGTTTTATAACACACAGTGAATTATTTTGTTGAGCAAAAATGAACTGTACCTCTTTTGTCTTTACTTTCTTTTTTTGAAGATCAAAAATAAAATCTTAACCCTTAGTAGCTTCTCTTACCCATTTTTGTATGATTTTGAAAGAAGCCTGTGTTGTGCATATTAATTTTTCATGGGCTGGATAAAACACTCTCCTAAGTAAGGTATTTGTTTCCTTTTTCTTCATATTTGCTTCTTCATCTAATCAACCACTTACTGGTTGTCAACATCTGTTTTCACCTCCTTGATTTCACATTGCTGAGTTTTGTACTCTAGGATCTTTATAGTCTTTGTTCCCTTTCTAATATTTTTTCAAGCTGAATGCATATTAAAATCTAGAGGAATACTTGTCTGAAAACGACTTGTTTTTTTCTTACTTGTAATACAGGTACATACTCCATTTCTTTTCCCTTACAAATTATGACCATGTGGATTTAGCATTTAAGGCTGTTACCTGCAGAACCATCTCATGCTGTGCTTTAATATAAATTAGACAGGAAGGACACAAAGTAATATCCTTATGGTACAAGATACTGAAGTTACTCTGGCCGTATGATGTTCTGTGAATCATCAGCCTAACCATAGTCAAGGTTTTCCAATTCCTGATAAAATAGAATTGTAAGGATTCTTTTTTTATGTGAAAATATGTTTGATAAAAAACTCTTAAAATAACTGTGGTTGTTGGCACTATAATGAAAACTGTATGTTTCAAAAATTGAAATAATTTTGAAAAATCTTCTGTACAATGTATGAAAATTGGTGAGGCACCAGCTGGACAAAACACCTCAGAAGACAACAGAGAAAGTGGTGATACAAAGCATTAGTGAATGTGTTCTTTCTTGCTGCAGAATAGATGCAGACATATCTTGTTAGCTCTGTGATCCAAAACCTGAAATGACAGACAAAAAGCCAAAACCTTAATAGCCGATGAAGCCTAAGATGAGAATAATTTTCTGTGTTTCTTTTAATTTGTTGTTTAACACACTGCCTGCTTCAGAGCACTGAAAGAAAATCTTAACTGCTTTGTGTAGACCCCAGAGATATCAGGGAGGTATTGTAAAGGCTGAAAGAAATGCCTTATGGTTGGAGTAAAGCTGGATACTTGTTCTGGGTCCTCTTGGAGGTTGCTTTTTCTATTTGTTTTGGGTTTTTTTATATGGTATATTTCTTAGAGACCACAATGCTGTACTTTATGCTCACATGCTGACCATTCTGTTCAAGATCTGTGAAATAGATCACTTAAATAGAACAGGAAGCTGAAATACTGGAGGAAGAAGGAGAGACAGCTTTGGTATTCACCTTTCTAAAGTATATGCTCTATAATAGAGTATGTCATTTTAATTTAGGACACTCACAGAAATTTGATGACATTCCCGTGTCCTGCTTCTTTCCTGAGTTTGCTAGCTCTACTCATCAGAAAGCTTTAAAGCAACGTTTTTGTCATATTTGCATTCCTGTCTTTAAGTTTTATGATGTTTCCATGCTTAGGGATAGAGCCCAAGTTGAACATCCTGGAAATTGTGAAGCCTGTGGAGACTGTGGAGGTTGTGATTGATCCAGATGCTCATCATGCAGAGGCTGAAGCTCACCTTGTTGAGGAAGCTCAAGTGATAACCTTGGATGGCACAAAGCATATTGCAACAATTTCAGATGAAACATCGGAGCAGGTGACGCGGTGGGCAGCAGCACTGGAAGGCTACCGGAAGGAGCAGGAGCGCCTTGGAATTCCTTATGGTAACAGTGCACAGCTGTGGGCGCATCCAGCTGGGGGCTGGTCCCTTCTGTGCTGTGGGGGGTTGGTGCTCAAGGGCCTCAGAGGGGGAAAACTGTGGTATGGGTTAGTTCAATGCAAATAATCTGCATAAGGGAATGGTAGAATCATGGAATGGTTTGGCTTGGAAGGGACCTTAAAAGTCCATCTGGTTCCAATCCCCTGCCATTTGCAGGGACCACTTCCACTAGATGAGGTTGCTCCAAGCACTGTCTAGCTCAGCCTCAAACACATCCAGGAATGGGGCAGCCACAGCTTCTCTGGGCACTGTGCCAGGGCCTCACCCCTCTCGCAGGGAAGGATTTTTTCCTACTCTAAAAACCAAGGAGAAGTAAAATGAATGCTCATAATAGTTTCATTAAATGAGTGCTTTTGTGCCATAACTACCTTGTCAATGCAGTTTTTAGAAAGCACTTTTCTCCTGTGCTCCTTAAAAATGTGTTAAGTGTTAAAGCTTTTCAGGTGTGTGTGGAATTTAACAGAGTTGGTATTGGGGCATTGCCTGTAAAGTTGCTGAAACAAATTGTTCATGGACTGGAGGATGCTGAATATTCTGTTAAATTAGATTTTGTATGAGAAGCTGTGTGGGACTTCATACTGGAGGAAGATGATTCAGAACTGAAAAGAAATGTTTTTCTGAATGATCATCTTTTTTTGAGTTAATGTTGTTACTTAGCAGGTTGCTCTTTTAATGTTAGCTTAAAAACATCTCTGAATGTCTGTTTAAGATTGAACTGGAACTGTGGGATGTAGACCTATATCATGTTTGGGAGATTATCCAGCTGAATTGCTTCATATGACTGGCAGAAATGAACTGTCAAGACATATTCAGGAAGCTGTTCCATATGAGCAGACCTGTAAAATTGGAATATATTTGGCTAGGGGGAAGTTTGGAAGGATTTAAGAATTCCAGTCAAGTCACTGGTCTTTGCAGGACATGCAGCTTGCCAATATTTTGAGCATATTTTTGATAACTAAAGCAAAGGCTTTTTCATGAGTTTTTAGTTTCTCATTGGTAAGCGCTTCAAAAATAATTTTCCTCATGTTATGTCTGTTGATAATCAGGGATTTGATGTCTAATGTTTGAACAAAAAAAAAGTGAGGCATTATCAGAAGCAGACTAATACTTTTAATCATGCTGTCACATTAATATTAGAATAAAATTGCTTAAACCAATGTTGTTGTGTTCAATAATATTTTTAATAAACTTTAATAATGTTGATGCTATAAGAAAACCCATATCCCACAACTTTGGCCTCAAAAGTTCAATGATTTTTGGGCCATAGGAGTGCAGATTTTTCAGGAAAATCATGTTAGTTCATTATGACAGAGATCCATAGATTATGAAAAATAGTGTTGTCTTGATATCAAAAACTATGCTAAATTACACTCCTAAAAAGAATAACATTTTAAATGTTTTCTGAGTAGACATTACAGGGATCTGGGCTGAAATAAGATGCCCCTAGGTTATACATTATAATCCAAAATTATTTATTGAATCTTCTCAGAAGACAGGATGCATTGATGTCAGGAGTCAAGGCTAGTCAATAAATAATCATCCAGAAAAGTAGTGGTTCAATGTCTTCGTCCTTACAGGCTTCTCTGGTTTGCTGCAAATGGAAAACTGGCATTTAGCAGGTCTTTAAAATGTCGTTTTATGTTTATGTTATGTTTTGGGTGGATTTTATTGGAGATTATAAATATTTTCTGTTACAAATATTTCTGCTATTGGAATCCAGATATTTGGTACCTAGAAGGAAGGAAAATATTAATTGTTATGAGAAATAAATGCAGAAAATGGGGCAGCAGAAAGCTTGGAAACCACAAAAGTGGTTAGAGAAAGTAATGATTTTGTTTCCCTGCAGATTGTGTTCTCTCAATGAGAACAAATTAGCAGCTTTTTGATGTAAGATCACTGCTGCTGATGTTTGGTAGATCAACCCTCTTGTGGTGTGTCTTTTGCCGCAGGATTGCATTGCATTGTTTTAGGTAGCATTAGTGAAAAATGATACCATGTAGCTGTTCTTTGTTAACCAAAATTAAATTTGTAGCTCCTAGATAAATGTTTATAGACTTAGGATATTTTGCTTTCTCTAAATCTTATTTTTTTTAATTTTTCTTAATGCTTAATTTTGTTTTAAATCTTAAAATAAAAAATTGTCAAGGTGACATCTGCTTGGGATATCAGAATTTAAAACTGCATAATCACTCTGCTCCAGTGAAAAGTAGATGTCCTTACTTTAGTTTCCTGTCCTTACCTGTTAACATATTTTAGTATGTTGTATCCAGTGTTAACATCCCAAAACTTGATGGTCTGGCTGAAAAGGTCCTGCAGAAGCAATCACTCACCTCCAGTAGGCCAATGCAGGCTCTCTGCAAGGCATACTTAAAAAAAACCTGGTGCTCGGTTTTATTGCTGAGTATTCCCTGTAGTGTGGAATATGCCTTTGGTCAGCTGAGGTCAGCTGTCCCTCCTCAGTTTCGTGTGCACCCCTGTCTGCTCCCTGGGGTGGCTGAATGAGAAACTCCTTGCATTGGAGTCCAATGGTCTGATGAGATAGTCTGTTCTTCTGGATATTCCATGTGTGCAGGAATATCTAGAATAATATTCAATATTATTCTAGATATTCCTGCACACATGGAATATCCAGAAGATATTTAAAGTCATTGATACTACATGAGATTTCTGGTTTAATAGAGTGATACAAGGTACATTAAAACCCAGCACAGAGGTAAGATACACTTGAATGAATACAGCAGTTTCAGAACATTGCACAATCCCTATCCCAACAGGATTCCCTGTACAGGTGTCTATAATATACTCACCATCACAAGGTTAGGTGTTCCTAATGGCCAGGAAGGAGAACATGGACTGCAGCCAACTCAAGCCCATTGTTCTCTTCGAAATTCTCTTGCTAGTTCTGTGGTTTATGTTCTCTCTGTTGGGCTAAGCCACATCTTCGTGGCTTCTGCAGGCACTGCTCAGCAATGGACTAAAGATCTCAGTGTTATTAATAGTGGTTTGGTCAGCAGCCTAAAGTACATCACAATAGGGGCTTCTGGGAGGAAAATTAATCCATCCCAGACATAGCCAGTGGTGGTTTTTGACAGCAGAAACTGAGATGATGTGAATGAGTTTACAATGTAGTATTTTTCATAATCACAAACTGATCAATATTTTTGAAGGAGAGTATCCTTTTGCGAGAGAAGGTACTCTTTTCTTGAATCTAAAGACCTGTGGAAGAAAAACATTCTCTTTTTTGTGTTTGAGATATGTCAGGCCTGATATGTAGATCTGATGTAAAAACTTTCTCTAAAGAAAATGATTTTTTCACCCTCTCTGTCACCCCACAACCCACACCATTCCATCACCATTTTAAGTGCAGTCACCAACTTCCCAGGTAGATTTGGTCTCAGTAACTCTGCTTCTTGATGTTGTGCCTTTACTCTTATGGAAGTTATTATATAATAACCTTGCAGTGTATGATGAGGTGATTTGCAGTTTCATCCATCTTTTCCAGACCCAGTTCAGTGGTCGACAGACCAGGTGCTCCACTGGGTGGTGTGGGTGATGAAGGAGTTCAGCATGACTGACATCGACCTCAATGCCCTCAGCATTCCTGGGCGGGACCTCTGCAACCTTAGCCAAGAAGATTTCTTCCAGCGTGTCCCACGGGGAGAAATCCTCTGGAGCCACCTGGAACTTCTTCGAAAGTGTATGGCAGTTTGGTTTTTTTCAGACTTTTTTCCTGAACTATGAAACCAATTATGAGCAGTCATTTTTCCTTTACTCAACGTTGATGGTAAAAACAAGGGTATCAGTACAAGATTAGAGAATGTATTAGAATGTCTGCTGCCATGAAACATTGTCTGCATACTAAATACTGCCTGTCTTTTATCACATCTCATAACTGGTGGAAGGTAGTGAATGATTATTCCACCTTTGTTTTTTATAAAGCTTCACAGTTTGTGCATCCACTGAATTTGTTAGTTCTATAATTAAATATTGATTTTGAGTTATTGAATGTACATTTCTGTGTCATATTGAAGTGGAGATTTTTAAGCACAGGAAGTGAAATCCTTAGATGGTACACAACACAGCTCCTAAGTGATGCATTTTATGTGCATAATAAACAGTAACATAATAAATATATGTGCATTTCAGATGTACCATGCTTGGAGGTAACTTGCCAGACTAGTAACTAATTTTGTCTTAATTTACATAATAGAGCAGAACGTTTTTGGGGATGGAGCTAGTGGAAATTTGCCAGGTACACCCTTCTAAAAATGAGTGATAGATGTCAAATGTCTCCACTTGTAAGACCATGAACTGTACATGTCTCTTGCAAACTGATACCAAATTTTTATTTCTTTCCTCTATGAAATAAGAAAGTTTTTGATCTTCAGGTGACTTACTATTTGCAGGTTAAATATATAAGCCTGTTGTTTTTTTCTCCAATCTGTAGATGTGTTGGCTAGCCAAGAACACTCTGGAGAAATAGCAACTGTTACAATTGATCAGCGTAAGTACTTCTGTCAGCAGTAATTCACACAATTCACTGTGTGCAGGTTCAGCTGTGGTTCTGTGAACTGTGTACTGTGGTTCAGAAGTATGATAGTGCAACATTTAGAAAATCACTCAAGAGAGATTTTCCTTAGCAAAGAGAGGAGGACATATTTTAAACTTCAAAAGATAACATTGAGTTTCTCTATATTTTGTTACTGGCTGAAAGGTAGTATTTGACCTGAACTTTGGAAGTTTCTAACTTTCATTTTGGATGGTAGATTTTTCACTTTCTTGAAATAAGCTGTCTTGGATACATATTTGAGGTTTTTAGTTGTTTCAGGGCTTTAGGTTATATATTGCATTAATGAATGTATCTATTTAAATATTAATTTCAAATTAAAAAGTGTTTCCAAAAACTGAAGCATTCTGTGGAAGAGATGACTTGCTTAGAAACCAGTATTAGAAATAATACATTAAAGTAACTTTCCAGTTATTTGAAACTCATTCTTTCAGCTAAGCAGTGTCATAAATTATTGAAATGAATCAATTTTCAGATGATTTATAAGCATCTTATATGTTAAATAGACATACTGTTTATTACATCCTGTGGTTGTGTCTAGTTAAAGCCAGCTTGAGTGTCCTCCTACACCATTGCAATAGAAGGTTTTTTGCTGTTTGAGTATCAGGTATGGAAGTTGTGCAGTGACTGTAGAGAAAAGGGCATTAGGGCACATCAGGTGGGAACAGCATGAAGACAAAACAAGAGAGAGAGTTTGTATTCTTTTTGTGGAAGCATATAAACACATGATAATAAATTAAAACTGGTGTTTTATCTGTAATGTGACACTTCTGCAATGAGTCTAAAACTGCAATTTTCATATAAGACATAAAAAGGTCTTTAAATTATACTTAGCATTGTGACTTAATGCAGCGTCCCTTTTTAGCAAAGGAAAAAACTACCTTCTAGATGTTATGATAATATAGGTAATAAATAAAATATGCCTATTTCTGTGCAAACAATTTATAGTTGATGTTCTGCAACACTCTGCCCTACAGCTGTGCAGATTATACCAGCATCCGTACAGCCTGCTACCCCAACCACCATCAAAGTGATAAACAGCAGTGCAAAAGCAGCCAAAGTACAGAGAGCTCCAAGGATCTCCGGGGAAGACAGGAGTTCCCCTGGGAACAGAACAGGTAATGCCTCCATTATTTTACATGCTAATGCACTGAACACTGACCCATTCATTTGAATTACAGTTTGGTGAGACATGTCTTTGTAGCTCCAAATGAGAGGTTTGTAGGGTTTGTGTGAAGGGAGTGGTGTGAAGAGAGCCATAGGTACAAAAATCTGTGGTAAAATCTGCCTCTACAAGGCAGCCCTGGCAGGTTGGTCAGCTCACACAGGCACCATTTCAACGTGATGCTGCAGTTTTTCCATCCTGCAGCAAATAAAATGGATATATTTCCCCATCACTTAACAATCTGTCCTCTCAAACCACTGCATAGCATTTATTCAAGCTTTGAACTTCTTTCTATTTGTAGAAAGGAAAGAAAATAAACTCTATGTTGTAAAATGTAGCCTAGCTGCTACTTGCACTGTCTGTTGTGCTCCTCCTCCATTCTTCCCCAGTCTGGTGACTTCAAAATTTATAAAGTTTCATATTTCTAATTTAGTTAAATGAATGTATGTCTGGAAAACCGTGCACTAAATTTGCAGTTTAATTTTGGAATTACTGTTATTTGTACATACTCCTTGATTATTAATTTCTTTATTTTTTCCTGACGTCATTTTTGTTTAGCTTCTCTATAATGTTGTGAATTTTTCTGTTGAATCTTTCCTTCTCTTCCTGAGACATCCTCTAAGGATGTCATTCAGAATTTTAAGGCCAAGGTTTTATTGGCTGACATTAGTGAGGAATACTGTGTGTTTCTCTCTTCAGTCATCAGGTCTGCTCTCTTTATCTCACTGAGAACTTAGGAATTTTACTGTGGCTACTTGAGTTAGAAAAAAATCTTCATGATTGGATGTGAAAGATGCAGCATTGATGTAAACTGAAATTTGGGGGTTTCTTTTGTGTTTTGTGTATTTCATGTTGAAAATTTGAGACCAAATTTTTTTTAAAAAACAGCTGTTACACATATGTGTGTGTGTGTGAAGAGGAATTAGTAGCTCTTGATAAATCTGTTCTATTTTAAAGACATACATGCTTCTAAATGATTATGTTGGGGGAGTTGTGGTTTTTTAAGTTCTAAGAGAAGATTTATGTGAAATCTTGATTAATTTTTTTCCTGTATTCTTAATTCTTTTAATAAAAATGGGTACTGATGACAGGAAAATGTTTGCAAAAGAATCATTAGAAAGGATTAAGTGTAAGTTTTCCTTCCATCGTATAGTCTGTGCTGGTCTGCTTTAATATGTTGGTTGCAGGTTTTTAGCCATGAGTGGAACAGGAAAAGGACAATTTGCAATGAAACTTGTTATTCCTGTTTTAACAGGGAACAACGGCCAGATCCAGCTGTGGCAGTTTTTATTAGAACTTCTCACAGACAAAGATGCTCGGGACTGTATTTCTTGGGTTGGTGATGAAGGAGAGTTTAAATTGAACCAACCGGAACTGGTTGCACAGAAATGGGGACAGCGCAAGAACAAGCCCACCATGAACTACGAGAAGCTTAGTCGGGCTTTGAGGTAAGAAACTTAAGGAACTCACAGGGTATGATTTGCTTTCATTTGGCCACCTTATTTTTAATTAACATAATACAAAACTTGCAGCTTTTTTAGTAAAGGCAAATCTTCTGAAGCTGGTCCTTGCAATGAGGTCCTGCTAATCTTAGGGGAGAGGTAGTTGCTGGGCTTTTTGCCTTTGTTTTGGGGGTAGGGGGGGTTTCATTTTTAAAGAAGCTAGTAGAATAGCTTCTTGAAAATAGATTTTCTTGTTTCAAGATCATTAATTTGGGTTGCTCGCTTCCAGAAATTTACATGGCTTTTATTTATCTTCAATATTTATGCTTTTAGTAGCATACCAAACAATATTGATTATTAACTTATTTTTATGTTCTACTGTCCATGTTCTTCTTCCTCTTGTTATGGAATAAAGCAGATACTTCTCTGTAATTGTTAGTGATTTTCTGTATGTAAGAACATTTTCTAACTTCAAATATTCATTGTTTCATGTCATTGTTCTTATTGTGTGGATCTTAAATTGAAAAATACGGTTGACAGCTATGTTCCAACAGTTGCAATTCCAACATCACTGTGATATGAAGAAATAGAAGCGTTTCAGTATCTTCATTTCATTGAGATTTTTACTTTGACATTGATAAAAGGGACTTGTAGTATTGATTCATTCTGGGTGAGGTACTTGAGGAGGGGAATAGTGCATGTACCTGAATTTTAAACTACTTTTCCCTTATTATTTTAGCCTCTAGAATAATTTGAAAATTCATCCACGTTCTTTGAAATTGTTGAGAGTAAACTTCTGATTTCTTATTCTGATATTCTTAAATATATTTCTCTTGAATTGTTTTCAAGAAAGATGTTTTTTGCCTAATCCTGCAAATTATTCAAGCAGGTTTAGAAATTCTTTTTGTATGAGTGAAGTTGCATTTTCATTGAGGGTCTGTGTTTTACTTACGAGCATTTTGACTTCTGGATACGTGTTGTTTGCTTGATTGGTGTTTTTTGAAGTAAACTCCTCTAGCATTATATAAAAATATCAACTTCTATTTGAAAATCCATCTGTAAGAAATGATGGTAAAATACCATATTCTGGCTTTCTTTACCCTTTTAAGGAGTGTTTAATTAGCATTTGACGGGCATGAGATACACAGCTAAACTATACCTTTTTGTTTGTCTTAGAACTTCTTTAGGTACAGTACTGAGGATGCCAGAATTTATGTGTTTGAAACACAAGTGGAAGAATTAATGAAAAATAAATATTTTGAACAATATTAGGTATTGAAAGATGCAATTTATGAGAGTTCCTGAGCCTCAGGTCACTAAAGGCAGCAAGGAGCATTGGTAGATGATGCTTACTTACTCTCATGCTTTTCTTTAGGTCTCTTGGAGTCTATTCCTGTTCTAGATGGATCTTTAGTCTGGTCTTGTATGGCTGTTCTTGCATTATGTATATATTAATAAGAATGTTCGTTTTTTCATAGAATCACAGACTCTTTGGGGTTGGAGGGCTGGAGGAGGTTTCTGGACCTTTCCAGTGCAGCTCTTCCCCAGCCTGTATTGTTACAATACCATTCCCATGTTTCCAACCTGTGTATCTGTGAGTCTGTTTACTAAAGGCATATGTGAACACTTTCTGATACATAAAAATTATGTAAACCTGCTGATGTTTTTGGGTTTCATCAACAAGTTCCACAGAGGAGGGCAAAGGCAGCTGAAGAACTTTGGAATAATGAGCTTTTCAGTGGGATATTAAACACAAGTTTGCATAAATCACTATTAGAAAAGTTTTGCATTTATATTTTAGTCACAGAATCACAAAATTCATCAAAGTGGTCTCATTTTGGCAGCTGCATCAATATTGACATGATTTCTAACAGTTTAATGTCTGAAGGGATATTTAATGACTTTTGCTACTCCTGTGATAAACACTGTTGCCAAGCTGAAGTTGAATAAATTATATGTTTTGTTTACTAATGTATTGAAATCACTATGTTAATCATTGATTAATACAGGAAATAATGTTGGTATTATTGAGAAATATGCTGGCTCTTCTGCCCAGCTGTAGGAAAAGTAGGCATATAGAAACTAGGGCAGAGGGGCAGAAAGGGAAGAGCAGCTTTTTTTTGTTATAGGTATCTTGGTAAATGTTCTAAAAATCCAGGTCTGTTTCATTATCTAGTAGGGAGGTGAGACTTGAAGAAAAATAGTTCATCTTCTGTATTATACTGAAACAAAGTTTCCATGTGTCTTGGAATGTTCCAGTAACTTTGTGAACTTGCATGGGTATTTAATATTATGTATTTTTAGCTTTCTATATTTTTGAGTAGGCAAATGCTGTAATCAGAAGTACATTCAACATAGTATTGAAAAAATCGTCTCGCCACATTAACTGATTTTAACTTGAGTGTTTAGAACATGAGATGTGGGAATCTTGCATGTTTTGGGCCTTCATATAAACATGATCTAATCTTAATCTTGCATGTTTTGGGCCTTCATATAAACATGATCGAATCTTAATCTTGCATGTTTTGGGCCTTCATATAATCATGATCTAATCTTAATTAGATCATGTTTATATGAAGGCCCAAAACATGCAAGATCCTTTTCCTTTCCAATCCCATCAGTAATGTGGACTAAGTCACTCAAAGTATATTCAGTTTGTTAAAACATTTTTCTACAGCATTTATTGAGATAGGAATGGTTATATGGGATTGTACAATAAATGGAAATGCTTCTACAGAGTTAACAAACTTTAAAAAAATGATGACCCCTGCACTTGAGGTATGCCATGGCCACATATTGCAAACTTTGTTTTTCTGCTTCATATTGCCCAAGTGAGCAGAGCTCAGTTTCTCTATGTCCTCTACCCTGTCGTATTCAATAGGAGAGGCTGCCCAGTGTTCCCTTTCACACACAAGGGACACACCAGGTTATTGCTCATCCTTCTCCAATTGTGCCCAGTACTACATAATTTATGTTCAAAGCTCAACATAAATTATGATCCCACCCTCATGTTTACAGAGTTCATTCAACCCACTGCAACTAAACCTCAGGAGGAGGCTGAAAGTGCTGGACAGCATTCCAGCAGTTCCTTCAGCTGGCGCTGAGATGTTTTGGAGGACAGGGCTGGCATGGAGAATTGATGGGTGGAAGCTGTAGTGGTAGCCAAGAGTAAGCACTGAGATGAAGAGATGGAAATGGAGGATTGAGTGAGGCAGGTGGTAGTTTGAGGAGTAGAGTGAGGAGAAGGACTAAAAAGGAAGCTTTTTTATAATTTTATGTCATTCAGGAGAAACCTGAAGGAGAGCTTTCGTAAACAGACCACACTGTCTTTACCCACAGAGCAATAATAAGCTACTCTAACATTTGCTGTACTCCGTGACAGACCTCTGTGGTTTCTTGTACTATCTCAGTAACCAACAGATTTACCAACATTGTTTTCTACACAGCCTGTCTCTCATCTGTCTTTGGTCCTGCTGATTAGGTCCTGACCCTCAAAATTAAGAAATTAAAAGGCTTTTTTTCCAGAACTTGAGATGTCTTCAGAATTTACTGGGATTCTTAGCTACTTACCTGAAGCAGTCCAGGTGGAGAAATATTGTCCTTCTCAGACGTCCCAGCAGGCTTTCAGCACTGCTAGCAGTACAAGGGGGCGCTATCCCAATCTCTGTGGTTCAGGACAGCACCTAAGGCAAACGCTCTGGTCTATGACAGCAGCACTACCTTGTTGTAGGATGTGGCTTGGCTTATGGCTACAGTCAGCAGAAATAAGAGAGCACTCTCCAGCTGTGGTGAATCCACATTTTCTGAGTCCCAGGGGAAACCAACAACTGAAGAGAGAGAGGGGAAAGTTGCAACAGCTTATAAGGAGGGAGGGAAACAAGGGAGGAGTCAGTACATGGACGAATAGGGTTTCAGAGGGGAGTGGGATACAAAAGATTGACTTAGGGAGAACACCAATGGGGATAACTTGAGGGTGGAGCCCTGGCCCCTGAGCCAGTCACTCGACGCTCTAGCTGGAAGTTTCTAGAGAGAAGGGTGGGAGCACTGAGTGATGGACAGGGCACCGGGGAGGGATTTGAGAAAAGGTACATTATTCTCCAAGGCAACTGGGGAGGAGTTGGGATAACTGGCAGTGCAAGGGAGGGAGGGGGGAACCAGGGCAGAACCATTACACGATAGGGGGAAGCAGAATAGTCCAACTTATACAGACACAACACAACGCATGCCTCTTTTCCACTGGAGCTGGGAGTCAGAAGTTTGTGTTTTAATTGACTTAATTTTACTACTGAACAAGAATCATCTTTGCTCTATGAACATGTCACAGGATTGAGTTTTAGACAGTCAAGAAATCTGGGTTTATTTGTTCTATATTTCGTTGATGGTTTTGAGGAAATTATATTGTGTGAGTTGTGTTGGTTGAGTTTTTATTATTTTCCAAATTTATCGTAAGCTTTCAAGCTTATCAAATCCAAGTTACATCCCAGTCCCTTAAGTTTCCTTAATGAAGAATATTATACACATTCTATTAAAGCTTGTAGTGAGAGAAGAATTGCAAAAAACCTGCAAAATTCTAACTTGTGTTTTATTTTGTGTTTTATTAGTGTGACCAAAACTGTTGGGGGGGTGTCATGTAGACTTTGTTATCTCACTGTATTTCTGCTCAATCTGATAATTGTTTTGTCACACAATATAAAAGATATTTATCGTTAGAGAACTCACTTTTAGTTGTAAATAAAGGCAAAGATGTAGTTTTGACAGCATATGAATTATAACAAAAAACCCTAACCCAATAAAAAACAAACAAAACAAAACAACAAATCCAACTCATGCTTTTATAGTTTTATTTCCATCTTTGAAGACAGTATGGAGAGAATAGCTGCTTTCATATCATAGAAACTGCTTGGTAATCTTCAGCCCATTTCCAGCATTAATTTTTTTTCTTTAGAAAAGGAAAGCAAAGGACCATAATAAGGGGACAGAGAGTATTTTCTTATTAAGGCAAAGCACTACCTATAAGACATTTTCCCTGCCAAGCTGTTTTTAAACTGCTCTAGGACTTACTCCTGAAGTGGTGCTTCCAGTAGCCTGTAAAATAATTACTGTGTTTTATTTCTCCTTAATATACCCAGGTACAGAGACAATTTTCAACACTTCCTTTTTCTCATATAAGAAAATGCCTAAGCAATATCTTGGAATATGAAATCATGAGAATCTCAGGGAGAAAAAGAATAATATTTTAGCCTCTGGTGACCTTAAGTAAGTAATGGATGCATATGAAAATTGCAGATAATTGCTAAAATTCTCTGTTGCTGATTTCTATTTTGCAGGTATTACTATGATGGAGACATGATCTGCAAGGTGCAGGGCAAGAGGTTTGTGTACAAATTTGTGTGTGACCTGAAGACTCTGATTGGGTACAGCGCAGCAGAGCTGAACCGCTTGGTCACAGAGTGTGAGCAGAAGAAACTGGCCAAGATGCAGCTCCATGGCATTGCACAGCCAGTCACAGCAGTGGCTCTGGCTACAGCATCCCTGCAAGCAGAGAAAGATAATTAAGCAGTGGGACCTGTGAGTGGGAACCTGAGGCCTTTCCTCTATAACCGGAGCGGTTGATGCTCTTACCTTGATCAGAATTGGAAACGTCTTTTGTTTCTTGATTGTACAATATAGAGCGTGAATTTCTATAAAGAACTCAGACATGCATAAATTTGGATCTTTTAACAGCATATATTTTAATGTAATTTAAGGGATCACCCCAACTTCTGCAGCTAGTGAGAGGTGGAGCCTGTGACCACAGCTGGGTAATTTTTGCAACACTTCTAACAAAAATTAAGTCCCTATAGTCCCCAGGCTGATCAGTTATGTGAATGCAGCCTTTTCCAGTCTTTTGTTCTCTGCTGAACTACCAAATGGCATTTGATGCTTTCAAAGTTTACAATATATTCATTATTCTGTTAATCAAGTGGAGCTGAAAGACATATTAAATGTTACAAACCATCAAGTTTTAAAATAGCTTCTGTGTTTAAAAGCAAAGAACGCTTAAGACTAGACTTAACTGGAGATCAGTGCTGAAGAAGAAGATCCAGGTTTAGATATGGCTTAGGTGAAAAGCCAGTTATGAGTATTTCATTGTAGTATGCACATAATATACATATACGAGGGCAAATACCTGTTTTGAAATACATACTTGACATTAGCCGTTCGGCAGAAAGCAAAGGTGAACTTCTTCCCCCCATGCCATTCCCCATCAAGTAATTCAAAAACTTGAAAAAACAGCCCTCACCCAAAGAGTAGATTGTTTTGGTGGGGAGTATTAATGCTGTGTTCTGCAAGGTGCTTATACCTGCATGGTAGTCAACCTTAGTATCCAAAGACTTAAGTTAATCACAGTCAGTAGTCCCTGGTTAGGAACAGAAAGCAAATTGAAAATAGTTTTATAGAGAACTGTGATTTAATTTCCCAATCATTGTACAGTCTAGCGTGTAGTAACTACAAAGAGGTACTTTTTATTTAAAATTAAATTTTCTTTGAACTTCCAAGTGATATTTTTGAAGCTTCTTAAGCCAAATGCATGCTCCAGAACTGGGTGCAATTTGAAGTCTGGATGATGAGTCAGCAATAGTTGGGATGTATCCTGAATTCTGAGCTACTCAGTGCTTCTTACAAACTTACACGTGCAGAAAAAAGTAGGCTTCAGCTTTTGAGTATCCATACTGGTGTCTGTTAGACTGCTTCTTTTGATCTCTGAGAACGGTATGATTTGAGGGTTGCTTTTGCCTCTTCCTGCTAATAAACAGCACAGTTACTATGTCAGCATTGATGTTCACCAACTTTTTATAAATTAAACCCCCTCCGGTAACACTTAATAATTACAGGGGAAGACCTTTAATTCTGTTAGGGATCAAGCTACTCTTAAACCTTAAATCTGAAGTCCTTGAACATTGAGATTCTGAACAGTGTGTTTGTGCTGAGCAGTGAGAGCACTGGGCTGCTGCTCTTGAGCCAAGCAGGAATGGTTACACTTGCAGGCAGAAGGCGGAGAATACAAAGACTTGTGTGTATCCTAAAGATGTGTTGAGGACAAGGTTTTTTTGTAGGTGGATGCTCATCTGCAAATTTTGCTTGACTAGAAGGTTTGCATATAGTTCTAACTTGTGTTTTTTCATCATTGCCATGATTATAAAATCAAAGGTTTTTTGCTGGATTTTTTTGGTAACTCTTACTGTTGTTCTCATCCTTGAGTTCTTACAGCACTCCATCTGCTGAGCATGCCGATGTCATTTTGCTTGTAAAAAAATTGTAAGCCCTGAGCAAAAAATGTAAATGTATCTGTCATGAAAGGTCAACATCACCACTTTTCTTGCTGTTAGAGTTGGTGTCACTGACTGGCAAGTGTTGGAGGCGTCTTGTGCAGGAGATGCAGGTCTGCTTAACCAAGAATTATGTGAAGTGGATGTTTGAGGGCAGCAGCTCTGCTTGTAACAACATTCTGTGATTAAACACGAGTCCAGTACAGGTGACTGGTTCTAGATAGTAGAGTTCTTGAGAGGCATTTTTAGTTAAAATACAGGATAAAAAGAAAAGAAGCTTAAAATACCAACTTTCTAAATCAAACTGGACTGTGAGTAAACACATAGCAAAATTGAAAAGCAGTATCAATACTTCATTCCCCTGCCTCTTCCCGTTACATGGTAAGTTCGATGGGGGAAACTTCTGCTCCCATCCTTTCTTTGTGGTTACATCCTGTTGTTGCTTTGCAGCCTTTCAGTAGGAGCAATGGTCCTTGGGGTTCTTTGTTGTGGCTCCATCTGCTTTTCCACCATGTTCTAATTAGTAAAGAAAGAACCTTTCAAGTGGTATAAAATTATTATCACACTGTCTGTGACTAACTTGATGTCTTCAGTAAAACAAAAGATGTAGAATATATTGTCAAAGGATTTTCTGTTACTGCCGGAAGGAAAACATAGCATATTCCCAATTTTTGTAAAACAGAAGGGGTTTTGCATACTTTTTACTCTTTAAATAAAGACACTTATACTCTGCTAATTATTACAAATTTCTTTGTTTTGCCTTTTTTTTTTGTAATTTTCCATGAAACAGTTATTTTCTATTTTTACTCTGATAAAGTATTTGTGGATAAAATGTCAATATCGTAAAATAAAAATGTTATACAGCTAATTTGCCTTCTTAATTTTTCAGACATTTGTAATATCTTTCAGGGACAAGCAGTTCAAATATGCATACTTGCCCTTTATTCTCTTTTCTCTTAAAGTCAGAAGCTCAGTACAGAAAGAAGGCAAACTCAGCTTATATTCTGAAGACGCCTCTTCTTTGACTCAATATTTGGCTATGTGTTTCTACTTTTAAACTGTAACTCAGTATCCTTTATTTCTGTCGCAGCTTTCTTCAACACCTTAATTGTGAATCTCAGAATGGTGCTTAGATTAAACAAATAATGAAAACTCAGTAGTAGGACAGAATGGATCCCTGTGAAATTATTCCATTTATGCTTTCATCAGTGTTTAAATCAGAAAGGTTCATGCTGACCTGTAAATTTTGGACTTTTTCGTTCCTTCAGATGGCCCCATTTCTTCATGTGGCTCTGCTAACAAAACTGGTAGTACTGTCCATGTTAAAAACAAGAAAAAATTCTGATTGTACTGCTCTTTATTTCTACTGAGACGCAATTTAATACCAATCTCATTATACTTCTGAACTCCTCCATCTGGACTGCCAAGTTCAAGACTGAATATTTTGTCATCTTTATACCTACCACATCACTTGATTTTAAAATGTTTATGTTGAGCTTAGCAGCAACATGTAATTGGCGGCAAATACTCGTTTTCAGACATTTCAGTAACTTGTTGAACCTGATGATCTTAGAAGTCTTTTTCAACCAAAATTAATCTATGATTTCAAGGTTCACTTAAAAGTGCTCTGGTATAATATTAATGGAGGACCTACTATTTGGGTTTATAGCTATTAGTATATTTATCCAGTGTGAGTTTCTTTTGGGATTCCTACCGTACAGAATTTGTTGAAATAATGTAGGGAATTACAACTAACAGCTTGCAATGTCTTTCTTAATCAAGATAAGCTGACGTGGGACTCTGCTGCCTGATCAAGAAACTGTTAATGTGGTCCATTAACACAGGTTTGTGGGAAATATTTTTACTGACTGGACTGGGGTGTCTTGCTCTTCGAGGTCATACATATTCTTAAAGGTTGTGAATTTAATATTGCTATGTCAGGGCTGTTAAAATATATTTGGGTTGATAATGTTTAATTTTTTTCCTTTGGAAAAGTAATTCTTAATATGAATGATGCTAAACAAGAAATTAATTAAAGGACAGGAATTAATGATTGACTGGTTTTGAGGGTTGTAACATGGAACCCCGTGCATTAGATACATTATTGCTCCATTACATTTTGCCTCATCATTTCATGATTGGAGCCCATAGAATCTAATCACACACCAAAGTGAAATTTTACCATCTTGCAGTTTTGGAGTATTGATATCTTACCCATTCATAAATTGAAACAAAGGTTAAAAAATGCTGAAGAGGGAAAAACAAATATTGTCTGATATTGCAGGGGTCTAATTAAAATTGCCTTTTACTTGTGCAACTGGTCTTCTGAAAACCAAAATGAAGTGCTTCTAGTGGCAGTTTTATCAGAAGATGGGTCTGGGGACCACCAAACAGTACTCATTTACTTTGGAAAGACAGAGGAATCATTTGTTGTGTTTGTGGTTTTTGGCACACAATGTCCATGTAGCTTCTTTTTGTAGGCAGTGTCACTGTAACCAGCTGTGATGGGAAAAAAAGAATCCAAAGAAGTAATTGATTATAGTTTTAAGCAACTTGTGCAGCTACTTAATAAAAATGAAGTCAGTTTAAAAGAGAAGATAACTATAAAGAAATAATTGGAATCTTCATGTAAATAGTTCAAAAAAGCTAAAAACTAAGCTAAAAAGAACATTGGATTTCATAGTCCAGCAGTTCTTGACTTATAAAACAACTACTAGACATAAAATATTTTAAAAGATCAGTTTGTAGTAATTTTCATGTTGAAATATTTGTTCAGAAAAAACAGAGAAAATGCTTGTTTAGTTTAGCACAAATTGGGGGAGACTGAAAATTTGTCAAAATCTTCCATTATGTCTACTGAATTGCTTCAAGTATTTGTTACTAATTATCTAAATGAGCTCACATATTAAAAAAGTTAAGCTGTCCATCCGTAATAGGCCTGAAATCTTAAGACTTTTTTCTTACCTCTTCCACCTGCCTTTTAACCTAAATGTATGAAATAAGCATTTAGGAGCTGTATTTCTACTCCTATGGGACCTACCTCTCAGAATGCACTAATCAAGGTAGAATACCCCCATCTCAGTAGATGAAAAGCAAATTATAGGAATTATATATTAATATCATCAATTACTGATTGTAATGGGACCAAACATGGATGGCACTAAAAAATCTGCTTGTTAGAAGAGTTATTGTTTATTTGAAATTCCACCCGGCTAGGGAAACGTAATTTAGGATGAAATAATGTGAGTTAGCTGCTTCCCCCTTCATCCTGATAAGATTTGGTTCTTCAATATTCTCATTTTCAAGGACTCTGCAGGACCTGCTTCATATGGACTGGTTTGCATAAACCTTGGGCTACAGCAGACAATGAAAAACCAGTGTGTTTTAAACAAATCTCCTCAGGGTGAAAGCTGGAAACCATGCATGGAAAAAAAATTAGTCTGGAAGAGTGAGAATGCAAGAGATGAGATTTAATGAGATTAACTAGACATTAGTTAGACATCTACAGGGTGCAGTTCGTTAAACTTCAGGGTTGGGATAGATAATAGATTCATCTTTTTTCCTCCATGAAAGCAATGTTTTATTCCAGAAACTCAGAGCTGTGTTATTCCCACATCCTATGGCAAGCCAGCCTGTTGGGGTTCAGCGAAAGTGCCATGTGTTGAAATCTGTAGTACCCACTTTGATGCCCCCAGTGAGAGCAGTGAGAGGAGATTAGGAACAGTCAGGATGCAAAACTCAACTCGTTCCTGTGAAGAGAGCTGAGGGAGGCAGAACCAATGGGAAGCTATTTGGCTACCAACCATAAATTAATAAGATGACCTGAACTGTACCCAAAAGGGGACTAGAAGCTGTAAGAAGAGCTTGAACTTGTCCTCGGGCATAATTCACTGAGCCTGAAGTGACATTAGTACAACTGAAAAAAATAATCATCTGGGCAATAGCTACATAGTAGAGGAGTTTTCATAGAGAAATTTGTGTCTTTCTTATTTAACTCATGGGTCAGTTACATCTAAAGAGTTATGAGCATTGAACACGAGATCTGTGAAACTGAAGAGCTGGGCCAGTGCAACCATGCTAAAATTAGTGTGCCCAGCTAGGAAAATGAAGTGTAGTAATTCAGCCTTTTTGCAACAGACAGCATGATGTTATAGACTGGCCACTTCCTGAACATTGCTCAGCAGCAGTAGCAGGAAAAAAACAGGGAGATGTTATTCCTGGGCCTGCTTGTGCCTCAATTATTTTAGAAATCAGGTTTCAACAATTAGTTTAATTGTTACTCGTGTAATATTTTGTCAAAAGGAGGGTAGTTCTTCAAGGAGAGGCAGTAACCAGACAGAGCACAATATCATACCAATAGCTGGTTTAAGGTACCAAACTGGCATCAAACTGGAAATAGCAATATGAATTCATTTTATTAAAACCAGACCAGTGGCAAGAGAGTTTTGCCTTAGTTCAGAAGGCAAACTGGACCATATTGGTAGGTACAAAGAAAATAGATGACCTTTGCCTGGGTGTTCTGCCGAGGTATCCAAGGGATGTTGTCCAAGACTGATTTTTGTTGAGGGACTGAACATGTCCTGACAGAAAAATGCTGTTGCAAGTTTATAAAAATACATAAGTACATATATATACAGGGCAAGGGGTGTCCCTCTAAATTTTCTTGATCAGATAGTATTATGTGCTTTGGACCTCACCATGCAGTAGAGAAAGCTGAAATGGGTGAGTGCTTTAATTTTCTGGTTATTCTTAAGACAGACCTGGCTGAAGAGAGCAAATGGAGGGAAGAAATAAAAACTTCCTTAGAGGTGCAAAGCTGCTCGAAATGCCACCTGTCAGGCTGGAGGAGTTGTTAAATAGACCGCATATGAATGCAGGTAGAGCACTGACAGCTGAAGGTGCAGGCAAGCCAGAAGGAAAGGAAACAGAGCCATCACTTAAAAACAAAGAAATGAAGGCAAGCAAAAAATGGCCTGAGAAAAGCTCAGTGAGAGCTGGAGCTGCAGGTTGGGAGCAGCCTGGTGTGCCAAAGGACTGTCTCCTCTTGGCTCCCTCTCTCCCAGAGCCTTTATAACTAAACCAGATGGTGTCAGGGTAATTCTTGGTTTTATTCTCACCAGCTGCTGACCAAAGCAACTGGCATTGATTATCCCCTTGGGCTGGGAATTAAATAGATAAATGCAGTTTTTCCTCTATCATTTTCATCAGTGCACACCTGGAAACATGTAATCTGTCATTATTTGTGTTTCAGTGAAGGGGCCTGAAAAACCTACCCTGATTAAATTTTGGGCATCCTATGCAGAATTGTTTTCAATATCAGCTAACAGATATGTCTTGTGAGCAGTGATCCTGGGGTGCAGCTTCCAATAGGCTGTTGTATCACAGTGTAATTCAATGAAGCATTTCAAATTACCAATTTAAGGATTTGGATCTTGAAGCCTCTGCCTGCTGGGGAATCTTGTATTTCATTTTTGTAACTGTATTTGGCCTTGTGATTACATAGGATGCTGTGGTTTGACACTGGCCCAATGTCAGACACCCACAGCTGGGCAGAGGAGGGAAAAGGAAAAAAAAGTTAACAAAGGATTCCTGAGTTGAGATAAGAAACAGCAAAAAAACTTCAAAGGCAAAACGGGCTCAACTTGAAGCTGCAAAGTGAAATTTATTACCAACATAATCAGAGGAGGATAATGAGAAGTAAAATAAGCCCAGAAGACACCTTCTCCCCCCAGCCCCTCCCTCCTTCCCACCAACAGCACAGGGAGACAGGGCATGGTGGTTTCGGTCAGGTCATCAGCAAGATTTTCTTCCACTGCTCCAGGAGAGGAGTCCATCCCATGTGAGACCATGGGGTCCCTCCCATGGCAGACAGTTCTCTGTGAGCTTCCCCATTGTGGGTCCACTCTCACGAGCAGCAGCCACACCACACCTGCTGCAGCGTGAATTCCACCCACGGGCAGACAGTTCTCCCAAAACTGCTGCATCATGGCTCTCTCTTTCCACAGGGTGCAGTTCTCCAAGGACAGGCTGCTCCAGCCTGGAACCAAGGGCCCTCTCTGTCCACTGGGTCTCCCACTGGATCGGAGCCTCCTCCAGGCATCCACCTGCCCCAGCATGGGCATCTCCCCCATGGGCTGTGGGTGGATCTCTGCATCCCCCATGGATCCATGGCCTGCAGGGGCCCAGCTGCTTCAGCATGGTCCTCACCATGGCCTGCAGAGGAGGCTGGGCTACAGCACCTGGACCACCTGCTTCCCCTCTTTCTCCACTGACCTTGGTGTCTCCATGTTGTTTTGTCACATGTTCTCAGCTCCTCCCTTCCTCTGACTAGAAGCAAAAACTTGTGACTTTGTTTTCATTTTCTTCTTAAATATGTCATCACAGAGATATTACCAGCCTCTCTCACTGGCCCAGTTTTGGCCAACAGCATGTCCATCTTCAGAGCCATCAGCCATTGGCTTTGCCAGACATGGTGGGAAGCTTCTAGCAACTTTTCACAGAAGCCATCATTGTGGCTCCCCTGCTGCCAAAAACCAGGCCGTGCCAAACCAATACATAAGAGCACTCACTAGAAATGTATACTGGTAATGCTCTACACTTTTCCATTGCTTGAGCCACTGATGACAATTTTGTTTCAACCAGGAACCAAATAAAAGTTTGTTCACTGCAGAGAAACTCCCAAACTTCATACCATCCCAATATGACTTTCACAAATAATTTGGAAATTAACTGGAGCTATTTGCCTTATTTAAGCCCTTTGTTCCTTCCTTATATGACCTCTGAAAGTCTTCAATGAAGTGGCAGTACAGCAGGAAAATTATTCCTTTTTCCTGACAGTGGTCCCAGTGAGTGTGCTAGCTCAGCATCTGCCTTTTTGCCAAGGGACATTGGTGCCAAAATAAGTCCAGGAGTCACTCTCCTCTGGGAAGCTTGGTTTTTCCTTTCTTCAAAAGGACATGCTGTGTGTGCAGACTGGTATTCAGGAGATATTTTCAACATCTTTTAAAGTAGCTTGTATCTAAAAAATGTGTTTTTTCTCCATGACCTTCAGGGCAATCAGTTTTCTATATGGAAAAGAGGCAATTTCCCTTCGCAAGGCTTAACTTAGACAATGAAAAAATTCCTGTCACTTGCTGGAACTGTAAATCTTTAGTCATTAAACAAAATCTTAATTGAAACTCTGCTTGTAGTGGTTCAGCAAACCAATAATAGGTGTAAGAGAAGCAAACATAGATATTACCAAGTAAGATCTCATACAGCTTCTTTCCCAAAAGATGAGCTCAGCTGTACCTATAGAGATTTTTGGCTAAAAAAATTGAATAAATAGTCTCCTGCCCCAAGGAAAAGAAACCTTTTTTCAATGCTGATCTGGGTCTCTGAGAATTTCTTTACCTATCTTCCTCTTTGAGAAGGATTTCTCCACCCACACCTATCACACATTCAGAAATACAATATGCATTCTTTCTTGTCAAAGAAGAAATCCTGATATATTTCCAACTCGTCTGCAGCAATTCTGGATGGCTTTCAGAAAGAAATACAATTGTGCTTTATGCCTTGATCATATGAAATACATTAGGTTCTTGCACAGTAATACATGTGGGCAGCCTGTGACATCAATTATTGCAAACAGGTTGATGTAGTGTTGTGTTGTAACTGCTCTGCCTTTTAATGAGGAGCCTGTAGTCCCAATAGTAAATTAAAATACAATTATTATCACCAGAAGGACCAGGAAAGAAACACTCTCAGCAGCCAGCCCTCCAGTATGACCACTGTCACTTCTAGCCCCCATAACAGCTGATGCTGAAGCTTCATTCTTGTGTGACTAAAACAGGAAACTCCACTGTGCTGAGCTCTTTCCCTCAGCTGTGCTGCTGTGCTCCACTCTTTCTCATTTCATCTGTAAAGAATTTACAGTGACAAGAAATAATTAAAATGCAACTTCATTGGATATTAATCTTGGTAATGCTTTTGAAGAGGGAGGTCATTGCTTGCTTTCAGATTATGGAAAGTTACAATTTTCTTAGGATTTTTTGATTTCAGAAGAACTGAGGTGATTTTCTATGCACTGTAGGGTGGAAAGTAACTTCTTAAAAAGAAGCCCTGCTCCACTACCAGCATTTCCCAGCTGATGTCACTCTGAAAATAGATTCAAGCACACCAGAGGTCACCAGCACTCTTTATAAAATCTAGTGATGCTCCTGAACAGAGACAACATGTCCCTGGGTTGCAGGAGGGAGATGCATTGGCACACCCAGCAGAGCTGAAGGCTGAGCACCACTGGGAGGGGGCAGAACAGGTGTGGGCAGGGGGCTGGTGCAAGAACAAATCCCAGCATGAAACAGGAGGCCTGGGACCCCCAGTCTGAATTTGCAGCGAGTCTGGCACAACTGTGCTGAGAACTATCAATAGCTCATTTGTTTTTACTGGATTTTTGTAATGCCCCTTCACATTGTTTTGTCCCAAAGCCCAGCACAGAGCTTCCCACTTGCTACTGCTGCACCTTCATCCTTCCAAAGCTGCCTGGTTGGGTTCCACCTTTCTGGATAGTGAACATCTCTCTTCCACCTTTCCACCACCTCCAGCTGCTGGCTGTCAGCACAAAGATTTTGCCTTCCTTGTTGGAGGCAAGATGTGTCACCTGGAGCAGCAGGTAGTGAATTAAATTAATCAGTTGAAAATGGCTCTTTTCAATCCAGGATTTTTCCAAGAATATAAAAATTACTCCCATCCTTCCCAAGTACAAATCCAAAGTACAAATAAGTACTTTGGTTGCCTGTTGCATTGCTAGCTGAACATGAACCCAGTTATAAATAACAAATCCGGCCCACCTCCACAAACCAGCCTTTGGGCTGACTGACAGAGGCTTGGACAAATAACAACTCTCCTAAAACACAAGCATTGGACTGGTTAAGAGTCTGTGGGGCACAGAGTTAGACCAATGTCCACGTAGCACCATGAGTTTTTGAATTGCCTATGAAAGGGTGTCTGATACAATAAATCAGGTCTGCTGATGACCAAGGGGAGTTTTGTCATGTGTTATGTCTCAGACACACGAACATCATGGGTGTTATTTATGTAATTCATGGTGACCCCTGACATGAGGACAAGCAGTCCAAGGACCCATGGAAATTGCAGAGAGAGATGGAGCAAAAAGCTGGAATAAAAAGAGGCCAGGAAGAGCCAAAAATAGGCAGCAAAGGCTGCAGGAGCTGGCTTTGAAACAAAGGTGACAGGAAATCACAGCCAAAGGGCTGCGTGGAAACGAAACCAGAGAAGTTGAAAAAGTTAAAAAGAGCACACTGGGGCCATATTTGGATCCTATTGGGAGTGACTGGACTAATACTGGGAATATCTAAGAGTGACTGGGAACATACCCTGCACATCATCCCCCATACTGGGCGAGACTGGGAGCAACTGGGAGCACGCTGGGAGCAAATGGCATCAAACTGGGACTGGGCTGATCTAGGAAGCAACTGGAACCATACTGGGAGAGATTGGAAGTAACTGGGATTATGCTGGGAAAACACTGGGAGGGCTGGCATGTGACTAGGATCAAACTGGAGCTTACTGGGATGATATTGGGGTTGAAAAGGAGCGACTGGGATCACACTTTGGTCTACTGGGAGTTACTGAGGGAAACTGGGATCATGCTGCAAGCAAACTGAAGCAACTGGGAACGATTGGATGTGTGCTGGAGGCAACTGGGATATACTGGGCATGACGGGGGAATCCTACTGGGAGAACTAACACCTTACTGGGGCCACTGGCAGTGTCTGGAAATGAGTACAGACATGCCGGAGGCAACTGGGATATACTGGGAGTGTCTGTAACCATACTGGGATGACTGGAACCACACTGGGAACAACTGGGACCATGCCGGGGGCAACTGGGAGCAAGTGGGATCCTGCTGGGAGGGACTGGGACTATAGCAGGGTCAACTGGGTTCATACTGGGAGTGTCTGTAACCATAGTGGAGTGATGGAAGCACACTGGGAACAGATGGTGCTGAAAGCAACTAGGAAGAGGTGGGAGTGACTGGGAACAAGCTGGAAGCAACTGGGATAAACTGGGAGAGACAGGGAATCACTGGGATCATACTGGAGGCTACTGGGGTCATGCTAGCATTGACAGGGAGCAACTGGGATCACACTGGAGGAACTGGAATTGTACTGGGAGTGTTTGGGAGCAACTGGGATTAGACTGCAAGTGACTGGGATCATACTGGAAGTGGCTACAATCATACTGGGATTAGAGTGGGTGTGATTGGACCTTGACTGGGGATTACTGGGAGCTACCAGGCCCACACTGGGAGCCAACTGGGGACATAATTAGAGGAACTGGGAGCAACTGGGATAAAACTGGGGGCAAGTGAACCACGCTGAGGTAACGGGGAGTGCCTGGCAACGACTGCTGGAATGTTCAGGGCAACTGGGATATATATACTGGGAGGGTCTCAGACCATATGGGTGTGGGACTGGGAGCAGACTGGGAGCAACTGGGAATGTGCTGGCGGAACTGGGAACACGCTGGGGACAAGTGGGAGTGACTGGGGACCTGCTGGGAGAGACTGGGATCATACTGGGAGTGCCTTGGAGTATGCTAGGGACAACTGGGAGAATTGGGAACACACGGGATGAAAGTGGAAGGAACTGGGAGCAACTGGAACTGTGCTGGGAGCAATTTGCATCATCATAGGGAAGGACTGGGAGGGACTGACCTCATCTGGGAGTGCCTGGGAACATGCAGGGAGGCAGAGGAAGTGACCAGGATTATGCAGGGAGTGCACAGGCCTGTACTGGGAGTGCCGAGGAAACTGAAAGCACACGGGGGAGCAACTGGGCTCATACTGGGAGCAGCCACTGCCAGCTTCGAAATCCCCCGATTTCCCCCCGAGGGCCATCTGCGGCTCGGCTTTGGAGCCCTGCCAGCTGCAAACATCTCCCCCAAAAAACCGCAAACCAAGGCACCCCCCGGGATATTTGGGCTCAGCTCCCCCTGCCCAGGCACCTGCGGGATGGGGGGTGATGCTCCAGGGGCTGCAGCGACTTCAGGGAGCGCCAGAGCCACGAGATTCTCCCTCCTCTTCCTCCCTCCCTCGTCCTCCTCCCCCGTTCTCAAAGGCCGAACCGTGAGGGGAAAAGGGGCAGGAAAAGGCGGAACCGTGAGGGGAAAGGGGGCAGGGAAAGGGCGGAACCGTGAGGGGAAAGGGGCGGGCTCGGGCCAAGGCCGGACGCTGTGAGGGGACACTCTGGGAGGTGGCACTCTGCAAACAGAACTGCAACGGACTGAAAATGAACGGGAGAGAAAGCAGTAAGTATGAGAGTTTTACTTGCCATCAAATATATCCCACACACCCAGCCCCACACAATCCCCATCCTACCACTCCAAAATGGGATCCCACTTCTCCCAATCCCCCCCAACCCCATCTTACTCTGGTGGCTGTCAAATAGAGTTAGTTTGGTATGACATTGGGTTTTTTTGAGGTGGGTGTGAGCACTTCCAGGGTGGGATTGAGCTCTTTTCACTGGGATTTGAGTGGTCTTGAGATGACAGATGTATCCATATTGGCATTTGGTGTGCAAAGAGATGGAGAACAAAAAGAAATAAAGGTGAAACTAAAAGAAGAAGCAGCCAGGTGTGTACCCAACATGGATCACAAGGAATGTGAGTGACCAGGGCTGTGACCAAAGTTCCTCCTCCAGTGGGGGATGGAGCTGGAGCAGCACATGGAGCTCTTCCTGCACTCGGGGCACTCGCAGGGCTCCCTTACCGGTGCCTCCGTTGGTGTTTGCTCAAGTTAGAGCTGCTGGCAAAGCTCTTTCCACACTGGGGACACAGGTAGGGCCTCTCCCCAGTGTGGATGCGCCGATGGACGATGAGTTGGGAGTTCTGCCTGAATCCCTTCCCGCAGTCGGAGCATTGGAATGGCCTCTCCTCTCTGTGAATCCAATAGTGTCGGAAGAGTATGGAGCTGCTCGTAAAGCACTTCCCACACTCGGAACATTCATAGGGTGTCTCCCCAGTGTGACTCCTCCGGTGCCTGATCAGGGTGCAAGGGTGGCTGAAGCTCTTCCCGCACTCGCTGCACTGGTAAGACCACTCAGCAGTGTGGGTCCTCTGGTGCTTGATCAAGTCAGAGCGCCAGCTGAAGCTCTTCCCACACTCAACACACTGGTAGGGCTTCTCCCCGGTGTGGGTCACCTGGTGGCTGATCAGGTGGGAGTTCAGTCTGAAGCTCTTCCCACATTCCCCACACTCATAGGGCCTCTCTCCAGTGTGGATGCGCCGGTGTTGGATGAGGTTGGAGTTCTGCCTGAATCCCTTCCCGCAGTCGGGGCAGAGGAAGGGTTTCTCCTCTGTGTGAATCCGCTGGTGCGCGAGGAGAGTGGAGGTGGTCTGAAACCTCTTCCCACACTGCTCACACTCATGTGGCCGTTCCCCAGTGTGGGTCAGTTGGTGCTGGATCAGGCTGGAGCGCTGGGTGAAGCTCTTCCCACACTCCCCACACTCGTAGGGCCTTTCCCCAGTGTGGATCCTCTGGTGCTTGATCAGGTAGCAGTTCCACCTGAAGCTCTTCCCACACTCCCCACACTCGTAGGGCTTCTTGCCAGTGTGGGTCACCTGGTGCCTGATCAGATGGGTGGTCGACCTGAACGTCTTCCCACACTCCCCACACTCGTAGGGCTTCTTGCCAGTGTGGGTCACCTGGTGCCTGATCAGATGGGTGGTCGACCTGAACGTCTTCCCACACTCCCCACATTCATACGGCCTCTCCCCAGTGTGGATCATCCGATGCTTGATCAGGTGGGAGCTCCACCTGAAGCTCTTCTCACACTCCCCACACTCATAGGGCCGTTCCCCAGTGTGGATCACCTGATGCTGGATCAGGTGGCAGCTCCGGCTGAAGCTCTTCCTACACTGCCCACACTCATAGGGCCGTTCCCCAGTGTGGGTCCTCTGGTGCTTGATCAGGTCAGAGTTCCACCTGAAGCTCTTCCCACACTCCACGCACGTGTGGGGCTTCTCCCCCTTGCGGAGCTGCTCATGGGGCACCAGCTCCGTGCTCTGGCTCGAGCTCTGGCCGCCTTCCGGGCCCAGGCTGGCTCTTTCCCCCTCACATCCCCGCGATCTGCGTTTGCAGACCCTCCTCGTGCGGGATCTCCGGGGCTTTTCCTCCCCGTTGGCTTCCTGCGCCGTGGAGCCGCTCCAAACGGCCTCTTCCACCAGGTTCTGCCGCGGGCAATTGTCCTCCCTGCTCTCCATGCTCAGCTCCTGCTCTGGGGGAGGAAGGACAAGGAGAGGATGGGATTTGCCTCCGTGCTACAGGCAAGGGCAAGGAGATCCCCCCCGTGCCGGCAGGACGGCACCGGCACCCCACGATGTCCCCCCAAGGGGCCTTTTCCGCTCAGCCTTGGACTTCTTCATTCTCCAAACATCCCCCCAACAAACCCAGGGACCCCCAGGGATATCTGAGCCGATCTGTGGGATCATCGCTCCCCCTCTCCACTCACCTGCGCGATGGGGGGAGCGATGATCCCACAGGTGGGGGCTGCGAATTCAGGCAGGGTTCGACCACGCCGCGGCTTCAGCTCAGCCTTGATCCGCCTTTGTCCCTCCTTTTCCTCTTCCTCCCGGTCCTCCTCTTCCGTCGCCCCTCCCGCTCCTCTGTGTTATCTCCACCTCCTTCTCTTCTTCCATCCCTCCCCTTTCATCGCTTCTCCTCCTCCTCCTCCCTAAACCCACCTCCTTCTCCTCCTTCCACCGCTGCTCTCTCTCCGCCTTCATCCCTCCTCTTCCATCTCCCCTCCCCCTGCTCCTCCCCCCTAACCGGCTGGAACCGTGAGGGGAAAGGGGGCAGGGAAAGGGCGGAACCGTGAGGGGAAAAGGGGCAGGGAAAGGGCGGAACCGTGAGGGGAAAGGGGCGGGCTCGGGCCAAGGCCGGACGCTGTGAGGGGACACTCTGGGAGGCGGCACTCTGCAAACAGAACTGCAACGGACTGAAAATGAAGGGGAGAGAAAGCAGTAAGTATGAGAGTTTTATTTGCTATCAAATACATCTCACACATCCAGCCCCACACAATCCCCATCCCACGGGTCGAAATTGGGATCCCACTTCTCCCAATCTCCTCCCAACCCCATCTCACTCTGTTGGCTGTGGAATCGAGTGAGTTTGTCACAGGCTAGAGTTTTTTTGAGCGGGGAAAAAGCCACTTTGATGTGGAGCTGAACTCTTTTCCGTTAAGACTGAGGTGTTTTCACTGTTTGAGTGGTTTTGAGGTGACAGATCCATCCCTCTAGGCTTCTGGAGTGCAGAGAGGGAGAAGATAAAAATATTAAGGCAAAACCAAAAGGAGAAGCAGCCAGGTGTGTTTCCAACATGGATCACAGGGAATGTGGCCCCTCCAGTGGGGGATGGAGCTGGAGCAGCACACGGAGCTCTTCCCACACTCGGGGCATGCGCAGGGCTTCCCTTACTGGTGGCTGCATTGGTGTCGGGTCAAGTGAGAGCTCTGTGAGAAGCTCTTCCCACATTTCCCACACTCGTAGGGCCTCTCACCGGTGTGGATTCGCTGGTGGACGATGAGTTGGGAGTTGTACTTGAATCCCTTCCCGCAGTCGGGGCAGCAGAGGGGCCTCTCCTCTGTGTGACTCAGATTGTGCAGGACGAGATGAGAGTTGAACCGAAAGCTATTCCCACACTCGAAACACTTGTAAGGCCTCTCCTTAGTGTGGATCTTTCGGTGTCTGATGAGGGTGTCATGGTCCCTGAAGCTCTTCCCACACTCCCCACACTCATAGGGCCGTTCCCCAGTGTGAATTCTCTGGTGCTTGATCAGGTCAGAGCTTGACCTGAAGCTCTTCCCACACTCCCCACATTTGTAGGGCCGTTCCCCAGTGTGGATCCTCTGGTGCTTGATGAGGTCAGAGCTCTGGCTGAAGCTCTTCCCACACTCCCCACACTCATAGGGCTGTTCCCCAGTGTGGGTTCTCTGGTGCTTTATCAGGCTGGAGTTGCAGCTGAAGCTCTTCCCACATTCCCCACACTCGTAGGGCCTTTCTCCAGTGTGGGTCCTCTGGTGGCTGGTCAGGTGGGAGCTGCAGCTGAAGCTCTTCCCACACTCCCCACACTCGTGGGGCCTCTCCCCAGTGTGGATCATCTGGTGCTTGATTAGGTCAGAGCTCCACCGGAAGCTCTTCCCACACTCCCCACACTCGTAGGGCTTCTCCCCTGTGTGGATCACCTGGTGCCGCATCAGGTTGGACTTCCGGCTGAAGCTCTGTCCACACTCTCCACACTTGTAGGGTCTCTCACCGGTGTGGGTCATCCGGTGGCTGATCAGGTGGGTGCTTGTCCTGAAGGTCTTTCCACACTCCCCACACTCGTGGGGCCGTTCCCCAGTGTGGATTTTCCGGTGCTTGATCAGGCTGGAACTGAAGCTGAAGCTCTTCCCACACTCCCCACACTCATAGGGCCGTTCTTCAGTGTGGATCATCTGATGCTCAATGAGCTTGGAGTTCCACCTGAAGCTCTTCCCACACTCCACGCACTTGTGGAGCTTCTCCCCGTTGCGGAGCTGCTCATGGGGCACCAGCTCCGAGCTCTGGCTCGATCTCTGGCCGCCTTCCGGGCCCAGGCTGGCTCTTTCCCCCTCAGATCCCCGCGATCTGCGTTTGCAGCCCCTCCTCGTGCGAGATCTCCGGGGCTTTTCCTCCCCGTTGGCTTCCTGTGCCGTGGAGCCGCTCCAAACGGCCTCTTCCACCAGGTTCTGCCGCGGGCATTTGTCCTCCCTGTTTTCCATGCTCAGCTCCTGCTCTGGGGGAGGAAGGACAAGGAGAGGATGGGATTTGCCTCCGTGCCACAGGCAAGGGCAAAGAGATCCCCCCAGGGCGTCCCCGGGGACGCACTCCCCCATCTTCGCTCTCCCCACTTCGGGATGCCGGGGCTTTTTGGGCTCCCGGGGTCCCTTCTCCCCTCATTCTCTGCTTTGGGTTGCAGGGGCTCCAAGGAGTCCCCCCTGCCCCTCTCCAGGCTCTCGAAGCTCCCGCCAATGGCGGCGCTCCCCGGCACCCCCCGATGTCCCCCCAAGGGGCCTTTATCGCTCAACTTCGGACTTCTTCATTCTCCCAATATTCCCCAACCCCCCCCCCCCCCAAAAAAAAAACCAACCCAGAGCCCCCCCGGGATATCTGGGCCGAGCTCCCTCCCCCTCCCCCCCTCCCCGCTCACCTGCGCGATGGGGGGGGGGGGGGGGCGATGATCCCACAGGGAGGGCTCGAGAGTGTGGTTCCCTCAGGTCAGCCTTGATCCGCCTTTGTTCCTCCTCTTCCCCTTCCTCCCCGCTCCTCCTCTTCCATCCTCCCTCGTCCTCCTCCTCCTCTTACCCAGCCACACCTCCTCCTCTTCCATCCCTGCCTTTCCTCCCTCCTCCTCCTCTCTTTCCCCACCTCCTTCTCGTCCCTCCCTCCTCCTCTTTAATCCCTCCTCAAGGAAAGGGATGGAATCCCGAAAACCCCCCAGGACTCCCCCAAACCCCGAAGGACTTCCCAAATTCCCTCCAGGACATCCCAACTGCCCCACGGGATGCCCCAAGCCCCCCCGGGACTCTCCAAAATCCCCCCCGAGACATCCCAACTCCCCACCATGAAGCCCCAACCCCCTCCTGGTCTGCTCATAACCTCCCCCAGGACTCCCCAGAATCCCCCAGGCCAGTTTTGGGGTGCAGCGGGTGCTTTATTACATTTGTACAACGTCGGCGTTGGGGCCCTCCCGGCTTTCTATGACTTGTGCTGGGGGAAAGGGGGGGCAGGACCCCAAAATTTGGGTTTTGGGGGAGCCAGGACCCTAAAATTGAGGTTTTGGGCAGGCCAGGATTCCAAACTCAGATTTTGGGGTGGCCAGAACCCCAAACTCGGATTTTGGGGGGACCAGGACCCCAAAATTAAGGTTTTGGGGTTGCCAGGACCACAAAACTAAGGTTCAGGGAGTGCTGGGACCCCCAAATTAGAGTTTGGGGAGACGTGGACCCCAAAATCGGGGCTCGGGACCCCAAACCCAGGGCTCATGGTGGGGAGGGTGGGACCCCCAAAATTCAGGTTTTTTGGGGGGTCCGGGATGCCAAAATTTGGGAATTTTGGGATGCCGGGACCCCAAAGTGGGAGTTCGGGGGGTTCATTTCTCTCAGGGCCGGTCGGTGTTGCGCCGGGGGAGCCCCTCGTCGGTGGAGGAGGTGGTGAGGAGGCCCTGCTGCCACCGGGCCAGCTCGGCGTGCTCCTGAGCACTGCCGGCCAGTGCCTGCAGCCAGCCCTGCGTGTCCTCCTGGAGGGCAGAAACGGGGTCAGGGACACCAAAAATGGGGTCAGGGACAATGGAAACAAGGTTAGGGACACCAAAAATGGGGTCAGAAACAATGAAAATGGGGTCAGGGACAGTGAAAACAAGGTTAGCGACACAAAAAATGGGGTTAGGGAGAACAAAAGTGGGGTTAGAGACACTAAAGATGGGGTCAGGGACCCCAAAAATGGGGGCAGGGACAGAAAATGGGGTCAGGGACACCAAAAATGGGGTCAGATACCCTAAAAATGGCATCAGGGACACCGAAAATGGGGTTAGGGACACCAAAATGGGGTTAGGGACCCTAAAAATGGGGTCAGACACCCTAAAAATGGCATCAGGGACACCAAAAATGGGGTTAGGGACACCAAAATGGGGTTAGGGACACTGAAAATGCGGTAAAGGGACAATGAACAACAAAAGTGTGGTTAGGGACACCAAAAATGGGGTTGAGGACCCACCAAAATCAACGAGATCAGAACCACAAAAATCACCATTGAGACCCTCAAAGCCCCCATGAGACCCCCCAAAACCCTACAAAGACCCCCCCCCCCCCAAAGCTGCACCTCATCCTTGGCCTGCATCAGGAACTCGCTCCCATCACCGGTCCTACAAGACAGGGACATTGTCACTGTGTCCCCCTGGACTTTGGAGTGTCAGAGCCACCAAAGTCAACAGGAGACTCCAAAAATGGTGTCAGAAAGTGCCAGTGGATACCCAAAAGTGCCATCAGACCCACACAAATCAACAGGAGACCCCAAAAATGACATCGGAGACCCCAAAAGTGCCATCAGATCCACCCAAATCAACAGGAGACCCCAAAATGACATCAGAGACCCCAAAAGTAACTTTAGAGACCCCAAAAGTGACATCAAAGCCACCAAAATCAATAAAACCCCAAAAGTAACATCAGAGACCCCAAAACCAACATCAGAGACCCCAAAAGTGCCATCAGAGATCCCAAAGTGACATCTGAGACCCAAAAAGTGCCATCAGAAACCCCAAAAGTGGCATCAGAGCCACCATAATCAATAGGAGACCCCAAAAGTGCCATCAGAGACCCCAAAATCAACCAACCCCAGGACTCACTTGAGCTTGAAGACCTTCTTCTTCTTCTTCTTCTTGTAGTCGTTGGCCACCTCACTGGTGGCGCAGTGCGGGCTCAGCAGGGGCTCCCTGCCCTGCGTGGCCCCAGACATGGGGCCCTTGGCATCCTTGCAGAAGCCCAGGTCGCCCTTGGCCAGGACACAGTAGAGGTTCACCCAGGACCTGCTTGCAGTGGGACGTGGGGTGACCACAAGGGTTTGGGGAAAAATGAGTTTTGATGGGCCCCCAAATTTTGGTGGATGAACATTCCTGTCTTTTGGTTGATGAAGGTTCCTGTCTTTGGTGAGCTCCCAAATTTTGGTCAATCCCCTTTGTTGGAGAGCCCCAACTCGTGGTGGAACCCCAAATTCTGGTGGGCCCTCTCCTGAGATGGACACCAAACCCGTGGAAAAAACCCAACCCTTGGTGGACCCCTTCATTGATGGCCCCCCCCCAACTGGTGGTGAGCCCCCAGATTTTGGGGAATTCCAAGTCTTGGTGAGCCCCCAAATTCTGGTGGATCTCCTCCACTGATGAACCCCAGTCCTTGGTGAACCCCAACAGTGGTGAACCCCCGACCCCTGGGGAACCCCCGTCATGGACGAACCCAACCCAGCCCTTGGGAACCTTCACAGGTGAACCCAACCCAAGCCTTGCAGAACTCCCTTCATTGATGTCCCCCCAGTCCTTGGTGAAGATCCAGCCCTTGGAGAACCACAACCCTTGGTGAAGCCCCAAACCTTGGTGAACCTGAACCCCTTCCATTGATGAACCCCAACCCTTGGAGAACCCTCAACTCTTGAGGAACCCCTTCCACTGATGAACCCCAAGCCTTAGAGAACTCTCAGCTCTTGATAAACCCCAACCCTTGGAGAACCCTCAACTCTTGCTGAACCCCTTCCATTGATGACCCCAACCCTTGGAGAACCCCCAACTCTTGATGACCCCCAATCCTTGGAGCACCCCCACTGCCATGGTCCCTCCAGACCTGTTGGACGCCTTCTTGCCGATGCCGTCGAGCTCGTGCTTGCGCAGCAGGAACCCCTCATGCTTCACGGTGTGGGCGGGCGGTGGTGGTGGCAGTGGGGCGCTGTCCTGCGCTGGCACCAACCACGAGCACCATGGCTCCCCCGGGCCCTGAGCCGAGTCCCTGGGGCACGGCCGGCACCGTGGCTTCGGCTGGTCCCGCGTGTGGGGATGCTCCAGCCGAAGGGTCCTGTCTGGGAGGGCCTCGTGCCCAGCAGGGAGACAGGCGGGGGAGTCATGGTCACGGGGCTGGGGATGGAAGGGGACAGTGAGGTGACACTCAGGGAGCTCCAAGGGACAGCAGGGGACAATGAGGGGACATTCAGGGAGCTCCAGAAGGAAGTTGAAGGGACAGCAGGGACAATGAGGGGACACTCAGGGAGCTCCAGAAGGACATTGAGGGGACAGCGGGGACAGTGAGGGGACACATGGGATATCCAAGGGACACTGAGGGATGTTCAGTGGGACACTGAGGGGACATTGAGGGGACACTGAGGGAACATCAAGGGGGACCTGGAGGGGACACTGTGGGATCTCTGAGGAGATCTCCAGTAGGATATGGACGGGACACTGAGGGGACAATGAGGGATGCCCAGTGGGATACTGAGGGGACATTGAGGGGACACTGGGGGAGCTCTAGGGGGACACTGAGGGGACAGCAGGGGACAATGAGGGGGCAGTGAGGGGACACTGGGAAATCTCTGAGGAGATCTCCAGTAGGACACGGAGGGGACATTGAGGGGACTCTCACGAATCTCCAGGGGGACATTGAGGGGATGACGAGGGGACATCAAGGGGGACATGGAGGGGACACTGAGGGATGTCCAGTGGGACACTGAGGGGACATTGAGGGGACACTGGGGAATCTCCAGGGGGACACTGAGGGGACAGCAGGGGACAATGGGGGGACACTCAGGGATGTCCAGGGGGACAATGAGGGGGACATGGAGGGGACACTGATGGGAAAATGGAGGGACACTCAGGGACCTCCAGGGGAACAAAGAGGGGGGCATGGAGGGGACAATGGGGGGACACTCAGGGAGCTCCAGGAGGACACTAAGTGGACAATGAGGGATGTCCAGTGGGACTCTGAGGGGACACTGGGGGACCTTCAAGGGGACGCTGAGGGATCTCTAGTGGGGCATTGAGGGGACACTAAGGGGACACTGGGAGATCTGCAGTGAACATGGAGGGGACATTGAGGGGACACTAAGGGGACACTGGGAGATCTGCAGTGAACATGGAGGGGACATGGAGGGGACAATGTGGGGACACTGTGGGATCTCTGTGGAGATCTCCAGTAGGACATTGGGGGGACACTGAGGGGACAGTGAGGGGACATCAAGGGGACCCTGGGAGATCTCCAAGGGGACATGGAAGGGACAATGAGGGGACACAGGGGTTCTCCAAGGGGACATTGAAGGGACAATGATAGATGTCCAGTGGGACACTGAGGGGACATTGAGGGGATACTGGGGGATCTCCAAGGGGACACTAAGGGGACACTGGGAGATCTCCAGTGGATATGGAGGGAACATTGAAGGGATCTCCAGGGGGACATGAAGGGGACACTGAGGGGACATCCAGGGGGACATGGAGGGAACAATGAGGGATCTCCAGGGGGACATGGAGGGAACACCAAGGGGAATGCAAAAGGACACAAATCATTGGGGCCACCAAAGAGTCACCAAGGTGCCACCAAGGACTCACCGAAGCCGACACAGGGCCACCTGCCTCCCTGTCCTGCAGCTGCTCCACGATGTTGGCCAGGGTGGCTTTGCTGCTGTAGGACATTTGGAGACCAGGGTGGCATCACCTCAGCCCTGTACCCTCCCCGGTGTCTGTAGATAGCACCCCGCCTCATTCATGTCTGAAAATAGCCCCCCTTGCCAGCGTCACCCATAACCTGGTGTCCCCCATAACCTGCTGAGTCCCACAAATTGACTCCCATGACCCAATGTCCACCCCAAGACCTGGTGTCCCTCCAACACCCAATGTCCACCCAACATCTGATGATCACCCAAAACTTGGTGACCCCCATAAACTGGTGTCCTCCACGACCTAATGCCCACCCCAAGACCTGGTGTCCCTCCAAAACTCAACATCCCCCAAAAACCTTCTGATGTCCCACCAACACCTGATGACCCCCTGGTGTCCCCAGGGGTGGCACTCACTCTGCTGCAGCCACTCCCAGTGCTTGTCCAACTTCTCCATCATCTCCTTCTTCTTCGCCAGGAGCTTCTCCAGGTGGGATTTGATCAGTGGGAAGGGGGGACATGGGTTGGGACACCACAAAATTCCACCACACCCCCTCCCCACATTGTCCACCCCCCCCCGGGCACCTCGTCAGCCACCAGGCTCTTGCTGAGGATGAGGGTCTTGCCCTGCTCCAGGCAGGTGGCCATGTTCTTGGCCCGCGCCTCCATCTCGGTCTTGAGGCTTTGGTGGTCGTTCATCAGCAGCTCCACCAAGGACACGTCCCTGGGGCAGGGGAGGGAGGGGTGTCCTTGGTGGCTGGGAGGGGACATTGGCATGGGGAAGGGTGGGGGGGTCCTCCTGATGGACCAGGACATGGTCCTTGGAGCCATGGTGGGCCAGGACATGGTCCTTGGGCCCATGGTGCCAGGATTTGGTCCTTGGGTCCATAGTGGGACAGGACATGGTCCTTGGGCCCATGATGAAACAGGACCCAGATCCTTAGATGGACCAGGACGTGGTCCTTGGGTCCATGGTAGGACAGGAGATGGTCCTTGGGCCCATGGTGGAACAGGACCCAGATCCTCAGATGGACCAGGACGTGGTCCTTGGGTCCATGGTGATGGTCCTTGGGCCCATGGTGGAACAGGACCCAGATCCTCAGATGGACCAAGACATGGGGTGGTGGCACCACAAGAAGCCAGAACATGTCCTTGGGTCCATTATGGAACACAACACGAACCCTCAGATAGACCAAGATGTGGTCCTTGGGTCCATGGTGGGACAGGACATGGACCCTCAGATGGAGCAGGACATGGTCCTTGGGTCCATGGTGGAACAGGACCTAGATCCTCAAATTGACCAAGACATGGGATGGTGGCACCACAAGAAGCCAGACCATGTCCTTGGTTTCATAGTGGAACAGGACCCAGATCTTCAGATGGACCAGGACATGGGATGGTGGCACCATGAGAGACCAGGACATGTCCTTGGGTCCATGGTGGAACAGGACATGGACCCTCAGATGGACCAGGACGTGGGATCTTGGGATGGACGAGAATGTGGTCCTTAGGTCTGTGATGAAACAGGACCCAGATCCTTAGATCCAGGACATGGGATGGTTGCACCATGAGAGACCCGGACGTGGTCCTTGGGTCCATGATGGAACAGGACCCAGATCCTCAGATGGACCAAGTCCCCATGGGACCTTAGGATAGACCAGAATGTGGCCCTTAGGTCCATGATGGAACAGAACATGGGCCCTCAGATGAACCAAGACATGGGACCTTGGGATGGACCAGGACGTGGTCCTTGGGTCCATGATGGGACAGGACATGGACTCCCAGATGGACCAGGACACACGACCTTGGGATGGACCAAAATATGGTCCTTAGGTCCATGATGAAACAGGACCCAGATCCTCAGATGGACCAAGACATGAGACCTTGGGATGGACCAGGATGTGATCCTTGGGTCCATGGTGGGCCAGGACTTGATCCTTGAGTGCCTCAGATGGACCAGGACATGGTCCTTGGTTCCATGGTGGGACAGGACCCACATCCTCATGTGGACCAGGACGTGCTCCTTAGGTCATGGAACAGGACACAGACCCTGAGATGGACCAAGACCCAGAACCTTGTGAAGGACCATCCCTTGCCCCTTGCTCACCCCTCCTACCTGGGGTTATCCCCGGCGCCCATCTGGTGGAGCACGCCGTCCATCCAGGCCAGCAGGTCCCTGATGGTGCCCACGAATTGGATCTTGTCAGCCATGCTGGCCATGTGCAGCCGGCACTCCTCGCACGCTGCCAGCAGCTCCTTCCACGCCCGCAGCACCTCCTGCTCGTGCCCGGCGATGGCCTCGGCGCTGAGTGTCCTCAGCTGCGCCGCGCCCTCCTGCAGCTGCCGCACCTGCGTCACCAGCACCTTCATCGTGCTTGAAGGCGCCCAGGGCCCTCTGCAAGGCGCCGGCCGAGCTCCTGCCCTCACGCGCCACCAGCTCGGGCAGCCGCTGCTGCTTCTCTTCTATCTGCCCCAGGACCTCCTTGCAGTCGTTGAAGAACTTGTGCAGCTCGTGGGATGCCACCAACATCTGGGCGCAGGTCTCCATCAGCTCCAGGAGGTCGGCCCAGGCCTCGTTGACGCCGTCCTTCCACTCGGCGATGGTGGCGGTGTCAGTGTGGCCATAGTCGATGAGCTCGTCCACCACCAGCCCATGCTGCCCGTCTCGCTGGCGAACTCCAGGAACTTCTCCTGCAGCAGCTGCAGTGGCCCAGGGTGGGTGTGGGGCAGGGGTCAGGGGTGGGCAGGGCTTGGGACCACCAGGGTGGGGTGGGGATGGTTGGTAGGGCACTCAGCCAGGGGATGGAGGGCTTGGCCAGGACCACCAGAAAGGTGCCAAGACCACCAGGATGGTGGCAGGGATGGTGCCAGGACCAGCAGCCAGGGAGTAGAGGGGTTGGCCAGGACCAGGGTAGTGCCAGCACCACCAGGATGGTGACAGGACCCCCACCCAGGGAATGGAGGGGATGCCCAGGACCACCAGGAAGGTGCCTGGACCCCTGTCAGAGCTCAGGAAAGGCCTCCAGAACCCTCACGACAGCATCACTAGCCAGAACCTCTCCTACAACCCCCACCAGCTTCTCCATCCCCCTCAACCACAGCACCAAAGCCACCCCACCCCACCCCACCCCTGACCATGTCCACCACCCTCCCATCCTCACCGTGACATGCTCAAAGTCCTGCCCCAGCTCGGCCGAGCCAGCCGCCACCTCCTTCTCAGCGATCCAGTGCTCCAGCTCGTCCACCTCGTGGCTGAGCTGGTAGAGCCTGTGGTGCTCCTTGAGGGGCTCGATGAGGCGCCCAATGCGCATCCCCACCGCGCTCTGCCTCTTGCCCACCGCGTCCTGCCCGGCCGCCTGCGCCTGCAGCTCGCCCACCTCCTTGTACCACTCCTCCACCTGCAACCCCATCGTCTGCAGGACACAGGGGGACATGGGGGTGGAATGGCAGCCAGAATGGCTGGGATGGGACCTACAGCACCCAGTGCTGGAGAGTTCCTCCCAAAAAACATCATAGCCCCATAATGTGGTGGGCCCGTAATTTGGTGTCCACCATAAGCTGGTGGCGACCCCGATAATGTGGCGTCCACCATAACCTGGTGTCACCCTCCATAATGTGGTGTCCCTCATCCTGTGGTGTCCACCATAACCTCATGTCCACCATAACCTGTTGTCCCTCCATAACCCAATATCCTTGCCATGATGTGGTGTCCCTTTATAGCCTGGTGTCCTCCCAAGTCCTGGTGTCCCCTCAAACCCTGGTGTCCCCCCACCACGTGGTGTCCACCAACACCTAATGTCCCTGACCACCCAGTACCCCCCAACCCCTGATGTTCCCCCAACACCCGATGTCCCCATGTCCTGCTGTCCCCACCCCACCTGCAGCCAGTTGAGTTGCCGGCTGATGCTGCACAGGTCAGTGGTGCCGGTGCTGCCGACGCTGTCCGGCTGCTCCTCGAGCTGGCCCAGCCACGCCTCCACATTGGCAAAGCTCCAGGCCAGGCTGGTGCTCTCCAGCTCCTGCCAGCATCTCCTGAGCTCCTCCAGCTGCCACCGCACCGCCCCGCTCAGCTCCGGCTTGGCCTGCACCAGCTCCTCACCTTCCTGGGGATGGTGGTTGGTAAGGTGGGAGCCCAAAATTGATCATGAGGGGTTGAGGTGGTGGGAAGCAAGGTGGGACCCCCAAAATTCATCACAATGGGTTGGGGATATGTTTGGGTAAATCCTCACCTTCCTGGGATGTGGTTTGGGGTAAGGTGGGAACTCAAAATTCATTCACAATGGTTGGGGAGATGTTGGAGCAGCTCCTCACGTTCTGGGGAGCAGTTTGGGGTCAAGGTAGGACCTCAAAATCTATCATGAGGGGTTGGGGAGATGTTGGGGCAGATCCTCACCTTCTGGGGAGGGGTGTAGGGTAAGGTGGGACCCCCAAAATTCACCATGAGGGGTTGGGGTGATGGGGGGGACAATGGGGAGGTTTTGGGGGGGCCATCACGGGGGGATGAGAGGGGGATACCACAGAGAGGGACACGGGGACAATGTAGGGGAGGGATCACGAGGGGGGGATGGGGGAGTGACACGGGGTGAGGGGGACACGGGGGGAGGGGGACACGGGGGGAGGGGTGGGTGACACGAGGTGGGGGTGACACAGGGGGGACACTACGGGGTGGGGAGTGACACACGGGGAACACCACAGGGGGATGACACAGTGGGGTGGCATAGGGGAGGTGACACGAGGAGGGGACACAGCGTGGGGGGAGGCGACACGGGGAGGGGACACAGGGGAGGGGTGACCCGAGGAGGGGACGAGGTGGGGGGTGACAGGAGGAGAGGACAAGGAGAGGACACGGGGGGGAGTGACACACTGCGGACACAAGGGGGGTGAAACAAAGGGGAGGTGACACCACGTGTGGGGGGTGGGGGGGACAATCTCTGTCCTTGACAATGGTCCTGAGGCAGATGAGGGATTTTCTGTGGGGGATCACCAAAGTTACCCCAGAAAGTCAGACTTTCTCCAAAGCGGGTGGCATCTGGCCAAGAGATAGGGAAATTCATAGGTGTGAGAAACACCAATCACTTGTTTTAAAATTTTAAAAGTTTAATAGTAATAAAATGGTTATAAAAATAATAATAAAAATTAGAGTAATAAGAATTTGGACAATCAGTCAGGACAATAAAGGACAATAAAAAAGCAAAGAATTACGGATGTTCGGATGCTTTCCTCTTGAAAGCTAACAAAGGATTAACTCTTAAAAGTAACAGCCTGTTGCATATTCATATATATCATACATGATTCAAAAATTCTTTTCAAACAAAATGTTTTTTCTGGTTATTGTCAACTTCCCCCCCTCATCTTGTAAATCAGTCATCTCAGTCCCCACCAAGTCTGGTCCTTCCCAATAAAGAGGCAATATTTCTTCTCTTTGGGATCTTGGTGTCTTGCTGCTATCTCTGTGCCAAGAATTTCTTGAGCTAGTTAGAAAAAGTATCTTACATTGCATAGTTTCTATTTTAATATTATGTTATAGGCTAAAACTATATTTAACACACTACTGAAAAGGACTAATACAGTATAACTTTCTAACATAACACATACAATATTCATTTTAATATTTGCAAAAAGCCAATCATATAATACGCATTTTTCACAACGGGCTATTGTGATGAGCGTGAAGCAGGTGTAAGACACAGCAAGCTGTGGTGGCACAGCAAGCACACCCGCAAACAGTCACTTGGCCAGCACCCACCTCGGCCAGGCCAGAACTCCAACCAGGCTCTTCAGGATCTTGGTCTCTGTCCTTGCATCGGCCGTGAGGCAAATGAGGGAAACTTCAGACGGTCTCTTACAGGGAGGAAAATGCAGTAAGAGTTATAAAACCGCAGAGGCTCGTTTTGGATTTAATAAGACTATTAAATACTGAACTATATGGGGAGGAAAACACACCAGATGAATTTTCGGTCAGAATGCGAACCTTTCTAAGCCCCAAAGCATGTGGGGGAGCACAATGGCCGGCTGTGCCACCTCACCTGGCCAAACTGCACTGAATTACCCCCCTGCATCAGCACTGCTCACAAGAGATCTGTGAAAAATGCCAATCACTTGGTTTTTTTAAATTTTTTTTAAGTTTAATACTAATAAATTGGTTATAAAAATAGTAATGTAATTAGAGTAATAAAAAATTTGATAATTAGGAATTAGGACAATACGAGACAATGAAAACAAAGAGTTATGGACAGTCCGGGTACCTTTTTCTGGGCAGCACGAGCCCGAAAAAGGACCCCCGCTAACAGAGGATTGACCCTTAAAAGCAATCGGCTGTTGCATATTCATACACCTCATACATGATGCATAAATTCTATTCAAACGCAGGATTCTGTCTGGTCAGTGTCAACTTCTTCCTCTGAATCTTAGTGGCGTCTTCAGGACTGAGGAGGCAGGAAGAAGTTCGTTTCTCCTGATAATGGAGCAATAAATTATTTTTCTCTGAAAGATTTAGGTGCGCTGCGGCTGCTGTCTCAGTGTGAGTCCTTTCTTTAAAAAAGCATCTTACATAGCATAGATTATATTTTACCATGATGTTATAACCTAAAACTATATTTAACATACTACTTTAAAAAAACTAATACAGCATAACTTTCTAACATAACACGTATAGTATTCATTTTAATATTATAATTGCCAACCGCGGCAACGCGGGGGTGGGGCCCGAGGTGACGTCACCATAAAACTGCCGGATGTTGGTACTACGTCACACCCAGAAGCACACCGGAAGCAGGAAGCTCCAACACCATGGTGGAGGGTCCCGGTACGGAGCCCAGCCATGGAGCTGCCGCTGTCACTGTCACGGTCACTGTCACACATGGAGCTGTCACTGTCGCTTGCGCTGTCACTGTCACAGCACCGCGGCACCTACAGGCAAGGTCCAACAAGCTGAGCAAGTCCCTACAGCCCTGCCAACAGCAGCTGCAGCCCCTTGGATGTTGCGTGCAGGAAACGCCCCCAGCTGAGGCGCAGCGACCCTCTGGGTAGAGGCAAAACAGAAGGCTCCAGACTGTGGAGATGCAGAAGAGGCTGAGCCAACTTCATCCTCAGAGAGCTGGCAACAGGGTGGGGAAATGATTCCAGCATTCCCAGTGGTGTGAGGTAATGGGACAGCACCTGAAAAATACACAGCCTTTAATTGGCAAATCCTCTCAGAGCCACGCCAGCTAGCTGCTAAACTAGCTGGCGTGTTGATGTTTGCAATTTGATGTTGCAAATATGCAAATATGCTTCGATTTATAAATACTGGAGAATTAACCCCATATGATGTGAAATAGATTGCAGAACTGCTTGGTACTCCCATGAAATATGTTCAATATATATATAATGTTCAAATCGAGCAGGAGAACTTATGCAGAAGGTCAGGGACTAAAACAATCAAGAGCTTTGCAGCAGGACCCACGTTTCATTCCATATCTCAAAAACTCTAATAAACTGATAGCATATGATGAAGGTAAAAATTCTGAATCACACAAGAATTACAAAAATATACAATTGTTTGTTAAATATGCCTTAGAGTTCATAGTACAATATTTGTCACTGCTGCTAACATTTATTAAAATCAGACTTGTTAAGGCGATGGTATCTGATTTTACTGAAGTTATTAAGAAAGTATTACATTCCTGTCTCAGGCATAGGCTGCTGTGAATCAAGGAGATGGTAGGATATATAATTTGTTAATAATATATTAATAATTAGTAATTAATAATTATTTATATTAATAATTTGGCTCTTAGCATTCCTAATAGCCCTGCTTGCATTATTGCTAGATCAAACCTGAAGATTCAAAAAATATAATCATCTTAGCATTCTAGGTCCATTGAGACATACACAGGATACTAATTTACTAATTTCATAGGCAAATTTAAACCACAAAGTCTCTAACCAAGAATTTACCACCTATCATCATTTTAAAACCTAAACTCACCAGTTAAAGTCAATAACAAAATTTCTAACTCCTAACAAAAGGACAAAAGTAGACTGCGTGCACTGTTATTCATGTTAACAAAATTTTCTTGCACTAGATTATTGTCCAAAACCAATATTTTGTTCCTATTCTCATTTACTATGCAAAGAAAAAAGGGAGGGAAAGGTTGGGGTGAATGCATTCCCCCTTTTGAGTCTTAAGTAACATCATGTTCTCACATTTTACAATGAATGATGTAACAGTACAATGATCCTGGTCACACTCAGACAAGGCATGGTGGCCCCTCAGGAGGAAATCCTGCCATCCTCATCCTTGTGGAAAAGACAGCCATGACAGCAGACATCAGGTATCTTCCCACCTTCAGGATTAATCTTGCACCCTTGACCCACAGTCCCTTGGAGATCTCTCTGCCCACACATGAACACAGTGGATGGATAAACCAGCTCTGTGGTGCCCCTCAGGAGTCTCACCAGGAAAAACAAAACCAGAGATTTTTCTGGCATTAAGCCTTGAAAGGGCAATGATGTGTGTACAAACTAATGTGAGCACCAGCACAGTGACAGACAAAGGGAAAGGCACTGCAAGGCTTTCTAGAAGGGTGATGTGTGAGTGAGACAGGGTTTGGTGGGGTCACTCGGCTCATGTAAGTGCCAGACTGTCTGTGCACTCAAATTCTTTAGCCCTGAATGCTGGATTAGAGATACTCTGAAATAGACACCTGGGATTTAGGTTGTAATGAGTGTGGCAGGACATGTCCTTCCCCTCCACCACAGATAGCTGGTGCATAAAGGGATAACCTTGGCTGGAAGGCTCAGCAAGGAGTCATGTCTGGCACCAAAAGGGCTCAGACCCCAGCTAAGAATCAACACTTTAGTTTGGAGAGCAGATATGGGAAGAGATACAAGAAATATTCTTGACTGAGAGACAGTTTTAAACTATAAAAGAGAGACAAGTTATCACAGAGGCAGAAGCCTCTTACACCCTGACAAGCGTTCAAGACTTGTTCCTGGAGTTTGGATGCAGACTCTGTGGTGACTTTCCTGGGAATTGAGGGAAAGCATCTCGATGTGTGCCTCGCCAACAATTAGATAAGAGAGATTGAATCCTAAGTTATATTATTTCTTTGCTGGCTGTAAAATTAACAGGTACCTTTAACCTCATGTTCTATTTGCTTACTAGTAGTTTCTTTTTGTCTTTATTCCTGTTATTTCCTCTTAGTTTAAATCTTTTCTCTGTTAGTTTTGTGTCTATTAAATAAATAATTCATTCTATAATGGACCAAACTAGTCATTATTAAAGAACTTGTGAACAAGGGTGGGTTTTGGGATGCTGGCCACCTCAATAAAGCTACTGCCTGCTGCCAGAGACCTGGGCAAAAGGCAAGGACTTCTCTAAACCCACATCCATTGGGTGTACAACTGTAGCTTCACATTTCACTTCACAGAGAAAAGCAAAGTACAATTTCCTCCAATAATATTTCTGGGAATCACATTCTCTGAACCTCAGAGAAAGAAAACACAATTCTTACCATTTGCTGTGCCTGTGTTTGTGCCATAGTAGAATGCAACATGGAGATTGTTTACCCAAAGTGATGGTGTTTTGTTTCCTTGGCCATCAGGGCCAAGCGTGTGTTTGTGTCTGGACTGTCAGCTGATAGTCACAAGATTCTGTGCAGGGTGTGCAGAGTGTGCAGGGTTGAGTGCTTGGCAGATTCAGTTTTAGATGAATAGAATAATATAGTATAATAAAGTAATTAATTAGCCTTCTGATATCCATGGAGTCAGATGCATCATTCTCTCCCCTCGTCGGGGCCATCCCAGCATTGCAATAAACAATGAGGACACGAGACCCCTCAGGACCAAGTGCTTTGGTCAGTGCATCCACACTTATTACATTGCATTAATTGCTAAGGTAGGCTCTGCTAGGTGTCACACCAGGTTTCTCTTCACCAAAAGCAGCAGCAGCATGAAGTTTCCAATGCATCTCAGCACTCATTCCTATCCAGAACAGCTTTTATATTTGATGGTTTCCTTGCTCCCCTGCTCTCTTTTCCAGCTGATTGAAGAGCTCTGTCTTATTCAGCCAGGAAAGAACTTGCTTTATTTTTTCAAAATTGAAACTCATGCACTTCCCAATTTCATGAAGTCCTGAGCTGGAAACAAAACGAGATTACAGATTTCAAGCTAATGAAAATCTTTGCTCACAGGTAGAGAAAATGCTATCAGTGCTTCTTGAGGTCTAATTATTTATTGTTGGAGAAGATCTGATTTGGAACCAGAGTTTCCTTCAGCTAAGTGCTATTAAAGTAGATTTTAAAAAAGCTGTTTTAAAAGAGTTTACAGTTGACATGGTCTGCAGCCAGGTTGGAGGAATATAATCAGAGGAAAGTTACAAAAAAATGCATGGGTTTGTGTCAACGAAGCCAGAGTTTGTTCTTGAGTTGTGTAATAATCTGCAACACTACAAAACTGAAGGAAATATCCATTACACATTACGAAAACGTTGAAGACTTTCTTGTGTGTATTACAAAATAGTTTAGTCAAACCATATGGAGACATTTAAAATGCCATTTGGCTAACACTGACTTACCTACACTGTGCATGTATTTTATGTTCATTATAATTTTAGAGCAAGACACATCTTTTTTTTAATAAGGTTGACTGTGAGCTATAGACTATTTTTATAATGGCCTTTGACTTGCAACATTTCTTGAGTTTTGTAGTTAAATTTGAATTTTAAATATGAAAGTCCAAGGTAATGAGAATTTTGTGTGTTTTATAAAGCTCTATGGAGCTGCAGACCTCAAAGAGCTCTAAATTATTTAAAAATAGAAATAATAGCAACATTTTCCATATTTCTTCACAAAAAACAAGAGAAATTGTTTGATTAGGTATTAACTGTGTTTGTGTTTTTACATACTGTAGGGGTAAGATAGGGAATTTACTGGGGAAAATGTGAATCTCTGTGATGCTTTCTGAGTCTAAAACCCTGACTCCTGTTGTCTTACCTGCACACAAGCACCACATTTTGAACAAGTATGTATTTTTGGTATGCTAACTTAGTAAGATTTCTAACACAGAAACAAATGTACTATGCAAGTGGCTCAGGGTTTTTAAAGGGCAATTTTATCATCATAAAAATCCAATATAATCTTACACCCTGTGTCAGCCAGAGCATCATTAGGGGTTCCATTTGTGCTGCTGACAGACAGCATAATCTGGCCAGTGTCCCACCCACAGAATCACAAGCGGGCTGTATCCATGGGACTGAGGCTGAGCACTTGAGAGTGAGATGGGAATGGACCTTCAAGGTCTTGAAACAGAGGCAGCAAAGAATGCATAATATATTAAACCCTCAGGGTCTTGCATTGCTCAAGGACATGTTTTGAATGCCTGGGAGTGTGAAAATTGCAGAGTGCTCTTTCTTTCAATTAAACTGGTTACAGCTCTCCTACACAGCTATCACAGCCATGGGCCAGGGCTCACAATTTTAGGTAGATCAATGGAAGACTGATGTACATAAAAGCTGTGGGTTGGGGTTTTTTAAAATATGCTTCATTCCCAAGCCTCAGATGAGGTCTCACAACCAGGATAATGATTGGAAAGTCCTTTAGAGCAATCCAGTAAGAAAAACAGGGGATATGAGTGTTTATTCCATATCCTCAGGGCTTCATAGCTCTGTCTTTCCTTCCTCAGAGAAGTGCAATAAATCCTTTCCAGAAAGCAGGTTTGTATGTCTCCTCCTTCCAAAAACTGTGCAAGGTTTACTTTTCTCCTAATAAAATGGAGTTAAGGTTTTTGCTCACTGTTTGTGACTACCTTAAAGGAAACCCTCATGACTACCTTACAGGAACCTTCTCAGCCTCTTTTTTCCCTCCCAGGCTCAGTTAACCTGAAGCCATGAGATGGCACAAGCTGAGCAGAAGACCCTCCTTCCCTGTGCTGAAGAGTCACCTCCCTGTGCAGCCAGCTGCAGAAAATGGGAGAAGAGAAACATGTTTGTGACCTTGGCAGTGGAGGGCTTGAGCCATCTTGTGATGCATGTGCTGAGGAAGGCTTCTGTCACTGTCTACTTTCTATCACTAGAAAATAGAAACTCTGAGATTAGCTAATTCTTCACACCCTGAAGTCATGAAGAGCTGTATCTGTTCATTGTTGAAAGGACCGTATGGGAGATAAGACAGTACAATGGAACTGATAAAGCAGTCTGATATCTTGGGCCTGATGGAGCAGAAACCATGGGACAGACAGACACAGATGCCTCGGGTGGAAGTGACCAAGAGACATGTTGTAAAACTTTGTAATAATTACCACGTAACTGATGTAATGAAGAAATTGTTACCAAAAATAGAGTCCTATGTAAGTAAAACCCTCATATATGAATGGTTTGTGTTCTCAATAAAGATTGGCTTCTGATCCAGCTCAGTCATCCCTGTCTCTCCATTGCCAATAGGACCCTACTTGGTAGGTGGGCATGGGACTGAGCCCACACCTAGGAGACATGGGCAAGCAAGCTGGCTTCCTGGACTTCTGGAGCATGGTGGGAAGGGTGGGAATTGTCTGGGCTCAGAGACTCTGTGTGTTTCTTCTGTCCCAGGAGCAGTTGTGAAATCACAGGCATCTTCCCAGAACGGGTCTCGAGGTTTTGCTGCAAAGGCAGAAGTGATCTACAGAGTTTAGATCGGGGTGGCAAGATGGGTGAGTGGGGCATGGGAGCTCACTGAACTGCAGCCCATTCCCTCCACCAGGATCCACCGCTAGGTGTACACAGGCTGGTCTTTTGTAACTGTGACAATCTAAATGCTACTTTTTAAATGTGGATTTACAGGGAGAAATCCAAAATGCCGCTTACTGCCACAGTGCTAAGATTACTTTTCTGTCTGGAGTTCAGATTTGAAAGCTGAAGCTACCTTCAATCTGCATTTGCACTGTTTAGCTTAACCACAAGGCCAGTAGCAATTTAACTAGAAACATACAGAATCCTGATTCTTTAATATGGCCATAAGGCTAGAGAATGTGGGAGTTTTGAGGAATCCACAAAATAATCATTCTGATTTGCATTATGTTGTTGAATCACTATATTTAAACATTGCATTATTTTATCAAGGTCATGCTCAAAATGAACGATTCAGTCCTTTGGCAGGACTGGTCTAAAAGTTTAAAGTTTACTGGTTAAAGAGTTTGTTATCAGACATGTCACTCTCCTCAAAATGCTGGGTTTCACTCTAATGATTCTGTGCCACAGAAGGGATTCTGCATTAAAATATCAGTAAAGGCCAGTAGCAGTTTTCTTGGCTAAACACACTCTGGTATTTCTCTTATATGGAGCACGTAAATTCCTGAACCCCACCTTCCACTGCCGTGTTCTAGATGGAACTATCTCAACCATGGGCATTGTGGATGTTAAATCTTCTTCAAGGTTAGCACCAGCTAACACACACTCAGTCACAGAACACAGAATTGCTGGGGCTGGAAAGCACTTCTGAGATCACTCAGTCCGGCTGTGCCCCCCAGCACTACCAACCCCTGTCCCCAGCTGCCACATCCACACATCTGTTAAATCCCTCCAGGGATGGAGACTCCACCACTGCCCTGGGCAGCCTGTGCCAGGGCTTGGCAACTCTTCCAGTGAAGAAATTTTTCCTAAATTCAATCTAAATGTCCCACAACTTGAGGCAATTTCCTCTTATTGCTTGGGAAGAGAGACCAACTCCTCACTACACCCTCAAGCAGTTGTAGAGTAGTAATGTACCCCAAGCTTCCTTTTTCTCCATGCTGAACACCCCCAGCTCCCCCAGCTGAGCTTCACATACTTGGGCTTTTCCCTCTTCCCCAAGGGAATGATATTGCCTCCCTCTGGACTTGCTCCAGCACCACAGCGTCTTTCTTAAAGTGAGACATCTGGAGCAGAACACGTCAGTCAGAGTGACTCTGAGATACGTACAAGCCTCTTTTTCCCAACCTGGCAGTTGAAGAAGGAGTTAGGATTATTTTGTTCTCGCTCTCGAGGTCGTTTATTGTTTCTTATCTATAACATTATTTCTCTGACTCGCCGAGGTTGCAATCCCGTCCCGCGGGGCCCCGGGGCCGCCGCTGCTCGCCTGGGCCGGGCCGTGCACGGTTCAGAGCGGCGCTGGCGGGGGCGGGGGCGCGGGCGGCTGAACCCAGTCCCGGCAGCGCTTCGGGGCTGGCCCCGTCCCGCCATGGCTTCCTTCAGCTCCCAGGGCGGCGGCACCAAGAAGGAGGAGAAGGGCAAGAACATCCAGGTGGTGGTGCGGCGCAGGTAGCGCGGCGGCCCTTCTCTGGGCCACAGGCGCTGTGCAGCTGTGGCCCTGCCGGGCCGTTGTGTCCGGCTGCGGGGACCTGCTCCGGGGGATCGCTGCATGTGAAAAGTGCGTATTATATGGCTCTAGGCAGGTATTTACCATATGTATTTTGATGTGTTGATTAGTAGTGCTGTATTAACATTTTAATAATGAATGTAATCTTGTAATTAAAATGTAACTTTTGTAGTTAAAATAAGAACTATGTTAGTGGGGTTTTTTAAGAAAGGAATGAGGCACTCGCACCAGATAGCAGCGACAGGACACCTAAATCTTTCAGAGAAAAGAATTTATTGGCCTCTTATCAGAATAAACTAATCGAAGGCGCTGTTAAGATTAGAAGGAAAACGTTGATGATGACCAGACAGAATCCTGTGTTTGAATGGAATTTATGCATCATGTATGAGGTGTATGAATATGCAACAGAAAAGGCTGTTGTTCTTAGGGGTTAATCCTTTGTTAGCGGGGGCCCTTTTTCGGGCTCGTGCTGCCCAGAAAAAGGTACCCGGACGTCCGTAACTCTTTGTATTTGTTGTCTCATGTTGTCCTGATTCAAATTGTCCAAATTATTATTACTCTGATTGTATTACTGTTTTTATAACCATTTTATTACTATTAAACTTTTAAAATTTTAAAAACAAGTGATTGGCATTTTTCACACTGCGTCCCCCGCAGGGATCGCGGCCAGGGGAGACCCTGTACCTGTGGCAAATATCCCTTTAAGGAAAGTGCTGTGCCCCAAGTTTGGATAAACTTAGTGGTGAAACAAGATGCTTACCATAAAGTTCAAAAATTTTATTGTTGCTGTGTTAAATATTTTACTATTATTTTTTACTAATCCACTTTAAATTAATGTGAACCCTCACCCCAACACCCCCCCCCCCCCCCCCCCCCCCCCCAAATCTGATGTTTTATTCAGATGCATCAGTACCTGAAGGTTCTGGTATTGCTGCTTACTATCCTGCAATTAGTAGGGTCTGTTGGTATTTTTGGTGATTTAGAATGTTTTGTTATCAGCATTTGATTCCCTATTGCATTAACTTGCACATAAGTTAATCTGTTTAATCTTCTGCCCCCTGCAGTTGAACATGTCCTGATGCCTGTTAGCTATGTGAGCATCTATATGATCTGAAAGTGATTTTAGGCCTGTTAAAAATATGTATATAAAAAACAAAAAGCTGTGGATGCCTGAATTGTCTCACAGTGGAAAAAAAGGACAAACAGGGTCTGTAAACTGCCAAATTGCGGCATTTTTTCTTAATTATTAAACAGATAAAGTTAAAAACTGTGGGGTTTTTTGCCCAGTTTTACTATTCTGGATCCTTAAACTGAGTGACATTACTGCTTCATCTGTTTGTGCTCCTGTTATCAATAATTTCAATCTGATATTTCTGACTCCTGTCCTTTTAGGCCTTTTAATGCCTCAGAACTGAAAATGAGCTCCTACGCTGTTGTGGACTGTGATCAGGCAAGAAAGAAAGTCAGTGTCCGCACTGGAGGAGTGACAGATAAGTAATCAAGAAAAATTTACACATTTGATATGGTTAGTAACTGCTTGGGGACTTGCAGAAACAAGCTGGTACTTAGTGTGATGTTATCCATTATTGTATGGCTGAATGGGATGTGTTGTCGTTGTGCCAGTAGGTTTTTGGAGCTCCGGCAAAGCAGATTGATGTGTACCGGGGTGTCGTGTGTCCCATTTTGGATGAAGTTATTATGGGCTACAACTGTACACTGCTTGCCTAAGTAAGCCAATAAGCTTCCTACTTAGCGTTAGGAAACTTTATTTGTATTTTGGTTTCTTATTTACCTGTTTATTTTTATTCTCACAGTTAGGGCCAAACAGGTACTGGTAAGACCTTCACAACGGAAGAGGACCAGTCACCCAATGAAGAATACACTCAGGAAGAGGTGTATTATCGCTTCTGAGATTTCTCTTGTCTGTACTGTAGTTCAAAGTTGGAAACTGCAGAAGGCTAAAGAAAACCAAAAGTCGATGCCTTTCAAATTCTGAAGCTGACTTTCCTTAAATGTTTGTAGATTAACAAATAATCTCATTCTTTTCTATGAAAAGGGCAATTTAACATCTTTAATGTATTGCACTCAACTCTTGGTGACTTTTATATGGAAGGTCATCTTTATTCTTATTTATATCCAGTCAGACTGTTTAGTTGAAACTCTACACCCTAGCTCCAAATTTCTTTCAGTACATTTATAAATAAAATTTTTCTTTTTAATTTATAGGATCCACTAGCAGGTATCATACCCCGTACATTGCATCAGATATTTGAAAAGCTCACAGAGAATGGGACTGAATTTTCAGTGAAAGTGTCTTTTTTGGAAATCTGTAACGAGGAGCTTTTTGATCTTCTGAATCGTACTGTTGTTGTTGGAGAAAGACTGCAGCTGTTTGATGATCCTCGAAACAAGGTTAGTGCTACAAAATTTGTTGTCTTGAGGCTTTTAGGATTGTTGAGAGATGTATAATAAACATGTATTAATTTCTGACAGAGGTGTGTAATTATTAAAGGCTTGGAACAAGTAACTCTACACAAAAAAATCAAGTTTACCAAATCCTGGAAAGGGGTCCAGCCAAAAGAACAACCACAGTAACTTACATGAATGCATATTCCAGGTAAAAGTCTTCCCCATTTCAGAAACCTTGTTTTGTTCTTTCTTAAACAGAATCTTACTGAAGAAATAAGCAGATAGTGCAAACATGACATCATGTCTATCACAGTGCAGACTATCAAATGTGGGTTAGAAAACCAGAGTTACAATATCTTCCTTACCACGTGCTGTGGGATGATTGCAATAGGTGTCTGAAGGGCTGTCATGGTTTAACCCCAGCCAGCTTCTGTCAAATTTGCAAATTAGGTTGTGGAAGCTGGGGATAAGATTCTATGGCAATAAGGGCTGCTTCATATGGTTGCAGGTCATAGAATGTAATAGGGGCACCTGGGTCAGAAATAGCATTCTTTTTATTTCTGCTTTCATATTCTTGAGCTGCAGATGTGAAATCTATATCACAAGTGGTACTAGAACAGTAAGGAATGTACCCTGTCTGTATTGTATTTTAATTTCAAGATATACTGAGCATGTCTGTCTACTGGTGGAAAGAAATGGGTGTTTTCTACCACTGATTGGAACAGAGCACTCATTTTGTCTGAGATTCCAGGGAATTTTGGAAATTATTGTGCCTGAGGTGTTGTTTTATGTATGGTCAAACTGGTGTAATTTGCTATCTATGGCTTTCTATATATGGCAGCTTCCTGTAGTAAAAGCTTCTTAAAGGAATAAACTCAACCTAAAATCATTATTACTATGAGAATAATGAAACACTGGAGCATGTTGACCAGAGAAATTGTGGGTGCTCCATCCCTAGAAGTGTCCAAGGCCATGTTGGATGGGGCTTTGAGCAGCCTGGTCTAGTGGAAGGTGTCCTTGCCCATGGTAGCAGGATTGGAGCTAGATGCAAGCATTCCATGATTCTGTGATCTTAAACTGTATTACTAATTTTGATTGAAAAATTAATGGAACTTCTAAATTTTTAATATTGGAGTCAACTAGTTGCTGAATTTTCTTAGCCTGCATAAGGAAATTTATGTTCCTTAATCTCATATTCTGTGAAATTGTTCTTAGCGTAAGGACTGAAAAAAAAAATCTGCAAATCAGTTTTCATGTGATGCTTGTGAGTTGAGAATACTCAAATGTAAGCAAAACCAAGGCATTTCTCTTGCTTTCCCTTGAAATAAGAGAAAATCTATAGGATTGAAGAAGTCAAATGTCAACCAGTTGCCTCATCACTGGTTTTAAATACATATTCATATACACACACACAAAATTATACTTAGCAGAATAACTTTGTGTATTGAAAATGTAATTTGTAGTTCATGGGCTAAATGTATTCTCTATAAAGAGCACAGAACTTGCAGCAGTCATAGAACAACTAGATGTTTGGCTTTAATGCAACATCTGAAACTGGTTTCTTTTGCAGCCATTCCCACTCTGTGTTTTCAATTACCATCCATATGAAAGAAACAACGGTAGATGGAGAAGAACTTGTTAAAATTGGAAAGCTAAACTTGCTAAGTATTTGAACTAAGTGTCATTGATTAACAGATTGTCAGAATTTTTAGCCACATATAGAGTTTGTTAGAGTTTTTTCCTGATAAAGGAAAGAATTATTGTTCTCATAAAGTGGAGTATGTTTGTCACTCTGAAGAATATCAGTCTCATTTGTCACCCCAGTGTCTCCTGAAAAACTAGCAAACTCTTTTATTTGTTCTGCAAGACTTTGGGGCAAGCATTCTTCAGGGTGATTGAGACAGAAGCATTACCTGCCTTTCAGGTTGATCTTGCAGGATGAAAACATTGGTCGATCTGGGGCTGTTGACAAAAGAGCTCGTGAAGCTGGAAATATCAACCAATCTCTGCTGGCACTTGGAAGAGTTATTACTGCTGTAGTGGAAAGAGCCCCTCATATTCCATACAGGGAATCTAAACTCACAAGAATCCTTCAAGACTCTCTTGGAGGATGGACAAAAATATCAATAATTGCCACAATTTCACCTACATCTGTAAATCTTGAGGTAAATTTAAAGTCTGAAAACCTGTTCCTTAAATAAGTAATATATTTTGCTAATGCTACAAAAATATGAGTTAATTCATCAGCTTGACCTAGTGTTACATCTATTTTTCACAAGGAAACATTGAGTACACTGGAATATGCCCACAGAACAAAGAACATCATGAACAAGCCTGAAGTTAATCAGAAGCTAACAAAAAAAGCTCTTATTAAGGTAACTAGACATATGTCTTCAAAAATGAAGTTACAGGTTAGGCATGACTTCTTGTTAATGTTAGGCATGACTTCCTGTTAATGTAACCTTTGCTGTACAGGAGTTGTGCGTAGGGGAGAAACTGTAACTAGTAGCTGTGCTTCTCTGAAATTATTTTAATTAATGAACTGATGCTTTTCAACTAAAGCTGCACTTCCATAGCCATGGTCCCTGCAGATACTGGCACTGTTAATAAGGCTGAAGTTGAACAAAGGGCTATTGCTACTAGCTAAGACTGTGGGGGTTATGTTTGCAATTTTGCACTTTCCCTAGAAAGTGCCTGAATTCAAGGGAACTTGTCAGTAAGTACAAGTGAAGAGCCAATGTAAAGTAGCTCTGCCCCTAAGGAAGCTGGGATTCCCATTGGAAGCTGCTAAATGCAACCAAGTGTGACCTTCAAATGGAAAGTTCCAATGCTCTACATACAGCCAATGATGTGAATTTAAATGGTGCTATACTGAACTTAGAACAGAGATGAAGTGCTGTGCTCTTGTGCATATGCAAAACAACCTCTGTGAAGTATCTGTCAAGCTGAATATCAAAACCAAAATAGAAATGTTCATGTTTACATGTGGTTGTTTCTTTATGCAGGAATACACTGAAGAGATTGAGCGTCTGAAGCGAGACCTTGCTGCTGCTCAAGAGAAAAATGGAGTCTGTCTTTCTGTTGAAACCTATGAGTATGTCTGTAAAATTTCTATAAAATAATTAGCAACAAATCTCAGATACTGATACCTATACTTATACTTAAATACTTTCAGTATATTTTTAATCCAGGAAGTTCAAGATAGTTAGGAAAACTTAACTGTTTGGTCAACTTGTTCTTTCAAAATTAATGATTATACAGATAAAATCTAATAGGCTTGCACTGAGAAATTTTTGTATGTGTGGAACTTACCATAAGCCTTAGCCAGCATGCAGATTTGCACATGCAGCCCTTTTTTTTTCAGTGGAAGCTAATACAGGAAAGTCAATTTGATATACTTAGCTTCACTTTTAATAGGGCTAGTTTGCACAGAAAGTTTACAATGGAAAACTGCCTTAAATCTTCTCTGCCTTAAGTGCAGAGAGGCTATTCATACAGAATTTTCCAAAATTACTGAAGCACTTGCTATTCATTTTTCCAAAATTACTGAAGCATTTGCTATTCATATAAAGTTTTCCAAAATTACTGAAAATGTAGTGTAAATCTTGAAACTACCTCTTACTTGACTAATTTGTTCATTTATTTTAATCCTTGCTTGAGAGCCCTTAATGGAAAGCTGACAGTCCAGGAAGAACACATTACAGAGTATATTGACAAAATCAGTGTCATGGAGGAAGAAGTGAAAAGGGTAAGTGATGTTTTTCAACTCTGGCTTAAATCTTCCAAAAAATGGAAGAAATTCATTCCTCCTGTCAAAAGGAGAAAAAAAGTTTGAAGAAAGAACAGTCAGAAGATTGTTTTTGTTGTTAGTGGTCTTAAAGTTCCCCACTTAGTCAAGAATGGAAACTTCCTAGTCCTTGAAATCGGGAATTTGAAATAATGTATGTGAAATTGCATGTTGCAGTACTTATTTTTAAAGCTGTTTTCATGTCTACTAGTATATTTTTTTTGCTGATTTTTCAGCACAAAATCTGCTTGTAAAATGATATCATCTCAGCTGACAGGTATCTGCTTAGGAACAAAGAATAAGGGAAGAGAGGTCATGAGCTTCTTTTTAACAAATTACATGAAAATTGGAGCTCCTTGTTTAAGAGAAAGTAGATATTAATTTGCTGGTATATGTAACTCCTCTATGCAATCAGCTTTACTGGCTCTTCTCAGTCTATCTGGTTATGTTTGTTCAGTGGGATTCTTTTCCTTGTGCTGTAATGGTCGTTTGCTCTTACGTTTTGAGAGGAGAAGCAAGCAATTAATACAGTGAGAATGGTGTTGGCTTGATATTTTCAGTGGTTACAAAGACTATAAAACCTGCAGTTTAGGTTTAAGACCTGAGTCCTACAGCTGAAGTTGCATTGCTAGATGACAATTTGCCTTCTGTCATTGTCACGTAATTTGAGGGATGTGAAATGAGACTGTCACATTTATAAAAAATGGTGTTACCCTTTTGATTCTTGTCTTCCTATTTAGGTCACGGAGCTATTCAGAGTTGGTAAAATTGAACTTGAACAGTGTAAAACAGATTTGAAGATCAAGGAGAAAGAACTGGAAGAAACATCTGCAAGATGGAAGAAAGATCTGCAAGCAACCAAGGTTTAGCTGGCTGACGAAGAATATGTGGTTTCAGTTTTGGAAAATACTGAACAAGAGCTTCATGGCACAGCTAGCCAGGCTGTCACAGTTCTTGTACCTAATGCAAAACATTCCTATTTTGGGGAATTTGATGGGCTATTGCTGCTAAAGCATGATGTGAGTGAGACAAGACCTGAATTTAAGATGGAAAACTAGGATTAGATTGCAGGACTTTCTCTGTGGTAGTATTGACAGTTGACTGCCAAACACTCTGGCTGGTCTGGAACTAACTTTCCCTCAGGCCAGTGTGTCATGGGAGTTCCAGTGCTTTGCAGTTTCTATTATCATGAGGTTTTTTGCAGAACAAGTAGTTTTCTTTAAAAATCTTATGACTGTTCCTGCAAAACAGTAAGTTATACATACCTGAAGGACCTGGTCTAGTGGAACATGTCCCTGCCCATGGTAGGAGGTTTGGAACTAAATGCCCTTTAATGTCCCTACCAACCCAAACCATTCTATGAACTGGGGTAGGAAAATAGCGAAAAGCTTTGAATAATGTTATCCTGTCACCTCTTTGTTTTAGGGTATGGCTTTGATGTGTTTGTAGCTTAGTCCTAATTATCAAAACACTTGAGGTAGGGAGGGAGTGTGTCCTGCTATTTAAACTGCAAGGTGATGAAACTTGTATCTTCAGGCACCATGACAATTTCTTTCTATTTAGATTCCTGTAAGATTAGGAGGGAATGCCTGGTTTTTACATGTGGGTTGTGGAGTGTTCAAGACAAATAGGTACAGAAATTACTGATGTGCACTGCAAACCAGGACTTCACTATTTGTATGAATTCTAAATTGTTTATCACAGGATTAGAACTAAAAACCTCCTGTTTTAATTCTAGATTAAAGAATATATTTACTGTCAGATTGTTCAGAAAAAGGTTGAAGTGCTCGGGTGTTTTTCATTTACTCTTCTGGGATAAATTATACCTTTATTCCTTAAATACTGGGGAAGTAATTTATTAATGCTTTGATTTTAAAGCAGAAGAAGTGGTCTCTAGTAGGTAACTTTTTCCCATGTTCTAAAAGCAGAAATGACATAACACCAGGGTCCAGAACAGTTGTAATTTGATGGTGTAAAGGGAAATACCTGTTTTCCTAGAGAGATAACTTCTTAAACTCAGAACTGTTGTTGCCTTTCTTTATATAATATATGCTTGACTTCTTGTTTAAAGACTTACTGAATTAACTTTAAACATTCTAGTTACTAAGTACAGTTGAAGAAACAACAAGAGATGTGTGTGGGCTCCCTGTGAAACTGGACTGTAAGAGGGCTGTTGATCAGCACAATGCTGTTGTCCAGAATACCTTTGCAGGATGAATGAATGCTTCATTCAGCAAAATACAAGATTCAATTACTGAAAACAGTTTGAAGTAGCAACAGATGTTGACATATTGCACAAATTTTATAGATAAGTGTAATGCCTGTATTAGTAGTCATCCTGTAGTAATCTCAGAGACCACTTCCTAAAATGCATCTGTTTTAGGAAAGAAGTGGCTTTATTTAAGTGACATAATGATTACAGTTGCAGCAGTAATGATGTGTCTGGGATGATCCACAGCCTTCCTGTGAGGGGCAATAAAGTGATGAGTAATAAAAAGAGTTCTATCTTATAGGGGAATTTTTAAAAAGTTAGTAACTCTGGATTTCTTCTGCAGGTGACCTCCTGTCTACCAGTTCTTCTACAGCAGATATTCTTCCATCAGTTGTGTCAGCATCTTTTGCCTCTCTTAAAGAATTGGTGTCTACTGAAGTAGAAAAAATAACACAGCGTGAGAATCTATCCCTTGATTGTGAAGTAGAGCTGCTGAGATTAATTGTTAGTATATTAGCATACTCGTACTTAAATGTTTGAAACTGGCTTTGATCAAAAGGGGTTCTGTAAATTCTATACATTTTTTCTGATGCTCTTTACCTGTATCTGCTTCACCACCTGACCATGATTGTCTCTCCCATGTCACCCCCACAAGCTCTAATGTACTAAATAGCATATACTGCCATAATAGAGCACATGGATATGTACATAGTAACTTCTTACAAATGTAGGTGAAGGAACAGCCATGTTCTGGTTTAATTTTTTTTTTCTTCTTCCTAGGAAGAACATGAGACTAGATTAGGAAGAGCAGTAAATAACTTGACACCAATGGTAGAATTTGTCTTGGGGTTAAATTGTCATTTCCAGAACACCATGAAGATATATCCTGCTGTGGCTGACCAGGTAATGCACGTGACCTGCCTCTTTGCCTTGTGCTCTTCTCTTTTTATTTAATTTACAGATAATATGTTCTTTGTTTTTCTGCAGTATGTCAGAGTGTGTCCACTTCCTGTCTGGCCTTTTCCCCTTTACCTTGTCCTATGAGTTCTGTCTTTTAACTTTCTTTCAGACTTTTTTCCTCTCCTGGGTGTGGTCAATTTGTTTATTCTCTATATTGGCACAACTGCTTGCCTAAGTGCCGCAGTAGAATGGCAAAACATGGATGACTAAATCTGTATGTAAAAAAGATTTGATGGTACATTGAATATACTCTCCCCTTGTATTTCAGAAATCTAAAAAAAAAAGTCAACTTAGACAAGTCCTACCACTCCAAAAATCTTCTGCCTTCATACCAAACTTTTTCTATAGTCCCTTTGTTTCCTGGGGAATGTGGTGCTTTATCTTGTTAACAACCATAAGTGCAAACAATACTGCACTTATTGAAGCCCTTTTCTTCAAGTCAGAGTTCTGGTCTATCTTGTTATGCTAGGGAAAAATATCAGTTTCTTATAGTTATATTTTTATATCTTGATTTAAATAAAACTTTTTTTTTAAGATGGAGGAAAGGAAAAAAATAAAGATAAAAAGGAAAAGAGAAAAGTAAAGATTAAAAAAAAAGATAAAAAGGAAATAGATGCCTTCTTTGGAGATATTTCGCTCGCTCTGAAAAAAATACAGGAACAAACAGCTGGTGGCTTTGCTCAGCTCCAGCATAGTTGTGACAGCTTAAAAGAAGAAGTGGAAATGAGGAGGTTGGCACATAGGAAGGTATCCTTAGAGTAAGAAAACATCCTAACACCAAGTGTGATTGCGTGCTTTGGTTTAAAATCTTATGTGTTAGTAAACCATTGTACTTGCTTCAGAAAAAATGTTAGGAGGACAGTAACTTGATCCTAATTCTATTCAGCTTCTTAATACATTCATTAAGGAAATTCAGACATTAAATACATCTTTCTGGAAAACTTCTGTTTTGGGACCTGTTGGAAGAGGAAGGAGAGTTGCAAGAACCCACTGAAAGCCTTGCTTGTGACATATGTAGATACAAATGTATAGTGTCCCACAAATGGTGGCATTCCTTTTTCCAGGTAACTTCCTCAGATAAGCAAAACAGCTGTGTATTTGAGAAGAAATATTACTGTTCTGTAACAGTGCTGTAGTTTCAAATCACTTCTTACATTTTCGGGTGGTCTCACAACTTGTTCAAATCCTGTAAATAATGCTTTGTTAACCTTGTGCTAAAGTAGCAGCAGATTCTGATGGCAGTTAATGGTGGATAAAATAATGCAGATTTCTGACAAGCTGAAAACTCATCAGCAAATAATCTTCCATAAAGAAAATTGTCATAATTTGCTAGATGTGTGTTAGTGGAAGAGTTGAAAGTATATGGAGCATTTTCTTAGAGGCCTGACAGAAATACTGGCATTCTTAAGTCTTCATGGGGTTGAGTTTTTACTTGTTTCTGACCCTTTTGTTCTACCAATGTATCAGTGTCAACTTCTTGGTCTATTAATCTAGAGGTTTTCTTGCTGGGGAGAGCATATTTTCTTGTTGTGGACCATTTAAAATAGCTGTTGAGCTTCTGTATGTCTACAGTTAACTCTTGAGTAAATGCAATCTATTAGGAACCTTTTTCAGGAGTTACATCAAGTTTTTTTCTCAGATCACTATGTACTGCATTGCACATGAGCAGAAGTCTTTGATTTCTTTGTATTTTCTTAACATTGGGTATTTTCTTTAAATCCCAGCACAAAAGAAGTCTCAAAAAGGGTAACAAGAACAAATCTGCAGCTCCAGTGAAGAAAAAATGGAGGATATGACAGAAGAGCTTCTTCAGAAATCTAAGCATCCTTTAAGATTGCTGAACTAAGATATATCCTCTGCAGATCCCTCTTTCCAGATGTTTCTGTCTTACCGTCTTACTGAGCCACAACTTTTTTTTAGTATTCTCAATGTCTCTATGTAGTGATGCAAAGTTGAATTAAAAGATTTACCTGATCAATCTCATGCCTTGGTTCCATTTTTATATGTTGCAGCTTGCGAAGTTTTGAGAAAAAAAACCCCGGCAGATTATGGTGCTGTTATGTTATATATATATATATATATATATATATATATATATATATATATATATATATATGTATGTATATGTGCGGTTAAGTAAGAAATTATCTGTTTCTCAGTGGATCTAAAATACCAGAAAGGGATGTGAAATATGCTTTGCCAGCATTATGAGTTAGCATTTTATGTATTAATTAGCTGTAAATAAGTGTTCTGCTTTTATACCTTCTTTTTATTCCAGTTCCTCTCTTTTTATTGTAATACTTCAAGTAAATTAATACATGGAAAACAAACGTACAAGCACCTTGCTCAGAGTAAAACTTACCTAATTTTCTTATGGTGCCAGGTCTAATTTAGCTAAAACATTATCAGCTATGTCATCAGTCTTATGCTGTCAGAAGAGGATGGTTCACTCCCTTGTTTCACAAAAGAGAATAGTTTTATTTCAGTGCCTCTTCATTCTGTGAAGTCTTACTGCTGGGTCTTGGGCTTTTTGTTTATTTGAACCCCACTGTTGTTCCTCTTAACTTGCAGATGCAAATTCTGGCACCTAAAACTTGATGGGCTTAATTCTCCAATCTCTAGGTTCCATTTTCTTGCACTCTATGCCTGTTAACACTGACTAGATATTGGCATAATCTTCCACAGTGGTTCAATAAATCCTTGATTAACTAAAAATGAACCCCAAAAGTTGATCCCATAGCTGTATTGAGTAGCCTAAGCCAAGTGGGAGAGGTTTGCACAAGCCTTTCACCCTACTCCATTTTCCCTGTGGAGTTGACAGGATTAGTATGAACAAACAAACTGGAATAGCCAGTGACAGCAGGCTTGCATCCACTAAATCATGCCATATTTTGTGTTCCCTGTCTTGATCCTCTTTGAAACTCTGCCCTGATTGTTTGGTTGCTGCTGCATGGGGACAGCCTGCTTTCCTCAGCAGCTGTATGAATTTCAGGGGCTGCTTCACATTTTCTCTTTTTCTAAAGTAGCCCTCAAAGTCGTGTTCTTTGTTTGCAATGCTGCAGTGATCTGCTGCTCATTGTTCCATTGGCCCAGGTGTCTGGAGGCCACGCCAAGGCCGAATAGGATGAAAAATCCGGATGCAGAACGTGTCCCGGCCTCCCTGTCCGTGCCTCCTCTCCCACTAGATGGCCCCAGCACTAAGGGCTGGTCTGAGCTGCTGAACAGGACTTGGAAACACAGCTTTTGCCAAGCTTTTCCTCAAGCATCTGGCAAAAAAAAAGTTTCAAAATCTAATATTGAATTGATGCTTTCATATGGAGAATTCTATACTCAAGCTTCAGGAGGGGCTTGCTTTATGAGGAGCTCCATTTGTGTAAAAGATGATCTAGTGCATGTCTGCATTACTGCAGGGCCACTAGACTGTCCTGGTGACCAAATCCTTGTCCTGGCCTGCTCTCTGTTCCCCACCACATGGGCATTGCCCAAAGCAGAAGGCAGCAATAATTTGCTTTGCTGTATTGTATGGTGTATGACAAGGAGAAAAGAAGGGCAAGAAAAACAAAGCAACACTTGTTTCTGGTGTGCATTCATTGCAATCACAGATCTTACCCAAAGGGAAGAAATGGCACTGTCCTGACCAACTTACTGGAAGTTTGATTTTATTCTGTGTAAGGCATCCTTTACAAGAAGGGTACAAAGCCATTTCCGCAGAACCATGTGCCAGGTCCCACCCACACTGACTCAAGCCAGCTGAGCGTGAGGGAGAGACTGGGGCTCTAGTGGATGGCCATGTTCTAATTAATCTAATGAGTACTGTTTGGATTCTAGATTAATGGATAAGTGAGACAGCTCTTGATTTAACAACAAACTTAGATGCAATGTGGGTAAGTGAAATAAGGAAAAATAAATTTAAATGCGTGTGAGATACAGGCAACAGTAAGAGGGCCACAAGAAGCACAGACAAGTAAGAGTCACCAGCTTCCTTTTCAAGTGAAAAATGAGTGGCCAGGAGGAAAGTGAGGAAAGGGAAAGGAAACTTCCTGCTTCCTCCTTGAAATCAGGGAGCTGCAGCACTTGATGCATCAGATTTGTTGGGGGATGCAATGTTTATTTGAAGGGAGAAAAGAAGACTGAACTGACTGGCTGCTATTGATTGCCTTTTATTGTGGGTATCAAACAATTGCATGGGGCTAGAGAGGGGTGAGGAGAAGGTGCAGGGCTGCTAGACTGCTTTTCTTTTTTTCTGTTAGGCATCAGCATTGCAATTAGCTGTTAAAAGGGTAGAGGAAACAAGAGGAAACCTTTAACTCTTTAGAGTCATAAAAGAAAAAAATTAATCCAGGAAGAACTGGAAAAATAAAGTTAACATGCCTTTTTCATCAAAAAGAGATTTAAGGGGGAAAAAGAAAATTCTAATGTTTGAGAGCATTAAAAACAGGAAAACAAGTATATTCGCTAACTATGTATTTTAAAATTTATGCATTTTAAATAAATGTTTACAACCATTTGACTATTTTTTTTTTCATTCCCTGTTACAAACTACTTTTTTTGGTAGAGGGAAATGCTCTATAAACTGCATGCCCCCCCATGCAGTTACTGTATAAAGTGAAACACTAATAAATCATGCTATGCTACTCTTTGGCTCCCTAGAAAGGGTCTAGCTGCCGATAGGAGGGCATGGTTAGAGAGCTACACAAGTGATCTTCAGACACATCAAAAGGAACAAATGCTTGGTCTAGCAGTCTCTCATCAGGGAAGAGGTTAGAAATAAGCTGCCTCTTTTATATTAGGTCTGGAAATTGTACAATTTTCCCAGCCTTTTACAGCTTTATTTGATGATTGTTGGGTTCCATGTGGCACAAAGTTAAATTTTGTTAAATATGGAAGTTAACTGGATTGCTTTCTTTTTTTTCCAAAATATTAAACCTATATAAATATTCCCTTGAATTCCTTAGTTCTACTTGAAATGCTTTTGTTACTCTTGGCCTGTTTATAACCTAATCATTGTACTTTGGAGAATGAAGCACAATGACCAAAACTTTGAACTTGATAAGTGCATTTCCTTCATTAAAAATTATCAAATAAAGGAATGAAATAAACAGAAATATCACATAAAAGTACACTCATTTTTTTCAGAGCTCCTCAGTTCTTGTCAGCGTATATATATATATATATATATATATATATATATATATATATATATATATAATTCTGAGAATGTCCAGAGCATTAAAGCTACTCTTTTATGTGATAAACGATTTTCTTTTTATTGCCAGAGGTTAATTTAAAGATTTTTTCCCCTAATTAACATTTTCCCTAATTAACATGAAGCAAAATATAACAACTTGCAGGAACTAATATATGCTTTTTTAGCATTTTTAGAACAGTTAAATACACTGTAAGATACTTGTCTTCCTTCATTAAAGTAATAATAATGACTGGTGCTTCTCCAAGGGCTGATTTCCCACTGTACAAGTCCAGTCTTGCTAATTCTGCCAATCACTTGAATTACAGTAAAGCAGTAAGATGAAGGATCAGAATCTCCGTTTTCCAAAGTACACACTGAGAATGAAAATGATGTCTAAAAAGCCACAAAACAATCAAAGGCCCAGTTAGGTCTCCATGACCAGAAGATTCCATGGCATTTGGAAGGGTTTGTCTGGGCAAGGGAGGAAGTAGTTTTCATGCCTAGTTCTGGATGCTCTTTTACAGGTGCTTCAAGCATACCTGCTTCTCCTGCTTTGACTTCCTGTGCAGCAGCTGAGCTTCACAGGTACAAGCTGTCCCTCTTTGAGGATGTAGCACTAAGCTGTGGGTTCAAGTGCAGCTCCCTCTTCCCAGCACCTGTGTGTCACCTGTGTGTCTGCTGAGGATACTACTCAGACACCTATTTACATCTTTTCATATTAGTTTTGCTGTAAGGTTTTAAGTAAACAAACAGAAAATGGTTGGAGATCAAGATTCCAATTAGTATCTGTATCAGGTTTGACTCTGGTGTCATGGTTTGACTTCAAGAGAGCATCTGGGCTATGGTTTACATTATACTCAACACTAAAACCTTCTATGTCTACACCTGCAACTTCCTACCCCAGTAATGAGATGAGGTAAATTTATGAGATGGACAAACTAAGGAAGGATTAAGCAAGAGCAGCTCTTCCAAAAAGTTAGTCAAGTCCAATGCTTAAAGTATTTGGAAGGTACTGTAATGTTTTGAATACAGATTATAGATATATACAGATTTTATACTGGCACATTTATTTTCATGTCAAGCATAACTTATTTTTTCTTTGCTTTTATGAGACGTAGCATAAGAAGTGGAAGTTGTGTTGTCTAACTCTCCTGCCTCCTCTGGCATGAACGAACAGTGTAACTGAAATGATGAGGTCTCTGGACTCAGAGACTCGAGGCTGGGCACTGTCTGTGACTGATGCTGCTGTGCTTTGCCACTTCATTCTGGGCCAAGCAGTTTCCCTTACAGGGAGACCTCAGGGGCAGGAGCAGGAAGGGGAGACATCTGCCTTAGGGAAAAGTTATTCTTCCTTTCCTTTCTGCTATTTAATCTTGTACTTGATGAGATATTTTCATGTGCAACCATCGAGGCAGATTCTCTCAGTCTGTTATGAAAATAAATTTTTTGCCTATGAATATCATCAGCTTCAATGGACTCCAAATCCACCGCACGAGTTCTGAATTTGTCTCTAAGGTAATTCCTCCAGCTTCTAGAGCAAATTCCACCCAAGTATTTTGGCTTCTACCTGTGAAAATGAAGCCTTTTGAAGAGTTTGTTCCCCTGAGAGTCTAGCAATCCATTTTTCACATGAGGACAGATTTCAGATCTATCCTTCTAAGCCCACTGTTAAACAGCCATTAAGAGTTAGCTAGATGGTTATTGTAAGCTTCTGTATTTGACTATTAACAGCAACTGCATGTGTGTGTCTGCTCCACATAGAACAAACCTATCTAGGGACTGATTTTATGATGCCAAAATGATCAAGTTTGCTAAAAAATTAGAGTGAATGTGTAAGCTCTGGAAAACATTAACAAAAATAACTAAGTAACACTCCCTATTCATACCTAATTCCTACTGACATCAAATTTAGCTGTGTGTACTTTGGACTCATTGGAACTGTTACCATGAAAAATCTTGCTGCACAAGTCCTCTTTGAAACATATAATATTTGTGTTCTGATTGTGCTGTTAAAAAAATAATTAAAAATTATGTCATCACTGTAGTTTAGGCAGATTCTCAATTGTCTGGTCAATGCTATAGTCATTTATATCAACACAGAGTGGGTGTACAGTAGCCAGCAGTCTGTGTTAGCAGCATTTTAGATTCAGTTTGCACTTCCGTAAATGATTGTGCAAGATGTGAGAGGCAATCTAGCCCCTGGGAATTATAGATGGTTTTGGGTGTAATCTTTATGTGTGTAGCCAACACATAAAAATATAGAGAAGTTTTAACTTGTTACTGTTGTCATCACCCCAAATAAATAGAATTAAACAATCAGCTTTCAGTCGCACTTCCAGGCAGGATCCAGAATAGCTCGTGGTTTTGGTGGCAGATATAAAGGAAATATGAGCCTATAAGGAGCAATATATTCCTTTGTTTTTCATAGCATTATTCACCACATTCTCATAATGGTCAGATAAGAAAGTTTTCAGACCAAGGAAGGGTTAGAAAAGTGTATTTCTATTACAATTTATGTAGTTTAATAGGATGCCTCTTTGCAGTTCAGAAAAAAGTAAAAATAAACTGCTCTCTTTTTTCCATAAAGGAGGTTGAGGGACGAGGCTGTTGAAAAGAAAATAAACCCCACTTCCCCAGTATTGATTTGGTTTAGGTTTGTGAGAAACAAAGCCCACTACTCTGGTAAAATTTAAAGAAAATTTAATAAGGGACAAGAGGGGACAAAGTCAAAAAAGGAAAAAGGACAGTGCTGGGTGCTTAGCCACAGCCAGAGGCACTCCAGTGAACACAGCAACCCCCCCTATATACCCTGGGCATTGCATCAGCCAACTACATATTCATAAAGTGGTCACATATATTCAAACATTTTAACATGGTTCCTCCTCTGTCCTGCCTTTTTGGAGCATGTGCAGTGGCCTTAGGGTCATTTGTTACTTTTCAATACATTCAACAGGTTTCGACTGCTTCATTGGTTAAATGTTAACATTACAACAACACTTCACCAACATTGGTATTACAATACAACATTCGCATTAAAAGAACTCTAAACTTTAGCAAAACTTCTCTTACAAAAGTCAGCACTATAAAACCCATAGTATTCACTCTAACAATTGTGAAAGCCAACACTGTAAGATATTTATCAGAGATTTGGGTTTTCTTTCTTCTCAAGGGACTCTAAAACTCAAATAAGACTCCAGAGCTCAGTTGCCTTCCAGGCAGGGATCACTGCTTGAGTTTGCTCTCATCCCTGTGCAGTAGCTGGAGGGATGCAGACCTTTCTTCATAAAACCTTCTTAGAGGAACAACATATGGGGTAAACAGGATTTTGCCTTTTTCTTCCAAGCCCTCTCATCCTAATGAAATGGAAAAAAGATCCTGTGCTTGAAACACACCCAGAGCTACAGCCTAAAGTAGTGTTTAGACACAGATGGACTTGGTGTGGGACTCAAAATAACCATAATTACCACAACCTGTTTTGGACCAGCAGCAACGTCCCAGCTATTTCAAGTGTCTGCTTCCTGCAGGTGCTGGTCAGCCCCTGCTGAGATGTGTCTGCCCTGTTCCAGCTAGTTTTCTTCCTCTGTCTCTCTCTTTCATTTATTTATTAATTAGCAACATTTTAAAAGACCAATTTTCTTGGTTTTGGAGACAAATTTCTGGAGTTAAAAGTCCCAGGAATGAGCATTTCCTCTAAAGAAAAAAGAGCTTTAATAACTCACTCCCTTTTCTTCTGCCAATGAGAGAAATTGATACCAGTGAGTGAAAGTGGAAAAAAAAAACTAAATAAGTTTATTAACAAGAAAAATAAAGAGGGGGGGGGGGGGGGGCAAGGGGCATGTGCCCACAATTCACAGAAAAGGATTGAATAAATGCTAGGTATGAACTCCCAGAATGCTAGATATATACTCTCCACCCAGCCACCCACACACCTCCACATCAGAACAACAACAACAAAAAAACCCAAAAAATGCCCAGGGAAGAAAATTACTTGGACTGACCATGGGGCCTGGAAAACAAAATGATGACTGGTCCTTTTTGTCTCCAGGAAGGGGAAGAGGAGTTCATGTAGCAGCCCAGAGTAAAGAAAATGGGAAATCTGTTGAATTTCTGGTGTGGGTCCCCTCCTCACAGCAGCCCAAGTTGGTGGATTTTAATGTTCTTTCTCCTGTTACTTCGGGTCCTCCTAGGTCTTGGGTTTGGGGCAGTTCCGCTGGCTCCCCAGGCAGGCCAAAAAGGAAAACAAGCCAAGCCAAAAAGAGTTCAAGGGAACAAAAAACCCCAAAAAGCAGGCTAGGGGAAGGGTAGGGAAAAAGCTTCTTGGTTTAAGCAAGCAAAAAGCCCAATCCAACAGAAGAGACAATGCAGCGTCCCTGGTCTGCTCTGTCTGGAGAACACCGGAGAGAGACTGAACAGAGCCATGCCCTGCATTCCCAAGCTTCATCTTGAAGATACCACAGCCATTTCTGGGCATAAAGCAGATGATTAGGGAATGAAGTACCATCACAAAATCACCCCAAGACACCAATCACCCTTTGACCTAGGTGGTATCCTATCTGAAACTGCTGTGGATGCTCTTCTTGAACAATCTTCCTTAGAGAAACAAGGTTACAAACACAGAACCATGGAACTGTCAGGGTTGGAAGGGACCTCTGGAGATCATCGAGTCCAACCTCCCTGCCCAGGCAGGGTCACATGGAGCAGGTGACACAGAAAAGTGTCCAGGTGGGTTTGGAATGTCTCCAGAGAGGGAGAATCCAGGAACTCCCTGGGCAGCCTGTTCCAGAGCTCTGCCACATTCCATGGAAAGAAGCTCCTCCTCATGTTCAGGTGCATCTTCTTGTGTTTTAGTTTATAGCCATTACTCCTCATCCTGTCACGGAGTGCCACTGAAAAGTCTGCCGTGGTCTTCCTAAAAACCTACTTTGAGGTATTTTTATGTACTGATGAGATCCCCCCTCAGTCTTCTCTTCTCCAGACTAAACAAGCCCAGCTCCCATGGGGTCTCCTCACAACTGATGCTGAAGACCATACATGGGAGGCATTAGTTAGGGAGACTTGCTTTCTAATTCAGTGTCAAATTTCAACTTCAACTAAGAATCCTATTAAAGCCAGAATATTTAATTAATTCAATATAAATCTCAATACTTCTATTTGGAACCTTAAAAGATTTTGCTGTATAGTCAGCCAAATAAATTTCGCAGGACTGTAGAAAGCTGTGGGGAATATTCAGTGCTTGCTTCTTGTAGGAAGGAGGAGGAATAGATAATTGCTGGAAAGCAATGAGAGAGAAGAGCCATTGTAGCCTGACTTAACTGAGCCACTCATTTTCAAGTGATGAAAAAAGTGCGGAGAAATAGAAGCAGACAGTGTTATTTGTAACCTGTTCTTATGTGTCATTAGGGTGTTTTCATGCACGCTGCCTGGAGGCACTTGAACAGCAGCTTGTCTGCTGCCCACAAAATCCATTAGTTTAAACAATAAAAATGAGCCATTTGGGCACACAGTGAAGGCCCTCGAAAATTGCTTTTGTAAGTGCAGACACAATGAGGATGGAGACTTTGGAGCTGTGCAAAGATCACAGGAGACCTAAAGGAAAATACAGCTGCTGTGAGGTGCTGTCTGCAAAGGCAACACAAAGCCTTGGTTTGCTTTTCCTAGATAACCATGTAGTCAGGGAAACCCAGCATCATCAGGGTTGGAATGATACCCTCAAGATCATGTGTACAACTGTGAACCCAGCACCACCATAACCACCCCTAAACCCTGTCCCCACATGTTGGCTCTCCAGTCTGATTTGGAGGCAGACACTGAATGCAGAGCACGGCACATTTATGGCGGCTCCACCTCGATGTGCCTGAAAATGTCTGAAGCTTCACCTTGCACCTGGGACTCATTAACCTGAGCAAGCCAACACAAGCCAGCCAAAGCAAGACCTCCAGCACACCCCAAGGCTGAGCAGGCTTGGGCCAGCTCCCATCCCTATTGGCACCACTCTGGCTTGCCAGGGCCCACCACCCTCAGCAGCTCTGCTGATGAACCTGCAGTGCCAACACTCTCTGACTGTGTTCTGTTGAAATGGACAGGCTAGAAAACTTCTTCCATGTAATAGATCAACTCAACAGACAGGGATATTTTTATTTTATTTATTCCCCCACCCCTCCAAGAGTAATTTCCTCAGGGCTGGAGAATAGCATTTTGTTTCCAGCCCACGGCTGCATGCAGTGGCCTTGCCTGGTTTATTGCTGAGGAGGGTGATACCAAATCAATCCCACACTTAGAAGCAAGGCATTCAGCTACTGTCCTCAGTCAGCTTTTCTACTTTGTGTTCCTTCATACTTAATATCTTTCCACAATAAGGAGCTTGCATGGCTAGAGATAGGCAGGATGCTGCAACTTTCATCTGGGAACATCAGCTTCCAGAGTTGGAGCAGTTGTGAGAGTGTTTCTCTAGAAATTTTGGGAACTTTGTTCACACCTTGTGCTTTCCATGCATGGCACAGTGTGTATTTATTGCCTTTCTTTCAGGAGAGTGTGTGTGGAGGGAATCATAAAACCTGATCACATAATCAGGTAATAAAACAGCAATTTATTAACAGCTCATGCACAAGGAGCAGAGCAGCACCAGCATCTCACTGGACACATAACTCCACATCAGGAGGCTTGATTGTCTGGGAATTGGTGTTCAAAGCAATTGCATTTTTCTATAACTGGGATTGCATGGGATTATGGTATTATAAATGAAATTTGCTCTAAAGGCCAGTGGTTCTCTGTATCTTATGGATTATTCCAGCTTCCTCTCAAAGGAATTTTGATAATCCCTCTTTAATGAGACTGGGCTAAATTGAATTACATCCTGCCTTCCCCCCTGAAGAGGGATCATCTTCCATGACACTGGACATGTGCACAAAAGACACTCTTATATATTCCTTTCTCGGTGGTGTGTGTGACCTATATAACAAGACCTACACAAATAGACACAAGCTTAAACCTAAATAGTTGTAGAAGAATTTTTTTTTTTAAGCAGCTTGGGGCCTGAAAGCCTCTGCTTATCATCACACATTATTCTGGCCCAGCCAGTTCAGTTTTAAAACTGGAGAAGGTAAATCCTCTGAGGGTATTTTGTAAGTTTTTTGTAAGACACTGGTACTCCAAGGCCTGCAAATAACACCAACCAGTCAGTGTTCTGATCCCTTGAGATGGATTCCCTTGACACAGTAGAGATGGAAGAGCAAAGGGAATAAACACTTCCTTGGTAACAGGCAATGGGAAGCTCTGAAGTTTTTCCCAGTACCAGTTCAGAGTAGTAGGTGCCACCTCATCATCCTGAATCCCCACAGATGGCTTCTGAAACTCCCTGACCTGGTTGCTCCCTCCCAGGGAACATCCCTCCTGGCCAGTCTGACAGCATGGCTGTGTTCCAGGACAGCAGGGGAATTACCTGAACAGGTGAGGTTTTGTGTAAGACCATGGATGGGGAAGGACTAGTGAGTAATAGGACTGGTAACTATTATTTTCTCCTAGTTGAAGTCAGGAGTGACTCAGCCATTTGCCTGAGCTGTGCAGCCCCACTGCAGCCATGCCTCATCTTGTTTGCTGAGACACAGCTTGCCAGTGATGCTGAAGAAGAGGCTGCCATGGCTTGCACATGAACTGAGTTACAAGAGGCTTTCCCTGAAGAGATCATGCTGTCTTTATTCTGCTCCTAGTTCTTCCTTCAGTCCTGCTTTATCTAACCCATTCACTGTAGAAAAACAGTAATTCACTTTCTTTCTCACAAACACACCCCTCCAGTTTTATTCCAGAACCCATTTCCAAGTTTGAACAGAGAAGTCCTTATTTTGGAGTGGGTATAAAAGCTCTCTTGAAGATCCCCAGGTCCACTCACCCAGTGTGGTCTCATCTCTCTTGAGAGGAGAGCCCTGTGGTGAGTTACTGTGCACTCCCTGTACCACAGGAGTGCTCCTGGAGGGTCAGGAGCTGTATGAAGCTCTCAGGAAATGAACAGAACATGCTGGGCTGGGGGTTATGAATCCCAGCTCACCAATGGCTTTGTCCTCTTCCTGCAGAAAAAAATTCCTGGTGCTGCTGTTCTACCCTCCTGGGCACTCCCTGTGAGGCAGCAGAACCAAGCTGGGTGCAGTCTGGGAGGCTCCTCCTCACCTTCCCCAGTATATAGCACATTCCAAGGCACAGATCTTGCCAGAAAGCCAGCAGAGGTGGGGGAAGAAGAGGGAAGAACTTGCTGGTAAATCACACCAGGGGATGGCCAGGAAAGGGGGAGGTGGGTTAGGCATCCATGCCATGCTCCTCTGCATGAGCAAGGGTGGCTGGTTGGCACAGAAACGCACTACTACAACAGGGCTCCTCCAGGAATGTATTTATTTACATTAAAACACTGTTATACAAACTGAAAGTAAAAGAAAAGGAAAAAAGGAAAAGACATCTCAGAGGGTAGCTGTGCCAAAGATGGCACTTCCCACTTCCTGCCCTGTCTCACTGCTGCCTTCCTTCTGCTCCAGTCCAACTGCCGGTGCTGCAGTCTCTGTAGGATCCCAGCTCTCTCTCAGGGTGAACACCCTTGTAGCCTGTTAAAATGGCTTTCACAACTCTTGTTTTCTGCCTCCAAAGAAAACTCTTGCCCACACATTCTTTTCTTAATTTATTTATGTAACACAGTGTAGAAAGCTATCAATTCAATAAGCAATGGCTCTGTACAATCATCCTGCAGAGGACCCCTGTTAACTTTTGGCCAGCAGGCACTTCGTCCCCCCGAAGTGCTCACAATTAACAGGGACTCTTTTTTAATAATTTTTTTAAGATCAAAAAGATACATGGAAAAGAAAATAAAGTTTACCTTTCAATGCCTAAAGTGTGCACATAAAACAGGCACAACAAAACAAATGTGTATTTTCATGATTTCTACATCACTAATACAGCAGGAGCAACAATCCGTACAATAAAATGCAGTTGCAGAGAAAAAGAATTTCAATAACTCGTCTGAAATACTTTTAAAAAATGTTGGTTTACTTTAAAATGCATAGTGATCAGAAAAAAATGCTCAGCAAAGAGAAGCAGCTAAACCCCACAGACACAGAAAGCATCCCCCATCAATTCTTAAAGCATGTTTCAACTAGGACCTAATTTTTGTCACAAATCACAAGAATAATATACAACTGGCTAAGGAGCTACATGATAAATAATTGGGAAAGAGAATCTATCCATGCACTAGTTAAATACAGCTAACCTCTTTACAGTACACAAAAAACATTCATTAATAATGTAGTGTAAAGACTGAAATGTAAAGAGAAAGAGAGAGAAAATACATTACCGATTTTATTAATTCAAGTTCAGGCATCTACTTGTGTTACAGCACAGCTGTCAAAAGGCGAGAATGAGTAAATAATAAAGCAGAGTGTTTTTCTTTCTTTCCACATTATAACTGAACACCAATGGGCAGTGAAGCAATTACTCTTCCATTCAACTCATGAGGCTGCTATGATGTCCTAGTTCTGCATCTGTTCAAAGAACTTGTATGTGGGGTTTTCGTAGCCATTTTGCTGCATCTTGGAAAGGTGGCGCTCCTCTGGTGTCACTGCAGCATCAACCTGTCAGGACAGGGGACAACCAGGGTCACATTCCTGCTTAATTCACTGCATACCCTATTAAGTTTTAGTTTGCTGTTGTTGTTTTATTTTTTTTTTATTTATACATACTAGTAAAGAACTGTTACTCCTGTTCTCATACCTTTGCCTGAGAGCCCCTTAATTTCAAAATTACAGTAATTCAGAGGGAGGGGGTTTACATTTTCCTTTCTGCCTTCCTTAGCAGACGCCTGTGTTTCAAACCAAGACATACTGCAATAATGATATGTCTACATTCAATGTCTGATCTGGGGCTTGGCCTAACAAGGTTCCTGTTTCTTCCATTATTACTAAATTCACCCAAAGGAGAGTCTCTGGTGGTACAACTGTTGGCAGCAGATATCCACCAGCTCGGTGGATTAATACTAGAATCTGCTTCAATTTTCTACAAAATGGGCTGAAAGCTATCATATCAAAAGCTAAAGTTGACATTCCTGTTTGCTATTTTCTGCCTCTTGGTCCAAAATTCTGCACTGGTTGCTATCTGTGCAAATTACTCCACACTGTTGGTGATCTCCTGACCATATCTCTGTGGAAAGTTTCAAACCACATGGATAACCAGTGTGGACACAAGGATGCACAAGCATAGGCTCAAGACAAAGGTTTACACAAATCATTCTGAAGACCTTTTGTAATCCCAGACAGTGGAATAAATGCATCATGAAGCATGTGTGTCTCCAGCAAGAACAAAGCAAGGTTCATTTGACTCAAGATTAAACCAACATAAACTATGGACTTGATCAAGAGTTCAGTTTCAATCAAAAATGTAAAATATCAATTCTGAAAGGCAAAAATAACCAACTGTCTCAAGTGCATACTAATACAAGTACTGTCTGCAAACCAGACACTCACACAGCAAACTAAATAGTAAGAAAAGGAGTTACATGAACCTCTTCCAGTTTTCATAATGAAGTCTTTCTACTTACAGGGATCTTATCATAAAGCCATGAAATTGATAAAATATTTTAAGTTTCTGTAAATTGACCACAGACCTCCTTGGCAGACTGAGAAGAGACAAAGATTTTCATCTTGAAAATCCTATATAAGAGTCTTACATACTATTTGTTTCTCAAAAGGATGAGTTTCATATTAGCCACAAATCCAAAGCTGTTTGTGGCAACAAAAAATCTTGTTTAGAGAACAGAGAACAACAAAATACCTCTCTAGGGAAAATCCCTGCAGTGCACAGTACAAGCTATGGGAGGGCCAGTCTCAAACATTATAGCTAAATAAAAAAATTGGTGTGTGATTTCCCAAGAGTAAAACCAGATTTTTCCTCTTCCACAGTATCTTCTCATTGGCTACTGTCAAATTTCTTATAAAATGAACTCTCATGTTATTAAGTGATTGGTCTGGAATAGCTGCAGAAAAAAGTTTTGTGGTTTTACACCCACTTCAACATGGTTTACATTGTGCTTGCATTTACTAAATAAAGCAAATTGATTCCACACTGCTGGATGTAACATTGCCAACATAGCTAAAACCACAGCTTCTTCCTTCATATTTTAATATTTATACAGCAGTGTGTTGACTGTGTTGCACAGATGACACCAGCTGTGCTTGGAAGTCTTTTCTTACCTCCACAACCCCATGATGAATAGATGTGTACTGCTTCTTCTTCAGCATCACCAAAGTAATGACAATCACTGTTGCTATGACAACACCTCCCACCATTAGTCCAATGACAGCACCTTTATTTGAGCCCACATCTTCAGCAAAGAACACCTACAAAAGAAATATAAAGGAAGATGGCTATTAAAAAGCTCACTGAACATTTGACTAACCTGCCAAGCTGCCACAGCAATATAAAGCCTGTTGAAGCATCAGTAATTAAATTGCACTGCTTCTCTTGGGAATTACTCAAACCTGGATTGCTGTGCCACAAGGCTCTGAAAGCTGGAGAGGAGCAGTCTGGGACATGTATGGCCTGTGGTGCAGCAGTGCTGTGCTAAAGGGGGACTCAGCTCCATGTTCAGCTTCACACAGGTTTTAGATAGTACCTCCCTTTTTCCTTGAGTAAGCGAGTCAAGCTGACTGCACGAGTGATAAGCTTGAGTGGAGTAACCCAGGAGCACACACATTTCTTTATTTTCAGAATGCTAATCATGAGTCTGGTCATACATTTACATCTGTGTGGCCTGTTTGGACTATGATGTATTTTTTCTATGAAAGAGTCATGAAGGACCTGTGAGCTACAGTGAAACCTGCACACAACCAGCTGGGAGAAAATTCTAACACCAAAGGAGATGAGCTAACAAAAGCTATCACTGATTTAAGTGACCACAGAGGAGTGCTTCAAGATTTTGCAGGGTAAAGAGAATAAGCTATATCTGCATGGTGTACTTCTGAGAGACATAGGAGGTTATAGCTGTGTGAAAACCAGAGAAAATCCACTTGAATTTTATGTACTGATAAGGCAAAACAGAGGACAGCAATATGCTTTACTGTGCATATAATAAATCAGGCTTTTATAAGCAGGAGCAGGTATGAAAATTGGGTGATTGCCTTCATTGCCTTGCTGCATATTCAAAGAATACACAGGATTATTTCACATCTGAGCATACATTACAATTCTTTTGTCTGCAGATCAATAGCAGGCTATTTTAATTATTATAATTATTATTATTATTATTGTTGGTGGTGTTGTTGTTATTATTATTATTATTTTAAACCAAAATGGGCAAAAAAAATTAGAGCATAAATTACATTCACAGAATTGTATGACTATCTCATGCTGAAAGAATAAATACTTTGACAAGTATTTAACAAAAATGTAGAGGGAAGCAAGAAACCAGCTGAGACTTATACTGAGCTGTGTAACATTTGCACTCTTTAATAAACACAACCTTTGTAAGAAGGATATTAAAGCATGCACCATAAATATTTATATTGTTCCTAGTCACAAGCAAGAAATCTGTCATAGCAAAGTTAAAAATTTACTAGAAAGTACAAACAATGGATAGTGTTGGCATAAACCAGTGCAAAGTAGTAATTTCTTCCATGAGTTTTACCTGCCTAGGACTGAAATTCTGTTACTGTACTATTTCAGGAGCACTGAAATGCCCCAGCTGATATACATGTGCAAGAGAGAAAGGCCTTAAGCACTCTGAGCCATGAAAATCAATCTAATTACAGTTCAAAAATTAACCTCCATAAAGAAGAAAATTAATGCAATTTCAACCCAATTCAGAGGTCTGCATGTAAAATACAACATGCAGCTGAATTCAAAGCAGTATCTTTAGGAGACTGTTTCAGGAAATTCTACCATGGCATAGAATGGTTGCACAGATCAAAGTGTTTTCTGCTCCCTGCTTTTGAATGAATGTTAATGTAGAGGGGCACTGGACAGGACATGGTGTGTGGCAGGGAAGCAAGACCTTGTCAGCATCAGTCCAGTGTTTGCTCAGCAGTACCAGAATCCCTGCTAGGTCTCAATTGAAAAGATAACCTAGAAGACAACTCACAAATTTTTAACAGTGGCTGTACCTATCAGTAAAAAGTATGGCAAAAACTGTGAAAAGCTAGAAAGGTCCCATTTTAAGCATGACAGAGATTACCATGTGCAGGGACTGCAATGCCCATCAGCCACCATGGTATGGAGAGTTCCCAGCACCTAATTCCTTGAGATAGTATCAAACCACTTCCACACTAAAGGGTGCTGCTCTCATAGTTTTATGAGAACCAGTAACTACTGTGTCCAGGACATGTTCCTGCAAATTCCTTCCCTTCTACACCCTGCACAGGTTTGCTCCATTGGCATGTTTAACCCATCTGAGCTAAGCACATCAGACTTTCCCAAATTAGTGCTAATGCATTTTGGATTAACTCATCAAATTGGCAATTCTCAGTTCTTGGCATCAAAGAGATGGCAGAATATCCTTTCACAGAGTGACTGTCTAGTTCAAATGCAAATTTGAGTCCCGTGTTAATTTTGGTTTTCAGCACTACTTAGCTTTAAAAATATATTAAGGAAAAGAAGCTTTCAAGTTTAATATCAGGATATTGAAAGCCATGCAACTGAAACCTCATCACATAATATACCCTTACAAAGAAGAAACAGAAAGGTTTATAGTCAACATTGCTGTCTGGGTTCTTCATTGCTTATTAAGCTACCAAAAAAAGCTTTTAGAAGATGCCTTTCTTATCTACAGGGCTTTTGGTTGTCATTTTTATGCTCACAAAAAGCACAGTTCAAATGGGGAACAGTATTTTGCTCCTACCTGCCTTTCCCCTGTTAATAATAATTTCATATACCTTAAGGAACAAAACACACAGATACAGCCAAACACAAGCTAAAATTAAGGCCAGTGGGGAATCTCCTTTCATCCCAAGCAGCCATTCTTGTGAAAGGTGATGCTCCATGCATACACCACAGCCATCTGTTTTGATGGGAAAGGACTATACTCCTGAAATGGTGTCATTCTATTTCTTGCTGCACTGTGCCATGCGTCTCAAACTCTTTCTTTTCTTTAAATTCAGCATTTTCCATCCTCTGTATCCCTTGTATGGTACAGAGAGACTATGAGACAGATGGACTGTGGGACAAGAATTCTCCATATAAGCACATCCAGCAGCATGGTAGTGTGTCACTGTCCTATTTTCTGGAAAAATCCCTTCACCAGGATTTCTTCTCCCGGGAAACTGAGAAGCCTCAGAGAAAAATGAAAGCAATGATTATCTGTTTGCTTCTCCTGTGTTTGCTGCTTTGGAATGTGGTTGGAGGTTGTTTATCCAACAGGTGCTTGTTTGGCTGGTTTCATGTGAATTGTTTCACTTAATGACCAATCACCATCAGGTTGTGTTGGACTCTGAGGAGTCAGTCACAAGTTTGTAGTTAGTATCTTGTTAAGCCTTTTGTAAGTATCCTTTCTCTATTCTATAGTATAGTACTCTTTAGTATAGTATTCTTTTAGCTTTAGTATAGTATTCTTTAATATAATATAGTGACATAAAATAATAAATTAGCCTTCTAAGAACATGGAATCAGATTCATCAATTCCTCCTTCATCCTGGGGACCCCAAAAATACCACAGTAGTGCAAGGACAGGAGCTGTGGGAATTTCCTCTCACATGAGGCTCAATAACCTTCCATCCTCTCTGCTGATATTGCTCCAGATTTACTCTCATCGAAGAGAGAACCAGAAAAATCACAATCTTTTCATGTGCTAACTTTTTGTTGGCACTTACAGTGTCTACATCACTCGAGCAAAACATGGCCATAAGTGACTCACTAGTTCAGGATTGAATCAGCATCTCAAAATGCATGCATGGAGAGCACTGCTTGGTCACTCACCAGCTTTTGATGATGAACTTCGTATCCTGAGTCATGCCGGAACTCCGCATCCATCTTCACCTCAGATACCTCTTCTGTCTTAACATTGGTCAACCCAGAACCTGCATTGCACCATAAAGACAATTCATTAAATTCAGGATTCAGATTCAGGAAGATTCTGCTTAACCCCATTGCTGGAGAGCAGAAGGCAGCAGTGCCATTCACATGGAGGAGGTGTGATGCAATGTGAAAAGGAACTGGGAGGAAAGTGAGGTACATCTGGTATTTCAGTCCCACTGAGGTGACACAGAATGAGCTAGTAAAGTTTCTCCTCTGTTAAAGGATCCTTAGTCCTCAGCAGCTATATTAGTACAGGCATTAAAAGCTTCCAGCATGAAATACTGCATGAACAAAGCTGTGAGGGATCAACAGAGGCCTCCTGAATTGGCTCACAGGCTGCATACAGATCTGCTCTGACAGCCTCTTTAGCAATGTCAAGAAAATTTGTTGTTTAGGCCAAAATCTTCCTCCTCCCTCAGCTCAGGCTGCTGTGAGGAAAAAACAAAATACTCATGGTGTGAATAAGAGAACACCAGATATCTTATTTTCTCACTTCCTGCGAGTCTGTACCTTTTCCACAAACATGCACAATTTACTAAAATGTTTGTGGAGTTTACAGAGTTTTCAGATTTCATACTGCTCAGAATTAATGATTGTTCTTGTCTTCTCTCTGAAAGATGATAACTGTCTCTCTGTTAGAAACACACAGAAAAGCAAGTGACTACAGCTTGCAATATTTGTAACTGTACACCATTTACAGTCCTGTTCTCTTAGGGGTGTGAAGGGGAGATGCTGCACTCATCTAGCTGGAAAGAAGGCCAAAATTTCCTCCTGGAAAATAGACTTAGGAGAATGAGCAGTGAACCCTGTATATGTCTATGAATCCTGAATCTAGCTTAGAGAGACTGTGTGGATATTCATGGAGCTGATAGTTTTCCTTCTCAGTTCCATGTACTTGACATTTGTATTTTTTGGAGGTAAAACACTGTAGAAGAATGGTGTTTATGAGATTTAATTTCCTCCTTCTACTGAAAATAGTAAGAACAAACCAGTTCATATTCCTTGTTTGTGTTTATTTCAGTATTTTCTCACTCCCAATTCCTCTCTCCGAGGCTAAATTCTTACAATCTTGTGCTGAAAATAAGTTTTGATTAAGAGGAAGAACCTCTTTTAAAATTCTCAACACTACTGACTGCTCCTGTGTTCCACTGTCTTGCTGGACTCTCAATAATAATTCCTTAAGAACTCCATGTGCCAATGAGCTCCACAGCCTAAAACAGCACTCAATCCAACAATTATTTCTTTTATTGCCGTCGAATGTGCAATTTCTTTTTTCATTAATGGTGGTTTATTTTTGAATTGTGAACCAGCAAGAATAGATCTTCCTTCTCTGGTCTGTACAGATAAAAACTTTATTTTCATAGGAAAACATGCAAAGGAGAAAACATGAATCATCCTCATGCTATAAAGAATTTATGGTTTTTTTTTGAAGAGTCTGACTGCTCCATAAATTTTACCTGTTTTTTTTTTTTTTAAGGAATCAAGCACTTCAACTCATCAAATGTATTAAGTTCCTGATTTTTGATGATACATAACAGTACTGACACAAATATATTATGACATTTATGGGAGACCATTTTAAAATGCAAGAACTGTAAAGTACCTAAGGAATTACAGTCTGAAAACTGTAATTAAACATCAAACAATTATATTCTGTCAAAGAAATGCAGGAGGAAGTGGAGTTGCAGGAAATAAAGCCCAGATTTAACTTTCTATCCTTGAAGCAGCTGAGGCTAGTTTTACAAATTAAGAGCACAGTTTACTCTCTTTTGTGCATCATCACAGTACTACCTGCATCAATGGGAAATGAGGAAAAGTATGTTGGAGACTGAAATGTTATGGTTTATGGCTTAAATATTTTTACAAAGGACTACTGCCTATATTAGCAAAACCATATAACAAAAACTGCACCAAAGACTCCTGACTGAGGCCCTTGGCTGTAAACTGCTTTGAGGTAAGATAAAGTGACACTGTTCTCAGGTCTGGTTTGGGAAGAATACTTTCACAGGAGGATTAAGCCCAGCTGAAGAGGTGGCTGCTCCCAGCTGCTCACCATTGTCCATGGCCACACATGCTGCACTTGCAGATACCCTGGCAAAAGCACCACATGGAAATTCCACCAAGGCAAAGGCCTGAGGAACTGTACAACCTGACTGCTACAGCTGGCAAATCCACTGAAGCCATAAATATTGATTAGAACATAGCTACACACATGTAAGATAAATCAGTGAAGAATCTGCTTCTCTTTTGTTGAGGGAAGTCCTACCTCCCAAACTCTTAGAGGTCATTGGAAGAGTTAGGAATCACATGGGAAACACGGATGCTGCTTGGAGTGAATTGGATTTCCAAAAAGCTTTTGAGAAGGTCCCTGATCAAAGCTCTGGCAGAAGCTAAGAGCCAAGGATTAGAAGGGAAAGGCCTACACTACTTTCCATAACTAAAAGAAAGGAAATGAAGTGCATATACACATCTGTTTTTCACAATGGAGGAATATTACCAGTGGGTCCCAAAAGGATCTGTGCTGTGCTGTTTGCAAAGTGGTCTGGATAGGAGAATGAAAGTGACATGACAAAGTTTACTGACAAAAAATTCAAGAAAAAAAGAGGATAGTCAAAGTAAAACCAGTTGCAAAGAACTGCAGAAGGATCTTACAAATTCCAAGAGCACAATAAAAGGGAAATTATATTTAGTGTTGATATAAACATGCAAAGTGGTGCTTGTGGGGCTACACAGCCCTAACTACACATATAAAGACTCTAATTTAGCTCTGTTCCACCTGGGACAGAGACCTTGTAGTCACAGTGAGTAACTCTCTGGCACTTGGCTCAGTAGCAGTTGAAAGGCAAAGAGAAAGGTAGGAGCAATGATGCGAAAATAGAAAACATTGTTACACCACTTGATGCATCCTCATTTTGAATCTGGCTATTTTCTCTGGTTACCTCACCTCACACAAAGGCAGAAGAACTACAAAAGATATAATGCAGGGAGACACAGATGGTCACAGGTATGGAATGGCTTTTGTACAAGAAGGACTGAAATTGTGAGTCTTCAGACTAGAAGAGGCAAATGAGGTGAAACACAACAGAGTGTGTGACTGTGAATGACAAGGGGAAAGTCTACAGGAAATGGTCATTCATTATTTCTCCTAAGAAATACAGGACACTACCATGGCTATGATACAGCAGATTGAAAAGTAACACAAGAAAGTGTGTGTACATACATATAATTCAGTACAATGCAAAATTGGCCTGTGGAACTCAGTGGAACAAATCATGAGGATGTTCAAAATACAAATGAACAAATACAAAGAAAGGTTCCTTCAGGGTTACTAAACACAATGGTGAAAATACAGTTTTCAGTCCTGGAACCTATAAAATCCAAGCTGCCAAACGCTCAATGGATGTGCTGGGGTATAAGGCAGAGGTTGAAATCTGTACATATTCTGTTTGTACCACTGCTAGAGGTAGGAAAACGGACATGAGCACTTCTGCTTTTGACAATTCCAATCAAATAGTGGCATGGGAGCCATGCTTTCAGCATATAGCAGGTTAAACAATGGGTTTTTGCCTTGGGATAAGGCAGAATTTTTTTTGTTTGGGCCAAGTGACCAAGACCCCACAAAAATACCATGGAATCTGAACACAAGGTAGGATCTGATATTAGGAAGTTAATGATGTTAAAACTTACTAAAACTTGTTTTTGGCAACTTGCACCAGAAAACGGTCAGAAACAGAGAATTTTTTTTTTTAGCTGTTGCACTAACAAACCCAATAGCAACTTCTTCCTTCCTTCTACCTCCCTTACAAGTGAGGAAAAGGATTTTAACTAGGGTAAACTTCTCATCTTCTGGAAATAATAATTATAAAATAATTTAAAAATAATTATAAAATAATTATAAATATTTAAAATAATTATAAAATAATTATAAATAATAATCTGCAAATACAGATTACATAGTAAGGAAAAGTATGACATTGCACTGGAATCAATTAAATACCTGCTATGAGATAAAAATATACATGGGTTTACACACACCTTCCCACAAAGTTATAGAATTGAGACTTTTTGTTGAAGAGATACTCTCTATTACCAGTTAATCCACTTTACTGTCTTAGTGACCACACATTTAGACTTGCATGCTAAAATCAAAGATATACTTTTCAAGGATAGTAACTGCAGCAGGAAAAACTTCAGGGTCCTTCTAAAACTCTAAAAGAGGTGAGATTCAAACAGTCAAGGGATTCCTAACACCTCTTTACCCTTGCACTGAAGACAAGCACACAAAGAACAGTTCTCTCTCTGACAAGAACTTTAATCCTGACGTTGGACAAAATAATGTTTTTTCCATTACCAATTCTAAAACACAGAAGCCAAACATAAAAGCCAATATACAAGATGAAAAGTGAGAGCAACAGCCTCATTGCAAATTCACAAATAATGATAATTGCTACCAGTTTTCTTTTGAATTACATACCACCTTTAGGGAGCTGCAATCTAATCACTTCAATTTAAATATACTTCAATTCAACTGAAAAATACATTAACTCACAGCTCCTTAGAAAAACTGACAAAACTCTTTTGTTATAAAAACCATGGGCCTTTTTAAAAGCTTCTAGTGAAATGCAACAAAATGAGCTAACTATGATGGGCTTTTTATTGATATTGCTTTTAATTAGCAATATAAACTGCTTTTATATATACATGTGTACACATGCATGTGTGCACACATACATTTCCAAATATAAAAAAATGGAGAGTATGAAACCCTAATGGGAAAAAAAAAATCATATGGAGTGAAAAACTACTCATATGAAATAAAAACCAAGTAGCTGCTTTGAGGAACACTCTTTACTAACATTGATGAGCTTCTGTGTTTGTATAAATATATTTATGCTTTCAGAAGACTAAAAAAAGAGGTTACAGTGAATCCCACCAAGGATATAATTAGATGCATATTATCTCCCAAACTGCTTGCAATTACTTTGTCTACTGGTTACATAAACAGCTAGAAAGGTTTTGTGATATTGTTCTGCACAGATAGAAGAGTGTTAGCTGTGCCTGAGGTTACATCCAGAGTTAAAAATTAAATATCCAAGTGAAGCACTGTTGAAACAACTAGACCTGGGTGTTCTCTACACAGAGAAGATCAAAGTAGCAGCTTGAGTGACTGCAGTACTGACTGCATTCAGGAAAACATTCAGCTCCATGTCCATGAACTGTGCTTCAGTCATGGCAAGAACAAGTAAAGAGTTGTTGAATCAAAGCCTGTTACACATGTGACAAACAGCTTTATCTGGGTTAATCTTCATCAAAGATAAAAAGGGCTGGGAAGGAATGCAGCCTTCGAACAAACCTCTGGAGTAGAGAGTTGCCTGTTGTAATTAGTTCAACTATTGCTTCCATATGACCCTGTTTGTAAACTCATTTTGATGAGTTTTCATATTGTAAACTCATAAAGATGAAAATGAAGACTATATACCCTTTTTTGTAAGGTTAACTCAAACATCTTTGAGGGATATGCACTTTTAAGACTGCATGGAGATAAAATTTTCTGGTCTCTCCTAAGATGTTAGTGAACTGCTGGTTCACTTTTACTTCATGGATGATTATGAGGCTCTCAAATTGAAAAAAATCAGAAAATAAGTGCAATAAAAGTGTTATCTTTTTTACAAAAGAATCTCATTGGAATCAGGTATAAAATAATTATTTCTCAGAATACATGTGTGTAGAAATGAATAATCAAAAAAAGTAAAATCTGGTTTGATAATTTTTCTGGCATGTCAATCCAGATGTATCTATAATTGCATCCACAGTTAGCAACGATCTCATAAAACAAAACAATTTAATGGTAAATTTTTAAAATTAATTATTTTTATTTTGTTTAAAGCAACTGTATTGAACTAACATCACAAAGGAAAAAAATGTTGGCAGTTTCTGACAAGAAAATCATAAATAACTAAGCTGCTCTATGCCTCCACCTCATACAGACACAGCATATGTGCCAATGATTCTGCAGAACAGCCATTAGGCTTACAGAGCCTCTGCATGAGGGAAAAATCGCCTCAGTTATTATGTAATGTAATAAAGATAGACATGTCAGGATTTATTAGCAGAAGGGCCAAAGACACAGAAGCAGCTTTATTTGCAATGTTTCCCCAAAATATTTAAATGTTTGCAAAAATGATCAACTGACAAAGAGCTGGAATAACACAAAAACCACCAAGTCCAAACTATACTACAAGGAAGAAAGTAACATACTTAATAGCAAAAATCCTTGCATTGTGAACTAAGGGTATCCTGTAAGTGATGTATTTACAGCTGTGAGTGTATAATTACAACTGCAACTCTGTAAGAGATGAAAACATGATCTGCCCTGAACAGAGCATTTGCTGTTTATCACCTTGAATTACAGAAAATATGCTAATACTAAGCAATGTGCCTTCTGATGGCACATTTTCTAATCTTCACTCAATTTCCACAAATCAAAGCAGCTGAATTAATGTAAGGAGCTTGCTCATGAGCATCTAGAGATGATTTTATATGTATTTTTATGTGTATATGTCTCCATATGTACATGCACACACACACACAAAGAAAAAATTACTAACAAACAGATACCCAAAATTCAGTTGCAAGAAATTAGGTGCTCATCATGAAAAAGAGACTGCTGGAGCACAGGAGAGAAGGAAACACTACTAAAGAAGTTGTTACAGTGAGGTTATCAAGAGAAGAGGTACTTGTTCTATCTGAAGTTATTTGTATGGAAGTTCTCAGGCTGGACTGGAGCCTTCTAACATCTAACATCTCCTTGTATAAAGCAATTTATAAATAACAAGAAATATGTCATAAATCTGTTATAATTTCGTGCTGTATTAAAAAACGGTGCATTAATGACTACTTAGTATATCTAGACAGTGTTCTTCCCTTTGACCTTTTACCATCTCATTTACTTCCTTTTTTAGGAAGAAGGTGATAAGAAACAGTTTTAGGCATAATTTTTGTGTTTGTTTGCCCATTTGTGAATTAGGAAGGGGAAGGACAGTAAGTTAAGGCAGTAGAGTCCTTGTCTAATGCCCCTGTGAATTACACAGATGTTTTATCCATAGTAGAAAATGGGATTCATCCAGACAATATTATTTGCCTAGGACTGATGTAGATCAGATTCCAATTTAAGCTTTAATTGTAGACAGTCAAGGTGGAGCACAACAGAGGTGGGGGTTTAGACAACTGGCATAAATTTCAACAAATGCTTTTAACTCGGTCATTACTCATAAACTTTTCTACCCTATGAACTGGACAACTCCTGACTTTTTCTGGCTTAACTCACAGACTTCATATTTTGAAAGAGAATGATGTGGTGAAAGAAAAGGATCCCAGGCATCACAAATACTACTACCATCTAAATACTTGTTGGACCAGATGATCATTGAGGTCCCCTTTCAACCCAGTATTCTGTGAGTCTGTGACTCTGTTCTGTATTGTGACCAAACTACCTCTCTTGTAACAAAGTGACAAAGACGATCTGCTTAATTTAATCTGCCTGTAAAAATATATATACACTGATCATTATAAGAATGTTGCGTGAGCAAGAAGTAAATAAAATGGAAAAGAGAAAAAAGGGCACACGTTTGCATGTTTGTCTTAGTCCTTTCAGAGCTCATTTTCTTCGAGAAATTCAAACGGTTACAAAACATTCATTTGTTCTTCTTCAGGCTTGGAGTGTTACAGATTGACATGATACCAGTATTTCCATCCTGAGGAAGCAGGTCCCTTAAGCCAAGCAGGTAGAAGCATCAACTGGCAAGTCAGGCCCACAGAAAGGGCAAATCTTTCAGGAAACCAACAAGAAATTGGGCAATTAAAACAAAAAGTCACAAGCAGCTGGATGTATTAATCTGCAGGTCTTTCATTCATACTTTTTCACTCTACAGTAATTTACTGTATTTTTAGATTATTTTTCTTCAATAATTGCCCCAAACTGTAAAAACAGACTATCCCAAAAGACAGTTACTGCACAAAAAGTATTAATTTTCCTTTTTCAACCTCCAATATAGAAATTTTGTTTGTAATTAGCAAGTAAAGTAAAACTGTTTTAAAGCACACATTTTTAAACTATCTGAATCCCTTCTGTCCTTGACAGTTGAAATAAGCATCTATTTGCTTTCCTCTATTCCTAGTTCATTATGATATTCAGATTGGAATAATTTCTCTGTTAAAGTGCAATTTTGTCACAGACAATTTGCTTTTGAATGATGAAGAAAAACCACATTGACATTTATAGACAGAATCTGTGTGACTAAGAAATTTTTTTTAAAATCTATAAATGGTGATTAAAGATATAGGAAAGTTAAGCACTACTTTGCACTTTAGCAGAACATTGAGGAAATATCCCATGCGATTTTCCCAGTAGAAAAGTTACAGCATCTGCCATCTGTCAAATTTCAAGCCATAATGGTCAGATGCTGAAATATTTTTGACCTATCCTTAGTAGTCTATTGCACACATTCACCAAGATGACTCATGACTTATTGTCATGAGGTTTAAAGACTTCAGTACTGCTTGTACCAACACAACCAACAAAGCACTCCAATGCACTTGACTAACAGACACATTCTATGAAAAATCCTTTCCTTAGGATGTTTTCTCCTGAAAAGAAGCTGAGAGGCCTCAGGAACAAAATGTAAACAATGATTATCTGCTGCTGTGGAATGCAACAGGTGGATCTGCCATTGGTCTCATGTGATTGTTTTTAATTAATGGCCAATCACAGTCCAGCTGTCTTGGACTCACTGGTCAGTCACAAGATTTTATTATCATTCCATTTTTTTTTTACTTGCTAGCCTTCTGATGAAATCTTTTCTTCTAATCTTTTAGTATAGTTTTAATATAATATATATAAAATAAAATAATAAATCAGCCTTTTGAAACATGGAGTCAGATCCTCATCTCTTCCCTCTTCCTGGGACCCCTGTGAACACCACCACACTTGACTAAAACATACAGTTTCATTCTGAAACAAGAGAGTGGCAGTGAGAGAAAATCCTTTCTCTAGAGAAGGGGCATTAAGATTTCTGAGATGTGTGTCTATGTGTGAGAGAACAGAAGGGAGGAAGGAATAATCTGCAGTAATAAATATGGGCCTTATAACAGGAAATTTTTCAAGAGGACTGAAATGAAAATTGCAAATAATAATAGATTTTAATATTGTAAGAGAACTGCTAGACTGAAATAGCATTACAAAATTTGGATTAAACCATATGCATGTTTCATCTGTGATATTTCTATTGCTTCTGGGGAAGAAGGTAGATAATGCAGTGCTGAAGAGATTTATTCCTGATCCCAAGATTTTTGGCATTGTAGCTCTGTACCAGTTTCCAGGATCTCTTCATGGACTGAATTAAGACTCTAAACATAAGTAAAGATGTCAGACTCCTAAAACAGTGCTAGAAGCAGACTACCTTGCCACTTCTGACACATATCCCAGTTGCTACAACATACGAGCTTATTTTACCTCCCACTGTAGCAATTTCTGTAGTTGCTAAACATGGGTGAGTTAAGATTTAAAAACAATTAGGAAGATGTTGTCCACAATGCTATCTAATGGATTTTTGAAAGACAAGGTAAAGGGGAAAAGGATATAGATCAATCATTTTAATATGATCTGAAGGAAGAAAACACAATTATGATGTGACACTGAAATAATCCTGACCCTAAAATATATTCTCACTACATCAGAGTCAGAGAGTAGCCTCTTCTGAAATAAAAGGCTGTTTCCTCTCAATGGCTTTAACAGTTTCAGATAATTCTGAACAAAAAGCAGAGGGAAAATACCACCCCCCCCCAAAAAAAAAAGGTATGAAAAGCTGAAATAATTTTTCCTTTTGGAAAGTGGAATTGTCCCATTTGAACTTTTCTAAACATTTGCAGCCTGACTTAACCTAGTGATCTGCTATTGTTCTGAAATCAATACAAAGACAGAGGTACCTACAGAGTAGAAACAATCACCCTGCTCTGTCCTAGAATGGAATGAATAGTTGTGTCCTCAGGCATCTTTAGGGAATCCAGAGGGATAATACCAATTTTTAGCTATTTGGAGGTAAGAAAGATAAGTACCACAGTAAAAAATATCAATTCCCCCCCTGCAGTTCTGAAACTGTATGCATTAATTCTTCATTAGCCCTGCTCATTCTACATGAAGGATTTGACATTTCTATTGTACACTCCCAAATCAGAAGTAGTGTCTGTACAGGGTACCAAGTTTACCATCTCCTGCACCTGCCAAAGTGTTATTTCTGGAAAGGATGAGACCTTTGATACAAACCAGTTCTGGATCTGGGACCCATTCCTGCCGCAAGCACACATCCCAAACACCCTCAATACGGCCAACACTCATACAGGAATTATTTGTGAGGGAATGATGCTTCCATCATTCATGGAATAGTATTAAATTTTGTGAGCAGGGTACAACAAAGCAAAGGGAAATCATTTCAGCACCAGCAGACCATATGCATGCCAGAAAAAAATACAGGTTAGGTAAAAGCCATGCAAGTCATATACCTGGTCGTGTGGTGAGTCCTCTGTCTGCAGCTGGGCGGGCATCAACGGGCTCAACTAGGCATGTGCAGAAAAGAAACAAAAAAGCAAACAAAAATAAACAAATTCCCCATAAATCACAAAGTCAAGGGCTCTTCTGTTGGGACAGTGCAGGAGAGACATACTGCATTAACAGTTACCAAAGCAACAACTAGAAAATATCCGCCTTCAGTTAATCCTGAAAGTAAAAGGAAGGGATGGGTAAGACTTCACAAGGAAAGCTTCAGCGTTGAGGCAGCATCATTTTTACATCATATTACTGCTTCAAGTCAGAAAGCAGTAAGACTAAATAATTTCTGTCAATAGAACAAAACCATAATCATTACATGCAAACTTTTCCCCATTGATCAGAACTAGCAGCCAGAATGGACATGATGAGGTCTTCCTGCAGCTGCTCTTTATCAACATTCACTTAAAAGCCTCCTGAATCCCTCCTTTTTCCTTTCAACAGGGATTCTTTACAGGACCATCTATAATGTTTAAAAAAAGTAAAGTGCATTTTGAAAGTACAATCCATACTCCTATATGTTCTGATTTGTGAACAGCATATTTATCTTCCAGTTTTTGGAAGGGAAAGAAAGAAGAAACACGAATTTCTATCCAAATGTACGTCATATATAGTTCTATAAAACTCTTTTATTACCCTACTAAGGTTTTATCAGTTGAAATCTAAGTTGAAGTGGCTCACTGACACTAACAGTAAAACAGCATTTGCAAAACTTAGAGCTATTTGAGTCACTGCCAACTGCCTCAGTAAGTTCAAACAAACTGGAAATGTTTATTAAAAGATTCAGATTTTTTTTTGTTGTTTCTCTCTTCTGTTACAATTGTGTTGCCTTCCTTATCTACTCAGTCTTTGACAGCGTCAAAAGAACCTAAATTCAGAAATAAAGTGTTACATTGTTCCTTAGAATTCAGAATTTTTAACATATATTCTTATTCATTTGAATGTCTGGATTCAGCTATGAGCCTTTATCAGCAGTAAGTGAGATGCAGTAACACAGGGAATCTGACAGACCCACAGTTTTCAATCAAGAAGAACTGCTCATCAGAAAATCACACAAGCCTGATGATGCTGTTGATATGAGCAATGGAACTGCCCATCCTCTCAGGTAGCTTGTGTCACTGGCTTAGTGTTCCTGGGGTTGGACAAACAACCTACCATGCTTGCAAGTGAGAGCCTAAGTGGCTCCCAAGTCCTTTGCACATGAGATGACTGCATGAGCTCCTGTCTCTGAATAAAACCCAGTAACTCAGCTTTAGACTAGCTGCAAATAAAAGCACATCAGCACATCTGACTCACTTGTGTCTCCAGAAAGGCAGACTTCCACAGACCTTGCAAGTTTGGTGCTGCAGAGGCACATTCCTTCACAGCAGTTCTGAGCGGCACTAGCATAGCATATTATTATTGTTTTCCTTACATGGCTCTTCCTGTGGGAAGGACTCCATAGCGTAGCAGGGGAGACTCCTCTCCCAGAGGAGAAACTGAAGAAAGATTCTTTTCAGAAGTGATAAACTCACTGAGAATCCCAGGTTTTGTCTCTTTGCATTGTCAGTGGGAAGGAAAGAGGGGCTGGGGGGAGGAAAGTGGTTCTAAAGGTTTATTTTAGTTCTTACCATTCTTCTTTTACTGGTTTTAATAAAGTTTTCTTTATACCTTTTGAAGTTTTAAGCCTGTCTTGCCCTAAAGTCTCTTCTCCTAAAGCTTATGTCGATCTCATGAGCTTTATTTTTAACTGTTCTTTTTTCTCCTCCTCTGCTCAGTTATAGCAGAGGAAGATGAGTAGATGATTTTTGTGAGTGCACTGGTGTTTGGCCTGTGGTCAAACCACTCAGCTCACCGGACCACATCATCATAACAGCTAAGGAAGAGGGGAAAGATTCAAACCTACCACAGCATTTATCAATAATCAAAACTCAAACATGCACTCTATGTTATTATAAAAAGTGCATTCATTTTGAAGCTCCAGAATTAATTGTATTTCTCTTGAATACGCTTCCATGTGCACAGAAGTAAGACTGAAAATGCATTGTCCAAATAGACTCATGAAACTAAACTGGTACATGTTTATTTACACTGACTGCTCAGGCTTCATGGAGGCCACACATTCCCACCTTTTCCTAATACTAATAGATCTCAGAAGAGCAAGAGAGAACGTGTTTACTTCTCTTTTCAAAAGTAAAAGAAAAGTATAGCAAAAGCTGGTACAGACCAGCAGGAGAGGAATGCTATGTGATGCTCACTGATCAACAACATTGTTGAAGGGAGTAACTGAATAAATCATAAGGATAACACAGTACATTTACAGGAATCTCTCTTTAGAGAAATACTAGATACAAACATTAAGGCTCCCTGTAACCTGCAAGCTAAAACACAAAGGGTAAACCACAAACCCCAGTTAGTCACTGGCAAAATGCCCAGAGGGCCTGGCAGTGTCAGAGCTTCACAGCTGCGGGGGGTTTGTTGGGGGTCACCGCTGAAGATGCATTTTGCATTGCTGAAGTAACAGATTCCTGACACTTTTCATGGCCCCTCTGTACAGTTCTCAGAAAGTGTTTTCTTTGTTAACCTAATTTGTGTTGCAGCATGCTGGACCTCTATACAGTATATTATGTGCTGCTTCAGATTAACTCCTGTCAACATTTCCAGGGAAACTGCTCCAGGGGAAAACAAGTGAGAACATACTTGCAGAAAATACTGAGTAATGTTAGACTTTCAAGGTCTATTTATTTTTAGACTGTTTTTCACTTACTAGTCAGTAAAAGCAATTCTAGGAAAATAGACTATTTGCATAAAACCTGTTCTTAAAAACATGCAATTTACATTGGGTAAATTTCAAACAGAGTTATGAAACCTTAAGATCACATGGCAAGATATCAATCCAATACATTATTAATATCTGTGGGTAAAACCTAGGATTAGATCATGGCCATGGAAGGAAACAGGCATGGGAACTAATAATAACAAGAAATGTTAGGGGGAAGGGTTGTGGTATTTTAACTTCATCAGTTCATCAGAGGGAGAAAAAAAAGAGGAGAAAAGTATGTCAATTGTTATTAACTTTTTGATACTTCCAAACCATTTTATAAGAAGACAGAAACATATTTTTGAAAGGAAGGTAGACAAAGCCTGAAGTAACACCACTATCAGAGAAGAAAACAGGCAGGGAAAGTGAAGACAAACAGCACAGTCAGTCCTGGGGTTCTGGAAAAACGAGGTGGGAGACAAACACAAAGGAAATAAACAAAGCTGTGAAATTCCTCTTTGATGCTATGGACAAAGGTATAGAAATGGCCTCTAAAGAAAGAAAGTATTCTTGGCATGTTCACATTAAGAACATTGTGGTTAGGGTAGAGGATAGAGAATTATGGGGGGAAACAGGAAGGACTTGAAGAGCTTTAAGTCACCAAATGATTTCTACTTCTAACTGCGCATACTTGAAGAATTATAATGGCTGGCCTAACTGAACTGACTGTTGCAATAAATTCACGACAAGTACAATATAACCCTGGTATAAAAAACCAAAACTAAACCCCAACAACTTGGAAGCATGAAAGAATAAATGCTGCAACAAACCACATACTGCATTGAAACACACAGACCTAATAATTAAGAATGGTATTCCAGGCAGGAGAGTTTTTTTCTTATTTGCTGCCATACATTTTAAAAGGAGAACCATGGTCAGTATGCCTGTGGGAATTCAGTGTCACTTTGAAGTACCTTTTATTATTAGATCCTGAGCTCAGACAGGTTTCTGAAGGAAAAATACACTTGTGTGATTAAACTATGGGTATGTCTGGGGGTACCTGTCTACCTAATAACTTCTAAACCTGGTGACTGAAATCAATATATTTTGGAAGCTAGGAGGAAAGACATCAAAACCAATTAATCCCCACCATGTTTAATGAAAGCAGGCAAAAGGTACAGAAACTGAAGCCCTGGATGCCTCAGCTACAGAAAAAACTGGAGCAAGAGCTGCAATTGAAAATTCCTGCAGGACAGACATGAGCTAGACTGTGACCTGCTCCTGGCAGACAGCCTTGATACATACACTAGGGTTAGAGCAAGCTGCAGCTCCTTCCCCAGGAAAATGAGGTTCAGCCTGGCAGCCTGTGAGCCATCTGTACCCCTTGCCAGGGCCTGACGCGCTCCAGCCAGCTGCTCTCACTGCCTGGCATGCCACTTGGCTGCAAGTGCCCTTCAGACACAGCTGGAGTCCTTGTCACAATCTCCTGCCTTCTGGTTCTTCCTGCCAGCAGGTCTGTTGAGTTTGCTCTGGCTCTGCTTTTTCACTTGGCCCCTAACTCGCAGTGCTGACTCACTGGTACTCAGATTTTAGCCCTATTCCTGACCATCCTCTCCTCTTCCTCTCAGATCTGTTAAGTATCTGCCTCACTGACCTTTGTGCAGGTCTTTTCTTTTGCCTGATGCTAGGCTCCTCTGACTCCTTGGGACCAACTTTGATTGTAAATCTATTTCTGATTCCACTAATTTCACCTGGCACCAACACCAGACCTGGCAAATCCATGTCCCACACACCCAATTGCTCACTGTCACTCACATACTGTGCTGGAATGAGACTAACTGCATAAGGATCATCTCAGAACTCCTTCTGAGGGAAGGAACAGCCTAAGCCAGTGGTTTCAAAAGACTTGAGGAGGATGGTAATGTCTGTGCAGTTCAGCTACAAATCACAGATTTGCCTGAGAAGACTTCTGCAGTTCCAGGCTTTGTATGTGCTGCGGTTTGGCAGCATCAAACTTTTACTGATGTGATTAACTTAGCACTAGAAACAGTGCAGTTAAAGAAAGGACAACAAAGGCAAGAGGAGGAACGTGAATGACATGACTGAAGTCCCTCAGGTTTCTGATTTATTGGCTCCAACACCTAAGTGAACTACCAATTCCAGATTCTATATGGATTATTCAAGTAGCATGCAGTCACTTCATTGAAGTAGTCCATGAACAACATATAATATTGCTCAGAAAAAACATTTTCATTAGCCAAGCTGCACTGATGTGCATGTAGGAGCATTTCTGCAGTACATTCCAGACAATCAGTGTTGGGAGTGAAATAACATTATCTGTCTGCTAGGATTATGCTGGAACTGTAATAATTTTCATGCCAGCAAATAAAAAGCTCTACCTTAAATAAAACACTCATTTCATCATGGCAAAAATCTAACAGCTTATCTATCTCTCTGCAGTCACTGTCGTGTATCTTTTAAGACTGTTACTCATAATCTCCTAGACTTTATTATGGTTTGTTTCTGAAGGCAAGTAAGCTCAACTCTGAAATTTATTGTGCGTCTAAATTACAGATTTTAGTCAGGACTTTCTATTCCATCAAAGAGACACAACTGACACAGCAGATCAGTTCCAAATGTACATTTCAGGATCTCTATCCCACTTACTTATAAGAAAAATATGAATTTTCAGGGAATAATGTGAACAGAAACCACAAAGCTCAGCTCAGAAAGTTCTGTGGTTTCTCCCCCAGCTGTACTTACCTTCATTTTCAGTATTGGCTGGAACAGAATCAACTCCAAAGGGATGCCATGGCTGAAGGTCGTCTAGGCTGAAGTCTCCATCCACTGGAAGCAGTTCAACTGTGGTCTTTGTTTCCGTCAGTGAAGGCATAAGAGCATCATTTCCGTAGCTGATTCTGGGTTCGCTGATCATATTGGCCAAAACATCATCAGAGTAGTTTTGTTCTTTCTGAAGTAATTCATCTGCAAGGAAATTTCAATGCAGAAACCCTATGAAAGAGCCAGCATATCTAAGGACCTATTTTCAATGCTACTCAAGTAAGAATTCACTGTTGTGAGATTCTGTTTTTCCTACAATAAATAAAAATAGTAAGGCTTGGCATAGTCAAAACCCCATGATAAGCACTGCAGCAAAGGCATTTTTTAAAACATCAACCACAACTGCTCAGTACTGTTTCCTACCCTCATTTCCACAACATAATAGATCATAGGTTTGTGCTATATACATCCCTTGGCTCTTCCCAACCACTTTGAAAGGAAGCACAAAACAATTCCCTTCATCTCAACATGCTTCTGTAAGTCAACTGGCAAGAGATGCACAGGAAGGAATGTCTTTGTAATTTGTCCTTCCTCTTGAACACACACTGCCAAAGCTAATCACAACTCGTAAATCCTAAATCTCAACAACAGTCACTGAACTAAACTGGGTTTGCTATAACACATAAAATCTGAAGAAACATTTGACTTTTTAACATATATAACTTCATCATAACTGAAGTAGTTCTTTGTTAAAAGCAGTAGCAGACACCTGGTACTAGTAGTAGTAGTAGGAGGCAAATTATTTTACAAGCTACCAGCACCTAAAGCTATGCAGTACTATCTATGCTGTGGAGTTGTTTTTATTTTTTCTTGAAGAAAGGTGAGAAAAATCAAAGCACTTTTCAGTTCCATCAAGGTGTATAGGACAGACTTCAACTCTGTGTTAAAAATAAGCTCAGAGGTTGTGTGTGCTGCATTTTTCCTACTCCCTTCTCACATCAAAGTTCCTCTGCTCTCAGCACAGAAAAGACATGGACTTGTTGGAGTGAGTCTAGAGGGCCACAGAGTTGATGAGAAGGCTGAAGTACCCCTGCTATGAAGACAGGCTGAGACACCTGGGGCTGTTCAGTCTGAAGAAGAGAAAGGTCCTAGAAGACATTACTGTGGTCTTTCAGTACTTAGAGGGGGCCTATAAGAAAGAAGGGCCAAAATTGTTTCCAGGGTCCTTAGCAATAGGACTTGGGGTGATGGTTTTTAACTGAAAGAGAGTAAATGTATATAAGATATAAGAAAGAAATTTTTTACAAGGAGGGTGGTGGTAGATGCCCTGTACCTGGCAGCACTCAAGGTCAGGCTGGACAGAGCTCTGACCAAGCTGATCTAGTTGAAGATGTCCTTGCTCATTGCAGAGAGGGCTGGACTAGATGATCTTTAAAGGTCCCTTCCAACCAAAACTATTCTTTAATTCCATTCTTCATCCACCCTGATTCACTGACATCTGTTTTTGTAGGAAAAATATACTATTTCCAAGTATTTAGAGGGAACCTGCTGCAAAGAGCACATTCAAGCAAGAAATTGCAATGCAGACAAATAATTGCTAATAAGGCATCAATAGTGAACAAGTGCCACAGAGTTAAATAGTTCATGAGACTGTAGTAGAGTACAAGTGACCACATGAGAACACACATGGCAGCTGATAATATAACAGCTTTTATTAGGACTGTCTTCTCTGCACTTCATCAAGGACCCCCTGACTGTCACTACTTCACACCCACATCTCTACCATGTACCAAGTCAGGGACATGAATCACCAACCACTCTGCTGCTAAATCCTTTATGCCACTCCATAGGGGCTCACCCATTTCCTAGCAACATCAGTGATGAGGGGCATCTAAGTTTCTATACCCACCACAGCTTTAGAAAACCTCAGCAAAATCTTCTGAACGTTATGTTTCTCCCAGCTTTACACATGAAGCTTCGTACCACAGAAGTACAATGGAACCATGCAGCACCCTCAGAAAGGACCCTCACCACCTCAGCAACATTAGAGGTGCCACTGCTTCAGTGCCTCTGTCAGTGATGATGCAGTAGGGCTCTGCTCTGTAATTCATCTCTCAAAGGCCACCTTGAGATAGCTCACAAAATTCTCTGCCACCCTATTTCCATAACACTGAATTCAGATAATCAAAAATAAAAAGAATGTTGCAACCTCAGCTCTGGGGCAAACGCAGGTTCTGAATCTTACAAAATAACGTTTTAAAATAAATTTTCCAGTTTAAACAGTAATTACTTGAGCAGATGGTAAGACTAATGTGAATACAAAATTTAATTCTGTGATTGAATTTGCCCATTAAAATGACTTACTAGGACAGTATAGAAAGCCTTTGTCAATTGCACTGAATTGTTCTTCTTTTCATGTTCATTTTACTGAAACCAGTACTTTTTTATGACACCTACTAAATCTTCAGCATTGAAGTTAAATTTGATTTTGTCTCCAAACTGCACTTACACTACTCCTTTTTGAAATTAAACCACATCCTTTCATCAGAAGAGACAGGTGAAGTAGCTTGATATTCTGCACAGACATTATCACATGACATGTTAATTTTCATTAGATATGGATGAAAAGACTTTACAAAAAAGAGTTGGATTTTAGTGGCCTGAGGGAGGAGTCTGGTGTCCACATACCTTGCAGGGTGCCACAGATGAGAACACTACTACCATATCATCATGCACCACATGATAGTGTTACAGTACTGAGCATCTTTGTGACCACAGACCTTTCAAAACCTGGGCATTGGAATGGTTTTGGGGCACAGCTTCCCTTGTTTCTGCTGTCCTCCCCATCCCCAGAGGATGGTGTGGGGCAACTGCAGAGACCTGGAGCTCAGGCAGCAGTGGCAGGAGATGGTGGAGCTGTGGCTGGAGGAGCTGGAGGAGCTGTGCCCCAGCCACTCCTTTGATCTGGGCAGTGACTGTCCTGTACAACTCCTGTCCATACTCTGCTGCTGACATACTCAGTGTCACCTGCAGACAGCTCCTGCCCTTGGAAAGGGACAAACGGTGCACAGAGGGGAAGGAAGGACCTGAGCTCTGGCAGTGCAGGAGCAGCACCAGGACTGGTACAGAACTCAGTGCAGGCATGGCTGTGCCTGCCAGGCCGACAGAGAGGGGCTCCAAACTCCCATCATGATACCATCATCATAGCCAAATTTCTGAGGGCAGGGAGTGATCACACACACAGTCTCTCTCAAGGGTGCCCAAGTGGGAGAACATCGTTGCCAGCTCCATTGTTTTCCACCCAGCTGTGGCAGACAGCATGGAAAGGAACTGACCTGCACAACAGCTCAAGTGAGGCAGACAGATATTACAACCAGCAGATTATGATCAAATCCATTTTACAAACGGGGAGACAATGGCTACATGAGTCAAGCCCATCTGATAGGATGAATCAGACACTGAATGACAGTGAGAAATTGGAAGTGCCTGGCATAGAAACTGCTGGAATCCATCACACTGAGGCAGCTGTGTCTGCACTGAGTAAATGATTCACAAACAATTGCTTCAATCGTTAAACTGCTAAAAAAAGTTTGCCTTAGGATTTCCAGTTATTGATACTACTGGCAAAGTCCAAGATCAATTTTTCAGGGCTGAGTTTGTTCCAAGTATCGACGACTACTTGAACCATCAGTCACACTAATGGAAAACCATACATCTATTCATTGACACAGTATTTCCTCCATCTGCAGCTGCCAACTCAACTCCCCCACGGTGCAAAAGACAAATCCCTAAATAAGCAGGGACTACAGACACAGCTAGAGGCTAGGATGTGCATTCAAAACTGTTTCAGGGGATTTATTTGTACTGTGAATATCTTATCATTAGGTGCTGAATATAGAGAGATCCTAGGCTGCTCCTCAAAATTTCATCTCCCATCAAACCAACAGGACATTCTGAGGATATTCCTATAATATATGTTTTTTGCTTGGGTTATTATCTCCTTGTAGCATTCTGCTAAGCCTTGCCATTGAGAAAAATAAAGAGGATGGTAAATCTTTCTGTCCCTCTGAGAGCACGTGCTCAAAAGCAACCATGACCTTAGGAAGAGACCACACTCAGTTGGGATCTCAGACCTCCCACTGGCTCTGAATTTGGTGAGAGGGCACACAACTGCTGCTTCTCCTCCAGACACTCAACATTCTCCTTCAGGCACCTAAACTTCTTCTTTCTCAGGATGAGAGACAGGCTCACACTTCTAGTATTTTAATAAGATGCTTCTTGGACTTCTCATAGCACCTAAGCAAGTTTCACTAATTTTTGGACTCACTGCAGGCCTCCTCATGGGTCAATAGTCCTCAACAACAGCATCTAGAAAAACCGAAGTTTAACTGAAACTGGATAAAAGTGCAATACCACTCCAAATTACTTTCAAGACTATTCTCTTATCCCACAAAGGGGAAAATGGAGGTAAAAGCAAAGAAAGAGCTGAAGAAAAGAAATAAAATTTATTACAAAATCTTCTGGTAGATACTGTGTTGTTAGAAGCTATTTGTTTACAATGCCCCAAGACCACAGCTCTATTTGCAAATCTTTGCAGATAGCACTGTGCTAGAAAAGATATCATGACAAATCCCAAAAAAGTTGATGGAGTCTCTGAGTGGCAAAACCCATGTTATGTTAGAACTTTATATAATTTTACTGTCACACAACACTGTTTCCAATGTTGAACTCTGGGACATACTTCCCAGCCCTTAATTGGCCCAGCTATAATGACAAGAATTTCATATGGAAAAGCTTCTATTGCTGTCCTGGAATGCCAAAAGCCCATTAGCTATCTTTCAAACCATAATTTTTATTTAGTTCATAGTTTGTTCAAAATTTCCAAAAATAATTATGACATTTGTTGTGTTTTCAAGGAGCCCATCTACTAGATGAAAAGCTCTGCAATCACTATTAAGTGCCAAAACTATAGAATTTAGTTGAAAAGCAGCCTTAAAATTGGCAACTGCAATTGTGGAGTTATAGGAAACAACTTCTTAAACCAGATTAGAAATGAAGTGTACCCAAAACACCTCTAATTAGGACTAGTTAAAATATCAACCAATTATATGCCATAGTTTTGACCCAACATCTAACTTCCTTTGTAAAATGCCATTTATATGGTAGAACATATATTTGATCCTACAGAGATGGGCTTGGAATCAGCTCAAATAAACTTGCACAAATGCAGAGTTTTATTGCCTCACTTATCATCAGTGACCACTCAGTCTGAACTGAACATGTGTTTTTCCCAAAGTTACTTGCTTTTGAGCATGTGCTTTCAAAATGACAAAACTAAAAAGTGTCAGCAACCTCCCTGTTCTTCCTAACAGCAGAAATTACAGAGCAATTGAATCACAGCAACAGCTTCATTTGCACTGGCACACATAACTGCCTTAGTCCAGTCTGAAGGCAATTTAAATCATGCACATGTTGGATGTCACAATTAGGATTCACTAAGAACATCAACACAATAATTTATTACAGCACATGTGGCAAGAGGTAACATGTTTAGCTGCAGATTTCAATTCTATGCTAACTTTATGGGCTAATTCAATGTTATTTTCTAAAGCAGTTGCACTGATGTAATGCAGTCAAGGTTTCAACTAACTTATAGTGTCTGTATCTTGTCAGCTGTATGAATCAAAACTCTCCCAAACTGGTAAATATGAAAACAAAACTCTTTGTGCCTTACCACAAAGAGTGAAGCTCCACTGAATTTCAAGTATTTTGTTATTTTTAGATGTTTTGCTGAATCAAACACTGTATGATCATGATGCTGCATACTGCCATGAGTCATAATTACAACATTATCAAGCTACAAAACACAATTCTGTGGTATTCAGCGCTGAACTAATTCATTTGTATAGTAGAAATCAAATATAATGTAGAGAGACTGATGAGAATGTCACTGAAAGTGAGCTGCCTGCTGGAGGGTGGAGAAGTGCCTTTGTTGCCTGCATGCTTTGAGGATGATGAAAGAGGAGGGATGTGGTAGATGACTCCCATGGAATACTGGAAATGAGCCCAACCTTCAGTGCTCAGATCCATACTGACAGAGAAATGTGACCACACCATCAGATCTAAATTTTCTTCTCACCTCCCTGACAGCCTGTGAAATTATGCCACAGGTCTTTTTGTCTGGAAACTCTTTCAGTGCAATGTGTCTCTCCCTCACAGCTGAAGGGAGACAGAAAGAGCAAGAACCATGGAAAAAAGCATTTCATAGTTCTTATTTTCTGTCCTTCAGAGATACCACCACTAGGTAAGAGCAAATAGCAGCCAAAACCGTCCACTTTTCAGAAATTTCCTATGTGTATGAAAACCTTCAATAAGTAGAAAAGTTTGCCCTTTTTAAATCCTCAGAAAATGAACATTTAAGGTATCGTGAAACAGTTGACCTAAAATATTTTTTCTAGAAGTTAGTAAGAGAATAAGCATCCCATAGCCTTAGACAACACCTTGATGGCTAAGAAAACCTAACTTTGGAAAAAGAGAAAACCTAACTTTAGAAGAAATACACATTTGAACTTGAAAATAGCTGCAATAATTAGAACCATGCTAAAAAGAACATGCTTCTACTAAATTTTCAAAAAAAATCACAACTTTAGTACTTCCACATCTTTCCCATTTCTTGCTCCTCCTATTTCACCACATGTAGATTTTGCTGTTTCCTGAATCACATCATAAAAACAACCCATATGAGTTTCCTCCTGTCAGCTGGTACATGGAATAATGTTTCAGTTAAATCTACCTTGCAGACATTTTGTCTTATATCATTAAAACCTCCAAAGATATTTAACTAATATACAGAGACATTGTCCTTGTGCAGGTACATCACAGGTTTTCTGGTACAAAAGAGTCTTTAAAGCTTGGGTAATCCAATTCAGGAAAACTCAGTCTTTAAAGCTTAGGATATAAACTTATCACCAAATAATTGATTGATTATTTTCTTTTTTTTTCTTTTCCTTAGGGATGGACTTCAATGCAAATTTAGTTTTGTATGCAATTACGAAGCACTCTGAGCAAAGGTTCATGACAATTTTCACACCACTTAATGAGCCTGCTATGAAACTCATGGTCTGAAATTTTGTCTAATTTTCCTAGAAGCCTGGTATGACACTCTTTGCCTTCAGCGACAGAAGCTTTAATTACTACAGACCCATAATTATCTGACAACTACAGAAACTATCTATTAACTAAAATTAAATCTCAACACATGGCTACAGCTAAGTAGACATTAATAATTTTTTTGGTATTTAACAGCGAGTCATCTGATTAATAACTGCATTTCCTCCTCACTTCAAAGCAGAGAGTATTGAAGCTTGTATAATCTCTGGGAGTTATTAAACAGAAATGAAAGTCCCTGTTCTTCCCTTTCACAAGATGCCTTTTTGCTAATTTCTGTTGTCTCTTTCCCTTCTCATCCCCTCCTCCTTCAATTTGGTTAAATTAGACAGGTCCTCTTCAAGTAAGACATGGAAACAATCCAGTATGAAAATAGACAAGATAATATTAAAAAACACTTAGGGAAAAAATTGAATTTATATCATAATCCAGAACATATACTGTATATCATCATCCAGATCCACAGAAGGCAGTGTGACAAACTCTCCAAGTTTAAATTTAACTCCACATTTAATTCTGAATTACCATATCATAAGTGCTTTAAAATAGGCTGAAGAATCTAAATTAAAACAAATAAACAGCCTGACCAATCGTCACTGATATTACAGTCAGATGAATCAGCAATCATTTTTCCTGCTCAGGTTTGTGTAAAGTAGAAAAAGCCAAGTACCCTTCCCTCTTAAGTGCCTGAAAAGGCTTGTAAGTGAAACTATTCTGCAAAAAACATTTATATGAAATATTACTACAGAATTTTATTGTCCAATTTTCTGAAAATAATTATTTACTTTATTTATTAATTATTTTTTGGTCTAATTTACTGATAAAAATAATTACATTTACTTGCCAAACTTACAATACACAATACAATTTAAAACTGCAGTAGGACCTAAAACTACCCCTTTCTGACACCTGAAACAAGTCAGTTACCTATCATTTTCTACAAACACTCCTCTTTCGTCAGATTGTGACTACCATAACCATTTTTGCTGTGTGATCTTGGAAGCACTCAGTAATCCATAAAAAAATATAAAAATCTGAACATTAACTTGTTGTGCTGATGCTTTAAGATTTTAGCCTTTGTATTTTTCATATCCTGCACTGCATTAGCGTGTAACTCTGAACTCCATATAGAGTGTTAGTTAACTCTCTTCATGTTTTGGTCAGACAAAGCAATCCTTCTAGGCCTGAGATCCAAGGATACCATCTGCCTCAAGCCCCAAAAAGTACAAACAAAAGTGAATTGGGGGAGAGGGGAGCAAACTGGGGGAATATGACTTCATTATGAGAAGCTGTAACTGGAGGATTAACACCTGATATGTTAATAGACCAAACTTGTATCTGTCTGAAATTCAAACTCATGACCATGGTCCATTTTGAGTGTAGCCCCTTGGGGAGGCTTCATCTGCCCTTAATGGACCTGAAGGCCCTTCATTAAATATATCTGTTTTTCTCCTTTTAACTTTGTCTGGCCTCTGTTTCTAGGTAAGCCTGAAAATAGGCATCAGCAGTTGATATCCTTCAAATGTCAAAAGATAATACTTTTAAATTTAAATCCAAATTTACAGAACTGAATTGTGCAGTGCTTGCTCCAGATAATAAGTATTTATTAACTGCAGTTTTAATGTTTGATAGATCAGATATATCCTAGGTTGCCAGAGCAATCTAAAGAGATGCATTTATTAAATATACCAAATCTATCTATTAAATAAGATGTGGCCAGTTCTGATGCCTTTTATGCTCTTCTGCATACACATGATCTAAAAGTAGGAAGCAGAATAGATCAAGAACTGGAACCCTGCCCAGGCACCACTATTCAGAAAAATGCATTTTTCAGTGAAGTTGGGTCTATGAGAATCACAGGCAGGAGAAAGCTGCATTGATGAAAGATCATTTGTAATCCCATGTGCAAGGGAACTGACAGAACATTACTGCAACATCTCCATCAACCCAGCAATTCTGTTAAATCACATATCCTCTGTAATTTTTTCCTTTTTTATCCCAACAGTAACAACTTGCCAAAGAAGAACACCACAGATACTCTTGACCATAATAAACAGCTGTGTATTTTACCTCTGCACTTCTGGAAAGCAAGCTATGCTTCAAAACAAAATTTAGTACACCATTGGCATCAGAGGCTTATTTTGACATCCCCCTCAGGATACCTGCCCACAGTGATGCAGTTCAGATTTCAGTGTTTAAATCCCTTTGGATAACAATTCTAGAGACTGACACACTACCTCTGTAATATATTATATATAAAACTATATTACCTTGTGCTAATATAACCAGTCTGTAACTGATTGTCAATGGAGACTTGCAATTTGCCAGCAGGTAAGAATTAGGATGATTCCTTTGTTTCTCTCACAGTCCAAGATCTCCTGCTAAGAATCTGATCTTAGAGTGAATCACACAGAATGACACAACTGTGTTTCCAAAACATGTTAACTGGGAAAAGAAAATCCATCATTCAACAGCACAGATGAAGCAGAAGATGTTGGAGTGTTTGTGATCCCACAATTTTGGGCTGCTTCAGTAGTTGTGGACATTATGAACTTGATTTAGGATGACATTTTTATGAAAAAAATACACATATATTCAGTGTATAAAAAAAATCTCCAATAGCTCAGTATAATGAGATTCCTGTAAGCAGGCAACATTTTATAAAGTCAGAGCCTCCCCTCTGACTGGAGCTATGCATTTGGAAAGTCATCTGCTCTCAGATCATATCTGAAAGCTGAACAAAAAAAAAAAAAGAAAAAAAAAAGAAAAAAAAAAAGAAAAAATGACATCTTAAATTGGGTATGTGATGAACAAACATATGAGCTCCTTAAAGCATAACACTAGAAGTAATTGTCAGGAAATACTAATGAGAAAGAAGCAGAATGGCTTCTCAGCCTAAGACTAAATGCAGACTTTAAAAAGGTCTTTAAAAAGAACATGTTGGTTTAGGCTTTAAAATGAACATGTTGGTATCACCACATGCTTTATCTGCATCATCTCAAAACTGAGTGCTTGGCTTTAGACTTTCACTGAAGACACAAAAGAACAGGAAATAATTCAACTGGATGTTTATGAGAAAATCTGTAGCTATAAGGTAATCCTGACCTATAATGCTTCTTAAAATCAAATATATCCAGTATGCTGATATAAAATAATATACACAGTCCTTTAAATGCAACATTTTCATATAATTGTAACCCTACTCCCCACAGAAACAGGGCTCTCTAAGAGAGAGAATTTCCCAGTCTATTGTATTCATGACACCAGAAAATGACTGGTGATTAAGGAGAAAATCCTGATCAAATCCATATGTATGCAATAAAATAAGAAAAAAATAGGAAATAATACAACCAATAACTGGACAATTATTCAAAGTCTAATGCATTTTTTACATTGTGCACAAGGTGACTGTAGATTCTTCCAGAGGGGTATGAAATGAAGTTGTTAAGTGGACACTGTATCAGCCTCAACCTGTTGCCACTGTGAGCCCAGAGTGGTCTCATGATCACGAACTCCCTGTGGGATCTGTAGTGAGGATGGCAACTTTCTATTAAAAGAGAAATGTCTACAAAAAATACTTCAGGCTAAAGAAATGGAAAGGTCACAGAATAAGGTCCTCAAGAAGGATCTATCAATGCAGGGCAGAGTGCTCTCACCATCAGCTCCTGAAAAAAACCAAGGCAACACCTTTAAACCTCTCCTGCAAATAGATGAATTATTTAGAGTGAAAGATTTAAATACTCACTGAAACAGCAGATGCTCAGAAAATTAAAAATTACTTTGTTTATAATTTACAAGTCCACAATTATTATCAGTTTTCAGTTCTAACATGTGGATCATGAGACCAGATTTTTTAAAGGTGCAAGTGAAACAGAACAGCATTATTCAAACCAAAGGAAAATATTCTCTCAATGAACTTAGTCACTTCTATTAACTTTTTATTCTGACTATATTTCTGAACTGGAAAACAAGATGTCCCATATCTTTCCTGTAAGAAAAAGCCACCTCAATCCAAAGCCACCTGAAGTAATTTATCCTTTTCCCAGTATCTGTGCACCCTGGAGGAAACTGGCTCTTTTACTCACTGAAGTCATGCTCACAATATTTATGAGATGGAAAGAGGGCTTGTGCACACAAAAATCAGGATTCATGTCTTTTCTGGAGAACATTAGTGCCCATGGGAGCACACAATAGCCCATTTAGCTATAAAAAGATGGGGAGGATATAGTACACTGCTAATGAAAGCATTTCAGAACATCAGTGTCAGTGATGTGCATTCATATCAATTTTAATCATCTACAATTCTCCACCATTTCTTTGACAGTTAAATAAATTTGACAAAAAAAATAAGAGATGCTAGAGAAAGAAAATGTTGGATTTATTTCCAGGATTTTTTTCCTTCTCTCCTAAACTGAAGCAAAGGTCATATCTTACTAGTAGACAGAGCTGAGTCTCTTGAAAATGCTTTTTCACTGTGAGAGTGACCAAACAGTGGCAATTGGCTCTGGGTGGCATTGCTTTAGCAGAGGGAATGGAGCAGATGTCCTCCATCCTCCAGAGGTTCTGTCCAACCTCAAGCATTCTGTGCACCTGTGACATTGGCTGATTCCCTACATAAATGTCATACATCACCTTGCTCCAACAAATGGCATCTTATTATTTATTTAAAGAATTGTGAGAATATTTTATAGAGATAACAAAGTGGCAAAATGGATAGCTTAGTCAAGGCCATAGGCTTGTGATGATTAAAGAAAAAAACATCACTTGGGAAAAAGAAAAGCTTCAGAGTGTGTGTGTGCATATATGTATATGAATTAGTCAAATGCTTTAAAAGCAAATGTCCTCGGGTGAAAAAGGTCTTAATTGCTCATCAGGCTCTCCACCTGGGCCATATGTCAATATTTAAGCATACAAAATCTATCTCAATGTTGCTGTGGAGAGTTTAACACAGTTTGTGGAAGGACTCTGTTATTTTTAGCCACTGATGTGACAATATACATTTTGCTAGATTCCTAACAAACCATCTTTTTGACTGAATGCTATAGGTCTTCAAGGGAGAATATTAAAGGTGAATAATCACTTCACAGAAAATTAAAATTTTTCTTTGAAAAGCTGAGGTTACTGGACACACATAAATGTGTCAAATCAATTATGAGGAGAAAACACAGGTGTAGCTAGTGCTGGAAGTCACTTCAGCATACCTGTGCAAATACACATTCTCTGAAGGCTGCTTTTGACTACTTGTTCCAGCTGCATTACACTTATGGGCACAAAGGGCAGAGCAGAAGGGCAGGAACATGGGCTTGTATGATACAGCCCAGACACACCAAAGAGGCTATTTAAAACTAAAAGGCAGGTTTTACAGAACCTTCAGTAAGACCTACATACTATTGCCCTACTTCCACAAACTGCTTAAAGTTTGCTGAGAAGTTTCTCTGTGGTGTAGATATCAACAAATCTCAACAGAATACTTGCTGTCACAGAAAAATGTGCTGGTTTTAAAGAGATGAGGGTGGAAATTCAATACTTCTACTTTGGCAAAGATGACGTTTTGTTGCACCCAATACTGAACACTCCCCTACACAGTACTAGCCAAGTGCCTGGGGCAATTTAAAAATGACAATTCCACTGATCTCCAGAATGGCAGAAAGCATAAAACTGAACAGAAATTGTCCAACTTTCCCCAGCTATGGGTTTTTGCAACTACTGCAAATGCTCATTCTATTTACAGTCTGGATGATGCACATTAGTCAACTAATGCAAAACTCAACTGCCCTGATGATGAGCACCACTGGTGACTATTCTTTATTTTTCCTCTACGCCAGTTCACTGAACACTGTCTGTCTCACAGATAAATTGTGGAGTGCTAATGCATTTACTCATGCATCAATGACACTGTTTTACTTTACCAGAAAAAAAAACAATAAGGCATTATAAGCACACTAATGCACGACATCATATCATCAATCAGATGCAACCAGTATTTTTGCCTCCAGTTTTAGAGGAAGACTAGAACTGGTTCCTATTAAGCAGTCTAGAGCTGCCACCTCTACAAACAAAAAGCAATTTCAAGAATTTTCTAGTCTACCACACTCAAATAGAGTTACAAGGTAACTACTGTTCTTACTTGATATGAACTACACCATTCTGAATGATCCCATTACAATACTCTGGTAAACCTTTAAACAAGCTTTTCACACAGTCAGTGTAAGTCAACTACCCTTTATTATTCTGATACCTTGATAGTGCAACCCAACTTCAAATAAAGGTTCAGAAATCTTAAATATTGCTTCAACATCTTTAACATTTTTGAAGGTGGAATTCTTCCCATGAGATAAATTTTAAGACAGAACAACAAGGAAGAGTTAGAGGGAAAAAAAGGCACTGAGAAGTCCCATTACAGTCTGACAGATATTACTAATTACATATTCAAAACAGCATTTTAAGGGAGAGGATGAAGAAAACAATCCCAAAAGGAAAAGCACCAAACAAGACAAGACACAGAATTTGCTTTTGCAAAGCCTCCAAGAGCATGTTTTGGTTTTGCAGTATCAGTCCCCAGACCACTCTGATTGAGGTTTTGAACTGTCAGCCTGTGGCAAGAAACTAATACCATTAAACCTCTTAATAAGAAGGATACCACAGAATGACTGGAAACAGCATCCTAATTCAACTCATGGCAAGAAATGCAGAAAGGCTGTGGACTGACTACAGGTCAAAATTACAAGCTAGAAACAAAGACTCAAAAATTAGTCTAATAAATGCTGAAAGACCAGGACCAGCTGAGGAAGTGCTAACTTTGTCCTCCACTCAGATAGGTATTGGGCCTGATGATTAAAGAGGAAGTGTTAAAGGAAGTCTTCAGACATCTTGAGTCTGCAGCTGCTTCTAGAAACACTTACAAAATACTTCAAAGGAACTTGCAAGGCAAATGTCAAGAGGCAAATGTCTCTTCTTTCAAATTTTGTCAGGCTAAGTTGGAGCACATAAATGTTTAAAATAGCACCTGACCCACAGTACACTATATATATCTGAAAGCAGGCACTGATTTGGGGTCAGCCTGGGTTTGCCTTCTCTTCTGGACAAGTAATGTGCGTGTGGCATCAAGAAATGCTGCAGAACAACAGGAAAGGCAGAGTGGAACAGAATAATAAAATAACAACAGTTTGATTTTATATGTCAAAGGACAGTTGAAATGAATATTCTTTTACTTATTGCTCATAACTGAATGCTTCTGAGCTTAGGTACAATACTGCTGTGGTATTACTACAGTGCTTAATATTTCCTCAGTGGTGGGCTAGAAAAGTTGAAGCTGAGGACATCAATTTGGAAACAAGTAGCAAACACAGAATTAAAAATTCAGATCACTGCCTACCCACATGACTGATGCACAAAGCTCTGACGTAGTTTCTGATTCAGAAGCCATGCCTGCTGTGCCACTCTCTGCAATAAATTGCCTTTTACATAGATGGATAAGCAATCTAATCAAATAAGGATTTAAAGCAGGACGTGCCCGAAGGAACTGCTGATTTTGCTTAAAGCCTACTATTGCTTTTTCTGGGTTTCCATACATGTTAAATAGTATTTGAGATTTATCAGAGCGAAAAGGTGAGTACAAACACCTAGGCAGGCAAATAATGCACTCAGATTTCTTTTTGTGCCACTCTCCTATTCATGGGGCATACTCCTGCCCCTATGAAACTTCATTTATCACCAAGAACAACATCAATTGCCAAGAGCAACCTCTTTTTAGCACATTTGCATCACTGTCCCTTGTGAAATCATTTGCAGCCAGAATGCCAGTCTCCTACCCAAATGACTTGCTCATTCTTTCCAAGCTTTTTCAGAACAACCATGGTCAGGTGACCTCTTTCTGCAACTCTCAGACTGGCTCCTTTTCCTCTGCCCCACCATGAACAAGAGACAGCAATATCCTTTCTCACACATCTGGAATCTGCTGCTACATTACAGTGCCTGAAACCCTTATGGGGCATTTGCACATTACACATTGGTCAAATGCTTAGGATGAAAGCCCTCACTTCGATTAAGTGCTGCTTTCTACCCTCTGGAGTGCTGTGAGTCTTCCAACTATCTATATGCTCCTATGACATCCACTGTTAAAGCTGGTGGACATCAGCTGGTGATGGACACCTGCAGGTGAGGACTAAAACTCAGTTAGATTTTACCCTAAATTCCTACCACCATCTTTTGCTGGACATACGAAAATAACAAGAAAAGGCTGCTCTTAAAAGGCATAAGAGCCCGTTTTAAGCATAGAAGCTGGATTTTTTATTTTGGATTTTGCACATTATAAAAATGGCTGTAAGCTTGCCTTTTAAGGTAGAAACTTCAAACATGGTCTGTATTTTACAGAAACTCCAAATGTCCAACAGTTAGACTGTGATTTATCAGATTAACTGTGCAAAAATAGGTCATAGTATTTTTAGCAATAGGAAAAATAGAGTGAAAAACAGCACCACTTTATCTGTAAGAAGAATTAAACCCATAGGACAAATTCATAGCAAACTGGATCTCATTTGTATTGCTGCTTAAATAGCCACCTGTTTGATTCAGGGAAAAACTACCTTTGTAAGAGCTCTGTTATCTAAGGTAAAGATTAGCCATTCCTCAAGGTAAAAACAGTTCATGAAGAACTCTACAGCCAAGTGGAACTAGAAACTAAAACTACAATAAAGAACTCTACAGCAGAGTGGAACAAGAAACTAAAACTATAATCAAGAAAGAAAATTAACTAAAACTATTTTCAACCCTGTCTCCTTAGATGTAATTTACTAGTTAGACACTCTGTGGGATGTTCTTACCTCATTTATTTTTCAAATTTTCTACTGATTCAGACTTTCTAAGTCAATAGTTCCAACAAAAGGTATTTAATCAAACATCTGTCTTTTTACTGAGAGTTGTAGTATTTCTTGGGAATGCTACAAAGTGAAGTTTTATTAGAAGTTTACTTCTCCACAGATTTTGCAGCTGTAATAGATGTCCTTTTCCATGAGTTTAGAGGAGTACAGAGACTAAGAAATTCAGTAATTTCAGAAGAGATTTTGAAACAGGCTGATCAGAGTGAGAAGGCTCAAAGTTAGGAGGATACTGTCTTCTTGAACACATGGGAATGAGCTCCACAAACTTTCATTTAAAAGAACATATAAAACAAAATATGCAGACAATATTACCAACAAGAAGAACATTGACAGTGAAAGACATTGCATTATGGAAAACTATTTTATCTAGATCTAATATTTTAAGAATATTAGAAAGAAAAGTACTATCTTTTAAGAAAAGATAGTACTTAAATTTGTGGTGCTTAGGAACTCCCAATCATGAGAACTTTGTTTTAATTGCTTTAAACTTTGCAATGTATTGAACAGTTTTTAGCACAGCCTAAATCAAAAAAAGAAAAAAAAATCAAGGTAAGGAAAAACTGCTCAAGAGACTGCAACAAACATTTTCTTTGTGACTTCTTAGCTGCTCTCAACTTATTAGGAAAGAATACCTTAGTAATTTTAGGCTCGTTTTTGCCCCTAAAAATTAGTATTACATTTGACATTAGGAGTCTAATTCCTGTAAACCACTCAGCAGTTATTAGACTTTTGGTCTCATGCCACTGCAAAGATCCTGGAATTCTTGTTCCACTTCCGTACATAGAAAGGAGAACAAAATTTACAAGAATATCCTCAGCAACAAGCATTAACATTACCAAGAATAGAAAGAAGAAATTGAAGTTTGAAGCAAAAACCCCAAGGGAATGATAGCAGTGCAAAAAGAAAACTAACTGAGCATCTCAAAGACCTCACAGTACTGACATTTTCTTTCTACAGAAATGATATGCTTTCAAATTATCAGTAAGATGTTGTTCCTCCCTGAATGACTGTAGATCCATAGACTGAGGCTGTTGATTGTGCCTTATAATTGTGGAGCACAGAAACACACAGTTAAGGACAATTACTAACCAGATATCTTCTGGCTGCCTCCCAGTCCCTTCTACTATTTCTTGATCTCCAGCCCTCTCAAGCAGAAGCATATCTCTGTTATAACTCACACTTTGGGCAAATGAATCCACCACTATTCCCTGTCCATCCCTCCCTGTGTCTTAAATGCATCCTAATCCTTACTGCAGTACCATACCTCCCTCCCTCCCTCCCTCCCTCCCTCGTGTTTTGAAGAAATCAATGACTTATTTATTCAGCTGAACCTGGTTACTAGCGAAATTGCCACAACTTGTGCAAAAATGACTCTCCCATCTCTGACCTTTACATTTAACCATGTGTTAGTTTTCTTAAACACAAACATTAGCAACTGATGTCCAAAACTGAGTGCAATTGTCTTGCTGCAATAGCAGCAAATGGCAAAGTGTGAGTGCTGTACTGGAGATCTCTGTGCTGCAGCAATGCCACAGCCTAGGGCAGGAATCTGGATGGAAGGAAAGGCCCTTCTCCCTCACAGCTATCTGCCATTACAGCTCTCAGGGAAGAGGCAAACATAGGTCTGTTGCTACTGGATTCATCCACAGTCCAGCTTGTATGCTGGAAAAAAGGGGAGGAGCAGAGATATCAATTTGATAACTAACCAAGAACTAAAATGCATGACCACTAGGATATTGCCAAGTTGATACCTACACTTTTCTCAGATCCTTGGTTCTGCAACTAATTTTTTAGCTGTGGGATTTCCAAATGGACTGTATCTTGTAAATACTTACCTATCCAAAGGATAGGGTTTGCCTAAATCTCATTGTCAATTGCTGCATCCCTATAGCATGGAAGGCTCCAAATGTCAATTAACATATTTCAGGGAAGACATTTACAGTAGTATGATGATGCCACTGCATGGGTTATACAGGATTTGTCTTCCAAGTGCTCATGATAACTTAATTCAAAATTTAAGAATGTTGCCAGGTTAACTGTTCTATTTTTCAGCTGAGATAGTATATCAACAGGAAAAGTGAGATGTATTTTTGCTTTTGGTGGTAATTTCTCATCACTGAAATATATGTCTTTTTCTACATTAGTAGTTTGCATAATTATGCATACCAACTTCATCCTGGATCTCCTCTGCCACAGCAGGCACATTGTAGAGGAAGGAGAGAGACTGGTTCATGCGTTCATATATCACACGTAGATGCGTCATGACCTGCGGAAACAAAAGTATTCGAAGGAGGGGGATACTATGGATAATTTGACATTGTCACAAATTTCACAGATTATAAGAAGCAAGACCATTTTCACTTGTGCAGGTATAAGATTTCAATATGCTCTATGTATCAAAACTGTCAAACCTATTACAAAACTCACCTCTCTCCTACAGCTGCTAAAAAATACCATTCTAGATGCTCTTCCACAGCCACCTGAAATCCCATGGAAATGCAGTAATTTAAAGTAGGGGTTTACACTTGCTGTGGGGCAGAACATGCACACAAGCAGCTATTGTGGCAGAAAGCCACAGCTTCATCCTTCTTTCAGCAAAGTTTACATTTGCCCATACTCTTAAGTTTTCACATAACATGTAAAGTGAGGCACAGTGATGGCTGGATCAAAATGTTTCAGGTATTTGGATTTATTTATTTATTTATTTACTTCCTAATCCAAATACTGAGAAAAGAAACAGCTCTCCAAAGAAAAAGAAAAAAAAAGTATTTTTTTCAAATTGCAAATATTTCAGCTGCAAACAAAAATATTTCCACCCAGAAGGATTACTGCATCCTCTCATTTGATTACAGCTCTATTGCCTCAAGTGCCCTCACATTGTTGTGGGCTGAGTTATGACATTTCATGATATGTGCTCCCCCAGGCTACACTTCCCAAGTATCACCTTTCTTCAGTAGAGGGAGAAATTGAGTGGCATCTTAGAAGACTGACAAGATAATTAGGCCTAACAAGCAAAATGAGTTGCAGACAGCAATTTTAATGAAACAGCAGCATGATTTCTTCAAATGTAAATATTTATGCTATTGAACAAAATATTTTGTTTTCCATTTTCCACTGAAAAACATCTCACAAACAGAACTGCCAGGTCACACTTCCCCAACCATCTGACTAATTTTAGACACTGAGATGCTATATCAATACTCATTCCTACAATGACATGTTAAGACAATACATTGCACTTCTTGTATTTATTCATCAGTTTCTATTCTTCACTAGTGCTGCCACACAACCTGCACTCTGCACTGATTTTTGTCATTAAATAATCCAATAAGACTTGGAAAAAAACTTATAGATGCTTAAGATAAGGCAAAGACAATAGTCACTGCAGAAGACTTTTAGAAGTGTGCATTTCTCACTCCAGCAATTTCAAGACAGCATGATATCAATGTACACATTTGGCTGAAACAGCTGTTTGAAAATCTAATCTGCTATCCAGGGAGGTACATGGTTTTGATTTTTCTTTTTGTGATGTCAGTCAATTCAAATACTATGGCTGGAACAGTGCCTGCCACTGAATCCTACAGAGGGAACAGCAGCAGATTCCAGCACACTGTTTTTACAGCTTATCCATTGTGACTCCAATTTTAATTGCTGTTTTGAAAGCCAAATATATCTTCCATCTTGTGTGTTTTCTTTCTGCTTTCTTGCCCTCTGTGATTTATGAAGACAAGATAAAAGATGTTCCAAAACATATGTATTGAGGATTATATTAACATTCAGCAGTTAAATGCCATGAAGGACAGTGTCTGTTTTAAAAGAACACATTAGTGCATCACAGTAATCACATTTATAGACATTACAAGTGCCTCTGCAATGACTATAGAAAGGTTGGTCACAGTCAGATGGCTACACCACTTCTGGATCTGCCACTTCAGCTGAGAGAAGCACAACCATGTGCTGTTGCTAAATCTAATACTGATGTTTTTCCGGAGGTATTATTTACCAAAGCACTAACAAAGGCTCTCAGCATTAATGCTCTGGAAGGGTCCTCAGAGCATGCCCATGACTGACTCATGGTCAAGATAGACAAAAAAACTTGGATTCCGTTCTTCCCAGAAGAAAAATCATACCCACATTACTCTATCACTTTGCCTTAATCTTCTAGGGGAAAACAGATTGGTTTTGATTCCATTTGAAGCTGTCCATGGAAAGGAGATGGGTATTTTATAAAAAACAGGCTGACAGAAATTTCACAATAGTTATGAACTACCACAACCTCACTAATCATCAGTGGGGATTACCTGAGATCTGATTTGGGCAGCTTTCTTTGGGTCTACCATGCGGACGTGTTCGAAGTGTTTGAGAGTGTGCTGTCTGTCCTTCTGCTCAGCACGCACGTACTTCTTCAGCATGTTGAATACATGACGAGGCTACAGGGAAAGAAAAAGAACAAAAACCATCAGTTTAGAATAACACGTTTTCATTTCTTGCTCTGGAGATGTATCCCAAGCCAAAAGTCCTTGGTGCTATCTTCTGAAGGCAACTCTGACTACTTTAAGGAAAATTCTCTCAACTGAACACCATCAGGATGTACCATTTAATAGTAGTTGTAGGCAGTAGATAATGTTCCTGAGAAGGGTGTTCAGATTTCTATGTTTCTATGAATAACCAATCCCCAGACTTGACTGCAAAACTTAAGGGAAAAAACCCCACAGTGTTCCTGTCCTGTCACTACTGCTACACCACCAGGGGAGAAAACAGAGGAAAAGAACTACAGAGCTAAGGTACAGAACATACACATCCAGAACACACACATCCAAAACACACAACTGACTGAAAACCTGTAAGAAAAAAGAGACATCTGCCTGGTTTTCTGAAGTTTCTCAGCTTACATGCCAGATTTTGCAAAAATATGAAGTCTATTGCAAATAATATTAGTAAAACCTAATGGCTTTATGCCTCCAGGCATGTAATTGAATACAAAGAAAGAAAAAGAAAGAGAGAGAGAGAAAGAGAGAGAAAGAGAGAGAAAGAGAGAGAAAGAGAGAGAAAGAGAGAGAGAAGAGAGAGAAAGAGAGAGAAAGAGAGAGAAAGAGAGAGAAAGAGAGAGAAAGGAAAGAAAAGCAGCTGAAGGGAGCTTGAAAATATACACAGTGATGGCAGAGCACTGAAGACTAAGACATGTATTCCTAGGTACTTTCCTGCACTGCACAATTTAGTGCCAAAACAGGAAGTGGATCTCCAGCATCCAGCTAGGACACCCATCTTTAACTCTGAGATTATATGGATTCTGGAAATGCAATCCCCCTTCTCTCCATTCCCACTTGTGGTGCTGTGCTTGTGCATCCTACCTGAAGCTGCTGAACAGAGAGAAGGAACAGAAAGATGACCTTACTGTGCAGCAGATTAAAGAATGAACAGAAGTGATAAAAAGCCTGTCTAGGCACAGAGAGTGACACAGGGAAGAAGGTATGGAAGTGATAAAAAAAGTGTCTGAAGCTCTGTGCACAGCTTTCCAAAGCAGGAAGAGCTGTGGGTGAAGGTGAACTTTTAAGAAGACTTAGATTCATGGACAAATATAGAGCACAAACTGATTTAACATTTACACAAGAGATGAATACTAAGATATGGAGTCCAAAGATTTCAGAATCTCTTCAGTTTAAGAGAAGCAACAGATTCAAAAATGTCTAAGGAAAGTAAACCAAAGGTTATTTGAAGACGATATGTCAGACAAAAATAGAGATAAGAAGCCATATCTTGCCAGAGAATTAAACTTAGTGTCTCTATTGCATGAGAGAAATAACTCCAAGTCCCCAAAGCCAAGTACTCTCAGATGAAGTTGCAAGAAACTGTGGACAAAAGCTGGAAAGTGAGTAATCCTCACAACCTTGTGGGAATGGCCAAACAACTGAAATGTCAACTGTAAAGCTCTATTGAAATGAAGGCTAGAAGACCAGAAAGTTTAATAACAAGAAGAAAATTCTGAAGACAGAAAATTTAGCTACCTTTCCTGATAATTCAACTTTTCTTGACCCCAAGACACATCCAGGTAACAGGCTAGGGCACACTGATTAGTTAGGAATAATATGGGTACTGTGTACTCCAAAACTCTGGACTGGCTGGCAAGAAGCTTAAATCCACAGTCTCATGGCACACACTATTCAGGCAAATCCAGCAAAAAAGACACACCTAATAAGATGTGAACTTACCAATTATTTTAAGCACATACTGTAACACCGTTTGCTCCCATCAAACTCATTCCAAAGCTCCCCCTTCTCAGCAGATTCAAACATCTGTTTTTATCTACAACTGAGCACAACTGAGATTGATCATAGTCCTTCTTACAAGCTACTGTAACCATCCAGCAGATGTGCTCATGTCTTTGGGTATTTTATAGTTAGTTTAAAATCCCATTTATGCTGGAGAATGTTGTCAAAGCACTATTTTGTATAGCTTTCCTGAGTACCTGGGGACTTGCATGCATTCAACACCTGTGGGCAGGTTCACAGACAATGTATCTGGGCTACACAGACTACCTAGGGTGATAATGCACCATTAAGAACTAGTGTTCTACCTAGAACTGTAGAGAATATGCCTTGTCTCTACTTGAAAGATGAGTCATTCTGTGGTCTTGTATATGAGATCTAAAATAACCATAACCCAGTTTCTAGCAAGTTATATATAAACACACATGCATAAATACGAATATATAAACATGCAGATGTCACCCCACCATGATCTCCATACTGATCCTAAATTTCTTCTATTTCAGATTTTACAGGATCGATGAAACAGTGCCGTTTCATTGAGTTTGGAAAATGGAAACATCACATGTAGTTTGCATGGCTAAAATCTCTCCTCATGGAAAAAAAAAAAATCTCTTCTTGTGGAAATCCAAAGTTTTTACTACAAAGACACCACACTAAAACCATTAGAAAGCAGGTCTGTGTATTGAAAATACAACTTCCTAGCTTTGTGTCATGGAACTTCCATGGGAAATTCTAAGTTGGCTTGCCATTTTGATCAAAATTTACTCCAAATCAGAGAGGAAACTTTCACAATGCTATTTAACCTTGTCTTTAGAGAAAAATCAATCATCACTCCCTTCCAATTACTGCTCTTGCAATGAGCAACAATTGCTTCTTTTCATTCCCTATTCTGAATACCTTGTGTATCATATTCAGTATATATTTCACTCACTACATTATTAACTTGCAGGTCATGTTTCATCATGGAGAAGTAGCTCATTTTAGAAGCATTCAAGAAAAGCTGAAATGGATGAGTGCAAACACTTACTCGTGGACAAGACAAATAAATCCCCATCCAGATACCTGTTCTGTGGAGTTAAAGATGCCTTCTCATAATTTGTACTAACTTGTAATGAAACATGTTATTTCACACATCAAAATCACATTGCTATAATGGTGTCCAAGGCTTAATTTGCCTCCCCTCTCAAGGACTCCTCTGGCCCCCAAATAAAATGAAAACCATTTGATTCAATCTCATTATTTTTTTTCAGTATTTCAACTTACTGAACTTCAACAAATTAAGACAAATCTTGTTTCTGCTCACTATTTTAAAGCCCTTGATTCTAGATATAACAAACCTGCCAGGGTTTAAAATGACACTCTGGAAAATGGCATTAGCTGACCACCTCTCTTGAAATCTGGCTTTGTATAAAAACAGAGCTGAAATCCATGCTATTTCACAAAAAACCTACAAAATTAGGTATATGTGAAGAATTCCACAGTTAGAAATTATTGGGTTTGGAGAAGCAGAGCTGAAGGGTGGAGTATTAGAGCTGGACTGCTCTTTCCTGCTGCACAGGAGGATTTTTATCACCAGTTCAGCAGCAACACTTTGGCCTGCCTCCAGCTGCATATTTCCACAGCAACCTCCTTGGACTCAGGAAATGCTTTGAGCTTCCCAAATTCTGAGACACTGAGCATGGGCCTCCCTGCAGATTCCTCTTCCCTGTCCAAACAGCCAAACCAGACTAGTTTCAAACTGCCCTGTGCTCTCTCTGTGAACAGGCACTGCTCCCAAGAATAACAGGGACCAGAGTAAGTTCTGAAGAAAAAAGAAAACATGGAAAAAAATCAGATGGATTAATGTAGATTACAGGCTTGATCTTAATGATCCTGCTCTTCTAAGCAAGAATTTCTATTTCAGTAAAATAGTGCTGAATTAGAGGAGAAGCATTTTAAACTGATTTTAAGGATTATATGCTTACTTTAATTTATGTGCAAAATAAGGAGGTTAATTAATTACCTTTCAAAGTTTTCCTGTATGCTTCCTTCATCTGAAACCCTTTATTTCATCAATTTTCTTTTCTGCTTGTCTTGGTCACCTACCACCACCTTCCCACAGATAAGTGGAAAAGTGCCTCTTTTACCATCAAAGATTAGAAAGGAATACATAAATCCACAAAAACCTGACATGCACATGAAAGAGGGAAAAGAAGCAAATTACAGAATCAATCTGCTCACAGAGAATGATGGATTTGAATTCCCCTATTTAATGTACAAAATTAAGGGGAAAATTTCTCAAAGGTTTAAAAACTAGAGGCATATTGCTTCCAGGTGCCTCCTTTCCTGTAGTAAGCCCACCAAGGATGATGAAACAATATACTATTTTGACACTGGATACTGAACAGCTGCACCCCATTTTGAAAGTACAGCAGCACAGCTAAGCTGCATCAGGAATCAAGAATGAGGATCAAATTTTGAGTTTCCGGGGAGCCTGCATGACAGTGCTTCTGAGAACAGAACAAGAGTATAAATATTTGGTTGTGCCTAATTTTATTTTCTTGTACACCTTGAAACTATCCAATTTCATCTCTATGTGCTCCCTCTCTCCCTTGCTGCCCTGAGTGGTACTCAGAGGCACAGCTCTGACATAGCACTGGGCAATCATCCATGTAACACATGAAAAAAACCTGCAGTTAGTTTTGGATCTGATACAGGAGTTATTCACAAAGGATTCATGGACTTTTTAACCCTCCTAACTGCATGCAGCACTTCCATAAAAAACTCTAATTTCTTTTTAACATTTAAATCCAAATTCTTCGTCACAACTTTAGGGAAAGAGACTCCATCACTTAAAATATTCAGGATCTATTTTTATAGTAAACATACTAATAGCAAACCATGTAACTGGAAGCAGGCAATGAAAGGGGTTCTTAAAAATAAGCTGAGAATTCCAGAACCCCCCACTCCCACAAATTTTCTAATAGTACTTAACAAGTTGTCAGTAGGGCTATGAATTACTCTCCCAAAGATAACACAACTGCATCAAGTGCATTTTTAGTTTACTAGGAAACTGCCAGAGTGAAATACAGCTAGGGTATCAAAGTTGCATTTTCCATTAAGCCCATTTCCTCTTTGTCTAGGCAGCTGAACTCTGGATTCACAGTGCATTCAAACTTCTGGCTCTACATCCTGCAAAGTTGTTAGCAGACTGCATTAACTCATTAGATCATTCAGTTATCATCAATCACTCCCCAGGTTTCACCCTCACAGAATCATGAGGTTGGAAGAGATCTTTAAGATCATCGAGTCCGACCCATGCCCCAACACCTCAACTAAACCATGGCACTGAGTGCCACATCCAGTCTTGTTTCAAACGCATCCAGGAATGGTGACTCCACCACCTCCCTGGGCAAGCCATTCCAGTACTTTATCACTCTTCCCATAAAAAACTTTTTTCATAACATCCAGCATAAATTTCCCTTAGCTCAGCTAAAGACTGTGTCCTCTCATTCTGTCAGCTGTTGCCTGGCAAAAGTGACCAACCCCCACCTGGCTACAAACACCTGGCTACAACCACCTTTCAGGAAGCTGTAGAGAGTGATAAGATCTCCCCTGAGTCTCCTTTTCTCCTACCCCCAGCTCCTTCAGTCACTCCTCACAGGGTTTGTGTTCCCAGCCCCTCACCAGCCTTGTTGCCTCCTCTGGATGTGCTCAAGTGTCTCAAGGTCCTTCCCAAACTGAGGGGCCAGAACTGGACACAGCACTCAGGATGTGGCCTCACCAGTGCCCAGTACAGGGGGAGAATGACCTCCCTGCTCCTGCTGGCCACACTGTTCCTGACACAGGCCAGGATGCCTTTGGGCTTCTTGGCCACCAGGGCTCACTGCTGGCTCATGTTCATGTCAGCCAGTGCCCCCAGGTCCCTTTCTGCCTGGGCACTGCCCAGCCACAGTGTCTCCAGCCTATAATGCTGCAGGGGGTTATTGTGGCCAAAATGCAGGACTCGGCACCTGGACTTACTAAACTTCATCTTATTGGACTTTGCCCATCCCTCCAACTGATCCAGGTCCCTCTGCAGAGCTGTCCTACCTTCCAACAGATTGACACACGCTCCCATCTGCAAATTTACTAACCATAGACTCAATACCTTCATCCATGCGATCAATAAAAATATTAAAAACAGAATTGGTCCCAGCACAGACCCCTGAGGGACACCACTGGTGACTGGCCCCCAGCTGGATGTGGCACCGTTCACCACCACTCTCTGGGCCCGGCCATGCAGCCAGTTCCTAACCCAGCACAGAGTGCTCCTGCCCAAGCCCTGGGCTGCAGCTTTTGCAGGGGTGTGCTGTGGGAGACAGTGTCAAAGGCCTTGCTGAAATCCAAATAAACAACATCAACAGCCTTCCCTGCATCCACCAGGTCGGTCACCTGGTCATAAAAGGAGATCAGGTTGGTCAAACACAACCCACCCCTCCTAAACCCATGCTGGCTGGGTCTCACACCCTGCCCATCCTGTAAGTGCTGCATGATGACACTCAGTACAAACTGTTCCACAGCCTTACCAGGCACTGAGATCAGACTGACTGGCCTATAATTATCAGGCTCCTCCTTTGTACCCTTCTTGTGAATGAGTACAAAGGAAGATCACATTGGCCAGCTTGCATTCATCTGGAACCTCACAAGTGAGCCAGGACTGTTGGTAAATGATGGAGAGCGGCTTTGCAAGCTCATCTGCGAGCTCCCTCATCACCCTGGGATGGATCCCATCTGGCCCAGTAGATTTGTGAACATCTAAGCAGCTCAGCAGCTCCCTGCCTGCTTCCTCCTGAATAACAGGAGGACTGTTCTGCTCCCTGACACCATCTACCAGCCCAGGAGGACAGCTGTCCTGAGGAGAAGCTGTCTTTCCACTGAAGACTGAGGCAAAGAAGGTGTTAAACTCCTCCGCCTTCCTTCCGTCTGCAGTCACTAAATTCCCTCCCACATCCAGTAGAGAACTGAGGATGTTCTTACCCTTCCTTTTGTCATTAATATGTTTGTAGAAATAGTTTTTACTCTCTTTCACAAAAGTTGCCAAATTAAGTTCTTACTGAACTTTGGTCTCTCTAATTTTTTTTTTCTACATGCCTATCCTGAGGTGACTTTATGATGCTGAATTACAATTCATCCGCATTCATCTGTCTAGCCCAGAAGTAAGTTTTGCACCTTTAAGACTGGTTCTGAGAATGAAGAGGGAAGAGGAGAGAAGAAATGCACAATTTGTTTTCAGAAGCTGCACTCACTCCTACACATTCCTGCTCCTGGACTGTGGTGTCTGCGGATGGACAGACAGCAGGACAGAGCTCTTCTTTGCTTTTTAGATAGTTTTTAGCTAGTTAAGGCAGAGGAGTTCCCAGGAATGTGGTTTTTCTTCTTCTTGCACCTGTTTGTACCTGCTCTGGACTGAACACCAGAAGAGCACCAGCAGCTCACACCTGTGGCCCACCAGGCTGGGCCTGGGCTGCAGCAATTCCAGCACCAGAGGGACTGATAAGAGACTGAGTGAGCTGAGCTACAGCCCACAAAAGGGACTTTCAGAGTCTGTCATCTCTTTTAGAGTGGCAAGAGGTTTTATTGTTTAATAATGTTCATTTTTTGTGAGGATGAATGCTTTGCCTGTGAAATAAACAGTCTTTTTCCACTTTTCTCCAAGGAAATCTTTTCCTGAACCAGTTGGGGAGGGGCCACTTCCATCTGCTTTCTACAGGAACCCTTTTGGAGGTTTTCTCCCAAATTTGTCCTAAACCAGGACAAATACAATTTTTGGCACCCAACGCGTGGCGTAATAAAGTGGAAAAAACTCTGTACTGATTGCATTTTGGTTGTACTTTGTATTGGGATAAAGCAGTCAGTAACCATGTTGCTTGAATTCACAATGTCTCTCTGGGTGGAGGCCTTCATGTCTTTCTGGTCTCAATAGGCATTTCTGAGGTTTTCATATCTTTCTGGACCCTAGGCTTATTTTCTTATCCAGAGATTTTCCTATCCAGCTCCAATATTGTCCCAAATACATAGTTTTTACAGTAGAGGGGTGTGGATTACAATAGCTATTGCATTGGGTTTGGGGATAATGATATATAGGGAATTTACAAAGGTACTGGAGTCTGTTCAAGATATTGAATGGTTTATGGGTTTTTCATGCTACCCTGTGTCCTAGTTCCAGTTCCTAGTTCCTATAAGTTCTGGGGATTTATTAGTAACTGCCCCCAGTTTGTTAGAGGAGAAGCAGGGAATAAGGCTTTTCAGCCTTTCCTTTCCTTCTTCCCCTTTGAATCTCTTAAGTCACTTTTTGAGAATATTCAGTTTCCCCTGAATGTTAAAGATACCATTGTCCTGGTATTTAATCTGGTAAGCTTTCTTTATATGGTCTGCAGTTTGTCTAGAATGAGGGCTGAGATGCCCAAAGGAGCTGATGAGACCCCTGACCCAGAAATAGACCCAGGTGTGGAAAATCCTGAGTGGTCTGGGAAATGGGAGGATATGGGCCAAACCCTGAAGGAATTTTCTGGCACTTTCTACGTGAACAAATACCAAACCCAGCTGAGGTGAGGCAATACCCGAAAGAGAAGTGCCATGGTGACTCTAAGGAGAAAAAGATCATTGCAATAAGCTGGGTCCTGGCAAGTGCTTATCACACACTGCTAGATATTGTAGGGCAGCAGAGAGAGGCAGGGGGCAGGGAGATAAATCAGCACCTACCCCAGTCACTCAGACTGCACCTAACACCCCAGCTACTCAGGCTGTAGCTAAACCAGAGAGTAAACCTAAGCCCATAGCTAAACCAGACAGTGAGCCTCAACCAATGGCTGTTGTGGCTACCACAAGAAGCAAGAGACACACAACCAATACTGATCAGCCAGTGGATGATGATGATCCTAGGGAAGGACTCTCAACGCCAATTACTGACACAAAATCAGACATCACTATTGAGTGCTTTTCCCTGAAGGCCCTTAGTGGCCTGAGAAAATGCCATAGTAACCTGTCACGGACATATTTTATGAAAAATCCTTTTGCTAGGATTTTTTCTCCTGAGAAGCTGAGAGGCCTCAGAAACGAAACATAAACAATAATTATCTGCTGCTGTGGAACACAACAGGTGCATCTGTGATTGGTCTCATGTGGTTGTTTTTAATTAATGGCCAATCACAGTCCACCTGTCTTGGACTCTCTGGTCAGCCACAAGATTTTACTATCATTCTTTTCCATTCCTTTCTAATCCTTGCAAGCCTTCTGATGAAATCCTTTCTTCTATTATTTTAGTATAGTTTTAATATATCGTTTTCTTTTAATATAATATATACCATAAAATAAATCAGCCTTCTGAAACATGGAGTCAAGATTCTCATCTCTTCTCTCGTCCTGGCATCCCTGCGAACACCACCACAGAAACCCCCTTAAATATTTCCTGGGATACCTGACCCTCCTTCCAAAGATGATATGTCCTCTTTTTATTCCTAAGCTCCTTCAAAACCTCCTCCTCTCTTTCAATACAACTACACAAATCATCCTGCTGAATTCAAGGTCAGTGTTTTCAAGTGCTTTGGCATGCACCTGATCAGCAGTTCAACACCTCAACTGTCATCAGCTACAGAGCACACAACCAAAAAATGCCGAGGCAAGGACAAGACCATCTACAAGACTGAACAAGGACTTCTTTAAGGACATTAGTTTTTTAAACTGTTCACCCCTGTTATTTTGAGATAAGTCCCTGTCTTTTAGCACTTTCAGGTAATGTTACCTCCATGCTTGCTGCCTGCTCCTTTTGGAATTATTAGATTTTGTAGGACACATATAGGACATATACTCAATAGAGGATGCACTTCAGTCTTTCAAACAATACCTTCAAAACTTATTTTTACTGGACTAATGTCACCTTTAAGGCCTGGTGCTCTTCCTCTGACACAGGAAATGTATCAGTAATTTAAATGTCCTGGGAGCTGATTACAAGCTACCCAACCACAAAATTTAAGTTTTTCTGGTCCCAGAGTCACTTAACATTTTTTCCCCTTAGAGAGTCCTGCAGCTGAAGTTCACTTTGTGTCCTCTGCATTCCACATTTTGTCAGCTGTAGAGACCTTTCTGCTGTTATGTGTGATCCCCATTATAGCCTTCAACAACCACAGCTACCTGAAGAACCAAGCTTCCAGCCTGACACACATGCAGCTTGAAATCAAGTAATTTTACTGTGGTACTTTTCAGACAGGATTACATTGGTATAAGGCTGACTTCAAAGCAGAAAAGCTTGGCTCCAAAGCCAAATGTGGAACCCTACCTTTGGTGAATTACCCAAACCCACAGTGCAAGAAGGCAAACATGACCTGCAGCCAGTCCATACACCTACCTCAGTTCTGAGCCAGACCCCAGCTACTTAAAGGAAGCCACATCCCAGCTTAAAACTCACTAACCTGTCTCCTAATGAGCTCAAGCCTTTCACTACCCTCACTGTGGTAAGAGGTTATAACATGCAACTCACACTCAGGCCAAGTAACATCCTCTACCAATTTAACATCAAGTAGCTTTATTTTCCACAAATTACTACTGCAAAATACATGGAAACTCTTCACACAACTATACTGAAGTCAGCCCTCAACACTTGTACCTAAGTGAAAGATTTTAATTTTTACTTGGTGGACATGGTAAAAGCAAGAGAGTTTTGTACCACAGGATGGAGAAAAAAAGTTCAATTATAATAACAGTGATAAAGAACTAAGAGAATGATCACTTTTCCATGGTCATCAAGTACACAGATTTCTCCTCAGAAGGAAATTTACTGCAAATACATAATGTAATCATGTTAACCATATTGGTGTAACTCCCTGAAAGGTAAAATTCACTAAAAGATTCACAGTGTAACAATGTTTTTTCCATCTAGGAAGTGTTCAAGAGGCCAGAGGTACACAAAACTGCTTTCTCCCAGTCTTTTTGCAAATTCTCTTCCTCTGGAGGTCACTGACCAGCTATTGTGGTATTGAAACAAGTATCAGAGATATAAAGTCATTAAATTCCACTCAATCTGTATTCTGAATGCACATGTTTACACCCATCAAAAGCCAACAACTTTGAATTGCTAGTGTGCTAACTTCATACCATCCAACAATCCTCACAAGATCCTTCACCAAACACTTCAACAGTTCAACAAACAAACTAAAAAATCACTACCATCCTATCCTTAAGCTCCATGTTGTCATGGTCAAGTATCCTAATGTGCATTACTTGGAGGGACACCATCCTCCTGCAGGATCTGTGAACTGCTACAATTTCTGCCAACCAAATCACTTCCACATTATTTGCTTAAGTATCTTTATTATGCATCCATCCATCAACAAGTATTCACATGGAGAGCTTGTGTATGCACTTAGGCAAAATGTCTGACTGCTGTCACAGCTCTTGCACGATGAGCTCCTGGCTCCAGAGCTGGACTGCACCTGGGCACATCTACATTTCCCCCAGGACAACTGCAATGATTTTGACACAGCTGGCAGAGTCTGTGGTATCCACTCACCCTGGGTGGGACAGTCTGCAGGGCTGTGATGTAGTTCTCCAGAGCAATGCGTCGGCGGTCATTCAGCATCGCTTCCACCCGTGCCATGTGAGTCTCCACAAGCTGCTGTCTTTCATTTGCTGCTTCCTGTTCCAGTGATTCCACTTTCTCCTGGAAATGCTGAAAAAAACATCAATCACAACAGAAATAGAGAAGAAATCAGCATAGATGGGAAAAAAAGAGTAGAGAATAACATGAAATCTCCACAAAGTAGATTATTAAATTTCATCACACCCAGCACCCCTTGTATCTTTAACTGGAGCTCCAGATGGTAAGGTTGTGGTTGCATTTTCCTTTACCTGGATGACAGCTTTCTTGTCGGCCTTTGGCAAGCTCTTTGCTTGGCGTTCTGCCTCTTCCCACTCTCTCATGACCTAATGAATAAAAAAAAAAGTGTGACTTTGCTCTTTTCCTCCCTTTTCCCATGGCTTAGCAACAGCCATGCACTGCAGTTCCAAGAGTCATATTTTTACATTCCTCTCCTCCTTTTATCTCTAAATAAAAAGGCAGTTAAAACATTTTATGAAGGTAGGATCCTGTTATTAAATTTTAAAAAAAGACAGTACTTGTGTGTCTGAACACTGTGCCAAGCTCTCACAACTCCCTGTGAAGGAACACATTAACCAGCCCTCAAGCAAGAGAAGTGGAGATCTCCATGGTAAACACACCAACCCTTTTTCATCTCAGACAGGAAGAAAACAGATTCCACTCTTTTTGTCCAAGGGTGTAAATTTCACACCTTGAACTCATTCCAATTGAATCATGCCCCCTTTTTTGGCACAATGAAAGCTTTTAATTTACTCAGACTGCATCACTGGCCTGAGTAGGGCAGATCAAAAATTGCACATAATTTGTGCTAGTTCAGCTATTTGTCCAGAAATGGGGTTGTAGAAACACTTCCAAGAACTGAATATGTATCTCAAGTACAGCACTGTCAGAAAAATAAGGTAGGAGATCTCTCAATGTCATTTCCTTGAGCAATGTGAGAAGTCTCCTCTTCCTATAAGACAGAACAGTTACAACTCCCTGTGATAGGAGGGAGAAGTCAGGGAGTGGATTAACTTGTCCATGAGATCTGAAACCTTTCTGTCATCTGTAGGCATCACTTATTTCACACCTAGACAGCAAACTCCTCAGATAATACATTTTCTATAGGAACAATTGTTTCCACTGAATGAAGATTACACAAAGAGGTGACTACTTCTGTGCAGCATTAGCATGATAAGAAACCTATAAACAATTACTCACAATGTGCATTTCCTTTCCTTCCCTTCTCAATAAAACACACGCTTTCACACCACTTAATAAAAATTGTCAAGATAATTTTTAAAAAAGATCAGAGTCCACATGGACAACTGAAATTTTACCAAGACCAATACCAAAGGCATAAGAAGTAACACCTGCTGTGTCTCATATTTGCAAGTTGAGCCTCCAGCACTCATCTCCGGTCTCAGGTTTCCCAATTTTTCCACACACCACACGAGACATTGCTAATCAGGCTCTTTGATGAGCAGACTGGAAAGTGCTGGTGGTGCCTAAGGGTACCTGGCTGAGCCTGTGCCTTTAAAAAAAACCAACCCACACAGACCTGGGCTCAAAGGAGACTTCTGCAAGTCCCAGGCCTTAAAATGTAATACCTCTCAGTTCTATACAGGGCTGTAGGATTACCCAGCAGGCTGAAACCTACACTCCAAAACAATTCACTGTATGGGATTCTGTTGCCAAGTTTTAATCTTCCTTTTAACCCCAAACCCTAGAGCGTATCTCAAAACAGCAATACATCAGTTATGGTAAAAACAGGTCATCTCATTGTCAGCAAAATTATTTATCTGTAAGAGAATCTGGCCTCAGTAACAGCCCAAAAGAATGGAGACTTATCTTTTGGGAAGCTAATGGGGTGCTGTAAACTTCAAATTTTTTGGTGAAATTTGAGAAATTGTTTTGCCTGCTTTTTGGTTTCACCAGGGGCATGGTTAGGCAGCAGTTAAAAGGAGAGACCTGAAACTAAATAGTTAGAATCATAGTCTGTATCTCATCCCACTCTTTGATTGAGAACTAAGCTGAAATTTAAGTCCCAAGAACTGTACTCCAACCAATGTAACTGTCAGCCTAAAACTGCCTCTTCAAGTTACATTATCTTCTCATCAGACAATACTCATTGAGGTTTAAATTGAAGCCAAGCTCTAAGGCAGCAAGAAAACAAAATTTACACAGAGTTGTAGCAAGGAACTAGTGACAGAGAACATGATGGGCAGCACACTGAAGTTATAGGTCACCCCCCCCACCTGCTACTATTGCAATACTTTTGACACAGGAGATTTCACTGATTCTCTGACAAAACAGAACTAGATGACAATAATTCACACCATAATTTAGAGCACTGTGATGTGTTCTGGAAAAAACATATTAATTCTCAGAGTGCTGCTGTGTATTCAGTGTGCATTAAGCATTCAGCTCTTAATTGTGCTTAGGCCATATCACTGCGGGGGCTGAGAAAATAATTTGTGTACATAGGCAGCATCTTTCCAGAGACCTGAGATGCCACTGCTGGCAGGATGTGTCAGAGACTGAAATTTTATGTTTTGTCTATTTTTTGTCTATTACAGCAAAAGTACATAACAAAAGTTGCATAGAAGACCATCAAGGCTCACCCTGAATGGGCCTCCTGACTGAAACCCTGAACTGTGAGTTAAACCTCCTAAGGAACAGAGATAAGAAAATCGACACTATTGTTCAAAGCATCTGGAAGAGCATCCACTGAGGGCCCAGCCAAGCACCTTCAGGGGTGGAGGCCACAGCCCCAGGCTTTTCTGCTGCCAGGCCTGCACCGTAGAAAAGGCTCTGGTGAGAGGCAGTGAATGCCCATCCTCCACTGTGCAGAGGAGCCCAGGGGTCCCTGCACTCCAGGAAAAGCCACATCCACGTGAAGGACAGCTGAGGGGGTGTCATGGCCCATCAAAGGCCCCCCCAAAGGGGTCCCCAGACCCTGCACCAGAGCACTGCAACATGATGCAACAGATCCACAGTGTTGTAAGGGACAGTGTCAAAGCTAGACCCCCTCAGGGGAGGCACCTGGGTGTTCCCACCTGGCCCAAATGTATATTAATCCATGGGATTCTGTACTTTTAGGCGCTGCCATGGTGGGGGACCCTCACCACCAAAAAAATGGGATGGAGGAGAAAAACGAGATGTCATTGGGACCCCCAGAAGAGTGATATGTTTCTACCTAACCCCTGTCACTCTCTCTCGGTCTCCGACCTCCCATGCACATCTCTTTTTCTATTTCTTTCTTTCGTCTTTCTTTCTTTGACTCTTTTACTATTAAATAAAATACATCAAGTTTTTCTGGCAACAACATCTAACATTGTTTGGTTTTGATCACGTTTTTGGGTACACTTAAAACCGTCCCGGGTCTGATCCGTTTTATTCACAGAGGCTTAGTTTACTTTGGTCTCCTGTGTTATGCCAGATCATGACAACCCCCAAAGGAGTCCCAAGACCCTGCACCAGGGCACTGCCTGTGATCCAACATGATGCAACAGATCCACAGTCTTGCAAGGGACAGTGTCTAACTGGCCCCCCTCAGGGAGGTACCTGTGTGTTCCCATCGGCCCAAATGTGTATTAATCCATGGGATTCTATGCTTTTTAGCAGGGGACCCTCACCTCCAAGAAGATCAGATAGAGGGAAACAATGAGATGTCATTGGGACCCATGGAGGTTGATATGCTTCTACTTCATTTCTGTCACTCTCCCTGTCTGCCCTCCTCTTTTTATTCCATCCATCTTTTTTTCTCTCTTTCTCTCCTTTATCTATTTCTCTCTTTCTATTCTTAATTTCTTCTCTTTTCTTTCTTTTCTTTTTTCTTTTCTTTCATCTTTGCCTCTTTCAAATAAAATACATCAATTTTTTGGTATCAACATCTAACCACTTCTGGGTTTTATCCCATTCTGGGGAATATTTGAACCAATATTTGAATGAATATTTGGGGTTCTTTCTGTTTAACTCACAGAGTTAGTTCTCTTTGCTCCTCTGTGATTAGAGAGGATGGCAACACAATGTGAACTTACAGAAGGCCCAGAAATTATGGCATTAAGCCAAGTCATGAACTACAATGATGTGCTCAAGCTTGAACATTGGCCTAGATTAGCAACTTCATGATTTTCTTCTTTCTTCTCCCTTTCTGTCTTAAAATCACATTTCTGACATCTGCCTAATTTTTTTACTCTGAAAGAGTAGTTATGGATTTTCAGAACAAGAGTTGCCTTGCCATTTTTATCCCCCAAACTAACCCTCTGCTAATCCACATGACAAAAATAAGCACTGTGGGTAATGTGATTAAGAGGATCTTTGGCTACACCAGGTCTGTCTCTGTGCATTTTATTTCATTAAATCTTTTAAGGCATGGAAGGCACTATGATAAACTGACAGCCTATACAGCTAGTTGGGAGGGATGTAAATTAGTGGCCTCAGAGTTCAGCTCTGGTGCCACAAAACTGAGAGGTTTTGGAAAAAAACCAGAATTATACGTCTGTTTGCAGAAAAAATATTCCTGTAAAGCCTACTGTGACCCAAGTGACAGATTTTTATAACTGAGAAGACTTCAATGCTTGAGAGCATCTGTGTGTGTGCTGACCAACTGCAGGTACAGCTATCCATGGGCCGTGCTACCACCCACAGGGTACTCCTGCTCCCACCAAAGGTCATCACTTCAGGAATTTAAGTAAGAAATAAGCCACAGTGCTACAGAGAGCCCCAAAGAGCAAGGAGGAGAAAAAATTCCTCAGTTACACAGGTGCAGAAGAAGGCTGAACTTGGCCTCTGCACTTACAAACCTATTCTCCTCTGCTGACAGCACAGACCTATGAAAAACATACAGATTTAGGGCTCTTCAAGGGCTGGAGGCTTTTTACAGGGAAAATAACAGCTTCTGATTGAGATACAAGCAACAAACCATTTCAAAGTCAAACTTCTTCAAAACTCAGGCCTTAGAGCCTGGTAGATGCTTTTTGAAACTGGGCTTTAAGGGACAGTAAGAGGGAAAAAGGCAGCATGGAAATGTCATTCATTATTAAGAGATGCTAAGCACAAAAATTTCATTATGTATTGAAGCAGCAGAATTCACTCCTATTTTACACAAGGGCACAAAAGCATATCTGCAAGAGAAGAATTTATGGTAGACATTTGGGTTAGCACAATCAGGCCAGCAGAGGAACTTGCCTGAAGGTTGGCTTAGTGAGAATGGTCACAGTTGTGCCAAAAGGGTGTCTGTCTTTGTCAAGGACTTTTTTTCCACACTTAAGTCTTGACCTTTTTTCTAGTAATATCATTAAACTTTTCCAAAGAGTCCTGACTACAAGTGGACAGTTTTAAGGAAGGAAACAGGCTTCCCACACACTGTAGTAGAGATGGTGGAATCTAGGGAATACATGAATCGGTATTATTTATATCTTTGTTGAGGACATGGACAGGAGGAATGAGAGCAATCTCAGTTAGGTGACACCAAGGTCAGTGGTGTGATTGATACTCTACAGGGCAAGGATGTCATTCAGAGGGATCTGGACAGGCTTGAGGGGCAGGCCTGGGAAAACCACAGGTTCAAGTTCAACAGGCCCATGTGTGGGCTCCTGCACTGGGGCTGAGGCAATCCCAAAATCGGTATAGGCTGGGCAATGAATGGACTGAGAGAAGCCATGGGAAAAGAACTTGAGTGTCCTGGTGGATGAAAACCCAAATATGAGCTAGCCATGTGTGCTCAGAGCCCAGGAAGCCCAGTGTATCCTGTATCCAAAACACCATGGACAGCAGGTTGAAGAAGGCATTCTGTCCCTCTGCTCTGGTGAGTCCCCACCTGCAGTGCTGCATCCAGCTCTGGGGCCCAACACAAGATGCACATCAACCTGCTTGAGTGGATCCAGAAGAGGATGATAAAGGATTGGAGCACCTCCTCTGAGGCCAGGGTGAGAGATCTGGGGTTCTTGAGTCTGGAGAAGACTTCAGGGAGACCTTATAGCAGCCCTACATTGTCTAAAGGGGGCCTTCATGAAGGCAGGAGAGAGGACTTTTCAAAGTGTGTAGTCATAATGAGGAATGGTTTTAAACTGAAAGAAAGCAGATTTCAATTCAATATTAGAAATTCTTTACTCTGAGGGTGGTGAGGCCCTGGCACAGGTTCCCCAGAGAAATTGCAGATGCCCCATCCCTGGAAATGTTCAAGGCTAGACAGGATTTTAAGCAATCTGATGTATTGGAAGGTGCCCCTGCCCATGGCAGGGGGATGGAACTAAATGATCTTTAAGGTCCCTCCATCTCAAACCATTCTGTGATTCTACAGTGTCACTGGGACTAAAAATCAGTTGAAGATGTATGCAGGATGTTAGAATAACTGGCATGCAATGATAAAAAAAAATCTTGAACCAACACCAGACCTGTTCAGGCTGGTTGAGAACTGCAGTATTTTTAGATGTTTGCTTTGGAAATAAACTTCCAAGAAGCAAAACTATTCTAGGACACAAGGTGTCATTAAGTTCCTATCGTAAGTATTCTACATGCTACAATTCCAAAAATATCATAGACAGCCAAAGGAAGAGCAAATTTAAGACATGAGTACGTCACAGGATGTCTTAGGAGAGAAATATATAAATATACTGCTCCCCTGAGTAAAGTTTGGTATCTGGTTCATCAGGCTATTTAGCAGCAACTAATTAAGTAAGGGAGCTGTATAGCCATTAACAACATGAAAAAAGAAAGAGGAAAAAGGGGAATTGTTCCAAAACAAGAAACATGACACCTTGGAATCAGTTAACATAACCTCTCCCTGTTTTCTTTTCAAGAACAGCAAACATTTAAAGGTTACATGTGCATCAATGATTGGCCACCCCTGCTTGCAAGGGAATGCAGTTTTCCTGCTATTGAGGCTGCATTATTAATTCTTGGGAAAAACTTAAAATTTTGTATTAACATAATTCTCCTTACAGTACTTCTTGTAAAATAGGAAAGTTTATAAGCCTTGTTGCTTCAGGTGTGGTGCAGAAGCTTTCAGGATCTGTAGTCTAAAGAGATGGACACTTTAGAACACAAGAGATTGAAAGAGTCTGAACCAAGGGTGCCATCAGGTCATCACAGAGTCAAACTTCCTTACTAAAAGTCTTTCATGAGCTGTGAACTATGATGTGACATAACCACTGATGGAATCTTGGTCTCTGCTTGTGTGAACATCTTTATAGAAGAGAAAAAGAAACACAAATTGTCAGAATTTCTTGGTAAATTAAGGGAAATCTCAGAAAAAGGATATGCAGAATATTTACATTTTCCTTGATGACATGTTTTAAAGTATTTCACTTCAAGTTTAGTGATAAACTTCCCTACTCCTTGGATGATTACATTTTTTCATGTCAACTAGAATGCATCTGGTTTTTTTCTTAGTTAAATCACTGTTGCAAAATAAAGTGTGCACCAAACCCAATACTATTTTTAAACTAGACTTTTTATTAAATGAAATAAATTATCTGTGTTTTGTGAACAAACAATTTATTTCAGATTATGACATTTATCAGGATTAAAGAATTACTCGATTATTTTTTCTTTTTTTATTAGAAGAAAAATGGGTGCTTCTGCTGCTTTCTAAGCCTCCACTTTTCAGCTTTGAAAGAACTGGACTTTGAATTAAAAAAAAAGTTTGGTGCAGCTGGAAGACTTGGCTAGCGACTGTCATTTGTTACCTTTTCTTTTTACCAAGAAAATCACTGACAGTAAAGATGTGACAACAAAGTTAACTTATTCAGCATTATTTTTAACATAACAAGTAAGAGTTCCACATTAATTTTCAGTTACATATATATTTGGATTTTATATTAAGAACATACCTGATTTAAAATAAAATGTAAAAAGCCATTTTAAAATAAATTGCCGGAAGAGGAAACCAGTGGTATTGGACATAGATGTTTATGTGAGGAAACACAGAATGGTGAACTAGCTGGCTTTTCTACTAGCATCTACTATCTTTAAAACATTTGACAAGTTAATATGGAGAGGCTAGTTCAATACTGTACAGATAACAACTTAAGTTTCTAAAAATTACCTTTCCCTTCTAGATCTTCTCTGAAGATATTTCTGATCTTTAAAGCTCTGCAGAGGGTCTGTGTACTTCAAAACACATGTGCTTTAAGATGTGATTTCGTAAGCAGTTTAGGCAACTTAAAGATTAATTTTTTAAAAATGTATCTATCATGTTGTTTTTTACCAGGGCTGACTTAGGCTGTTGAACTGGTCAGAGCTGGTTATTTGATTTGTTTTTGGAGGACTGACATTGCAGGAGGGGGCAGCTGAATGGCCTCATCCCCTTTGTGCTCAGTGCAGACAAGAAGAATGGCTGGAAATGTGCTAATGAGGGCACCAGCTCCAGTTTCAGTCCAACCTCTGAATCACACCGTGCAGCTGACAGGGTCCACCAGACACTCATGTTAAAACAGAAAACACACAGTTCACCCAAATACTGCCTCTAATTATGCAGCTTAACCTTTACATAGAGGGATTTTGGAGAAAAACATGGAACCACAGGGAGAAACTAAAGACTATGCCAAGGAAATCTGCACAGACTACCCTTTGCTTTCAAGAAACCCACCTCAGCAGCATTTTTTACAAAAAGGTTGTTTCAAGGGGAAGGAAAGATGGGGTGGTGAGTGTATTATTCACCAACCCTCTGCAAGCTTAGTCAAGTAGGGTCTCTCTTCTGCTAGGTAGGCTATGTAACATTTTTTATTCTCCAGATTCCCTGTCCATTAAATTGGTTCTATTTCCTCTGTTTAAAGAGGAGACAGATTGATTGTACTTCAACACTTCCCAAGCAGATGAGGAGTACCTATCTTCCTATTTATGACATGTCATATTCCATATTCTCATTAAGTGGCTTGCACCAATTGGATCAGTGCTTCAGGTAAGACAAACTGTCCAATCTATTAGAGAAGTGCCAGGCACAGCTATGGTAACAACAGGCATGGATGTACAATAGGAGCTTAATTTCATTTTCCTTCATAACATTTTATTATCATTTTTGGAATAACATTTTAGCACAGAACTAAAGGCTAGCAATATACCAGTAACAGACACACTGAAATCAGGGGAACAAAGTTATAATGAAAAAAGAAGTAAATTAGCTGGATGGATATATAAAGTGCATCTGAATCATACTACATTCATTTTTTGTGGTTTTTTCATTCTCAAAATATATGCATTCCTTTAAACCTCTAAAATTTTTCTTTTTTCCTATTAAAACAGAACTGTGACCATTTTTATTGGCATTGCTATTATAAACCCTGTTTCTGAGAGAGTGGGTAACCCATCTCACTGGATTAAAACGTGGATACAGTTTCAGGCTACACAAATCTCTTTGGCTGAAGGGAAAGAAAAGAGTTGACTCAGTTTGGATTTTTAGTTTAAAAGCACCAGTTTCTCCTCTTTTCTTTGACTTTAGATGCATGTCATGATACCTTGAGGCTCAACACTATTAGATGAACATATGTGATCTTACACTACCCCCAGGGCACACACAGAAAATGCTCAATACAAACCATCATCCCTCAGCTGCTCCAAGGGAAGGACAATTAATACAGAGGCCAAGTTCTTTACTTTGAAACATGAATAATCTCACAAGACAAACATTCTCCCACAAAGATGAGAGATATTTTTTACAGTTTTTTTTTTTCTTTTAACCCTTCTAGTAACTGTAGCAACTTATGGTGACAGAACCATAAATGTGTCAGACAGCTGAATTCTTAGACAAGAGTCAGAAAGGCAGTAAATGACGTGTTTACAGCATGGCAAACTGGCAGGACACCTGGAATAAGCCTTGGGAAATAACAAGATGAAGGATCCCTTATTACTTGACAGACAAACTCAGGAATAAAGAAATCTCCCCTCACCTGAGACATTCTTTCGCGATGCTTAGCTTCAAGCCTCTCCTTGGCCTTCTGGAAATGGGCATGTTCATTCTCATCTCCAGGTGTCTCCAAGTATTTGTCAACAGCATCAGGAGTGCTAGCAGCTGTGGTAGGGACTGATGTAAAATTTGAAGGTGGAGAGAGAAAGGGGAGGGAGAAGAAAAGAAGAATTTCTACTTTAGTACGGGAAAATTTTAGATGGATTAATAAAGAAGCATCTGCTCTAATTTCCACTGGAATACAGCCATCTATTTAGCCTCAGAGGAAGAAACAGAAACAGGGTTTAGATGAACATGTTACACACAGCAAGTACATAAAAATACATCAGGATTATCTTCCCCCTTTCTTACCCCATTTTATAAATCAGGAGAAGCTCTGTAGAGTGAACAAAACAATGTTCTTGAAACAGGTTAGAAACTGCTGGCAAAAGAAAAATTTCAAGTATGAAAAAAAGCCTGGCAATGAATAAAGTCTGCAAGCCACCAAAACGCCCTTTGCAAAGTTACATGCTTTGTACATAAGTTTATTTTTAAATGATAAATTTTAAGACATAAATGTGAATGCAAATCCCTTTTAAAGCACTTGTGGACCTCACAGTACCTAATGAAATACCTCAAACCCTTCCCTTAGCAACAGTGTGGCTTCACAGATAGTTAGTTCATTTGTAATAACTTTGGTTTAAAAAAACACTCACAAAGGCTGGAAAAAAATCAGCGAGCTTGCACTAATAGCCAGCCTTCCTGTTGGATAACTAGGAGGCAGCTGTGACACTGGTAGTGGAAAGGTTTGCATTTAGGGTAATTCAAGCAAAGTGAGCAATAGTTCCCTCACTATGCAGTATATCCAACCCCTACTTTGCAAAGACTGATTCTGTTTTCCTTTAATATGTTAGAATTTTTAAGTAATTGGTATGGCATCAAACAACAGGCAGCTTGAAAGAGTTTAGTGAAATTCCTCAGAGACTCCTTGGAGAGGGAAAAAACCCACCCAACAAAACACATCATACTCTTTATTATTCCCAATCCATTATTTTAACTAAAGGTGCTACTTGTCATCTAAACTGGGTTTAAGTTGAATTTTCTCATATAAAAAGCCTCCTGAGTAAGAACTTCAAGATACATTTCCTACCCATGCCCAGATAGAACCTGGCAATCAAACCTCCCATGAATGCCTTCCTTTTCACCAACCCTGACAAATACAATTTTGCCTTGCTGATATCCATTCAACATTCATCTATTTATGGCTCAGATCACACCTTTCCAAGTTCTTTGATGCATTTCTTGATTGGGAGGAGGTCCCCAAAGGAAAACTTCCTCAAGCATCTTTGTGATACTCTGCTGCAAGGTCATTCTCTTTCAACTTCTCATTAAGTTTAAATATTTATGAGAGGAAAAAAACGTTAAATTCTTCACGTGTGGTTCAAATGAGAACAAATACAAGACAAAAGTATTTTCCTGAACATGACTTCTGCCAAGGTTGTAAACAAGAGTCATCAAGTACCACAGAGTAGAAAGAACCAAAACAAAAAATGCTGTGAACAGCAAAACAAGTTACAGTAAACATTGCCCAAATCAATACCTTATATTAATTAAATTATTCATGTTTGAAATTAGTAGTAGTCTAACTTTTGGATATGAAAATGTTTGCATTATTTCCTTTTTGAATCCTAAACTTCACCCACTTACTTATTAACAGGTCTAGTACATGTGTGGTTCAAAGGTGAAATAAAAGCGAAAATTTATATAGATGAAGAAACTGTGGAAACAGAAATTAGTCATTTGCATCCACTAAAGATTGTAGTCAAAATTAACAATTTACAATATTAAAAGTCACACTTCTTTAATGCCTTAGACTAGAAGTTGGCATGCAACTTTAGCTGCCAAAACATTTCACTTCTTGCTAACTAGGGAGATATCAACATCCCAAACAAAAAAACAATGGATAAAGGAAATGACTGAAAAGAGGAGTATCTTCTTGTAAGCTGTTGCTAGTAAAAGGTACAGATCTTTATTTGCAATACACCTCTGAAGAAAAATTAAAGTGGACCGCATCTGCCCCTTAAAAATCACTGAGAGATTTAGCAAGTTTGGAAGTTCACAGTATTTAGTCCAGAGAATAAATACTATTTTTTTACCTAAATTCACCCAAAAACCTGTGATATTGCTCTAAATGATCAAAAATATAACCACGTGTCATCATTTAAACTTCCTACTAAGTTTCAGGGTTTATGCAAGGAAGGAGGGAACTGAGAACACTGAACGCTGTTGGTTCCCCTCTGCTGTGAGCCACAGAAATTCAGTACTGTCATAAAATTCAAAAAACCCACTCATAAAAGGCCATTTTAATGATAAAAATTTTCAAAAACTGATTGTGCTACCAGAGTTCAACCCACTCCCACTTTGAATGAGGAACAAAGTGAATTCCACTGACGTCAGGCTCTGACAGCTGCTGCAGCTGCTGGGAGAGCTGTCTGAGAAATGAAGTACATTTAAGAAAATGTATTTTCCCAGCTTTTAACTTGCCAAGTTAAGAATTAAACATTAATGTAATATCAAGACAGCACTCATTAAAAAAAATAGACTTCCTGTAACTTTAAGAATGTTTAAAATTAATGCAACAATTAATGGAAAAGTAAAAAAATGTGTACAATAGATTACCTTTTAGTAGAAGACAGAAATCTTTCCTTTGGTAACAGCAATATGTTCCCTTATTCTTGTCAATATATACTCATTCTAAGGCCATTAAATCCAAATTAAACACCCGACAGATTCTATGACTTCAAAGAAGCCACTATGAACAGCCACAGAGTAGAAGTTTGAATCATTATATTGAACGGAAACCACAGACAGTGCTGAACACTCTTGTTAAGAATCAGTAGAGACTGAGCAGGCAATCTGACAGGCTGAAGGAATTGGTAACATCAGCCTCAAAGCCTTCTACTTCTAAGGCAATTATGTATCAATTTCCATGGAGCTGAACGATAAATGAAAAAAAATATGACACCAGCAGCTCCTACCCTACAGATAAATCATTTCCATCAGACCTCAGAGCACCAGTCAAATAGACTCAACATGGAGGGAGTTTAGGGCTTTGCATGACAGGACAGACCCACCTTTCCAGATCAAGGCAAAGAGACTTAGCAAGAAGGCAGAATAAAACATGCCCTTTTAAACTCTTTTTTTAAAAGAGAAAGTGTTCAGGATATTAGTATTGAGATTTCAAAGTGTATGGGTATTTGTGACAACAGAACATCCTCACATTTTGGTTCAGTCCAATTCCAATTCATTACCAGAAAATCTGACTCACATCCCACACTTCCACCCTTTGCCTGCTATACAAGAGAAACCCAATGCTATTTACTACTTCATATTACTCTGTACAATCTAACTAGTTTATCCTGAAAAGCAAACTATAGCTAGACAAAGGAAAGATGTGCTTTAGCATCCATCTTTCCTCCTGCCTAAGAGAGGCTTGATTTTTGTTTTGTTTTAATAGAACACAAAGGAGCAAGAACAATCTGAACTTTGGAGAGAAAAGAAAGAATGAAATAAATACATTAATAATAAGGAAGTGGGGAGGAGAAGGCATAAAAATCAAATACAAAGACTAAATTAAGGGTGATGGTGGGAGGAAAAAAACGACAGGAGACAACAGGAGTGGCCTTGATGGAAACTATTCTCCACTGTTTTTCTTTTCTTCTTTGAGATTCAGGTGAAAGATGGTGTCTGTTCTACCTCCTTCAGCAACATTAGATTAGTACTAAACACAAGACATCATTTCAGTGATGAAACTTATTATATTCAGCACTTCTAATTATTTTCATTACAATTTCTATTCAGCAAAAACATGAAGAATAAGGAGAAACAGCATGGTGAGACAGAAACAGTACATGAAACTAAAAGAAAAAGTTACTTCAGGAACAGAAAATACAGGTGTATAGATGACGGTATAGAACACATTGTCATAACATTAAAAACCACAAATAAAAATATAACTGAAATAGCTTAGAAAGTGTGTCCTCATAGACTCAACTGTTGTTTGAGAAACTACTGAAGGAAAAAAAAAAGGCAGAATAAAACCCCTATGGGAGATAAAAAAATCAGTTTGAGTTGTACAAATAAAGTCAAAGAAGCTTAAATACTCAACCGAACTCCACTGTCCCTAAAGAGAAAATTACTTAGACCAAAAAAATTTGACTTGCAGAATAAACCAAGAGAATAATGGAAATGATAGTAGTCTTATTGTTTTATTGAAATGAATGTGAGGAAAAAACCACCCACAGCCAGACAACAACTTCCATGAGACAAAGCAGAATCTCCTGAGAAGAAGAGAATTTACCTTCCCAAAGAGAGGCTGCAATCAGAGATAAATTGTGTTTTGCATCTCTGGAAACACCTTACCTAACACAGGAACTTAATGGTTCAAAATGTTCCTCTGTCAGTAAATGCATTAGACTTCACTCCAACCTCCTGCACAGATCTCTCCCTTCACTACATCTTCTGCCTTGCTGCAGGAGCTGATCACAGTTCAGGAAGTATCCTCCTCACTCCCATCATAGCAGATTCCTCCACGTCCCTTCCCTGGAGCTTTGCCATGAACAGCTCTAGAAGACCCTAAGATAAAATGCTACTGGAGCACCAGTTCAGCAATCCTGGCTCCAGGACTGCTCTTGTTTCTGCTCCAATAAAATACAGGTCAGCTCCTCTGCTCCATGACACACATAGCACCCCCTTCATTTGTCTGTGTGCATTTTTAACCCTTCTACTTACTGGAAATGCTCCTGAAAAGGCCAGGTTTGGAAAACCTTTTACTAAAAGGAGCCCTGAGATGCTGTTTGAGTTCTGTTCCTCCATGTCCTGTGAGCAGACAGGGCAGTGAGACATGTACTCACTCTTTAATGTCTCAGGTGAAAATGTCAGGTGATGCTCTCCCAGGAGTACGTGCTTGCAAAGCAGATTGGGAGGAGAGTGTACAAGAGGCTCTCAAAATAGAACCCATCTGATAAAACTAGCACCTAATTTATCAGCTCCAATGGTGTACGGTGGAGAAAGCCACCACTCTCAAACAGTGCAACACATTTTTTTCAGCAAAAACAGTCATTACAACATATGGTTGAGTTAAAGTAAGTGGGAGGTGATTCACATCCACGTGCACCACAGCCCTTAGGGGAACATAAAAAAATCAAAGACCATTTCTTCTCTTTTCATTGCAGACACACACAAAGAATTCAACCAAACAAATCTGGAAATACACATTTGGGAAAAAAAAAGGTCAGAAATACTTAAGAATACACTGTTAAAAATAGGAGCTATTTTTAGACTTACCTGATGCTTCCCTAAATTAGTGTTTTCTCCTGCACATGCATTGTAGGTGCACACAGACATAGGAAACATCAGTACATTTTGACAGAGAACAGAGAGAACATGGGTGTGAAAGCCTCACCCGAGGAGGTGTTAAAGCTCTCAGCCCCCAACTCAGAGGGCACCTACAGTGCCAAGAAGTCACCCACTACCATGCCAGGTTAGCAAGAGGCCGAGGAGGAGCGAGTGGTGAGCAGAGGTGTGGACAGACCGCGGCTGGGGTTGGTTAGTGTGAGCCCAGCGAGGCGGGCGCCGTGGAGGGCACTTACTGATGCTGCCACAGACCGCCATGCAGTATTCCTCCGAGTCAAAGTTGTTCCGGTTCCCGCCACAGCCGCCGTAAAAGAAGGGCGCGCACTTTCCTTCAGCCAGGTCAAAGTACCAGCGGGAGATCATCGCGCGGCATGGCCCGGTCTCGGCTTGCTCAGAGCACACCTCTATTCACAGGAGACCCGGAGGAACCAAGTTTAGCATGGAAATGGCATCGTCTCGGCTTCTTAATTAGGTGTCTCTCTGTGTCCACGTACTCAAGGACACATGGACCAAGGTGGAAGGAGATGCACCAAGGTGGTGTTTTGAGGAATAGGAAACCCTTCCCCAGGGATAACGAAGTAATCTGTGTCAGTAAATTTTGAACTGATACAGATTCCTGCCACAAAGTCTCCTTAGTCTGCTTACATCTTATGTTTCTAGCAAGTTTATCTGCACATTAAGAAGTGCTGCCCTGAAATAAATGTGGAATTTCATCTGCTTCCAGGCCAGAGGGGTTCAACCACCAGCTGACTGGGGGTTTTCCTTATAGCCCTGGGTGGATTCCTGCCCAAGTAGCTTACTTGGTACCTGAAAGGAAATATCTGAAAGTAGAAGACACATTTTGTCTTGTTCTTTTTTAGCTCCATAAACCCTCCCTGACCAAATTATACAAAACCAACCAACAAACCAACCAACCAACCGTTAATACATAATAGTTGAAAACAAATACACTTCAGACACCTATTTAAATGTAACCAGTGATGAAGAAACTCCCTTTTGTAAGCCACCCAGCACAGGGTTTTTAATTCACAGTTCGAGGGTTCACATATATAAAATTACTGCTGTAGCTTGAACCATCCATGGGAGGAAATCTCACCCCCAGTGAATATACCTTCAGGAAAAAAAATTAAAATAATTTGTGCTTGTGTTGACTGTGAGTTGGTAAGTTTCTGCCAACATTCTGCAACACAGGGACATCGGAGGGAAGAACCAAACCACACAAAATAAAGGAAGACAAAGCAAATTCTGCCTGCAATTTGGATTTCAGCCAATTACACATGTAAACATATAGCCTTTTAGCAATAATGTTCCAAACAGACAAAAAAAGTTTTATCTTTCAATGTGCTGCACAAGTAATTTCAAATATACATTATATTAAACCAAAAAACCCCTCATTTACTTTCATCCCACACACTACCTGGCAAACAAACTGCTATATTCAACTAGAGCCTTTTAAATTCTCTGCATAAATTTGAATTTTGTGGAAATCACATTCCTAAGGGTTGAAAGGTAATAAAAAAATATCACTGCACTAGCACTGAAAATCCCCTGCATGTTCATCACCTCTCAAAATGCTGGCTGCAAAGAATCCTGCTTTTCAGTGTCTGTCCTGACCCATCAATTCACTATCCTCAGAAGCACCACTGCTTACAAAGAGGTTTTTACTGTCCAGTTGTCACTGGCAATACAACCTACATTTCCTTAAATATACAATACAGGTACAATTTTACATGCATTTAACTTATTCACATATTCTAACTATAAATAATGTCAAGAATCAATTTCAGGAAACATACATTTAGTGTGAGAGAAACAGATCCAAGGGTGTGCAACCATCAAGGATGTGCTAAAAATGCTGCACTTCTGTATAAAGAAATTGGGGGGAAAAGAATACTGAGTTTTTTACTTGAAGAAAAACCAAAATAAGTATCATTAATTGCACAGCACATTAACTACAATTAATTGTATATTACCATATGACTAATTATAGATAATTTTTAGTATACAAGTAGTTCTCCTGATTTATTTTAAAACCAAATCCAGCCACACCACCTAATTATACAGTCAAATCTTGACAAAAAGTTAGCTCTGCACAGTCTTGGAAAAGCTGTCACATGTAAACTACAAATAAATAGTGACTTCTGATATAAAACAGACATGTATAATCAAAAGAATTTTAACTGACAGGAAATGTAATTTCTGAAAATACAAAGGTCTCAAAAATTCAGCCTTTCTTATTTAATGCTGACTGTGGGCTAGCCTGTAGCCACAAAGTAAGCCCCTTCTAGGTTTCTCTCAAAACATTTGTTTTGCTATACAGACTGATTAATTTTGCACTGTTTTCAGGCTGGAAACTGTTTACAGATTTAATCTGAAATTTCCTATAGGTACCTCTCCCACAGAAATAGCAACAGAGATTTGAATGTGCAAAAGCAAAGGTAATTGTCCATCAGATTGGACACTGGAATTGTCCCATTGGTGAACTAAGTCACTCATACACACAAAGATGCACTTGAACAAGTGTTCAGTAAACCACTGGGTAACATATTAAAAAGAGCAAGTCAGAAGTTTTGAAGCCCACTGTTGTGGCCATCGACAGGTCCCCTGCCTGACCTGTCACCTCCCATCAGGGGAGGGACATCCCTCCCTCCAGCCTGCACTGCCAACCCTACTGCCCTTGGTGAGACCTACACGGTACTTAGGTCACCACAGAGAGAAATGTTCTACTGCCTTCTAATGTTTATGACCTAAATGGAGAATAAACAAGAGAGGGGGAAGTGCTCTGGTTCACTGTTTCATGACTGCTCTTTTTGAGGGAAGTGTGGTGCCAGTTCAGTCTAGGAAATGCGTCACTGCTGTCATTCATCCCTTTCCCCAAGTTACCATGCCTGTCTGCCATTTTCTGTAGAGCTCAGAGTAGCATTCTTTCACCCCTGCTTTGGGACAAAGGTACATTTTTAAACCAGCTTCTATTACTGGGCAATGGTCCCATCACTCCTGTTTGTGGGCCAGATACTCCTCCTGTGCCTCTTTATATCCCATCCATCATTTGTCCTTACAAGAAAAAGCCACTGCATTTGGTTCTCAGCTGCAACACCTCAGCTGAGAAGATAGGGAAATGAAGATGAGAAATTTAACAGGTTTTCTTGGGCTATTAATTCAAACACCATTTCCCCTTCCTTCTGCTGCTCCCAAGTATAGCAATTAATGTCTACAGGGGGTGAACTACACTATTTTAGCAGATATTAGGAGCAAGTAGGCAGCATACACTGCTGTAGTGGGTGGGTTAAGCTAAATGATTCATCAAAAAATTAAAAGCTGTCTTTGCTTCATATTTTAATTCTGTTGCTGAAAACTGAGGCAAAGATGAGTTACTTTTTGCAAACATGCAATTCAGTTTTACTTGATACCACAAATAATTTGTATGCAGTACAATGAGCTTTGCTTTGTTTAAGGAACTTACTCACTCCTCCTGTTACATACAGGTAGAGGTATTATAAAAGAAAGGTCTTATAAAATTAGGCCTTACTCTGCTGTATTACCAGCTGGCCTGTTACTTCTTCTAAGTGCAGCTAGCTAAGTTCCCATGTGAAGAAATCCTAAGAATAAGAATCCATTCACATAAAAACCTATACTTACAGAAAAAAAAAATTGTACCTGCAATAAACAAGAAATCTGTCCCCTAAGAATCAGATAAGAAGATACGTAAACAATCCAAAATTAGGGAGATTTGATAGGCAGAATGCCACTTAATAACCAATGAACTGAGTAGCAAGAAAACTACTTGCCAATTGGAGTAAAACATGAGGTCTGTGAAAACTGTATAAAAATGAATAGGCTTTTCTGCATAAGGAAACTGAGTCCCATCTGCTTACTAATGCAACATTTCCCCCTCCAAAGACAATCTTTGCCTTTAGCTTCAAGAAATTGGATACAATTAAAGAGGACAAGCCTTTGCAACAGCTCAGGTTCATGAACAGCTGCTTTTAGAGAGTTTTCAAACCATTCTACTCCAATAGTCAAATTTCTGTCATCCTGTGTCCTAAACCACAGATGCCAATATCTCCATTCTCCAAAACCTTAGAGATGACAAATTACTTTTGAGATAATCAGGAAAATGTAAGTCAACTTTCTCCATTGCAAGCTTCTTGTACTTATTCCAGCACGTCAGGGCAAACCCAGTTGTTTCTATCCAAGCAAGCACCACTCCCTGAAGGACAGGGCTATGGCAAAGCTTGTTGATTTGCATTTAAATTAAGTAGTTGAATACTGAAAAGAAATCAGTTACATTAAATATTGGCAAAGACTGTCTTATTTTTATTTTGAAAAGCACAGACTTCAGCACCCTAGGAAATACAGTCTTTAAGTATGTGGACATTGATTTATACTGACTTTATACAAAGTACTTCCATAAGCACTCATTTGCCAAAATGCTGTAAGTAGAGCTCATTAGAATTTATGTGCAAACATCTTAGATATTTTTGATGATCACTTTTTACAGAGGGAAATATAAAATATGGTTCTGAATGTCAGTTTAAAATTTTCATTACCATTTATTTCTACTGCTACTTGAAGAAAACCAATTTCAAATCAAAGTGATAGTATAATTTCTGTATTTCAAAATCTCAACTCCATGCTTTTTTTTCCCCTTGTGGGACTTAAATTCTTAACAACATTTTCAATTGAGAAGCTGGAAATAAAACATGGACTTCTAACAGGGAGAATAATTAAAGCTACATTTACATATTTCTATTACTGTAAATATCAAGTTTACTCAATATTTTTTCAGGATTTGAATTTATTTACATCATCATGAGAACTAAGCTCATTTAATACTGGCAGTCAGCCCCAAATCTTAAATCAAAAATTAAATTTGAAGAGATCTAAGAAAAAAGGGACCAACAGGAGGAGTTAGATTACTAACTCTGACCAGTCTTGGAAATTGGTTTCCCATGTCTAGTTTACACCTCTGAGAAACCTATTTACCTTAAGGCTACAGAAGAAAGGTACCATCATGCTGACTTACAAATACTGCAAGGTCTTGATAAATACAAATATAGCCACGGTAATGGAAAATATATTGTATTGATGAGCCTTTCTGTACTACCAGCCCTGCAAGTTTGAAGCTGATATAATCAAGTACACACAACAAAATCATACTGAGGGTCTGAATGAGCCCATTAGCACTGGTGTGTGTTTGCTGTCCATTCAAACTGTGTCCTGAACACCTCTTAAATGAGGACCTCAAACAGTTGTTTAAGTATATGGGATCAAATATTTTATTTTACCATTTATATCTCACTAAAGAACAGAGTAAGTAACCGATAAATCCAAGAGAGGCCAAAAGAGTAAACCTCTGAAATGTGTATCATGCGATATATGCTCCCCTTCTTCAGGAATTAGTATATACAACATCACAATTGGCGAAATTTTGGCTTTCATATCTTGAGGAATTGAGCTATAGTTTGAGGATATTAATATATATGCCCCTATATTAGTCTTTGTTTTTCAAACTAGTTAAAAAAAATCAGGCAAGAGCAAATGCACTGTTTTTCCTTCAGTTGTACTCTTTGTGTTCGAAAAAGGCACAATTGTTTTTACTCAATGAATCAATCAAAAGGGAATATGTGAAGACAATTTCACTGAAACAAAACTTCCTCATTCTGAATATATGGTTGGAAGAGGCAACCAAATTTTAATTTGTGTATTCAAAGACAAGAGCTAATTTCAGAAGAGGCTTTTGGAATTAGGAGAAGACAGCTGTGAAGCTGGCACATGCACTAGGACTAAAGTTGGTGCACAAGCCACACAATTGTTAAATGCTTTTTTACAGAGAGAAGTTTAAAAAGCCAAATTATGACTTCTCAATGCAATACTGAGGACAGTTCCTCCAAAGCTGTTAAATACCCTTTAATTGTAATTTTCATCCTGTGTAATCAAGATGAAATTATCTCTATAATGTTTATTCTGAAGCTACTGCAAGGGCATATTTAGAATATTAAAAAAAAATTAATGGTATACTTGGCTAGAATACAAAGCCTTATAGTTCTGAAGCGGAACAAATATGTGAAAATATATTTTTTATTTCTTGTGCACAACAGAACTATTTGGAACTAATGTGTCATAAAGTTACCACTGATAGCCAGAAAGCAAACAAAAAACCCAGCTTGATTTTAAATCTAGGCTAATACAGTTTCATGAATTTATTTGTTTTAGAAAAGGTAATATTTCCACATAACATCAAAATTCTGCTAACATGGCATGACAGTGAGCATGAGGATTAGCCTGGAAATGCACTTCAGTCTTTTTACAAAGAAGAATCTTCAGAAAAAAAATTTGCAATTAATTACTACTTCAATATAATATGACATCTTCTCTAGGCAAACAGATCCTTGGTAATTTTTTCTGGCAGGATATATTTCAAATGAAACTACTCTCCACCTTCCAATTTACATAAAATAACACTGTTAGTGTGTTTAGTATTTCAGTACTTTTGCCCTCCACCCAAAAAGGTAGTACTGTATTGATCTCCATCAACAAGATCACCAGATTACAAAAAATATTTCCTCCAATTACAACATATAATAAAGTATTATATTATGGGAGAACAGCTGTGCTTTGAATTAAAATGTCTAATTAAAAACAATAAATGCAAATCCATTAGGTTAATTTTATCAGCTCTCATTCATAAATTACAGTAGATGATCATTCTGAATGAAAATCTCATAGCAAAAAAACCCCAGTGGATTTATATGAATGTGTACTATTTATATAGCAACCAATCCTCTTTTCTTGGTATGAAATGCAATCACACATCATCCCTCTCCAAATAAAGCATACTCCATAGCCTTGAAGGCAAGGAAGAAGAGCAAGGAACTACTACTGCAGTACAAAGATGGTAACTTCTCAAAGATGAAAAGTTGCTCTGGTAAGCTGTGGATGCCCCATCCCTCAGTGTTCAAGGGCAGGATGGGCAGAACTTGGAGCAACCTGGTCTAGAGTGAGGCATCTCTGCCCATGGCAGGGGGTTGGAACTGGATTCCAAATATTTAAGGTTCTTTCTAAACCAGGCCATTCTATGATCCTATGAAAGTGGGGCAAAGCTACGGAGTGTGTCAAAAAAAAAAACCCAGTTAATGTAGCATACACTACTTATATTGTCCCAAAATTCCCAGCTGACAAGTCTGGCAATCAGGGTTAATCTCTCTTGATTTACAATATATAGTAGGAGTCACTGAATGGATTTTAAGTCTTTCAGTTAAAAATCTTCAGCAGAGAACCACTCATGATGGATCAATGACACTAAGACCTACCATACCAACATCAGGCCACTTTTCTCTTGCTAGGAAACTGACATATGGTCTCTCACTTGTAACTCCAGTCGAAATGTCACATGAAGCAGAACTACTTAGATTGTTTCCTAACTGCCTATAGAAATCCAGCTGAATTAGAGAAAGCAAAACCAACTGATAAAGGGCAATATTACACTGCTGCTGGAGGCAGGTGAGGCTTATGCTGCTGATTCCCCCATGTCTGTTGGCAGGTGTGCAGAGAAGCTGCCACGTGTTTTGTTCCAGGCTGCTGGGCTGACCCCACTGCTCTCCTCTAATGGGATCTGATTGACTATGATGACAGGCCATTGACACTGTCTCCCACAGCACACCCCTGGAAAAGCTGCAGCCCAGGGCTTGGGCAGGAGCACTCTGTGCTGGGTTAGGAACTGGCCAGGCCCAGAGAGTGATGGTGAACGGTGCCACATCCAGCTGGGGGCCAGTCACCAGGGGACACCCCTCAGGGGTCTGTGCTGGGGCCAGTTCTGTTTAACATCTTTACTGATGGCATGGATGAGGGTATTGAGTCTTTCATCAGTAAATTTGCAGATGACACTAAGTTGGGAGAGTGTGTCAATCTGTTGGAAGGTAGAAGGGCTCTGCAGAGAGACCTGGACAGGCTGGATGGATGAGCCGAGTCCAATAAGATGAAGTTTGATAAGTCCAGGTGCCGAGTCCTGCATTTTGGCCACAATAACCCCCTGCAGCACTATAGGCTGGGGACACTGGCTGACATGAACATGAGCCAGCAGTGTGCCCAGGTGGCCAAGAAGGCCAAAGGCATCCTGGCCTGTGTCAGGAACAGTGTGGCCAGCAGGAGCAGGGAGGTCATTCTCCCCCTGTACTGGGCACTGGTGAGGCCACACCCTGAGTGCTGTGTCCAGTTCTGGCCCCTCAGTTTGGGAAGGACCTTGAGACACAAGCACATCCAGAGGAGGCAATGAGGCTAGTGAGGGGCTGGGAACACAAACCCTGTGAGGAGTGACTGAGGGAGCTGGGGGTGTTTAGCCTGGAGAAAAGGAGACTCAGAGGTGATCTTATCACTCTCTACAACTTCCTGAAAGGTGGCTGCAGTCAGGTGGGGGTTGATCTCTTTCTCCAGGCAGCAACGGACAGAATGAGAGGACAGTCTCAAGCTGCATCAAGGGAAATACAGATTAGATACTAGGAAAAAGCTTTTCACAGAAAGATAAAGTATTGGAATGGCTTGCCCAGGGAGGTGGTGGAGTCACCATCCCTGGATATGTTTAAAAAAAGACTGGATGTGGCACTCAGTGCCATGGTTTAGTTGAGGTGGTGTTAGGGCATGGGTTGGACTCAATGAACTTGAAGGTCTCTTCCAACCTTGTGATTCTGATGGGAAACACTAAGCCAAAACTGCTTATTCTTTGTTGTATGCCAAGAGAGACTGCTGTATGCCAAGACTAATTTTTCTTGTTCCCTCCTGTGTCCTTCTGCTGTCCTGTGCAGAAGGACAGCAGAAACAAAATCCCAAACAGCTGCACATGATGGGGGAAGCAGTGCTCCTGCTTGCCTCCATCACATGCTGGGAAAATCACTGGGAACCTGGATACTTGGGAGCAGCTCTGCAGCACCCATAACACCATGGCAATGACTGCAGAAATTAAACCACTCCCTTACCTAAATCCAGGCCATCAGAGTCACTTTCCTTGCTCCACACAGAGACAAAAATCAAGAGCAGGGCTTCATAAATGAGACATATTTTCTTCAGCACAAATTCAATGCTAACATCTCCCCATGACCAGAGGTGAAAAATCTGTATTTCACACTAATTTCACCATCTGAATCCCTGTAATCTCAGACCCACAATCATCTGGATTTAACATCTAAAGCCCAGCAAGAGCATACCCAAAAGTTTAAACTGGGTCTGCTGCTATACACCATATGAATTCAGAGTAAAGATCATCTCTCAAAAATGGCAGGAAAGTGAATACTGGCAAATACTGCACACTATGGAAAGTTTATTAACATTTTTTAATAAACACATAGAAATGTGGTTGCTGCAGAATGAAAATACTATCCTCCTGCCAATGGACCTTTTTCATTCTCTAGGAAAGATTAATTTCCTTTTCACTGAAAATAAGTTTGTAAGTGGTTCTATTATTACTATTTTGGTCACAATTCATTAAAATATGCACAGAAATAAAACTGCCTGAAAAATTTATTCTACAATAACTCAAGTATCTTTAAAGTATAACACTGCATTTATGCTTTTCAATTATTTATGGCTGATGGCAGCCATTCCACTGATTTGGCAGAGAGAGGGCTCAGTACCAGCCCACAATTAGATCCTAACTTGTGGCTTTATAACAGTTGTCCATTTGAAAAGCGGCTCCTCTTAAACTAGATAAACCCACTTTCTGTGTTCGTTAATGCTGAAGACATAATATTAGTTACAGCTTCATAAAACTGGGTGTAAAGGGCTGTGAAGAGCATCCTAGGATGTTTTATAACTAGTGCTTGGGCAAGGCAGCCTGGAACAGAGCTCAGTCCACATCAATGAAGCTCTGACATTTCAATCCTTTTAGAGAGGCCTTCAGGGTGTCTCCACATTAAAGAGCACTTTTTAATACATAAGTTCTCAACAAGGTCCCTTTGCCTCTTTCATTTACAATGACACTGTCATTTACAATGACACTTGCATCAGCAAGATGGCTCACCACACAAGTTCCCATGCTGGATCTGCTGCCTGCGCCAGGAGGACAGGGACCCTGTAGGAAGCTTTCTCTTATGTGTAGGAAGGGAAGTAAAGCAACAATCAAGGCTATGTCACTTGGACACTTCTACTTGAATAAATAAGCAAGCACTTTGCATAGTGCAGCTCTGTCAGACAGCACTCACTCTCCAGGACAGTCCCTACACCATGTGTGCCCCAGCAAGTCTGAAGGTCAGGAAGGCCAAGGGCTTCAGGCAGAACTGTGCTGAAAACTTGTATTGGTAACAGATTGTCCTCACCTCACTTGAACCAATGCATATTTTCCTCACAGTCACCCAAGGTGGGAAATATTAGACTTCGGAAAAACAGTATGTGATCATTTAATGATCAGCAAATATATATATTTCTAAAGGGCTTGTGAAAGGTCATTTCAATAGTTCACCTCATCTTTTATATGTTAGGTTTTATATACAGGTGATTGTATGCTACTTTCCTGAAAGCTATAAATCTTAACCTCTTTGAAACATCACCCTCAGTAAAGAAACATTTCTACCAAATTTGTCCTCCTTTCCACTCATCCAAAATCTCATTAAAGTCAAGTGTACTTTTTCTTTTTTTTCCCCTTTCAATATTCATTTACCAGTGAGAACAAGGCACTTTATCCCCAGGGGGTAAAAGCTCACATATGGAAATACGTTTAATTGGTTTAAAGATATAAACTCCTCCTACCCCTTCCTCACTGAAAGGGGTCTCCAACAACTGAGCAAAACACTCAACAGTTATTATATATAATATATTATATATATATATATAATATATATAAAATATATATAATATATTATATATATTATATGTATTATATATATATAATAGTTATTATATATATATAAGACAGAAACACACAAGACCAAGTTGCCAGCCTTAGAAAGAAATATTTGCTGGTGATTTTAGCAAAGCTTTAGTGCTCCATGTAGACTGCATAGAGAAATATAAGCAAGTAACTCTGCTTTTCCCAAAGCATCCCCTGGGCATGCTTCTGTATCCTGGTGTGATAAATTGCAGCCAGCCCTCTCTCCTCTCCTCTGACAAACACTGGAACCAAGGCTCAAGAGGAAGGGCCACTGCCACATGCAAAATGTGGGACTTCAATCCACTGGAGTGCCAAGAATACCCAGAGGCAGGAGATAGGGAAGCATGGGGAGACAGGCCAGATATTTTCTCCCTCATTTCACAATGGCCCCAATTTCTATCATTTTTCCCTCTGCCTCCTGCATGTTACAACTCCTTTCCTTTCAAATGTGGTCTTTAATCCCATTTTTTAATACCATCTCCAGAAGTTATGGGCAAAGATGCAAGCATTGTAGAAGAACTGGGATCTATTTTACTTAGATTTACACCACACTGAACTGTATTATTAAAATAAAAAAATAAGGATAATTAATTCCAATATGCATTGTAGGAGAAATGAGGCATTAAAAAAACTATGTTGCTATGCTGACCACGAACTAGTGTAAAATTCAAATTTTAAAATGCAGTTCTGTTAAGAACTAAAACATACAACAAGAATTAAATTTTAGAAAATAAGAGCTTTCTCACTCCATTTATTCTATTTTTCCTATTTCTTTCTTCCCCACACATTAAAACTCATTAGTTTAGGTTCATTTTTCTGCATAGCTATTTTAAATTTGTCTAACTTTACTGAATTACTAATTCATGGAAAAACATAACAAATAAGTATCCAACAGAATCACACAAAATCACCCATCACTGCTGTTAATGAGGGACCAAACCAGCTCATGATACCTCCTGCTTGGAACTGCTACTTCATATCCTTCTGAAACTCATGTGCATGATAAATCATACACACTTTCCTGTCCTATTTGCTACATAGGACAGTTGAATTTAATTTAATGCTACTTTAAAATAAAATCAACCCTTCTGTTTCTGAACAAGAAATGCTGTGAACAACACACACAACAAACACAATTCAAGGACAGTCCCTGTAGCATCCGCACACCAGGAGGACTGGAGGTCAGAAAATCCAAAGGGTTGTGGCAGAACTAACCCCACAGAATATTTGCATTGGGAAAGGGAAAGGGGAGGGGATTAAACACGTAAATTACAGGAGCCAAAAAGCACAACAACACTGCAGCTTTGGGTATTTTGCTGTTTGGAACATTTTTTTGTTGTAAAGTGCAAATATGCAAAGCAGCCCCAAGCCTGATGAACTTACCTCTGACAACCTCTTCCACAGACTCTGTAGTTGTGGTGGTAGTGGTTGCAATACTGGTAGTTCTTTCAGTTGCCTCCTCATACTCTTCTCCTGTCTCTTCAATTTCATCGCCATCATCATCGTCATCATCATCAGCATCTTCATCTTCCACAACAGTGAGCTCCTCATCTTCCTCTGCTTGTTCTTCTACCGCCTTATCATCGCTAAATGAAAAAAATTATCATGATGTACCAGCAACAAAATTACTTCAAGGTCATATGAGAGAACATTTTATTTGAAATCTCTGTAAGGAAAACAGTCACCTGTTTCTAAATCTCCCTCCCTTCCCTTTAAATAGAAAAGAAATAATCTGGGACTCTGGAATGTCCCAAAAAGTAAAGATTGAAAAAAAGGTCAACATTAGCATCCCGTATTTTGACAGCTGAATAATACTGTAAACATGCTCACTCTATCATACCATCAACCAAATTTTATTTTGAAAGAAGATCAACTTTGCACAAAATGCACTCAGTTTATGTGAAAGAAACAAGAAAGTTCCTCGGGAACTCTTCTGTCTCTCTCAGGAGACAGCTTATCTAGAGGTTCCCTGCCTGCCTTTCATAGAGGGCTACCAAGTGTTGAACTGATCTCAAATTATTGACTACAGAGCTTCTCCTTCTGTTGTTCTAAGTGCTATGTGAATGGAAAGCACACTTCCACAGGACAGCAGGAGGAAATACTGAAGTTGACTAGCCAATGCATTTAGTGGATTAATACGTCAAGAATCTTCTGGGATAATTCTTAGTTGTGTTCTGAGTGATACAGACAACAGGTCAAAAAAATGTATGTTCAGCTACTGCTACTGTTGCCTTCAAAATATTTCTTGAACTTAATGCTCTGTTGTGGCAAGGTTTCAGGTTTGTTTCTGGTCTTTTACTTGAAATTTACTACTAATGAATAAATGATCTTTAAATATGTAAACACCCAGTGACTTTCTGTCAGCTTCGAGCACAAGTGGGTGTGAATCTTTCTCATGGCATCACATATGGTTGAACAGCCTTCTAGGTGAAGTTAACAACTTCTCCAACTCATTTCAGAGATCAAGCCTTTAATATTTCATTTTATATTATGGTGTCTACTGCAACTTTGAAAGTGACCTTGGCAAAACAGAGGACACTATGATTTCTATTTAACAGGGCATTAAGAAGTTCAAACACGCTGATAAAATTCTCATATGCCACAAACCTGACTCTACTAGGAGTTAAGCCTCTATACAAACAAGAATGTTTCCTTGTTTCCCTGTTTCCTTGTCCCCAAAATACCTGGCCTCCAGAAACACAAGAGAGACTTCAAATAATACTGCAGCTTTCCCCTGGGGGAAACCCAGGTATGTTTTATGAATAGGCGTGGTTAAAGCCACCTTGCAGAAGAGTCTGCAGGAAAGATGACTTGTTTCCATTTACACAGGAGAAAAAGTTAAAAATGGGCACAAACCCACTTGGTTCCTCATTAAATTTTTCTTGATTTCTAAAAACTGGCTTGGAAATTTCACCACCTCCACTGTATCATTCATCTGCAATGACATCATTGCGTGGAGGAACACGGCAATGGAAGTATTTGAGAAAGGAGAGAGGATCATCCAGATTCTGCTGGAAGCTGGCTTCACCAACGAGAAGAGCAAAGTCAGGAGACCTGCCTGAAAGATCCAGTTCCTGGGAGTAAAGTGGCAAGATGGATGGCATCAGATTCCCAATGACGTTATAAATAAGATCACCACACAATGTCTCCACCAACCAGCAAGAACGAAACACAAGCCTTCCTAGGCGACATAGGTTTTTTGGGAATGCCAAATCATGAGCCCTCTCAACCTGGTTACCCACAAGAGGAATGATTTCCACTGGGGTCCTGAACAGCAACAAGCCTTCACCAAGATCAAGCAAGAGATTGTTCATGTGGTAGCCCTTGGCCTGGTCAGGACAGGACCAGAGGTGAGGAATGTCCTTTACTCTGCAGCTGGGAACCATGGTTTGTCCTGGAGCCTTCGGCAGAAGGTGCCTGGGGAGACTCGAGGCTGACCACTGGGATTTTGGAGCCAAAGTTACAGAGGGTCCAAAGCCAACTACACTCCCACAGAGAAGGAAATCTTGGCCACCTATGAAGGAGTCCAGGCTGCCCCGGAGGCAACTGGCACGGAAGCACAGCTCCTCCTGGCACCTCGACTACTGGTGCTGGGGTGGATGTTCACAGGAAAGGTGCCCTCTACCCACCATGCCTCCAATGCCACATGGAGCAAATGGATTGCTCTCATCACACAGCATGCCCATACTTGAAACCCAAATCGCCCTGGGGTTTTGGAAAGAATTACAAATTGGCCAGAAGGTAAAAACTTTGGTCTCACTGATAAAAAAGAGCAGAAACAAGTGCCACGTGCTGAAAAAGTTCTACCGTACAACCAACTGCCCCCAGAGGAAACACACTACGCTCTTTTCACTGACAGTTCCTGTCATATCATAGGGATGAACCAGAAGTGAAGAGCAGCCATATGGAGCACCAGACAACAGGCTGCAGAAGCTACTGAAGGAGAAGATGGATCAAGTCAACTTGCTGAACTTAAAGCTGTTCAATTGGCCCTGGACATTGTTGAAAGAAAGTGCCCAAAGCTCTACTTTTATATTGATTCATGGATGATATGCAATACTGTGAGGAGTTGGCTGGAAAGGTGGAAAAAAGCCACTACTGGCAGCAAGAAGAAAACCAATCTGGGCTGCTGATGAGTAAAAAGACATTGCCATTTGGATAAAGACTTGCCACTTTCACCTGCCACCTGTGAAAGTCTATCATGTAGATGCAAGTGTCCCCAGGAGTTGGGCTAATAAAGAATACTGAAATGACAAGCTTAGATAAACCAGGCTGCAAAACTAAAGGTGTGAAAGATAGATTTAGATTCGCAACTCAAAGAAGCATTATTCCGAGCTCGATGGGCCCATGATGCCTCAGGTCATCAGGGCAGAAATATAATGAAATAAGTAGGCATGAGACTGAAAAGAAGATCTAACCATAGACAGTATTTCTTAGGTTATCCATGACTGTAAGACATGTGCTGTGATCAAGCAGGCCAAGCAGGTAAAACCCCTGCGTTATATTGGGCAGTAGTCCAAATATAAGTATGGGAAGGCCGCGCAAAATGACTGTATCACACTGCCTCAAACTTGCCAAAGCAAGCACTATGTGCTCACAACAGCAGAAGCCACCACTGGAAGGTTGGAAACCTACCCTGTGCCTCATGCCACTGCCTGGAGCACCATCCTGGGCTTTAAAAAGCAAGTCCTTTGGAAACATGGTACCCCCAAGAGAACTGAGTCTGACAACAGGACTTGTATCAAGAACAGCCTTATAAACACCTAGAGAACATAGCATTAAGTGGGTGTATCCTATTCCATATCATGCACCAGTATCTGGGAAAGTTGAACAATGAAATGAACTTATTAAAACCACCTTGAAGGCACTGAGTAAGAGGAGTTTCAAGGACTGGGAGATTAATTTAGCAAAGCCCTCATGGTTAGTGAACACCAAAGTTCCAACAACCAAGCAGGCCCTGCCCAATCTGAGTCCTTGCAAACAACAGATGCAGATAAAGTTCCAATGGAACTTTAACACAAGGAAACACTGAAAACAACTATTTGGGTTAATTCTGCCTCCAGCAAGGATAATCCCATCTCTGGAGCTGTCTTTGCTCATGGACCAGGTTACACCTGGTGGGTGATGCAAAAGAATGGAGAGACCCAATACATACCCTTAAGAGGACCTTATTTTAAGATGTACTGCCCATGATACTGTGCCTGTATCCATATTTGCTTATAGATATAATTTAAAAGTTTAAATTTAATGTACCATGTTGGTACAGGAAAAAATCTGAGGTGGATAATGTTGGGGGTCAGGTTTCTTTCCTTTTGTTCCTTTTTTAAGTATAGAATTTTTTCCCATAAATTGCTAAGAAACACTAACAACAGAGAACTTTAAAAAAACCCAAAAGAAGTGGCCAAACTCAGGAGAAGAAGGTATCCAATTGTACTTCTCTTATCTGAGAGTTTCTGTCTGAGAGACAGAGATGACGCAAGAATTGTGCAAGTAAAAGATGGGGCTAGGACAATTACTAGTTCTCTCTCCGGCCTTCAGAGGAGGACAGTCAGAGCTGCTGCTTGAAAAAGCAATTGCTGCTGCCGCCAGAGCCCAGCCTGGAGCTGCTTTTTCTGCCATGGGGTGAGCTTCTGCTTGTGAGAGCAGCCCCTGAACTGAGACCTTATTATCACCTACCTCACTGAAAGAGGGACCTATCACCATCTGCTCAGGTGCCTGAGATCCTGAGCTCGCCTCTCCCTGCCCTGCTGGGAGCCCAGCTGCCACCACCACACACCGCTGCTTCTTCAGCACTGCTCTGACTTTTATGCTGGTCTGTAGCCTCTCACCCCCTGCCTGACATCCTGCCGGCCCAGCTTGCTGCTTCCGAGTGTCCTGCTGAGGCACCGGGATCAACTGCCCCAAGGAGTTTATGAAGCAAAAGCTTCTCTTCCACAGCAGTCGTGGGGGAATCAGCGCACACGCCCTGCCCACCGGGAGCCAGCAGCACCATCGCTGCACCAAAGAGCAACGTGACTGCAGCTGAGCAGGCTGCTACTGGGTTTCTGGTTCTGTTTGTTGTTAATGCTGTAGTTGTTATAGTTGTTTATTTGCTTTATTATACATACTAAAAAACCCCTGCTATTCCTATTCTCATACCTTTGCCTGAGAGTCTCCTTTATTTCAACAATTGTAGTAATTCGGAGAAAAGGGGTTTACATTTTCCATTTCAAGGGAGGCTCCTGCCTTAGCAGGTACCTGCCTTCCAAACCAAGACAACAGAGAAAACCTGGAAGTTTCCAGCTTGGTCATCACTCCTAAAGATGTTCAGCTTTGGATATCAAGGACACCAAAGCTTCCAGCTAGTTCCCACACACAGGCAGGAGGGCCACCAGAGGCTGTGCTGAGTTGCAAGAGCAGCCAGAGCTTGCAGGTCACTTGACTGAGCTGTAGCTATTCAGGGAGAGGGCTGCAGTTATACTGAAAGTCAGCACCTACATCTGACTGTCCCTCAGGCAGACTTCAAGGTAAATTTTAATTAAAGGTGATGATAGGAACAAGGAGCTCCACTGCTTAAAAATGCTTGTGACCTCTTTGTCAGAGTTAAAAACTATTTCAGGATGAGCATGACAAGACAATTTCAAAAGAACATGTGGATCCTGCCTCTTGGTCTCATGAAAAAAACAGGTACATATATCACCAAAATACACCTTCCCACCTTCCTCCAAGTACTGCCAACAGGCCACATCCTTTTACATCCAGACCCAGGTGGTGGTCAGATATTGGGTGGGAAGGACACCCAGCTATGAGGTACTGCAGCCCAAGCTACTTCCACATCCCCTCTAATAGTGTGCCTACAACATGCAGCTGAGCTTTTCTTCCCCCTGTGGAGAAGAAAACACCCTTGACAAAGCAAAAAAATAAAATACAGTGCCTAATGGACAACTGTTGGAGATGAAAACACAACAGTCTGAAAAAGGGCATTTATTAACCAAATGGCCGCAATATGTTTTCCCCTACACATTGAGAACCACAAATGCAAGTATTGTAAAATTTAAATCTGACAGCTTGAGATATAAAGTTATCTCAAAATAGATCACCCACATTTGTTGGATTCTGCTCTGTCATAGTTTTGAGAAACAAGAATATAATCATCTGCTTTTCAGCTTGTCACCTCCACCTCAAACATGCCACCTTCACTTTGACTTGGGTACCCATGTGAGGTGACAAATGTAGACTTGAGTAAGCACTTTAAACAGATGTGCTTTGATAGCAGAGAACATTGGCAATTTACCATTAGCAAAGTGTTCTCCTACCTTACATTTCCTTTCTCCTTCACAATCAGTTTAGAACTAAGGCATATATGTATTGATAGCCACACAAACCTATGCTCAGATATGAATAAATACACACACACACACAATATTTTAATTACCACATACTGCCATGTAAGATTTTTTTAAAAAATATACACATATATATAACTAAAATTCAAGAGTATTTCTAGCTGCAATACACACAGCTTAAATGTACTTGGCTTAAGAGGCAGCAAGAAATGGGTGAGTCATTCTAAAAGAACTACCAATTACTTGGCTTTTCATCTGCAGATGAAGGACAAGTGCCCCATAGAAGGGCACTTTCATTTTCCTTTTGCAAGCACTTCTGAGGGAGGGGAGGGTAAATAAAAAAAAAGCAGTATTTGCTTGGAATTTCAGAAATGGATTGAAATGCAATTACAGCTCCCACTCCTAGAGAAGACAAAGTTCATGAAATTATTCTTGAACTCATCTCTTCAGATATTAAACTGCCTTATGAGGAAGAAAACTGACTATAATAGTAAATTAAACGCTCAGTGAAAAACACAAAGACAGAAATACAGCAGATATTTGTCTTATGAACAAGTACTCTATACCACTGTAAGCTCTTTTATTTAAAATATTTTGGCATCTTTGATCTTGTATGTATAAGACATGTACTTTATATATAGGTGTATAAATATAAAAAATACGTTACCTATATATTTAATGGATATTTAAGATAGATGGGTAGATCTATCTTGTGTGAATATATTTTTATATAATGAAGAAACCAAACATTTCCATTAGAACAAGGTCTGCACTCATTTCTTAGAATGAGAGGACATTTAAACACCCAATCAAAATCTAATTTAAATATACAGAAATGACACAGCAAAAGCCCAAAAGCAGCTTTACAAATCCTACTGAAAGGGTTATAAAATGTAACACTGACAGTTGTTAGAACTACAAATCAGAAGAAAGTCCAAAGATATCAATATGGAATATGCAAAGTTCTTTGATGTAGGCTTTTGCACCCAACAGTCTGACCATTCACTCCTGTTTATGACAGAAAACTGGACATTACCATTGGGAGGTATTTATTTTAAACTTATTCCATTATTCACAAAGGATTCTACCTTGCAGCACTTCCCAATGCTTTGTCAGGAAAGATTTAGTTGCCCACCATTATATATGTTCTCATTTTTCTAGGTCTTAATGACACCTAGAATTGCATCAAATTACAGCAATTCAGTGTCTGTCCTTCATCTCTGCACTGTTCTTTGAATTGTTTCCATCTAGATTATTAGCAAGTCCAAACATAACACAATTCAGACCTATAAACTTTCTGCATTATTCACATAATTTGGTCCCCATTTATTTTCTGGTATTTCTTGAAACCACTTGCAATCAGCCCCAGGTTTAAGATTTTGTGCATTATTTATACAAAAATGAAGTAGAAACACTGCACTAGCACCGTATAAAGTGATGAAAGCCTGGGGAACATGAACAGAATTGCAAGGACATGACTTGTGGTACTCTGCTCTTCCAATTGCTGTCTGACATGCTCAGGAGAGTGATATCAAAAGGCTTTAACAACACCAGACCACTCAGTTACCACTGAGTGTTGCAACACCATTATAACCCATATCTGGCTCAAAATTAACCTATGTGCACAGGGCATGGGAAGGGTAAGGACAGGGATGGTATCCTCTCACCCACCACTGCCTCGCAAAGGAAACCTCCAGGTTCCTTCTCAACAGCAGCAAATTAACAAATCTGTCAAAGGCTAGTTAACAAAGCACATTTGCTTTTAGATCATGTTTAGAAACTAAGTGTCAGCAGAAAAATGTTCTTAAATCAAATCAAATCTAATATAATAATTAGCACACAGCTAATGCCTATTATGAATGAAGGCATTTCAAGAACTGCACTGGTTATGTTGGCTGATACCTCCTGCAGTACCCCAAACTGCACGTGAAGCATTTTAGGAGTACTCCATTTGTCATTTATTTGTCAAAAAATATGAATTTAGGCATTTTTGTTATAAATATGGCAATAATTCTCACAGAAGAAATTATAAAGGCACTAAAAAGTGTGCCTTAAAAGTGTATCTTTTAACAATAACCTTTACTGTAGGAAGCTAAAATAAAAGGAGTAGAACACTGATGCTTTCAACCACTGTAAATGCAAGTTCATGTGTTAGGTGCAAAGACTCTTCTATGCCAAGGTCTTTTAGACAGATTTTTGGCATCTTAATAACAAGTTGAAGGGTACAAAGTCACTGTACCTTCCATCTGCATAGTCTGCATCTGCACCGCCCCACCAGACATCTGAATCATCATCTTCAGCATCAGCTGAATCAAGATTGTCGCTTTCCTCTGCTAAGGGGCAGCAGACAAACTCCACACCACGAAACTTGTCAATTCCACAGGGCAGCAGCATGCCATAGTCGTGCAGATTCATGCTCTTCTCACTACAGGACTGCAGAAAAGAGGGGGAAAAAAAAGCAGCAACAATATTGGCACGGAGGAAGACTAAAAAAATTCTCATAGACCTTGAGAAAATATGAAGGGACTACATACTGCCTTAGGAAGTTAAAGCTGGTGAACTGCATCATCTCTGAAATTGGAAACACAATTCAGAAAGATCACACTTGCATTCACTACTTTACTGTAAGCAGCTCCCTACTGGTGTCCACTGCAAGCAACAAGCTCTCATATCAGTCCTTCCCAGAACAAAAGGCTTGTCTTCTCCTATATACATGATAACTCCTTATTTTCCTGTCTAAAATCCTCACAGGCTCTGCCTCACAAACAGAAAATATGACGACAGAATAATTATTTGATGGGTTAATCCCAATCCTGATGCATTATGCTATTGAAAACTTTGTCTCAAGGTAAACCAACATTTGAAATACCTCTTACACTGGAAACACACTGTGTCTGGTCTGACTCCTCTGCCAGTACAGTACCTCCTAGCTTTGTTTGCAAAACAGTTGGTTGGGCATAATTATACCTTAAAGATATAGTGATGTATGACACATGAAAAAAGAAAAATGGTTCAGTGTTGCACAGTGATGATGTCCTTCCAGGCCATTGCCCTTTCAAGTTTGCAAGAAGTATAAATGAACTAGATTCCTTCGTGTGAAGGTTGGTGCCTTACATGTTTCATTTAAGTATAATTCAAACAAGAACTGAAAATCTGAAAAGCTGCTGATCCCATTTCAAATTTCATCTCCAGAAGGTGGAATAACATACAAGCTAAGAGGTTCCAAAAAAACAGCAATCAGAAATGCTGGAAATTCATCTCAGTTTTTATTCCTAAATCTCTCTGTGTAAGAAAAAAAACCCCAAAACACATTAGCAATTGTAACACTACATTTATTTCTATTTTCAGTAAAGCACTATTTATTGTAAAAACTCTGTGCCTGCAAAATGCCTTTGGCTAGTCCTTGTTTGATCAGCTCTCCTACCCTTTTCTGCTGAATTTCATATAGTGCACTCCCTGAGGCCTGTTTGATCTCTGTGGGCATCTGGCATACCAGTATCCATGATAATTACTGGATAATATCCACCCAGGATAATGATTCAAGGTAAATCCTAGGCATTTAGTTCCAGTGCTAACACAGGAAAGTGGAGGAAGCAGAAAACACAGTGAGTTTGTGAGTGATTGTGAAGAAAAAAATAATGCTATGAAGGAGGGTCAATGTTCATAGGTCAATGGTAAGTATTCAGTCATGATCTCTATTGTGCTCTGACTCCCATTTCCTACCTTACAAAAAATCCCAAAATGTTCCTCACTCAAACATTTGAAAGTATTGCTTTTTGTTTTCAATGTTGCTGCTATATTTTAAATCATCCTCAGAAGGGTGGCACAGCTTTAAAGAAGGAAGGCAGGAAATTTTAAGACAGATGAATGTACCTCTTTAGCAACAGTATGCCAATGCAGGTGAGTTTCACACACATCCATTCTTTCCTGGTGAAGGAACTTGCACTTGTCTGGCACCAGAAGAGCGTCACTCACAAACTCGCCCACTGGAAGGGAAAAGAAAAGAAATGAACACCCAAGAAATATACTTTTACTTCCAACATCTCATCCTGTCAAAACTCTAGCTACTCCTAGCAGCTTTTGTGAATGAGTGGCAGGTTTGCAGAGAATGGAACAGTTTCTAGATGATGCTTCAAATTTTGACCATCTTTCAACTTGTCATTGGAAAGGAGCTCTAGCCTTTGATCTCATATATATTTGTTTACAAAAACCTCAGCATAATAAAACTTGCAGGACCCATTGCATATATATGGTGCAACATGAAGTCAGGAGTTGGCAGGTCTAATTCCAGGAAGGGGACTACAGGGGCCAGGAGGGACAACTATGTTTTGCATCTTAATAGCAGTAGGGAAAGGGTATGAAGTGTTCTGAAATACTTTGGTGTTCTACGTAAAACAAATGACACCATCACCTTGTTTCAAAGCATTTGAGAATATTTCCATTGATACAGTGCTAACAGCAACACAGTCAACTCAGTTATTTTTGCTGCTGCAGCCTCTTCATTGCATCCTCATTTCATCAGCCAGATGAATTCATGTTAGCCCAGAAGGTTGATAAGCAAGTAGAGCTCATCATCCAAGAAACAAGATGATTCCTCATCACCAGAATATCTGGTCAGATCAAACTGGGTGAAGAGCCTTTTTTCCCAAGGACATAACTGACCAAAGAGATTGTGCCATCTTCAACAGCAGAACAAAAATTTATTTACCTGCTTACAAAATGAACACTGCTCACAGCATCAGTACTCAGAAACTCAGGTGCTAAATAACATGATTTAGTAGACTAAAATCATTGTAATTCTGTACAATTCTGATGTTGCAAATTAATAATCCCAAACCTTCTCAAAGATATTTTTAAAGGGAAAATTACAGAGTACTTTAGAGAAATGAATATACTGAATTGTAAAAGCACATGACTCAGCTGGCATAAATCAGCTCCCTAAAGCCCACTTGTCTATAGCCTACAAAAAACTACAGCCTGTGTTACATGAAAGAATCAAGATGGTCCAATGGCTATTAGGATGCAATAATGGGTTAATTGATCAAAATGAAATGACTACAAGTTTACTGTTGAGTAGAGTCATCTCAGGAAGCTGATGAAGTTGCCCTTAAGGCTTACAATTAAAAAGCCAGTTTTAAAAATAACAACACCTAATGCATAGAAAAAAGGCAGAATTCAACAAACATACCACACAAAGATGTGTATTTCACAGTAAATTCCTCACTGTATTTCAGTGCCTTTGATCTGAAGCCCTAAAGTCAATTAGTCAACCAGGAAATAGTAACCAGTTTTTGTAACTTAAGTTAGTAAACTAGGGGGGAAAAAAAGTTATTTTTATGCTTTCCTAGCACATCCTAATGCCTACAAATTAACAGAAGCATTTTCTAGAGGTGTCCAAAGTTACCTTGCAAAAATGAGTAAGTACACTTTCTGGTAACCCTAAATACAAAATTAGCACTTTCATTTAACAAAGTCTCAGTTCCCAGTGATATCACACACAAATCCTGCAGTGAAAGTCGCATAAATTTGCAGCTTTTTGCAGACCAGCCTGGGAGATACCTGAACTTTCTCAGGACATAAGTAATTGGCAACTATTAATGCTTTAATTTAGTCAAGTGCCGGAGCAGTGGACAAGCACACAGAGGCTTTGCTGAAGACTCAAGAGTATGATGATTTCCTGCAGAACTGCAGGGTCCTGCAACAGGGGAGGAATAACCCAGGCCAACATCACAGGCTGGGGGACAACCTGCTGAAGAGCAGCTCTGCAGAGAAGCACCTGGGGGTCTTGGTGGACAACAAGTTGTCCCTGAGACAACAGTGCCCTGGGGACCAAGGAGGCCAATGTGATCCTGGGGTGCATTGGGAAGAACATAGCCAGCAGGTGAAAGGAGGTGATCCTGCTCCTCTATTCAGCCCTGGTGAGGCACATCTGGAGTGCTGTGTTCAGTTTTGGGCTCCTCAGGGCAAGAGAGACAGGGAGCTCCTGGAGTGGGTCCTGCAGAGGTTGCAGAGATGAGGAAGGAGCTGGAGCATCTCTCTTATGAGGAAAGGCTGAGGGAGCTGGGGCTGTTCAGCCTCGAGAAGAGACAAGTGAGAGGGAACTTCATCAGTGTCTGTCAGTGCCTGCAGGGAGGGGTCAGAGCAGGGACCAGGCTCTGCTCAGTGGTGCCCAGCAATGGGACAAGAGACCACAGGAAGAAAGAGATGCACAGGAAGTTCCACCTGAACATGAGGAAGAAATTATTTCCTGTGCAGTGACTGGGCACTGGAACAGATCACACAGAGAGGGTGTGGAGTCTCCCTCACTAGAGATATTCCAGAACCACATGGACGCAATCCTGTGCCATGTCCTCTGGGATGATCTCTGCTTGAGCAGGGAGGTTGAACCAGATGGCCCTCTGTGGTCCATTCTAAACTGACCCACTCCATGATTCTGTGAAAAGTAACAGAATCGGATGTACCACCGAGTTACATCCACCAAAGGGAAGATGGAAAGCTGTCACAGACATGTTTTATGAAAAATCCTTTCCTTAGGAATTTTTCCTCCTGAGAAGCTGAGAAGCCTCAGGAACAAAATGTAAACAATGATTATCTGCTGCTGTGGAATGCAACAGGTGCATCTGTGATTGGTCTCATGTGGTTGTTTCTAATTAATGGCCAATCACAGTCCAGCTGTCTTGGACTGTCTGGGTCAGTCAACAGATTTTGTTATCATTCTTATTCTAGTCTTAGCTAACCTTCTGATGAAATCCTTTCTTCTATTCTTTTAGTATAGTTTTAATATAATATATGTCATAAAATTATAAATTAGCCTTCTGAAACATGGAGTTAACAGTCTTGTCTCTTCCCTCTTCCTGGGACCCCTGTGAACACCACCACAGAACGCTGTATGTTCAAAGTTCTGGGCAAGGCAGCTTGGGCTGCAGTGTCATTAAAAGAACGCATGAGTATGCAATAATTTAAAATAAAACACATTAATTTTTGAGCATCTAATTATATCAACCAACTCATAACAATGCATCACAGAAATAGTAGATGTTCAGATGTCAGCGAAGATACAGTGTTAGATTTGACTAGCACACAGAAAATGTGCATTGCTTTATAGAATCACATTGCTTGAAAATAACGCAACAGCATCCTCACAGTAACTCAAATTCTCATTTCAGATGAGGCTCCATGTTGCAAACAATTGCTGAATTTCACAGCATCCATTTGAACAAGCCCTCCTCTGTCTTTAGGGAGGAACAGAGGACGTGGGGAGAAGGACGGCTGCTCATGGTAATACTCCTTCACTATAAAGAATTATTGTAAATTAGGTCTGTGAAATCTAGGCAATAACAATCACTTGCAACTTTACATGTGATTTCTATTGCCTTCAATTCGATTTTTATTACAAATAAAATTTAACACTATCCATTATTTAGACTTACACAGAGCTAACATTCTAGAAACCTTTTTCATTCCTTTCACGATAATTACTACTGAATTTTAAATGCAAAGCTTTAAACTTCTGTTCTATTTTTTTGTTTCTTTCTAAAATAAATTAATGTTCAAGTAGCAGTTTGACAAACTCAACTGAAGTAATTTGACCAATGGATTGCTTAATTTGCTTAGAGTAATCTAATAGAAACATAAATCCATCAGAAAGAAGTACTTCTAGCACTTTAGGCTTGCAGGCAAGCTTCTGCCTGTACTGTTCCTGTACTTAATTTTCAGTTATGCTGAGTCATAAGATTTCTAGGATTCTTAGCTTTTTTTTGAGTGAGTAACCCACAGATTACACTGGGAAAACAAGCACACATGAAGGGAGAGCAATCCTGCACATCCGAAGAGAGGCTCTAAAAATAACAAAAAACTGAAATACTACTTTTCTTTGCCAGTGCATACCATGACAGAGAGAGCTATGCATTTCTACATTTCTTTGACTGATGGAGCAACCCTGACCAGTGCTGGTTGTAATTTCTACTATCAGCTGATGGGATTGCAAAATTCAACTCCAATAATATTTTTTATTCCAACACAGCAGTATACTGACTTTGCATCATATTGGGCTGGTCTTCAACACCCTGCCTGTTTTGCTTAAGCAGGATCAGCATTTCCCTAGGTGGCAGCACTGCCTTAAAAGCCTCCCTGGCCCCAGGCTGTCCCCTTGCCCTTACCAGCACCTTGCCCCTGATCCCCCAGCAAGTCAGGGTAAACCCTGACCAGACCATGGATGGGGGAGGCTTGCAAAATTTGTACCAACCACATAGCATTGGTATCATTACCACCAACAACACTACCTCTCTGCCTTATATTTATCACTATTTCACAGTACTTTTCTGCCTTTTTCAGCATCTCTTGTACTTTGATTACAGTGGAAGTACGTCCTGAGCAGAGGTACTCTAATAATAAACCATGATGGCACCATTTTTCTGTTGATGAGTTTATAAATCCACACATTCTCTAGGTTATCCAACACTGGTGTTACAGCTACTTCTGTTCCAGTAGCTGCTCACCCACTTTTGCAGGGAAGGGCTGGTTAAAACCAGACCCTGCTGGCTAATGGGTGTCTGGCCATCTGGAGAAAACAGCCCTAAAGGGGAATTCTGAGTAGAGGTTGTGTTACCACATTAAAACTCACCATCATGTGCCCATCACTTATTTAGCTGAAGGCTGCCAACATCCTGCTCAACATCCTGCAAAGTGCTTCTTGCTTAACTTTCCACTTTTAACTGCACATCACCACAACATGTATTGTGTCAACATGGCAAGTCACATTTTAATTTAATTTCAGAAATATCATCTTTGCCCTCATAACACCAGTAACCCCCCTCCTGATGTCCAGTTGTCCATTGTGTTTGTAGCAGCTTCTTTTATTGCCCCATACTGGTGTACCACAACAGGTAACCAGCTCACATTGTTCAAAAACAGTTTTGCTGGATGTTATAATGCTACATTTTAATATTAAGTAACTTTATTTCAGTCAAGGACATTCTAGAATCTGAAAAATACTCTTGAAATAGAAACAGATTTTTTTGCTGTAGGACCAGAAGTTCTGGTCCAGAAATTTAATTTTTCAACACAGCAAATACTAAGAATATCATTAAGAATCAAACCTCTAACAAAAGAATTGGAATTATAGTGAATGCTACCAGTCACACAATCTTTAAAATCCTCTGTCTTGATTTAAAAGACAAGTGTCTGCCAAGGAAGGCAGGAACCTTCCTGGGATGGAAAATATGAAACCCTTCCCTCCAAATTATTGCAACTTTGAAATTACAGGGCTTTCAGGCAAAGATACGGGGAAAGGAATAAGTTTGCTACTAGTGTATATAAGTATAACAAGACAAACAAACAGCAGCAATGGCAGGAACAAGAAACAAACCCAGAAACCCAAAAACCAATAAAACAATAACAATAACATCCCCTTCTCCCAGCTATCGAGCGCTGCCCCTTGGGTGCAGTTCCGGTCACGGCCAGCAGGGGCGCTGGTGGCTCCGGGCCGGGCAGGGCGGGTGCGATGATTCCCCCGCGCCTGCAGGGGGCGCTGTGGGGCGCGCTCTGCCGCCTCTGCGCATGGCAATGGCAGCTCCAGCAGAGGGAGCGCGAGGAAAGGGCCTTCCTTTACAAGGTAAAGGGCTTCCTTTGAAAGGAAAGAGCCTTCCTTTCTGAGGAAAAGGGCTTCCTTCCCAAGGAAAGGCACTTCCTTTGCAACCTCTCAGGCAGCACCCAGTCTCAGGGCCACTCTGCGTGGCACAATGGACCACAGCAGAACCTTGGAGCAGCAGGCTGGAACAGCAGAGGCGAGCGCACCCAGGGTGGGAAAACAAAGTGTAGCAAAGACTCCAAAGCTGTGACAGGAGCCTTAGGGCTCTGGGAGGACATGGAGTTAAAGCGTAGCAAAAAGCCCAAAGCAGCAGTAGGAAGCAGCAGAGCTGGGCAATGGCAGACAGGCTTCCGCAAGCAGCTGGGAGACGCTTCCTCCAGAGAGGGGGAGGGAGTCAGGGCCCTCTTCCCCGTGAGGCCTGGTGCTGAAATGGGCCTTTGCAAACAAAGGCTCACCCAGAAGAAGCAGTGAAGGACAAAAACTCTGCAGTGGCAGAGAATGCTCCGGGCAGCAGCAGTCTTGTCACCAAAACCACAACTGCCTCCACTCCATTCCAGACAGCCAAACTGGGAGAGGGGACTGAGCCCAGCCCCTGATCCGCAGCCACAATCTTGTCGTATCTCCACTTTCCCAAGGGAAAGTCCCCCAGCTACCAAGCTCACTCCTCAGTTAAGAGACTGCAACCAACCGCACCTTCTATCCCATGGCCACATCCTTTTTCTCTTAAGTACTCATTGTTGCAATCTCTTAGGCAACAAATGGGAGAAAATTTCTAAGCAAAGAAAAGGGAAAAAATCCTAACCTCCAATATCTTCTCTAGGAAGAAAAAGGTTCAGTAAGTCTGCATGTTCCTAACAAGATGATTGCCCTATCTGTGTAATGAAAGGTATCAAAGCAAAGTAGTGCAAAATAAAAGCATTGTGTGAGATATGGTCCTGATCAGCAGATTTTCCAGCCACTCCATGAACTAGATGAAATGTGAAGATCCCCCCAACACTGAAGAGAAAAATAAAGCAAAGATAAGACGATAAAGGTAATAAAAGAAAATCCATAACAAAACCAAACATCTTCTAGCAGATAGCTGGCCTCCAAACCAAAAATTAAGCATGTTCAGAGAAGTACTTTCAAACAAAGCCTGTGTTAAATTTTGCATGAAGAGGCAGTGCACATGCTGAGGGTCTGGGGCTCAAGGCCTTATAAATAGGGACATGTGAAATAAACCGGTATCAATCTTTTTCTTCTTTGCACCATAAAAGCGTGTCCTGCATCTTTCATTATTGAGTGCCACAGTGACACAAAACCAACACTGATCTCAATATTTACTCTTCATCCCTAAAGTACCAAGAGTTTTTTTTCCATAACTATAGTTGGAGGGTGAAGGGGGGTGGGGGGGGGAGTGCTATTGTTCTGTTCCTTAGCAGGCATGGTACCAACCCATTGCACATAGCAAAAAATACACTCTGATACAATGACTCTCAAGCACAATACCTCTACTGTTCTAGGCTACAAAAGGCAATTATTTGGGATTAGTAAAGCCCTCCTATTAGATTAAAAACTGACTGATAATTCTAGTTGTACTATACAGTATCATCTTGATGCTCTTAGAATGGTGCTATGAAATCATGACATTTAAGGTACTTTGCACAAACACTGAGATGGCACACAACATGCAACATGCTTGGGACACAAGATCAAGGTAAAGGGAACCCTTCTGGAATGGACTCATTAACATCTAAATATCTACATGTGCACCACAAGGAGCTTTAGTGTTGATATATCACATGATCTACTGTGATTTTTGGCACCTCCAAATACCTCACACAGAACTCTAGAGTCGAAGGGCTAAAATCCTTTAGGTACAATCCATCAAAGTACATTTGACTGGACTAAAACAATTAACTATATATGTAGAAATACACACATAATTAATTTGTGGTGCGTACTATGTCTTCATTTTCATAGGGTACCATACATTAAAATAGGCTGTTTCTCAAACCTTCTTCCTCCTTTCTCTGTAGTACTTCCATCAGAGCCATAAATGGAATTTCAGCTCATTTTGCTATTTTGTTGCCTGACTGAATTTTTTGACATAATTGTCTTACTTCCCAGATAGAACACAAGGTCAGATTTGATGCATTATGCCACTAGCAGATATATGTGTTTACATGAAAGAAGATTCAAATGCACATCACCACACACTGGCATCTTTAGAAACAAAACAAATAAGCATTCTTCAAAAGTCCACAGCATCTCAACAGCTTATTGCAATTTTAAGTTCATTTACTTCTCTCATGTTTTTGACTTGTTTCCCAAATCTTTGAGGAAAAATTTTGCTGTGAATTCACTAAGATGTCTTTTCTGTTCCTTTCTTGCTCAGTAATGCAACATCAAAGAGCTGTGATAAAGCCCATTACCACAGCATCATGCCACATGGACTCCTGCTCCTGCCCCACCTTCCTTAAGGGCCTACGAAGTAAAAAAACATCATCCAAGAAGTTATCAGTGTGACCAGCAGCAAAGGTCACCTCAAAAAAGGCTTCCTGAGGTGTTTTCCCTTCAGTTTTCTCCCTCTAGGTACCCACCGCCATGCTAGCAAACTTGCTTGCCCTGCACCACAAATCAAGAGTTTGCCTCTCAAACACCATTTACCAAGAAACAGGCCCCAAAGCAGGCTGCAAAATTCACCTTGGGAAGACGACAAATTTCTGCACTGAGTTGCTCTCCCTTCCAATTCCTTGGCACACGTTATATCTGCAATGTTTGTCCCACAAATGAGAATTTGTTGCAGGCACAACCCCTTCCCTCACAATTACATAATCCTGCCTAATTTATTGGAATTCTTGAGTTAGAAAACAGAAGGAATAATGAAGTCTGGATAGCCTGACTCCATCCTGCCTCGGTCACAGTTTTACACGATTCTGCCCAAGTAAAACCCTTTCATTCTCCTCCCACACTGCACTTAATTGCTTAATGCTTCTTCCCCTCTCTTTCTACAGCCCCAGCAGACTCTTCACGTCTACTTTTTCCTTTCCACTCCATTCTGGCAGTAATTCTGCCTGACAAATCTGTAGAAGAACATGCTCAGCTGTTCTGGAAGGCTGCTAAACACATTGGTGACTGAAGCATAGCTGCTTACAGTGGTAAAACAGAGTATAAAGTGAAAGATGCTATGAGTGGATGCTTGCTGCAGAGTAATAGGTGGCAAGTTTTGGTGTTTTTTCAAGTAGGGAGGTTGGTTTTTTTGAGATTCCAGATTGCACCCTAAACTGACAGCAGCATGTCTGGCTAAAACAGGTCTACTGCAGTGCTATAAATAAAGCCAGCCATAAGAAGCTGGAAGGTGCTGAAAGCCAAGGTAGGTTAGAAAAGACTGCTTGATCCAGAATAAGAGTGAATTAACTGGGCTACTCAAATGGGAGGGCAGAATAACCAAATAACTACTGGAAATTATTTGATTTTCAGAAAAGCCAGTAAAATTCACATAAAAGAATAAGCCTAAAAAAGGAACAGTACTGGAAAACTCTAAGGGATAGATCTGAAACATTAAAGGCTTAATGAGACTATTTTGTGAAGATTTACTACGATTTTGTCAAGAACCCTGGGCAGAATTCTGGCCACAACCCAGCAGGAAAAAAAAAAAAATCCAGGAGGAATATAAGACAGTGGTACCTTCAAAGATAATAGCACTTTTACTTGAAACAAACCACGTGCCCTCAGAGGCTGCTTATACAGTACTGCCTAAGAGGAGTTCTATCTCTGCTGTTACATGCCACTGCCATTATGTTTGCAAAACATCCTGTCTCTGTATAGCTTTGCACAGCAAGGTGCAGTTAAAGAGATACAGAAACGTTCCTTAAAACACTGACCACCTCAGCCTGGAAAAGGAAGTGCAAGGGACAAAGAGATAAGAGTATCCTGACCTCCATGTCTCTGAAAACTGTCATGAAAAACAAAACCTGAAATGTTCATAAATATTTCTCCTCCTCCAAAACAGGTAGGATTCTTTTTCTTCCACAATGAAGTGCACACGTCCCTGTCAAGTACTTAGGGTGACATGCACAGTGCAAGACTGCAAGGAACAGGAAACAAAAGGGAAAAGAACCAAACAATTTCTGAACCACATGTCATATTCCGAGGACTTCCTATATCCAAAATGGTGCAGAAGACTCCAGATATTTGGGTATGCTCCTTTCAGCAAGGTAAGATTTTTCTAGTCTTATCCTCCTTTTTCTGACAATGCTTTAGAACAGAGCAATTCGTGAGGTAGGGTGTTAATAAAGTCCCAGCCCAATGGCTGCTCTTATGAGCAAAGGCTCAGCCACAGAAAGGAAGAAGCAGTCCAGGACTGGACTCTGGCAGTGACAGTGAATTCTCCCTGCAGTAAGCAACAGCTTGATCATCCTCCTTCCAATGTCGAGAGCAGCTGTCATGAGGACCTCGTCCTTCAGCTGCCCCCAAAACTTGCAGGATCTTCTTCCTCTGAGAGAAAGTCCCAGAGACAAAGAAGTGTAGCCAGATGCTACACTTCTCTCCCCACATTGGTCACTTCTTTTAAGTATTAAGTACCCACAGGCACCCAGTCGTCTCCTAGCAGCTTAAAGGAAAAAATTCTGTAAATAAAAAAGTAAGAAACCAAACCCCCAATACGGGTTTTCTTCTAAAGATGCAATTTCCCAAGTACCCCACACCAGAGGCCAAAAGCAGTATCTGGACTCACTAAGCCAGGAAGGCTCAAGAGGAGAAAACAGGAATGTCATACATATGGGTGCTGCATGTAGTCTTAGTAAAGCACTGGGTATTACCTCAAGAAAGGACCTACTTCATCCTCAGGACAGAAAAATGACACCTATAATGTCACTGTTAGGTTGGACGTGACATACACACGTCCAAGAAGAAAAAAAGTTTTTATTCTGCATGTTCTCCAGCCTATATACTATTAACAAACTGTGATCTTAAGTCATTAACTACATCACAGTAACTTATTATATTCATTGGTGCAAAGAAATTAGCATCAATATAATTGGCAAAAGTTTCATAGAAATCTAATAAGGCACGTATACACATCTACTTAGGCACGTAGTCTAGCTTCCAAAAATTTTCATGTATCTTTTCTAATCTGTTTCTATGCTGATGGCCTTGTCTTCTTCCTTGCTATGGATACACTTGAAAATCATCAACTGTTATTTCTTCTATTAACTCATCTTTGCTTGCAGGCCAGCTGTCAAGCCCCTCCATACTATACACCACTGAAAGTCTTTATGCTAGCATCATCAGTCTAGTGCTGAGATACTGTTAATTAAAAAAACCCACAGATACTAAGAAAAAGCCTCAGGTGGTATATAAAACAAAAAATTACTTTGCAGAAATTCATTCTCTTCATCACTGTCAGGCTCTTCCTTTATATAAAGTACGCTTTGATTTTTTGCTGATCTATTTTGCATCTCAAAATATTAATTGCCTCTTATGTTGTAGTCATCCAACTTTACTGAGATTCCCTTTATTCCTTGTACTCATGTGCTTTAGTTTTATTCTAATTACACTTTTTTTTCATGACTGATGAGCTCCTGTACAGCACTGTCAGGCGGGACAATAAATAGCAGAGCATGGCATGACTCAAGTCAGGGGAAAATAGAAGAGCCTACTTGCACATGCTTACTCTATAGTAGGAAAGGAATCGGATTATTCAAGGCACACTTCTCCGTACTCAGTGTATTTTTAATGAAGTCAGTTTCCACAAATGTCAAGACTGAACTTCCATGAATAAAAGACAGCAGCTTTTAAAAAAACAAAAACATTTCAAAGAAGCTTTATAGAAATTATTAACAAAACTGTATACCATGATTTAATAAAGATGACTGATACTGCATGACCCATTCTAGTGCCCTTCCTTATATTTAAATATAAACACTAAATAAAACTTAGTGGTATTTCTAAAGAGCATATGCATTCCAAACCTTCAGGAATCTTGTATTTGTAAATGTTTTTACCCCCAGGTGTCTTCAGGTTTTCACAAGCTGAAATTGTGTCTGAACTTCCGAACATATCAGGCTTCACAAATGCTACCAAATGCACTAATTTTAGCACCCCAGCTATTGACATCACTTTCTGTTACTGCTGAGCTGCACAATGAGTTGCACACCAGCTGTCAGTGTTCCTGCTCCCCCTCTCACAGCAGGCAGCACACATGTTTTGCAGCAAGACCTGCAAATGCAAATCTCCAACCAGTTTAAAATTTTGTGCCCTCCCTCTTGCTGAAGGGATACTTAATGCACTTCACTATGTAAGATGTACTTGGCAAATGGGCTCTGAAATGGCAACAACATCCAGTGAGAAGCAATTTGGATTAATGAATTCTTTAATACCTTGCTAAAGACACCAATCAAATGGAAAGATGGCATAAAGATTAAATGCTTAGGAATAATTCAGTACAACCGGGACCAGTAATCCCGCTGTGCTTTGCATTATTAAATGATGAGATGTTTCTCATGGACAATTCTTGGTAATTGGAGTAGAGCATCTGGTATTAGGAGTACAGCTAGAGAAGGCCTTGCTTGTCATTGATGTTTAGTGAGAGTAATGACCATAGATAGGTGGAAAGAATGAAAATACTTCAGACATTTAAGGTTTGATCATCAAAAGGCATTTCAAATGCTAACATTTCAATGAGGAATATAACACATTTTAAACAAGGACATGTTTACTTCAGCAAGATTTCAATTCTATTCCCCTGCTCCCCCTTCCCAACCACCTTGATATGGCTCATTTTTAAATAAAAATTTGTATTCCTTCTACTTCAGTAGTAATTTAATCCAGTTGTTCCTCTCCTTCTTTCTCTTCTGACAAAGAACAGAAATTACTACAAAATCCAGTTCAGGCAGTAAATGATTCTGCAATACTATCTTGTGCAAAGGCTATCATGAGTGAACAAGTAACCTTAGAAGGAACATTTGAAATAAATAACTCCATAAGCAGCAGCTGAAGATCAACTTTGTAGAAATACTTTGTTGATTATTAACACCCTACGCAATCACTTCCTGTAACACTGCTGAGTCCTGACCAAACTTTCACTGAAACTGTTACTACTCATGAGAGAAGGACTGTGCCATATTAGCAGTGACATGGGAAAACAAAAAACTACTCTCAGGCTTTGCAAAGTTTACAAGCTATCAAATTGACAACTACCTGACAAAACAATACTTTGCTCTATACAAAGCAAAGCCTTTACCCGTCTCTTAGGAAGAAGGACAGTGTGGTCTGGCAGCTCAGCCGGGATGGGACAGCTTGGGAGAAAGAGAAGAGCCTATTGGCACACGTAACTCAAGGAGATAAGGAGATAAAAGCAGTAGCCACACAGATTGAATGAAACATCACAATCAGCATTCAGCCAGCAACACTTTTTAGAAATAAAATACTAATTACTAGCAACAGGCAGCTAATAAACACTGCCATTTCTTCATGTTAAGGACAGTTCTGAATGGTTAGTAAGCTAGGGTTTAAGTATTAGAGCAATAGAGAACTTGAAACTTGTCTATGGCTACCATACAGCTACCAGTTTTCCAAAAAACACCTTCATGGTTAGCAGTTTTAAGTTCTCTGATTTATAAAACAGATTAAACTATAAGGTTTAAAGCCAAACCTGACTGATTTACATATTCTAAGACACAGAATCTGAGGGAGTTTTTCCTGATGTCTGGAAAATGCAGAAGCTGCAACCACATTGCAAGAAAGACGCTTTGGGGAATTACAGGCTGCCTCACGTCAGTTTCTGGGAAAATCATTAACCAAGTTCTACTGAAAGCAATTTTTGGGCACATGGGGATGATGATGATGATTAGCAACAGCCAAAACAGATCTAATAATAGTAAATTGTGCTTGATCAACCTAATTTGCCTTCTAGGATGAAACAGCAAAATTGGTGAGTTAAGAACAGAACAGTAGATACCATCCAACTTAACCAATTAACTTTAGCAAGGTATGCAACACCATCTCCCTCTTGCAACATCTTTGTATCCAAGTTGGAATGTTACGGTTTTCATGGATGCAGTCCTCATTGGGTAAATGTTGGGGCTGGGTTTTTTCTGTTCTTTCCTAATTACCACTGTGTTGCTAAGAAGCACTGATGGCTGGGTACTTGAGATGGGCGGGGAGGGGAAACTCTTGGTTTTTGGGAGTTTCTCTCAGGGGTGACAGACATTCCTCGACAATGGGGGCAGGTTAAAAGAGACAGGGTTGGGGACAACCAGAACTGCAACAAAGGGGAACTTGCCGCAGCCGAAAAAGGCCGGGACTGGGTTCCTGGTTCTCTTGGTTGATAATGCTGTTGTTGTTGTTGTTTGTTTACTTTATTATACATACTAATAAAGAACTGTTATTCCTGTTTCTGTATCTTTGCCTGAGAGCCCCTTAATTTCAAAATTCTAATCATTTGGAGAGAGGGGGTTTATATTCTCCATTCCAATTGAGACTCTTCTGCCTTCCCTAGCAGACACCTGTCTTGTAAACCAAGACAGTGAACAACTGTGCTGTGGAGTTCTCCATGTAATGGCTCCTGGCTGTACTGTACTCACAGCCATACTCTGCCTGGAAGGAAGTAAAAATACCACACCTCAAGGCTTCTTTTTAGCACTGGTTTTTTTTTTTTTTTGGTGAATTCTATCAATGAGGAGAAGACAGGCTGCCTAATGAGGAAGACTGTACATTTGATCAGAGAAATGACCTGCCTCACTGGATATGCAAATTTTTTGGACCCGCTCCAGGTATTAAAAAATAGTTTCTAAAAGAAGCACAATGTAAATACATTTTCTGGCTTCTATCATTAAACACACCAAGAGAGGAAAGGATTCCAACTTTTCACCAGGATTCCAACTCTCCTATCTTCAAGGGTAGGATGTCAAAGTTATAACTCTTACTAACGATGGGGCTGAATTGCTCCAAATAACTAAGAAACAAAAGCTCTGTATTGTCACTAACCCTCCCATGAGTGCACTCAATAATACAGAAGTCCCTGTAACATACTTTCTGCATTCAATGAAAGTCAACAATTTCTATGAATGTGCAAATCCACATAAATATTTTATATAAATGTTACTACCTACAAAAAAACCTCACCCTCTTTATAATAAAACTGTTTCTCTCCAGTTCGCATTGTAAGAATTAACTCAGTGAACACAATAGTAGTTACCAAGAGAAGATGTTATGTGGTAGAAGATGCTCATATTTTATCAAGTTATTAATTCCAACCTGTTTCATTTTTTCCTCTTTGTTGTAAATGAGTCATTATGGACAGAAGTGAAGTCAGAATTAACAGGTAAGATCATGTTCTGTTGAGAACTGAATGCTGACCTTAAGGAATAATATAAACAATATGCACCTTGCAAATACTGAGTGACATAATATTTGCTACTTGCATGGAAAATATGCTCAGAAACACTGCATAGTGTCATAGTCTAATCCCCAGTATCAGAATGATATTTTTTATTTTTTAAATTCAAGTATCTTGTATCACATCAACAGATAAAAAAAATAATTGAGAGAGTAAATAGATTTTAGAGTAAGGTGAGCAACAGTAAGGAATACATCAAATTCTGCAAGAACACTAAATATATCATATTGTAGGCCTACAGAAAGGATGACTAAATAAGAGGGAATAAACCAAGATAAACCACTGGAGAGGAACATTTTGTAATGTATCTAAAAGGTCTAGAAAAGCTTATTTTTATAATTAAATCCTTTGCAGATTTCTGCCCCTAGTCAAAAGGGTCTAGTTGAACCATCACTGAAAAAAATGTAATGCCAAAGCATCTATCCCAAATGCATAATAGAAAACAAGAATGATATTAAGGAAGATCAGTGCATTATATATTTTTACATACATATTTGACAATATGTATATGAGGTGAAATGTATCTTATGAGTTTCCACACAGAGAAAACATTAAGCTAAAAAAAGTTAGCTGACGTAGGCACTGCTCAGGAGAACCCAAATTTCATTTGGAGAGTTGCACACAACACAGGGAAGCAAACAGCTTTAAATAACAGGTTAGCAAATCGGGAGCAAAAACTTTCAAAAGAGCAGATGAAAATTTGCATTATGCTGTGCATTATGTTGCTCTAGCATCAGCAACAATGCAGCATTGCAGACAAACCTCTAGCAGGGTTAATAACTAAAAGTGGAGAACAGATACTGCTGTCTGGGGGTTACAAATTACCAATGGGCAGGACTGCTAGGAACGTGCCTTGAGCTGTTTTATTTTCCAGCATCAGTCTCATTACATGGTTATGACAATGGGAAGATGCCAGCAGCACACATCTCAGGCAGCAGACCAAGAACTTAATGTTACAACTTACTTTATATAATGTTACACCTTACTTTATGAGGTTTTTGACCAATCACACAAAGCAAAAGCATACTGACAGTAGTTCCATCCAACCACTATAAGCACACGTACCTTCAGTTAAAACAATGCTTGCTTATTTCAAATACAATACCTGCTTGTAAGCCTTAAAACACAAGGCACAGAGCTCCATTATTAATCTTAGAACTTCCTAATATCTTGCTAGATAAACTTTTCTGTAGCTTAGGGAGTAATTCTAGACAAGCGTTAATACACAGACCACTGTTCTGTTTGTCCTTGCTTTTCTACTTTTTAAATAATTTTTCTGCTGACCTATCTCATGGCTACTGCTTAGTTCTTGAATCACAGTTCTGCTGTCTCTGAGGTCTGCCTTTTGCAGCTTTCCCAAAACCCTCTGATTTTATGAATTCCCACAATCAGACACAAAATGTGCTCCACGGCAACATCTATTGGTGGCACTGCCTTTTCCCCCATTGTGTCTCTGCCCTAATTGCCCAGGAAGCCAAGTCAGAATTAACTGAACTACTCTCTCAATGCTACTCTTAAAAGTCACACAGAGGAGTTATCTTGCCAACAAACTCATACTCGGGCCAAGACTGGCCCAACAGGACACGAAGAAGCCTTGATTGCTTTTGAAGTCAAATTGCTACCATGAAAAACTTCACCTATTACAGGTGATAAAGATGATGAAAGGACTGGAGCATCTTCCTTACGAGATCCCTCAGAAAGACTGAGGGATCTGAGGCTGTTCAGCCTTGTAAGGCAACGACTGAGAAGGGACTCATCAGTGTCTGTCAGTGCCTGCAGCGAGGGGTCAGAGCAGGGACCAGGCTCTGCTCAGTGGTGCCCAGCAATGGGACAAGAGACCACAGGAAGAAACAGATGCACAGGAAGTTCCATCTGAACATGAGGAAGAGCTTCTTTCCTGTGCAGTGACTGGGCACTGGAACAGATCACACAGAGAGGGTGTGGAGTCTCCCTCACTAGAGACATTCCAGAACCATCTGGATATAACCCTGTACAATGTGCTCTGGCAAAATCATGCTTGAGCTGGGAGGTTGGACCAAAGGATCCACTAGATCAGGATCCTTTTAACCTCAACCAGTCTGTAAGTCTGTACATAGGACTTAATTATTTGAATAAGAAGTTTGTTTGGACTGTCATAATTAAAAAGTCTTTTTAAAATATGTTGCCTAACCAAAGTTTCAGATGACAGCTGCCAAAACAGATACTCAGGTACTTTATTGCAGCACAGCCCTTCCTGCTCAGAAAGAAATGTGAACTTGCCATGTCAGACAAGAGAGTCAAACAAACTGATGTTCCAGTTCAGCAGAACAACCACTTTCCTTCTAGCAGTACTTAAGAAAAACCCCTCTTTGCCAAATGAAAGGCCACACCAGGGAGGTCTTCAAGTTTTCAAAGGTGCTATTGTACCCCATTTCACCCTCAGCTACAGTTGTCATGTGATAAACAAAAATCTTGAGAATAAGGAAATTCTATGGCAGAGAGACAGATGGAAAAAAAAGGGTAATTCGAGAGATCAGTACCACAATAAGGTACCACCTACCGAGACCCAAATTTTAGGAGGAATTTTTGGGCATTCCACATCTCCTGGTGTGGTACACAGGCCAAAACACAATTAAGACACTTTAGATTTTCTCTTGTTACATGCAGTTGACAACAACAGGATTTTTGGCCAATGAGCAGTATCATAGACACCTTCCTTACAAGCCATATTGCTGGAAGAAGGGAGAGGGACAAAAAGGAAGAGGTGACACCTCAAAGCACTTGGGATGACCTGAATGGCATCCTCCCAGTTCTCCAACGTGGACACAATACAGTGCAGGCTGTGTTAGTGAACATTTCACTTCAGAGCTGTAGCTCTGATAACACACAAAAACCTGCTGTAAACTGGTGCTGTTTTAACAGACCAGGTAACAATGACTGTACACAAGCAATTGCTCATACATAATAAAATGGCATAAAAGCCTAACTTGAAATTGCGCCTTCCATTCTTATTAGAATATAAAAGTTAATCTTGAAACAGCTTGACACAAGAGACATTTTGAGGGCAGTTACATTTGTGAAAAATTGATATAAAATACTACAGCTGCCTATCATTTCAGAGAATTTCACAAAAAAGGTGCATGGGAATTCAGTATTACTCCTTTATGACAAGTCAACTTGGGGTATCATTGTTACTTAATAAAGGAGAACAAATGAAGCAGTAAAAAGGTTCTGGATAGGCTACAGAAAAACATTAGATTAAGATTCAATTAGATATTTATTCTAAAATTCTTGTTTCCCAGACTAACTGAAACAAAGAAACATAAAATGTTTCTTATTTACAGAATGGAGCACAAGAACATGTGGAGGGGAAGTTCACACTGTAACTAGAATGAAGTTTAACTATTTTTTTTTTTTTTGCCAAAATCTGAAACACGAAGATTTAGAAGAAACATGAAAGATTTGTTACTTCAGTTTTGTACACTAACAGTACAACATTCATCGCAATTTACACATGCTATGTTTTCTATATTCAAAATCAACCCCGGATTTGAGAGATAAAATCCAAGAGAACTAGAGAAAAACCCACACTGGGGAGCCAAATATTTCATGGATCACTGATGAGCCTGGGAGCTTGCATTTTCGATTACCTGTGAAATAAATTTCAAAAGCTTCCTTTTGAGCCATAGGAAGCTGTGTCAGAGGAGGTTTAGGTCAGATACCGGGAAATGGTTTTTCACCCAGAGGGTTGGGCACTCGAATGGGCTCCCCAGGGCAGCTGTCACAGCACCAAGGTGACAGAGCTCAAGTGTTTTGTTGGGCACAATGGTGGGATTGTTTGGGCTGTTTTGTGCAGGGTCAGGAATTGGACTCAGTGATCCTGATGGGCCCTTTCCAACTCAGGATATTTATGATTATAGGGCAATACATAAAATCTCTGTTGGGTGGATCCAGACAACTGTGGTTACAGGAGCTCATCATAGTTAGTAATCTTCTAATGGATTAAGAGCATTCACATGGCAAGGATAATGACTTGACAAGATAACATATTCAGAAATTATGCCCTAGGTTAAACTATAATAAAAAGGAATAAAAACATATCACATGTAAGACCAACTCAATTAGGAGCAGCTAAAACTAAATGAAAACCAGCCTTCTTCAAAGCATGAAGGCTCAAACTTCCTAAGAAGACACTGTTCATGTATTCACCTGAGTACCTTCTAAAAAAGAAGTAAAAGCCAGTATTACTACACAGCCAGTATTATTTTACCAAAATTAACTTTGATATCAAGTAGTTAAGATTCAATTTTCTGTTGACCTAGTTGCAATGACCTGGTAGAAAAACAGGGTAATTTAAATATTTTATACATCAAGAACTCACTAACAAAACCACTGGGAGATAAAGATCAAATACCATAATGCATAAAGTAAATAATTTACATTAATCATGACCTTCATGCATTATTCCGAATACAGTTTTTTGATGTTCTTCAGTATTTTAAACTGAACAATTAGGAAGCATTTTTAATGGCTGGGTTAAGTACATCAGCTTGGCTACAGAGCTAAAAGCTCTTAAAATACAACTCTTACCTATCAATTCCGTGGTTTTTAGGTACATTCAAATTCACTAGATAACAACAATAGAAAGTCAGGAGGTTAAGAAGAAAGATTAGTACTAAAGTTGTTTTTCTTTTTTGAAGCACACTCATACGTTCTACAAAAATTGAAGGACTTTATATTAGCTTAAGTTTCACATATTTAACTGGAACGAATTCCCCTTTAAGTTCTCTAAGTGATAATTAACATTATTATGATTCTGATTGTGAATCTGAACATACTGAAACACCCTAATATTACTTTTTAACCTGAAGGTCAGTAAGAAACTTCAAAATGTCAGAATAAAGCTTAAATGAAAACAATGCAGAAGCTTATACATGCATTAATACAGATGCAGTTGCTCATCAGGAAAGACTACACTGCAAACAGTAAAACAGCAATCCTTCCAGCTAACAGAGTATTAAAGCTATTGGGTTTATTTTGTTAACAAGGAGGCTCTGGGTATCATTAAAGTATGACCTCACATTGTCCATTCCCAGTAGTATTCCTATGAAATGACAAGCTGGGATTCCAGGGCTGATATGATCTATGTATAAACAGATCAAATCTAGGAAGTTAAAAGCCAAGCTGGCTATGGACAACTGCTCTGCAGAACCAGCTTTTTCCTTTTCATCATTTTGTGACTCCCCTACACAGGCATTTTTTCCTCACTTTTAGCCCAATGAAGGCAGAAGTAGAGCAAAGCAGAATACAGTCCCTTTCAAATAAACCAATGCAAGTCTTCTCATGGACAGTAAATAAATAAATGCAAGCACAGGATTAAACAAAACCATCCAAACACTCCCATCAAATGCTTGCTTTAGTAAGTGAATGCATTCCCACGCCTGGGTACCACCACTGTTCTCTCTGCAGCTTCCCGTGGCAGCAGGGATGAGTAACCTATGGAATCCTGAGACACAGCCTGTGCTCACAGGCAAAGACTGGCAGGCAGGTGATGGTGGTAGGAGGGAAACAAGAGCTTGCTCTGGAGGGGACAGAACACCTACCCATCTGCAGTTCCCGGGCTTCCTGGGGCCAAGCTGGCGGCTCCTTAGAACATCCACTTCCATCACAACCACTTATCCCCTGCCCAACCTTCACACAGGTTTTCAAACACAAAAAGGACACATATAGTCAAAATGGATCCTTAGAAACACACACACTGCTGCTCCACTTGTTTTGGAAGAAGACCTGGACAGAGGGATGATAGCTGTAGTCTACTCAGCTCTCAGTTTTCAGTGCTGTTGGCAAACGACACAGCCAACTTTAAAGACCTGCAAGAGAAGTAAACCTAAAAAAAACCCAAATAAAACAAACAAACAGACAAAAAACCCCCAACCCTGAAGAAGTCACAGCCAAAAAAATGTTATTGAATGCATGAATTGATGGAATTTGGAATGTATAGAATTCTGTTAAAAAAAAAAAACAACCCAAAACACCAAATACACCTATTGTGTTTGCTGGGAACGTCCCGACGAAGGCAAGAATGGTGAATCTGACTCGTGTTCTCAGAAGGCTAATTTATTATTTTATAATACTATATTATATTGAAGAATACTATACTATACTAAAGAATACAGAAAGGATACTTACAGAAGGATAAAAAGATAATAATGAAAACTTGTGACTCTTTCCAGAGTCTTGACACAGCTTGGCCCTGATTGGCCAAAGAGTCAAAACAACTCACACCAGAATCCAATCAAACAATCACCTGTGGGTAAATAATCTCCAAACACATTCCAAAGGAGCAAAACACAGGAGAAGTAAATGAGATAAGAATTGTCTTCCTTTTCTCTGAGGCTTCTCAGCTTCCCAGGAGAAATATCCTGGGTGAAGGGATTTTCTCAGAGAATGTGAATGCCACATACACCTGCCTGAGAAAGTTCAGAAGTTACTGTTGCTACTCATCCCATGACAAGAATAACAAAAATAAAGACTATGCATAACCATTCTCAACTTATATTTTCCATTGCATAAGGTTTTTGGAAGAAACTAAGTGCCCACATTTCAACACAAAATGCCTTCTTGCTACACAGCCATTCTTAGTATCAATCACAAGTGTAAGCTTTCATGTAAAAGACAGGAACCTAAAGGGAATTTCTGATTGCACAACAAAGATGCCTGTGCTCGTGAGCAAGGGAGACTGGAAGTGTTGAAAGATGTCTGACCTTCAACTGCCAGTTCAACTTGCAAAGATTCTGGATGTTTACACAAGCATGAAGAATTCTTTCCCCAGGCACCACAATCTATCCAGCAGGAAGGTGGCTGATGCTGTCCCATCACAGCCCTGCAGCCCTTGAATCCCAGCTTGTCATTTCATGGTTACACTGCTGAGTCTGCATCTGGCCAAAGTGAGGCCATTCCTCTTTTTTATCCTGACTATGTCAGTGATAAAGTCTGATGAATGAACGCGCTAGACTAAGCAACTTCCAGTACTTGGAACACAGCCCCATAATGCCACCATTCTTTCCCCTTGCCAGTATGGACAATTTACCCTTCGAGAGCAGATAAACATCGAGGCACTGCACTGTCACATCCAAGTACCACCTTTATCTTTGCCTGAAGGGCAATGTGCCCTAAATGAGAAATCCTCGACTGAAAATTAACTAAGCTCTTTCCTACTCTTACTGAAGGTCAAGGTTACAGGTGAGCTCTCTGACACAAACCTTCCCCAAAGGCCAGGCTATCCACTAAAGATGAGAACGTAAGAACATATTTATAAACAATAATCAGTCTCTTCAGCTCCTGAAGCATTTCCCCTGGGGTGCAGTTCCGGTCCCAGCCGGCAGGGGCGCTGGCAGGCTCCCGGTGGGCACGGCAGGTGCAGTGATTCCCTGCGGCTGCAGGGGGCGCTCCATGCGAGCCTGAAGCCCACGCAGTTCATGGTGGCTTGGCCAGGATAAGACTGGACGGGAAAAAGATTCGCTTGGCAAACCCCTCTGGTGAGATGTAAACTTTAAGGAATTTAGGGATTTTAGAGGAGCTGAGGTTTTAGTTAGAGATAAGCTTTATTAGAGTTAATCAGAATAAATGGGTAGGCCTTGATGAAGTTAAGAGTCAGTAGTTAACTAATAATTGATTGCTTGTCAACATAACGTTTGGTTAGTTGGGTTTATAATGAAGAATATAGAAACTGATAAATAGCTTTTAGGAACGTAAGACAATTGTAGGCCTCCTCTGTTCTGAAACTAATTGAAGATGGGAATGGGAATTCTACCAAGGGCTCATTTGTCATATTTGCATTGAAAAAGTAGAAAGGTCAGAACGAGGAAGACTTCATTTACTTCCTCATTTTGGCACCCCTCCCCATGAAGGGGACAACCAACCCATTTCAAGGAACAAACTACGCATGCTTAATAGCTTTTGAACTAATTACCATACGAAGTAGGGAATGGGATATACCAAAGTTATGAATATGCATTTGTATTTTGGGTATTCAGTACTTGTATAGATAAAAGGACTCTGTAATCACCTGTAAATTGCGGTGTGTATTTGGGAGCTATCCCGCATGCTGCCCCTGTTGCAATAAACATACACTTTCTAACTATAAACTATTAGAGAGTCTTTGTCAGTCACAGCTGGATATTGGTACTAGATCAATATCCATATTTTCAATAAATCAGGGGCAGCCGATCAATCACAGTGCCCCAGCAGGACCCTCAGATCTAGCGAGGTGGAACAGCAGGAATGAGCAAAATCTGAGATGTATCAGAAAGTCCACAGCAGTAGCTGGAACCACAGGGGCGTCCTGGCAGGCAGGGGGTGTGGGGGCTACAGTGCAGCAGAAAAACCCCAGCAGGGCTGAAGGAACAGTGAGGGGCTGGGCAGGGGCAGCCCTGCTCCCAAACACAGCAAAGAGAGGCTCCTTTGAGGAAGGGAGGTATGGGGGAGAAGGAGCTTGGGGTCCTGGGGTTTCCTCTGAGGCACCCCAGCAGATGGGGAAGGGTCCCCTGTTTGGTGAGGTAGGGTGTTGTGGGAATTCATAAAACTGTAGGATTTTGGGAAAGCTGCAGAAGGCAGGCTTCAGAGACAACAGAACTGTGGTTAGAGCTAAGCAGTAGCCGTGAGATAGGTCAGTAGAAAAATTATGTAAAAAGTAGAAAAGTAAGAACAAATAGAATAATGGCTTGTGTATTAACACTTGTCTAGCAAGCGTCGGGTCTGCTGCCTGGGATGTGAGCTGCTGGCATCCTCCCATTGTCATAACCATGTAATGAGACTGATGCTGGAAAATAGAACAGCTCAAGGCACATTCCACAGCAGTCCTGTCCCATTTGTGATTTGTACATAACCTCGGCTGGTGATAGGTGTTAATAAGGTCCCAGTACAAGAGCTGCTCTTATGAGCAGAGCTCCACTCACCATAGAAGAAATCATGCTGGAACAGACCGATCTCATCACTTCCAGGAAGGATCACAGAGCCCTTATCTGCTTGCTCAGGTAGCATCAAGTGAGGTGTGAAATAAGATGACAATAGATGCATGGCAGAGCTGATGAAGAGCTGGGAAGTGGACACAAACAAAACTGGCTTGGATAGCAGATGCTGCCAGGAAGAAGACAATGTGCTGTGAGGAAAAGGCAGATGAAGAGGTAAGAAGGGGATTATTCAGAAGGAAAAGAGAGGTGAAGAAACATGGTTGCCTGGGAGACTTGAGTGGAATAGTGATGGCCAAGACACTGGCATCTGGTAAGCCAAAGAACAGACCAAGGCTGGAAAATCTGGACCAAGTGGCTCTGTAGGAAGAGCCAGACAAGGGCAGCACCCTCAGAGATAAATAAAGGCAGGAGAGAAGCAAGTTAGAAGAGAAAGGAGTAACCAGTCTGATGGCAAGCACTTTCGTATGGCAGAGGAAGCCACTTAAGCATGACAATGTCTGTCTTAGTCCACAAAACATTTTAGCTCAAGTGGTCAAAAGCAGGTCAGCACTGCATCAGAAAAGGGCCTACCTAAGGTGCATGCAGAGGAGCATTCAGCACTACTTCCCCAAGACCCTGTTTCACCACAACTTCTACAGACTCGAGACTAGGGTCCCTAAGACCTTACAAGTCATCTTGTAATGAACTCTTGGGTTTTGAAACTTTATAGGCTCTCAGCATCCAAAAGACACCGTGGTGGCAGATGGATGAGGAGCTTACATACACACTGTGCTACAAAATTTATAACCTTTCAATTACTTGTTTGCTTGAAACCTGAAGCCTGCAAGTTTTACTTGATAATCTGAAGTCCTCTCATGAAATACAGGGTGAATGACCATTCCTCATCCATCCTCTCCAAGCTACTCATTACTTTGCTAAGTGCATCAGATCTTCCAGTCATCTTCTTTTCTGTACAGGAAAGATATATTCTACTGTGTCATTTCTTTTATGAGAGTCATGTTGTACTTCAAGCACTCCCCATCACTCTTAACTCTTCAGCTTCCACTCTGCACTTCTGAAAACAACCAGCAGTGCACACAGCGTTCACAAATACAAGAAATATTTGTATTCAGTCCAGAGCTGACACAGTGGTGCAGTTATGTTTCAAGCTTTGTTCCCCATTCCTTTCCTAATAATCCCTATAACTGTTGGGTTTTGGTACTAATGAATATACATTTTCACAGAACTGGTAATCCCCAAGGTCTCAATCCTGAGAAGTTTGAAGCTACTCACAGTCTCACCACATACACTAACACAAGATTAGGGCATTCTGGGATTCTCAAAGAACACTGCCTTTACTACATTAATTTTTGCTTCCATTTTACATCCAGTCACTCCGTATCAAAGACACTTCTGAAATTCCTCATAATTTGCCTTTATTCCCTCGACCTTGAATAACTTAGTATCCTCATCAGATGGGTCACTGCACAACTTACCCTTTTTTACATATCACACGTACTTTGAACATCACTGGCACAGGAATTGATCCCTTGAGATTCTGTTGGTGACCTTTCTCTAGTTTGAGGGTGGACCTTTAATTCCAGCCTTTTCTTATCTTTATTTAGCCATATAAGTGTTTTCTCTTCTATTCCATGGTAGATTAAATTCTTTAATAGCTTTTGATAGTGAACCTTGTTAAATATCTTCTGAAAAATCAAAGGAGGCACACTATCTATTTGTTTAGCTACTCTTAAAAAAAAACCAAAAAAACAACTCTTGCTCAGTTATCATACTCACTGACAAGTCCAATATTCCTGGATGTTCAGCACATCAAAAAAGTATGCCCTCTCTCCCAGACAGGCTTAGTGAACTGTATTTCCAGAATATTCCCTAGCACCTTCTAGAAATACCCAGTGAGTCCCATCACTGACTGTGTCTCTGCAGTTAACTGCATCAAATCTGCTGGCAGCATTCAGTTCTACTCCAAAACCAGAATGTATTTAGCATGAGAATTTACAGCTACTTTCAGTTAGGTGAGAATTTTTTTAAAGATGCTACACATGCAGACCAATTTCATGACCAAATGGTAAGATGGATGCTTCCTTTCTGTTCCTCTCACCATCCTTCCCTCCTAAGATGCTAAAACAAACACCACACTAATTAGCAGGATGCTCCCACTACAAAATTAAGTTCTTTAGGTTGAGGGAAAGCACACAAAAACCACAAAAAGGATCAATCACCTGTGTGGCACTACAAAGATATTTGGATAAAAACTTCCTGCTCTGTTTCAAAACCTGGATGCGTACAATGAACAAGATACAGAACTTACACAGCAGGTTCATGCATGACTCACAGGCTGTGTGTGTGTGAATGCACCCATCCATCAAAACCAAAGGTACATGTTTCATAAAGACTCCTTGGGTACATACACTCACATACACATTGAGACTGGTTCAAGCATTTTACAATTTGCAGCCCAGCTAAGAACAGATACTTATGGTTTTTAAGCTTCTCTCCAGCTTCCAAATACAAATTAAGGATGACACCCCTCTCCCTTATGACATTTATGAAATTAAGCCTATGATCACTGAAGTGTTTAGGTAAGATTAGAAAAACTTCTGAGAGGAAAATTAGTTCTGTCTTTGGGCAGGATCTGAGTGGTGATCAGTAACTTGGGCATGGGAGAGGCTGGACCAGGAAAGAAACACAGAATGGCTCATTCAAGCACCCACAGAGGAACAGGGAAGGCAGGCAGACCAGCCCCACATTCACAGCCTCCCTGGAACCCTCTGCACAGGAAGGCTCAGAGAGGCACCTTAACTTCCCCTTTTTCCCGTTTCTGAGCTCTTTTTAACCTCACTAATAGTCTTTTAGCACTACTTTTTCAGGGTGACTCTTTTTATATAAAGCACTGCAGAAAAAGCAGGAACACCTGCTTTAATCCCTGATACCTCATCCTGGGCAGAGTTAAAAGTGACAGAAAACTAAGTCCAACTAGCATTAGTCATCATTCAAGACGGAAAACTGATTTTCCTTCTTAAGCTCCTAGACATAGAATGGTTTACTACAATGTGTAATGCTGCCTTTGGCACATGGCTATGAGGAAGACTCACATACTTGTGCATCACTTCCTGTGAGCTGTTACTGAAGTGTATACACTACTTGTTTTGGTTTCCTTAGTCCATTATAAAGAGACAAGCATTTAGTTTTCAATCCTTACCTATAAGAAATTATTCTCCTACTTTAGGAGTAGATCTGCAGAACTGTAATGTTCGAGATTTCAAGACGTTTTTGTGTTCTGGCCTGTTTTTATTAAAACCTTACTGCAACCACCAAACAAGTAAAACATATGTACATCCCAAGAATGCACAGAAATACACAAGTTCAAAATTCTTTCTTCTTCTGGTCTTACTAGACAAAAATTAGATATTTTACATTAGTCATATATAAAAGTAGATTCTGATATTCAGCAGAATGTTGATTTTATTTTATCTCTGCACTTCAGTGTTTCTATGCCTTCAGCTACAATCTGGCTAACCCAACAGCTGAACCAATGTTTGCCTCAAGTGAAGAGGTGGAAGCATCCAAAAACCGAGTTGTGACTGCCTGAGGAAGTTTTTGTGCTGCTGGTGGATGATATTTTTCAGGATTTCTCTGCCAACTCCCTTCCTCTTTATTGAGTTGATGGGATTTTGTCCCCTGAAACATGCCAAAGGCCACACCAAGTGGTTTATATAGTCCTGCTTTGAGAAGAAAATACTTGAAATGACACAGTTATAAACCATGAGGCAATAGACCTTCTTAGAATTATAATAATCCAAAAAATCTGTTATTGTTTATGTGAGAAACGACTGCTTACTTGAAAAATTTTTAAAGGTTTATTAAATCTTAACAAAAAAAAAAATAGTACAAAAGACTGAATAGGGAAAAATTGTAGCTCTGGGAGCCCTACCCCCCATGATTATCAGTCTCCTGCTCCCCTACAAAATGGATGCTCTGCCTTTTAAACTTCCCTAAGTTTTATCAGTCAACTCCTTCTCTGCTGTCTATTGGTGGAGATTTTCTCTAAATGCTCTGGCTACTGAGGATATTACAAGGGGGAGGGGAAAGGGGACTGTGGGGGACATATTACAATAACATCACTATACATCTCAACATACACATAATAGGTACCTCTTAATTGTGAGAGCCAATCATTAAATTACTCATCTATAACAGTTTATCTGAGTGATCAGTGACTCCTCTGCTTCCTGTCAGCTAGTGTTGCCAGAAAAACTAGACATGTTATAGTTGTGTAGGCTGAAACTAAGGGAATTTTTTTTATTTTAGGAACAGTGTGGTGTGAGGCTTGTCTGCATCACTCACATGGCTGACTGAAGACTGAGGCAAGTTGGAGGTGAAAAGCTAAACTAACAGGGACAGAAAAATTCCAGGACAATTATTTAATGTCTTTCTGTTAATTAGGCACTGCATGGAAAAGCCAGTTAAAGTGTTTCCAACTACACAGAGGAGAATTTGTATTGCCAATGCAATACAAATTAAAAAAAAATTCTCCCAGAAGAGAATTTGTATTGTCAATGCAATACAAACAGGTGCAATGTGAGTTCAGAGGGGGTAAAGCCAGCAAGTTTTGTCATGTATACAAATATATACAGGCACTTCACATTCTTGTGTGAAAAAAATTCCACCATTAAAACAGCAAGTAATTTTAGAAGAACTACCACTAGGAGAACTGCCAATTACATATATCTCTATTTAAATTATCCATTCCAGGCATAACCCTGGTGTTTTCTTTGATATAATTGGCTAGGCATGCATATCAAAACTTGAGTGTACCTTTTCTTCTGACATCAGGTTGAAGGTTAGGGAAGGTTAGTTTTCCCTTCCCCCCCCCTTTCTCTCAAGCAATTTTGTCCCATTTGTTGCCTAAGGCACTATAAAGACCAGTACTTAAGAGGCAAAAGATGTGGTTGGGAAGGGGAGGAGGGGGGAAAACTGCAGCTGGCCTTTCTCTTAGCTGGAGGAGGTTTTCTCTTTGGAAGGGTAGATGTTATAGATGGATAATGAGATGACAGGCTCTTGCAATTAAGAGATAACTATTGTGCAAATACTAAGAAAAGCTTTAGTGTTGTATAGTTATGTTTTTGTAGTTTAGACGTCCTCTGTTCTCCCCACAGTTCCCTTTCCCCCCTGTATTGTGACCATCAGACAGCCGGGGCTGTCTAGGACAGGTACAAAGAAGGCTGCACATGTGTCCCTGGCATGGGGCAGTGGGGAATGGAAATGTTCAGGGGGTTGCTCAGGGGCTGCAGCATGGCAACACCTGACCTCCAATCAAGTCACAAGAAAGCAATCTCCACTGATAAATGGGAAAGAAGAGCTGAGTGACAGACTTTGGGAGGGCTGGGCTGGCTGATGCAACCCCCAGGGGTATAAAAGACTGAGCATCCATCTTGAAGATGAGCTGGCCATGTGGTGTCCATGACGGACAGTTTTCAGCACTGCAGCTTTCTCCTTTTATAGTCCTTTGTTGTATTTTTGTTAAGGTTTAATAAACCTTTTTAGATTTTCAAAGTGAGCAGCTGTTTCTCACAAAAAGATAACGTAAGATTTTGGCTGGGGGGTCAGGTACTGGGCACAAGCTCCTCGCTCTCTCTCTCTCTCGGGATCAGAAGGGAACAGTCAAGTTGTTGCTACCACGGGGAGAATTCACTGCCGCCGATGAGTCCAACTCTTTAGTGCTTCTTCCTTACCCTGGGTAAGCCTTTATTCCTAAGAGTGACTGTTGAACTGGGACCTTGTCAACACCCCTTTTCTCACTGGAAAGGACCCTCATCATCTGCTCAGGTACCTCAGGGGAAAAACCAGGACCCCAAACCCCTTCCCCTTCCCAGAAGGCATCTCCTAGCGGCTTGTGGCAGCTGCTTGCAGAAACTCAGCTGCAGCTGCCCAGCTCCACTGTTTTCTGCCGCTGCCTCAGGCTTTTTTGCAACACTTTAAATCAACATCAGGTGCCCAACAGGACACCCCAGGGCTCCTGACAGGGTTGTGAGTTTCTGCTACATTTTGTTTGTCACCCATGTGTGCCCACCTCTGCCATTCCAGCTCCAAGGTTCCTGCTACAGCCCATTTTGCCATCTGGAAGGGCACAGGGATTGGCTTCCTAATGTGAGTTTGTACAGGAATCCCCTTCCCTCTCTCTCCCGCCAACCCGCCCGCCATTACCGCATGGAGGAATGGCCCAGCTCGCCCCACAGCGCCCCCTGCAGGCGCGGGGGAATCACTGCACCCGCCCTGCCCAGCCAAGAGCCAGCAGCGCCCCTGCTGGCCATGACCGGAGCTGCACCCAAGGGGAAAGCACTCAACGGCCGAGAGACGGCTGGCACTGATTGTCTGGTTTTTGTTTGCTGTTGCTGCTGTTTGTTTGCTTTGTTATACATACAGCTCTAGGTATAGGTAAAGAACTGGTATTCCTTTTCCAATATGACTTTGCCTGAAAGCCCTGTAACTTCAAAGTTACAGTAATTTGGAGGGAAGGGGTTCATATTCCAAGGGAAGTTCCCGCCTTCCTTGGCAGACACCTATCTTTCAAACCAAGACACTTCAAGAAGATGATAACTTCATAAACTGCTAAAGTAGTAAAGCATGAAAACTTTAAAAATATTTTCAAAGACTTTAAAAAAAAAAAAAAACAGGTCAGAACCCAGTTTTTCACTACATAACCAAGCAGCAAAATGTACTTTTTATATAACCTAATGTGCTGGACTGACTTTATGATGCTCATATCCCCATTCACCTGTTTACCCCAGAAATAAGTTTTGCACCTTTAAGACTGGTTCTGAGAGTGAAGAGGGGAGGGGGAAGAAGAGTGCACAGCTTGTTTTCAGAAATTGCACTCACTCCTCCACATCCTGCTCCTGGACTGTGTTGTCTCTGGATGGACACATGGCAGGGCAGAGCTCTTCTTTACTCTTAATTAGTTTTTAGCTGACTAAGGCAGAGAAGTTCCCTGGACTGTGGTTTTTATTTTTACTTGGACCTGTTTAAACCTGCCCTGGACTGAACACCCAGCAGAGTATCAGCAGCTCACACCTGTGGCCCACTGGGCCAGGCCTGGACCATGGCATTTCCAGCACCGGAGTGACTGATAAGAGACTGAGTGAGCTGAGCTACAGCCCACAAAGGGACTTCTCGAGTTTGTCATCTCTTTTGGAGGGCAAGAGGTTTTATTGTTTAATATTGTTCATTTTTTTGTGTTGGTAAATGCTTTCTTTGCCTGTTAAATTAACAGTTTTATTCCACTTTTCTCCAAGGAAATATTTTCCAAACTAGTTGGGAGAGGGGCCACTTGAATCTGCTTTCTAGAGGAACCCTTTTGGAGGTTCTCTCCCAAATTTGCCCCAAACCAGGACACTTCATCTACTTGTTTATGAACAAACATTCTGATTGACACAGGCTGTATAGATAATGAGATTCCAACACATCTGGATCTTTCCAACACTGAATGCAGTGTTTAACAGCATACATTAATGGGATAAAGAGGCAGAGCCACTCCTGATCACGCACTTCACACAGCACAGTTAATCTGTAATTCCCCCCTTTCCACACCTTGCTATATGCTGTATGCCATGCCCACATAATGATCCACAAACACCCACATAAATGAGCTTCTCATCTCTATCCAGGGTTCAGGATGTATTCCACCAACACAAAATGAAATGTCATCTATTCAGAAATGCATAGCCACACATTTATCCACGGTATTAAAAGAATCAAATCTCTGGGATAAGGATGCCTGCTCCCACAGCCAGCAAGAACATGGAGTGAGCTACTTAATTTCACGGGCCACACTGCACAAATTCACCATTTGCTTTTCCTTGACAAGCACTGTAGAGAGGAGAAAGTGCAAACTAGAAATGTTTATTGCCCACACTGCCCCAACAGTGGCAGAAATCCTGCCCTCCTGCTGTGACCACCACCAGAACTCCCACCAACACTAACATGGCCACGCTGGCAGCCATGGTATTTTCCCAAAAAGACTTTCTGTAAAGCAAAGAAGAAATCATTGGTTTCTTGACACTGTCTGCAGCAACTCTGCAAGGTGTGCCACACAGCAAGTGGCGCAAGCACTAGGGTGGCACACACACCTGATACCAGGAGAAGGGAGTCCTGCAGATCTTCACTCTTCCACCAGCACATCCCACAGTTCCTCATCTTTGCTGTGTACCCAAACACATTTGTGGCTCTAGGTCATGCACCACAGTCCTCACTCAAACAACATAATTTAACTCTTTAAGATTAGATCCAATTAGAACATTTTTAGGGAATATTTCTGTGGTCAATGCAAAGACAGATGGCTGACTCAAATAAGGGGCTTTCATTTTGTCTTGTTTAAACCATTGGTTTCTATGCTTTACTTGCATTCTTTTAAGAAAATATGAAGCTGTGTAATCTAGTAAATCAGATTGATGTTACTGAAATATACAAAGAACTGCTGTAACTACTGCCCTGCACAAGTCTCAAAGAGAAAAATCCGCTGCAGCAGGCAGGGGCTGTAGTGAAATGGGCTCTAAACATTTGAAAGCCTTGGCTGAAGACTATGATGCAAACAGACTGTACATCAAAGATGCTCTGGCCTGAAAGCAGCCAGATTTCTGTCACTTGCTGTTTCTCAACTGTGAAAAATACTGTCAAGATGGAAGAAATTACTGGGCTAGTAAGTATCTTCAGAGCAAGGCAAAATTAAACCCTGCAATCAGCTGCCTACTGACAAACTTTCTGTTGGTATCTTAATTCTTACCAGATGGATTTAACAGTGGTCTATGGCAATGGTCTATTTGCAGTAAAATTACAGAGGAACGGGCACAGGCAACACACAACTTCTGACAATGTCCACTAACAGCTATCACACTAAGAATAGCTGAGGCACACACAGAGCTAACAGGCAAGATGCAACTTTTTAGAAAATTATCTTTTAATATTGAAGAAGTACTAGGAGGAGAGAAAAAAAATTAAAAGCTCTCTGGACTCCTTAGTTCTGTACAAAAACATGACTTAAGAGAAAGTATTCCAAGACAGACATAGTACACAACAAACAGAGGGCTGGTTGATGGAGAAATTGCAGATTATGGCTGCTGCCACAATTTTTTCTCCAGAGAATGTAATTATGTAGCCATCTATCCTGCAGTAGACCCTTGGGAACATCAGTATCTAAGGTTTATTCTAGTCAGGGTCAAAAGATGAATGGGAGCATGTGAAAATGACACCAAACACAGTGTGTCAGACACAACTACTTCTTACTCCTTAACCAGACAACTGTTAGAGCTCCTTATGCTTGCAGATACTTCCTTATAATTGCAGACTAAATGTATTCATAGCCAATTTATATTCATTTGCTCTTAAGATGACATTGTCATTTTGCTTAAATTACGCTGTAAGACCTCCAGGGCTCTGACCACATCTACATAAGGATAGAGAGTCCTGAGCCTAAGAGTACCCTTTCCTTAATTTAGAGCTTTGCTTGTGGTGACAATAAAATAAATAATAAAATTTAGTTTTTATAGTTCCACTAGTCTGATGTTCTTCTGCTGTATCTCTAATTAGTGCAAGTGCACTCTCATGGAGTCTGATGAAACATATTGTGATGTGTTCTAGGTGAGACTGCAGCTCTGCCTCATCTCTAACAAGCTGCTCATCTGGCTTTAGACATACATAAGGACTACAAACTGATGTTTCTATCCTGACTATAAAAAACTAAAGAAAACACAGCAACAAATGGGTAAAAGAGCATGGCCCTTTTAGCAGTAAAGCTTGTGGTGGAACCAACCAACTCAACTCATCTCTAGAAAAAGACAAAAGCCAGCAGGTTCCTTCCCACAGTCAGAATCTGTAATTCCTAGAGGCAGGTTCTTCTTCTCACCAAAAGTCTTGAATTTGGGTTCTCCTGGAGGATTATTGCTCAGAATAAACTAGTCCTGCAGAGTCTCAGAAGCATCAACAATAACATACTGCAGGTTTAGAAACACTAATTTTATATCTATACAAACAAGCATCAGATCTAGAAACTTGGCCAAGGAAAAAAATTTCCCTTATATGTAGCACAGATTTTATACACCTGCTGTTTTGGCACTTTTGAGCACACAGGTAGCATTTCTGCTAGTTCCTCCTCAGTCCCAGCTTTGCTAAGGGCAGATTGTGCCCTGTGTTTTACCTACTCTACACAAATGAACAAAATTTCTAGAAACATTGCATATTAAAAAAAAAAATTCTTTCATTATTTGTTTCATGGAATAATGGGTCTGAGTTGGCTTCCATGCCTTTTAGATGTCCTGGTTTACAAGAAAAGCAAGTTCCAACTCTGAACTCCAGCATTTATCACAGTTCAAATGGCAATGGTAAAGCAACATACTTAAATATGGAATAATATTAAGAAAATGTCATGCCTAGAATGTTAATGAAAACAGCAAATCAACAATTCTGTTTTCTAATGCAGACAAAAGTAAAGGTTAGCAAAAAAACGAGGGCTGAAACATCCCTTTAAATTGATTTAAAGGGCCAAGGACACAGGAGAACAGCTAGCAACTGCTACAAAAATAACACTGAAGGATAAAATAGGGGAACGTATAAAGTATCTTTTGTTTCAACAAATACAGATTCCCATAGTCTTTCATGGTAAGAGTCCAAGTACTAGATATTCAAAAATTAATGTGAAAAAATAAGGGTTTAATTAGGGAAGAGCAGGAGTACTTACTTTCTAGATAATGCATTTCCAAAGGACTGAACAACTGGACAAAACTCCCTTCAGAAAAGACAATAATACTGAGGTATAGAAGGCATTTATGTAGATTCTCTATCTTTCTCATGAAGAGACTGAAAACAATAGAGCAGGAAAACACAGGCTAAAACTGAATCACTCACCCAGACATCTGTAGGGAACCACGATATGCGGGTGGCCATTGCACTGCTTCCATCCCCTCTTGCACCAGTTCTGTATCGTAACTGGCTGGTTGGCTTCCACAACATTGGTGATTTGCAATTCAGGGTACACCTAGCATTAAAAGGAGAGAAAAGGACAAATGTTATCCCAAGTATGTACTCTGGGTTCACTGTAACACATTTGTAAGAACACAATATTAATCTTCCCTCTCTTCTCCCTCTTCTGCTGTGAAAATTATGTATGTCATGGTGTGCATCTATCTGGAAAGCTGGTGTGTCTCTTCATCAGTAAAAACATACAGCTGCCAGTTCAGAAAAATTATGGAGGTAACAGCTGATTGTCAAAACTATAACTTGCCCAGTTATATTTGACTAAGTTAAAGATCAGTTAATCATAGGTAAAATATCTTCACCATGTCTAGGCAAAACTCCATGGCATATTCTCCATACAACAATACATGGCATATTCTCCATACAACCAAACTTAATAGCATGCATGCCTTTATGTTCCTCTCAACCATTTTAACAAACATAATTCCTGCCTGCTGCAGTCTGCTAGTACTAAAAGTCTGTTGAAGAAGTTATTCATATTTAGGTCTACATTTCCAATTTATAAATTACTGAGATAAAAATTCTGTCTGCTTTAACACCACAATACACTTCTACACCCACAACCATCACACCAGCAAACTTGCTGATGAATTTATTGGCAAACCACAACTTTGGCTTTTTATCCCACTCAGTCCCTTTATCCCAGCCTCTTTTTCTACTCCAACAAAGCCTCTAGCCCTCACTTTACATTTTTCAAATTGGCAATCTACCAGCCCTAATATGAAACTCAGAAGGTACTAATTTTCCTTTGCTTTTCCTCAAGCAATCCTTACCAATTTCCATCTGTGTGAGATCTATGGATTTAAGTGCTCTGAAAAATACTGTCTACTCATATCTACCAATGGAAAAGAAAAAGAGAAATAGGAACAAGTCTGAAGTAACTGGAGATGGTCCAAAAACATCCTGCAGAGAAGTAACATAATTCCAAAAAAAGAAATCTAGGTTAAGATGGGGTGAATTCTGAGAGTCCAAAACTGGTGCTTGGAAAAGTACTCTAAAAATCTCGACAGCTCCACCTCAAGCAAAAAAGATTTGTCTCAATCGTGGATCTCCACTGAGGTCATGGCATCTAAGAGGCAGTGCCTCCTGGCACTCCTCTGATTGGAGGTTTAAAATATAACCATGGCAAAAATGAAGAAAGCAGCTTGAGCTTAAGTCATAAACTTTAAAAGATGCCAACAAATGACAATACAGCCTTCTCAAATTTGAGATCAGTGGTCTATAAATGAATGTGGCCTGGTCCATACACTTAGGAACAACCAGAAAGCAATCAAAGTATAACAGGAAATAATTTCTTACTTTACTTAAGAGACATGAAGGGGCTGTTACAATTTTAAAGTTGAACTGTATTAACAACTTAATGCACAAAACAAGGGCAGATACAGTAACAATGCCACGGAAATGACTACAGAAAGAAACGCTTCCTACTAAACAATGCACTGTATGCTAAAGAGCTTGAGTATCAATCCTGCCTTCTATTAAAAATTAAAATTTATTAATCAGATACTTCTTTCCTTGTGCATATTCTTCATAGAATACTGTAACCGTTAGGTAGGACATGACATACACATGTGATCAGGGTCCAAGAAGAAAACAGTTTTTATTCTGAATGTTCTCCAGCTTATATACTCTTAACAAAGCATGATCTTAAGTCATTAACTACATCACAGTAACTTATTATATTCATTGGTGCAAAGCAACTAGCGTCAATATAATTGGCAAAAGTTTCATAGAAATCTAATAAGGCATGTATACACATCTACTTAGGCACGTAGTCTAGCTTCCAAAAATTTTCATGTATCTTTTCTAATCTGTTTCCATGTTGACGGCCTTGTCTTCTTCCTTGCTATGGACACACTTGAAAATCATCAACTGTTATTTCTTCTATTAACTCATCTTTGCTTGCAGGCCAGCTGTCAAGCCCCTCCATAGAATACATCTGTCAAATCTTTGCCGATTTCAACAGCACCCTCAGCTCACTACAACTGATGGCTGAAGAAATACAGAGGCTGAAGGTGCAGCCTGGGACGTTTACCCAGCACACACCCAGCACACACGATACAGGGACCTCAAGATAGCCCACAGGCACAACTACAAAGTGTGAAAGTTTCCTACACTTTGACGACCGAAGCTTTCCTTTTTTTCTTTTGTCAGCAGGTGGCCAAGGCTGATGGTCATCAACCACATTACCTGCAGGTGCCCATTTTCACACTGCTTGCAGAAAGTGGCTCCAGAGGAACTTGATGCTCCCCCTGCTCCATCAGAGCTTCAAATACTGAACAGATACAGCAAATTCAAAGGGAAAGCCTTTGCACATGCTCATGATCCTTATAACAGCACTGCCAAAATGGATTAGCAGGAAGCTTCACACTTTAACTGCTGCGTAAATATTACCCTGCAAGGCTCCACGGCTGCCTCAAGAGCTAATATGCATAATGCAAGAGGAAGATTTGTTCTTCTTTGGGTACTTTCCTTTAGCATTGCTATGCTGAACTCTTCCAGTTCATGCCCCTACAAATGTCACACCCATGTAATTAGAACTCCTGGTTAGATAACCCTGGGTGCTGTCACAAGCCATGTGCTTGATACATCAGGGGCCACTGACATGTTCTTATCAGCGATCCAGGGTTGAGTGTCACCTGTCATTGGCAGCGGAAATAAATGCCTTAAATGAAGACAACTAAGGAAATTTCAAAATTGATAGACTGGAATGTTTAAAAAAGGAAATTAAGATTAAAAAGGCCATTTATTTACCCACATTACAGTGACAGAAGATAGAATTCTGAGCCACAAGAACGAAGATACACTTAGTTGCTTTCCTGAGATAAATTCCTAAAGAGTAAGAGTGCATTATTACTGTAGGGCCTCAATGAAAGAATAAGATTAGTTGGAAAAATAAGTTCATATATTACTTTCTATTTTTATTATTACCCAAAACCACCATTTTAACTGCTGGTTAGTAAAGGGGACCAAATGCTAAGTAGTTAGCAGTAATTGTCAAAAGTACACAAGGACAAAGAAACACAAACAAACCTCTTCTTTTGTTACTACATCAATTACTAAACTCCTAATTTCCACTGACAGCTCACACAAAGCCCAGTCCACCCTTTAGGAGAGAAAATAGGCTTTGAATTTCATTAACAATAGGTTAATGCCAGTGTATGTGCCAAGGAGAGCTCCCCTCACTAGACTTATATAATGTATTTGCTCTGAATTGAAGTGGGACCTACTTAGTGGCACAGAAAAATGAGCCTCATATTTATTTATAGTGTCCCTAATGAGCTCCTTCTGCAGTGTCAGTGTAAAGCAGAGCTAGAAAGTTGCAAGATAACCAAACTTTCAACATTATTGTAACTTGATATAGAGAAGTTCCATTAATTCATTTTAAAAGAAACAGTGGAGAAAACAGATTAATGTAATCTAGAAAATTTAATTGGCAATCAAGAGTTACAGCTACATCTCCATTTACTTCCATTTTCATTAGTTAGTCTCCTTATATACTAACTTGAAAAAAAAATCTAAGAAGCCACTCAGACTACTCAGAATTTAATATAATCTTGCTAAAACTCATGTTTACCACTACCAGCTTTGATGCCACATAGATTTAGGACTAAAATGTAGACGTCCTTAAAAAAAGGAGATAAAATGGGATGAGAAAGCTTTTGGGTTGAGATAGAGAGAAAAGATTTACCAATTACTATCACAGGCAAGAAAGATTCAACGTGGCGAAAATATTTTTAATTCCCAATTAAAAGGATTAGAAAGGGGACATAGTAGGACAAACACTGATCTCTTCTCTCTGACCAGTAGGAACAGCATGAAGCTGAGTCAAGGAAGGCTTAGATTGGGTATTGGGAAAAGATTCTTCGCCCAGATGGTAGTTGGGCACTGAAACAGCCTATTTCTATTCCTTTCTAAAATATATATAGAATCTATAAAGTTTCCGCTTCCCAGAATTTTGCATTGATGAGCTGAAGAGCAGCAACAAGCAGACAGGCTACATTAATTTCCAACTGTCTGCATATCCATGAAGACGAAACAGGATAATTATTCCTGTATGTCCATGCACAGTGTCTCTGCAAGCTTTCCAACCTACAACTTGGGAAGCAGCAACAATGCAGAGTCCCAAATTAGCAGCAGCAGGAGTGGTGTCACATGAATAGCCATGACACAAGCACCATCAACCCTAAAGGAAAAGTCCTGTTCTCAGTCTTGCAGTCTGTGTCCAGAAAATAGATAGCTATATGCAGAATAAAGTTACTAAATGTCTCATATAAAATATCCTAATTTATTCCTGGTTTTTAAAACTATTCTACATTACAGTAGCTCCATGGCTTTCCCTGTGGCAGCCCCTTGCTCAGGAATCATCACCCTCTGATCCAGAGCACTCCCATCACCAGCAGAACCCCTTTCCTTCTCTGCCATGTCTCCGTGGCTTCAGCTGTGTCCTGTCACATCTGACCAGCCTCAGCCACTTGCTCCTGGCTTTTCCAACCATCAGGCCCTTCTGCACACCAAAGGAAGGCTACAGGGCTAGCTAAAACTGGCACTCAAACTTCTCCTGTCACTCTCTGTGACCCAAGCAAAGCCTTCACTTGCTCAAAGAGAATTATGAGAGTCAAACCCAGCATCAGCAGCATTGGAGCTGTTTAGAAATTCTCTGCCATGAGCGAACATGAAATAGCAAGGAAACCAAGCAGGAACAGCTCTGCCCCTGCACCACAAGTTCCAGGCATCTACTGCTGCAGGTTAATCAGTTTAACATCTCAGGTATTTGCACTAATTTCCAGCAGCCACCTGGGAAAAGTGCATGCATACACCCTTTTAACCCCACAGTTTTAAAGAAAAAGTTTAACAGTAATCAATTCCTAAACTAAAACCCACACCTAATTACTTAGGATAAATAAATAATCCCAGGTTGAATGTCTTCCAAACCAGCCAGTAAATTTTTCTATTAATTAAATCCTGAGGACAAATTTCCAGAGACACACTACTTCCTATCTTCAGCACATCCCCTTGCATCCATCCATAACATCATTTCAAGTTTAATAGCTCCAGCTTCACTAGTTATTGGAGTCAATCCTCAGCCTCACCTAGGAGTTTCACATATTACTCTTTTAACTACTTCTTTAGGCCCATCTAATAAATCACCCTTCTTTCCAACATCTTAGCTGCTTCACTGTTACACACAGTCGCTCTTCAAGAGTTTCCTGCCACAAAACTCACCCAGATTTCAATTCCTTTCACCTCAACTCTTGCCTCTCCAGTCCACTCATCCTGGCATTTTTTCAGTTCTCATTTCAAATCCCTCTGCACACTCAGAGACTACTAAGTTCCATGCTAAGACACAAATGCTGTTCTCTTTTCTTTAGTCCTCTTCCTTTTTTTCTCTAGGCATGCAAAGTCGGCAAACATTTCAACACTCCAACTAGTTTCCTTCTTTACTGATCTTATCCTATGGAAAGGAAAGCAAAGCAAAACTAAACACGCAGGTGTGAGTGTATGGGTGAGAGTGAGATGGCAGATGATGAACCTTCTAGGCACTAGCCACAGATCAGGGGGAGATGGGATCAGAGATCAAAATGTTGCTGCAATTTTTACTCCTGGTCATGACAACAAGCACTTAATACTTTTCTCTGTGAGCAGAGTACATACAACATCCTGATACATCATTCCAACTGCCTTGGGTATTGAGAGTGCTAGAAACATGAGCTGGTTTTGGTGCAGTGACCAACCGGGCTGGTTCACCCAATAAAGCTTGACAGATATATGATCTCTTCTCTTAAAATTCCCTTATGTGCTTTTACCTGGAATTTCATGCAAGACTGCCACTTCCACTGTAACTCAAGTGTTCAGAAAGGTGGCCAGCCATGAGGCAGCCGGCTCAACCCGAACCCATACACTGGACTCCATAAACGGAACACTCTCAGTTGGCTTTCTCTCAACTTTTTTTTCTGCACATGGGGAAGGCATAAGCCTGTGAAAGCAGAAATAAGGATGCAAGGTCAAAAATACCTGCCTCACTGCCTTTCAAGTACTTGATTTTATAGCACAAATGTCTCTATGCAGTAAGAAAACCAAACCAAAACTTGAGCCTAGCCAAGAATTTTCTGTTTACCACATCAAGTTTTCTAAAGCCTCTCTTGTGCAATTGTAGAGGATATGCAGCTTTTCATACTGTAAAACCTCAGAGTAAACACGGTTGGATTTATAGTCTCTTCTAAGCTGCTTCCATGTCCACTTCAAGCACAACAAGCACTTCTACTTCTCCATAGGCAAAGTATTTTATTTACAGTCAACGAAGTCCACTTTGTCATGTCACCACTAGCCTGTTCACATATTCACACTCCTTGAGTTGAAACCTCATCTGCCTCCTACTCTACAGCATCACCAGAAGAAATTAACAGTTTGGGGTATGGGATGTTGGTGGTTTTTTGCTTTTTTTTTTTGCTTCTGTGCTTCCAATTTTTAATAAAATTTCTGCATGAATAAGTTTAAATATTCAAGCAGTGAGACAGAATAATACCTAATCAAGCTAATTGGGTATTTTTATCTCTAATTAATATATTTTGTGCAAAGGACAAGGACTATTGTCCTCCCAGAAAAGGGGTGGAGAGGAAGGGGGAAAAGCAGCCAGAAGCAAGTTAAAAACAATAATAAAAATCAACAACAGTCATAAAAATCTCCTCGTTTAGGCATGATACAATATTTTATCTGCCCACTTCCCTCTCTAAAGGTGTGATAGGTTAATCTGGCTTTCAGCAGGAGCGAAGAAAAAACTACAGAGGCTGCTTCTGGGAGAGAAGCTCCTCAAAAGTTCTACTCTGTCCAGCAAAGCCTATCCCTACAGGCTCTAATGATTGAGTTATTGGCTGGCCCAATATGAACTACATGTCCAGCAGTGAGAGTCATGGGGAACAATTCCCCAGTGCGGAGCCCAGACAGGATCAACTTTTCAGTTCTGTAGAACTCTATAAAAACTTTTCAACTGATAGAACTTGAGAACAACAAACCTACAGACACCAATTCTCTCCCAAGTCAGAGGAAAGGAAAAGGTGAAGACACGTGAGGAGAACAACATGGCAACACTAAGGTCAGTGCAAAAGACAGAGAGGGAAGAGGAGGTGCTCTGAGTGTCAGAGCTGCAATTCTGATGCAAGCCATGGTGAGGACTATAATACAACAAACTGTTTCCCTGTAATTCATGAAGTGCATGGGGGAATGCAGAATTGACTTACAGCCCATGAGAAAAAGGTGCTCACACTGGAGCAGGTGGATGTTATGAAGCTGTGATCTGGTAAGAGGCTTGAACAGAGAGAGAGAAGGAACCCTCACTTCTAGAGATAGAGGAAGAGGACCTTTGCTTTTATACTAGAACAGCTCATCCTTAAAAGACTGTAACCCATGAACAAACCCATGAACAAAATGGCTCACAAGAAAACAGTTGTAGGAAGACTGCTTTGCCCAGGGGAGGGACCACATTGCAGCTGGTTCGGGCAGGACTGCTACTCATGAAAATTAGAGTTGGAAGACCCCACTGGAAAAGTGTTGTCATCTTATTGCAAAAGTTCCATACCTTCTTGGTGATTTCTCATGGGCAGCTCCTCACAGCACTGACTCCTTCTTCCTCACAGCACAGCCAACAAACTCCAACTCCCTTCTCACCCAGCTAACCCACTCTTTCATAGCACTTATCTTCATTGGACACAGCTGTGGCCTGTTAAGGGCAGGCCTGTTCCTAATCTTCGGTGATTAGTACAGCTGCAGCTCCTCAGGTGTGAGATCATCTTGTGTACTATCTTCACTTCCTTACATTCTATCCCTCCACAGAAAAGTTCACAGGGAACTGTGTCCCGTGGGAAGGACCCCATGGCATAGCAAAAGACACTCCTCTCCCTAAATGAAGATTTTTTTTTAGAAGTGACAAACTGACTTAAAACCCATGTTTTGCCTCCCTCCTCTGAAAGTGAGAAGGAAAAAAGGGCTAACAGAGGGAAAAGTTGTACTAAAGGTATACTTTAGTTCTTATTACTCTCTTTTAATTCCCTCTTTTCTTTATACCTTTTAAAGTTTTGAGGCTGTTTTGCCCTAAAGTGTTTCTTCCCAATCCTTACCTCAACTCATGAGCCCCTTTGATATTTTCTTTCCCCCTCAAAACAACGAATAAATTTTTTATTAAAATAAATGAAAAAAAAATTATTCATTCTTCTTTGCTGCTTAACAACAGCAAAGGGGAATGAATAAATTATTTTTTCATGGGTCCACTGGCGTTTGGCCAGCATCAAACCCATGACAAAGGGTTGCCTCAGGCACTGTGGCACCAAATCAAGGAAGGTGGGACAGCGTAAGCAGCCAGAGAGCCTGGGTCTGGTTTCCTGGCTGTCCTGCAGGCTGCCATCCCTCCAACAGCACAGTCTGTTGAAGGAAGGTGAGGCACAGTGCTCTCCTGGCAGGAGCTCCTCAATCACATCAGTACAGGAAATGCCAGTGATCCACATAAGACAACTAATACACAAGGAAGATGTTTAAGCAAAATTATTTTGGTTACTGCACCAGCATCCTGGGGACTGCAATAAAGGCTCAGCTGCCTAATGCAGATCTGCAAAAGCAATCCTAACTATTCTTTTAAAAAAGCAAACATCAGAAGAAAAAAAATAAAAAGAAGGGGGAAATAAACCCAAAAAAATCCCCCACAACAAAGAGCTAAACAACATCTGACCTTTCTTTGTGTGCTATTATCATAATGAAGATGAAATGCTGCATTTCACCTTAAGCATGATACATTTCAAAAAGGGCTAGCAGGGAAAGAAGCAGGTTTTATTCCAGCAGTTTCTGCCTAAGGATGGGGTACCATTCTGAAGGCATGAAATAAAGAATGTAACCGCTTTGTGAAAATACATGCACAAAGTTATTATTTCCTTCTCCCCAGAATTTCAAAAAAAACCAATATAAGTGGCTATAATATGCATATTTTTAATCATCGAATTACCTACCTGAATTACTTTCACAAACCTTATTGAAATAAACTTCCCACCTTTCTACAGAACAGAAAAATATGTGGCTGAGTTGTTGGTTATGTCTGTTGAGGAAATAACAGTACAAAATGAATCTAAGCTGTAGCAGAAAATCTGTGAAAACATAACAGGAAAAACCTAATTGCTCTCTATTGAGCTATTTCCAAGTTCTATGGCTCACAAAACTACCTACTTGATGTCAAAGTTGTCCTCGAGGCCATGCAAAAACTGCCACAAAGTAAGAGGCCCATTATGATTTTTCATATTCTAATTAATTTATGCTTTCTTGAGTTAACTGCAGATATAGCCAAAGGGTAATTTATTAATCTAAGAACCTAGATCCATTTGTATGCATGCCCCAAGAGACAAACAAGGCTGTGATTTCCTTTTCCATGAAATCAACTTCAGGTTCTAGTACCAAGAATATGAAGTGGTGTTACAAAGTCATTTTCTAAAACAGTGGTTGTACCCTATCATCTAGGACAGAAGAAAACCAAGCATGGTTTAGTCCAGTAGTGAAAGCTATACAGAAAAAGCTGGGGAAATCTGCCAATTAAAATGGACCACCTGATATTCTAAAATAAAAGTTGACCTCAAAAGGAAAAAAAAAAAAAGATGGAAAACTAGAAATGGAATGCAAGAATGAAGAACAGAGCTATAGGGAGTATTTCCATGTCCTTCAATCAAGATACCTACAAGTAATTACCTGAACAGCTGTAAGATGACACTGCATTTTTCTTTCTTTATAAATCAAATAGCAATGCTTTTTCATAATTACTGTTCTTGTGAATGAGATACACATTATACAGACTATAGTTTTTAAACTGAGAATTTAGTGTCAGGAAAAAGATATGATAAAAAACTTCCTTTCTAAAGAAATACAATCAATCCTTCCTTGACAAATATTTAGAAACATGTTTTTCTCCAATTCTGTTTCATAATTTTTTCTGTCCAGAATAATCAGAATTGTCTCACCACTGCCTTGCACAGATAACAATTCAGCCTGAAATTGCCCTCTTAGGACACACAGAAGCACAAGGTCTGTAATGGCATTTTGAGTAGGCCCTAAGGCTGAAACAGAAGCATGCATGAAGCATCTCCCAGGGCAATTATGCTGTTTAACACTCACTATGCACTCTTTTTTGGTGAAATACACTTTTTTTTTTTCTGAATGGAAAACATGCAGCAAAAAGTTCCTCTCTGTTGCTGCACTACTGCATCAGACCCACCCCCCTTGGTTTATTTTCCAGCAGTGAGAACAGGCCCACAGTTCACCTTGGCACTTTCTCAGCAATCCCCACTACTCACAGGCTCCAAGCTGGGCACAGAGCACAGCAGAAGTTAAGGGGTCATTTTTTCCACTTACTGGTAAGAAACACTGCTGTAGAGCTGGCTACTGAACTTTGTACACATAAGGAAAGAGAAAGGTTCTGACAGAAGCTCTCAACAACAAACTCACATAAGCATCAAGTCTCCATGTGCATGAAGTTGCCAGTCACTGGGCTGCCCATAGGCACCTTTGCACTTACCAGAAGCAGCTCAGAAAGAAGCCTGCAAATCCAAGAACATCCTCTCTTAGTGCTCCATTCCCCACCAAAAAAGAAGCTTGACAAGGTAGACGGGAGACTTGCTCATCCTCTAATGCACAACAAATCTCCACTTTATTGATTAACAGAAATACTTTTATAATCACAGTAATAAGGCTCATGCATATTGCAAAACTAAAGCTCACTATTGGTTAGCTATAAAAATCCAATCCCACCTTTCTCAAGATGTTTGTGGCTTCTTTTTTACCTCCTGTTATCACATAATTTATAAAACAACTTCTTGCTCAAAGAAACCATGTCCTTGAATTAGGCAGCTGTTGCTTTCTCAGATGCTCTTTCTCACGTTACTTTTCCCATGGACTGTGTCTCAGAAAAAAAAAACTGTCCACAGAAGCTGAACATTTTCTTGCCAGCTTTCTTCCTCCAGCAGTATGTTCCCACACAGATGGCAAAACATTTTTTGAAACTTGGTACTGCATGCTCCACTGAAGTCAGCAGAAACACTGTGATGCCTTAGGATTTAGCTTTTGTATTTTTCAGATCCTGTACTGCTTCAGTGCTTAACTCTAAGACTCCTTAGCCTATCAGCTACTGTTCGCCCTTTTATTCCAACAAAACAATTTCTCTCTAGGCCTGAAACTCAAGGACACCTTACTGCCTCAGGCCCCAAGAAATGTAACAACAGTGAATTTGGGGATGGGGTGGGGGCACAAACTTGGAGTAAATTACTTCATTACCCAAAGTTGTAATTGGAGGATTGAACCCTGATATACAAATGGACCAAACTTTTATTTGTATGAAAAACTCATGACCATCTTCCATCTTGGGTGTAGCTTCTTGGAGGCTTCTGACTGCCCAAGGTGTACCTACTGAAGGCCTTTAATAAATATCCACTTTTATTCTCTTTATCTTGTCTAGCCTCTGTTCTAGGTAGCCACTCTAAGGCATCACCTGGCACCAATTCCTCTAACAGAAAGATTGAATCCAACTCCAAGAAAACCTGATATATGAAAAATATAATTTGTTTCCTCCTCCCACATAAGACCAGTCCCAAAAGGATGAGCATGGTTGCCAAATAGAGAAACCATTCCAAATTGCTTCCAGTGACTCAACTGACCACAGTGATGTCAATCCCCACACACTCTTGGTGTGCACTGAAGTCCAATCATATCCCACAAAACTTAAACACCAATATATTTAAGAACTTATTCTCAGAAATGGGATATTCACTTTCAACTGCTCAGCGGCAAACTGAGCAAAGGGAACATCAGAATAAACTGAAATCCAAGTAAATTATGAATATTCTGATGTGTGTTGAACCTGAATTTCAAAGGACAGAGTAAGGACTGTAACCCTGCATCTGCTTTCCAATAAAAACCACTGCAAAGCTGCAACATCCCACAAACATGTCCCTCTGCACCCCTGCATCTTGCCAGCAGATATCCCAGCCTACTCACAGCATTACCAAGATAGCCAGTTCCTCAAAATCCAGAGAGAATTTTAATAGTAAAAATAATTATGATAATTTATTGAATGTGTCTTTTTTTTACTGGCAAGGCTGGCAAACAATACATTTAAATTAATATGATCTTTGGCACCCTTTCTCCAACAAGAGTTAAGTTCACTGAATTGGACTGAAGAAAACATAAATAAATCAAACATGATCATCCAAATCCTTTCAGACTTCTGAACTGAAAGGATTTAGAAACTGCTGAAAAAACCAAAGGAGAAATCCTTAACATTCCATACTGATTTGGCTCATCCTGGGAGAGAAATTACTTTTTGCCTCTCAGAACTGCACCTACACTTCTCTTGAAACTTTCAGAAACAAAAAAAAAAAGCAGATCAAAATTTTAAATGCTCTTATCTTCAGGATTATGTTTTGATGCAATCTTTTACTGTGCTCAGTGGCTTAGCAGTTCCTATTGTTTAGTGGGATAACTGAGATAAGCTTTACTTTAACAGTCATGAAAGTTAAACATTAACCTAGAATGAAATTCCTTCTCCAAAGATTAATCTAAGCAGCAAAGTCAATGTAAGGATTGCAGAGATTTCTGTTTTTAATTTCCAGCACAGTGCAAGCACTTTGGCACCACTCTGTTGCTGAAGCCGAGTGAAAAACACCAGGCTGACCCTCTGACAGTCTGACACCCCATCAACCAGAAATTCCATGACACAGCTACATAACATGATAAATTATTTTGCAAATATCAAATCAATTTGTGTTATGAAAAAGGCAATATTTTGGTTTGCCAAACAGCAACAAAGAATCCTTATCTTAGAAACCAGCATGTGATACTGATGCTCCTCCTGTAAGTCCAGCTGCAAAACCCTGGCAGAAACCAAAGCTACAGTAAAATCAGCAGCAATCAGGATTCTGCATTTGAGATGGAGGGTCATATGCTTCTTCTCCAAATCTTTATGGCAGGCCTGTGGAATCTGTGGAACTGTTCAGCAACTGACCCAAAAAACCTAAATTTCAGATCAGATAATCACTACAGGGATTACTGAATCACATACAACTTCTCAGTCTTTCATTCACTTTTCAATTCTCCTCTGTCCTTCCTGCTGTCATCACTCTGCCTAAAAATACCAACCTTTTCCACATTTCTTTATTTTCACCTGCCTTTCCTCTCATTTTCTGCACTGGCATTTTTTAATACATTTGCTCTCTGCTTACATTTTCTGCTGCTAAAATGAAATTGTGGTTCCACATTTTCATCTCTTGATTAACATGTAGTCTACTCTTCATTACAGACTTGATTTGACATCTGTCTTTTTGACCTAACAATAGTGGGACTTTTTCCACTTCCAAACTGCTCATGTTGTCTTTTTCCATTGCCCGAGAAAGCTTGCTGGCAGAATTCAGAGATAAACAGCATGTGTTCTTCTGAAAACACATAGAACCAAGTAGCAGGAAGACGTAATGCTTTTAAAAATATCTAAAAAGCTTCTCTTCACAGGCTGTTCAAAGACCATAGCAAAGCTACCCTCTGGTCAGTCATCATGAGAAGTCCTGCCCTCACACCTCCTCCAACATTACCAATCCAGCTCATCTGAGGAGAGGATCAAAGAGGAAAATCACCCTTTTTCTGCTTGCTGGGGTTTGCTTTGTGCCATTTCATCTCCCTAAACTTCCTTGCTGCAAGATCAGACATCTGCTAAAATTTAGTGGAGAAGAAATGAGGAGGAAGGAGAGAAGAAAACTGACTGCTTATTCAACAGCATGTACTGCTTAAGCTCAATGCTTGTGCCAAACCACTGTGTAGCATCTCTCCTGCTAAGAAACTCAAAATATCAGCTTGCAAAATCTGACCATCTCAGATCTGGCTACAGATCCTAAGCTACAACAGCTCAAAACGTATACAGGATGAAAGTCTGCAAAAGCAGGATCATTCAGGATTTTCAACCCTGGCTGAATATGGGAGACTCCTCAGTCCTCTATGTTGCTCCAAATTCCAAACCAGAGCAATGTCTCAGTTAAAGGAACAAAATTGCTAGGAACACATCATATTCAAGAGTGGCTCCAAAATACTAGTAAGTCATCTTCCAGACTTAAGCAAGTAATTGTCTGTTGGCATATCCACAGATGTGCTGCCAGCAATAGCTTAAAATTAGTTTCTATGACAATCACCTCTAAAATACTCAAAAATAATACACATATTAACTTACATGGTATTACAAGTTTAGCTTTAATATGACTAGTCTAATCAAATCCTCTTAGATTCCTTATCTGGAATTATAAATGCAATTCCTGCTTAGAGGAAGCTTTTTTTTTTATTTGTTTGTTTTTTTGCTGTCCTGTGGAGTGTACAGACTGGTCAAATTGTACGGGAACTTGGAGAAACAACATTACCTGCAAAACTTTACAGATGTTTGAGGAAACACTCATCAAAATAATTTATTTTTTAAAGTTTGATATTGGCTCAAGCAAGGAAAGAAAAAAAATACTAAAGAATCTTTAGAGTACCTTAAAACCTCAGAACCTGAATTTACAAGGAAGCCATTTATTGACCACAACTCTGGCAGACATGTCTTCCCAGGCCAAGTGGAAATGAGTAGTGAAGGGACAAATCAGATGTTTTATACATGCCTAATTAATTCTGTTCTTCAACAAAACCTGTGACTCAGGATAAGAATTAAAAAAATAAATTGCACTGGCTTGGAAACATTGTATGGTTTCTTCACACAGCTGGAATGGGACATCTTGAATATCATTACATTCCCATGGGATTAGTACTTTTCTAACCTACAATCATACTTATAGAAAGAAATTATGCTGGTAAAACAAACATTACATTGGATATTTCCTTACATCCAGATGAACAGCATTCATGTTTCAATATTCATACCTGAGCAGAAGAAAAATAATTAAACATGGTATTGTCATTACTGTTCAAATAAGTGTTCTTATTTTCTGTTCATATATGCAACAGCTATTGGCACTCACAAAATACAAAGCTAATGTTTAAGAGATACTGTGATGCATATCTTCTAAACACTAGAGTGTCTTCCTTGTAGAAGCTCCTGCTCCTGTCTCAGCTCAAGAGAAGGAACAGTTTCCCTTTCAATACAAGGATTCAGAACAATTTAGAAGAATCTTAGGGACTTTAATCCAATGTTGGTTTTGGTTTCAACACTAAGCCAGATGCCTGTTGTGGGTCAATGCTAGCCACATGCCAGGCACCCACAAGAGCCACTCACTCACTCCCCTTGGCTGCTGGACAGAAGGAAGAAAATTTAACAAAGGGTTCATGGGTTGAGATAAGATCTGGGAGAGAGATCACTCATTAAATACCATCACAGGCAAAACAGGTTCAGCTTTGAGATAAAAGGTGAATTTATTACTAATTAAATCAGAGCAGGATAATGAGAAGTAAAACAAACCCTTAAAAACCCCTTCCCCCCTACCTCTCCCTCCTTCCACACGGAAGGCAGGGAATGGGAGAGGAGCTGTTCCCAGGCTGCATCATGGAGTCCCTCCCATGGGAGAGTTCTCCCTAACTTTTCCCATGTGAGTTCATCTCACAAACAGCAGCTCTCTGTGAACTGCTGCAACATGAGTCCATCCCATGGAAACAGTCCTCCCAAAACTGCTGAGGCATGGACCACTCTTGCATGGGGTACAGTCCTTCAGGAACAGGCTGCTCCAGCCTGGGAACAGGACCTCTCTCTCCAAGGGTCTCCCATAGGGGTCACAGCCTCCTCTCAGGCATCAACCTGCTCCAGTGGGGGCTTCTCCATGGGCTGCATGGGATCTCCACATCCCCGTGGATCTCCAAGGGAGACAGCTGTTCCACCATGGTCCTCACCATGGCCTGCAAAGGAATCTCAGCTCCAGCACCTGGAGCACCTCCTCCCTATCACCCTCCACTGACCTTGGCGTCTGCAGAGTTGTTTGTCTCACATGTTCTCACTCTGCTCTTCTCGGACTGGAATTAAAACTGTGTCACAAATTTTGTTTTCCTTTCTTCTTAAATACATTATAACAGAAGCATTATCACCACTGCTAACTGGCCCAGCAGCATGTCCATCTTTGGAGTCATCAGGGATTGGCTCTGCCAGACATGGTGGAAGCTTCTCACAGCTTCTCACGAAAGCCATGGCTGTGTTCCCACCCACTACCAAAATCCAGGCCATGCAAAAACAATACAATGCCTGTTCCAGGTTGCAAGGTAAGATGTATTCTATTACCATCTGTATGGCCGTCCTCTTTTGTCAAGTGGGCAGTTTGTCTTATCTCTCTCTGAGTGATCATGAACACACCTCCCTCAGGAGGGGACATCTGCTGATAACAGGCTACTGAATGTCACTGCATGACTGATAAGAATTATAACATCCCATTGTGAGATGCTCCACCCAGAGGGAGGAGCCAAGCATTCCTACCTGGATATAATCTGGAGGTTTTGACACACTAGCACAGCTTCTCCACTGAATTTCCCAGAGGAAGAGCAGCTGCCTCTTCTTCCACTGGATTTTTGGAGGAGGACTACACCCTTTTCTACAGGATCCCTGCTCCAGCAGAACCACACCTGACACTCCAGGAGGACTGCAGCCACATTTCCAACAGGACTGCTACCAACACCCTGACCCACAGGGTGTCAGGTTGAGTTCTGACTCTGTCACTGTTGTTCTAGTGTACTGCATTGTTTTATTTTATCCTTTTATTTTTCTTCCCTATTAAAGAACTGTTATTTCTGCTCCCATATTTTTTGCCTGAGAGCCCCTTAATTTAAAATTCATAGCAATTTGGAAGGGTGGGGAGGGTTTACGTTCTCCATTTCAGGGGAGGCTCCTGCCTTCCTTAGCCGGCATCCATCTTTCGAAACCAAGACAATGCCTTAGGAATTCTAAAAAAATAAAAATCAAAAATCCTCACCTTTTAAACTTTTCTGTTAGTAATTTGAAGTAACATCCCTCCAGTGAAAACCTTGTCCCATTCAAGTAAAAAAAAAAAAAAAAATTAACAGCTAAAATTCTGCTTAAACCATTAAAAACATCCTCTATACTTATAAGGGGAACAGGAGGATAAAACCATTTATAATTGGACAGATATTCTGAGACCTTTCCATGATTATAATTAATCCACAACTATCTAGAACAATTTTTTGTAAGGAACCCACATCTATAAAAAAAGATTATCAGTGGGATTTTTTATTAGCCAGAGGCATACAGTATTTGGAAGATTAAAGCAGGCACTCAGTACAGTGCTACATAATCATTTTAATTGGATAAAGGTTAACTGGATGATAATGCTGATGTATGAAGTAGGAATTAGAAAGTAGCAGTTTTAAACCGCTTGGGAAAAAAGGAGTGCCCCAGAAATCAAGAAATACTTCCCCCATCCAACCTGAGGCCATTGCCCTACTATGAATTCAAGTAAACGTACTTCTTGACAGCTTCAAAGCTATGGAAGGAGAGAAACTCTTTCCTTTTTTGATGTTTGCCTGTAGAACCAGCAACAATCTCTGTGAGTTTTTCCTTGCCAAGAAACAAGAACCCATTTCATGATCTAATCACTGCTCCTACTACAAGCTTCATACACTGGTATCAAGAAGCAATCACCACTGTAGCCAGCATTTTTTTATTTCCATATCTTCCAAAGTAGATGGACAACAGTGAAATGGGAAAGGGAAGAAAAAAGGAAAAAAAGAAACTTGCCTCCACAAAAAACCCCAAAACCAAATCAGAAGCCAGTAACACTTCCACCACAAGATAAATAAGCAAAGAAGATAATAGCAAGGTAAGATTAAGATACCACAGGAAAGCTATAAAGCCAACCAAAAGGGATGGGGACAATAAAAAAAAATATGGAGCATGACACAAAGCTTGCCACCTATTCATACACATACAATCATGGACAGAGACTTGTGGAAGACCAGGAGGAGATGAAAGCCCTAAACACTCAAAACCACTCAACCACCCAAATCCTGCAGGCAGCCTTCCAGGTCTCAGGAGCACCATTCCCAGGAGGCATCACTCATCCATCTACAGAGGCACACACTTGCAGATGCTGAGGCTGTGGTTTCAGTGCCTTGGACTGGACACAAGTCTGACATTCCCAGGGCACAATTCCTGCATTATTCCATCTCTTGCCCATTTACTGCTAAAATCTCTCCAAGAGCCACTTCTAGCACAGATGCTGGATCAAGGAACTGACCTATTTCTGAAAACATTCCCCTAAGAATAAAAACTGCAACACAGTGGAAAGTGCCAGTGATCTTGAACAAAAGTGGGATAGATCTGTACCAGAATGAAGCATCCATGTAAACATGGTCTCAAAATGTGAATTTAAAAAATCACAGAATTGCCTGGGTTGGAAGGTACCTTAAAGATCATCTTGTTCCAACCTCACTGGCCTTGGACACATCCAGGAACGGGACAGTCACAGATTCTCTGGGTAACTTGTACCAGTGCCTCACCACCCTCATATGTCTAATATAAATTTACTTTGTCAGTTTGGAGCCACTCCCTCTTATCTGTTACAACATGTTCTTGCAAATAGTTCCTCTCTCCTCTTCGAAATGGCTGAAACATAACAGCTGTATATTTATAACAGATTTTTCTTTACTTAGGGTAACCATCACACTTTATGCCTATTATGTCTTAGGCTTATTATTTATTAAAGGAACAGCTGCTACCAGTCCATCTCAGAGTTACACAGTGAAAGATTGGGAGATGTGTGTGTAAAGAAAATTGCAGACCACGTATGATGAGAAGTCTGTATGCAAGACAAAAAGATAATGTGAAATGCAGCAGTAAATATCAGCTGTGTTGTCCCCACCAGGATACCACAGACATAGGAAAGGCAAGGTCTCTACAGACCACATCCAACACTACACAGCCCTCTCAGAAGCATCTTGGGCCATGAGATGGGTCGGTTGAGCTTTGCTCCCTTGGCTGGGCATGCTGAGCATCTAGTGCAAGTGTGGCTGGTCTTTTTGTAACCTGAAGGAGCAAACCACAAGCACAGGACACAGATTGCTGAGGATAATGAAGAGCTCTTTCTCAAGCATGTGCTAAATGGTTGTCTGCTAGCTCATCTATGAGCCAATGAAGGCAAGACAAGATGGCTTCCCTGCATACAGCCATTGCATTTGAGTCTTTTAGAAGACAGAATGAACTGCTCTGCTCTTGGCACAAACATTATCCTGATGGAACCCATTGACTAATCCTGTCCATCATATCTGTGAAATTAAAAATTAATCTACAGGAAAATGCAGCACTGCAGTTTCATTAAATTCTGCAGTACGTGTTTACCTAAATATTTATTTATGCAGACAATCCTCATCCCTTTTCATCCTTTTCCCTCCCTCAGCCTCAAAGCAGAAGCACTCTTTGAAATAGTATTTATTTTTTCATTTCATTTCTTTTTAAGACATGCAAAAAAAAATCAGTACAGGGAAAAACAAGAGGGAAGATTTTTTTTATTATTAGCAAAAGAAAGACAGGAATCATCTTGGAACATATGCTCCAAGTTTTATCAGTCACTTGATTTGAAATATATTTCCATGTAGACTACAGTCGGGGCTAAAAATCACAGCCTTCTTTCTCAAGTAGGTGAGTATACTAAGGTTTAACTGCAGGATAAATATATCATTAGTAGTAATTCTCTATTTCCAAGCAAATCAAATTTAAGCACTGGCAGACAGAGTGAACTAGTTCAACCTTTGCTGTGGATGAAAAGCTAAATAAAACCTAAGACCTTAATAATTAATGCAAAGAGTGCTAAGATACCATTCAGTCAAACTTTTAAGCATGACTGTACACATCTCAGAATATACCAACACCCATTTCTTGAAAATGTCATTTGTTTTTAAGGACATTCTGTGCTGCCAAAAATCTGTGTTTCCCCTTTCATTAAATGGATCATTTTCTTCAGAACAAAATCTATGGCATTTTAGACTGCTGAATTTCAAGTAGTGCAGGTTTAAAATTAATTTTCACCTTCAATACTGTGGCAATTCCCTTTGAGAAACTAGAAAGGGCACATTATGCAGCCTACATAAAAACAACAATTTCTATTACAGTGAAAATGATAAGGTGGAGAGAAACCATTATCAAAGCAGTAAGACCACTGTCATTGTATCTCAAATTTTCAGACAAAAATAGGTCAAACAATTTTTCTCTTTTCAAAAACCTTGTCATCCCTGGCAGTTTAATAAACTCTGCAGCAGGAAGACAAAGACTAGAGGGAAGGAACTGCTGCCATCAGTGCTGCCTGAAGCAGGCCCCAGGACAACACAGTAGGATTATGAGATATGGTGGCAAGTGGAAGCTAAGCAAGTAAAAAAAAAAAAAAAAAGAGATGGGGCAGTCATTTGGTGGCCCTTTTGGCCCATGTAAAAAACAGGGGACATTTGGGGATTATGGGGTGAAATAATGTCAGAGCTTTAGTATGGTCGTACCCCAGCTTGTACTGGGCCTGGCTAAAGCAGTTTCTGGGTTTCACAAGTAACATACCTAAATACATGGCACAAAACCAGGGGATTTGAGAAAATGACAAGATAACAATTTCTGGAAGCATTATGGTTAGAGATCAGAAATGTCAACAGTGTTCTGTCAACAGTACAGTGAATTACCTATAACAGGAATTTACCCTACTATTTCCTGCTCCATGTAAACTAAGACAACAGTTAAGAATGTAGTAACATGCAGTTAAAATTTTGTTATTTCTGGGGAGGATTTTTGTAAGAAATACACAATGGCCACAAAATGGTCATGCATCCTAGTGATGTTTAAAAAGAAAGTGGACACATGTCATAACTTTACAAAAGAAACCAAGCAGTCATGAGATGCCAAGTGTAACACCTCCCAAAGCCAACATGCACTTTACATCTGAAAGCTACTCTGGCCATCTAGCTGAAGATTGCAAAGCAAGCCAGTTGCTGATTACAAAATGCACTAGATCTCCAAACTCCCAGGTTTAATTAATCCTCACAATATCCAGACCCAAACTTACTTTATTATAGTTGTTGTTTGGTCTTCCAGGAAAGGAAAAAAACAAACAGTTACATGCATAATTAAAATGGAATTAGGCATCTCCAAATGAAACTAAGTGGGGGAAAAAAACATGCATTAGACAAAATAATTTTTTGCCAGCTGTGACTGTTTTATAATTCATTTTGGACAGGGAGTTCAACACAGATGGTAAAATAATTTCAGTCCTTCAAGGAACTCATGTATGCTAACTACTAGACATAAAATTCTGCACATAGTAGCTGCTCAAAATTGCTAATACAACAAACATACACCAATATCTTCCATCAGAACTCTCTCCCTTCAAACAGGGAATGAAGCACACTTAATTTAACTTCCTACTCTGCATATTCAGTAACTCTGAAAGCAGGCTTTGACAAAGGGCAGGCTCCAGATGGGTTTTATGAACACTTTGGAAGACAGGAGCTGATTGACCTGCAAAAGCACCTTCCTATGACAATAATGTGTAGGTGGGGGCTACTTCTCCCATAAAACAACAAAAGGTAAATCCAGGAACAGGAGGATCCACCTGCTTTGGGACCCTAGCAACCACCCATAAGGGGCTATTAGGAAGAAGCTTTTGTCAGGGGTAGTTATCGAGTAATTGTGTGGTATGACAGTGTTTTCCCAAAATTCCTCTGAAACAGCTGGCGCTGCAGTGTCAGCAGCAGGACTCACTGACCAGTGGCTTGATCTGAAGTGTCATCTAGATCACTCAACATCTTAAGGATTCTGGCACACAGAGTTGTAAACCATCCAAATTTACATCAGTGCCTCGTTGTTCTAGCATCTGCAGCACTTGCACTTGACAGCTCTCTGCAGATCAGGCCTGTGCAGTTTTATTTCCCAGTAAAATGTACAATCCATACAGCAGCATGCAAACTGGTTTGACATTTAAAGAAACCACTAATAAATTGTACTTATCTATACAGCATTTCATTCCACCCAAGAAAGTTTCATTTTGTGATATTTAAAAAACAAACCAACAAGGGAAGTCACCAGCTTACAATGAACACAAGAAAAATGTGGAGATATGCTTCCAGTACCACTTCCTATGAGTTCAGTGTTAAACTAAAGTCAAGGAAGCTGGAAGGCTGCATTTAAGTATCTTCCACGTCCTTTCAAAAAAAGCAATCTACTGTCTGAGCTTTGCCATATTTAAACTGTGTGATGTGTTGTCCAAATACGAGCTCTGATAGATGCACTGAGCTCCCACTCAAAAAAAGTAAAGCAAAACCATGCAACATTAATCTTTAAAACATGTAGGTGGTTCTGCTTATTCCCTATTCCTCCCTTTCTGTTCTGAAATGATCCTCCACTGCTAGTTCCTGCATCAAGACCTCAAAATCCACCTAAGCTGGCAGTGGACCACAAGAGGAAACAATGAGAATCTCAAGGTTCATAGTACATCTCTGCAGGAGAAATACAAGTCCTTCTATAGTCTGTGCACTTCCTAGCCCTGTGCTCTGCCCACTACTCAGGCATCTAGTCTTGCATTGTCAAGAGAAGCTCTTTTAAAAGAAGAGTTAACAAGGAGGCAGAGGAACACACCTACTTGTAAGTTTTGATCAAAGCAGAGATGGTATTGTTTATTTTTTCAAAAATACTTTCAACAAAGAAATCAGAGTCAGAGAATACGTGAAGTATCTTTTTTATTATTAACAGTGAGCAGAGTTTCCTTATATATTAAATTTGTATTATTTTAGAGCCAATGAGCCACAGAGCAAGATCACTGCACTTGCACACTGGGTTTCCACCCAAACAGCACCTTTTGGTATGTCCCTTCTGGTCTTTCCCAAGCTGGAGGAAGAACTGGGTGTGTGGGCTAACTCTACAGGTTTTACCAGAGGAGTGCATCTCCCCTTACAATGCAGTCATTATCACAATGCCTGGAACAGTGCTCACAAGGGATCTGCAACAAAAACCAGATGGACAGATTTCTCAATAGAAGTACAGGTGGAAAATCCAAGCCTTCCCTTGGCTTGCTGTCACTTCAAGGTTCTGTTTGCTGGGTAAAAAAACCCAGCTCCTCAGCAGATGGTACAAAGAGCTGCTGCTACAGCAAGAGTGAAGAACCATTTACTATTTTTTTTTTCTTTTTTTTTTTAAGTGAGGGCTATTGCATATTTCCATAGCAGTAACTGCTTTGTTTCCTAAATGTTGAATCAGTTCCTGTCAAACTTTCTTTAGAAAGCAAGATAATTTATTTTTCAGATCTTTGCTTTCTTAGCATCTTCATCCCTGTCCTTTTACCCACTGATTGTTCTTTCTAGGTTTTTCACTGTTTCATTCAGTTTTTATTGCATTTGGGCAAAGTATTCACTTTAAGGGTAAATGTAAGAACTAAGGCAACTTAAAGCATGCCCTTTTGTTCCACTGCATGAAATAGCACATTTTCTTTCCAAATTGTCACACACTGCAACAAGATTATTGTACTATCACATCAGGAGACAAAGCAAAATTAGATCCACATGTTCTTAGGATACAAGCGAGTGGGTAAGAAGTTTCTGCTCTCAAATATGAAATCAGCGATTGTGACTTCATCTGCAGGGGAAGCTTTTCTATTAAGGAACTCTGATGGCTCTGTGTGCAGCAGAGGCCATTAACTTTGGACTGCAAAAGTGCATTTCAGTATCATGGCAGAACAACAGAAGTCATGTTACGGCTGACCTTTCCAAATCAGCCCAAAAAGCCCAAGGGCATTTTAAATAATGAATTGCCATCTCAGCTTTATTCAAAACACTTTATAAGAAACAAGTCCATTGCACACATACTATATAAAAACTATCCCCCAAGGGTAGAAGAGAGAGAAAATTTTCCAACAGTCCCAGTGACTCCCTCAGCAACCAATTCCTGAAGCTGTTTAAATACCTGCTGGAGAGAACCTCTCCAGAAAGGACAAGAAGGCAATGGAGCAAAAGAGGGAAGATTCCCTACAGACTGAGCTCTCCTGCACATGGCTGCACTTACACTTTTGAAAGAGAAAAAAAAAAAAAAAAACTACAGTTATTCCTGAGACAGCACTTACTTCCTGGCAGTACTGAAGAATTCCTTCTTTTGTCCCAATGCAGGTCTTGGAGCCAGAGGGGTCTGATTCCCACTTTCCATTCTGCACATTCATATGCATGTTGAGTTTGCCACAGAACATGGCAATCTGAGGTTCTGCCAGCAGCCCTGCATTTCCATCAGCAGGCACCTGGAAGGAGAAGAAAAGCTGTAATCTCACATTTGACATTTCAGTCCAGCCAAAGCAGCAACAGGTCAAGCAAGTATGAGACAAACTCCAGACTCATCCACCTATTGCAGAAAAACCAAAACTTTTTATTCAGAGAGATGTGAGAAATAAAAATGTGGTGTTCATAGAAATCCAGATCACCATAGTATAATTTTAAAGCTTAACTGTCGCAGCGGGACCCCGACCCGGTAATAATTAGCATTGACTCCATTATTCACAGAAGGCTGATCAAGGTCTTTATTATATTATTATTATTATTAAGAAATTGCTTTTATAGACAGTTACAATACACTTGGACCTAACTGGTCCACTAATCCAAATACCATCACCATTGGGTAATTAAGAAACCATCCTTTGGTAAACAAATCTCCATAACACATTCCACATGTTCACAATAACAGGTGCAGCAAGCAAAGACAAGAATTGTTCCTCATTCTTTTCTCTGATCTCACAGCCTCTCCCAGAAACGCCTGGGAAAGTTATGTGTTGCTCTCTGTAACCAGAGAGCTGCTGACACACTTAACCAAACTGTTTTGTGGCCCAAAATTGTCTTACCAACTTGGGCTAAACATGGGACAATGAGCACAGTTGAAGCACAGTTACAGAAGTTTAGTTTTCCAAATATAGCTGTTATAATGTGCAGGAGGGGTTTACTAGCAACTAAATGGAAAAGTAAACAAGTTTTTAGCACGAGTTTCCTAAAAAACCTCACAGTGTATCCTTTTCCAGGCCCCTTGGTAGCACACTGCCTCTATTCTATCATGTCTTATGAAGATGGTAGGTTAAAAGCAGCTTCCCCCCAAAGCTTTTCTTGGATTGAACTTCAAAATGCAGAGGGGCTGGGGAGGTATCAAAATGGCTCTGCTGAAGGTTTAGCTGACAACCAAGAATTACAGAATAGCATCTCCCCAACAAGCAGTAAAATACCAGGCTCAAGACAGATGCTTCTCCTCTTGAACCACAGACACTGCCCATGACACCAAACCAGGCACTGCTGGGGCACAGAGCCAGACATCAGAGGCACCCTCAGGACAAGTTTAAATCTCTCCCATGGTACCACAGCACCAAGGACAAATCAAGAGGCAACCCCTGAAGGTATAAGGTGAAAGGTTTTTGTTTTACATCTGAGGAAAATGACACAAAGAGAAACCTCCTCTCTTAGGTACCTCAAGAGACAAGTCTACAGCTCTCCACTGCCCCTCACACTCCAAAGCTCAGTCAGTCATATTCAAGGTGCAGCAGAGTATTCATTTCGGTTTAAATATCTATTTTTAACCTTTAATCTCTTAGCTTGAAGGCTTCTCAAGAGGAAAATTAAAAGCATTTCAAAAATTCACAAAAAAGAGAAGAAACAGAATTATGGCATCATAGGAGATATGCAAACCCAGGATATTAGTTTGACTTTTTGTTTAAACACAAAAAAGATTTCATTAATTTTATATGTCTACAGTACTAAAAAAAACCCCAAAGTCCACACTAAGAAACACTGTGAGAGTGATCATCTAACTATCCACTGGATTTGCATTGAAAGTGAAAATGTCAAAATTAAACCAAGGCTTTGTTTGGGGTTTTTTAAGAGAAAAGACAGAACATTTCCTGTCCTGTTTTTATAAGATGTTAACTTGTTACTGCAATTCAGCTCAGCTTCTCTTCTCCTGTGCAACAAGTACATTCTGTACAATTTAAGAGCCAACTATCACTGTTGTTCCCCTAGGTAATTAGAGAATTTTCCAGTAACTGGGATGACACCTTGTCTTGGCTTGCCTTGATCAGGAAAACTAATCACATGCTTATCCTTCTAATACCTTCAGAAACTTTGGAGAGCAACTCAAATGTAACACAACTATAACAATCTGCAAAATATCCTCCAAGTTAATGATTTTATTTTTCTTTATACATGCAACATATCCCTATTAAAATTTCAATAAAAATAGATGTGAGTCATTCTACAGGTGATGTATGGATGAGAAGTCTACATTCCCAGTCTGCTCCTTCTATTCAGATCTTTAGTAAATTAATAAAGCACACAGTAGTCCCACTGTGGCAGATTTTAGATTTTTTTTACTCAAAATCATAAATCAAAACAAAAGTATTCAGACCATAGAATCAAAGATTCATTTAGGTTGAATGAGACTTTAAGATTGAGTCCAACTGTAAACCTAACACTGCCAAGTTTAACCAAACTAAAAGCCAAAAATAAAAGATAAAATTTAGCTAACTAATTTCAAGGGATCTCTATATGGTGCAAGTTCCTGATAACATAAAATCTCATTAAATATGACTCATTTCAAGAAACATCAAACAGTGGTTTGATCACGAAGGGGACTGAACAGTGGTATTTTTGGGGAAAGGTGGGGAAATGTAGCACTTTCTGTAAAAGACATACACTTACAAAAATTAAAAACTCAAAAAAAAAAGCAGGAGACTAAAACATTACTAAAACTTACACAATCATAAGTGATTTGTCCCACACATACTATCCTAACATTCTAAACACGTGAATGAATTAATCACTGGTCACATCAAGGGTATATCCAGCTAAAATATGTGAGCTGGTGATGAATTTTATGCATCATTGAAGTTTTCTTCATAACCAATGGTTTAATTCATTTACATTCATACCATCACAAGAAAAAATTATCAGCATTACAATGCAATAAATAATCTAGAGCTGCAATCTACACTGATAGGGACCTTCTACAGAAGGAATGCCCAATAACATAAAGCTACAGTCCAGTTTGTTACAACAACACCTGTAGTGGCAAATCTCTCCTTGACTAATCCTAAAGCTCTTAGGCAGACTGGTCTCCCAAAGAATAACCAATGGGACATAAACATAATTACATTAAGAACAACTATTTACTTTATTAGTATTCTGCAAAAGCAAAAATTCAAAGCATATTAATGGAATTGTAATCACATCATATTTTTTCTTGTTTGTGTATAACTGTGAGCCAGCAGCATGGCTTTTTTCCTGCTTCTTAGCAAATCATTAAATAACAGATCAATTAGCAGAGTATCTCAAGGTAACTTCAAATGTTATGCTCAGGTCTTGTCAGTTTTCAAAGACCAAGTAAGAACACTACTCATCACTTCCACAAGACATCTGTAATATGATTTCTGTAATGTGAACTACATAAATTTGAAAAATGGCATGTACAGGACTCTGAAAAAATTATCTCAATTGACAGTACACTATTTAGATCTCTACATTAGTCTACTATGTTACAAGACATTCAAGCATCAGCCATTTGATATAGAAAATAAAATTATTGATTTCTACAAGTGTAAGGGCACAAGTTGTGAAAGAAAGGTACCATGACTGTGGTAATGCTCAATGCTCACAACAGGTTCTCTCTTATAGAATTCCAGCATATCAGAGGTCTGTCTTTCAGTTTCAAGACTCATTTTACCTCCAGTTGAGTGCATGTCCTGGTTTAGGGCAAATTTGAGAGAAAACCTCCAAAAGGCCCCCCCCCAGAAAGCAAACCCACATAGCCCCTCCCCTCAACCACTTTGGGAAGAATTTCCTCAGAGAGAAGTGGAAAGAACCTGTTTATGTAACAGGCAAACCACTCCCCAGCACACAAAATGAACAATACCAGATGACAAAACTCATTCACTGCTCTGAAGAGATGACAAATTCAGAAAGTCTCTCCTGTGGGTGGTCGCTCTGTTATCAATCCCTCCGGCTCTGGGAATGGCCACTGCCCAGAGCAGGCCCCAGTGGTGACAAAGTGCGAGCTCTCGGTGCTCCCCAGGTCCCAGAGCAGGTTAGAACAGTTCCAAGAAAAGGGAAAGAAAAACAGTCCAGGGAAAACTTCTCTGCCTCAGCTAGCTAAACTAACTAAAAACCAGCAAAGCGCCGTGTTCTGCCCTGTCCGTGGCCAGACACCACAGGGGAGGAGTGAGAGCAGGCTGATAACAAACTTAATGCTGCTTCTCCCTGCCTGAAGGCACGGAATGTAATATTCAGCATAAACAGAACACCCGACTGGGGATACAGGCATCATAATGTCACCCTAGGACAGTGCATCTTCCTGCACCATCCTCTGATACCATCTCCTTCTTACAAGCAGATAAATTATGAAGTGCTTAAAATATTGTTTAAAAGAAAATAATTTCAAAATACCTTTCAAGGATAGGCCTTCAGTATTTTGCATACTCTCACAGGTGGTGGTATTAGAGAAAAGCAAATCTAACCAACACTAAAGACTGAAATCAGAAGACAATTCTGTACAATGAAGCCCAATGGGTATGTAACTGCTCTGGATATGGAAAGAAGAGGGACATAATTCAACTGTTTTCTCCTCAGACTGGTCAACTTAGGACAAAACAAGGTCAGTCTTAGCAAGGCCACCTGAATGGCATCATTTAATTGCAGGAGCCTGTCCTTATAAAGTAGGTGTTTCATAGTATTTTTGTGTTTGTTTTTAGAGAAAATGGTCATTACAAGTATTTGTTTCATATCAAAATGTTGAATTACATACAATACAAAAAGAAATCATGTAAGCATTAGGAGACTAAAATGTAGGGAATCTGTTTCCTTTCCATGCTGAGAGGTAGTAGAGATGCCTTTGCTTTCCTGTCTTTCAGGTCTGGCAATTTAACACACTTATTTGAGGAGAGATGCACATCCACATGGCATTTCTGAGATGCTCAAAAAGGATTTTGATAGCAGAGGACAGAGGACTGAAAGAAGCTTATCCAATTGCAAAACTATAAGGAATACCTTATAGTGTGTGGAGCTTTTAGCTCACTGCCATTCCATCATAATATCAAAAGGCCTCTTCCTGTCAAACACTATCATTATTTAAGACAGAGAGCATAGCCCTCTCCCTGCCTCCACTCTCTCTGCCATTGCTTTCTGCAGTTGCAAAGACAATTAGTATATCTGCTAATTGCACTTCATAATCCCTAGATAACCAACAAGTGTTGGCTTCTTTCACAATTCAGATTATATTCAGAAAACACAGGCTGCAAAGCTTTACCCTCAAAAGGTTTTCCATCAACAAACCAAAGTAACACCACTTCAGATAGCTCTGCTATTAACTTATAATTAAGAACTACAACATAATATGGAAATAAGCCTCAGATCTTCTATGTGCTGTTATTAACCATTGAAACACCTAAAGCCATTCCCCAGAAGTCCCTCAGACAGCCTCTGTGATTTGTATTGCTTTATTCTGCAAATACTAACCTGAAGCCACTTTTATAAACATTCAGAGTGTACTTAATTTGCAATAAATACTTAATTTGCAATTACTTTCAAGGAGAGAACATTCAGTAGCAACTTCCATACCTTCAACTTGCTCAAGAACAACTGTCCTCCTTAGTTTAGGAGATGACTAAAATAATCCCTCCCTGATTTTAATGTTTAATGCTAACAACGAGTTCAAACCTCCAACCAAGAAGTCAGTGACTACAGTTTTAAGGTGTAACAACAGTAAAACTGGTTCAAACAATGTGAACAATTAAGCATATCCAATCACAACATATCACCCTTCCAACCCCTGGCTGTGCTTCCTCTAAACTTCTATACTTGGGTTGAAATCTGAGGTTTCTCATTAACTAAAGCAGCACCAATTTGCATACATAGCAGTTTACTTCCTCTATGGCAATTAACAAAAGAAAATAAATTCTGTCTTTGAAGTGGGGCCACTCATAACTCTTTTTTCCTATAAAGAACAGAGGTAAAAATAGAATGAAAGGATAAAAATAGAATAAAAGGATTCTCTGCTTGCCTTACACAGTGAGCAAAACAATACAGAGACTTGTTATTCCCAGTGGAAAGACCAGGGGTTTTTTTACTGAACTGTCTGGTCTGCTGTACCCTACCAGTGAAGATTGTTGCTCAGTTCTAGGAGCCTGTAGTTCAAACTGGGCAAATGCCATGCAAATACAGGCTTATATCACTGGACACAAATCCATGGCTTCTTGCCCATCAGTTAGCCATCAACTCTGGCAGACTGTAATCTGTTACACTCTGCTCTAGACCTCTTATTTAAGCCGTATTTATCCTCCTAGCTTTGTTAAGGATGTTCTCAGAACACAAATACTTTAAAAACTATTTGTATTTTAAAACCTGCACACGTAGATTCACAATGAAAAAAACCTCCTTTCTTAAAAATGCAATCAGGACAAAAAAAAATTAAAAGATAAGCCAATTAGAAAAGGAGGAAATATTAAATTATTGTCTTGTCACAATTTTAGGATGTCTGTCAAAACCAAGGAAAATTTTCCATCTCCTCACTTATCTTTAGAGATGAGAAAGACTAAGAGGTTGTCAAAATCAACATGAATAACTTAGAAACAGTGTTTTATTGTATAATGTTAGCATAGAAACAGCAATTACTGTTGTCAACAGCGTATAGAAATAGGTCAGAAAAACATTCTACTGATTACGCAGTTAAATTGCTCAGTACAGTTGCTCCAACTGGAAGACAAACATTTATCACAAATAGTCACAGAAAGAACCACCTTCCCAACCTGCAAAAACCCTGTGAACATCCATATCTAATTTACAAAAAGCCATCATCCAAAATTTGGTTGAGAAACAGACTCCATCAAAAAGCAGCTGGAAAACTAGAGAAGTTTATTTGGCCTGACTATAACCTATGTAACCCAACTGCAGATATCTGCGCACTGTCTTCCTGGCCTGCTTCATAAACAGTGATGTCAAAATGCATCACAACAGTGCAATACCCACATCTCCACAGCAGCTAAAGGATAACTAACTGCTCCACAAATCAATTAAAAGCAAGTTTTCCCTCATGCCTGCAGAGGAAAATATAATATTCTCAAAACTATCTTCTGGCAGCCAACAATTCTCATCACCCACACCCTTCAAAAGGTCTTGAGAAATAGGTTGTATTTATTCCATACATCCCAGTTTTAGTGCTTCCCTCAGGTCATGTTCCAAGTACTTGCAAAAGAACAACACCCCAACCCAGCCCCAGGCATTTGTTTACCCTGAAATCAAGTATTAAAATCAAACAAAAAAAAATATGACATGACTAAGCACCGAGTTCACAAGGCTATCTTGTGGAGCAACAGCGAAGTGAGTGCTCCCCTCCCCAAAGTCCTGAGTGAACCAGCAACCAAGTGCATACAAGAGATATTCATAAGACTTGAGCAGAAGTGTCTGTATAAACAGCTTACCTGCATATGCACGTGTGAACACACACAAGAGCAAAGGGATTTCCCTCCCTGGAGTCCCTGGAATCACTAGGAAGCAATGAGGCAAATCCACAGAGCAGCAGAAGCCTAACACCTGTGCAGAATCTGTCTAGTATCATCCTGCACACATTTCCATGCTTGTGTGAGAGTGACCAAAAATTAAAATTTAGCTACAAAAATCAATATCTCTGAATGCAATCATAAATGTGAGGAATTAGCACAGGGAAGTGTCCCACCATGTCAGAGAAGGCAGATCTTTGCATCAGCTACATGAACATAAAAAAGACACATTGCTCTGTAAGGGCAGTGTCAAGAGCTTCTTACCTACCATCACCACTACCAGCAACATGTCTACTTCCAAAAAAACAAACCCTAAAAGCCCCCCCTAACTCCCACAACCTCCAATTTGAGTGTCTTAATTTAAGAAGATGTGAAGGTGCTTGAATGCATCCAGAGGACAGTAACACAGCTCATGAAAAGGCTTTAAAAAGGAATGACATCCCACAAGAAAAACCTGAGGACTCTGGGTTTATCTAGCTGGATGGAAGGAGGCTGAGGAGTAATCTCCTTGCTCCCCACAGCTGCCTGAGGAGGGAAGTGCTGAGCTCGTCTCTGTGGGATCCAGTCATGGCATGAATGAGAATGGTTCAACCCTGTGCCAGGCTCAGACTGGATGTTAGGAAGCATTTTTTAATGAATAAGATAGTCAAACACTGGACCAGGCTTCCTGGAGAGGTTGGCAATGCCACAAGACTGTCAGTAGCAACTGGGCAATGCCCTTAGTAACAGGCTGTAACTTGGTCAGGCAGCTGGACTAGATGACCAAGAAGCTCCCTTCCAACTGAAACACAGCATTCCATTCTAGCCTCTACATCACCATGCTCACAACCAGACCAGGAGTGCCAGCAGTTTGCTACGGGTGATGATGTGCACCACCATGGGCAGGAGGATAATGGGAGGAGCAGGGACAATCTTCACCCAAGCAGGTCTTCTCTGGAGTTCCCTTAACAGTCCATACCAAAATTTACAGACCTTGAAGTTAGCTATCGATGTAACAGGAACTGAAAACCCTCATAGCTAACAGGTATCCCCAGCCTGCAGGTACCTCACAATCTTTTATAAAAACTACCATTTTGGCAGGCAGAAAAATTATAACATGTAGGCACACAGTTTGTAGAAACTGGGAGTGGAGCTGCTGCCGAACCTCATCCCTCTAAAGGGCTACAGCTGTGCAGGACAGGTGAACAGTATTGAAGGTAATGAAACATGAAGTGCCAAGGTGCACTGACCAACCACCAAAGGGTACAGGGGGCACACAGGTGTAAGGCATGTAAGATGAAGGGTATAAAAGGTTGTACTGAAGACCAATAAAGGGCTGATGCTTGAGGCCTGCTTTGGTGTCCGTCATACCTCCACCTTGAATAACAAACAGCGTGACCAAAATTACCCAAGACTAGAAAGAATTTCAGGAAGCATTAAATCTAGTGCAGCACCAACTAAACATTAATATAGGGTATGAGGAAGTAGAGGGAGTGGAATAACATCAAGATTTTATGAGCTGAATAAAAAGTGCATTAAGAAAAGCTTAAAAAAACAAACAACCTAATCTTGCTCCCAAGCTATTCATTTAGATTTTGAAACAGTCTTTGGTCATTTACATGGCTATATGTGCTGACTAATAGCAGTAGGGTAAACAAAAAAAAGACAAATCCTGTCAGAATTAATGATCTTTTATTCATCTAGAAAAACAGGAGATAAAAAAAGATGAAATTCAGCAAGTGTGCAAGTTTGAAAAAGAAGGGTTTAATGATACCAATAAATATGACAAGTGTTATGGTTTCTTTTGGTACATCTACACATACAGGAATGCTAATGATACTGCATTTAAATTTCATCATCTGCAGGGTTTCACTACTCCAAAACAAACATGAGACTCTGCTTTACAGGGCAAATCAAAGTTTTGCACTGAAATAAATCACTATAAACCATCTAATTCCAGCATTGTTTTTTTTCTATTTCAAAGCTCAAAGCCACTATCACTTAGATAAATATAAGAAGTAGAAGAAAAATAAGAGTGCATTTCACAGCAATGCAACAGACCACAGAAGTACTCCAAGCTCAGTAATAACTTCTGGGGTCCTATCATATCCATGAAAATCACTGCTGTAAAACTAAAACTACAAGGTGAGAGCAAATACTTTAAAAAGACCTAAATTCTAGTTTGCATTTACATTAAAGCACTTTTTTTTGGTGGTGCAAATTTTATATTTTAAGTCTATTTCATTGCATGTGTACCTGGGAAGGATGTGAAAAAGAAAATTACTATATGCAGTGTAACAATGAGGGATAAAGACAGATGGACTCCTTTTTAGCAGTCATAAAGAGAAACTGTTTATTGCAAAAAACCAGGCTTTTTAATGCTCTAAACTTCAGCACAACAAGAGTGCATTGGCTGCCTGCCATTGCAGGTGTTGCTGCTCACAAGACCTTCTACTCAACCACCTTTTTGACCACCCAGCGTCCATGCGTGTCCCTGAGCAATCACTGCCCCACGCACGAGGTGACCACACACTAGTTATACAGCTTGTTCTCTGGCAACAGTACCTGTTTTCTACCTCACTGTTAGTTGAACCTTTCCCAGAGCGCCTTCTGCTGAGCAAGAGTGAACAGAGGTGAACAGGATTTAACAATGGTGAAAAAGGCCTGTATCCTGTTAGGCTTTTCTCATCTCCCACAATGCAGAACCAAACTCAATAATATGGAACAAATTTAAATTCTGTCTGCTCAGTAAAAAATTGAAGAACAATCCTAGTTCAATTAACTTGATAGAGAGTTTAACATTTGAGCAATGTCAGCTTCTCAAACAAACATTATCCCTCAAATATCAACACTCAGTAATTTATTGACTTGTTTTTCATTTGAAGTAGCTGATAACTGTAAGACAGCCTCACATCCCATTCATCATATTTCCACTACTGTGGTGGTTTTGCATTGGAGCCACTGACAGAAGTGATTTCTAAGAGAAGTTCCTGACAGTTTCCTCCTGTCTGACAAAAAGACCAATCTGAAAGTAGCTTTGAGAACTGACAATCTGTTACATCACTGAGAAAGCTGAGCAGACCTCCATGCATACACATGTCAAAGATGAAAAAACCCCAAGGGGGTATCTTTTCTTCCTGGCCTGGAAGCAGGTAACAAGCCCTGTCTTGGCTGTCCCGGGCTGGGCAGGCTCCGCCTTGGGGCCAGGCCCCATCAGCTGCCGGGCAGGGGCAGGAGAGGTCATTGGACCCCAGCGTGCTGCAGCTGAGCCCCAGCCTGGCTGCTGAGATCCCAGCCACCCCCCAGAACAGCCACTGAAGAAACCTCCATTGTAAAACAGTTCGGGCCTCAAGCTACCGAGCCTAGCCAGGGTCACATGGCCATCTGCAGGCCCTGGGCGAGATATTAATTCTTTCAGTGCGCAGATGAGACTTGTAGACCTTCAATCCTTCCTCAGGTGAGAGAAAAGGACAGAGTGAAGACACGTAGAGGAACGACATGAAGACACCAAAGTCAGAGAAGAAAGCTTTAAGTCCCAGGTGGGAGGGATGAGGAGATGTCTTCTGTTTGGGGCTGAAATCCTCTTGTTTGGGGCTGAAATCCTCTTGTAAAGCTATGGAGAAGAATCATTTTCCTACCATAGAAAGACAACACTAGATGACTGAACTAATTAAATCTACAGAATTATTACTGCAGTGCAGCAACTATACAATGCATTTCTAAGCTTTTCCAAGAAAGAATGGAAGTTGAAACCAACCTGCTCAGAGGATTTTTTCCTGTGTTCCGATCTGAAAAAACATTTTCTTTACCTGAGCAAAATTCACCACAGCCAAAAGAGCTGTAATTTTCTTTATCAAACAGCCTCTACCCTGCATCAACTGGATTTCAAAGGAAGCTCTTAGGTGGCTATTTTATTCTCAGTATTTTATTCTCAGTATTACTTGCATGTAGTTCTTTATCTGCCCTTGATACAGAGGCACCATCTACACTGCTAAAGCAACTCTTCCACAGACTGCATCACTTATGTTATTCTCCAAATTATGCAGGCTAGAATCATTCTCTGCTGCCACTGGTCTGAGCCACAAACATCTGAACAAAGCCATGTGAGAAGTCTGATGTAATTCACCAGTTTTATCATGAGGTGTTTCAGCTATTTTGCACTATGACTGCATTCCACGTGTATGCCAAAGGACCCTCTCATCTTCCTTTTGATGTAGAACTATTCTTTGCTCAAGTGGCAAGTCTGTGACTCAGTCTGCTCTGCAAGCTGTCTGACTAGTTGGGTTACTAGAATTAATATTATATTTAGAAAAAAAATAATTTCCTAATTTCATTCCATAAACAATGTGAAGATGAATTAAGAAAATATTTCTGGTATTTGCTGACTTTAACCACCAAGTGTTTGGCATGATGAGGACTTGCTGACTGCTACAAAGAGGAACATGCCCAGAAGATCATTCCTGAAATATTTATGCTACTCAAGATGCCAAGACATCTCTAATTAGACAAACCTTTTTTTGGCACACAAAAACACCACTATAAGCAAGCCAGAAGGAACTAATCTGTCAACAGCAGGATTAAATAACATAACATATTACCTGGATTACTTTCAAGTCATATAAAAAAGCTGGACAGAGTCAAATAGATGGTTGACACACTTCATTCATTTTTAGTTGAAGGTACAGTTCTTCAATCCTTCCTCTATAAAATTTATGAATTTTATCTCTCCACAACAGAACTATGATGAGGGAATTAATACAGCATTACCATACACCCCATGCTGAAACAGATCCTGCCCTGTATCTGTTTCTAGGGTACTTAAATTACCTGTTACTAAAAAAAAAACAAACAAAAACCAAACAAAATCACCCCACCCAAACCTCACAGTCCCACTAGATGCAAGCTATTTTCATATCACTGTACACCCAGTTGCTGGTTTTTGAGCAGCTACTCCATGTCCATGAGGTTTTCCATAGTAATAATTTCAAAAGAAAGTCTGGCCTTCAAGCTCTAATGCTATGCACTCCATCATGGACTCCACTCCCATGGTCTCCAACATAAAGCCATTTCTCCATCTCTCTGCTTTCTTAGACAGTTTATTTATTTCATCCACCAAACCAAAGATAAGACAATCATTATTGCATACATAAAATATTAATAAAAGTTTTATTAATAAAGAAAAATATCTTCAGAAGTGCTTAGCAAAAAAAAGGCAGAAGATTCCTCAGTATGGGGAAGAATAAAAATATTCCTTCACTCTTTCAATTGGGCATATTTCAGATTTCAACTCTACATTTTGAATTCTGCATATTCTTTTACTGATTAAATGCTACTGTACATGACCTTCATACAATTGTGCTAATGCTCAAAACCAAGAACCTTCCTTTTCAAGACCTATGAACAAGAAACAAGAACAAGGAAAAAAAACAAGCAAATGAGACACATTGAAACTGTCAGAAACAACCCAGCAGCTTTGTTCAGCAGACTGGGCAACAGTAACCACGATGAGCCCCAGCACCAATTCTGCCTTCAGCAGGAATCCCATACCAGGTACATTACATACATACATACATAGCCCTCTGCACAATCATGATCAACAAACAAAAACATTATTACTGGAAATAATGACCCAAAGAGGTACAGGTTTGACCATGCAAACCAGTTATTCTATAGAAAGCAACTCTTCAGCTTAAAAAGCTAAGCAAAACCACTCAAAACTGGACGTGAACGAATTCAGTCAGCCTCAAATAAAATAAACCCCTAATGACACAACAATCAGAAAGACATTTATGTTAAGCCTATGCCTTTCCAAAATCCATTATTCAAGAGATTCAGGAAAACAACAGGGGGGAAAAAAGCAACTAATATGCAGGAAGCAGTATGGGACGAGACAAAAAAAAATGTCCAAACCCCTCTTGCCAATACATGACGGGCACCCTACAGAAGTACACTAATTTTTCCAAGACATATATTTGAATTTTCAAACCCTACCTCTGGTATCTTACAGCAACTGTTCTCTTTAAAGACACAACCTTCATCTGAATTCTTCTGCAGATGGTCTTTAGCAAAAGCTTTACTGATTTCAACATTTGGAATGTTAACCAAATAGACACTAGAGCACCCTGTATATGTTCTCACTCTTTCCTATTTAGAAGGTACACTCCCACCATGAGTTCTGGATTTCTGATCTTATTGAATGCTATGGAATACTCCAGCTGTTGGTTAGGTCTGGGAACCAGGGAAACTAGAATCCATCAATCCAAAAACTTTCTTCCTCTGTGGTAGTCCTACAGTAATTTTCTAATAATGCAGAAATAGGTACCACATGCAAATTTAGTTATGCAAAACATTGAAACACAAGAAAAACTGCGCTTGAAAACTCTTGCTCGCCTATGGGAAGACATGCTGTTATGATGGTTGCCAGAACCTTACACAAACATCTCTCATTCAGACAAGGATAGAGAAAGCAATTGATTGAAGAGGTCAACCAGAGGCCAAAAATTTAGAGTTTGAGTTTCTGGCTTTTTCAACTACACCAAGGCCTCGACACATTCACACACATTTGATTTGAAGGCTCATGAGAAGTCCTGCATTCAAATGCAGCACCCTTAAAGACTACATTTCAAATTCACATTAATTGAATTTAACAGATTTTCATGAAAAAGACTAAGATGAGCTTGGAGGCAACTTTCAGATCTTCATATGATGAAGATAAATTAGATTATCCATTGTTAACTATTACAGCCAGATCCAAATAAGATGACATAATAAAGATGAAGGGCTGTTTCCTTACTAATAAGTACACACAGATCATTAAGCATAAAAAAAACGCCAAAGCATTATCTCTCTGCAAAGGAGGGTAAAAAACCCTCCAGTTTTTTTAATCATGTTGGAACCACATACTTGAAAAGTGAACACTTTTTTTCTTAAATAGCTCCATTGTATTTAGAACATGTAAATCCTTCAAACAGAGTTACTTTGGGGGATTTTTTTTCATTTATCTTTTATATGAATAATCTGGAAGATTAAAACATCATCTTTCTTTTGACAGTTGTCAGCTAGAGCATCCTGATAAACCATCATCACAAAAGAGAAAACAGTACTATGCTTTTCCACCTCCCACTTGTTGCTTTATTGAGCTGTAGTAAGAATGAATTATACCATGAAAGATGTCACACACACTGCAACAATGGAAGGAAAAAATTTTTATTTGGCTACTGAGCCTCGTGCTCTACTACAGAAAACCCCACTGAACACTAATGATGCCTTGTGCAGAGAGTACAAGGAAGCCCTATTTCCAAACACTAATAGAGAAACAATGGCTGTCAACTTTTATTTAAGGCTAGCTAGGTAACAGTGTGCAGTGAAAGCAGAAATAACATGTATTTTATTTCACTTGATGCAACATCCAGGGACTATAAGCAGGGATGCTGACCTTGATCAGAGTACTAAATGTAGAGCACAAACTCTACACAAGTTGCCCACAATCCAAACACCACAGAGCAGCAACACAACAGTTTATTTCTCCTCCAATTCTCCACACAGATATATCTGCAGATATTAAGAAGTACTTACAAACCGCATTGACAAAAATTGCCCAAGCTGCAACAAAGTCTCTTGTGTGGATGTTTCTTCCTTTTCTGAAAGAATATGCTTTCTGAAAGTTGTACACATTCATTTTCACACTCAGGGCAACAAACCTTTAAACCTAAGATGTCTTACACAGCTAGGCTTCATTTCATCTGTTGTACTGAGATTGAAAGACACAGTACCACTGAAAATACAGTACCCAATACAAGTGACATCAGTAATTACCTTAATAACTGCTCTTATTCCATGTACTAGCTAAGGTAATCCAAGGCACCCAACACCTGCCTTCTACTCCCACTTTCACAAGACTCCCTTCATGTTCTACTTCCATTTACAACCCTGTTCTGCTGCTGAAATCAGCAGCAGCCATGCTTAGCAGCCACAATAACTTTGACAGGATTCCTTAAGTCACAGTAGAAGTAAGAAAATAGCAAAAAGATGGCCTGAAAATATACCAGAGCTGAAAAGTCCAAGCAGGGACAACTCCATCTTCATATGAGCCTTGAGACCATCTCAAGCACTACCTTCAAAACAGAAAGACACCAGAAATTACTTAGTGCTTTCAACCCAGGACAGGTGAAAAGGCCAGAGATCTGCACCGAAGCTTACATCGAGCTGGCAACAACCACCCTCCAGCAAGAGACAGACTTCTCAGAGAGCTATAAGCAGGCAGCCTTCCCCCCAGCTCCTCCCTTCCTGTCACAGTTCCCAGTATCTGCCAAGATGTAAGGAGGGTTCAGCTTAAAACAGCACAGGAGCAGCACAGTGCTGGGTTCCAGAGACTTTGGAAACCCTCAAGAGAAGACACAGCCATTCCCTTACTTGTGCCCAGCCTAGGCTTAGCCAAGATAAATGTTCTTCATCACACTCAGTCTGCAATGGTGAGGCACTTCCACACAATGCTGGACCCCAAACTGAGATTTATTCAAAATAAGGCAATTCTTAGTATTACATTCACAGTATGTACACACATATCAAGGGGAGTTTACTAATGGTATACTTCCACATCAGCAAATCACCCACAACCACAATATTTTGAAAACTGAGCCTTATCAAGAGTTCCTCAACTCATTCCAACTGGTAACAGAGTTCTTCCTTTTGATGACAGGGCCACACGTCATCCTCACCCTCTGCAGTCGGCCAGTGTACATTATGTATTTCTTCCTTTGGTTAACATAATAAGGAATATCATCCATTAACACCAGCAATGTTTTTACTAGCATTATAAACCACGAAGGCAGCTGAAGTTGTTTCAAGGTAACAAAGAGTATCAGCAGAAGCACACATACTTAGTTTCAGATATTCCTAATTTGCTGTTGCTACATAAAGGTAGAAAATAAGTATCAAATCTACACTAACAATGAGCTCATAAAGAGTATATTGTCACAAAGGCATTTTTCTTCCTCTAACCATCCCTTACTTTGGCAAACATCTGTTCACCTTATAGATTTACAAATGCAAACTACTGAGAGAATTTTAGTACTTCTGCAAGAATTCCTCGGCTTTTAACAGGGAAAACATAATTACTGTTTTTCTTCCACATTCACAGTGAATTATATCCATATCCATGTTTTTCACCATGCTGGTAAATCTGCAGAATATGTTTGCCTGAAAAGTTTAGAGTCTACAACATACATCTCTGACAACATTATAGAGAAGAATAAATTAAATGCAGATTTGTTTTAAATGTCAAGCCATCAGTTTGTAGCCTTTTCAAACAAGTGAGGGAGTGAAAGTATTTTTTCTAGTGCTTGCAAGGTTTCAAGGTGGTCATGCCATCAGACCTGTCATCAGACATTTCAGCCTGTTCTCACAGGACTTGCAAAACTCTCTTCCTCACACAGATATTACATTCTGTCTCTAGCTCAGAGAACCTTCTGAGATACCTTTGCCATCTATCCACTGTGATTCAAAACATTTTATTAGAATCCGTCAAATGCAATTAGCCTGATGTTGGGGGTTGGGTTCATATTTTTTTTCTTTCTTCTGACTTATAGAATTTTTTCCCGTAAGTTGCTAGGAAACTAACTACTGAGTACTTAAGAAAGAGAAAATAAAGTGACTGAAGTCCAGAGAGGAAAATAGCTTGTTAAAAATAATCAGAGCTTTTACCCAACACTGGCTTTACTCCAAACACACCACTGAGGAAGCTAGGAACTTTAGGGACTGAAAAATCTGAAAAAATCAAACCTCTGTAGCTGCGTATTTGGGGATATGGAGGCATTATTATCGTGCTATCTGTATATTAAGCTGCTTACAAAGTCTGTCAGGAAAAAAATTCACAGTTATGACGCAATTTACTATTGCTAAAATTTGATGAGAAACTCACTTGAGACTTAACAACAAGTTATTAGAAAAGCAAACACTCCAAATCAACTCTGTTTACCAAATACCTTGTTCAGACCACCATTTGAGCACTCCTTATTCTACTGAAAACAGCACATGGCTACAAAACCTGCACTGTCCCAGCTGGCATTCAGTCTTCCATGAATCGCAGATCTCCAGCACAATACAAAAACACTCAAGCATTTATTCTTGGAAGGGACCAGTGTTACATGCATAATGTTTTCATTCTGAGCCTGCACAGGCAATTTGTTTAGTACATTTTAGTGTAAAAAAAATGCTCACGTGCAAATGCAAGGTAACAAATTCTTCCTCTTCCTTTGCCCAGGACAGCTCACAAGGGATGGAAACCAGAGCCTTTTAACACAACAGGACATCTCTTTCCTTGACGTTAGTAAAATGGGACAAGCTGTAACTGAAATACACCCTACAGCAATTGGTCCCTTCAGAAGAAAATAATTCTGGTTTTTCTCAGAGAACAAATGCAGTAAAGAAGAGGGCAACAAGAATAAAGGGATGCAAAGGAAGGGAAGGACTCACTTCTTTCACCTATATAAGCCCACACCCCCTGCAAACCTTACCCAGACAGTTCTGCTGACACTTGAAAGGTGGAAATACAAGATTAAAGCATCACAGAAAACATTTGCTTCTTCTAAATTCAGTGAAAACAGAAATAACATGTATTTCATTTCACTTGATGCGACATCCAAGGACTATAAGCAGGGATGCTGACTCCTGACAGGGAATTTGACCAGAGTACTAAACGTAGAGCACCAATTCTACACAAGCTGCCCACAATCCAAACACCACAGAGCAGCTACATTCAGCTTTGGAAACTATTTGCAAAGACAGTTCCAAAGTAAATGCCTACCAAGTTTCAGGGAACACAAAAACAAATTAAAGAATGCAATGCAGTACTACTCCAATAAAAATCAGTACTTAGGCTGTCTACAAAATCTATCTCTGAATTCTGAGCAAATGGGAAGAAGTAAACAAAAGGAACCTTTTCTTTTTCCTGAACAAAAAAGACTGCAATACTGTATATTTGCTATACACTGGTACAGCAATGACAACTCCATCTCATATACCAATTAAATCCTCTGGGGAATACAAACCTTTAATCCAGTTTGCCAAGGACACAATATAAATAGTAAAACAGAGATTTGTTTTCTCACAAACAAAACACACAGTAAATTCAGGATAGTGTCCCAGAAAGACCCACAGGTGAAATGTGAAATGCTCCTCACCCAATTAGATCAATGCACTGGTGAGGAACATCCTCACTTCCCCCGAGCTGAATGATGCTTCCCTGTGAAACCCATTACCAGTGAAGCTACAGATACTACTTATAAACCAAAATACTCATAAGACAGACCAACACCAAGAGGATGTTCTGTTGATTTCTTGTTTTGAAAAACAATGTAAATTACCAGAGAATCCCAGGGACTGACAGGTTCTTAAAGTCAATACTGTAAACAACTGGGCCACCAACCCAGGCCCAGAGATTGGCTTTCCTTCCATCAGCACAGTGAAGGGCCAAGATAACTCTCGATAATTCAAGACAACCCAAGATAATTCTGAACTACCACATAAACCTAAATGAAACATAACTGAAGTGTACGTGCATATGGATCACACAGGGTTTAATTTTTTACCAGAAGTGTTAACCCTTTTTCTAATTCACTATTCAGTTTATCACAAACGAATGACAAAAATCAGATAATAAACTTGTGTATGGTCAGGCTAGCAGCAAAACACTCAAGGTAAGCTACAGAGTGCGAATGTAACAAGATCACAGAGGGCAACATTTGATCTGGGTCACACTGAGGCCAAATGGATTCAGAGGAATTCACAAGCACCCAAGCTGGCAGCACATGACATTGAACAGCCCCAGCACAGGAACACACTGCAGGAGCCTGTGCAAAACCTGTCTGTCAGCAACAATGACAAACAGCCATGGTCTAATTATCACCAACTGGCAATGAGGACAAGACACAGAAGAAATAAAGTATGCACTGATTAATATGCACATTCCAAGTTTATTTTGCTAGAGAAGAGGGGATGGGTGGAAAATCAATTAAATTCACCCAATTAATGTAAGGATAGGCTCCAGACAGTAACAGAACTAACTGGCTGCAACATCATCCCTTAACATGCTGTTATAAGATGGAAGTGCTTATAGAATCTCAAAATCATTTAGGTTGGAAAAGTCCCTCAAAAGCATGAAGTCCAACCATGCCCCCAGAACTGCCAAGTTTACCACTGAATGATGCCCCCAAGTGCTGCATCTACCTACATATGTTCTAGTTTCAGTCAGGACAGTGTTTATTTTTTACAGCAGCCAGGAAGAGGGCATGGCCAGACTACTGTTATTTGATATCATCTCACATCCTGGAATAGTCTGGTACTGTTTCACTTTCCGTGTAAATTATTTACCTTATACCTGTTGTTACTAATATTGTTGCTGTTACTGTTTATTTTTCTTATCTTACTGCTCTTTCCAGTAAATTGTTCTTCTCTCAACCAGTGATTTTTTCACTTTTTTGTGCCTCCAACTCTCAACTTCACCCCAGAACAAGAAGGTGAGGGAAGGTGGAGAGCCAGTGAGCTGTGTCTGGTTTGGGAGTGTCTTGATGGGAGCACTAAACTGGGGAACATAATTCCTAAAGCACAACAAAAGATCTTTTACATCCTTCCAGGGATGGTGCCTCCACCACTGTCCTGAACAGTCTGCTCCAGTGCTTGACAGCCCCTTCAGTGAAGAAATTTTCCTACATCCAATCTAAACATCCCCTGGTGCAACTTGAGGCCATTTTCTCAGCCACCTTCATACATTTCCCCTCTGCTGAAGGTCCATTATCCATTAAGGTTTATTATACTTCTGAAAACATAGCATGCTCTCTGCAAAAGTAAAGCCTGTTGTTCACGTGTGAGCTGCCATATCCAGCTGTTCCTCTTCATATCCTTAACTGCTGAAACCTTTTCTTGCTTCTAAGGCCCTGACACACAGCAATGCCCTGTCTTGTGACATGTCTGTCCGCCTGACTTATTTGCAGTTACAGGTAAGACAGAGTATCTCTTCCAGCTATAAAAATGACTGAGGAAGACATGCTGGCAATCAGTGCTGCAGTGGCTGGAGAAGTGCATGTACTGTACACAGTCACTGCTTCTCTAAGTGCATTCAGCTTCAAGATACACAAAATGCACAGTCAACACAGTATTTGCTTTTCAATGATACATCGTTATTTATTTTATCTGCAGGACCAGATTTGTAACTGGCATTCATTTAATTTCACCATTTCAAAATATACACCATTGGTTAACTCAATAGATAATCTGCAGAGAAATACTCCGCACTGAGAGAACAGTATCCCACATAATGCACATTTATTCCTTATTCCCAGCAAACTAAAAAGTGAAGCTCTCCAGGTAGCCAAGAAAAAATGAGCATACCAGTGAAACCAGGACTATCACCTATATGACAATAACTGACCACAATTTTCTCTTTATGCATTCAATACCTTGATTATTTTTGCACTTCCAAGAATCACACTGGGAAATAAAATACCTACAGCAGTAGCTGAAAGAAGTCATTGCAGTTCTGTTCTCTCCTTCCACGATTGTGAAATTTTTTATGTAATGCTAAAGAACACTTATAATACAGGGCCATAAGTGAGCTGCTAATTAAAAGCTTTTGAAATTACTGAAACTATGATAATAGTTATATTTCTTTTTAATTATTATTATAATTAAACAATCTAAGAAAAAAAATAGCTAGGAACTCTTAATAGATTCTTAGTTTAAGAAAAACTAAGAATGGATGAGTAGCATTTAAATTAGTCTGATAAAAATTCTGAAAAATACATGATGCTAGATCATTAGCCTTTCTGCAAGTCATCTAAGTATTTGACCATAAATTAACGGTCTAAATTAATCTAATAGGTGTTTCTTATAAAAAATTATTAAGAATTACCTCAACTCAAGCATAATGTCTGAACTCTGCTGCTAAACCTAACTGTATTATTCTTAGGAAGAAACAGAAGATGGAAGCTGAAAAATAATTCAGGTGCTCAGTGAAGAAGAATGAACAGCATAGTACTGGATAATAATTTATCAGCATCACAACGTTCACCAAAAGAGCATGAAAATACAGATACATTCTTTGAAATCTTTACTGACCTATATAAAAGTGTCAGAGTGGGTTCTATTTCTTTTCTAATTGTGTAACATTGCAGTTTTCTAGAGATGGTTTTGTTTGGTTGGTTTATCACCAGGAGCTGGAATGTTCGACCCTACATGTGCACTGTCACTATTGTGATTTTGCCGGACGCCAGGGAGCTGACATCACATTTGCTTGTGCACAATCAAAGGAAATAAAATCAGACTTCAGTATTGCCCAACCTGCTACACTCCATCTTTCATTCTGTTACTCCAGAGGTAAACTTCAGCATAATAATCGTGGGATGAATTTAATATACTATTTATTAAAAGGGAAGGCGGTCTAAGACAACCCCAAGCTTACACTTTCTACTCAAGCAAATACAAATTCAGAGGTACTAATGAACCCTGTCCATCTGACTCTCTCCTCAGACAGGCACTATACAGCTAATCATAAGTAGCATTAGTTACCTTTAACATGCATACACAACACACAAGCACACAGAGTCTGCAACCTCAACAGCCTGCAATGCCAGTTCAGATTTGTATTCCACGTCTTTCATATTTACACTCTATGATCATTACCCCTTTTAGCAAGGGTCATTTTGACACCTATAAAGCTGTTCAGTATCTTCACCAAAAGCAAATCACACAAGAAAATTTGACCTATGCTCCATGTCTGAAGTAATAATTTCTCCAAATTTCATTAGATTCTAAGTACTCAGCACCTATGAATAAAAAAAAAATCCAGAAACAAAAACCCAGCCAAAATCACACACACAGGTTGGGCATCAATCTTTGCCAGCTATAGACTACATTCAACCATTATACACAAACCACATCCTTAAAACATCCACTTCACAGCCAGAAGAGAATGCAGTAACTACCCCAAAATAGGGAACAGTTCTTTGCTCTTGCACTGCAACAGACAGTCTCAAAGGCCCTGAGGCTCAGAAGGGGAGCCTGGGTCCCAGATACACACACTGCCCAGCCTAGCACATTTTCATTCGCAGCGGATGTGACCATCCCAAATTACACAAAGGAGTCACTAAGTGCTTTGTAAGGGATATGGATTGCTTTAGTCAGTCTTCCCCAAATGGCTGCATACCATTCTCCCCTATAAAAAGGGAAGTGATGAAAAAAAAAACCTGAAAATCAACACTCTCCTCAAGCTGAACTTCCCTCTTTGCAAACACTATTTATATCCTCACCCCTTTATTTGGAGCCTCAGCAAAAGGCCAGAGACATCTAACCACAGGTTCTGACCATGATGACAGCATACCCGGTGCCTTTATTGGACAGGCAACACTGAGAAACAGGAGAGCCAGCACCTCCTTACAATAACCAACCCATCAAAAAGAAATTTCCAAAAGAGTTTGATATTCACATTTTCCTTTTAGCACTCACTGTTACATTTCAGACTACAGCATTGCAGGTTCACTAACTTAGGCAAACAGAGAATCCCTACAAGCTGTCAGGCATTGGCCCTCCCACCACCTCTGCAGCTACAACTGCATTAGAAATGGAGAGGACATGCAAAGCAGAACTATTTCCACCAGTCCTCAGCGAGCTTCATTTCCAATCAGGATTAGTCCAGTTATGTGCCACTGGCACCTGTGAGAGGGCAGCAGGTTTTGGATGCATTCCTAGAGAATACTATCTGGTTGAGTTCCACTGTGGAAGATATCATTCCAAGCACTCTGCAGTACAGCTAAAGCCCAGTGCACCAGCTCAACAGCACCTTCTCTTCACAAGTACTTGTGATTTGAATATAAATGCCACTACAGGCACAGCATAAAGCAACCAACTTTAATCAAAAGGAAACACCAATCATAAAATCATCAAAGTCCAACTACTGTCCCTGCACAGAACAGCCCAAATAAGGCCACCATGTGCACAAGAGCATTGTCCAAATGCCTCTTGAACTCTGGCAGCCTTGGGGCAATGACCACTTTCTTGGCAAGTGTGTTGCAATGCCCAACCACCTCTGGGTGAAAAACCTTTTCTTAATATCACTGGTCACCATAGAGAAGTGATCTTCCCCTCCTGAGGAAGCTGCTGACTGCAGCAAGGCCTCTGCTCAGTCTCTTCTTCTCCAGGCTGGACAGATCAAGTGCCCTCAGCTGTTTCTCATATGGTTTCCTCTCCAGGCCCTTCACCATCTTCACAGCCCTCCTCTGGATACTCTCAAACAGCTTCAGATCTTTCTTATACTGCAGAGCCCAAAGCTGAACAAAGGACTCAAGGCAAGGCTGCAACAGTTTCTTGAAACCAAAGCACTGTACCAATCCTCCCCGTACCACAACATCAACCTATTCTATCCTCTATGCTCACTGTGCTGTCTTCCCCTTCAAGGCTTCCTTGTGATGTTTTCCCCTTCAAAGCTTAACAGGCTTTTTCACTGGGATTTATCAACTGATAACAGCACATGCCACACAGCCAAACAAGGCTCAGCATGACTGCTTCCAGTTCACGTTCCAAGAGGTTCTAAAAACAGGTGTACAAAATGTACACACTAGCCCAGAAAGGCTGGGCTTTTTTAAGCTGGTCTGTTTTCCTCACTTACTTTGGCAGTTACTAGAAATAACCACTGACCTATTGAACCTGCTGGCAGACCAACCATCACTGACTTTTAGCATAAACTCATTGAGAACGGGTATCAGTTCCAGGACAGAGGGGGGGGTATATCTCTCAAAGCCATAACTGTTCAAAACAAGTGCCTCACTTCATAAAGGTATGGGCAAAGCTGACAAAAAGATGTGGCTATTGAGGGAACTGTAGTGACTTCCTGTCACCACAGACCCCTAGAAGGGTAATAATTAGCATTGACTCCATGATTACAGAAGGCTGATCAATTGCTTTATTCTATTATATTACACTATACAATACTTACTAAGAGACTCGTAACCCTCACAGTCAGTCTGATACAGCTTTGACCTAATTGGTCAATCCATCAAAACACCACTCAGTGTCCAATTAAGAAATCACCCTTTGGCAAACAAATCTCCATAACACATTCAGCAGCAAGTGGAGGTAAGAATTGTTCCTCATTCTTTTCTCTGATCTCACAGCCTTCCCCATGAAAATGTCTGGGAAAGTTATGCGTTGCTCTCTGTGGCCAGAGCTGCTGCCACAACTTCCCAGAGCCTATGCTCTTTGGTCTGCCATGACCTTCCCAGGAGACAAGGGCATCAGCACACACTTGCTCCCCCCCATTCCAAAAGATCATCTCAAGCGCTAAATTTCTTTCAGAGAAAGTTGTTTCCTTCTGACATCTCACAAAAATCATCTGTGTAGGACCTGTATGCTTGCACACTGAGAAAGGAAAACAACAACCCAGGTCAAACACACCCACATGCAATTATAAACCAAAACCTAAAGCAGGATGGCAAACACCATCCAAGCAGAGGACTCGGAAGAGGTGCTTCTGGAAGAGAACCATCACAGGCAGCTGAACCCCATGTCTGGCACTGCAGCTTCAAGCATGAGTGAAGGAGGGTGGCAGAGACCAACACGCAGAGGTTGGGGGGGTACAACAGTGATGGTGTAGGGGACACACTAAGCACAACACCAAATATGAGTCTGTAAGACTTTCCACCATCAAAACCAACAGGGGCACTTAGGACGCATCACCTTACCTAAGGATAATCACTGCAAGCAAAGCATGCAATTTTAATTCACCTTTCTTATCGCCTCCCATCATTAACTGGGAAGAGAGAGAAATCCACACAGAGACACGGGTGTGTCTGCTAAGCCGACATTAACAAAGTATTTGATGTCTGTGTACCTTCAAGTACAACTGGGCTACGTATTTCTAACAGTTTCAAGCAACCAAACCCATTTTCTAACTCACAATTAGTTCTGCAGATAACTCCAACTATTAAATGTGTCAGTGGCAGGAAGGTGTTAGGGATTTATGTAGTATATGGATATAACAACCTACATCCAGAAAAACAAACAAATAAAAAAACCCCCAGTAACTACTACCATTACACAAAAACATCTATTTTTATTAAAAAGAAATAAACCTGTATGTATACTAAATGTTTCTTCACACAAGTCATATGTCTTGCATTAGCAAGGAAACCAACTAAAAAACGGTTTACTGAAAATTGAGGGGACACTGAGATGAAGCACTCTAATGCTAAATGACAATCTCTCTTTCGTTAACACTGCATTTTTAGCTATGTAAAAAAAAAAAATTCAAACACTCCTGTGGTATGCTCTAAGTGAGCACTTTCCTAAGAACCACAGCTGTGTGTTGTGAGTGCTAGTGATCTAGCAATTATGATAAGCATTTCTGAGTACCTAATCAAAACAACACAAGCTGCAGAACTGCATTATTGACTTCAAGCACAAATTTATAACCATATTGTACATAAACCTGCTAATACCAAAAGCAAAAAGACCAACGGTTACTATTCTGGGCACAAAAAATGGGAGACTCAGTATGGGATGTTATCATCTTATCACAAGAGTTCCATACTGTGGTCTCCTTATCACAAAAGTTTCAAACCTTCTTGGTGCATCTCGTGGGCAGCTCCTCAGAGCACTGATTCTTTCTTCTTCACAAAGCAGCCACTGACTCCAACTCCCTTCTCACCCAGCCATCCCACTCTTTTATAGCACTCCTCTTCCCACTGGTTACAGCTGTGGCCTGTTAGAGTCAGGCCTGTTCCTAATCTTTGATAATTGGCCCAGCTGCAACTCCTTAGGGGTAAGATTACTTTCTACACTATCTTTATTTTTTTATATTCTATCCCCCTACAGGGGAAGTTTCAAGAATACTTTTCAAGTATATTGAAGAGGGAGCTACCAAGGGTTCTGTAAAAATAAAACCAGAAACATAAACACACACAAAACCACTCCAAAAAAATTAAAAAAAAAACAACAACCACACCCACTCAAGAAAAAAAAAAGCCCACCAAAATGTCATGGTTGATGGTTTTTTAATTAAGAAACTTAGCATAATTTGAGGTCTGAGACAATAAATAACAGAGGAAAGAGAAAGTTTCCAAGCAGACTAAAACAAAGCACCAACACAAATCTGAACAATTACATTTAAAAAGGCATGTATAATTTTAGTAGCTTAACTCTGCTTAGTTTATCTCCTATTTCACATCTACATTCTTTTAATCTTCTGGCCTTGATACTCCCTTAATGACTAAAATGAAACCTTCTCTGAAAAGAGAAAACATACTGAAAGACATACCTGTGTAGTCAGAATTCCCCATATGGTGTTATTGACACCCACCTCGTCCCTACCTACAATTTAAATAAAGTCTACAAAGTAACACAGAAACAATAAACATTATTTTCAAGGAACAGCTCCAGAAAGCTGTGACCTCTCCAGTTCCATAAAGGAAAAGATAAAATTCATACACAGCACAGCATCTCCTACAGACTTCAAGAGCCACATCCCAAGAAGGCAAGCAGGGCACTACTGCCTGCATGCTCTTCTTACCCCAGGTGCACCTTCTCCTTTTAAAGCACAAGCAGAACAACAAGGGGGATGTGGCCCACTAAATTCAAAGCTTTCTATATTTTTGACACCATACCAATTTAGATGCCATTAAGTGATCTGACTGCAGAGGTCTGAAAATACTGAGACACTTTCCAATGGAATTTTTACATGCTTTTTTATGATATGTTGTTAGATTGTAGGTAGGGGGGGTGAGAGGCAAGGAGACAAAGACACAACTCACCCCCAGATGTTGGTGTGGCAACAGAGAGATTTATTTTCCATGCCCCACCCCCTTATAAAGGGCATTTTGAAAGACCCGGTCTGGATATTCTCATTAGTCTGAACTCCACTCCTGCCCCCTCAGGACCTGGCCAGTGAAATGTTTGCAGCTCCATAAGGGATCTGACTGGGAGAAGCCCCTGTCAGTCAATGCTGGGGCTTGGTATTGGATATCCACTAACAATATGTAATTGAGGTCATGGGAACAGTTGAGTCAACATACTCCCCCTTTCTTTTCTGAATACTTTGACTCAAAAAAAACCACACCAGTTTCTAGATTTCTGTACCACCTGACTTAGGAAAAAAACTTGGTATCCTAGGACATAAACTGTTCATCAAAATAAAGCCAAAGGATGAATCTGCAAGGTACACATGCCCAAAATCTATAGGGTTCTCAATTAGGAAATGCTAAACCACATAAAGATTTATTTGTAATTATAAGGTTTTCTCTCTATTCTTCCCCTTGATTCCTACAAGAGAATCACTAGTTTTCCAAAGACACTCAGTAAGTCAGTAAGTTGTTTATTGCCTCTTCCCATCAGCTTGGGAAAACTTCAAATCTGGTTCTTACAACACCAGCCACAGAGCAGCAAGTAAAATCTTCCATTTTCCTACCCTCGAAGATCACCTTCAGACAGACTAGCAATTTGACTCCTGACATGACCAAAAACAGTCTCTGAGTGACAGAAAACAGAGTCAAGAGTCAAAAGTCACAAAAACCAGTGACACAATGTTTCTCAAAGATGGCTAGAGTGAAAAGTGGGGGTGGGAGTGGTGCTTCTTTGGGGTGTTGATGGCTGTTGTTTTTGGCTTTTTTTCCTAAATGAACCTTATACTGCATTGCTGCTCCTTAAATAAGAATTAAAACTGTTAGAGCAAGATAAAAGAAGCTGAACGCCAAAAAGGCAACACTGAAATGAAAACAAATCTCACAAGACTTACGAGTTTACTGACTGCACAATAAGTGAGAACAGGATTTTTCATTGGTGTAGAAGACGCTCACAAGCCCCTCTGGACCTGGCGTGATGGATCCTGGCAACCCACCAGCCCAGAGAGGCAGGAGAATCTCAGGGGAGCAGCACCAGAACCACAGAGCTTGGCAACGAGACAGAGATCCTGGGAGGTCTCCCCACCCACACTTCTGCAAAGGGCAAAATAAAGGCAAGAATTCAAAGCAAATCTTAAGACTCTGGACAAGCGCAATGCAAACAGAACAAATGATACTCTGATGGAGTGGTGCTGACACCCAATTACTTCCGTTTTCTTTCAGTCCCCTGGACAAGCTTATACCTTTGCCAGAAGCCTAATTCCAGGGAAAGAGCAGGGGCATCTGATAGCAGCCAAGGCAACTGTATCACACCAAAATTTAACTTGCAGATTTATCTGGAACTATTCTCTGGAATTAAAAAGCTTAAAAATTACTTAAAAGTAAGTAATGGATAAACAAAGCCTGTGCTCCAGCTTAAACAGAGTATTCCCCAACAGTATTCCCCAAAGGCTCCTATGGGCTTGTACACCAGCCTCAGCTGTCACAGGAACGCAGGAGCTACTGCTCCTAACCACATTATTTAGTGATCTTCCTCACAAGGGTTTTTTTTTCTCTGCAGACTCAGTCATGAAAAAATGAGAAGATGCGAAAATGCATTAAATACTCCTCATCTCTCGATGTGAACCAATTTCTTAAAAACTTTTTCTTTCCTTCTTGAAAATTTCTGTTTTCAAGGAGCAGGGCTGAATGCATGGAGCAAAGACAACCATAAGCAGATACAGTGCAAACTTGCTCAGCACTACCCAACATCATCCAGGATCTTTAGTTTTTTACCAGTCCTGCTGAAACAAAATCTTTTGAAAGGTTCAAAGAACTTATCACTCACTTTTTATCACAGTTCAACATCAAGAAGAAACATTTTCCAACTGTCTCCTTTATTAGTTCTGCAAATGTTATTGCATTTTTATCTGTGAAATCCCAAACTATAATTACCAGTTTTTCAAGGAAAACACTTGGTCACAACAGGCTTAAAAATAAAACCATCAAGTTTAAGACTTAATTATGTTTTGATAGCAGCAAATCTCATATCCTGAAATCAGTAACAAAATAATTTATATTGTATTTGCAGCCAGTCTTTTTGTCTACAAAATATGGTATGACCAGACACTAGTGTATTCCCCTCAGGGTGTGTGGTTAAGGCACTGAGAATATTGGGAGTAGCCAGTGCAAAGAGAATTCAAATTCCACAATTAGAACAGAGAAATTTGATCTAACCTCTTCCAAATTACATTATTATTACATTTCTCCTGTTTACAATGATGAAGCCATCTTCTATTTACCTCCTTGGAAAATTAGTACTGCAGTCCTCACATCTGAAGGCAAAACAATCTATTTATCTTTTCAGCTTGTCCCAAACCTGGACTGCCAAAAACATGTCCCCAGTTTCCATCTGCAAAGCCTTTCAGATAGGATACTTGGCATGTCTTTCCTTGCCTTGCCTGGTATTTCTTCTTTGAGGAGGCAAATAAGGCACTTTTCAGAGTCTTCATTTTGATAAATTAGATTGTTCTTCTCACCTGGTTTAACCTCCAGAGTTGGAATCAACTTTTTTGGTTTTAAATGACTTCTATCCATCAGAGAACCAACTGCTGCACCAGCTCTCCCTTCCCTATACCCTTCTCAGAGAGAGGATGGCATACTCCCAACATAGGCTCCAGGCCCCAACATCCCCTCTTAAAAAGGAGACAGTCACTTGACTGATTATCAGACTCAGTGTCAAACACCAGTTTTACACCAACAACAGAAAACTCAAGGCTTCCATCCACTACTGCTGAGCCTCACAAGTCAACAGCACTTTTTAAGTCACATTTTCTCTCACTGCTCATAAAAGGAGTACATAACAGCTTTTTGTTACTTCAAAGTTTTCTTTCAAGTGACAGATCAACAAAAACTTTATTCATCTTATCAGTTAAGAGATACAATTTCCTTCAAACACATTACAAACATTTATGCATGCACTGATATTCAAGCATGTCCAGCCTCACTCAAATAAAGTGGATGCTTCAGATGAGACAAGCAACCTACGCCAGTCCCAATTTTTACAGTCTGAGCCTTGACATCCAGTTTTTTGCCACTACCCACGGCAGTTCTGCACACAGTTTAGCATTTGTACTATAGCTACTGCCTCAGTTTTGGAGACAAATTTCAGGAGAAAACGCCCTGGAATGAGCATTTCCTGTAAGGAGAAAGGGCATCAATAACTGATATACATTTTCTTCTGACAATAAGAGAAATGGATATCAGGGAATCAAAGTGGAAAAAAAGTAGAACTGTTTATTAACAAAGCAAGATACCTGCAAAGCACAGGGGAAAAAAATAATTGAACCATACACTCCACCCATACCTCACTGCATGGCCAGAAGGTAAAGATGGCAGCTGCCCTTCTTCACCTCTGGGAAGGGAGGAGAAAAAAAGAGTTTACACAGGAGCGGGGAACCTGTCAGATTTCTGGTGTGGGTCTTCTCACAGCAGGCGAAGTTGGTAGAGTTTAATGTTCTTCATTGTGTTGGTTCAGCTCCTCAGAGGTCTTGGGTTCAGGGTGGTCCCCCCACTGGCTCCCCAGAGGAGCCGGAAAGAAAAGCCAAGCCAAAACCAGTTCAACAGAGAAAAAGAAACAAAAATACCCAAAATACAAATTAAAACAAACAAACAAACAAAAAACCCCAAAACCAAACCAAAAAAAAAAAAAAAAAAAAAAACCCCACACTGAGAGGACTTTCCAGTACAGCCTCCAGCCCTGCCCCTGGTTGATCTTATATATCACAGCCATTTCTGGGCATAAAGCAGATGATTAGAGAATAAAGTACCATCATAGAATTATCCGAAGAAAGTTACGAATTAATCTAAAGGTGTTTGACTGTGGCAGTTTCAGTTCAAAACCGGAGAGAAACACCAATTTTGTGTAGTGGTTTTGGTTTGCCAATTTGAGATTTCCCGGCCAACGCACCAATTAATGTGGTGCTGGCCAAATGCCAGTGCACCCACTAGCATATACTTATTCATTTCCTGGGGCGAGATAGGAAGGAGAAAGGAAAAGCAGGAAGAAGGCAAAGCAGGGTCAAAACTTAAAAGGATATAAAGAAAGCTTTATTAACAGTTACTAAAAAAAAAAAAAAAAAGAGAATCAGAAAAGAATTTTAAGAACACTTCTCCTCCCACTACAACCTTTTCTTTCCCACTCACAGCACACAGAAACAATTCAGTCAGTTTATCACTTCTAGAATAGTCTTTCTGCAGTTCACTTACAGGAGAGGAGTCCCCTCCTCATCCCTCCCATCTGCGATTTGACTTCTTCACCAACCTCGGTGTCTTTATGTTGCTTCTCTACATGCCTGCACTTTGTCCTTTTCTCTCACTCGAGGGAGGATTGAAGCACTGAAAGAAAGAGTTGATATCTTGCCAAGGGCTTGCAGATGGTCAGGAGGGAGGATTGAAGCACTGAAAGAGTTGATATCTTGCCCAGGGCGTGCAGATGCTCAGGTGGCCCTGGCCGGGCACAGGAGCTTGCAGTGGGAGCTGTGCGGGCTGGGCTGGGGCGGTGCCCGGGATCTCAGCGGCCGGGCCAAAGCTCAGCAGCCAGAGCTCAGCATCAGGCCAGAGCTCAGCAGCCAGCCCCCTGAGCAGCGGGACCGATGGCTTCTCCTCGCCTGCCTGGTGGCTGTGGGTGAGTCCCAATGGCGCCAGAATTTTGGCCGAGCCGGCCGGGTCCTGTCTGCTCCTGGGGCCTGTTGGAGCCCGGCTCAGCAGCGGGCAGGGCTCAGCAGCAGCAGCAGCAGCAGCAGCTCGGGGTCAGCAGCCGCGGCACAGCCCGGCCTGGGCCCCGCGGCCTCCCCTGCCCTGCTCCCCAGCCCATGGGCAGAGCCTGCCCGGGCCGAGCCGGCCCAGCCGAGACAGGGGAGCCGGGCCGACCGAGTTACCTGCTCTCAGGCCAGAAAAGACAAGGCTGAATTCCCAGGATTTTTCATTTTTAACATGGAAGCTCACAGAGGTGTATCAGCTTTCTAAGTGGTTTAACAGCTTGTCAATTCTCAAAGCTAATTACTGATAGGGGTTTTTTTGTGAGACATGGAGAAAATTGCTAGCAGCTTCTCTTTGCATCACTTCCATGAATGCCTCCCATGCAACACCACCACAATGACAAAGCCTAAGTCTCATTTAACCATGTTTTTAGAAATAGTTTAGACTGATTTCAAAGTAAAATGCTCTGATTTAATTTTACCCTGCTATTCATGATTTAATTTTGTCCTGCTATTCATCAGCAATTACACTTTTCTCTCCAAGCTCAGCTCTCCACTGGATTTTCTTGCAAACATTTTCAGAAAAGCATCAGTTCCTCTGACCAAATGAACACCTCCTGAACTGGATCGGGGATGTTATGAAGACAGCCAGGGCAAGCCAGCAATCCTCCTTCCCTCATGGCACAACAGGAACGGCATCTGGCCCTCTCCCACTCACCCATCTAATCTTGGCCATTCACCAAAGAAAACCCATGCAGGCAAGTGCTGACTTTTGTCAGAAAGATTGCTTCAGCCTGGATTCCAAGGAGGCTGGCAGGGAAAGGTGAGTCACTCCACCTACGCTGCTCAGAGATGTGACCATGAATAGGAAGAACACTCTGCACATGGAAAAGGAGAAAGTGGCTTTTCAGATGCTATGGCTGGCTGGAAAAAGGGAAAAAATCCTGACAACTTATATTACCACTATGAGAATAAAAGACGACTATGCCAAAGTAGAAACTAATCTGAACAAAAGTGAAAGAAATTGCCAGGGTTTAGAAGACTTCACAATCCTCTCATTCATGTTTCTGTTTCTGGGTCTCTTACTTGGTCTTTTAGGCTTTGTAATTCCCCTTCTAATCCTTCTGCATAAAATTTAAATATTAAATTTTAATTTGGGGGGTTTCTTGTTGTTTCATCTTGTTTTGTCTTTTGTTAAAATGAAGTAAAGCTGACATCCTCGTGATAAATCTGCATGTTGGGATTACAAATTGTCCTCTGCAAATTGCTGGCAATCAAGCACTAGGAGAAAAGTAACACTGAAAGAAAGATAATTTGGAGTTCCAAAATTCTCAGTTTAAAAAGCTTGTTTTTAAACAACTTCAGCATCATCATCACCCTTTTAAGACATAATGGAACCCAGGACAGAATTGGCAAAAGAAAACAATGAAATCATGATACTGCAAGATGAGTCATTACAAGCAATTTTATTCCACTTCATAATTAAGAGAACTGGGCAAAGGACAGACAAGGCACACATAGCAGAGCTGCAAAAAAGTATCAAACAAACTTCAGAACAACCCAACAGCTTAATGCATGTGACAGGTCCATATGCTCACTAATACTATGCATGCACAAACCCCACACATTTCCATACTGGAAGCGTTCAGCAATTAGACAGACAACAATCCATCAACATTTAGTACATTTAAGTTTACAACACCTTTAAAGAAAAACAAAACACCCAAAATAATGAATGCTTTTTTAAAGTCACAACCTTTTTATTGCATTTTCTTTCCTTTCTCAGTTTACCTTCTCCAAATAATGTTGTATTTTCCACTGTTTATATAAATAAACATGCACACATTATATGGGATGTATACATCCCATACATTATATGGGATGATATATAAAGAGAGGTTTTTCCAAGGAAAAAATCCAAAATAACTAGAAGTCATGACTTAGTTCAGGAGGAGCTTTAAAAAATAACTACTATGAAATCAAACCTTTAACAACATACTTCAAAAAAAAAATCTATCTCTCCTTGTTTTCAGATAAGGCATAGGGATCAAATAGCTTGTAGTTACATCTGAATGATGGGAAAGCAGAATGCAATAATTCTATCAGTTCAGGATTCTGTATTTCAGATCCAAAACTGCAGCTACAAATAAATTTACATAACTAAGCATAGACAAGAGAACAACTTAGCCATTAGTTGTTTGTCACGAAACTGCATTATGGTATCTGACCAGGGGGAAAAATTCTCCCCTTTCCAGCGACTGTAACTTGGAGAAAAATCAATTTTACAGGGTTAAATCTTCAGAACAAGCAATCTCTACTATAAAGTTGTGCTGATAAGGTAAGAGAAGGTTTGCTACAGGCACAAAGACAATGCAATAGTATGACATGGAGATTGGAAACAACTCCAGAATCCTGGCCCATCTCTATGGTTTTTTAATGTGTGTGTCCATTGAACACTAATTCTAACTGTTGGAGGTGGATGAGGTGGCAATTTTCACTTTCACCACAAGTTAACAGTATACTTCAACTCTCCTGGAATCAATTAAATGTATTACCTAAATTTAAGCTGTATTCCTTTTTTATAATTTCAGAAACTTTCAAGTCCAGTATTAACACAGTTCCACAAAAATATAAGAAATTTCCCAACATCTCCCCATCTTGAACACCTATTAAACATGTGCTTTCTTTGATTAATTGTAATCCAAACAGATTTTGTAAATCACATAAACTGTCATACTGGATCACTGCGGTAGCCTCCTCTGAAAAGGAACCACTCCTAAATGTTTTTACAAACAGGCAAAACCAGTTTTGCCCCATTCCTGTCATATGTTACCTGCTGTGCTTGAATAGGTAAACTCTGCTCAGGGAAATTATGAGACCAGATGAAGAACAGAATGTTCCTATCTGGATTAACTCCAAATGGGTCAGTGGGAACTGAGTGGAGTTATCCATCCCTAAATGTACTTGCTTGGAGATTTCTGCCTTTTTGCGGCGACTTGATACTAAGCTTTAACAACCAGACACTCAAGAGTGGTGATACATGAAAAAACTTTCATGCCCTGCTGCAAGTCACCAGAGGGAGGCAAAGGAGCCAACACCTTAATTAAATGTTATTGCACAAACTTCCACAAATGTGGTTTTGGAGGTTGCTCTCTTCCCCAAAGAAGCTGCCTGCTCTTTTAGATGAACCAGCCCAACTGCTTGTGGCCAGTTTCCAACTCAGGTCTCTGAAATGTCTGCCACAAGATTACCACCTACCAAAAAATGTCCAGCTCACTCCTTTCAGCACAGCACAAATTGTAAAACCAGCCTAGAGAGGGGTCACAGAGCACCTACAGAGTGGTGGCCACTGGAGAAGCAGCTCTTTGCAGCCAGGTCCTGAGGGAGCTCAGTTGCCAGCCAGTGGTAAATTACTGTCTGGAAAGAACAGCTAGACTGCAAAACCACAAAGCAGCCTGGCCCATGTGCTCCTCTCTTTAAAGCTTGGCTGTCCCATGGTCGTTACATTTGAATGATATACAGATGTATACATACAGTAATGTTAAATGTAACACATTATAGATGCAAATATGTTCAGGGGTTAAATATATTTGCATACATTATCTTGATACATAAGGTGTTTTAATTCATGGAATGCCATCACTTGGACAGAAGCTTTACTTCTTTTGGAAAGCCTCAATCTATACTTAGCATTTAATATTCAATCCCCAAGAGAGGATGAAGTTCTCCTGAACTTGCTGGGAGGACTATCAAGAAAACAAAGCCACAAGTCCTGCTCCCCAGATGTACAAGTCAGAGCACTCACAAAGTTGTCAGACCGGGATCTCCAGCCAAGAAACCAGCAACATCCACACCTACAGCTCAGCCCTGTTACTGTTAATCAATGCAGGGCAAGAGACTTGCAGCACACAAGCACAGAACAGTGGTGTCCTTACTGTCAGTAGCTGGTGTAAAGTTTTCCACCCTTCTAAAAAACATTACTTATTTGAACATCTTTACTTTCACACTCCAAGATGTTGCTTGTCACCTGCAAAACATGTTTTGCAAGCTACTGCACTGATTACAACCCTAGAGTGTACTGGCCCTTACCCTAATTTCCATCACATGAAATTTCTGGTTTGCAATTACTTGAATCATTGTTTTGCTAGAAAGGGCAGAATCAAAACAACCCTGTATCCTCCAAACAGCAAGGAGCTTGAGGTGTGGCATTCATATACACAGATACAGATATATGCAAACATACTAATTTGCTGTAATTCAAATTTAAGAGAGGTCATTAGCCACATCTATTTTGTTTCTCTTTTTTTCTATGAGTGTCATGTGGAAAGATAGATAAATATCTGGAGGCATCTGGAGAGCTTTGCAATCTACATCAAGATTTAATAATCAGGTAGCTCTCTAACAGTTTTTTGGTCCAAATGAAGAAAAACCCCCTAGGTTTCAGAAGCAATATCACATTAAAATCAAGGGCAGAAAAGTGACTTATTTAGGGCTTAAGACTCAAAGACACACAGCCGTTTCTGGCTGATATTCTCAGCTACTTCATATCTTCTAAGAGGGCAGAAAATGTGCTTTTAAAACCTCTGCTATAGGGTGAAGGAGAGTTAAGGGAAGGCAAGCAGACTCCAGATCAGGTTGTGAGAATGAGGACTCAACAGACTGCATTCAGCTTTAAGCAAAAAACAGGTCTGAGTGAAAGTTTAACTTCTCTTAAGAGTCCTTTGACTCCAAATTATTCCAGGCTCAAGCCTGCTATCAACATTGCTCCCGGCATTCCTCAGCCTGGCAGCAACTGTTGTAAACTCTCATCACAAGAGCACGTTCTAAGAGCTAGCCAAGCTTACATAAAGTCCTCGTTCGGTAATTTTCAATTTGCTTTTCCTTTAATCTTCTTATACTACAGGAATTTTTTTTAAGTCTCCGGAATTTAAATCCAATAAAACACAGCTCTAGACTTACTTGTTAAAACCACACCAGACATCTCACCTAACAACTTCAATCATAATAAACCTATTATGATATATAAACCAAATTACATTTTTATCAGCAGCAGTCTTAATCTCTTAATTGCCTCGATGTAAGGAGGTATGTAAATGTCTGCTGGTTAATACACTCCATGCACTAATAAAATACAGATGTATACATACAGTAATGTTAAATGTAACACATTATACATGCAAATATGTTCAGGGGTTAAATATATTTGCATCCATTATCTTGATACATAAGGTGTTTTAATGCATTAAGTGTATGTGTCGGCAATGGAGGGAGACAGGGAAGGCTGATTTGGTGATCAGACTCCGATTTTATTGTGGGATACAAACACATATATCCTATTTCAAGGAGCCTACAAATGTTTAATACAATGATTAGGTTAAAATCACATACCCAAACTTATGCATATCACAGCATCTCTTGCTTGCAGAGTTTAATGGGAGTTTCTCTTCCAGTAAACCTGCCTGATTGAATCCTCTTGCAGTCTAGGTCTAATTTTCAAAGTTCTGTTTGCTTTTGCCAAGGCATCCTGTTATCAAATCTCTTATGTTAACCAGGCCCAAAGACCATTGTCTGTCTTCTGTCCCCTAATATCCCAACATCTCCCCCTTTCCTTTCAACGAAAAATACTCTTTCAATGGCCTTATTAATTAATCTCTGCATACACTGAAAGGTATCATGATCAATACAATTATTATCAAAATTACCACATACATACCTATCCTAAAAAGAATCTTTTAGTTAGAAACTCCAGCCACTAAAAGGTTCATGCTTGATCTTTATAAACTAAAAACATTCCCAATGGTAGCTACATTACTGGATTTAGAAAGGCTGCCAGAAATGTAATTGTACCAAAAGGTTTGATTCTCATACACAGGGTAATAGGGAGAAACATTTTTAGACTGATTCCTTCCCATGTATTCAAAATTAACACGAAAATCCAATTTCGCAGAACACAGGAATTCTAATTCTTGGGGTTCCACCAACGGTGTTTCAGGAGGGTAAGGGATCAAATTTGATATGATTTGGTTTGCTTTGAAAAATTTTAGTGTAAATACTAGTGTATAGTTCTGGAAGAGATATATTCCCCCCAATTTTTTGTTTTCTAATAACATGTGTGTTTCTCATTATGAACCTGAAGGTAACATAAAAGCATAACAATACGTAATAAACCAATAAATTTATACTAAGTAAAAATAAAACAGATAAAAGATACAATTAGTAGCATGTGAAAAATAAAATGGTTATTTAAAACAATTTAAATCAATTTTTTAGATGTTGTATTATTACTTAGAGTCTGTAGTAATTGGCAAGCTTTATTTTTTAAAATGAGGGCTTGGAAAATCATTTCCAGGTAAGATTTCCAAGTTCACTTTAAAAGTAGGTTTAGGTATTACAAGTCCAAATTTGTTAAGTCAAAATTACTTGAATATAATTTTGGTGCAGAAAATTTTTTCTACTAGTTAAGGTCAAGACTTGGCCAGGATCCAGTCTTTTAACTGGAAGAGTTAAATATATTTTAGAAACCTCTTAGTAGTAGTAATTAGTTAGAATTAGTTAGTAACTAGCTAGAAAACTAATATATGTCTTATAAATAGCTATAAAACAATAAGTGAAGATTTGCAAAGCAACTGGCAACAGCGTAAGATTAACAACATAATCAGGGTTACTAATATATCAGTAGAAACTGTCTTAACAAATTGAGGTTATGTTTTCCTAGACATTTATGCAGATATAACAATAAAGTAAAAAAGAAAAAAAGAAAGCATTAAATAACTCATAACTAATAATGGTCATAATATGGAAGTTTCTCATTCTTCAGTATTACTTATTAAAAAAAATAGCAAAAATGTTCTTATTTCTATGACAAAATTGCATTATCTTGTAATTTAAATGAGCACATTTAGACAAAAATTCATTCAGACTTTATGTCATTTACTTGTATAGCAAAGAATTATATCTTATAACTCAAACACGTATACTTCAACAAAACTTAAAATCAACTTCACTAAAACTTAACCTTAATAAAGTATCTCTAAAAGAACTTAAAGTTAACATCACTGAGACTAAAAAAAAAAAAATCAATCTTAACAATAATTAACTTATTTAAAACCTATTATTACAAAAAGGTTACTTAAAATTTGTCATATAACACTTAAACATAAAAATGACAACATGCAAGTAAACAAGTGTACTGAAATCTTTGCAATAAAATTACCTTGTTAGAACTATGGAGTAAAAAGCAAGCATTTAATAAAGCTGGCAGTGGAGTTAAGTCTCAAAAAATCACTAGAGATAAAGTTCAAAGTTTGTCTTGAATGTGAGCTAAAGAATCTTGAATTTAAAACTCATCTAATTCCTCTTAGCGAACTATGTAGTTTTGCTATTCTACTAATATGCAAAGACACCACCTCTATACCAACACCTTTGAATTTTTCTAGTAACAATCCTGTTAAAAATCACAAATCACAAGTTACTAAAATTAGAAGGTAAATCTCAACACTGGCTGGTGCCAGGCAGGGGGGGCCGCACCCCCTGCAGCAGTTTCAAAGATTGCTTGTAGGATAGATTTAAGTTTGGCTTAGTAAGAGTAACGGGATATAAAAACAGAAGGCTAAAACAAAAAAAAAATTAGTTTGATAGTTCTTAATAGCTATACCGAAAAATTCACAAAAAAATATATTGTTAATAAAAGGCAAGTAACTGGAAAGTATAACCTGTTTGACCAGGGCTAGGTGTCCCTCAGGGCTTCAGATCTGTATCAAGTGACCCTTTGGTAACTGCTGCTCCTTCCAATGTTTGAAAGCACCTGGGGCACATCAGCCAGGGACCATTGTGGGAGCATCGAGTGTCCCAAACGACTGCTGTACAAAATCTAAATGCATAAAAATTCTCCACTGTGTTAACAAATCCCTCCCCCACAAAACTGGGGGACCCAAACAGCATCAAAAGTTTAACTGTGGGGGATCTGCCCATCAGGCCCCATTATTTGCACCAAGTGCTGGCTTTCCAGGCTCTAGCTCCTTCCACCCATGCTGGAGAGTCCCTGAGTCATTAATGGCCAATCACTGGGCTATTGACTCCTTGAGATAACAGTCACATCGGCTCCTGTATCAATGATTCCTGTTAGGAGCGTCTCTGCCTTTCAGAGTCACTTTGCCTTGGCATGTTGGATGCTCAGATGGAATACGTTGTGTCCATAAATTCTGTGGAACCCCCTGTGGAACCAAAACCCCCATCCTTCTGTTCAGCTATCAGGGGTGCTCCAGGAAAGGATATAAGTTGAGCTATGCTGCTCCTGGCCGAGACTACACAGCGCAGCTAGGGAGTTCCATGCCATGAGTCAGAGTCAATAGTGCCAAGGAGAACAAACAAACAAAGTATGCGTATGCTGTCTAGGGAGTCTGAAAACTCCTGTGGGAATCAAATGAACAGATGAATCAAGCAATATTACTGTGTTGGAGGTTGCCAGGTCCATTCATGCGCTGGGGCGGCTGATCAGTGACGGTCCAGCCAGAGCTGCCTGCGGTCTCGTGAAGGCTGCTTGCCATGGCGGCTGGGCTGAGCTTTGCTGGGCTGAGGTTTGCGGTGGTCCACTCTAGGGCATCGGCTGGGGAATCTGTGTCTTCTCGTAGTGCCGCTCTGTGCTTCAGCTCTGGTTTCCCAATATCAGACAACCTTCAAAATCATACTTGGACCAACACTGATTACTGCACAGAGGGCAAATACCTGGAGTTTTGGAGCTGGCCTCCCCCTTTTCGAAACAGTCCTTTTTCAAACGCCCAGATTTTCCACAAGTTTGGGAGTCCCCCTCCTAAAGGACCTTTTTCTTTAGTTGCATCCATTTTTCACGAGGGTCAGGAGGGAACGGATGTCTCACAGTCTGAGTCCATCGGCCCTGGATCGAAGGGCTTCCCCTCCTCACTGATAGAGTTGTGGTTAGCGGTATAAACTGCTAAAGACCAGGAGAAAGGAAGCCTTCTCCTCCTTTCTCTGAGCAGGGGCAAGGCTGATGGCTGCGGCCACTCTTCAGTACAAGAGGTGCCAGTTTCAAGCGGGCAGGGAGAGCGAGAGTGAGGAGAGATACAGCAGAGTAGGGGGCCAGCAGCATCCGGCCGCTCTTGCTTTTTCAACATCTTAAAAAGTATTCTCCAGGACGGGAATAAAAGTGATATAAGGTCCAGCTTTAGGATGGGGGAGTCATGCTTGTCCAGAAGGGCGAGCATGGTTTCATGTGGATGTGACAGCCTGTCAGAGAGTGAGAAATCCAGGTAAGTTTTCTCACGGCAAACTTGTGAGACTTTAAGGAGTTATAAAGAAATGATGATAGCTTGTTATTATTAACAACCTGCAGGTGGTGTTTTCCTAATCTCTGTTTTCCCGTTTTTTCCCAAAGATTGTTTATAAGAAAGCTGTTTTTGTTAATTAGCCAATCAGGTGAAATGCATTCATTGATTGACAAACCTGGTCTGTCTGTATCGGAACAGTCTATAAAAAGAGAATTTTCATAGTAAAGCTGCTGCGGTGAAAACCAGCTTTCGGGTGAGTCTGTGGCGTCTCTTACTCAACAGCGACAGTTTCACAGATGTCTCTCTCTTTGGGCATTTCCTTTCCCATTTTCAGTTCCTCTGGCTCACCTGTCACTCGCAGCAGACAGGCGATTTTGGGCCCAGATGCGATTCTCTCACTGTCACCATCAGTTCCAGGGGCTCGCCAATTGCCGCCAGTCAGGCCGGTTCATTTCCTCACATGGAAGTACCAATTGTTGGTGATGGAGAGAGACAGGGAAGACTGACTTGGTGATCAAAATCCGATTTTATTGTGGGATACAGATGCTTATATACCATTTCAGGGAGACCAGTAATGTGTACTACTGTGATTAGGTTAAAATCACATACACAAACTTATGCATATCACAACGTCTCTTGCTTGCAGAGTTTAATGGGATTTTCTTTTGCCAGTAAACCTGTCTGATGAATCTTCTTGCAATTTAGGTCTAATTTTCAAAGTCCCGCTTGCTTTTGCCAAGGCATCCTATTATCAAATGTCTTATGTTAACCAGGTCCAAAGTCTATTGTCTGTCTTGTGTCCCCTAATATTCCAACAAGTACGCATACACGTGCATATATATATATGCATATATATGTGTATATATATATATACACAGACATTTGTCAAATATAATTTTTCTTATTAAACCAAAACATAGATATTTCAGCTTCTGGTTATTGCATACCTTTTTTGGAAGATGTTGAAATTACATCATTCAGAGTATTCAGGACTAAGGATGTCAGTTAAGCCTAGAGAATCCCAACATAGGTGAACCAACCAAACAGTGGATGGGGCAGGCTACCCAGAGAGGTGGCACAGGCTCTGTCCTTAGAGCTCCATTTTCAAGACTCAACTGCAGAAAGCCCCATGCAGCCTGATCTGCTTTGGGCACAGGGTCAGACCAGAGACCTCCTTCAGGTGATGCTATCTACCAACTTCTTGGCCAAGCCTCCACACCCAACAGCTTGTGTTAATTATTTTACTGAGTCACTAAAAATAATTATTCTACTCAAATAATTATTCTACTCAGAGAAACAGCTGTCAATTTGTCAAGCAATTAGAGAAGTTACTATACTCTTCAGCTATTTTGCTAAGCTTTGTTTTGGAAAAGAACTACTAATTAAAAGAAATTGTCATACCTTTTCTTCACAAAACTTATAAATCAAACTGCTTATTATTCTTCACAGTTTATTAAATTCATGCAAATCGCAAGTCGTGAAGAACCAAAGGAGATCTATGCTTCTTGTGGGTTTACCCTAAAATTCAGCACTGATAAATTAAAAATAAGTAAGGGAGATGGCTTACATCTGTCACACAAACAGCTCACAGGGGAAAAAAAATTAAAATTTAAAAGCATGAAGATCTTGTCAGCTTCCTCAGGTTTTCATACACGATTCGTGAAGAAGCACAGCAGTTGATTGTGTTTTTTCCACAGAAAAGGCATCTGAAGATCATGCAAGTCTCAAAATTGTCTGTTAATCATTAATCAATCAAAAGACCAATGAGAAAGCAAGGGAGAAGCTTCCTTTCTTTGCTCTCTCATTTGTTCACCTGACTGCCAAGGATCCTGATGATCCCAGAGAGCCTGCTCTATGTACCCACTCAGCCACCCACCCCTGTCAGCATCTTAAATAAAAGTGCAAAAGGGTTCCTGCAACAAATGCAAACCTTTGCCATGGAAATTTGGGAACAGAATTGACAGAAAGAGGAACTGAAAGTCTGTAATAGAAGCAAAGTAAAGCCATTGCTCCCCCTCCCACATTTAGATGTCATTTCTTGAAAGATCTACTAGGAAACTAAACAATGAAGAAACAAATATTTGGAGTATTCTCCTAAAAACAAACAGAAAACCCCCAAAATAACAAAAATAAGGGTAATAACATTACCCAGTTTAAAGAAAAACACTGTCAAGAAACATCCTTGTTCTCTTTTTTCTGAGGGCCAGCTTATGAGATACTGATACCCCAACAATTTCATTTCAGTCAGCTGGTAAAGAAGTCTTGTTTAGAAACAGGCAGCTAGAGCAGGGAGTAAAATAGGCATAGCAGAAACCTCAGTGTGCTAACGAGAGGAAATTATTTATAAACTGAGATCATTGACACAAATTCATGAGGATAGTTACTGTCTGTTGCATTTTTCTATTAAAACCAGACAATTACTGAAAAAGATTAAATGCAAAAATAGCTACTGCAGAATATGGCAGTTTCATAAACCATGACAACTCTCAGCCAATGACAATGATTCACATGAGGGTCAGAAAGTAATATGCTAAGCAACCATGGCAGCACCAGGACAACACTAAAGAATATTTTCTTTTAAGATGCTAAATCATTATTAATCTACCTGTAATTTTGGAAAGGAATTCTTCATGTGTAAAACAGAGAGAATTTGTTTTAGTCCTGTTTTTCTCTTCCTCATACCATTTCCCAAAGCAAAAGTACAAACACTACATACTACAAAGCAAAGTACAGATTCTTTGCTGCATTCCAGAAAGCATTTGTTAAAACAGCAGGAAAAACATTTCATTTCAGAAAGAGATCTAGAGAAAATCTAATTCAAACATGAAAATTTCATCCTTTAGCATAAAGTAGTTCAAGAGCAGAACATGCACGTACAGCATTTCTATTATATGAAATATTTAGTGTTATAAAAACAAGTGGCTTGCTCAAAATATCAGCCTTACAGAATCAAGAGTGACCAACACCTTACCACAAGATCACTAGATTTTAAAACCTACTTCCTCATCAAATATAAAGAAAAGGAATAAATGTCAAGCCTCAAACATTCACATGGAACGACAGAAGGCAGAAAGCTTCTGCAGAAACATCAGTGCCCATTTCAGTAAATGTTTCCAGACAGAGGATGTCTCTCAAAATTCTGACCATCACTAAGGCAGACACCATCACAGAAGTCTCTGAGCATACACGTTCAGGCCTCCTGAACAGTTCTGGTACAAAATTCAAGCCTCCTTTCTTCCAGCACCTTCGCAGAGCCAACACCTAGACACCTATCATTAAGGTCAGGGCTACAAAGAGCCAACAGAAAAGTCCATCCTTCCATATTCTATCTTGACGCGTGGTGTCAATCATAAAATCTCATTTTTTACTTAAGCTACACACCCAAGGCAGACATTTCCTTCTGTTACATTCAGACAAGAAATGGTTGAAAGAAGCTACTAAACTCCAACGAGTGTTATAACTGGAAGCTTTAAACATCTGAGCATCTGCAGAACTGCTCAAATTGATACATCCTGCTCAATGTTGGCAAGATCACGCCTCAAAGCAGGAGCCTGTGGCTGGCAGCCCTGGCTGCAGGGACGGAGGGCTGGTATGAAGCTGTCTGTCTCCTCTTATTCATGGCGTACTGGGGTCCCTCCCGGGAAGGGCACCTGAGCCACAGACCTGCATCCCCATGCCCTGGGGAATAGGGGCGGGGACCGCGAGGATCCCTCTCTGCTATCAGGCTAAATACTGTGCCCCACCTCACCCCACCCAGTCCCTGACCCCCTCCTCCAGGAGAAGGGGGAATTGACACAGGAGGAGAACACAGAAGCCGAAGTCTTCAGGCCGAAGTATGGCAAGCAGGGAGCGAAGGAGACCTCGAGGTGACTCACCCCTCCCACACCTTCTTTTTTGAGATCTGCCAGAGGGAGGGGGGAGCGGGGGAAGAACGACACCCAGCCGTGCTAACTCCTCCTCTGGGATCCAAGCTTTCTGCCAGCCCACCCCGCAGCCACTGCGGTGCGGCACACCCCCGGACGGGCGGGCCCGGGGGACCCCCAGCCCCCGCCCGACCCCGAAGGAGTGACCCGCGGAGGTGCCGCCCGGCCGGGGCGGGCGGAGCCACCCCGGGGAAGGAAGGAAAGAGGGCGGGCAGGGGCGGAGGGGCGCGGGCTGTCGGCGCCTCCTCTCTGCTGCACTGCAGAGGCGCCATCTTCCCGCGCCTCCGGCCCGCGGGGGGGCTCGGGCCGGCCCCGACCACCGCCCCCCCGGGCACCGCCTTCCCGCGGGGCCACTGCACCAGCCGCCGGGGAGCTCTGGCCGCCGTCCCGCACACCTGCGCCGCCCAAGGCCCGGTGCCCCCCATGGGAGGATACCACCGGCTTCGCAGCCCGGGTCCGCTTCTCTGCCGGGGAGACGCCCTCGCGTCCCCCGCTCGCAGCCTGGCTGCTCGCCTTAGCCCCCGCCCCATCGGGGTACGCCACGGAGCCATCCGCCTGCGGCGTGCCTGCTCCTGGGGAAAGTTCCCCTTCCCGAGCCCCCGGCGGAGCCAACCCCAAGGCAGAACCGGTGCCCCTGGCGTAGGGGGCAGCGCCCCGGCAGCCGGACACGCGCAGCGGGGCTGGGGGTACCAGCACCGGGAGCTCCCAGCCCCGCTTCCTCCCCGACGCCTCCGCCACCCCCGGCTCGCCGCTCCTATTGTTCGGCGGCAGCTAGGGATGGAACACCCCTAGGAAAGCAAAGCTCGCCTGCCCCGCCGCGGCCAAGCCCACGCCGTGGGGGCGGCTGCGGACAGACAAAGCTTCGGAGAAGCGGTAGAGGGTGGCGGGGAAGCCCCCGCCCGCTGCTTCCTGCCCCACTTACCTCTAGAGCCCGGGCGGCGCCGGCGGCCAGCAGCAGGACGGCTAAGTGGGGCAGCATCGCGGCGGCTGGGAGCGGGGAGGAAGGAGGGGAAGGAGGGATGCCGTCCGGCAGACGCGACGGGGTCCGACTGTAAATCCTCGAGGCCGTGCCGCTGCCGAGGAAAACGACTGATGTGCGGCGGCTCCGGCAGCGGCGCGGCGGGGCCGGTCAGCTGATGGCCCGGCCCGCCCCCGAGCGGGCGGTGCGGCCGCCCGGCCTGCGGGGACCCCTGGCGGCGGCGCCCGGGCGGTGCGGCCGTGGCTCGGGGCGGGCGGACCGGCTGTACCTGCCCTCGGTGGGTCTCAGAGGCAGCTCCCGGGCCCTCCTTGGCCGCTCGGGTACCACCTATCACCTTCCCCGCACTGCCTGTCCGCCGCCCGCGTCTGCCGGGGACCGGGAGGGCTCCATGCGCGGTCTCCCCTCGCTGAGGCACTGCGTCCAGAAACGCAACCCCCATCTTTGCAAGGTGCTCACAAAACCACCCAAATCTAAACGTGTTGAGTGGTTTAAGGGCTATTTAACACATTCTGCCTTTCCTAGCAAGGTTGCACACTAGGCCGGGATCTCCTGTTCCTGTCGAGGTGCAGGTGATGAGTCAGCACAGCCGTTTCACATATGACACACCACACACACCATTAATAACTAGGATATGCAGGAACATCAGAAGAGCTGGGACTAATGGCAGATGAGCAAGGAAGAAATCAAATTTAAATGCAGGACTTAATCAAATACCATCAAATCAGGAGGCCAACATAATTTCACTGTCTCACCCTCTGAACAGCACTGTTATAATTGGTATAATAAACGTTTAAGAAGAACTTGAAAGTGAAAATTAGGAGCTTCATGTTGAAACAGCTGCTATTGTAGCCAAAATTCAGCGTGACAGAGCCTGACCCATTCTGCCACTGATGTGCAAACTCCATGGCAGGATTTCTGCTCCCTATAAGGCTCCCAAGACAGCAGCTGATACATCCATCCTGTAACAGGGACATGCAGCCAGGCCATGTGAGGGGCAGGTGATGGAAATCTGGAGCATGAGTCTGATAAGGAGCAGCTGGAGGAACCTGAGGTGTTCAGCCTGGAAAAAAAAAGGAGTCTCAGAAGAGATTTTCTATAACTAACTAACAGGAGGTTGCAGAGAGGTAGGGTCACTCTCTTCCCCCCATCATAAGTGATAGGATAAGTGGAAATGGCCTCAAATTGCAACAGAGGAGATCTAGGCTGGATCAAGCTTCCCAGGGAACTGATTGACTCATGAACCCTGGATACTTTTAAAAGGTGTATGGCACCTTGTGACACTTTAAGGACATGGTTCATTGATGGACTTGGTAGTGCTAGGTTATTGGTTGGACTTGATGATCTTAGGGTTCTTTTCCAACTTAACTGATTCTGTGATCTGATTCTATGGCACTCCCTTGGTGTATGGCTCACTACAGAAGCCCAGTGTTGTGCTCACTGCCACTCACACTCATCTTCCCTTGAAGTCACAACTTCAGTCCACCGAGATTCTTGGACAATTATGTCCAGATGTGGAAGGATGCTCTGCAGGTGAGAGGAACCCAGGTTGCCTTCCAGGTGGGCTGTAAAATGCAGTGAGAGACCACAGGGCATTTCAGCCCTACAGCCAGGCCTTAGACGACTGTTCTCATACAAACATAAATCTTCTCATACAAGCTTATGAACTGGCAATGTATGGAGGCTTTAGGGGAATTTCTTGAGTCACACTTGATGAATTTAAAAGATCTCTGACAGGCAGATAACAGCTGAGCTTACGAAACACACCAGTGACACAACTGTACATTGAAATTAGGTAAATGGTAGGCTTAGCTGTTTAACACTGTTTTCTGCATTTTTGGATAATGATCACATGGCTTTGAGGGGTTACAAAGGATTTGCTGTGCAAATTTTCTAACCAGTTGGCTTCTAAACTCAGACATTGGAAAAGCAACTCCATGGCTTCAAATAAGCAACATCCTGTTAAAGCTTATCGAGGTCATTCAAAAACAATTCTTCCCTGAAACAATGGAGGCAGTCAGAAGGAAGCTCTTTGCAAGTTTCTGGGGGAAAAAAAAAGAGATGGATGGGAAACTAAAATAGATTAATGTAGCTCTTTTAATATAGCTTAGCTTGGTACCTCTCTGTAATCACTTCCTCCTAGTTCTAAAATTAAAGACTATTTCAACTGCTGCTTCTCTGGATTAGCCAAGCCTGCTTTTTTTGTCACAATGGGAGTGCAGGAAGGCTGGATGCCCCACTCCTAGCCATAGGCAAAAGGAGCAGACCCATGGGATTGCAAACCTTCAAGGAAAGCAGGAAAGACTCCAGTGACAAGATGGAGAAAAGTCAAAGGGACCAGGAGACCTCTATGAAATAGGTATTTCCATTTACAGCAACTAAACACCAGTGGAAATATCCAAAATGCAGTGACAATGTTTGCTTAATATTTCATGAAGTTACCCACTGAAAGGTCAGAGGTTAAGACACTTTTCAAAGCTGTTCATAAGGTCTACAGAATTAGGAGATGACCTGCTGATAGAAAAAAGAAAAAGGACTGTGTCCTATTTTCCACTCTTTGTCATTTTCAGGATCTGTACAGAAGGTCCAATACACTTTTTTCCATTCTTTGTCTACTTGTCATTTTAGTATAGAAATATATTCTTACCAGACCTCAGAAGCTGTCATAGCTGGAGTGCAACAAAGCCCACTACTGCCTCACAGCAGAGCCAACAATGGAAATCATCTTCCTGGAGAAGAAGGGAGCACAGGTTGGGTCACAAAATGATAGGGCTTACATTCAAATTTAATACAATGCAAACAATTCCAAACTATACCCAGACGTGATTTTGCCTTAACCCGAGCTTTTTTATTCAGTGATGAACAAACATGCATGTCATGGTTTTTGGGGGGTTTTTTTGGCCACTTCTGTGCTCTGCCGTGTATCTTTTTTTCACAAATCATGTCTAATATTATTTTACAGCCTTGTCATTTCAATATATTATGTATCTGCAAATATTGTTCAGCCATTCCCTTTCTCATTAAATACTCATGAAGCAAGTGGACCTTAACCACTGATGCTGATACTACTCTACAATAGGTAATAAACCACCTCAGCCTGCTTCATAACCTAATGAATTAGAGAACAGAATTTGTCTGTGATTTCTGAAGAGGGACAGGCAGTCTGTGGCTGGGACGCAATTACAATGGCCAGATATCGACAGATATCTCAGAATATGAACAAGTAGTTCTACATAATGCCTGCCATTTACCTGCCATTCATTGAATTTCTGATGCCCAAGGCTTGTTTCATTCACACCAACAAAATAGAAGTTATTACTGCATTTCTCAGCTATATTTTATTTGTATGAGAGATACTTCCTCAGATTATTTCAGAACAATGCTGCAGCTAGTGCTTTCATGGAGACGATTTCTCCATTTGTTCTCATCTCTGAGAAGAGGGGTCTGAGTTGGCAAACTTGATTTTTTGATCCAGTCTTCAATGCTGACTCACTGTCTCCTTCTGAAGTTGCTTCACTTCAGTGCTCTCCATTTTCTTTGCAGGGGATAATACTGTTTGCCTGGTTTTTTGATTCACATATGGAACAGATGAAAGCACTCGGATTAGTATTTCTGAATGAACCTATGGAAGCTAAGGACTCAAATCCTACTGAGCTGACACTTTCTGTGTTAGTCCCAGTTAAGGAGTTTTTCTGTACTCTGAAAACTAGTACAGCATAAATTACTGTGCTGGTTTGAAAGTAAAGCAAAGGGAGAAATGAACCCCACACAATTGCCTTGAGAGAGATTTCAGGTTGGAGTTACAATTTAATAGAGAGATTATAATAAATGCAATGATACACAGAAACCGGCTTAAACCCACAAAGTCAGAGTAAACCTGGCACCCTGTTGGTCAGGTTGGTAGTCACAGTTCTATCAAGTGGTGGATGTAGTCCTGTGGAAGTGATGGTTGCAGTTGAAAGCAGCCATCCCATGGAAGTCCTGCTGTTTCTCTGGATCCATCCAGTGGTGGTGCTGATAGCATCCCAAGTCTCCAATTATATATATGATGAGGCTCAGGTGGGAATGTTCAGTATCTCCCCTAGGGTGGGGAACTTCACAATGGAATGATGTAATCATGTGAGTCAGAGGATATTTTTGTGAGTTCTTGATGTTCTAAGTCTTTAAGAGTGCTGCCCTTTATGATGGTGCAGTTGAACCATCGTGGCTCATTAGCTGAGATGACCCCTCAGGATGGATGTAACTATGCTGGTGCTTCCCTGGAGGGAGTTATCATGGCTGAGTCATTGAAGACAAAGAAACACTTCCCTGCCTCGAAGGGTTTGCCTCTTATTTAACACCCAGCTTGTGGCTTGGGGGGTTGGAAATGCAACCTGGGCAGATACTACAAACCAGCCATGATTAACAGTTTGTCAGGAATGGTGTAGTAATACAGAGTTTGGTTACACCCCACATTGACACTCTCCTGTAATGCAGAACAATAACCAAATTTATTTCAGATAGCTACGGGAGGAATTTGTGTTTTCAAATGCTCAGCATAAATTTTAATGGAAAACCATTTGGATTTATGCTACAACTTGAACCACTGCAGGTATAACTAATCTGTTCATTATCATGCAAGTGTCCTCTAGAGACACTTTTTTTTTTTCCTTTGGAGTCAGCCTGCAGCCCTTAGCAAAAGACTGTCTAAATATTAATTCAAAATAAGAAAAGAGAGATTGTACAAAATCAACCCTACACAAGTACGTGCTGATAGCCACAACAATAGCTGCAGATATGATTTTAAATAGTGAACAGTTGGTCATTGTCTGAATTCTGCAAAGCATCTTTAACTTTGGCTTTTACAGATGCAGTACACAGTTAAGTATCCAGTAGCCACAGAGACCTTCTCAAATGCAAATTATTTGTTCTGTATAGCACAGTAGTATTAGGCATTGATGATATCTGCTGGAGCAGCTACAAATGGCAGAACAAAGTGAATCATGAAATCACAGTCCAAAATCCCAGGCATGTTCAGCCAAGAAAATGAAATGGACATGAGAACAACAGTAATTGCTCCAGTGATTAGGATGTGAATATACATGGGCATCACTCCATATCAAACAAATATGGTGCTATACTGGCTTCTCCTTTCGACATAAGCTATTGTGTTTGCTGATTGCGTCAATTAAGGGGAAATCTTTAGGGTATCTGCTTCTTCATTTGATTCTGTACACCTGATTTTGTTTACGTAATTACTACATAATGCAAATATTCCTAGCAGAATCAGAGTTTAATATCTAGTCCTTTTTTTTTTTCCCAACTGCATGCACAGATTCTTCCTCGATATTTTTGGCCTCATGCTTGTGTGGTTTATTTACTAGTAAAGTATGGCAGGTGCAGGCTTTCTGCAGCTGTTTTAACTCACCATCCTATATGCAAACCACTCAAAATAACATGCTTCTCCCAGAAAATAAAAAAGCCACCTTACAGTAAACCAAGCCAATTTCTTTTCAAGCAAGTCATGTTTGGCATTGCTTACGGAAAAAATGAGCATTTCTGAATGATTAAAACAAATCTTTGCAAGCATCTAACTCCAAGGGAACCCCAGAACAAATGACACTTAGCCATTTGCTCCCCTCTTGAGGAGGCTGGAAAACCGGCCAAAGAAAGGCTTGCTGCACTCCCTTGGAGAACGAACCCCTAAACCATAACCTCTGTGGGTGTGGTGAGCTAAAAGATTCCCCCCACAATGCTTTGCTTCCCTATGTTGAGTCTTTGTACCCCTTTGGTCATTCCCCTTTTCTCCACCCCCGTGCCCTCACCCTATTCCTTCCAGCGTTCTGCCTTGCCCCTCGCTATTCCTGTATAAATCCCTCTTTCCCTCTGACTCTCTGAGCTCTCGTCCCTGGCACCCTTCACAGAGTGCCCCTGCTCACAATAAAGGCTTGTTCTCTGTGGATCACCATACAAGGCTCTTGTCTCTTGCCCACGCATCTCCTGAGAGTGGATCTGCACTCATCACACGTGGGTTGTGCCTGTGCACCCGAGAGTGGGTTCTTTTCAGGACACTTCTCTCAAGGAAGGCTGAGGCACCCCAAAGACTCTGCCTACCGTGACACCCTCTAATTGAAAGTCATGATGTGCTTTTTGCATTTGCAGTTATGGAAGTCACCAGATGAGACAGTTATGGTCCTCTCAGCATCTTTCCAGCTGCCTGTTCTACTGTGATTTGTTCTCCCAGATAAAATAATATTGCAGTTTCTGGTGTGAATATCCCAAATTAGTAATGCTTAACAAAAATAGGGACAACCTACATTGTCTTTGATTTCTCTCAATATCCGAGTGCACTAGTAAGCTTTTTAATACTATTTAAAAAACATTAAGTAATTTTTTTTTACTATCAAAAATTTACTTTGTTGTTTTATCCTTTCTTGTGATTCCAGATGTTATAGATGAATAACGTGATGGTTAACTCTCACAATTAAGGGGTGAATATCACGTATATGTTGAAAGAAATTTTGTAGATGTATAGTTATGTTTCCCCTCCCCCTTGCATTGTTATCATGGGATGGCCTCAGTACTCGGGGAATTTGGGAGGGTTGGCTTGTTCCTATGGCAACACCTGACCTCCAATCAAGATGTAAGAAAGTGATCTGCACCACAGGACAGCAATCCTCTGGCACTGTATTTTTCCTTATTCGCTCTTCTGTTGTATTTTGATAAGGTCTTAATAAACCTTTTAAAATTTTAAAAGAGTTGTTTCTCATACTGCAATACTTCACCTAACTCTCCACAGACACAGCTCCCAAGGTTTGTCCAGGTTGCCTCCAGGAGATCTAGCTCCTATGCAGCTTTGCTCAGAGCTGCTGTAATCTGTCTCACCCAGCCCCCCAAACCAGGAGTCCACAAACATTCCTCTCAGCTTTTAGACTCTTGTCTTTAGACACTTTCATAGTCTGAGATAGAACGTGTTAATACACATCTAATTTTTCTTATAGACTTTGTACAAGAGTGCTGCCAATAAATTAACCAATTCTACTTGGAAGCTGTAAAGTTATTAAAGGAAAATTTTGTTACTTTTGAATCAGCTTCCACCTCTTCCAGGCCTCAGAAGCCTTCCATGGATGCCTGAATAGATCTCAAGATAAAAAAAGAGGTCTCTGTCTGGCCAAAGGAAGCTGTCTGCGCAAAGTCAGACACCGTACTTTGTTTCCACACTGTCTTGGACCAGAAATAAAAATAAGGAAATTTATCAGATGGTTATGTATGTATACTTATATAAACACAAAATATTTCTCAGATTCTGAGTTCAGTTTACTGAAGACATTTGTACAGAAGGAGAAAATATACTGCTATTTTGATTCTTTCAGCATCATGTCTCAGACCATAAAACACCTGTTTAATTGTTAACGCAGCAGGTTGGGATGCTCAAAGACTAATCCTCTCACCTGTTCCTAGGAATACAATGCTTGACTCCATTTTGAAAGACCCAGCTAGATTGCAATAGACATTAAATAAATTAATTCAAAAACAATAGCACACCATACATAATATAGAAAATCTGTTTGTTGAGGAACTTCAAGAAAGGCATTCCCATTCTTCAACCCCCCCACAGGATACTTATCACATGATTTAGCCTTTCCTCAAATGTCTGTGAATTAAAAAGCATAGTAATTTTCTGAAGACTGAAAATCTGAAGTGGTCAACAGAGACTCTTCAGAGGAAGTGAAGTCTGAGACCTTTACATTATGAAATGACAAATTCATCTGGAACACAACTCCAACAAAATTCAGCAGGTGACAAGAAGGTCTCTTGAGCCATAAGCCTGCACTTCAAATGTGGACAAAAACCATCCAACTCAATAAATTGTTGCATGGGTTCAATTATTTCAGCAGCAGTGAGGTTTGTAGGTGCCACAATTTTCTGTCTTTTCACTCCCAATACAGCTGCTTGAAAGACTACAGGCATTGTCTGAAAGTCTCTGGTTCCAGTGGAGCTCAGTGGCAGCTATAAATGGTGATGCTGCTGTAGTCCCATGTGCTCACTCTGTACACAATTGAGGCTTTCACTCTGACAATTGCCATCACCCTCCACAGCCATGGTCTGTCTGCATTCCCAGTGCTGAGCTGCAGCAGCATTTGAGGTGGGAGAGCAGGAGGCAGAGGCTAAAGTGTGCATCTTAGCAAGTAACTCTCTTAGCATGCTGTTTGTAAAGTCACATTAGGAGACTGAAAGTGTGATGGGGCAGCCTGTGCAGTGTTTGTATATGTGAAGTTGTTATTAAAGGGGAAACAAAATGGAAAGAAAAATAATCCTCCCTTCATTTGTACTGCAAAATTCTAGTAGGTTTTTTCCTATCTGAAGATCTGCAGTTCAAGTGGTGGACCTGAAAATAAAAGAAACATACTTGTTTTCAATTAAAAGTACTGCTTCTTGTTGGCTTTCTATATTTCAACATGCTATAGAGATTGCAAATGCCTCCCATTGTTAGCAACCTGAAGCAAATTTATATAGCAAAACAAAATGTAAGAAGGCAGAAAGAAGAGGAGGAGAAGGAAGCCTCAGAATATTGCAGCATTTGCCGAGTCCTTCTATGGACCCTCCCCGCAGCCGTCATTAACATTTGCCAGGCAAGCTGACTCAGTGTACTCAGAAATTCACATGCAAATATGGAACATGAGGCACTTTCTCATCTTTTAGCTGGTGCTCAAAGAATGAGCCCAAAATAATGTGCCTGGCCTTATATGCACACATTAGAAAGTACAGATCAGATCACTTGGTGAGACAGTTGATATTGTTCTTGGACAAGGACTCATATAATCTCATGGGACCCTCAAAATGGGCTGTAGGGTAGCAATTAGGATTTTGGAATCACAGACTGTTACCCCAAAGAATAGTGCATAGTGCAGTAATGCAGATTAGGCGATCATCAAAATGTAAATGAACTCTTCTAAGAGAAAAAAATTCTGTAGAGTCTCTCAGTAAGACTAAAATCATTGATAAGGCCATGAGCATAGTAAAGAAGCTTCACAACAGCACAGAACAGACATCTAGAAATCACAACCATCTTTTATAAAATACTCACAGTATTAGAAGCAGGAAAGTTTGATCACAAGCACATAAATCAGTGACTGCAGGAACTTTGTAATGGATGGTTTTGGGTGGAAAAAAAGGGGGAACTACCAATGAAGGACCACAGCCTGTTCTGTACTCAAAAACAGTGCCATCCTTAGAGCCTCCATGTTTTGTAATCACCCTGCAATTTCTCTCAGCAAAAGAGTTTTAAAATATTTGTTCAAGTTGATTTGGTATACATCTGCCTCATTCTTTTACACAGAAAATAAGTGAGCACACTGTTTTCTGATGTACAGCAGAGACACTAAAACATACTGAAAGTAGGAGAATAGGTGAAATTTCCTTCTTGCTTGGCAGATTTGTAAGACAAACAGTAGGCACAAGGTTGGTTCCACCAAAAAAGGCTCTAAAACTAGACTCTGCATACTTGTAAGCTAAGGCCAGGCTCCTCTCATCGGATCTCCTGTCATAACCTGCTCTTACAGGCTGCATAGGGCTTGTACACACTCAGCATTCAGCCTTAGTGGCCAACAGGGCAGGAGGGCTGCAAGATGGGACACCAGCACCCAGCACCTGTGCAACTCGAGGGGTGTTCCTTCAGGCACCCAGCAGGGGGAATGTTGAGATATTCATCATAACAGAGATGCTGACATTATTCTTTGCATTTTTAACAAGCTACTAGTTAAGTATTGTAAGTAATACAGTGTGGAGGACCGTGAGCCTACTGGGGAGAGGGGGATGGTGATGTCCTGGAGAGATGCAAGTTAAGCTCTGGGCATTCCTCACAGCTCAGGGTGAGGAAAGAAGCTTCCCCCATGGCACGCTGCAACACTGTGTTAATTTGTCCCAGTTCTGTCCTCCCATTGGCCTTCCCTACCCCTTTTACCCTTCTATGTTCACATTCTAGTGAGTTTTCCTTGCCCTGTCTTGCCATTGGTTTGTGTAACCCTGCCCATCCACCCTAGCATTCCCTATTGGTCCCTTCCCTGTGTATCACCCCTTTGCCCTCAGACCATTGGATCCCTGATGCTCTTCTCCACCCCCTCTTTTCCTGTATTTATACCCTGGACCCTCCTTTGTCTTTGTCTTTGGCCCGAGGACTCCTTCAGCCTCGCCTGGAATAAAGGAGGTTGGAACTCCGTGCCTGGACCCTCGCGTGTCTTCACGGCTGAGCTGCTGCGGGTGTGCGTGCGCTCCTGCTCTCCTGGCTCCGACCTGCTGGGACAAGACACTCGCAGGGCAGGTTGTGCCTACCACCACCACAGACCACAGCAATGCAGCTGCTTTTATACCAGCACAGAATTATGCAGAGTAAATGAGGATCAGTGTCATTTCAGGAATCATCCACTTTTTCCAAAATATCAACATGCTTTAGAGGGAACATATTCTGACACCTGCTTATGAAAGCCTATTGCTGTACAAAACAGATTTCCCTGGCTCTAGGTGCAGTTTATTGTGAGCTACTGCACTACAGAATCACAGAGCAAGCCAGATCGAGCTGTAAAAGCCAACATCCACCTAAATCTCACTAAGTTCTATTTTGAAAAGCAATTTGTTTGAAGTTGACTTCATTTCATTTAAAGCCAACAGACTCTGAAATCACCAAGGTTGTTTCAGATACATCACCTAATATATTTTGCATATGCACTTGTTGCCCCAAACTGAGTCTCTAACTTTTTTAAGATTTAAAAAAAAACAAGCCACCACATTTTTGAAAATAGTCAGAAGGTTATATAACACAACTGAGGTCAAATATATCTGTCGTTTTCTCAGAGTCTGGAATACAGCAAATTCAAGAAAACTCACACAAGTTCAGTTTTTGGAGAAAAATGGAACAGAAGCATTTTTATGGATGAGAAAATTAATGAAAAATTAGCAGCATCTCTAAGTATAATGTACAAATATTTCTAACATAATAGCTGTACATTATGCCTACTAAACTATGGCTATAAACCTAAATATATTAAAAACAATAAACAAATATAAATACTGGTGTTCAGCCTCTAAAGTCTCAAAGGAAAAAAAAAAGAAGGAAATTAAGCAGATAAATCCAATAATAGTAAGTACAATACCAAAGCTGTTCTATTTGACTTCTTATGCTTTTTACACCAAATGTAGTACAGCTGTTACTGTCACACTGTTAAAGTAACTATTAAAAACAATAGACAGATATAAATACTGGTGTTCAGCCTCTAAATTCTGAAAGGAAAAAAAAAAAAAGGAAATTAAGCAGATAAATCCAATATTACTAGGCGCAATACCAAAGTTGTTCTATTTGACTTCTTATGCCTTTTACACCAAATTTAGTACAGCTGTTAGTGTCACACTGTTAAACTATTCCTTTCCCCTCCTCCTGGCACTTAAATATCATATCTATACCCAGAAATTATTTCTATACCTAACAATATGAAATATATATATCATATACACTTACATAAATACATATAAAATGATACACTCCCTGTGGTGTATTTTATAGCTATGTAGCTCTGTTAAGGCAGTTATTGATGTCACTATATGTCTAGATGAGAAAAACAACCTGGACTCCCATTCATCATGTGAGATGCTGGGAGCAAGCTACTAGCATTGCAGCAGCACTGGTGGGATTCAAAACTGACTGAACCATCACTGACCTTATGAAAAAAATTAAGCAAGCAAGTAATTTATTGCTCTTTTTACATGAACCCACAATGATCCATGTCTCATTGTGATCAACAAAAGCAGATACCACACAACATTTGAAAGCAACAATTCCACAATCTCCAGTTCACATCAAGAAGTACTGAAGATATTCTGGTGCAATTCCATAGCCATTTAAACAACCCAACATCTGCTTTGGTGAACTTTGTTTGTGCAGTCATCTCAAACTATGCTTCAATTGCTCATCGTAGGCTCAACCTAGGCCTAAATTATCATGGAACTCACTATTCACACCAGCATCTGGTAGGAAAGAGATGTTAAAAGCCATTGTGCTTGAATTACAAAAACACACATCTATGTACATATAGATATTGACATAGAATATAGATATATAGATATAAATGAGAATTATCATCATCATAAGAATGATTTTTCTGTTCTTGCATAACTGCATCATATACTGTTTCAGTCAGATGTTAAAAGTACCCTGCTCAAACAAAAATTATTTAAATTCTTTCAGATTCCTGCTCTCAAAAAAGAGGAAAATTTAAAAAAAAAGAAAGGAGTTATGTATAGCAGCAAGGGTGTGAAAAGCTGATATCTTTCCAGTGCATTTCAAGTAAACATGCCACAGCATCAGCCTGAATTAAGCAGTGGCATCCATAGGAAGTATTTGACTTATTCTCTGTCTTTGTGCAAACATTAAGTAGAAAACAAAGACTGAAAATATGGTGACATTTTAAAATAAATGTTTTGAATTAATTTCTTCAGGATTGTATCTGGCTAGCATTTAGTTAAAATGATGCTTGAATTGTGATTTTCAAAACTGTTCAGGGTTGACATAGTTCTACTCCCAAGTAAAAATCAGTAGGAGTTATACTGCTCACTTCTACAGAATATGAGCCAATGCTGAACATTCTGAAAATAGCTTTCCATCTGTATATCTATGTAAATGAATAGGCACTGTTAGTAGAAATAGGAATAGAAAAGATCAGGCTTTTAATTTTAAAAGTTGGAGTTAAATATAGTTACTATACTAGAAAACAAAAACCCAAAAAAATCTCAGGCAAACTTTAATACTTTTTCCTTTCATTTATGGCAGGAATGGATGGAAAACAGCTCCATTGCCTCAGGTGACACAGATCCAGATTTTCTAAGGTCATTAGACACCACCAACTCCTTAGTAATGGAATTTCACACTTCTAGTATGCAGAGGAGGACCGAGCCATCTCTGAGTTAGCCCCAGGCAGTCGACCACTGCTAAAAGAAATAAATTTATCAGCCAACACCATAATAACCAAAATTTTTTAAATTTAGTAGAAAGTTTGAAATAGAATGGGAAGTAGAAATCTACTTCCCATTTTCCCTAAGACAACCTTTTCTTTTCCCATTAAATGTGGTCCTTTCTTTGAAGGAACAACCCTTTGTGACAAGCAAATATCTGTTGGCTCTGAACCAACACAACATTTACAGTGATCAATATTTAACACATGAATAATCTTACTGACTACAGGGAGGTTGCTGGTGTGCCTCAAACAGCCTTACTTTAGTACTTTGTACACTCACAGCCTGACTACTGCAGAAGTTAGCAAAGTTCATGGCAAGATCTGGGAATACTGCTTTTTGGTGTTTTAAGCCTGCCCAGTTTTGGTTCCTCTAGGTCTTTCTGACCTCACTCCACTTCCAGAGGCCTTTAATTACTGGAGGATCATCTTGCATTCTTGCTCCATTTGCACTCTTGTGGACAAGAGATCTAGTGGGCCAGAAGACAAGCTGATATAAAAGGTCAGGAGCCTTATCAGCTGCAAATTTAGCTCTTGAATTCTTGAAGGCTCAGTTTTGAGCAGCAGTGCAGTGTGGGAAGAAGGACTTAAGTGACACTGCTCTTGGCAAGCAGGTAGAGGTTTATTCAAACTTTCAAACTCAATAAAGTCTAGTATGTGTTAAGACTTTTTTTTTTTAATTAGAGGTTTGAAAACTTTGATGTATTTTGTTATATTATCCAATTCAGATTTAAGTACATCCTTTACCGACCAAAGTGCCAACCAAAGTAGCACCTTCAGTGTTACTTGATTTTTCTTCTTTTCTTTAAATTGTTTTTTTTTTAAATCAGGAAGTCAAGAAAAGAGGAACTAGAACTAATGATATGATAAGCTTATCTTCCTATGGCAGTCAGAACTTGATGACTGCACCTTCTGACCATCTTGGGCTATACTTATGTTCTCAGAAAATCAGTAAAGCTTATTCAAAAATCCAGGTCTTCAGAATGGAGATAGTTTTGTAATGGGTGGGGATTTTTTGTTTTGTTTTTTACATGTTGTAAAAAAAAAAAGGTAAAAAAAAAAAAGAGCCAATAATGCTGTTAGCTTATTGCTAGTAATTAATATCTAATACCAAAGTACAGAAAACCTCACATCTAGTACTTCATGTGGAATATTTCTCCCCATGATCAGTCTAAAGTTGACTTAAGTCCAATTGAAACTATCCTAGTTGAAACTCCAGAACAGACAACTTCCTCCAATGATAAGGAAATATGAGAGTGAGATATCATTATTGATGCAGTTTTGAGGCTGACTTTCCACAGAATATTTTGGCAAGTTCAAGAACTTGTCCTTTAACCTAGTTTATCTTAAAAGTTACCTCAGTGCCCCTCAGAACTTGTCCTTTAACCTAGTATATCTTAAAAGTTATCTCAGTGCTCCTCAAGCGTTGGAGTAGAACTCTGTGGACCTGCTTCATTCTCAGAGCATTCTGCTGCATGAGTACCCCGTGTTTAGGCAGGAGACACAGATCTCAGGGGCTGCTCTGAATTTGTTAGTGGTGATTTTTCAAAGAATGGTAACACTTTATTCCAAGTGCAAGGACAACTTCTTTTACCCTGACTTCATTACTGTGGAGCAACCAGTAGCTCATTCACACACAAAAATCATTCCTAAAACCCCCACACTGCTAGCACAGTTTTCAGCTTGCAGAAATGATGACATTTTGTGCTTGTCATTTATCTAAAGGAAAATAGTATAAAAGCACAGCAGACGAGAAGAAAAAGGCATCTTTCATTAAAGATTGTTTGTTTCCTCTCAGAAGTGTCACTGGAACAAGAAGTGGATGTGTTTCCTGACCTCTGATGACTAGGAAGTAGTGCTATGTAAACCTCTCCATCACAAACCAAATAGTTCATTGATGCCTGTCATTTCTGGCCATATCATCAAGGGCTTTTCTGTCTTTTTCTGGGCATTCTTTCCTAATGTCTCCTGTACAGTGTGGGAAGTTATGAGCAGAGATAGGAACTACTGCATAACTAGATCTACAATACAATCTGTTATTGAGTCAGGATGAAATTTAATAGAAGCTCTGTGCTTTCAATGTCTTGCCAAAAACTACAATTTAAGTAAATTGTGTTAGGAATTAAGTCATCATGTCATATAATAAAGTGGCTGATTATGTTTTGCACTATAAAGAGCTGTGTGTCATCATAGCAGGAGATTCAAGATCTTTTTTAGAAATATAATAAAAACCCCAACCCAACCCTGTCTGAAGTACTGACTTCTAAACATAGCTTTTCAAGTAAGAAAATATTGGGGTATATCTGTATAGGCTCAAGTCCACGTGAATCTCAATATTCAAAAAGAAAAGGAGTTTATGAACCTGATTAAAGCTTTCCTTTTCCAGAACAACATACTTGAAGACCATCTTGTAATAAAATTTCCTAAAATTAAAAAAACAAAAAACAAAAAAAAAAAAAACCCCAAAATACCCACATAAGACAACATAAATACAACAAGCGAAATATCCACTACCAAAAGTTACCCAAGCACACACAGAGAGTTAAAATCAATGAAAGTTAATGTTGGCATGAACCAGTAGATATCACAGAAAGGTATGATAGATTCATGCCAATATATTGGTAACAACAAAAGAGTTTGATGGGCCCTGGGAGTTCTGTTGACCCAGACATTGTCACAGGCATAACAAACTGAAGATATTATCTCTCATTATTATTGAGATAGCACGATTTAGCATGATTCTGTTTTGTTATTTAGGACAGACTGAATTCACAGTGAAGCAAGTGCTGTGCTGAGGTAAATAAAAGAAGTGAACAGAGAAAGAGAAACAAGCCAAGAAGAGTGAATATATTTCATAACTAATTAATCTTTTGAAATCGTTGCTTTGAACAGCTACCCACCTTCAGTCAGTTGGATCTAACTTTGGAAATAATATTTTGCTGCGATGATAAAAGTTGGACATATAAACATAAATAAAAAACAAACACAGTTCACAAAAAGAATGAGGTTTTGTTAATACAAGTGAAAATGCCAACATAAAGCACTGTGGAATAACTTTGTTTTGCCACTTTTGGCATTTGCAGCAGCATCCAAAGATACGCTGCAATGTTTCTGGTTGTTGAGATGCCACAGAGCAAATCATCACCAGTAATTTTGGTGTGGAAGACTGGAGAAAAATAGGAGATTGCCAAGTCAATCAAAAGAATATCATCTCAGGGTTTTGATCCAGGAAAGCATCTAAGAAAGTGCATAACTCTGTGCACTTGAATAAACCCACTGAAAAGAACAACATCTGCTCACAATCTGGGAGGAACCAATTAAATTTCGAAATAATAATGCTCAAGATTGTTTAGTTTTATTTCTTGAACTGTCGGTTATGAATCTGGTATTTGATTTTGAATGGAAAAGTACCAGACGGGCTGCACATGCCTTGGCAGCAGCAGCACATGGCAGCACCTGCATGGAGAAGGGCTCTGTTGCTAGGAAACCCCTGTAAGAAATAGAGAAGGGTTCCATCTCTGGGGTGATTGTTACTGGCAGCCTATCAGCAGAGGAAAGATTTCCTCCTCCAATAGACTCTAAACTACTTCCCTTAGAGGTGTGGTAACTCCTGCTGCTGGGGGAAGACCCTCCAGATTATCCAATAATCTTCCTTTCTTCTTCTGGGGTGCAAACTAAACAGAGAAAAATTAATCCCAGATATGAATTTACCAAATAAATGTGCATGCTATGCATTATTACAGGTATATATTACAGTCTCAAATTCAAACCCAGGGTGCTATTACAGAGAGAAGAAAGAACACTATCATTGCTCGAAGGGAATTTTCAGTCAATGACCAAGCCTTGAGTGACTCATGACTTCCTTTCACCAGTATAATGTTATTTCTCTTTGGAATGATTGTGCAAGGTATTGCTTGCTAATAAAATGTAGTTGCTTAGAAGTCACTTTTTGGTTTTGCTTACCTGAGGCTAATAACCTTAGAAGAAAAAGGTACATTTCCACTCAATATTACAATCAAAGATGAAGTGTTACATGTTTTTATACCTTTGCAGTAAACATTGTTTGTTAGGCAACAGAAACTTGTATTTTAGAGACTTCAGGCTTATGTTTCAGCTAGAGATAGATACTTGTCCAAGCTTTCCAAAACAATCCTCGGCAATCTTTCACACCTACAAGCAGTATTTTAAAGAACAGATTGTTTATCTGTATGATGGATGTGTTCTGCCCTTTGATGAGCACAAATCAATACCATTGCTAATCGATGATGATCTCCAGGGTACAGGTACTGATTTCTTTCTGCAGAGGTTTTTGTTGGCTCCATTGGCTTCTAGGGAACAGAGCAGCCACATGAGTTCTGCAAATCCATTTATTTGGAAGATTCATTATAAAATAGCAATAGAAACAAAGAAATTTATTTCCTTCTTCTCTCCCAGCTCAAAGAACAGCCAAAATACAGCAAACACTTTTAAGAAAATTAGATTATATCATTTCAGATCACTTTTCTCTATAAATCATCTTGGACCTCAATAGACATGGACATGAAAATCTTTCTGAATTTTCATGGACAATAAAGTACTGCAAAGAAGATTTGTGCCCAATTTCAGCAGATCTGTTTCAATTTTGTCTAGATCATTCCTTATACACACAACCTTGGCTAAGTGACCATGTATGATTCTATCTTAAAAGTTTAATAGAGTTCCTGTTGCCAGAGCTTGGGAGATGCATCACAGTAATTTGCCAGGATAGATGGACAGTGGGCTGAATCTGCTCAGAAGCACTGATTCATTTGTGCCAAGCAAAACAAGGCCAAACTCCAGCCTCTTCTAAACATTGAGATGTCTTGGTGCATCCCAGCTCTCTGCCATGCAGCATGGACAGGCACAGCACTGGCATCCATGTAACATAACTACCAGCCATAGGATGCCTTGGTTTTAAACCTTTCTTGGAGATTTTAAACCTTTCTCTCTGCCTGAGCAAGGACTGGTAGACATGGTCTGGCAGATCTCTGCCAGCTCAGGCTCCTCCAGTGTAAAGGACAAGCACAACACTGACAGTGCACACAATTTCCCAGTCTCTCCTTAAACACAGCAATGCCACTGGAATGCATGCAGAGCTGAATCCAGATGTTTTGGCAAAATCCCCAAATGGAGATAACCTCATTAGCCAACCTGCTGGAGGGGTTTCTGCACTGGTTTGTGGGAACTAGATTGAAGCCCTTTTCGTTTTCAAAAAGAATAAGGTTCAAGTGCTGTGATATCGCAAGGGAGAAGTGATCAATTAGTTCATCAGTTTTCCTTACAAAGTTCTGGACATCAGTTTGTAATATCATAGTCTAAAGTACACATCAAGCAAGTTCAGTTCCTCTGGAGACAAAGCTGAAGCAGTAGGACATACAGGACATACTGAATCAGGCCTTTTCCAGGGTTATACCTGAAATCAAATGCTTACTAGTCTGTTGTAGTAGGGAGAAATACAAAAGATTTTTCACTGCAAACAAAGACTAGAAGCAACCACTGTAAGAACAGTGCAGGTTGTTTGTAAGGGTTTATCAAGTAATCCTGCCTTATGTAAAAGTGTCCTCCTTATGTAAAAGCATCAACAGGAAACTGTGGGATGTCTTTCTGCCTGGCTTGAAGGACTAGTTTTGTAGTACTATCCTGTGCGGGTGCTTTTAAATTTAAATCACATGCAAAGCTGAGTGCTCTCTGATGATTAAGAGAATTTCCTTTTGAGTTCATAAGTTCATTTCATTCCAGAACAGGAAGCTGTTCTATTTACTTGTTTAATACAACACCAGCATGATGAGCAGAACAGCTTTCTAGCTAAAAATGGAAAAGTTCAGAGAATAGCACTTTTCCGGAATGGCTGTTATGGCTCATATACCAAACAGCCCTGCACAGAGATGCTGGAGATGGTTCAGACCTTCAAACTGTAAAACTGTGTTAACTCAGATGAGTCTCATATTTTATTACTACAGGTAAAACATACAATTTAATTAAACATGCACCTATAAAATGTTAGCCTCAGTTAACCCTCAGCTTTATTTTAATACAACCTACCCAGGTAACTATTATAAAAAACATCGTGTAAAGAATTAATAGCTTTCAAGTCTTCAAACACCTTGGAGCTGTGTAGTTTTCTCAATTTATAACAGCTCCAATTTGGAGCTCAGTCTCTGCTCATAACATCACTTAACCCTTCATCTTCTATGGTCTTTGTCACTTGTCTATGCAATGAATGTTTAGACCCTCGAATAGATCTATTACCAGAGATGTTTTCTGTATAATGAATGGAAGTGAATTTCAACCTGTATGCCTCCAAACCCAAGGCTGGATTTTAAATAGGGGAGATACAATATTTAAAGAACACACATCAAGTGTTACAACCAGAACATTAAGAGCAATGAAGCCAATGAAAGTAAATATTAGTCTGGTTTTGGCATAGGTGCATATTTGAAAATCAAAGGAATTGAGCCACAGGACATTATTTTCCTGTGTGTAACTAGATGCCTCAAGGATTTATCTTTTATCTTGGAACCCAGTGATTTTTTTTTTTTTTATTAATCAACAAAGTTGGAGTAGGGTGCTTTTCATCCTGATGCTGATATGACTTACAGCTTTGTTGTCAAAATCTAAAGCAAACATATATTTGCATCCATTTAACAAGGTCAAGAGAATTGGTCTTCACCTGGGATAAAAAAAAGAAGAAAATTAAAATGCTACAGTTGTTTTGACTTAAATTAAGTGACTTGTCCAAGATACTATTCCAAGTACCTGTACTATTACCCATCTACCATCCATTGAAAGTACTTTTCCTGAAAACAAGAAGCATAGACTTCCTTTCTACAAGACACTGTTTTTTTTTTGATAAGGCAGTCTTAGACTATCCTCTTTCCCGATCGTCATTCTTCAGCTTTTTCTCCTCAAAAAAGCCAATATTTAAATTACAACAAATAATATTGGAAGGTGGGCGTTTTTTTCAAGTAAACAAGTTAATCCAAATTAGTGATTTATGGCTTTTTTCCAATGGAATAATGCTGATTGACTCAAAGGATACCTCATCAAATATTTTTCTCATCAGCAAGCCCTCAGACTTCCAGTTAATGAAGATGTTTAATTAAGTTTATCAGAATCAGACAATACTGTTTGTATGATAAGAGACAATACTGTTTGTATGATAAGAGAGATTACTGCATTAATGAAAAATTTTTAATTGGCATTTGACAGATATTAAAGGAAACTCATTCCAAGGCTGTGTTTCTATCCCGTAGAAGGACCAGTCATTAAATTATCTGACATCAATATGACAGCAAGAAAAATCTATATGTTTTCAACACAGGAACTCATAATTTCTTAACCATTACCTTGAAGGCCCATAAAATTTTTTCCCAATCAAAATAAATGGCCAATTTTGAAAGTCATGCCCAGAACATTTAAAAAAAAAATTAAAACCCCCAATTTTTTTTTCACAAGCAAAAAAAAAGCCCAAAACAACAAAAAAGAGGGTTTCTACTGAATTTTGGTTGGTGAAAAAAGTTTTAGACAAAACCTGATTTCTTTTGGCACTTTATCAGTGTTTAATTTCAAACTTGTGAAAACAGCTTTTATTGATTTACCTTCCCTCTGGTGTGCCTGACAAACCAATCATCCACATCCAAGCACAGGGACACAATCGTAGTTTTGGATAAAATCAGTGTTTTTCTTGCCCTCTGCTGCCATTTCACACCAGGCCCTCCTGATCCACCACTTTCCTAGGGGATGTGGGAATTAAAACTGGCTGGGATGAAGGGCAGATATAGATTTTTCCACGCAAACAGAAAACAAATTGTTAGAATGATTTCAAAGGAGAAAAGAAATCAGTAAGAGAAGCAATTTTTTCTCCCTCCGTGTTCCACATGGGGAAACAACATTTTCAGCCAGTCCAGTCCTAGTGTGTGTATATTTAGAAATAAACTTAGTTCCTAGAGGCAACCTACCCTTAAGAGCTTCAGTTTTATGTTCAAGAGGTAGTAAGGCACAATACCTAGGGAGAGGTAGAACCTGCAATGATCACAACCACTTTAATGAAAACAAATGTTTTATACTGCATTTAAATGGGCTGAAAGAATTTTTACTCCTAAATTTGGCTTAGGCTTTTGTTTGAATATCAATAATATTCTAAAGTTATTTAATAATAACACAACTTAGCAATTTTGTTTTTTGTAACTGCAGTTTGAAAATGAAAGACACACTTATGCTTCATGTGTTTAGAGAAGGACTAACACTGAAGTCTTCTCCAAATCTTGCTTCTAGAAAAGGGCCAAACTTGTTTTGGGTTCCTGGTGCACATGGCCTGTGTCCATCCTTATTTATGCAACACCTGACTAACATTTTTAGTTTGTTTTGAGAAGAACGACTAAATCCTATTTCCTTTTGGATGGAACAGAATCAGCAAGAGAGGGACTATATTTTCTGAAAGCTGTAACATAAAATTCACAAAGTACTGCATAAAAAAAATTTATTGTGATCTCAACAGCTCTGTATTTGCTGTAGAATTGTTTTTGCTTTTTCCTATTTTCATCTCCCTGCTTTCTCTTAGAGGAGTAACTAGGATGCTGCTTGAAGGCTACCATTTTTATCAAGAGTTCCTAGAAGTCTGGCATTTATAGAAGCCCTAACAAGGTCATATTCAAAGAACCTTACCTCTCTCTGCTATCCCTTTTACATACATATTTGGCATTTTGTAGCATGAACAGACAGATCATCAGCAAGGTATTTTAAAACTTATTCTAAGAAAATGTCCAAGAATGTAAGACCTTTCTAGCAACATCTCTCTTTTCTGTTTGGCTGTGCAAAACTAGTTTTATTTTCAGTTGGACAGTGGGAGCAGCAAAAAGCTACATGCACACATAAAGAAGATAAAATTTAAGAATTTGCAGTATTTTCTTTTTGGGAATGAAAATCTTCCACAGTACATTTAATTTCAGTCAAAATATGCCACTTGACTCTGTTGGAATCCCTAGACATCCAGGCTTATACCACTGACTCTTATTACCCAGAAGCACAGGGTTAGATGATTCAGAGGGAAATTTGTTGCACTGGAGGGAAAGGCAACACTACTATTCCCTTGAGGTCTGTTGATTTAGATCCTTTTTCTATTTCTACCTTTCCCTCCTCCTACCCACCCTGAGCAAACTATTTTGATTTAACCATAATGCACAGCTCATTTGGGATAAAAAAAGACCAGGATTTCACCAAATATATTCCTCTCTGGAAAACATTCAGCATCTCCTGAAGAGAGTGCCCAAGAGGGGCCTCCAAAGATGAGATGGCTGAAAAGCTCAAAATGTGAAGGCCTCAGACACAAGCAACCCTGACCTTAACTTGATCAGCCTGTACCCATGAAAGAAAATGAGTGACATCTTTGGGGAGAAGGGCTCTGAAGGGCAGAGGGACTGAGCTGCAGGGAACAGACCTTGGCCAGGCAGCTGTTGGTCAGTGAACTGCTGGTAACAAGTTACCTGCCAAGAGGGATCAAGCATGTGATTTTTGATAACATAAGTGGGAGTTGTGAAAAATAAAGTTTTGCTGTTACCACATGAACCTTGGAGTGTTGTGTCGTGCTGTTTGGGATTTTGAGCCTTTTTAAAATATTATGGTGTTTGGGGAAAAAATACACTGCGTGGGAATCCACGAATTTAGAGGGTTTTGGGAAAGCTGCAAAAGGCAGCCCTCAGAGACAGTAAAACTGTGATTAGAGCTAAGCAGCAGCCATGAGATAGGTCAGCAGAAAAATTATTTAAAAAGTAGAAAAGTAAGGACAAATAGAACAATGGTCTGTGTATAAATGCTTGTCTAGAATAATTCCCTAAGCTACAGAAAAGTTTATCTAGCAAGATATTAGGAAGGTTGAAGCTTAATAATGGAGCTCTGTGCATTGTGTTTTAAGGCTTACAAGCAGGTATTGTATTTGAAATAAGCAAGCATTGTTTTAACCAAAGGTACGTGTGCTTACAGTGGTTGGATGGAACTACTGTCAGTATGCTTTTGCTTTGGGTCAAAAAACTTATAAAGTGAGTTGTAACATTCATTTCTTCAGCTGCTGCTGAGGACGTGAGCTGCTGGCATCTTCCCATTGTCATAAACATGCAATGAGGCTGATGCTGAAAAATAAAACAGCTCAAGGCATGCTCCTAGCAGTCCCATCCTGTTCGCGATTTGTACACAGCCCCCGGCCGGCAATGACACTGTAAGAAGGGTTAACATAATGATAAAATACTTCTTTTAGGTGTTGTTTTATGGAATTCTTCTTCTCTTCAGCCCTATGAGCACTGCTGGAAAAGCTGAATTATGATTTTTTTATTTTCCAGTTCCTCAGTGTTTTCCCTTTTCCCCAGAGTCATATCATTTGCAATCAATATCCATGAGAGAAACCCCTCAGCAAAGCTTACACTGAGAACATGCAGGTTGGACTCCTGCAAGGCTTTATACAGGTATCACTCCCTCCTGCTGAGCTCAGGAGGGAGACATATCAAGTGGAAAGATTAATGTTCAAAGAGATTTTTTTTTTTTTGAAAGGAATAAGGTAAGATATTGGCACACATTTTGTATCTGTTTTAGTTTAACAATTAAGGTAAACCAAACAAAGGCTTATGGCACCATATGCTAAAAATAAAGAAATTAGCATTAACAAAATGATACAATTTCTACTGGGAAAGCATATCCATTGCTGTCACTGCATTTTATGCGCGTAGATACAGACAGATCTCATCAGTGGCTGAAGCCATGCTGTGTCAAAGACTAAAATATTTCTTTTGTTAGATTCCAGGGATGTAGCAAAGGTAAGTATTTCGGGGAAGTTATTTTATAACATCTTATAATGAAGGTAAGAGGTTCCCTTTTCTGTGCTCCTACTAATAATGCTTTAGAAGGATTAAATCCTCTGTAACTCAGACACTGAGCTATGCTGTGAGTTTGATGGCAAACCTGGCTCCAAATGTGGTACGTTTGTATCTCAATATGACAGGGTCATATTTGTAACTCTAGCTTTAGAATTTCACAGCATTTTCTTTGTTCTGCCATTAAAGAGAAGCTGTGGGTTTCCAGATGTCTGACAGCCATTTGAAAGTCAATTTGCCCTTGTTAATGCCTATTTCACTAGAGTTGCTCCTCACAGTATTAGCAAAAGGGACAGCAACAAATGTGAGGCACAGCATTCTTAGTGGCCCATGAAAGGGAAGCGAAGGGGAGCTTCACAGGTTGTTACCAGCCATCCTGCATTTCCACTTGGCAGGATGTGGACACACACAGATTAATTTATTTGTACACGGGGCAAAAATCACTGAGAGCTGGACTGGCTTAAGATTCCCCGGAAGAACATAAAAATGGTGCCCTTGATTTATCCCTAAGACTTATTTAGTTGTTTTACTCACTGTATTTCAACACTTCCACATTATTCTCCATACTGTTGTTCAGCCACTCCCATCTACTACACTTTATCTTTTAGGGATGAATTGAAACCAACATCTCTGCCTCTTCCCCTGCCTGTAAAATAAAACCACAAAGTAAAAAAAAATATATAAGCAGTTATAACTGAGCTTTACCTATCACATCATTTCTGTTCTGCAAAAAGATACTGCCATTGCCAAGGCTGGGGTAACACTGTATTCAGTTTCTTTTATGATAAGAATTCACGTTTGTAAAATTTACTACAAGATCCATTTTGCTTTTTGCCAAAGGAATACACTCTATGATACAAGCTGGCTTTAATTTTAAGCTCTATTTCTTGTTTACACAGTATGAAGTAAAGTTAAAATGGAAGAGTATACCTGGATGTAATGATTCTGCAGAGCTTGGTAGAGAGGGCAAAAAAGGCCTACGGTAAGAAGCAAGGATTGACCAAGTCACTTCAGAAAGTGAAACAGATTATTATGAACAAGTTATTCTAGTTTTAAATTATCCTTCAGTCTCTTTCCAGGCCATGTTTGGCCATCCAGTGTTTGTTTTTCACACACAACCAAGTGCATTATCTATATTTTGTGCCTTTTAACATCACCCACGCAGCCCATGTAAGACACCATGTAACACCAACGCAGAAGAGAAGACAAGATAATTCTGCATCTCAAGAGAAGAATGTGGGAGACAAGAAATCCTGTTCACTCCTGCTCACCAGAAAGCCCTCTGGGAAAGGTTCAGCCAACAGACAGGTAAGAAGCAGGCAATGTAACCAGAGAACAGGCTGTATGGCTGGCCCGTGCTTGCCTTGTGGGTGAGCCAGTGATTGGTTGAGGAGACGCATGGACATCACGTGATCAGAGAGCTGATTGGGTAAAGGGACGCATGAACGGTGACACTGCAGCGGCAGGCAGCCAATGAGCGCTTCTCTGGGTTATGTTTAGAACATAAAAGGACCCAGTTTGTGGCAGCACATCAGCTTCTCCGGAGCAAGGAAAGAGGTTCCTGTGGTTTTGTTCGCCATTCCTACAAAGAGTGTCTCAAAGCAGTTCCACATCTGCAACAAGAGCAAGGAGGCTCTTGCAGGAGCATCTGGAAACTGAGCAGTGAGATTTCTCCTGAGGAAAATGAGGATCTAGTTGTACAAATGGTAGAGAGCTGTATGCTGGGGAAACAGGAGGTTCTGCACAACCTGGGACTCAGACTGGCACTACCCAAAATCTGCATCACTGTTCCGACATCCACAACTGATGGGAAGCCAGCAAAGAAACACCAGAGATGCTGTCTGTAGTCAGAGATGACAAATTGAATCATGATTTTAAAGGGTTAAGATTTTAGCTGAGGGCTAGAACCAGTTCATATTGAAGTTAGGTATACCAGTGATAGGTTAATGATTATTAGATGCTAAAGCTAATTGTTATATTATGAGCTTATTTGTAGAAAGAAGTGGAGCAAGTGAACCGTTATAGGGACATATTAAAACCAGTAGAACAAAACCCAATACCTGGACTCTGTGTTAATCCATCAGGAAGCAGGGGGCCTTGGATCACACTAGAGGGTCACAGAGACCTGACAAAGACCTTCCTGACTTCATCCCTGAGACCACTGACCCAATTTGAGACCACCGGCCCAACTCAAGAATTGCACAAGCGTGAAGGACTAATAACTAAATTGTAATACAAAGTGGGGCTGGGAGGTGCTGGGGTTATGCATATGTATTATTTTGGGAAATAAATAGAAAGCAAAGAACCTTGTGTGGTGTGATCACACATTTTGGGGATGACTTCCCCCCACCGAGCCGCTTACTGGTGTAATAACCACAACTATTTTCTAACTTTAACTAGTTAGAGAGTCTTTGTCCATGATCCTCGGTTTTAACGATTCAAAAGATTAAAAAATTAAATTTTGAATTAAATCTGTGGCTACTTTGAAGAAAGATTCACATTTGTCTTCAATATTTTATAGAAGTGCTCATATCTCAAGAGGCCTTTGGGTTGTTTGAAGACTTTCATTAATCTTTCTATAGCTTCTCCTGTTAAACATTAATAATCCCAGCTCTGGCTACATGTGAGCACAAGAATACCAACCTAGCCAACAAAAGATTTTCATGGGTAGGAGCTGCACTGACTGATTTTTTCTTACTGAAATTGGGATTTGGGGGCAAATGCTGGCTATTAGTCTAAAAAAATGCTGGATGTGTTTAGGAAATATGGTGTTTCATTTAACCATGAAACAGCCAAGAAAGAGCCAGTGTTATTTTATAGTACTTTATCCCAGAATTCACAGAAGTGCAATGTTTAAGACTGATGCCTTCTGCTATAAATGTGAGACCTTTTTCAGAAAAGAGGCCCAGTTATTTTAAAGAGACTGTACAAAGCAAAGGCTTGGCCATAAGAGCTCTCAGTTCCTTGGGCTCTTTGTTTAAAACAAGGTTTACAGTATAAAGCAAAAATACAAAAATACCTATGTTTGGAGAACAATTTCAGGGAGGACAGGGAACATCAGGATTCCTTCTAATATTGTTCCTTCTTTATAAGTCTCTTAAAAAATGTAGTAAATAAAATCTCTAGTAAAGATATCCTATATAATTTCTGTTTCTTAAAGCAGCCAAAGGAACTATTTTGTGTCGTCACTTCCCAGATTTTCAACATTCCTTAGTAAATTGAGACAAGGAGAGATAGTTACCATGATCCTACTCTTTTGGGTTCTAAATTTGTTTATCACATAATCATTTCTGGCTGAAAAAAAAATTAGATGTTGAAATTAAATAATTTTTAATATAGCATGGAAAATATAAACACACACTTTGATCACTAGCTGACACAATGGATTGTCTCTCTCAGTATAATCTGGATATTAGACGTATATATGCTCACTTACCTCAGGCCTATAAGATGTTCAGCTACTTAATATAATTAGCTTCCAAAATGGAATTTCCTGAATCAGAAAAGACAGGAAAAAATAAGAAAACAAAGTTTTCTTTACTACTGAATACTCCAAATCCTGTGTGTCATTTTAGCTATGAGAATCTGAGATTTGTCTAGTTTTAATTTATGGCACAAAACAGAAGACACATTAACACTGTCTTTCTCTTCAGATGACAGTTCAAGTGACAGAATTTAAGCAGCTCAGGTTTAGATCTGGTTTATCAGAAAATATTTCACACAGTACATCAGCTCTACCACAGGCATTGTACAGAGACTGAAGGCTGTCAGAGTCAAGGTTCCTGAGCTGCTCTAACCAGGTCCATGTCCTCTGGATCAACAGAGATATTCCGAGACCTGGCTTTTAGGCCTGGTTTAGTGTGAGTCAGGATCTTGTTGTCTGCCTGCCTTTCCATAGAGGGGTCAAGAGCCTGGTGTCCCTGTGTCCCTGAGAAAGCAATCTTCTCTTCACAAAAAGACTGACAAATCATAGTGTAAGGTTCATCTTGATGACATTTCAGAGAGGTCAGTCATGAAATTTTTAATGTAAAGAAAAGTCTTTCCGGACTGATAATCAGAAGGAAAAAAAAACCAACAAAACAAAACATGAGGAACATCATTAACTATAGCCACTTATATTGGCAGCACTGCTATTAATTAATGTTGCCAAAACATGAAACTGCAGTCATTAAAAAGTTGCAAACACAGCTTCAGTGCAGGAAGGCAATGCCCCGTTCAGCTGAGTTTTTAGTGGTTTGACCTTCATGCAGCATAAACATACAACTGAACCATTAAGTGATGCTCAGGTTAATAAGGATCTAAAAGAGAAGGAAGAAGTTGGCTTCTTTCCTAGTTTTATGGGGAAGATAGCCTTTGGCATGGAAAGGATGGGGCAGACCTACACTGGGAAGTAATTTAGCTGTGGGGACATCAGCTGAGCCACACAGGTCAGGGATGAGGAAACACATTTTGTCTTCTTTTGAAGATAACAGATAAAACTAGCAGGAACACAAACTTCTGGAATCCCAGGAAAGAAAGATTTATGCAAATATAAGCCTTGTTTTACTTAGAATTAAGCTTCTTACTCCCTGCTTAAATGGTACGAAGAATTATGACAATTAAATAAAATCCACTGTAATGCAAAATTTTCCTGTCACAGTATTTTCTCTGGGGGCTGCTTGTGGCAGGAGTATTTCAGGTACTTGCATACTTAAAAAAAAAAAAAAAGATTTATTCTTTATTCCAGTCTCAGCAATCTTCAGTAGAGGGAAAATGGGAGGTCAAGGATACATGGATGCATAATGATCACAAACTTCCAGGAATGCTTTTTCTGAGGATGACAGAAAACAACTCTTCATTTTTTCCACGCCAGATATAATTACTGCAGTTCTGTTTGTACAGTTTTATTGGAAATTCTTTTGAAAATCTCAGTAGGAAGGAGAAGAAAAGATGGCCTTTCACCAAAAGCTAGGAGAACCTGAAAAAACCTGCATAAAAAGGAATGCACTGTTCAAGACAAGTCTGCAAGCTGGCCTCATACCTCTTTGAGCCTAATTTGGTAGCAGAGAAACAGAAAAATAGTGGTCCTTGAAAACTCAAAAGAGTTCAGATGATTACACGAGTTCTGCCTACCTTCCACAATTTCAGACTTATTGGTAAGAACATCCTCCTTGGAAATGATCTCCCACGGAATTTATGCCAACCTACGTGGCCAAGTGACCTGCCTGTGGGTGGGACACACCTCGGCAGCATTACCTCCCTCCAACCTCTCCACCAACCAAAAACCAGGCTGTGAAAAACCAACACACAATCTTATGGAGAAATGCCATCCCTGCCAGGGAACTGAAGCTTGGCAAAGATTAGTTGTGGAAAATCACAGCTGTAGCAGAGTTATGAGCAAAGGCAAATCACATCCCAGGTGATTGTCCTATTCATTCAACTATCCTATTAACAATCACATATTTGGTGAGGAAAATGAGGGTAAAATATTGAGGGGAGGAGATAGTAATAGAAAGAAAGGGACCATGCAAAAGAAAGATTTATCATCAATTTTACTGTGTAAAATTTTACTGATTTTACTGTGTAACCAGGCAATCGCTTTCCATTTTACCTGCTTGAAAGTGTCCCCTGATGCATAGCTAAATTGGCATTTGGGGCACGTTTTCATAATTTATTACTTCTGCAGTAAATGGGAGTTATTTGGGAATGGGAAGTGCTACTTGATGAGGGAGAAATACCTGACACAGAGGAACAGTGAGATAAAAACCTCTGGTTACTGGTTTGAGAGGATGTCCTGTAAATAGGTTGAACACTGATCCCTGGGCAGCTGCTTCTGAACAGTGTGAGCATAGGTAGCTCCAGGCACTGCTTAACTCAAACTCTGGGATGCAGATTTTTGTTCTGGGGAAACAGCTCACAGTTTCAGGCACTTAGGTTTCAAAAACTCGGGCCAACTCAAATAGAACACACACCAAAAAAAACCAAAACAGAAAAGAGGAAAAGGAGAACTGGCTATCCTGCAAAGTGAACTAGGGCCACAGTTCCTTGGGTATCTCATAAATAGGGTTATCAACAGACACCTTTGAAACTAAAAAAAAAGAGCTGTGTTTAAATAATTATATTAATTATACTATTTTATCTATTTATATATATATAATAATAATAAATTGAACTGTTCCTGCTCCCATTTTAACCAAGTTTTCTTTTGCAGTAAACCCCAAAAATCTAGACATTTAACTATCATCTTCCAAGACAACGCCATTATTATAATATAGAAAAAACAGATTTAGAGACCTAATAATAATGTATAACCTATGCTTTCTTGAGCAAAAAGAATAACTTCATAATACATTGCTCACAATAAGGAGTAAGCTTCCAATTTTTTGCTGCAGTATTAATTACTGAGGTGACAGGATTAAAGCAATCATGTGAGACTAAGATTCTTCTGAATCACAGAGAAGATAGAACACATCTCGTGAATAAACAAATTATTTTACAGGCAGTAAAATGAGCAGGAAATCTTCAGTGATGCCTGCCTCTAACAGTTCTCTATATGACTCCTTGTGTGCAGGCCCAGGGGAGAACAACTGATGGCAGAGTGATTATTTCAACTTCCCATTTTATTATTCTGCAGCCTTTCCTGGAGCAAGGGGATATTAACTATTCCATCTCTTCTCCATGCTGCAGAGTAATTAGGCTTCACATCACCATGCAATACATATGTAATTAATAATTTTTTATTGCAAAAGCGTATTTGATCTGAAATGCTGAGAAATGCCATGCGGAAGAGAAAGGACTTAGTGTATTACTGCTGGGGGAATTATACATTTCAAATAATTGATGTAAAATAAAATTGCCATCAAGAAAGCAATGCAATAACCATGGGTTCTCATAGATGAAAGACCAAGCGGAGAGCTCTGCCTCTTTCAGTGAGAGTATTTCCACCGATTTCGGTGGATTCTGCCATTTTCCTGTGCGGATCAGGAGAGAGCCATCAACAGGGTGGCACAAGCCAGTGTCACCAGAGCTGGGCCATTCTGCTCTTTGGCTAATATTGCCTCTTAAGAGCCAGTTCTTTAACACAGAAACATTTTGCCCATAATGGAAACAGCTTGTGAAGGTCCTAGGCTCTGGAGGAATTTGCTGCAGGCTGCCTCAAGAAAGTTGTTTTCTCTGGGGTGGCAAAAAAATTTACGTCCATAGTGCTGACAGTCTTCATGTGCCTCCCCAAGCCCCTCCTGAAGCCACCAACAGCCCATTCATGCCTTTGAATGCCTCAACCTTGACTTAATACTCCAGTCTGCTGAGGAGTGCAAGGAATGGATCACAAATCCTCAGAGGGGTCATGTTGCTGAGACATGATCCATGTAGGGTGGGTAACCAGGAGGATTACTGGTCTTGGAGCAATGGCCCAGCACCAGGGTAAGAGCAGGTGGGAGAAATGAAGGAGCTCTCTGAGGATGGGATGTGGGGGCAGAGATACCATCAGGAGTAGAAGCAGGCAGGCAGCCTCAGCTCTAATGCCAGAGAGAAATGTTGACCCCAGAGCTATTATGGATCAGGGTTAAGGAGATGAGCACCACACCACCAGCCAACTTTCACACCAAAAACTTTTGTCCTTGTGGGTGTAGTCAAGGGAAGCTTCATTAGCAGTTTGTTTGTAAGAATCCCTGCTATCCTAGAAACATTACAAAGAATCAATATTTTAAAAAAAATTTAAGAAGAAGGTTCTGAAATATTAACTTTCTCTCCAAAATGCAGAGAGGGGATAAAACTTCATGTTTACATGGCATTTACAGAAATATCTCTCCTTTTCATTAGCTGAAGAACTCTTTGTTTTGCCAAGCTCTGCAGAGATCCTGAAATGTGCCATTATTATTAGGTGACAAAAATAGGGTCAAGCATGAGAGAAACTCTTCATCCTCTGAATTTTAGAAGTGCTTTTTTTCAAGTCATGGAGCTAACTGTTCCTCCTAGAAAGATTAGTAAAATAAACATACTGGGTTTTTTATTCAGACCTGGGAGGTAGACTGTGCTGTACAGCATCTGTTCCTTGCCCTGCAAAAGGCATTCCTTCCATTCCCCTGTGATGAGCAAGGCTTGCCCGTGCTCACTTATAACACAGAGCTTCTGCTAGGAACTTCTATTTAGCCTTGGTGTTTCCCCAAAGTTTCATACAACACAGAAACAGCTGCTGCCTAGAGGTAACGACACAACATTTTGCTCTTTAGAAAATACCAGCCAATAAGAATGTAGGTACTCCTTGAAAAATGTTAAGAGAACATTCTTGCTATTAAGAAAAAATAGATATAAACTATATTATAATTATATTTAAATCCTTACATTATGCTTGCTGTGGTGCCTTATCTTGTGTTTGGGGACAAGATCTCATCTGTCGTATCAAATCAAAGTCACTGGAGGCTGAGCTGGCTCTGGAAGAAGAGATCATAGAATCAGAGAATAGCCTGGGTTGGAATGGACCTTAAAGATCATCTAGTTCAAATAACCATGTGAATTTGAACTGCAAACAAGACACTTAGCTCTCCAGAGGAACAGAGGGATTCTACCTACTCTGGTACTTTCCTTTTGCCCTGGCACCACTGACCCTCACCAACCTCCTCACAGCACTGGGAATGGGGAGCTTACACAAAAAAAAGCAGCAACAAATTGCTCTGAGTGACAACAAATACAGTCCTTTGTTTCTGAAATTCTGTGAGAGTTCCTAGTTATTTTTTCACTGTTTTCACTAGAAGAGCTAAACAATGTTTAAGGCAATGAATCATAGAATCACAGAATAACCTGGGTTGGAAGTCATGTTAAAGCTCATCTTGTTTCAATCCCCCTGCCATGGGCAGGGACACTTTCCACCAGACTAGGTTGCTCCTAATACCTGATCTAAACCTACTGTTTGTCAGTTTGAAGCCATTCCCCCTTGCCTTGTCATCCCCAGCCCTTGTAAATAATAGTCTCTCTCCATCTTTCTTTTCGGCTCCCTTCAGGTACTGGAAGGCCGCAATCAGGTCACCCCAAAGCCTTCACTTCTCCAGGCTGAACAATCCAAATTCTCCCAGCCATTCCTCATATAAGAGGTGTTTCATCCCTCTGATCTACTTGGTGGCCTCCTCTAGACTGGCTCCAACAGATTCATGTCCTTCCTATCGTAGGACCTCAGAGATCTCCTTTGATTTATAACTGCTAGTGAATTACCCCCCTATGATATGAAGCAATATGCACCATATACCCCAGTGCAATATATGATACTCCATAATACTCCATAGTCCAGTGCAATATATGATGTTTGAATCAGCCTTATGCAGAAGACCAGAGACTGCAAAATTCAAGAGTTTTGCAGCAGGACCCATGTTTCGAGGCACAGATATGCATATGTTTCAACACTGGAACGCACGAGGTACCTTCCAGATGTGTGTTATGGACAACTTAGGCAAATTAATTATACTGCCTCAAAAGTTTACCATATGGAGATTGTAGAGCTGACCATTTTGATGTCCTAAGAGTTCCCAAAGCTGGATGCAGATGCTCAGAGCTCTGTCCATTCCTTTCAGGCTCCACCTATGCTGTCACCTGACTGCAGGAGAGCAAGGATAGGCAGAGCTGCTGTTAAAGGTCGGCCTGAACTCCCTTTCTTACTTGTGGGGCATTTAAGAAGCAAATGGCAGAGACTTAATTGCCTTTTTAAGTTGCAAAGGTTGAAAATACCAGCTCATCAAATTGATATATAATGAGTAGGCATATTTCTGAAGTTTTTTTTATTCAGTAGATACCACTTTGTTTAACCCAACTTCATCATGCTTGATTCTAGGCCAGAATTATTGTTCGGTTGCAGACACAACCAATGACAGTTGTCCTATTTCATTTATGAAAACTCTCACCAAGTACCATAATGCTTGTCTGAACTATCAAGATCTAAAAAGATTCTTTATTACCCATGGATAGAGAAGTGCTCTAAAACATCAGTGAATCTTGAGCTCCAACTAGTGGGATGCTTTGTTTTCTCTCATTTCCCATAAAGCCAAGATCTAAGCTCTCAATCAGCCTCTTATTTTCCTTATTTGTGTCAGAAGGAGCCCCATCCCAGCTTACCACTTTTGAAGATCAGGCTTCAAAAGGAACTGTCTGCAGCAGCTAGAGACAGAATGAACATAGGTTGGGTTCCTGATCTTTTTTTAAATATTCATGACAGGCATGGAAGGTATGGGAACATCAGGATGCACTCTTCTGGTTTCAAAGATAAGCATCCACAAACTTCCATGTGTATGTTGTGACTTTTCCCAGGATTCCTCATCAATGGATCAATATTACCTTTCTGAAAGATTCCAATCCTTGGGACTCTCAGCATTCCCTCTCTGTACCACATCACCAGTCAGTTTGTCTGCAAGTTCACTCACTGCAGCTAACTAATTAGGCTCAACTCTGAACACCAGTAACCAAAGGGGAATGTGGATTTTAACTTTAGATTTTTCAGTGGCAGTCAGTATTGACTCTTGCCAGCCTGTCTCACTACCATGTCCCTCATTCATTTTGCCATCCTATGGGTGCCACACACCAACCTAGCAGAACCAGGGAGCAGCCACTGGTACAGTGGGGAGAGGGAGACCACTCCAGTAGGGAAGGCTTCCTCAAGTGCCCTAGTTTGATTGTATCACATAGCAAGACCTGTTGAAAACTTTGTTTTATTCTCACAGTCTCCCAGATACATCAGGAACCATTTATAACTCAGTGCAGCCTCTTGAAGATGAAGGCGAATATACTGCAATAGCATAGCTGTGGCAGGTATCTTACACAAAGGTCCAGAGTCTGTTGTTAAGAAGCCTCTTATGGTTTATCTCAAGGTTCACTATGTGCACACACCTATCAGCTGCTTTCCCAAGCCTGAATCAGTGGCCTGATACCCCAACCTCCATCCCAGGGAAAGAGCATCACCACACAAGGAACGATGCAGCAGTAGGTTCATACCTAAACCTCAAGAATTTAGCTCATAGGGTCTCAGCTAAGGCTTAATAGTTGAGACTGCTCTACCACAGCACTTCTTCGATGAATGCCTGTGTCTTGAGGATGGTTTATTATTTTATCTCATTTTTGGGGTCTTTGATGTGTTTTGTTTTGTGCCCAGGGGCGGTGGCTGTCCCTTCCCCACACCCCATCCATCCTCCCTGGCTCCGGGGCTGTGGCGATGGAGGGGAGCTGAGCTGCGGCTTCCAGGGGGAGCTGGGGTGGAGGGAGAGGCAGGGAGAGGCAGGGAGAGGCAGGGAGAGGCAGGGAGAGGCAGGGAGAGGCAGGGAGAGGCAGGGAGAGGCAGGGAGAGGCAGGGAGAGGCAGGGAGAGGCAGGGAGAGGCAGGGAGAGGCAGGGAGAGGCAGGGAGAGGCAGGGAGAGGCAGGGAGAGGCAGGGAGAGGCAGGGAGAGGCAGGGAGAGGCAGGGAGAGGCAGGGAGAGGCAGGGAGAGGCAGGGAGAGGCAGGGAGAGGCAGGGAGAGGCAGGGAGAGGCAGGGAGAGGCAGGGAGAGGCAGGGAGAGGCAGGGAGAGGCAGGGAGAGGCAGGGAGAGGCAGGGAGAGGCAGGGAGAGGCAGGGAGAGGCAGGGAGAGGCAGGGAGAGGCAGGGAGAGGCAGGGAGAGGCAGGGAGAGGCAGGGAGAGGCAGGGAGAGGCAGGGAGAGGCAGGGAGAGGCAGGGAGAGGCAGGGAGAGGCAGGGAGAGGCAGGGAGAGGCAGGGAGAGGCAGGGAGAGGCAGGGAGAGGCAGGGAGAGGCAGGGAGAGGCAGGGAGAGGCAGGGAGAGGCAGGGAGAGGCAGGGAGAGGCAGGGAGAGGCAGGGAGAGGCAGGGAGAGGCAGGGAGAGGCAGGGAGAGGCAGGGAGAGGCAGGCTCTCTCTCTGGGTCTGCCCCTTCAACCAGACACATGCGGCTTGTATCTCTGACCAGGGATCCTGCTGTTTCTGTGGGATTCGCTTGCTTCTTTTGGTTTGGTTTTGGGTGTTTTTGGTTTTTGTTTGCTTCGGCACTGTGACTCTGTGACTGAGTTTGCTGGCTGGGCTTCTTTTGCAAATCTGCTGTTGGGAAGCCCAGACCCAGTGCGTGCTTTGCCAGGACCCTGCTCCAGTCTGGGGTTCCTCTCATAGGAGGAACTTCTCCAACTTGAGTTTTACCATGAGACACAGTTCTTAATCAACTGCTCCAGTGTGGGTCCCTGCTTAAGTATCAACATCCCATGGAGTCACAGCCTCCTTCAGGAATTCCCCTGGACAGGCATAGGATCCTCCAGGGGACACAGGTGGATCTCTGCTCCATCACGGACTTCAGTGGTCTACAAAGGCACAGTTGCCTAACCATGGGCTCCAGGAGGATCTCAGCTCTGGTGCCTGGACACAAATGCTGGGCCTTTTCCGTGGCAAACAAAACTCACCATCTCAGGTTCCCAATGGCAGATTACAGGAGGCCTTTAGCACTATCAAACCAGCTGAAGTTGGCACTGGTGTCAGCTTGGCTCTGGGAGGCATCCTGCACAATGCGGAATTCCAGCAGGCAGCCGGCTACTCCGGGACACAGGCCCCTGAAAAACACTGCTGGCCAATTTCCCAGGGAAGCAAAACTCACCAGCACAGGTTCCTGGTGTCAGTTTGCAAGAGGCACATGGCACTGTAAAATCAGCCCGAGTTTCTGGTCATGGCAGCTGGGGACTGGGAGGCATCCTGCGCAATGCGGAACTCCTGCAGTCAGTCAGCCATTCTTGGCCTCAGGCCCCTGAACAACTGTTCGGGCCTTTTCTCCAGGAAACAAAACTCACCAGCACAGGTTCCTGGTGTCAGTTTGCAGGAGGCACTTTGCACTATCAAAGCAGCTCAGTGAGCAGTGGTGGTGGCTGGGGTCTGGGAGGCATCCTGCGCATTGCAGAATTCCAGCACTCAGCCAGCCATTTTTGGCCACAGGCCCCTGAACACCAACACCAGCCTTTTTCCCTGGGAAACAAAACAAGGCAGTAAACCCAGGCCTGGGCTATGGTTGATTTCAAGGAAAAAGCTGCAGAGGAAGCTATGTTGTGGTAGTGTTTTGTTCCCCTCAGGACACGTATTGCAGCTGCAGTGTGCCTGGAGCTCTGGGCTTTGTGGTTTTAAAAACCCTAATGCTAGGTGTAACCCTAACCCTTGGCAGTAAACGCAGCTTTGGGCACAGGCTGTTTCCAAGGAAAAGCTGTGGTGGAAGCCACATTGTGGTAATTTTGTGTTGCCCTTGGGATGCCTTCTGCAGCTGCAGTGTGCCTGGAACTCTGGGCTTTGAGGTTTTCAAAACCCTGCCCCTAGGTGTAGCCTGAACCCTAACCCCAGGCAGTAAACGCAGGCTTAGGCTAAGGCTGATTCCCCAGAAAAAGCTGTGGAGGAAACCATGTTGTGGCAGTTTTGTGTTGCCCTTGGGATGCCTTTTGCGGCTGCAGTGCGCCTGGAGCTCTGGGCTTTGTGGTTTTCAGTACCCTAGCAGACAATCAGCCACTCAGGGCCACAGACCCCTGAACAACACCACCCTTTTCCATGGGAAACAAAACTCAGCAGCCCAGGTTCCTGGTGTCACTTTACATGTGGCAAACTGGTGGGATGGTGAGTTTTACTGTCCTGGATTTCTCTGTTATAAAGCTGGCAGCATCTGACCTCAGCCACAATGGGTGACCCTAGCCACCCTGCTCCTAGAACTCACAGCCTTCAGACCAGCAGTGTCTTACCCAATCCACTCTGTTACCAATGGCCCTTTTCAAATGCATTCCACTGCAGTCCTAAAGCTCTGCATTTTCATCGAGCATCCCCTCTGATCCTGACCATAACAATGCTCCAAAATATCCTGAAATAGTGTTGTCCTCTTATCTCAAAAGTTCCATACCTTCTTGGTGATTTCTCATGTGCAGCTCCTCACAGCACTGACTCCTTCTTCTTCACAGCACAGCCAACAAACTCTAGCTCTCTCCTAACCCACTCTTTTGTAGCACTCTTCTTATTGGACACAGCTGTGGCCTATTAAGGGCAGGACTGTTCCTAATCTTTGGTGATTAGTACAGCTGCAACTCCTCAGGTGGGAGGTTACCTTCTGCACTATCTTTATTTTCTTACATTCTATCCCTCCACAAAATAGCCTTTAAAACCCCCTTACAATACACTGAAAGGCCAAAAATGTCCTAAGAAACCTTCAAGAATCCCCTATATATCCTTAGAAGTTGTGGAAAAATCCTGAAAAAAAATCTGCTCAGTCTCCAAGCCCTACCTGTTGCTCTCTAACCCTCAGATGTCTTCCCTACCTTTTTGCAGTGGATCTTGTCCTCTGAGAGTTCTGTCATTGTCCTGGTTGGTTGGACCCTGTCTGAGGGTTCCTGTCTGGTCTCACTGTTAGGGTTGCTGTGTTGTGCTGCTGTTGGGGGAAAAGGCTGTTGTTAGGGGGGCTGGTTAGGGCTGGGCTAAGGGGTGGTGCAGCTGTACCATAACTTGCCACCAAAGCTCTACCCTGTAGCCCTGATCTCCACTGAACTGTCCAGCCATCAAGCCCTCTACCCCTCAAGCCCCCACTATACACCTCAAGCCCCCTCTCAGCTGCCCCTCAGCTCCTGTGTGTCACCCTTAATCCCTCTCCTTTGCCCCTCAGCCCCCAGCTTCTCTGTGTCACCCTACAGCTGCCCCTGCCACCCTCAGCATCTCTGTGTGTCACCCACTGTCCCCTCTCCCTGTTCCTCCCTCAGTTCCCAGCCTCTGCCACCCTGAAGCCCCCACAGTGCCCCTCAAGCTGTCCCTCAGCCTCTGTCATGCCTTGAAAGGACCCTTAAAAACCCCCTATCAATTCCCCAAAAAAACCCCTAGTTTTCAGTGTCCTAAACACCCTATAAACACCTTAAAATAGCCTCAGAATACACTAAAAATACCCTACTTTTTAAAAGCCCCTAAAACACCCCTAAAAATCCCCAAAGAACCTTTAAAAACCATTAAATAGTCCTAAAAGAGCTCTAAGAATACCGCAAAAAACTTCAAAATGCCCTGATAAGACCCTAAAAGAAACCCTAAAAAAATTCCCTCAAAAACCTTAGAAATACCCTTGTCCTAAAAAAGTCTTCCATATACCCTCAATTCTCCTCAAAAATCCCTAAAAACTTTTAAGTAGTCCTAAAAAAGCCCCAGGAATACCCAAAAGCACCCCTAACAATTCTAATTCGTAGTAAAACAGCCCTTAAAACACCCCCAAAAAATTCTTTTAAAGCCCTGAAAAAACCCTGTAGGTATCTTAAACGTTCCCAGAGAATTCCTAAAAATCTCCTGCAAAAAAAAAAAAAAAAAACCACTCTAGAATACCCTTTTAAAATACTAAAAAAACCCCTAAAAAAGCCCTAAAAACCTGCTCAGACCCTGCCTGTAACTCTCTAGCGGACAAACATCATCCCTACCTTTTAATTGGAGTAACTGCCTGCAGCTGCTGGGAGGGCTCTGGGGCTGTCCCACCATTAGGGTAATTGCCTGCTCCTGCTGGGAGGGCTCTGGGGCTGTCCTACATTAGGGTTGTGCCTGTACTCTAACCCTACCTGGTACCCTGTGTCCTTTACACCCTAACCATCAGTGTCAGCTTTTCACGTGTCAAGCCACCCTGTCTTTGCCCTTCAGCCCACAATGTTTGTGTGTCACCCAAAGCCTGTGTTTGGGATCCCACGTGCTGCTGCAAGGAGTCACTGGTGGGTGGTGGGGGGAGTAGTACACAGGGCAGGGGTGGGATGGAGAGGGGTGAAGGGCAGAGTGACGAATGGGGCAGGGGTGGCCTGGTTTTCAGAACCCTAGCAGAGGGCCATTTAGCACCATAGGCCCCTGAACACCAACACTGTCTCTTTTCCCTGGGACACAAAACTCACCAGCCCAGGTTCCTGACGGCAGATTGCAGGAGGCACTTGGCACTTTCAAACCAGCCCGAGTCAGCACTGGTGCCAGCTTGGCTCTGGGAGGCATCCTGTGCAATGCAGAATTTCAGCAGGCAGCTGGCCACTCTGGGCCACAGGGGGCTGCCCCAACCCTCCACACAGCCTAGATCCAAAGGACCAGCCAGCGCCATGAGAAAATCCTGGAGAGTCTTTTACTGAGGTCAGGGGGCTATGAGGAATGTGGAGTTCTGCTCTCCCGCCCTTCTTGGCAGGGCTCCTGGGAGAGCTGGTTGCTGTGACAGCACTCCTTTTCCCTCTGTGTCAGATGCAGCAGTGGTGAGAGAGAAAAGCAAAACACAATCTAAAGCAAAGATAAATGCTCAGTTTCCATTAACTAATTGGTCTAATATTGATTAAAATTTAGAAAAAATTTGGATTCAAATGAACAATTCCTTGCCTTATCTGTACAATATGGTCGTAATGATGTAAATCCACGATATTAAACTCTTTCTCACCATGATACACCCAAGCAAAACAACTTTCCAGCTAATTCAGTTATGTCAGCGCCATTTGGAACCTCAGGTCCTGAGGTGTTTTGGGTGCAATTTTTAGACCCCAACCAACCAAAACTGATTTGCAGCCTGACTGTGGTAAAATGATTTACATTACAGGCATGCCGGACACTGGTGTAGATGTCACAGTAATTTCTCACATGTTCTGGCCCAGTGATTGGGATTTGGTAGCTCCTGCAGGCTCCCTCACAGGGATTGGAGGTACTACTTTGTGTTTGCAAAGTGCATCCATGATTAATATTAGAGGTCCTGAAGGAAGGACAGCAATGGTACATCCTTTTGTTGTTCAGAAGCCTCTCACCGTATGGGGGAGAGACGTTCTGTCCCAATGGGGAGCAAAACTGGAAGTGGGCCTGTGGTGGAAACCACATCAAAAACCTACCACTTTAAAGCTGAACTGCAAAATTTATCATGTATGGATTGATCAATGGCCTTTAACAGAGAAAATTAAATATCCTTAAAAGATTGGTAAAGGAGCAATTACAGCAAGGTCACATACCACCCACAAACAGTCCCTGGAATTCACCAGTGTTCGTCATCCACAGCCATAGCTGTCCAAAACCAGCTGCCTTTACTGGCAGCAGGCCAACTCACCTCTCTGAAGGAACCAGCTCTATATGTAAGTTTGACCAAAAAAAGGCACTTTCTTCAGAACTGCTTGTATTTGGCTTTCCTTTTGTTTCTATTGGCTTTAGTCCCCTCTCTTAGTCATCATTGTGGTAGCAATGGCATCCAAAGCCTGGTCTCGTCTACTCTTCACTAAGGATGTAAATAGTAATGGTGCAGAGTATGGCAAGAAAAATAATTAATGTTTTCCATTTCCAGAGCTGTGTGAATATTGACTGTCTAATCTTCACAGCAGACCAGACAGATAAATGTTTCTGCTCTAGTTATTGCCTCCAGAACCTTAAGAGATGTGGTCCTGGAGCTGGAGCTCCCCAGATCCTTCTCTCGGCTATTTTCCTAACAATGAGCTGCCCTATGAAGTCTGTACAGAACAAAAAAGTCTTGACCATTATGTACCTCTTTTTCTCTTTTTGAAGTGATGGACCATCACATCTCTTTTTTTCAGTCCTCTATTTGCAGTACACCAATGTCTCAGGAGGGTGGGAACAGGATTTACAATGGGTGTACCACGAGCCAGGCTTGGGCAGGGGCTCTCCTTTTTGGATCTCATACATTGCTGCAATATAAAAGCTACAACCATTTTTCTGGGTGTAATAATAGAAGCCACTTGATATGAAGTCCTAGTCATTATTTTGTCAAGGCTTTTTGTCCAAACATTGATGTCTTAGGGAAGCACAAGAAATAAATTAAACTTCCATTAATTCTTTGGTGCAATTTTTGCCTCAGGGTGTTAGATGCTATTACTGTGTGCTGTTAAGTACCTGTTGTGTTTTATTCCATGGTGTCAAAAAAATTTTTTTAGAGTTACCAAAGCATTTGGAGAATTCCCATGTGTCAGAGACTGAAATGTTTTAATTTATGGCTTAAACATCTTCATGAAAGACTTCTGTGTATTATAGCAAAACTTCCCCATTTTTCCCTACATGCTCTTGTAAATACAAGTGCCACTCCAGCATTCTTGCAGCACCTTTCAGGCACTGGAACACTTCAATTTTTTCAACTAAACTCAAATAATAGAACTCTACCATTGTCAAATGCTTCTATTTGTTACACAGCAACGTTTTTGTTCTATTCTTTCAGTTTTATAGATCTCTTAGGCTCCATCCTGCTCTCCATTTCTCTCAGTTTTACTTATTTTCAATGCAATCATCACATCTTTTAGACTACTCTATACTAATTTTGTCTGGTTTGCTGAAAGGGCAATACCTTTATGTTTTATGCCATTAGCAAGGAAAAGAGATGTGTTGTCCTTTGAGATTAAAATCACTGTCTGGTATGCCCCAGTATATGTGGATCTGCACAGCATTAATTAACATACAAAAATGAACATTCCCACTGCTGTTTTAATCACAAACAAATAGCTCTCAATAACTACTAAACTCTCAACTTCCCATTTCCATAATATTCCCTGGAATAAGGCATGTCAACCTTGTAGGTACTTTCGTCACTCTGTCCTTTATGCAACATCATCAGAGGAAACATGCAATCACAAAGCTGAAAAACAGAAAACTCTGTGATAGAAGACTTTTAGTCTTATGACTAAAATACTTCTAGTCTTATGACTTTCTTTAACTTTTAGTCTTAAAAATTCCTTCTTATGCAAGAAATCTGTTTCCTAACTTGTTCTGACAAATGTCACGGGTGGAAAAATTCTGTCTCTAAGGGAAGATTTATGATCTACAGCATAGTTTTCTTTCTCTGTATTTTCCAGAAGACTGAATTACTCAAATACAAACTGCTCTTTGATTTGTGTGTCTCCATGTTCAGCACAAAGAAATGAAATACAGGAATGAGAAAGTGACAATACTCATTATCTATAAGTAACTTTTTGGCACCAAAATACTATTCACAACTAGAAAGTGCTGAGGTACTAGCATAGAATGATACAGCAGGAACAGGGTTCTCTGCAGGGAAAGCTATGTTTATTCTGCTCTTCATGCTGGTCACCATGTTTGCAGGCTGATCAACACCCCAGCATATGGTTTTGAGCAGGGACTGCCAAAACACCACACAGAGGGCTGCTCTTCATGGGAGGATTTCAATTGGGAGCTCTTGAGAGGTCAGGGTAACAGCTGAAATGCCACAGGACATACCCAGAGCAGAAGTCATTGTAAGGATAAGCCAGTTCAGGACTTGTCACCTCTGAGCAGCAAAACAGAAATGAGAATGCAACTCTCCTTTCTCAGAGAAGACTCCAAGGAGTAACCAAACAGCAACCAAACACCTGAGACACAGCTCAGTTTTCCTCTGACTAGGTCACAAGTACCTTGGGGACTTGGTACCTTGGGGACTCAGTCTGGCCAACAACACAGATCTTCTGAACTTACACTGGCAGGGACTGAGGCCATTTGCACTTTTAAATGCAGTTTCAAGGGGTAAGTTTAGTCAGCCTGGAAAGGACAAATACAACTGCAAAGTCTGAGCAAGAACAGCCAGTAAGTAAGGTCTTGTTTCAAGAATGCCTCTGAATAAATTTTATGCTCAGTTAAATGTTGCTTCAATTCTTCCCTGAATCAGGACTGAATACCAAAACCACCAGACTTCAGGGATTATGAGAGGTTGATTTCACTGGGATACAGTATCTCCTTTTTTTGCAAATTGCTTTTTTATTTGTTACTACATCAATACACTTGAAAAGAAGAGAAAGGCTACACTGGAAAACATTTAAATGCATTCTGATCTCTGTGAACCAGCAGTAACCTGCAGTTGATGGCACAGCTGTAGCATTCTCAAAGTGCTCAGACACCTAAATCAAACTAAGAGCATTCAGCACTTTTAAATTCTTGAAGAGACCCACTCTTTGTGGTTTGCATATAACCCTGAGAAAAATAATAGTCTTAATACTGAAAGATGATGCTTTAGATAATTGAATATGCTATTCTGAAGTCAAATAGCTGCTGCAGAATTACAGTTACCTGCATAAGTACATGGAATATTTTAAATCATGAAGATCTGGACTGCATATAGTAGAGAATAAGTAAGTTTGAACAACATGCATGGCAAATGTAAAAATATTACTTGATGACCTACAGTTTTAAATTGCCCAAGACACATTCAAAAGTAATCAGATGCTCAGAGTGTCCACCCTCATCTCCTTCCTAAGTCTGGATAGCCTCATTACTGGTAAATAAAATTTTAAAACCCTGGCTTTATGCAATTGAACTGATGTCAAATCTAGGACATTTTAATATTTGTTTTGCATTTTTTCTCCATTTGTGATTTCTGCTGATTCAGTATTTTTATATGAAAATCAAAACATAACTTGCTGATATAAAAGGCATTTTAGCATATTTTCAATGTATAGAGGTTTTAAGTCCAGGTAAAAATAGATCAGTTATAAATTAGTGTACTTCACATACAAAAATTCTCCTTTTGTTAACATTTCAGTTCATAAACTAGACACAAACTGCTTAAAAAGAGGCACTTAAAAAATCCACACTTGGCCAAAAACAATACCCATAAGTTTTTAATTACTAGAAAACTCTACCAGCACTTCTCCTTGTAACATGGTTATCAGACCAATATGCATAGTGATCATTGGTTATTTTCAGCTGGAAGTAGAAAACAGTTTCAATCTTTCTTGTTGCTCATTCCCTTTGTTTCAAGGAAAGGCATAGTGGTTACCTCAAGACAACAGTTGATGCTTTCCTCCAGAGTAAGCCCCAGCACCCTCCTGTGCTTTTGAAATGATTTGTTGAACTGTTTGCACCACTTGCACATTCCTATGTGGGAAAACCCCCACTCCCATGCGCTGCAGGTGAAGCTAAAAACTGGTGTTAAGCACTACTCATCAGACACTAACTTTTAGGAACAGTTTCTTTGGTCACATGTCATTTAATCATGAAACATGATGGTCCACAGTGGACAGTACTTTTATTCATCCTGAGCCTTGACAACCTTTCCAGTTTATTTCAACACCTGGCCACATGTGTTGATGCAAAACCTAATTCTATTTGTCCCTGAGCCAACAGCATTGTCCCAGCAGTGCTGCCTGTTTCAAGAGGCAGTCAATTATCTGTGTGAAGCCATGTTAATTATTTCCCTGAATATCCAGGGTATGGAGGGGGTGGGGGATACTGTATCACAGTCTGTGGGGCTGGAGTATAATGTGGAGGTAGGTCAGCTGGGTGCTCCATTTCATGTTCGTAACTGTATGGTGGTGGAGCCACTGAAATGGGAGAAAAAAGAACACAGAGTTAAAAAACTGTTTTTCAGATGCAGCCTTCAAGTATTTTCTTGCTGATATCCAGACTTGCACGCAACTAATATAAAACCTCCTGGCAATTCATTCATTTTTTTTCCAGGCTGCCATTATACAGTCAATTTATATCAATGTGAGTCGTTGTTTATTGCCCTTTACTTCCCTCCTTAGCTGTGTGCCTACCAACAGGCTGTGCCAGAAACAGTGTTTGAGTGCCTGTACGGCAGATGATACCAGGCAAATGTGGTACAGCTAAACATTTTCAGGAGAGAAAGGCTGAGCTTATCAGATCCATTCCCTTCCCCTCCTTCAGCAGCAACAGGGGTTTATGTCATGTCAGAATGATGGCAGTCAGGGTTCTTGATCTCCACAGACACCTCTAACACCCTCTGGATCTCCAGGTGCCACACCATGGCAAACACAGCAGCAAGGCACTTCCCACGGCAAGACATCTTAGCACAGCTTGGGCTGAGGAAGAACAAAGCTTTCACCTTGTTCACACCAATGGGTGTAGTAAACGCCACAAGCCTTCCCAAAGCACCGTGGAGGCTTTAACAATGGGAATGCTGACACAGCAGCAGACAAGTGTTCCGACCCCAGACTCACAACTTATCTTTGTACCCTTATAAGGAGAAAAGTCTTGTTAACCCTACTATTGGTCACTTGTAAACCTTCTAACCTTTGCCCATTGGTCAAGTTTGGAGCCTGGCCAAGGGTATAAAAGTAGCTTACTGTACCCTACTAACTTCGGAAGAAGAACTGGGTCCTTTCACGACCCCCCGAATAAACCATCTCCGTGGAACAGCCAGTGTCTCCTCTTCTCCTCTCTCTCCGTCTGCCTGAAGCCCTGTGCCCGGGGAAGCCAAGCCTAGCAGCAGCTGAAATCCCAAAGAGCTGACAATCACTATAAGAGCTGTTATCACCCTGCTGGCTGGAGGGCTCCCCGTGGCTTGGGTCTGAGCGAGCTGGTCTCCGGAACTTTTATCCTCCTGGGGATAGAGGTCTCGGGCCAATGCTCCGCTAGTAAGACCCCCCACGGCTTCATAAAATGGGGTCATCTCAGGAGAGCCCTGCATTCATAAACTGGATTAGGCATTTAGGAGGCAACAAAAATATTCAGAAGTAGCTGAAAACGTTTTCTCAATTATTTCTAATAACGTTAAAGGAAAAGGATTCATTCACTGACAAAAAAGACAGCGAATGCTGCAGAATGATTGCAGGTAAGAACTAAGGGCTCTGTGTCAGCATCCAAATAGAATATTCTCTACAAAATTTAAGGTCCAGAGTCTGCTTGTGTCTCCATTTATGTCACCACAGATGCTCTCCTGTCCCCTCCACAGATGTCTCAAACAGTACTAGCAAAGAGTGGAAACAGAAACCAAGGATGTTTATGATGGGGGAAGAGACTCAAATCCCACTGTGCCATGAAAGGCATGCTCTGCTCTCTTGAACACTACGCTGCTGCTGTGGCTGAGGCAGAAGCAAGAGCATCCTCACACTTGCTGTTCCTGTCCAAAGCAGGTAATGGCAGGGCAATGCTGGCCACAAGCCACACAGCCAAACCAGGTTAGTCATTATTCCAGAAGTGTTCATGACAGCAGGGAACTCAGAAAACATTTCCAAGCTTCCCCATCCTCCAAAACCTGCTGCTGAGAGGAAGAACTGCTCAAACTGATTCTTGAACTAGAGGCCTTGAGGTGTAGAGTCAAACTGCCTGGAGATTGAGAGATAAGGGTGTGTCATTACAGGAGCAGACTTGGGGAGGAAAAGGTTACAGCCCTGGAGTTTTTTCATTTTGCTCTTGTTTTTACAGCTTGCAGCAACTATTTATTTTTGAAGTAGCTCTTCAGCAATTGATGGTTAATAATGCCATTTTCTTTCTTACCCATCTCTGTACACAAAATAATGTTGAAATTATAAGGATGATTACAGATGCTTTCAGTCTAAATGGAACCTAATGCTGTGAGGGGGGAAAACAGACATTAGAGCTGGTATAATAAAGGAATACATAAAAAGTATTGCATAGCTTATTGATAAGTATATATAATGCACCTCAGGTTCTCTGCAACCTTTGCAGCAGGAGGGAATATAAAAGTTAGGATTTCTAGGCGTGGGATGACAAGACTTCATGCATGGAACACCTCTGTGTTTTATTACAATGAACTCCCAAAGTTATACCAAGGCAATTGCTCCTGAATTTGTAATTAACAATGTCACTGAATTGCATAAACACCATTATGCTGCATCCAGGGCCTGCTTTTCTCTTCAACAATGTGGCCATTTTCATATGGTAGATGTGGAATTGAGGCAAATGTGCCTTGCAGACCCCAGCTGGCTTGGTGCCACCTCCTTTGGTGCTCCTAGAGTGGTGCAAGTTGACAAGTGTGCTGCAGTGGGTGACTCTACACCAAGCTGGCTCATACACAGCCGTATGTACCAGCTCACACTCACTGTGGACACAACTGCACTGCCCCAGAGGCACAAGGGGTCCCTATTGTCCCCTGGGATGCTGCAGACCCTGTGACACCTCTGGCTTAGGCCCTGTGCCTTTCTGCTGCTGCCTGCACCTCAAAAAAATTACATCAAAACAATTTAACTCACAGAGAGAAGCCTGCACTGAGCAGGTCCAACACTCAGCTAACTTTGACTGAGGCACAAACAGGTACCTCAGCACCATGTCCCCACCTGGGACTGGGTGGGGCAGGGGGATTAGAATTAGGTGATCTCTAAGGTCCACCCTAACCCAGTGCATTCTATGATTTTATAACCATTGTCCAAATTTGTACTCCAAATTCCAGTTCTTGCACGATGCCAGATGGATGCAGAGATCGAGCACAGCATCCCAGCTAGTCCCTCCTGCTGGGACATGCAGTACAGAACACCCTGCAGAGATGCCCATGTGCTTTTGTAGAAGCCACCTGGGATCCTGCAGCACCCAGCAGTGCTTGTGAGCTCTGGGCAAAAACCGCTCAGGTTGCATTAGACTCCACATCACCACTCAAAGCCTTTGCACTGTGGTGCACAGACCTTATTGTGCAGGTTTTCCCCCTTCTGTGATATGCCTGGCCTCCACTATATTGGCCCATGTGAAGGAGTCAGCTGCACATGAACAAGAACAAATACAAAAACCAGAACACTAAAGAAGAACAACTGATCTATAGCCAGAGAGCCTCCAGCACAGGGAAATGGTTTGTCCTGTAAAATGCAGCACTGCCCTGAGCAAGGGCTTGACACACTCCTGCAGGCACCCTGAGCCACCCATCTGTGAAGTGTGTCACCTGGCCAGATCTCCTTAGCCCACTCAGCAGCCGAATACACCCTCCCAGACAGAGCTGTGCTGCCAGACACTGCATGCTGAGCTGTCCTGCCTTTCTCAGCAGGAGCTGTGCTGTTCCTCTCCAGACTGAGAAGAGCCTCCTGCTGTAGCCACATTCTCCATTTACTTTGTGTCAGAGACTGAAATAGTTCATGCCTCAAACACTGACATAAAAGGGTTTTGCCCATTATAACAAAAACTGTATAAAGCAGCAATAACCAAAGAAGCCTCCCTGAAGAAAACTGACTGAAACTTTAGACTGCACGTTAAGCCACCTAAATAAGATGCTATTGTTCAATCATCTCAGGCCTAGGGAAAAACAAACAAGGCTGAGGGAATGTATCCACAAGAAAGCCAAACCCAGCTGAGATTCTTCCCTGGCTGAGTTTGGTGTGGGGGAGACCACAGCCCACAGCAGCCAGGTTTCCTCCCCGCCAAAATAAGGAGGGGCAGGAGTAACTTCCAGTCAGAGGCAGTGAACACCCATCCTCCCTTACACAAACCTGCCCAGCTGTGAAACCCCCAACCCCACAGGTGACATCCATAGGACATTCATGTGAGAGCCAGCTGAGGGGCTGCCATAATCCATCACAGACCCCCTCCCCACCAAAGTGCCCCCCAGAGTCATTCCTGAAGCCTTGCACCACAGGACTGCACATGATGCAATGAATCCACAATCTATGGTAAGGGACAATGGCAAACTCCCCCTGCCCCAGGGAAGTGCCTGGTTTTCCTACCCAGCCTGAGCCATATTTTCCCACTGGATTCTATACTTTTTGGGGGGACCATCATCACCAAGAAGACCAGCTAGAGAGGATCAATGAATGGAACATCATTGGGATCCATGGAGTGGTGATATTTTCCTTATTCAGTCTCTGTCATCTACCTTTCTGTCCCCCCACATATTTTCTATTTCTCTCTCTCTCTTCTCTTGTGTCAAACCAAACCCATACTATTGTCACTGGCATATGGTCTCGTTTGAATCTTAATTTGGGCAGAGGCATTTCTAAGAATTGTTACAATCAGATTATGAGCACAGGCACTCTTGCAGGGCTGTCCCTTTGGTTCCTTACCTGGGTACGTGTTGATGGTGCTGATGTGTGTGGCTCGGATGACCCCGACTCGAGTCTCACGGGTGCTTTTCACGCACATGCAGATACAGATGGCAATCCCAGCAAGCACTCCCATCATAAATACTATGCCGAAAACAATTCCAGCTATCGCTGTGCCTCTGAAAGGGGAATGGAGACATGCAGTCAGACTCAGACAAATAATGTTTACAAAGCAAAATTATTTTCTCAAGAGCAGCCTCTATGTGAAAAAAAATGCATATTAATTACTGAAAACACCTCAAATTTTGATCCATCAAGGCATGTGAATAGAAAAAAAATTAAAGACATCTGAAAAGAAAACAAGAAATTCTTTCAAAGTCACCTTTGCAATTGGGCCAGATCGCTCTGCTGATTTACCATATATTAAAATCCTCCCATTTTAGGGCCATCTAAATTTATCTACTTTTAAACACTATGAAGAATACTTCCTTCCTTTCCCCCTCATCACATAAGATCTCTTTTTTCTGAAAGGCATTGGTGTGGTGTTGTGAGGTCACCAGGATGAGGTGAGAGATGCAAATTTGACTCCATGTTCTCAGAAGGCTGATTTATTATTTTATGATGACATATTAAAAGAAATTATATACTAAAACTGTGCTAAAGAAAGGATACATCAGAAGGTTAGAAAAGTGATAATGAAAGCTTGTGACTGACTCCTCAGAGTCCAACACAGCTGATGGTAATTGGTCATTAATTAAAAACAATCCACACGGAACCAAAGATGCACCTGTTGGTAAACAACCTCCAGACCACATTCCAAAGCAATCAGATAATCATTATTTTCATTTCTTTTCTGAGGCTTCTCAGCTTCCCAGGAAAAAAATGCTTGCAAAGGGATTTTTCAGAAAATATCATGGTGACACACTGGTATGATTTTCTTTTGAAAAGAAAGCCTAAGTTATCCCCAGCAATATATTTCAGAAGCATCCATGTGCATGATATACTTTCACAGAATATTGTAATTTTTTTATTCTAGGTCAAAAAGTCCTTCTGCTGTGCTTCTGATCCCACAGATTAACGACAGCAGCCTCTTCTCAAGGATGAGCAGCATAAAGCAAAGCAACACCACCATTTCACACATTTGCTGCTTCAGCCAGCACACATATTTGAGGCTTAAACAATTTCTTTTAAAATGAGCCAGAGGAAAGAATTTAACTCAGCTCCTGAAATAATGAATCGGAATTTCCTTGAAATTTTAATATAGAGAAAGGAAGGAAAGCTTTATTGTACTCACACATTGGAGAAAAACCTTGGAAAACCTCAAAAAAAAAGAACCTCACTAAGAGACACTGAAGAGCTTCCAACAATACTGAGAGCAAAATCAGCCTTTCTGATGAACTCTGCTTCACTCAGGTTAGTTGCCAGCTACAGGCAGCTAAGCATGTTATATGAAAGATGGTATTTATAGCGCACCCTTTCATGAAAAAAGCCCAGTGACTTGACAGAAATATTCTTACTCTGTGCATCTCTTCATCTTTCAGCAGACTCCAAATTGCAACCTTTCTACTGAATATTTTAATCAATCCAAATTGATAGTTTGTCAGCATGAACAAGCCTCACCAGGAATTATTGCAATGCAGAGAATACAACAGGCACTGCTATACCACAAATATTAAGAGGAGTCTAAACCATACTTTAGATTCCCCACAGAAGCATGGGAAAACATAGCAGGCCTGTTTTTCAAAATGCTGATAGTCTGCTTGCCTCAAAAAACTCAGCAAGAATCAGGATGGACTCAATACTTGAAAATAGGATCTTCTATTTGGGAATCTAAATATGAATTTAAGAGCTTGTTTTTAGGCCTCAGCTATTCAGGAACTTGGCCATGATTTGCAGTCCAATCACTTAATTGTACAGCATAAGTAAACACAGAACATATGGTGTTGTAATAAATACACTGCCAGAGAGCTAAATTGTTTTCTGCTGTTCTGTAGCAATGAATGAAGAGTGTGAAGGGAGAACAAACCTGTTAATGTTCTGCAGTGTATATGAAGCCCCAATTAACAAAAGCCTAACTCATGACAGCAAACACCTGGCTGTAAAACCAGTAGCTCAAAATGCCAATGAGATCAAGTGCTTTGCATTAACCACCATGAGTAACTGAGAAACACAACCACCCTAACTGGCATCTAAGAAAAAAGAAGTGTTTTCCTTTCAGAGATGCTCTTGGAAGATGTGACCACAATCAAGGCAACAGTATCACTGCCTTGAGAGAAAATGTCATAGGAGACAACAGTTTGACTCAGAAGATGCTTTAAAACTTTACTCCCTTCCAGAATTTTCTCTAATAATACCACAATTAAAAAACTGTGCTACCCCTTTTTCAAACAAGTGATTCCCTCCTGCTTTTGCTATATTCACTTGGTGGGTGAAGCACTGTGAGCACTGCATCAGAGTTGCAGGGAGTTCCCTTATGCAGAAATAATCCCTCTCCCAGCTGCATTCCCAGCAGCAGAACCAGTCACTGCTGACCACTGCCCTCCAGTCCTGCATTGCTCTGTTATGGTCCCCTGCTGCCCAGCTCCCACATCCCTGGTACACTCTGCCTGGCTGATCTGCTCAAACCCCAGAAACCACAACAGTTTCTTGTGCTTCCAACCAGCTGCACCGTGAGGAAAACTCAACCTCCATCCAGAAGCATGTAAAACACAGAACACATTACCTTCCCAGTGCTAAATTAAAACTCCTGTATTAATAAAGTCCACTGTATAACACAGTTTAAAGAGATTGCCTTCACTGTTTTAAAAGGCATCCCATTTACTCCAGAAATGTTCAGCCAGATTCCATACTCCATTTGTGCTGAGAAATAGGCTGGACTCTTCATTGGCAAGACACAGCTGTAGAAAGCCCCTCTGCATCTGCCTCCACCTGAAACCCAACAAGGACTGAGGTTCACTGTTGGAAAAGGCCTCTGAGCCTAAGCACAACTATACTGATTGAGAGGACTTAAGGAGATTAACTCTTTCAAATGTATTTAACAGAATACATGTAACTCCATACCACCAGCTAACGGTGAGTCAGAATGTAAACTCAGTCTGACTCAGAGACCTGCCCTTAAAGCCCCTCACAATGGCCCCAGTGAAACCAGCAGCTCATTGCCTCCACTTATCAGGCTGCATCTTCTCAGCATCAAATCCTGGCAAGAGAGTGGTCATGTAGCAGCTTTTTGTGCTGGGCACACAACACAAAAAGAAATGTTTGTTCGTTTTGTGGAAAACCTATGACTAGAATGTATGTATTGGAAAATCCCAGCTTTACAGAGACAGAGCAACTGAGAGGCATTTTAAAAGATTTTATTCCAGTATCAGTCTCCTTGAAGGGCACGATATGAGAGATGTAAAACTCAATGCTGTTCTATCAGAAGCCAACCTATTTCCTGGTTACAATACCTTAGAAATAATTTTCAGCCTATTAGCTTTTGCCACACAATGCTGCTAATACTTCTAACACCAATCGCCTATTATTTAGCCCATGTGGTCTTGCTACAATGCATCTTTCACAGTTCTAATTCTCCAAAATACCTGGTCTTTTTGCAAGGCCGTCTTTTGAAACTTGTTTCTAGCTCAATCTCTCTCTCAACAATGTCATCTCCATTCCATGGCCTTTCCAATCAGCACACCTTATCTCAGAGTTTGCATACAAATGTACAAGACTGTGTGAGCCTTCAGTCATGTTTTGAGAATCCGTTACAACTCCATTTCTCACATATATGAAGAAAAATAAGCTTTTTTTTTGAAATGTTAAGGTTTCTCTTTGCCCTGTCACAGAATCTTTGAAAATAAATATCCTATAAGCAAATATGCCTTTGTATTAAAGCCTGCTTGCTTTGTCCCTCTTTCTCTCATTGATATTTTAGACTTCTGTATAGAGACACAGAGGGATACGGCGGAGTTCAGAGCTGTTCGAGGGAAAGTGAAAAGAGACACTTCTTGTAAAAGAAGACTAAAGCAAAAGAAGAATTGGAAACCACACAGCAGAAACACAGAGCAACTAGGAAATTTTATAAAAAGGTAACATTTCGAAATGGAACAGTTTGAAGGAAAACATTAGGCAAAGCCCTAACAGGGGAGGTATGACTTACACAGAAGAAGGCTTCAAGCATCAGGTCTTTGCTGTTCTTCAGTACAACCTTTTATACCCTTCACCCTACATGTACTACACCTGTGTGCCCCCTGTACCCTTTGGTGGTTGGTCAGTGCACCTTGGCACTCCACGTCTCACTACCTGCAATACTGTTCACCTGTCCTGCACAGCTGTAGCCCTTTAGGGATGAGGTTCAGCTGCAGCCCCACTCCCAATTTCCACAAACTGTGTGCCAACAAAGCCCTTCACAGAAACAAAGCTAATGAAGAGGTGATCATTGTTACAGAAAAATAATGCATAGGAAAGTAAAGATTGAGAGAGGAAAAGTAATTTTAAAGCTGTAGAAATGTCAAGAGACACTGTCAAGATAAAAATCAGCTATTTAAAGAAGAAGCTTTTCTCCTGTTTTTAGCAACATCCCACTGGAAAGAATATAAATCTCATTCCCAGCTTAACATTTCTGGCACAGACAGGTTGGTTAATTTTTTACTGTATCACTTGATGGATTTCTTTTCTGCAAACCTGTCCAGCCTTGACCTAAGCTCAGGTAAATTTTAGGACCCACAGCCTCAGGTGGCAAAGAATTTCCTGGCTTAACTATGGAAGAGTCATATAGTCACAAAATGGTTTATATTGGAAGGGACCTCAAAGACCATCTAGTTCCAACCTCCCTGCCATTGGTAGGGATGTCTCTTACTAGACCAGGTATCTCCAAGCCCATCCAAGCTGGCCTTGAACACCTCCAGGGATGGGACTTCTCTGGACAACCTTATTCTACTACTTTGCCATCCTCTAAATAAAGAATTTTTCCCAAACATCTAATCTAAACCTGCCTTCTGTCAGTTTAAAACCACGATGTGTCTGACAAACTGTTCCGTCTGTGACTATTCTTAATTAAACACCCAGTAGTTTTCTCTGGGGATCCTAGCCCTCAGCTCATCACCTGCCAGCTACCCCACCCCTTCCTTCTGCACTGCATGTGATTTTACAGACATTTAGAATCATGCCAGCCAGCCAACTCTTCCCCTGTAGAAACCTGGTCCCTCTTGGCTGTTCTGCCTACAGGGACTGCTTCATGCCTTCAAGCCCTGGACACTCCTCACTGCATTTTTTCTCAACCTCTTTTGTTGTTTTCTGAGAGCATGGTATTAGATTTGTTTTTTCTTGACTGTCAAAAAGTCAGGAATTAAGGTTTTTTGGCACTATTTACCATAGTACCAAGTCTCATTTCTGAGACTAAGGTCAGTGCAGAGCCCACCAAGTTCTCTGGGAGCTTGGGCTGTTTCCCCCTGGATGCACCATGGAGTGTTTATGGATTTTCTGCCTCAGCGCTTGCGCTCCTGTCCTCTGCTGCAGGACACAGGCTCAAGCACAGGTGAACTTGAGCCACCAGTTTTGCCAAAGCCCAGCTCACTTTATAATACTGCATCAATTTAGAAATTCTCGTTGCAGAAGGGACAGTGCTCTGCACCAGAGATGCATTTATACTGGCATAAAGGTCTTTTCATCCCGTAATTGCTGTTAGCAATTTTACAACAATTTGACCAAGTATGGCACGTTGTCAGAAACATGTGAGGATCAGTATTCCCACTCTGTCTTCACAATATTCATTACCATGTTACTGCAAGAAAGATTTGCCATTCTCAGACTTTGCTCAGATGATCTCTTCCATCTCATCTTTCCTAATTCCAGTTCTTTTTTAATTCCCCAATTAATTTATTGCCAACTCTCTGTATTTATGATTTGTTGGCACTGCATTTCTAGAATAATATTAGTAACAATGTGTGCAATACACTTTGAAAAACTACTGCTAATATTAATAAATGCCCTTTAATTTCTCACTCTTCAAGGCATTTGAAAAGAAGCATTGTGCCAGTGTCTAACACTGTGACAACGCTGATAAGTGATTTTTTAAAACTCTCAGAGATAAAATAAAACAAAAAAATCAATGATCTTTGGTACTCTGATCCAGATATTCTTGTTTGGAAAAAATACTCTTTGGACTCTTAATCAGATTCAATGTGATTCAGAAGGAGGCAGTGTTGGACTGTTTATCCAATTTGATTGGCAAACCCTTGGTAACTTGGACTAATAACAACTGCAGCACCAGCACTGCTCAACTTTCACCCCGCTAAGAATCAAAGCACATGAGAAGTCAGAATGACAAAGTGGCCTTCCAAAAAGTTATTAAACCCCAGCTACAGATCACTTTTGGCAGCTGGGTTATTGAGTATAGACACCTAGGAGAATCACAGGGTAATGGTATTTCTAGTAATTCTTAACATATTCTTTCTAACACTGATTTTAATTATAGTAGCTTCTACAAACTCCATGAGCTCAAAGCAGGTGAATCCTGCTCCTGCTCTGGCTGGAGCAGCCTAAATCACTATTCTGACTTCTGGACATCTTACCAGTTAGATCCTGAAATCTCTGACCTACTGACAGTCAAAGCTGCATTGTTTTACCCAGGATTGTATCTTAGATGGTATTTGTGAAAAATGCATATTTTATGATTGGTTTTTCACAAATATTAAAATGAATATTATATGTGTTATGTTACAAAGCTATGCTGTATTAATTTTCTTAGGTAGTGTGTTAAATATAGTTTTAGGTTATAACAAAATGTTAAAATAGAAACTATGCTATGTAAGATACTTTTTTTAAAGAAAGGACTCACAGCGAGACAGATGATGCCAGATGGATGGGACAGCCACAGGACACCTAAATCTTTCAGAGAAAGAGAATTTATTGCTCTCTTATGAGAAGAAACAAACTTCTTCCTGCCTCGCTCAGCCATGAAGACGCTGTCAGGATTCAGAGGAAGAAGTTGACACTGACCAGATAGAATCCTGTATTTGAAGGGAATTTATGCATCATGTATGAGGTGTATGAATATGCAACAGGCTATTGTTTTTAAGGGTTAATCCTCTGTTAACGAGTGTCCTTTTTCAGGCTTATGCTGCCCAGAAAAAGGTACCAGGATGTCCGTAACTCTTTGTTTCTATTGTCTCATATTGTCTTAATCTAAATTGTCCAAATTATTATTACTCTAATTATATTGCTATTTTTAAAACCATTTTATTACTATTAAACATTTAAAATTTTAAAAACAAGTGATTGGCATTTTTTCATAGTATTTTTGCCCATCCTGAAGCCAAACCTGCAGAGTCACAGTTGCCAGAAAGAATGATAGTTCAGCACCTTTTGGGATATCTGCTGCCTGCCTTGTGCCTGTAACAAATCCCCAAAACAGCCACATATGACAAGATTTTGGTGTGCCAGGGAACATTCTGCACAAAGATGCAGTGAGACAGAGGTCAGCGAGACAACTGTGCAGACACAAAGGGAAAGGATCAAGAGATGGGGCTTTTAACACTTTCAACAAGGCAGGATGCAAATGACACACATATTAACTGATTTTTAAAAAAGGAAGAACTGCAGTTGGTGTAATAAAAAGTAGCAATCCCTCAAGATTTCCAAGTCAATGGGCTATACAAGAGAAGTCAATGCTAGATACTGAAACCCACAGAGAACTCTGCCATGCTTCAAGGCATCTTCAGAGATGCCCTTCGTTATCTTGCTGTTTCAACAAGCAAGCTATCTTGTCTTCATTGTTTCACAGCTCTCTATCCATTCTAATCAACTTCAGCTGCAAAGTTTTGCACAACAAAGGCTGGTCCTTCTTGTATTTCATTTTCTCCACATAAAACTAATTCCTTCACAGCCTTTTGCCATCCAGTCACTACTGCAAGCATTGCGGCATGAGCTGTTGGTGCAGGTGATGCCACACAATTTTTGTCTTTTCCCTTTATATATTCTCTGTATTCTTTACACATGTATTTGTAGCTCTGTAGTCTATCATTGTATCTGTGGCTAGTTTTCCCAGTACTTTTCCCTACCTCTTCCCAAGGCAGAAAGACAAAACATATTTCGGAGCTACAAGCCCCAGGGGGTACAAGGCCCCATATCCTATCTTGGTTCTTTCTGGGAACTAAGGCTGAAAACCACCTCTTCAAGACACATTTTCATGAACAAAGTTTAGTTTCCATCTGAGGGGGGAGGATTCAGAGAAAGTTGAACCGGGGGAAATTGCATCAGCACTTATGTCTCTAATTGCTGATTTTTGTCAATTATGCTAATTTGCTAAACTTACAAAACAGTATACACCCCATGTGGGTGTGGGCATTTTGTGGAAACTTTCATATCTGCCCCTGGAGGCCTCTAATAAAGACCAACCTTTGTATCACCTCCTATACTGATATTATCTTGAAAGTGTGTTGCTTTATTTCTAGGTTTGTTAAGTCATCACTGTCAGAGCTGAGAGTTAACCATCCTCTGCTGCCATAATTCCTTCACCTGGAACATCTTTGTTTCATTGGTTCCTGTCACAGATATCTTTTATGAAAAATCCTTTCCTTAGGATTTTTCCTCCTGAGAAGCTGAGAGGCCTCAGGTACAAAATGTAAACATTGATTATCTGCTGCTGTGGAATGCAACAGGTGCATCTGTGATTGGTCCATGTTGGATGTTTCTAATTAATGTGTATTAATTGAAATTGTTTTTACTTGATGACCAATGGCAGCCATTTTTGTCAAGGCTGTGAACAATCACAAGATTTTATTTATTCATTCATTTCCATTCCTTTTCTTTGCTAGCTTTCTGATGAAATCTTTTATCCTATTCTTTTGGTGTAGTTTTAGTATATCATTTTCTTTTAGTATAATATATATAATAAAATAATAAATCAGCCTTCTGAAACATGGAGTCAAGATTCTCATCTGTTCCCTCATCCTGGGACCCCTGTGAACACCACCACATTATTATTATATATACACCTATATCATAGCCTCTGAGAGGCTCCTGCACTGCCCACATCACTGGAAAAGCATTCCAGGAGTATAACCAAACTGGAGGCGTTAGCTCATCTTGCACCTTCTGGAAAGCCCAGCAATGCTCCTGTTCATTTTAATGGAATGTTGTGTGGAGACCAGCATGGTGAGGGAGGGAGCACAGGGACCCACCTGCTGAAGTAGTGGCACTTCCCTGGTGGCACCACCTGCACGTGGAAAAGAGCTTTGATCGCAAGGAGCCAAGCCACTTCCAACTCTACAAAGCTAAACACACATGGCATGCACTGAGCTTCGCAGGAACTGGAACTCATGGTCCTTTCTTAACTCTTAGCATTGCTTCAGTTGGACTCTTTCACTGACATTTTAATGACTGATAAATCACTCCTGAAGCAGAAACTTATAGACTTTTCTTCTGTTTGGTTTTTTTTTAAGTTATTGGAGAATGAGGGAAGATAGAGGAGAAAATTTTGCCACTTAATGCAAAAAAGGAGAGGAAAATTGTAACCAAAAATCCTTTCACAACAACAAAGTGAAAAGAACATTGAATAAAACAAAGTAATAAAATATCTGAATATGAACAAGTAACACTACCTTAAGAACCAGAAAAAAATGCCTTTTGACCTTTTCATAAATCTGATTCTGAGAATATCTACTTTTACTCAAAAATGCATTAATTGAATGCATTTATTAAATTTCAACTCAGATTAGAAGATTTTACTGCTTTTAGAATTCTATGTGTTAGACAAATGAAAAATATTTAGGGCTTTTTTTAAAATAATTGAATAATGATTGAATAATCTGGAGTGGTTCTTGGATGATCTGGCAGAAAAAGTGTGAATTAGGACATTAAATACCTAGTATCATAAATTATTTTATTCCATTTTAAAATCATAAATATGTGCATTGCTTGAGCAACCATGCAATAGCTTTTTAAAACTGCAGTGCTAGCTAGAAACATATATTCTGAGTCTAAATAAATCTATCTGAGCTTTGAATTACCCAGCAAAGGGATTTTCCCCTCATATCTTCATATGAAAATAATAACACACTGAGAGTTTAATCTTAGAAATTCTAAAGCAGATTAAATGAAAAAAAAATGTTTTTCATCTTTTCTTTTTCTAATGTACTTTAATACTCAAATCTTAACCCTGTGAAAGCAATAAAAGAGCCTCTTCTTCATTTTTTTCTTTCTGTCAGATTTACAGCACCAATTCCATTTTTCTTTCCCATTCTCTCTTCCCAGATGCTGTGTCAGAGCTTATAAGGGGCACAAAGACCCACTGAGACTAAGCCACAGGACATTCTGATTCTAAATCACCATTTGCAAAAAACCTACAGTGAACCTGAAAGTATTAACATAAGTCTCTTCAGGATTCAAACCTTATTACGAATCATAAGCAAATTATGGTTTTAGTAGTTTGGAATATCCTCATTAAGCTTGCATGAAATGCCATTTACAAATGGAAAAGATGTTAAGTGCTTGGATATATGAATCATTTTATGCTTCTGGAGAAGAGGACTATGAGTCAGAAAACTAAAAAAATCTGAAAATTAAACTATACTTAGAGAAACGTGCTGTGGCTCCTGCAGGTTCCATAAAATGATGAAAATTGCTTTATCTGGATGCAGCTATGCTGAGGATGCAGAAGTCACCACACAGTAAAGACATGCACACACAGTAATGTTGAGCTAGGCTTGACCTCCTCCACCTCAGCTGATCAGTGGGGCCTGGAGAAGAGCCAGTTACTGATGAGCCAGCAATAACTTCCCTTGCAAATCCATGGAATCCTGGCTCAGCTACCTGCATGGCCCAGGTGGAGGACAGAGAAACCACACACAGCAGGGTAATGCAAACAGAGGATCCAGTCCCTTCCTCCCCTTTCCCAGGAGATGGGACACTTCTTACTCCTGTAGAGCAGTGCAGAAGAGACACCCCCTGAACCCTGGTTCCTTCCTCACAGTTTTGGTGACATGTTACCTTGCTTTTTACGCTAATGAGATAAAGCAAAAAAGAAATGCTTTGCTCCCTCCTCGATGAAGCACAAGGAAGCCTGGCAGAAGGCTCTTATCACATCTGACAGTAGCTAAACACAACCAGGAACACCAAAGTGCAACCAACCTTCAGCTGTCCTTTGCCATCCTCTGTGCCCTAGTAAATCCATGCACTTTACCAGAGCTGGTGTTTCTCATGGGAAGAAGCAATAGGATCCACAAGCCAGAAGACCTATCCATGAAAATACCTCTGGTAGCAGAACCAGATGGAGTGACAATCTGAGCTATTTTGACAGAATGATCTATAAATACAACATTTTGTGAAGTTTCCCTTGAGGCGAATCCTGCTATTATGTCACAACCTGTTACTAATCTAAACTTGATACCATTTTGCAACAGCATGAAGGAGGTGACTGAATGCCGTTACACGGCTTGCAAAATATTCAAAACATCAAAAGCATCCACAACCACTAAACAACATATTAATACCGTTTTCATTAAGATATATGCTCAAGATGTCATTTTTTTCCCCCAAGGATCACAGTCTATTATAGTCACTTCAGAAAAATGTGCAACTGTTGGAAAGAGCAGACAGGCTGGTCAACAGCACAGTCAAGTAACACAAAGAAATGTTTACTCAGGAAAGCAATCAATTATTTTCCTTCTATGTATGTGCAAACCACATACCCCACTGACCAAACAAGAGTTATACTTTTGAATCAAGAAATATACTTAAATGTACACAGTTAACTAAGAGTGAATGGGAATCACAGAATCACAGAATGTGATGAGGTGGAAGGGATCCATCAGGATCATCAAGTCCAACTCCTGGCCCTGCACTGCACACCCCAATAATCACATATGATACATGCAATGGATGTATACTCTGCCATTAACAGCTACCCAAAACAAACCCAGTCCACAATCCAACACTTAGAAAAGGGATGAAAAACGTTATTTCACAATTTCATGTCAAAATGAAGGGTCAATTTAAAAAATATCACAAAAATTAGAAGACTTGTAGAAAAAGCTTGTGAAAGAAAATATTCTCGATGACCAGAAAAATATGGCTCTGGAAGAGCTTTCCAGTAGATGCAGGTGAGAGCTACTGAGAACTGTGAACATTGAGCTTGGCACATTTATGGGGTGCCTGTGATAGTGGGAGCCTGGTTGCACTGACCTACCAGTGCAAGGCAAGCAAAAGTTCTGAATTCAGAGCTAAGCTGCAGTAGGTATGAAAAAAAAAATACACAGATATCAAAAGGACTTACGTCTCTCTGAGTCAGTGCTAAGTCACCAAAGCTCTGGGAAAGCTCTGGGTGTGGGGAAAGGAAACAAAGGGCTTCTAGTAAAAAAGAAAGGACTATGCAGTCAAGGCAGGAGAGATGTAACAAATAGCAGAAGCATAGTAGTTTTGCAGAAGAAATTGTTATACAAGTGCTTGTCTTAGAGAAACAAAGCTAATGTTGCTCTTAGGGAATCAATCATATATTACTGGTTAGCAGTCATCAGAACATTTATAATATTGGCTATCCAGACTCATGCTATTCTAGCCTGACAGTAAAAATATTATAAAAGCTATGTACATTTTTAATAAATGTTTCCAGACACACCACATCTGGAGACTGTGCCTCATATGTTGCATCTGAGCTCACAGATTGAGAGAGGGATTAACAGCCTCCATTCCAAACTTCTCTAAATTTAAATTTTTTTTCTTTTTTTTTTTTCAAAGCAACTGCATTAATCAACTAGTCCCATAGAAAACACAGGAACACTTTTAAGCAAATATTTACTCCTGTACAGATACTTTTGTCCCATCAGGACCAATGGAGATGAGATAGCACCCTTAGATTGATCTTATGGGATAGGAGTGGCACTCTTGGTGGTACCAGAAGCATGTCACAGATCAGGCAGTCTGAACTGCCAACTCCACGAAATTAATTGGAATGTACAGCAATTTTTCTGAGGTACAAAGTAGAATTATGTTTTCCCACTCTGGGGAAGGCAAGTGGTAAATGAAAGAATACAGTGATGTGAAGCAAAAAGGCAAATGGTACAATAAGGCAAAGAAAGTAAAAAAGGGGAATCTAAGAGCATGTACATTGAAGAACCAAAGAGGGAAATATAAGAAAGAATTAACTGGGCCTTTCTGTGCTGCTGAAGATTTCTCCTTGTGCTTCTCAAACTTCAAAGGCTAGTACACTCAAAAGCCAAGCAGAATGCAAACGTCCTGATTCAACAGAACACATCATCACTAAGAGTGGAACATGTTTAAATGTGGCATGGGGTCTCCAGCACTGTCTTGGGGTGCTTTTCTATTCCCTTACCATCTGCTCTATGGTTGCCATAGCTTTAAGGTTGGTCCAGGGGAAGAAGAGAGCCTTGGGGCTCTTGTGCAGGATTTTTCAATGCCTCACTCCCCAACTGGCCATGGTGCAGTGAGGATGGTGGTTACTTTGCTGCTTAGCTAGCTTGGGTTTTTGTTAACTTAGGCAAGAAGTTGGGTTTTTCTCCCTTTCCCTGGCCTTGGAGACTATGGCAGCAATCCTTCCATGGCATTTGTTTTTGTTTTTTTCCTGGACTGTTCAGTCTGGTTTGGTCCAAGGCCAAAGGGAACTATCAACTGTAACTTTGTTTTGATTTTCTTCATATATATGTTATCAAAGAGGCATTACCAGCCTCTCCAGCTGGCCCAGTTTTGGCCAGCAGCATGTCCATCTTCAGAGCCATCAGGGATTGCCTCTGCTGGGCATGGTAGAAGTGCTCAACACCTTCTCACAGAAGACACCTCTGTGGCCATTCCACTACCAAAAACCAGGCTGTGCAAAACCAGTATAAGAGGAAACACTCATTCTAGAGTGATTTTCTCCTAAACTTGCCTCTAAACTGAGACAAGCACTTAAGGGGAACAAGGAAAGCAAGAAAAGAAAAATTAGTGATAGTATGTTGGACCTGGCAGAAGCAGCAGAACACCCTGAGTCTGCCATGTGACATAAACTGGAACAGAAGGAGCTGGGGATAGAGGCCAGAATTAACAATATTTTGGGAATCAGCAGTCTAGATGATACAATCAGGTCTAATCCTGATGTCAAGCTAATGAGGCTCACTGACATCTCTATAGCAATCAGTTTTATGAGCAGTGGTGCCCCACCTCTTGAGTGTGCCTCAATTTTCAAGCAACAGCCTCACTGTTTCTCATTCTTTATATGAACAGTTGTCCTAGTTTAGGGCCAATGTGGGGGAAAACCTCTAAAGGGGTTTCCTCTAGAAAGCAAATTCAAGTGGTCCCTCTCCCAAGTGGTTCGGGGAAAAGATTTTCTTGGAGAAAAGTGGAAAAAACTGTTTATTTAACAGGCAAAGCATTCACCTGCACAAAAAATGAACAACATTAAACAGTAAAGCCTCTTGCCACTCCAAAAGAGATGACAAACTCAGAAAGTCCCTTTTGTGGGCTGTAGCTCAGCTCACCCAGTCTCTTATCAGTCCCTCTGGTGCTGGAAATGCTGTGGCCCAGGCCCGTGAGCTGCCAGTGCTCTTCTGGGTTGTGATGTCACCATCTGCTCATACAAGCAGGGGTCATGATGGTTCATTAACTGATCTCAGAGTGCAAAAGCAACACAGAGGGGATTTCAGTATTAATCAAAACAAATGCACCTTTTATTGAGTGCCCACTGCAAATGCAATAGAAGGATTAAAAAGGAGATAAAGGAGAGAGAGAGAGAGAAAGAGCAGGGGATGTAGCTACCAATGGAGAGACAAATCCTCGTGGTCCAGCCAACAGATCTGTCCTGTCACACTGGGGAGAATCTGAAAGTCTTTGGTTAACTCAGGGGTCTGTTATAGTCCTCCAAGGGAGGGGAACAGGTACAGGACAATGGAGAATAAGTCCATTGAGAACAAGTACAGACAGTCCAGTTCTGAAACAGGACAAACCAGTCCCAGCAGTGAGCAGGACCCATTGTTTCAGCACTGGTTTCTATGGGAATCCAGTCTTGGTCCAGCAAACACACTGGCAGGTAACACTTGGCAGACATCCTGCTTCAGCCAGCCCAGCACTGCTGTGTTAGAATTTTAAGGGTCTCAGCCTCCATCCTTGGGAAGTGGCTTCAATCTCCGTCCTTGATGACGTTGTGAGGCAAATGAGAGAAACTTCGGACCATCTCTTACATGGGTGTTGAGTGCAGAGCAAGTTTAAACAGTTCCAAGAAAAAGAAAAATCACAGTGCAGGGAACTTCTCTGCCTCAGCTAGCTAAAAACTAACTAAAAGCAAAGGAGAGCTCTCTTTCACTGTCTGTGCTGCAGACATCACAGCCCAGGAGAAGGCTGTGGGGGAGCAAGTGCAGTTTCTGATAACAAACTGCACTTCTGTCCCACCCTTGGCTCTCAGAACCATGCAAAACTTATTAAGGGGCTAAAAAGACAAAAGCACAAAATTTATTTCTGGGGCAGACAAATGCAGATGTGAGCATCATAAAGTCACCCTAGGACAATAGTGAACATTCCAAACAGGAAATTTGGGACAGGCACACTTTAGGAATGGGACAGCAATGCAGGGGTGATAAGAGTCAGTTCCAGACACCTGACACAAGAGCATGCAGAATGCCATGGTTTACTGGCATACACATATTCCCACCACAGAATGAGATCCCATTATGGGAAGCCACTATATTTTGGCCACATGACAAAGACACATCCAGGCACAGACTGAAAAAGGACTGATGGAGAGTAGGAACACCAGTTGAGTAAGGTGTCAGCTGTATTAATTAGCAAATAAGTCACTTGCATATATGAGGAATTATAATCATTGCACAAGAGCAAAGTACCACCAGGAACACTAAAAAAAATTTAAGACCTCAAAAGAATGAAGGAAAGCAAAGCATTACCATGTATAATGAAGAAACGAGAGAAAACAGGGAAAACTATGAAAGTCTTTCATCATACAGTTCAATTTTTAAACTTCTTGTACAATTGGATGCAATGGACAGCCTACACTCTGTAGTGGCTTCTTTAACAGTTTTCCTATTACATATTTCAGCTACATTTGTCTGAACAAAAAAAACATGATTTATCAGTCATGGAAAGGCATTTTTACCTGTTTCCAATGGCACCCTCTTGTTTACAGCACTGAGTAGAAAGTAAAGTCAATACAAAACCCATAGAGAAGGAGAATACAATGACTGGTGTAAAAGGATTAATGGAGTAATTTAATGGATGTATTTCCTGTCATAAAAAGGCTCTTGAATGTTTCTTATGACTTGCCAGCTTGTGAGAAATGAAGTATGTGATCTTCTAGCTACTTAATTATTGTAATGTTTCTATAGTTGGGTTTTGCTTAGGAATTATTTAATAATCCTTTTTGTCGCATTCTATTTCTACCCTCCTTTATCACATAGATAATTAAAAAGAGATTTACTGCTTCTCTTTTTATGATCAGAGAACTTGTGGATAAAGTAACATACATGCCTTCATGTTTTCTAAGCCCTTAATTTCAAACAACAAACATCTTTTTAGAAACTGAAGGTTATGTTAGACTCATTACCAGATTATGTGTGATATGAAGACCCTGCTGTACAGAACAACTTCAGAGATGCAGAGAAACAGATAAATGAAATCCTTCCATTTCAAAAGAGCAATTTAATGAAGTTCTTTTTCCTATTTTTCTCCCTTCAGAAACAAGGTTCAGGAGATTTCAGAGGAAAAGGTTTTCATTAGTAATAAGTATCTTAGCAGAAAGCTCAGAGATTTAAAGCACAGAAGTCCTTTGTTACTATTTAATTGTCAAAGGAAACAACCATGTTTTATTTTTGTCTTTTCCTCATTTATTAATTGCACAGAGAGCTGTTTCATTTAGCATATTTAGTTCCTTACAGAATCAAACTCAACCAAATAAAAATGTAAATCCTGCTCAAGCTGTGACAGCTCAGACTACTGGCAAGCAGTTAAGCCTGAGTTTAAACTCATATCCAACACAGAAGTCATGATCACATAATCTGCTTTTCCTAGCCTTATAGCTGTGCTGGATTTCTACAGAGGAAAACCAAGGCTGCATTTTGGATGGCCTTTGGATTGCAACACTGGCATTCTGCACTGTGCTTCTGCTCAGCCTCAGTGGACACGGGCAGAGAAAGAGATGATCTCTTTCCCAGATTGCTAAAGAGCTTCACATCTTTTTAATTGATCAACACCACACACGTGTGACAACATTCACAATACAGAAAACAGCTGCTTCTCTTCCCAGAGGACAAAAAGTTGTTTTGGATGCCCAGCTGAGAGAATGTAAGTTTATGAAAGCTGACAATTATTAACCCAGATATTTGCCAGACAAGGATCTCCCTTGGAGAGTTTCAAAATAATTTCTCCTCTCCATAGCATTCAAATGACCCTTACTATACTTTGTCCAAGTAAAACTATGGTAAGTCAGAGAAGACAATTTCTCCAACTCTTACAGCACTGTACCACACTGCAACCTAGCACAGACTAAACCAAACCAAAGTGTGAGGAGCAGTGCAGATGGGCTGCAATGGACTGACCATACCCACATCCCCCACTCCCTGTGCCACTCAGAGTGGGAAAGAAGAGGAGCTGGGGATGGAGGAGTGAAATTGAGCCTGAGATGAAGACTGAGAGAGGAGGGGAGGGAAGGGGAAAGTTTTCATGTTCAAAGAAGACATGTCCTGACCTGCTTTTAGGTGGAAAAAAATAAATCTGTGACTTCAGCATGCAAAACTTCAGGTCAAAGGAATACAACAACTGCTGACTGATCTTCAAGTCTAGGCATTGGAGTATTTAGCCATAAGAAATTTGAAGGATCAAATGTCTTCTTCAAGCTGTGTTGTGGCAAACAGCACTTGCAAGAGCCTCCTCTAGGATTCAAATCCACCCAGATACACACAAACCCTTCCAAATGTGTCAGAGCCACTCACACTCGGCTCTAATTCAATATCTATTTACATTTGTTAAACAAACATACCAAAGAAAAGGAGCTGAAGGCATAGTTACAGCATTTCAGCAGTCACTCTAAAGAACCCCCTGGTCAAGGCCTTCACAAAGCACAGCTCTGACATTGCTGGACAAATGCTAGCTATGCACTCACAGAAGTGAGAGATTAAATCCACTTGTTCTACAGGAAGCCTCCTTCTTATAATGTGATGTCCTATGCTCTTGTGTCCATCATTCCCAACCACACATGGTCTGGAACAAGGTATTCAGAATGAGAAACTCCTTTGATGCTTGTAAATGGGAAAACAATTTTGAAATGAAAAAACAGGAAAACAAATCAAAGCAAACATTCACTCGGTAATCAGGAAAAAAAATCACTTGTCATTCTACAACATCCATCTTAAATACATGCTTTGTCATTTCCAGATGAATCAAGAATAATTTTATTTACTTAAGTCCAGGAAGCATGTGATTTGTTTTAAAAACTGTGGATCAATTCTGTATTAAAATACCACCACTCTGCCTACTCCTTCAAAGTGCTACAAAATATACTGATGGGAACACTGGAATATTCCCCAGGTACCATGGCTGAAACAAAACTTGCATCAGAGGAGTCATTCTAAAAAAAAATAAACTACCACCTTCCCACTCAGTCTTCCCCAAGTACCAGGCAGTCCATATGCCATGTCATTTTTATCGTCTCTGGTTTTAGTCAAGAATATAAACCTGTGATAGATGAGTAATGCAATGACTGACTCTCACAATTAACAGACAAATACCATGTATATAGGTTAAGAAAACTTTTATAGATTTATAGTTATGTTTTACCCCCTAGAGTGGTTATCAAGGGACAGCTGTGGTCGGGACATCTGGGAGGGCTGGCTTGTCACTATGGTGACATCTGACCTCCAGTCAGGGTCTGAGGAGGAGATCTCCACCACTGGACAGTGAAGAGGGGGTTGATGGGCAGAACCTTGGGAGGGGTTAAAGAGTTAAAAGGCAAAACCTCCACTGTGTGGGCAAGCACATGGTGGGAAAAATCCTTTGCTCCTGGCACTGTAATATTTTCTCTATTCAGTCTTCTGTTGTATTTTTTGATAAGGTTTAATAAACCTTTCTAAAATTATTAAAAGTGAGTAGCCACTTCTCACAAACCAAAAAGAAGTCACAGACTGTATGCTAAAGGCTAAGGAAATTACAAGTGTAATTGATGCAACAGAAAACAAGATGCCCTATCATGAAGAACCACATTTTATGTTTCCTTTAGGTTTGCCCTTGCACATGAATGTACGACTTGTGAGATGTGATGTGAACAATTGTATTTTATGATTGGCTTTTCACAAATATTAAAACAAATATTATATGTCTTGTGTTAGAAAGTAATGCTGTATTAATTCTCTTAAGTTGTGGGTTAAATATAGTTTTAGGTTATAAAAAAATGTTAAAATAGAAACCATGCTATGTAGGATATTTTTTTCCTAAAGAAAGGACTCACAGCGAGATGGCAGCCACAGGACACCTAAATCTTTCAGAGAAAGAGAATTTATTGCCCCATTATCAGGAGAAACGAACTTCTTCCCACATCGCTCAGGGTTAGGCTTATGAGGAAGAAGTTGACACTGACCAGACAGAATCCTGTATTTGAATGGAATTTATGCATCATGTATGAGATGTATGGATATACAACAGGCTATTGTTTTTAAGGGTTAATCCTCTGTTAACGAGTGCCCTTCTTCAGGCTTATGCTGCCCAGAAAAAGGTACCCGGACTAACTCTTTGTTTCTATTGTCCCATATTGTCCTAATTCAAATTGTCCAAATTATTATTACTCTAATTGTATAACCATTTTATTACTATTAAACTTTTAAAAATTTAAAAACAAGTGATTGTCGTTTTTCACACGTGATTTTAGTTAAAGCCAGAGTCAGGTCCATTAGCAGGCAAGCTTCTGTTCTTCCTCACAGATGCAAAGAAAACAGCTGCAGCCTGTGTTCTTTAATCAACAGTTTATTCCTGTATTTTTCTCTAGATAGAAAATACTTGTAACCACTTGATTTCATCTGCCGTGTTTTTTAAAGCACTGTGAAACATGGTATTCATACAACATTGTTAAAGGGTCAGACTATTCTCACCTAGAATCTGTTCAATAAATTCCACCAACAGCCAAAACATTATTTAACAAACAAGTGAATAAAAGTGAAAATTAAAAAAAAAGTACTCAAAGCAATATGAATTCCAAATCCAAGTAATTTGAATTACTACTCAATCACTATCAACTCAGTGTAAGAAACCATTTCAACAAAACATACAAGATTTCTATTCACAGATCTTTTCAGCTCAAGCTTGAAACAAAGTTCTCACTATCTCTAAAGCTTAGCTTCAGAAATTATATTATTGTACACAAACTAAGGACAGAACGCACAATTTTAGCAAGCTTTCTGGTATGTTTCAAAAATTCATGTAACATGAGACCTCAAAGGAATACCAAAGACTGTTACCAGCAAGGAGAAAAACCAAACCAAACTGAAAACAACAAACCCAAACACTGCCTCAGTTTATTGCCAAAACATAGTTTTGCCACAGCAAATTTACACTGACTTCATGAACACAGCACACCTTTTTTTTTAAAGTGCAAATATACTCACGAAAAGACATTCCCAATGTAGGCATAATATGAACAGCAGTAGGGGGCAGTCCCATCACAGCAGTAAGCCTTGCAGCCATTATCACACTGAGCCAAACAATCTTCTGCTGAATAAAAATAACACTTATGATGTCAAATATCAAAATCTCATACAGCACAGCTTTGAAGAAAATGCAGTCTAACAGTTTCATACAATCATAGCACTGTCCTTGAGGTGTGATCTGACTCTGTAATCCTAATGGCAGTCCATTCCCATTCATTCTGCATTTCAGACTTAGGTGCTTTCCACATGAGTATCCTATAGCTGGCCATATCAGTTCCCCCTTATACTTAATCCTTTAAAGTGAAAAAAAACCATTTTGAAATGCCAAGACACCACAGACCAACTTCTTCCATCCCAGCAAGGAGTCCAGAAGAAGCCTGAGTCTGGGCTGCCTGTCTTGTGGGTCTGGAGGGAGGCAGAGAGAAGGAAGCTGTCTGAGAACAGGCTATTTCTCCCAGTCCCAGCCTGGGGCTCCCTCATCCTTTGCCATGTGGCAGCAGCTCCCCTCACTGTGTTCCAACACAGGGCCATGGCCAGTGAGGCAGGGCAGTGCCTGGCACAGGGGCCAGCAGTGCCCCCTCTGCCCTACTTGAGGCCACGGGTGCTCCCAGCCACAGTGCTCTGCTGGACAAAGCAATCTGTGAAACAACAATAAGAGAGCTCTTTACAGCTAAGAAACACAGAAGAGCATCTATCTCTTTATTCCTATGAGAAGCTATTTTAACAGTGTCTGCCTCTTGTGCTGTCATGACATTTAGTGGTTTCAAAGCCCTAAGTCAGGTTCCCCCAAGAAGATGACACTGTACTGCCACTGCACTGTAAAAACATTCTTGGGGATCACCGTCCCCACAGTCAAGGCTTCAGCTGCAGCCTGGATAAATTCAGAGAGACTCTGTGCCCCATACACCATCAGCCTGGGTGACCTATTTGGTCACATACTGCAGTGGCAGAGACTTGAAATCAACGATGGCAAACCATGCTTCTGCATTCCCAGTGCACCGTAGTTCCCCTTTCCCAGGCTGCAACTCACCTGAGAGGTTCTAATTCTCCCATTGCCATTACTGCCTTTCATCTGCGCTGACCCTTTGGGTTGATGTGCTGGGATCCAGGCAACCCTTCCCCATCTCAGCTTCTGCCATGCTCCCATTCCTGCCCCAAGCAGGTGAAAGTTCCCACCTTGCCCTAAGATTCCTTTGCTCACTGACTCACGCTGCTGACCAATCCCACAGCCTGACTGCTCACAGGATTTTAGCACGTCAGCTCTCTGAACCTGCTCACACTTGGTCTCCACTTGAAAATGAGCACCAAGCAAGGGCTGAAGAGGGCTGTGCAACACAGCACATGGGGCAGCCCAGGTAGATGCACCCTAACCCTGTGAGATGACCTCTGGATTAAAAAAACACATGAAAAAACCCAAACAATCAGCCCATCATCCTACTAACCAGCCCTGCCAATAAGTGAATCGGGGCAGCCAGCAGGACACCCATCTCCAGAGGGAGAACAGCAGGCCATGGGTAGCACAGGCACTTCTATAGGAAGCAGCAATGCAGGATGACTGCCACACAGGACACCCCTTACCACGGCTCTGGCAGGGCTGCCATCTCAGGACACCCCATACCAAGGCTTTGGCACACCCCTGTGCCAGCAGCTCCAGGCTTTTGCAATGTCACCTCTTTTTGGCATGGGTACTCATGGCTCCAGCTATGCCATGCCAGGACACCTCCAGGCTCTGCCCAGACAGGAGAGCACCAAGGTGCCTTCACCCTGCAGATCATGATTCTATCCTACACGGGTTCACAGAATCACAGAACCATAGAATGGGTCAGCTGGGAAGGGACCACAGTAGATCATCTGGTCCAACCTGACTGCTCAAGCTGAATCCTCCTAGAGGACATGTGGCACGGGATTGCATCCAGACGGTTCCTGACCATCTCTTTTCAGGGAAACTCCACAACCACTCTGGGCCATCTGTTCCAGTGTGTGGACATCCTCATAGTCAAGTTCCTCCTCATGATCAGGTGTTGCTTCCGTGCATCAACTTCTGCACGTTGTCCCCCCTCCCCGCTCCACTGCTCCGTACCACTGAGCCTCTGCTCCATCCTCCTGCCACACCCCCTTCAGATATTTACAGATATTTATACATGTTAATGAGGTCCTCTCTCAGCCCTGTCTCCTCGAGGTTTACTCTCCCTGCAGCCAGAGAGGGGCTCCCGCTCTGCTGGGTCACGCCGGGGACCCCCTTCCAACTCCCTATGCCAATTCATTCGGAAAAGCTTCCATATCTGACCTAAAACTTCGCCGGCCCTGCTCACACCCGCTGCCCGCAGCTCCGCGCCCGTCTCCCGCCCCACGCCGGTCCCGCTGACCTGCCAGAAGGAGGAGGAGGAGGAAAGGGGGAAACAACACCCCCAAGGCCGGGTACCTCTCCGTCCGGCCGCGCCGCCCCAGCCGCTCCATGCCGGCTGCAGCACGGAACCGCCGTCCGCCTCATGGCGGGGGCGGGCCGGCCTCATGGCCGGGGAGGAGGGCAGGCGGAGCCGGGCGGGGCCCCTCGCCCCCTGTGACCGCCCCCGAGCGGGTCCGGCGGCTTCTGGAGTGGTGGCGTTCTGTGTCTCACTCCGGTCTTTTCTTTTCTGCCTTCCCGCTGCCTTTGTCCTGCTCGGCAGCCGTGGGGTGACCCGGTACCGGTGTCACACCGGAGGGCTGAAAGGCGGCGCCGGGGTTGTTTGCGCCGTCTTGGTCTTGCGGTGTTCGAGGGGGGCTCCTGCCGTGGCTAAATCGAGATTGTCTTTAAAGTGGGATTGAAACTGTGGTTGTGTGAAAAACGCCAGACACTTGTTTTTAAACTTTTAAAAGTTTAATAGTCATAAAATGGTTATAAAAATAGTAATAATAATTTGGACAATTTGGATTAGGACAAAATGAGACAACGGAAACAAAGAGTTACGGACAGTCCGGGTACCTTTTTCTGGGCAACATAAGCCCGAAAAAGGACACCCGTTAACAGAGGATTAACCCTTAAAAGCAATAGTCCGTTGAATATTCCTGCATCTCATACACGATGCATAAATTCCATTCAAACACAGGATTCTGTCTGGTCAGTGTCAGCTTCTTCCTCTTAATCCCGCCTTCGATCCTGAGCGAGGCAGGAAGAAGTCAGCTTCTTCTGATAAGAGAACAATAAATTCTTTTTCTCTGAAAGATTTTGGTGTCCTGTGGCTGCTATCTGGTGCGAGTACCTCATTCCTTTCTTTAAAAAATATCCCACTTACATAGTTCCTATTTTAACTACAAAAGTTACCTTTTAACTACAAAACTACATTTATCATACTATTAAAATGTTAATACAGCTCTACTAATCAATACAACAAAATACATATAGTAAATTTCTGTGTAGAGCCATATAATACGCACTTTCCACAGGTTGTTTGTGACCTGAGATCAGAGGCATGGCCTGTTTGTGCTGTGGGGCCACAGCATGTTCCCAAACCTCAGCCTCGTCCGTACTGCCCAACAATGAATATGTTCTGTGACCAGGCCAGAACAATGCTCCTAAGGGCTCTTCAGGAGTGATTTTTGATAACTATTGAAATGCTGCCAAAAGTCACCCCCGTGTAAAAATTTCCACAGATGGGGCCCAGAGGTCAAAAATATTTGCTTTGTAGTCTCACAAATCAGAAGAGTTAGCTCTGACTTTGCATGAACAGCTGCAGGTCGAAGAATGTGCTTTGGAAGGCTGAAATATGCACACAAAAAATGAAAAACATCCACAGGTTTTTTCGCTCATAAAAGATTTCCTGCTGTTGGCTGCTCTGAGGGGAAGGCTGACACAGAAACATACAATGAATCTTCTTTCCCAGATAGACCTGCCATCACTTCTTTCACTCTCATGTCTTTGTTGCAAGCATCCAGCAGCTACTCTAGTAGAAAAAGGCTCTAGAAGTAAGAGCCAGTGCAGGGCTGCACCTTCCACATGCCCCACGTAAACCATACCAAACTCACCTGTCCTTGCCTTCTCCACTGCATTTACCATTGTGTTCTCTGGATCCTGGTGCCTAAAGGTAGGCACAGTTGTTTTCACAGAGGGTTTGGAAGAGGCATAGGTAGCAGCACAAGTAGCTCTGGCTGAATTTTAATCCTTACGATTTGCCATGGTGAATTCGGTTGGTAGGCCTGATGTCTTGGGTTTTAGTTTTTGTATTTTTCAATTCTGTACTGCTTTAGTGTGTAGTTCTGAGCTTCATATTAGGGGATAGTAAGCTCTCTTCATAGTGTAGGTAGATAAAACAATTCCTTCTGTAGCTGGGGACCAAGGACAAACAATCCAAATCTCAGGCTAAAGAGCAGTTACATAAGTAGTAATGTTCAGCAGCTGGTCCCACAGAAAAAAAGTCCTAGAAGAAAATGAGCCAAGCCAGAATTCCCTCTTTTTTTTTCAGCCTACCAGATGCACAGCCAACAATAAAATTATTTGTTTTCCTTCCCAGTGCTATACATGCTCCTGTTCTTTTGGTCTCAAAGAGCCCGGATCCACAACGGAGATCGTACCTTAACTGCTCCCACACTAACGGGACAGAAAAACAATTGCCTTTTTCCTGAGCACTGTGAGCACTCATAAAAACAACCACACGATGACGCTGTCAACTTGAAAAGAAAAAAAATCGAAAAAAGGACGTGCACCTCGCCTAGCTCTAATCCACCCCCAGTGCACCTCCAAGGTGAAAACGTCACTGCTCTCCAATCAACTTCATCAGGACAAAAAGAGTCCTCTGATCTTCCCCTTCCAAGTGCAGATTTGTATTTGCACCACACTCAAAAGGCAACACAAACTCCTTTGTGCTAATAACTCTTTTCACTCTCACAGAGTCAGTTACAAACTTGAACATATCAGGCAAAAAACAGCTCACAAATATGTCAGCTGAAAAAGCTCTTGCCACCTACAACTTCAACCAAACCCATCCAACTGCATCTGTCGAAGAGAGGAACTTCTCAAAGCCCTTCTCAAAAGAAATGGCATACCCTCTTCCTAAACAGTCAGCCTCCAGGGACTGATCCCATACACCAGTGCCAGAACACTTGTTACCAAGCATTCCCTGCCCCTAGGCCTATATCAGCTGCATACCAAGACTGAGCATGGAGAGTGCTTACCTTGGTCCAAAGTAAGGGCACTGCCAGAATTTCAGAAGACCACCTCTGAGGAATGGAAAGCACATGTTCTATCTTTCAAGAGACCTTCCCCCACCTTGACCTTCCTAGCCCTTTCTTCCCTGGCCTTGCCTTGCCTGCACCTCCTTAGGTTTGTCTAGATTTGTTTACCCCAAGTCTGCATTCCCTTACTAAACCCTCGATGTCTTTCCTGTGCTTTTCGTTGCACTCCATTGTTTTGCATTGCCTTGCCCACCTCTCCCCCACCATGGCTTGTCTACCTCTTTTTTCCTCACCCCACTGTGCATGGCCTCTTCCTCTGAGGACACCCACTGCCTTGCTTATCTAGTGCATCCTTTAACTTGCACACTTAGACTTTTCCTTGCCTTGCACTGCCTAACATTCCCCCAGTTGTCTTCCTCAACTGGCCCCCATCTTGACTTCCCTACCTCTTCTTGCCTGGCCCTGCCTTGCCTTGCTTGTTCCTCCTTTGACCTGCTGGCCCCAACTTTGAGGTGCCTTATCAACACTGAAGCATCCTTCCCTCAGCTCTCCTACCACTCCTTTGCCTTGCATTGCCTTGCTCACTTATCTCCCACCTGTACTTTCTTACTCTTTTTATTCTCATTTGACTTGCTTTCCTTGCCTCCCACAACTTTGCCTTGCCTTCCATTCCTTTCCCTTTGTCAAAGTGGACTTGAATGCTAAACTTCTCTTTTTGTCAAATAAACCTGGCGGTTTTCTGGGGTAAAAATCTGCATTATTGGAAATTGCCTGCCTGGCTGGGGTGGGAGCACACAAATAGCTTTCTGGGGACACGGGTGAAATCTGGCTGTGCAGCTCAAAGAATGGTCCCATTCTCTGACTTGGAGGAGGTCAGAAATTGCTCTGTGAGAAAGAAAAAGTGGGGAAAAGAATTCTACTTCAGCTAGTCACAGCCCAAATAGGAAACTGAGGCACATAGCCTCAGAATGAAAACATTTTCTCTAGTTCTCAAAAATCTTAAAGAACTCCAAGATCCTCTTATCTAAGCATCTTAATATGCCACACAAATGCTGACAAGCTCTACTTGGCCCATGGTATGTTTGTACAGCAGACAGGGGTCTGTGGAATCCAGCTGGCCACTAAGAACACCCCATGAAAGCCCTGGATGGACTCAAAAATGTAACCTTATGGGTTTAACCTCTGCTTGGGTTCTCCTGTGCCTCGGTCCAGTTTGTTCCCTGAGCTGGAAAATCAGCTTTGAATGCTGACATTCCCATGCATGTAAAAATCTCCCTGGGCTCATATATTACTACTGTTACTGATGGAAGTATTTACAGAGTGACTACATAATTTTGATTAAAAGAGACCTTAAAGACCTTGTTCTACCTCCCTACCATGGGAAGGGACACCTTCTATTAGACAAAGTTGCCCAAATATTGTCCCTCTTGATGTTCATTCTTTTCCCCTACTTTTTTTTTTTCCTAAATCATGCACAATTGGTTACTTGTTCTCTCCTTGCTTATAACCTTTCTGGAGCAGGGATCCCTATTTTGTACTGGAGGGTGACCATCTACATTGTACAGTGTGAGGACCATTGTTCCTGCCTAGGTCTTTTAAATGTTCCACTGATTAAAATAAAATAAAATAAAATAAAATAAAATAAAATAAAATAGAAATCACTACAAAACCACCATGAACATCTCTGAAGATGGAAGGGATAGGCAGTTCCAGACCAGACACAGGCTGAAATTTCACCTGCATTCACTTTTAAAAAAAATTATTTTGATGTTCCAGTTAAATCTGGTATCTTTTAAGGACAGTTTGCACACTTAAAGTTATTCCTGGCCTGGTGGCCAGAACACCTTAGCTGCAGTCTTGCTTCACACCATTGGGTGTCATCTTAAAACCACCAGTCCTGGACTCTGTAGCTTTATCCAGGCTGTGTTTCAGTCAATTCTTGCTGTGGTTTCCAACAGGAATTTCTTGAAAAGGTGCTGTCCTCTTTTCCCTACTGCTAGGAGTATCCTTGAAATTGCAAATGCAGGCAGAGGTCCAGCAGTCTGGGCTTGTACAGTATGGAGCATGGGAATAAGGAGGCTTGTAAGAAATGGAGGCAGAGATTTTATTTGACCTGCAGTAATAGAACAAGTGTGAATGGTTTTCAACTGCAAAAGGATATATTCAGACTAGATATGAGGAAGAATTTTTTTCATTCTGAAGGTGGTGAGGCACTGGCACAGTTTACCCAGAGAAGCTGTGGCTGTCCCATTCCTGGAAACATTCCAGGTCAAGTTGGCTGGGACTCTGAGCAATCTGAACTAGTTAGAGGTGTCCCTGCTCATTACAGGGGGGTTGGAACTGGGGGATCTTTAAAAGGCCCTTCCAACCCAAACCATTCTGTGATTCGATGAAACTCACAGTAATGCAGCAATGGCAGCAAAAGTCTGGAAATGGCTGCTGGGGAAAAGAGTGTGTTTGGGGTTTGGGGTAATTTCAGATGAGATTTGTTTTAAACAAACTTAGGTCAGAGGTGGCGTTCCTGAAGTAGAACCAGTAGTGGGGCCAAGACATTGGAGTCTGTTTTAATCCAGATTACTAGATGGTGGAAAATGGTCTACATGTGAATGTAAAAACCCTTCATGGATGCCCTGTGCTGTCTGTACAGAATTCTCTGTGTAGCATTTTAGCACCTTGAGCAGAAAATTTTGAAGCAGACTTACGGCCTTGCTTTGTAGCAGATGGACACAATAAGAGCATGGATATACTGTGGGAAAAAAGAGGAGTCAAAGCTGGTGTTTGATTGCAGCCCAAATATTGAACATGGGTCCAGATTCCTTCCCAAAACCAAATCAAGTTCACCTCTGGTTACATCTGTCTAAAGATACATAGAGGTGAACACGAGGGGTACATGGAAGGGAGGAAGGGTGGCTTTTGGGCCCCTAGGAGAAGCACTGAGGCTCATCACCCAGCTCCACTACAAATCTCACCTTGGTCAAAACTCTCAGCCTCATTACAGATGGGTCCTCACCTGCAAAAAAGAGACTGTCACAGCAGCATGTAGGCATCTCACAGAGAAGAGGATCTACAGCTCAACAGAGCCTCTTTCCTTGAAAAAAGCCTCATGTTTATTTATGTTTATGACAGAGGTTTCATGATAATAAGCCCCCTAACAGTTGAGGTTGGAGGGGGTCACAGGACAGAGAGGCAGGGAGGTATCTCAGGACATGGCATCTGCATCTGTTTTTGTCAGCATCCCACTGACTTGGGAAGGAAGAGCCTCTAATTACATCTCACTGCTTCTTGTCATGGAAACAGCTGAACCAGGACCCTGAGCAGGCAGGTGAGGCAGTGCATACTGGGCAGATGGGTATGTGTTGGACTGCTGTCCCTGGTAAGGAGCAGATGGTTGGAAATACTCAAATATATATACAATTTCTCTTTTTCTCCCTCTCCTGGGGGGAAAAAAGAGAAAAAAAATGTAACACTTTGCTATTTCTTTGACCATTTGGCTTTCAAAAAAAGCTCAGAAGTGCTCCACAGCAGAATGTGGATCTTCCAGTTCTATCCCTCAAATAGAGAGGATGCCCTGAGAACATCTACCTAGAAACAGTGATCAGAAAATGAAAAAAATAAAACAGGAAGATGAAACAGGAAGATCACTGCATGTATTACCTAAAACTCCCCAAGTATTACTAGAAAAGCACTAGGCCAGCCCAAGGATGTTTGGAAACCTTGGAGTAAGGATCCTCCTTGACTTTCTGCTTTCCCTCCCCTTCCTTCTCTTATTCTGTCACATTCAATGGTCCCCATGACTGCCTGGATTTTGTAATGATGATTAATGAGGATATTTGTACTGTGGAAAGGCTGCACATCTTGTCCTGTTGTCTGAGTCACCAGCCTCCTCCACAATGGGACATTTTTTGCCTGGTCCTCTCTTAAAACTAATGACAGAGCAAACTCTAGGCAAAGAGTAAACAACACAACTGGGTTTGGACAAAAGCATATCCTTGTCCTTGAATGGAAAAATCCAACAGAGACTCTTCCCCTCTGGGGAAGAGAGCTGTACCATGTTTTGTTTCCCTTGTGAGCTGGCTCAGACCATGTTTGAGCAGATACCTGCCTCACAAGGACCCAAAGCTGCAAATCTTGGGCACTGACAGACCTCCCATCCATACAAAATCTCAGGAGCCTTGCAACCCACAGGTACTTCAGTGGTGATGCCCAAGTCTTTCCTTTCACTAACCAAGATGCCCTGGCAGGATGTGTGGAGCTGGCAAGGAAAGCAAGCAGATGTTGGTTTCTTGCAGCCAAGAGGTCATTTCTGGACTATATAGAGGATCCAAATTTGCAGGAAGGTGTTTGACCAGGGAATGCCAAGGGGAACATGCTGTGCTGTCACAGCCCATCCTGATTGATGCTGTGCCAGCCTGCTTCTCCCCAGCCTCTATAGCTGCATCCCAAGAGGTGCAGACAGGTGTCCTCTTATATTTACTATCAAATAAAACCCATATTATTGACTTTGGCATATGGTCTCATTTGCACCTTCATTTGGGCAAAGGCATTTCAAATAACTTTAATAACTGTATCATAAGAGTTGTGTATCCTGTTTTGAAGGGATTTCTTTGGACCCGAAAAAGATAGTTTCTGCAGCTCTGGTGTTAGCCTTTAGAAAAGCATATCTAATTTAAGATGAAGCTTAAATTGCTAAATCCAACAAGGTAATTTGTCTGATGAGGAATGGCAGGTTTTACTGGAAGGGAGATCTTTCTAGATCTTTTGCCTGCCTAGACTCCCAGCCTAGATGGAGCCAAGAAGCTGTAATGGGAGTGAATTACGACTTCCTTTTGCAGCCAGTTATGGGTCTGTCCATTCCCCACCTGACACTCATCTTCCCCCAGTCTCTGAGAGATGCGCTGAATTACAAATTCACTATGCAATCCCATGCAGAAGAGCCATAATAAATGAGGACAATTAGACAATTATGTCAGCAGAAATTACCAACTACTTAAGCAGCTGACACAATCTGAATAGATTTGTATTAGGAGATGGGGATGGAAAGGCCATGTGGTCCACAACCAAACCAGAGGGCTTGTTACATGAATTTCCACTCCGAATGAACAGGGTTATTCACGACTGTTGCTGTAGAAAGACAAACTTTGTAAATACAGGCTCTTTGGGGAAATGTTTAGACAGCACAATCCAGTTTCACCCTGACTTTCCAGCCACGGGGCGTGTGTTGGCATTCCCTTTCCTGCACACTGTCTGACATTTACAAGATGTTGGATGCACAAACAAGTCACCAGCAGCTCCCATCTTGGGGTTGCCCCAAGGGCCAAGTTCACTTTTGGGAAAATTCTGCCCTTCTTTGCCATGTAATAAATATGTTTTTTCTGGAAAAATTTAGGTATTAGATTCTTGGTTTTTCCTAAGCCTCTGCTGGGTCAATGCTTCCCTTTTACCTTCTCTTGTGGTGGTAGAAGCAACTCAGACTCTCCTTCAAAGGGAGAGGAAATCCAGGCTATAAAAGCAATGACCATTTCCGTCATTAAAGCTGTGAGTGATCAACTTGCAAAAAGCAACATGAAGGTGTCAGCTGTGCTTGATAGCATTTGGATGGCTTTATGACTCTGTTCTGACACATCATCAATGAAATTACCCTAGAAACAAGCAGATGTGAGCAGAAGTGTCTCATGTAGTAAAGCACAGGCTCTGCTGCACTGATCCAGTGTTAACCTGTGGTCAATAGACCACTAGGGAGCTATAAAACCATGAGGTGTTTCACAGAAAAATCACGTGTGTTGTGTAGTAATACATTGCTGGAGTCTGGAGACATCATCAGCAGCTGGTCCTGACTATCATCAGTATCTGATAGCTAATGTAGCATTCTACCTATTATCCTTATTTAATTATTTTTTAATAGTCATCTCTGTATAATTGTGCTTTTCTATAGCAATAAGCTTATTTCCATCAAGGGGGACTATTCTGTTTATTCTCCTCAAATTCATCCACATTATTTCATTGATTGCCAAACAGCAGATACAAAGTGCAGTTTATCTCCAAATTGCCTGGATGCTCTTAAGATTGAAAAACATCTGGGAAATCCCTAATGCCCTTAGAGAATATTTTGAATGAAGGACCTTCTTCCACCCAGCCTGAGTGTCACAGTCAGGACTTAAAAGAGGGATCAATAGGTGAGAGAAGCCAGTGGCATGAAGTCCCCAAGCAATTTAGTAGTCGTGTCCAGAGGAAATGAGCCATGTGTTTGGGATTCACAGTGGGAGAAGGACATGTCCATGACACGTCTCATCTCTGGGAGTATTCAAGACCAGGTTGATCAGGGCCTGAAGCAACTTGGTGTAATGGAAGATGTTCCAGTCCATGGCACGGATTGGAATGAGATGAACTGTCACGTCCCTTCTCACCCAAACCATTCTGTGGTTCCATGGTTCCTTCAAAGATGGCATCTTAGAAGAATTTAGCAGCCAGGTTTCCTCACTGAGTGATGCAATCTTGTGGGTTTGCCCCAAGAATTTGCCAGTGTCATGATAGCTTTTCCCTGTGGAAACTAGTGGTTGTAGTTACAGGATTTTAGTACTGAAATTAGAGCTGCACATTGAAATATTGATGTGCAAGGAAGAGAGAGGAAAGCAGCTCAGGAAATGGTGGTTGAAGTGTAAGGCAGTAAAACAGGGTGTTTTCCTTGCCTCTTCCTGGGGAATGGGTTAAACATTGGGTTGAAACCCTCAGCAAAAATAAAGACAATTAAAGGTCCTGGAAATCTCAGCTAAGGATTTGAATGTAATAAATAAATAATGCCTTAAGAGAGGAGTAACTGAGAGTTCTTGGCTGGGTGCATGAGAACACTGAGGAGTCAGGAAGGGCCAAATTTTGAGTATGTCAAGTTCTAAACAGCCCAGGGGTTTCATTCAAGCTTCTTCCTAAGCAAAGAAGAAGAAAAATCTCATAGTTGCAGAGAGTCTTGCTAATGGAAATATTCAATAACCATAATTTGAGCTTGGCTTTCTCATAAATTCAAAGCAATTTACCTATAATATCAGGAGAATATATGGCCTTTCTTGAGGCAGCAGAAACACCAAATAAATCAAATTTTTAATTCACTTGAAAACATTTTCCAGCATATCAGATTTAATTTGTCTGATGAGATGGAGTCAGATTGAAAACAGTGATGCAGGGAAGCAGGAAGAAAATCAGAGCACAAAACCAAGCAGATATTAGACCATGAACATGCATTAGTGAGCCATAACTACAAAAAGGAAGGAATCACAACTCTAATGCCCTAAGAAGCAGTCTATCCAGAACACAGTTTGAAGGACCAAATCTTTGAATTCTGTGTGTTTTCCCAAAAATGTACATTTTAATAAATGAGTAATATATGACTACCTCTGAGCTTGTTGTTGTAAATGGGTTGAGAAATGCACAGAGGTCAAGTACGTGGTGACACAACATCGTTTCCATCTCAGGGCTGGTCCAATTCACCTCTTGAGCGTGCTAGGAAAAAGGTTTTTCCTAACTCTGCCAGCTGGGAGCTGAAGCAGTGGGGAATGTTTCTGAAAGTCACTCCTCTTCAAAACCCCTTTTCGTACAAGGGGAAACTGAGGCAGGCAGTAAGATGACTTTTCCAAAATTAAATTACAAACTGAGCAAGCCCTCTTGCAGACTTATAAAATTGCAGTTGAACCATGCCAGCAGTTTCTGTATTTGCTGACCACCCCCAGTAGCACCACTGGAGTAGAAAGTGCCTTTTTTTGGAATGGAAGCCACCAAGATCAAGCCAAAACTCAGCACCCAGCCATCAGCAGATCTGTGGCATCTTGTGCTGAACACCCTAAGCCATAGAATCACAGAATGGTTTGGGTTGGAAGGGACCTTAAAAACATCTTCCACACTCCTGCCATGGGCAGGGACAACTTTCACTATTGGAATTACTTCAAGCCCCATCCAATTTGGCCTGGAACACTTCCAGAGATGGGGCAGCCACAGCTCCTCTGAGAAATCTGTGCCAGAGCCTCACCACCATGACATACAGGAATTTCTTCCCGGCATCCCATCTAACCCTGCCTTCTGTCAGTGTGAAGCCATTTCCCCTTGTCACTCCATACCCTTGTCCAAAGTGCTTCTCCAGGTCTCTTGGAGCCCCTTTAGGCACTGGAAGGGCCTCTAAGTTGTCCCCAGAGCCTCCTCTTCTCCAGGATGAACAATTCCACCTCTCACAGTCTATCCCCAGAGTAGAGAGGCTCCAGTCTTCCTCATACTGTGCGCCTTGGGATGGCTCCTCTCCACACCCTACAGAAAACCCTTCAGCAGAAGCCGTTTTGGGAATCTCCATGGGACTGTGACACTGCTAGAGCTGGGGTTTGACCTCAGCACCTTCCCTCTCCACCCCACTGGCATCTCCTAGGACAGTGCATTCAATTGGAGAGGCACTGACCAAGCAATTCAGCCCAGGAGGGTTAAGGCTGATGGTTCCTGAGTGGCAGCTCATGCTGGGAGACACATGATGGTGTCAGATCCACTGGTGGAGAGAGAGAATAAAAAAATGGGAAGTAATGACTCTTCCCAGAGTCTGTTTTTTATTTCCTGCTGCTGCTGCCTGTTCCTGGACAGCTTGCTGTTGCTGCATTTCAATTTAAAAGACTTATTAAAAAAAAATCACTGGAAAGGGGCAAAATTGACTGACTTTGCTCTGTTTCAGCAGAAGAAGTCAGATTCATTTTTAATCTACCTGTGTCTCTGCAATCATTACCTGCTTTCCAGCTGTGTTGCTAATGAGTGTCAGGACCATCATTTTACTAATGGAGAAACTGAGACACAGGCAGTGACTGTGACATTCCCCAGGACACGGGTAGGATTATTCCTGGGATCTGAAATCCCTTTATCTGGTTCCTGTGCTGCAGCCCCAAGCCAGTCACATGGAAATTGCACTTCATGTATAGCAGTCTTACTGACTGCTTTTGCACACTTCTCTGTATATGATTTTTCTTATGGGTAATTATTATGGAAAAACAATTGCAGAAGCAGGGGAGAGCAGTAATGGTTCATGTGGCAAATGAACATGAGCAGCAGACCTCCAGGCTGACTGGTAAAGCACACAAACAGCATGGTTTAGATTGGTTTAGCAAGGAAGCAAGCTAAAAACTCCAACCAACATTTATGGATGCAGAAAACAGGATGATTTTCAGAAAAAAATAATTGTAAAATACATTTCCACATGCTGGAAACTGGAATCAGGGCTGCTTGAACAAGGGGGGCTGGTTTTGCATAGACTGAGTTGCAGTCATGGACCTCTTTAGCATAAAAGAGACTACAAGAAGGATGGAGAGAGACTATTTACAAGGCAGTGTAGTGACAGAACAAGGGGGAATGGCTTCACACTGACAGGACAAGGGGGAATGGCTTCCAGTGACAGAGGACTGAGTTGGATGACATATTGAGAAGAAATTCTTGGCTGTGAGAGTGGTGAGGCCCTGGCAGAGGTTTCCCAGAGAAGCTGTTGCTTGGAAGTGTTCCAGGCCAAAATGGATGGGGCTTGGAGCCACCTGGTCTAGTGGAAAGAGTTGTAACAAGATGATTTTTAAGGTCCCCTTCAATCCTGGTCATTCTATGAATTTATGTTTCTAAAATCTTTCCAAATGGGTTGCGGGAAATTGTGCAGTCCTATCTCCAGTAAGCAAAATCCATAAATTCCAGAAGGAATTTACCTTCCGAGCAGTGAGCTAGAAGAGGTATCAGCTGCCACTTCAGTCCTCTGTCAATCATGTCATTGTCCTCCAATGTACAGAGCCCAGGTTGTGGGCTGGCAGTGGCTCCTTGGTCAGGACTTACCAGCTGTGCTCACTCGAGAAGGTCCAGGTAAGGAAGGTTGGGGTAGGAAGGTGAGGCCAGGCTGGGAAGGTCCTCTCCACACAGCCACCCCAAGATGGGGGGTTTCTGGGAATCAGGGAGCACACAAACCTGCAAGGAGAATTGTTTCACTTCTTTAGTAAAACTTTTTAGAGTGGGTGACGCACAGGGTAAGGTGGGTGGATGTGTGAACTTGCTGAAGAGAAATGGGGTTTTTCTCTCTTTCAAAAAAGAAAATGAACTTGGAAATGTCACGTGATTTTAAGAGATACTCCTTTAGGTTGCAAATGCCTGTGTCTGAAATCTAGAAAAATGCTAAGTTGATATTTAAGAGCTTATGCAACTATAGTTTTGCCAGTGGTGGGCCCAGCCCAGCACTTCAGTCACATTGCCTTCCACACAGTGCTTCTTTCTCATTTAATGCCCAGAAATTATTGGGGACAACCCAAGGCTCAGGGGAATTGCACAGGCTGATCATCCCAGCATCTCCATGCTTGGCTACAACATAAAAAATGTTGACTTAGCACCAAGCTTTCACTAACAAAACTACAGAGCCAGCCAGTGACTGCAAGAGGCAGCAGAACATGGGTGCAAGGTGCTGCAGTGGCACATTATCATCATTCACAGGCAGCAGGGCGTGGGTTGTGCTGAGGTGCTGCTGCTCTGCTCATCTCTGACAAATATTGATATATTTAAACATAATCTGGACTAGAAAAACACAACCAGATGTTGCTGGCTCTTGGGTGACGGGATACCTGATAGCCATTCCCACTTGTGCAAGGACTGACATTTACCTTGTGACACCACCACATCTCCACCCCCGGGGCTTTTCAGAACAGACCATGCTCTCCACAGCATGTTTATTAACCACCTCTCCACCCTATGCTCCAGCTGCACCAGGGATGATGCTGCCTCTTGGAAACTGGACCCGCAGTGGGAGGCATGACAAACACAGGGTCTGGGGGAGACATGGCAAACACAGGGTCTGGGGGAGTCATGGCAAACACAGGGTCTGGAGAAAACAAATCACCACTTGACCAGAAAGAAATAGACCCTGAACTCCCAGTAAAAGTTCAAATAAGTGTGGTTTGGGGTAATCAGTGCCTTATGAGGAATAAAAGGCCTTTAAGACCCCCCTGAAGTTGCCCATCTGAGGTTCTGTTTCATTTTGCTCAAAAGAAAGTGTAGGTGTGCTGTGGGGCCAGGCTGGACTGGGCTTGGAGCGACATGGTCTAGTGGAAGGTGTGCCATGGCAGAGCCTTGGAATGAGATGAGCTTTAAGGTCTCTTCCAACCCAAGCTATGCCATGATTCTATGATTCTCTTCCCCGCCTTTTCTTCCCTATCTCTTCTACCTCCTTCCCACAGCAACCCTCTGCTTAGTCTGTTTAGGAACAGGAAGATGTTCACAACCAGATCTTCTCATAGACTGAGAATGAGAGAAACTTCCCAGAGCCCTGGCAGTTGGATTTGCAGTGTGTAGGCTGGAACCCAAACAAGCGCCTATGCATGACAGCTTTGTCACACCCACAGCAAACCAGCTCAGCAATACTATTTGCTGAATATTTGATATTTTTTTGTAGAAATTGAAAGAAATAGGATTAATCTGACAACATCCATCCAGCTCTATCCCCACTAACAAAAAAGGGGAAAACATAGGATCACAGAATTGTTTAGGTTGGAAAACCCTCTGAGATCACTGAGTCAAACTGTTCCCCATAACTGCCAAGCCCATCACTAACCTATGTCCCCAGGTGCCACATCCACAAAGCTTCTGAATCCCTCCAGGAATGGGGACTCCACCACTGCCCACGACAGCCTGTGCCAGGGCTGTACAACCCTTTTGAGGAAGTAATTTTCTCTCATATCCAACGTGAACCTCCCCTGGCCCAACTTGCCATTTGCTTTAAGTCAGAAATGTCCCAAAATGGTCAGTCAGGCCTGTGAACTGTGAGCCAAGGCTGCAGAGCCATGAAGGAAAAAGCAGGTGGACAGAGCAAATTCTACCATAAAAAAGCATTGATGTGACTTGGGATGGATATTCCAATGACCAGAAAACTTCTATTTGTGATAAACAGCAGGATATGGCAAAATCATTGAGCACTGACTTTATCCTGAGGCAAACAACCTTCCCAACTTGTACATTTGTGTATAAATTACTGCAATGAGGCAACACCACTGTGAACACCTGTGCATTTATGCACGGAGAAGATGCACAGTTGTTGTGGTCGTACACACAGAGATACATTTTAAACAGACTCCCTGCTATATAAAGGGTGGCTCAGCAGTTCCCCTTGACAGATGAAAGGAGGAAATATTCACTGTCAAGCAACACCTGAGCAACTCACCAGGCAGAAATGGCTTCAGGTACTTTTTATTACAGTTTTAAAGGATTTGTCAGTGCTGCCATGTGTGTAGGGTGAGAGGAGATGATGATGGGGTGGTATGTGGTGGGATACACACAGTCTGTGACATCCCTAACTTAAAGTATGACAATTTTTAAACCAATGAAAAAGACTACCTTTCCCTGCAATGTGACTTTAATTCATGAATTATTCTTTAATCTAAATAGGCCAAGTCCTACAGGCTCCAGGGCATTTCTCCTCCAAGGCGTATTTGTCTGAGATTTAGTTTTTGGTCTTCACAGCAGACAGACACTAGTGTGAGTCAGGTGTCAAAGGCTGAAAACATTTAAGGCTGACAAAGGTCACCAAATTCTGCAGTCATATCCCAGGGGGCCACTCAGAGCACAGGTAATGTCACCATCTCTGACCCCAGTGAGGCAGACAGCCAGCATCACATCAGCAGTACAGCCTAAACCATGGCCATACTGAGGTGCTCCCAGGCCTTCCCCTGGCACTCATCATCCTCTGCTTGCCCATGTAACCAGAGTGCACCATGCTCTTTTCACATGGGCAAGGACTTATGAGAAAAGGAAAACCATGAGTGTATCAGGGAAAAACTTTGGGACACATACTAGTTTTCATGGAGCAACCATGACTCCATGCAGGAATACAGTGCTGGTAGCACTAGGAGAAGCACAGGCTCTTGGTGGGGGCTGGTCTTGGTGAAAGGGTTTCAAAGAATTTTGGAGAAGGCTAAGCTTACTCTTCATGCCAAGAGGCCCCAAGGAAGATGAGCCTTCAGACAGCATGGACAGAAGAAACTGGGAATTAATTCCCAGGTGCCACTCCCTCCTCAACCCGGTTTCCTGAGGATGGCTAACACCTTTTGCTGTGCTTTGCTGCAGGGTCATGGTTGTCTCCTCTCACCATTGCCATGATCACTCTGGGACTGCAGTGGCCACAGCAAGCTGCCACCTTCCCCACCGTGCCCCTTTCCAGCCTGTTTGCCAACGCTGTGCTGAGGGCTCAGCACCTTCACCTCCTGGCTGCCGAGACATACAAGGAGTTTGTAAGTGCTGTGGTCTCTGGTCCTCTCCTCTGCTTTGGTTTGATGGCTTCAGGAATGTGTAACAGAGAATGTGTAACAGACACCTTTCAACTCTTGGTGTCTCCTTTGTTCTCTTTTGATGGGGAGAGAGGGTGTAAACAGGATAGCACAGGTTATGTCCCATCAGACTGGACCCTGTTTCCACCTCTTAGCCCTCTGCCCCCCCTACTCTGATCCTCCTCTTCCCCCCTTCTCAGGACTATGGCTGCACAGCATCAGCTGGGACATGGCACAGATATGTGACAAGAATTTCCTGTCTTGGTAACCTCTGGCCCTGGGAGAGTCTGACTGCTTAAAACTGTCTAGTTTCTTCTGCTGACAGGAGCTGGCATGAGCTGTCCTTTGGGGTCATTTAGTCCTTCTCTAATTAGGAGAACCTAATTTAGATGTGGTTTCTGGTCACCTCAACACCTTGGCTTAGGAAGACCTTTAGACCCAGTAGCCATTGTGCCAGCACAATATTCCTACCTGCCAACCCTGTCCAAAGGGACCTCATAATTTATTTCTTGCAAAGAGCATTCAGAACAGCTTGGGAAGTGTCTGAGATCCTCTCCAGAACATGGGCAATAGATCTGTGTGTATTTGGGATGTCTCCATAGGAACGCACCTATATTCCAGAGGACCAAAGACACACAAACAAGAATTCCCAGGTAGCATTTTGTTACTCGGAAACCATCCCTGCTCCCATGAAGAAGGATGATGCTCAGCAGAAATCAGTAAGTTTTTTTTCACCCTCAGGGCAAGCACAGACCTGCCTGAAGAGCCCAGCTGTGCTTCACTGCAGGAACAGTGTGTTTTCATCTGTGAACACTTGAGTGCTTCATCCCTCTCCTCCCTTTTTGATTACTTGAACCCTGCATAAAGAAAGAAATCCTTTTCTGGGCTACGCTGTAAATCACATTTCCACCCCAAGCATGAGAAAAGCCATTGTCTGCACAGGACATAGGTCTGGGTGGTGCTCTTCAGCCAGAAAACTTTGTGTCTGCTGAAGGAGTAATGGCACATATCCAGGTGTTCCAGAGGGAGCAGGACATGCTATCAAATACCGCTGCACAGCTCTGACCCTTTCTTGCCCTAATTTCAGGACATGGAGCTTCTTCAGTTTTCCCTGATTCTCATCCAGTCCTGGCTGACCCCGGTGCAGTACCTAAGCAAGATGTTCACAAACAATCTCGTTTTTGGCACCTCAGACAGAGTGTATGAAAAACTAAAGGACCTGGAAGAAGGGATCCAAGCTCTGATGAGGGTAAGTTGCAGCATGTAGCAGGACTATAGAATTGCAGAAATCTCCCAGACAGAGGACACTCAGCTCTCACAGATCTTTGAGATATATCACCACCTTCCACTCTGAGGATCAGTGGCATCTTTACTTGACTTTGTTTACTTTTAGATAATAAGATCCTGGTACTGCACATTGGGTTTCATCACTAGGGAGGATAAGAAAACACAGAACAGATGTTAACACCCATTGCAAAGGGATACTGCTCAGGAATCAGAACAATTCACACACAAAGTCTTCCCAAACCCAGCAACAAAAAAATGGTCTGTTGTACTAACAGCAAAATAATGTTTGCTACCATCTCCATGCAAAATACTTTGAAGTGTGGCAAATTTTGTGATGATTCACAGTATTTTACAAAAACATCTGTGTACAGATGGAAATCTGCACTCTGGTGTTTCTCTCATACATCAATACAGCATCCAGAGAGCTGAAAGCTGTGGGGTGATCCTCTTCAAGGAAGAACTAGTCACAGATTCACAGAATGGTCTGGGTTGGAAGGGACCTTAAAGCTTATCTCCTTCCAACCCCACACCACGGGCAGGGACACCTTGCATTGGACCAGGTTGCTCCAAACCCTGTCCAGCTTGGCTTTGAACACTTTCAGGGATGGGGCAGCTACAGCTTCTCTGGGCAACCTGTGCCAGGGCCTCACCACCCTCATAGGGAAGAATTTCTTCCTAATACCTAATCTAAATATCTCCTCCTTTAGTAAAAACTATTCCTCCTTGTCCTGTCTCTATCTGTCCATGTAAAAAGTCACTCTCTACTTTTGCTCTAAGTCCCCTTTATAATCTACTTCATTTTTGCTTTGTTGCTTTAAATGAAGTTGTGTATTATCTGCCAGGACACCTTTTCAGTTATGTTTATTCTGTAATTAAGTTTATCTGGCAGGCTCACCCTGTAGCTAGAGCTCTGCGGCCTGCAGCTGTGAGAAATGAGTCTGGAATATTGTTTACATCTTCCAGCATTAAAATGACTCTGAAAGTCAGACTAAGAAAGTAAACAGAGACTTCTGTCCTGGCACTTCAGCAGGAGAAAGTAGGGGTAGGTATCAGTACCACATCCAGATTTTTGTATGGGTGAGAAATTCTTTACTGTGAGGGTGCTGAGGCCCTGGCACAGGTTGCCCAGAGAAACTGTGGCTGCCCATCCCTAAAAGTGTTCAAGCCCAGGTTAAATGGGGCTTGGAGCAGCTTGGTCTCCTGGCCCATGGCAGGGAGGCTTCAAATGAGATGGTCTTTAAGGTCCTTTCCAATCCAAACCAGTTTGTGACTTCACCATTCTATGATTTTGGTCCCCATTTGGTATGTGCTTGGGCATTAGGGAATAGTACACAGGAACCAGCCAAACAATCATATTTCACCCATTTAAAGCTCCTTTTCCTTAACCAAAACTTACCTGTTTGTGGCAGCTGGTGACTGCAGCAGGGCAGGAGGAGTGCAGCTCTCAGCTCCAGATGTACATGGCTTGGGGCTGGGTTAGAGCTTTGTTTTCTGGCAAAGGGGGAGAAAAGAGAGAATTATTTTCCTGGTTTCATCTCCTTTACTGGAGGAGGTACAGAGAGACCCTGCAACTTACTCTTTATTCTAAAACCCTAAAGACACACTCCTCCCTCCCTGCAGCCCTGAGCCCAGCTCCCTTCTCACTGTAGCATCACCCCCGCATCACTGCTCTTCCTGCAAACACATACACTCAAAAACATGTTTGAAAAATTCTTTAAGACTGGAGGCAGAAACCCCTGTTCTCATTTAAAGCTCACTGGGAACTATGGCACTGGGCCTGTGAAAGATCACAGAATCACTGAGGTTGGAAAAGACCTCCAAGATCACCAAGTCCAAGACTGACCACTGCCTTGTCAACCAGACCAGAGGACTGAATGCCATGTCCAGCCATTCCCTGAACACCTCCAGGGAAAGTGACTTCACCACCTCCTCCCTGTGCAGTCCCTTCCAATGTTTAACAATCCTTTCTGCCAAGAAATTCTTCCTGATGTTCAACCTGGAACACCTCTGGCACAGCTTGAGGTTGTGTCCTGTTGTCCTCTCATTGTTCCCTGGGAGCAGAGCCAGATCCCCACCTGACTCCATGCTCCCATCAGGGAGTTACAGAGAGTGAGAAGGTCCACCCAGAGCTTCTCTTTTCTAGTCTGAGCCTCCCCAGCTACTTCAGCTGCTCCGGGTGCTCCAGACCCTTCCCCATCTCTGTTCCTTTCTCTGGGCATGCTCAAGCACCTCAGTGTCTCTCTTGCCAGGAGGGGCCCATACCTGCCCCCAGGACTGGAGGTACCCCAGCAGTGCCCAGGGCTGGGGGGCTGTTACTGCCCTGGCCCTGCTGAACACACCATGGCTAACGCCAGCCAGGTGCCACTGGCTCCTTGCCCACCTGGGCATACAGGGGCTCATGTTTGGCCACTGACAACCAGCACTCTCAGGGCCTTTCCCAGCCACTCTGCCCCAGCCTGCAGGAGGTTATTGTGGCCCATGTCATTCCCAGGCCCCCAGCACCTCCCCCAGCACCTCGCAATCCTCTTACAGGAGCTGCAGGACCGAAGCTCCCGGGGTCCCCAGATCCTCAAAGCCACATATGAGAAATTTGACATCCACCTGCGCAGCGAGGACGCGCTACTGCAGAACTATGGCTTGCTCTCCTGCTTCAAGAAGGACCTGCACAAAGTGGAGACCTACCTGAAGGTGATGAAGTGCCGGCGCTATGGAGAGGGGAACTGCACCATTTGACACTGGTGACAGTTCCCTTCCTGCTCCAGCCTCTTGCTGACCATGGCTGCCCTACTCCTCTGAAAGAAAACTGGAGAATAAACCTGCTACTCCATACTGCCAACATGTCTGCTTTTTGGGGTGGGACAGGCTTCTGTGAGGGGCTGGGAGGGAGGAGTGGCCAATGGGACAGGGTGGATTTGGGGCTTCGGATGTGTATTTGGGATTAAAGAAGTGTATTTGGAGGTTGGGGAGATAGAGGAAGTAAGCAGATTTAGGGGTAGATTTGTACTTGAGACTGTGTGTAGATTTGGAACTGGGGAGGAATTTGGGAGTAGATTTGGGACTGAAGTGTGGATTTGATTCTGAGGAGGGTGGATTTGGAACTAGGGGGTGCAGATTTTGAGCTGGGGTGTGGGTTTGATGCTGAGGATAGATTTGAGGAGGTGGGTTTTGGGTTGGAAGGATAAAAGTTGGACCAAAACCAAAATGTGGAGCTGGTACTGATGGTTGGATTTAAGGCTTGAAGGAACAGAATGCAATAAAGAATAAAATGCAAGAGAAGGTGGAATAGGCTTGTATCCCCAAAGAAGACTTTCCAGAGACATTTGTTTGGAAAAGGTTCTGGGAAAAGGTTCTGCTGTGCTTTGTCTTTACTTTTCAGTATGAAGGTGGTGGAGACCTGTCAAAGGTACTTAGAGAAGCTGTGACTGCCCCATCCCTGGAAGTGTTCACGGTCAGATTGGATGGGTCTTGGAGCAACCTGGTCTGGTGGAAGGTGTTCCTTCCCAAGGAGGGGGGATGGAATTGGACATTTCTTCTTAAGCCAGACCATTGTAGGATTCTCTTGCTGTGGTTCTATGAGTATGAAATAGTCTCTTGGTGATGGACATTCCATCCCCAGAGCCCCAGTCCTGCTCCAAGCTGTGACACATGAGCACTGCCACAGCCATGTCCCATCTCTGCCTCCTCTGTTACAAGGTGACTACAGGTAGTCATTGTTCACACCTGCTCACACATCCCATGTGTGTTCTGCTCCTTCTGGCCTGGCTATGGCAGTGGACCTGTGCCCAAAGCACTCCTGGAAGCACTTGCAGCACCCCTGGCCTCCCCATGGTATCAGCTGCTGGACTGCTGCCGTGCTGGCCTGACCACTGTGCCCCCAGTGGATGGGATCTCACCATCTTGTGGGTACCCGCTGTATCCATTGGGATACAGATGATGGACTTTGGACCTGGTTAGCATGAGATATGTGGTAAAAAAAATGCCTTGGCCAGAACAGACAGCTTTCAAGATTGCAAGAAGATTAAATCAGACAGACTCACAAGGAGAGGAGAGGGGAGGGGAGGGGGGAGGAGGGGAGGGGAAGGGAAGGGGAAGGGGAAGGGGAAGGGGGAGGGGGAGGGGGAGGGGGAGAGAAAGGAAAGGAAAGGAAAGGAAAGGAAAGGAAAGGAAAGGAAAGGAAAGGAAAGGAAAGGAAAGGAAAGGAAAGGAAAGGAAAGGAAAGGAAAGGAAAGGAAAGGAAAGGAAAGGAAAGGAAAGGAAAGGAAAGGAAAGGAAAGGAAAGGAAAGGAAAGGAAAGGAAAGGAAAGGAAAGGAAAGGAAAGGAAAGTTACATCAAGTTCTGCAAGCAAGAGATGTTGTAAAATGTGTAAGTTTGTTTATGTGATGATTATCCAAACCATTGTATTAAAACATTACTAGCCTTCCTAAAATAGTATATAAGCATTTGTACTCCACAATAAATTCAGATTCTTTAACCATCTCAAAGTCTCTGATGCACAGACAGATGACTCTTCAACAAATTGAAGTTGAAAAGAAGGGTATTTATTGCAGCACGCTGGACACGTGTGGAATAATTGCCAAATACCTGTGCAAGGAGTCACAGGCTCCTGCTCTCTATTTATACAGGAAAGTTTTACATATCCAGGCAGTTTCTAAGGACATATAATGCATTATCATTACCTGCCTGCTTTGTATTATTATCAGCTGAATATCCATTACGGCTGTGCAACTGTACTCCCTTAATTGGGTCAGTGGGATTTTGAAATGAAGGAGTGGGCCTATGGGAGGAAGAAAGCTGTCTTCCTCATGGTGAACTCTTCACCCATGGCCAGTTGGCAGGACTTTTTGTTCTGCTGGTCACAGTCCAAGCATCTCCTAACTGTTTGATTATCCTTAAGGCTAGGTATTTCTATGGTCTCTGCTCCTTCACAACTGCTGTATCTCTCCCTGTCACTCCTAGCTTCTCTTTACTGATGTATTTGTTACTCTTTAACTAATGTACTTGATTCTTGCCACCTATATTGCAACCACTTAGCTTGCCACCACTTGCCACCACTTAGCTTCTTAACTAATTTTAAAATTTTAACTAAAATATGCAATCTTCTACTATCCCAGTTATATTCCCAGCTGGCCCCTTGACTCTACTTCCCGGTCTCTCCAATTGTCGATACCTGCCGACCCACAGAGCCCCTTCAAATTCCTCTCCTCGGCTTGCTGTTGCTGGTAACTCCTTCTGGAACAGCCAGGAGAAACTGGCAGAAGACTTGGTGGTTCTGGGAGGCTTGTGCTGCACCACTAGGGAGAAACCAGGTTGGCCATGCTATGGCATTTCCTGGCAAACCCTGCTTCTACCTCAGCAGCAGAATTTGCAGGGAAAAGGGTTTTCCTGAGGGGTGACAGTGTGAATAATTCCTTTGTAGAGATTTCACTGATGTCAGAGACTGAAATCATTCATGCCTCAAACACTGATTTAAAGTTTTGCTAATTATAACAAAAACTATTAAAGGTAGAAGAAAGCTAGAACCAAAGAAGCCTCCCTGAAGATACCTGACTGGAACTCTGACCTGTAAATTAAACCACTAAGACTAGATAAAGGGAAAAACCATTTTTTAATCATCACAGGCCTAGGGAAAAAAAACAAGGCTGAAGGAGAGGAATGCATCCACAAGAAAGCCAAATGCAACAGAGATTCTTCCCTGGCTGAGTATGGGGTGGGGGAGATCACAGCCCACTGAAGCCAGGTTTTCACTGATTCCCCCCAAAACGAGGGGAGGGAAGGAGGTTTTGGGTGTAACCACTGATCAGAGGCAGTGAACACCCATCCTCCCTTACACAAACCAGCCCAGCTGTGGAAAGCCCAACCCCACAGGCCACATCCATGGGACATTCATGTGAGAGGCAGCTTGAGGGAGTGCCATAATCCATTTGGGAATGACCCAGAGTCATTCCCATTTGGGAATGACCCAGAGTCATTCCCAAAGCCTTTCACCACAGGACTTTTGCATGTGATGCAACAAACCCAGAGTTGTTGCAAGAGATGATGTTGTAAGAGACAATGGCAAACTCCCCCCTGCCCCACGGAGGTGGCTGGGTTTTCCTACCCAGCCTGAGTGTATATTAACCCATCAGATTCTGTGCATTCTGGGGAGACCTTCACCACCAAGAAGACCAGCTGGAGAGGATCAACAGAACATTGTTGGGATCCATGGAGTGGCAATATTTTCCTTACTCTGTCCCTGTCACTCTCTTTCTGACCCTTGCCCCCCCAACCCCTATCCATTTTTTATTTCTTTCCTTTCTTCCCCCCCCCCCCCCCCCCCCCCCCCATATTTACTACCAATATCCAAACTATTGTTGTTGGCCTATGGTCTTGTTACTTTGAGCAGAAGCATTTCCAAGAACTTTATTGACTGGATCTTGACAACTGACAACTCTATTTCTACTTTTGGAAAGCAAACATGGAAGGAATACCAGTGGACTGAGACCTTGTATCTACCCTCCAGCATCTAAAATGTCAGGACTTCAAGTATGTCCCATCCTTTTGTCTGGTTCTTGAGCACCCATGCAACTCACTTCCATGTGAATTCAAAGCAGGACTGCTCAGCAAGGAAGCTGTGAATCCCCAGGGCTTCCTAGGATGGCAAGCAATGCCATGACCTGTGAATTGTGTTCCATCCTACTGGACCTTCCTGTATCTGCTACCCTAGGGATGAGTTTACAGTCAGCTGCCACCATCCAGGAACAACTGCCTGCTCAGGCCATGAGCAGGGACAATCTCTGCAGTGACCCAAACAGATGTTCCAGTAAAGCAGCTGCAGGATATCCTATGAAATTCCATTCCCTTCCATGAAGCAGCTGGTGTAACTAAATCTGTTTGTGTCATTCTAGCATCCTCAAGGACAATGACTTAAGGGCAGTGAAGCACCATTCAGTGGAAGGCTGTTCCTGCTGAAGCACCTGTAAGCACAGTGGGCTGCTCAGCCCACCCAGCAAGGGGCTTTGTTCCTCCTGAGTTTCTGGATGCAGGCACAGCACAGCTGGGCTCTTGGTGCTGCAGTACTGTCTGGAGGGAGAATTCCTGTTCTTTCTGAGGACCAACATTCTGAGGGGTGAAAACCACCTTGAGCAAGGCAAGATCCAGGCATGCCCTAACATAATTTTGGTGGGATCAGAGCTAGAACCAAAATCCTGGAGATGAAAGCCCCTGCTCAGCAGGAGGGTCATCACAGGTTCTACACCACTGCAAATTCAGATCAGAGAGAAACACTGTGAGAATAATCAGAAATGGGGAAGATGCTGCTAGCATCAAAGCAAATGAATGTAAACACAATAGTGCAAATGGAATTAACATTTTGTGTCCTAATTGTAACAGGGATTTATCTGGCAATAAGATCAAGCTGATTGAGGAATGTGCCTTTGAGCCACTGCCTTTTTGCAACATCTGGGAGTTATAAACATTTCTAGTATATTTAGAGAAGCCTTTTTGCATCTTTAACTCTTTATTTGTTAAAAATTACAGGAGCATTTTCCAGATCAGTGACTGTTTCTCTTGCTAAAAGACAGCTGAGCTGAAGGGAACAATGTAGGTGGCTGGATGACCCATGCCAGGATAACAGATCCTAGTGAGGTTGTCCATAATCAGCCAGCACAGAAGACCTCTCTTGAAGGCTTTGCTATATCTTGAAAGAGAAATAAACAAAGCACCTGTGCCCTTCATTTCCTTTCCTGGACACGTTAAAAAGATTGAGAAAATGGAAATTGCTTCCTTATTCTACCTTGGACTTCCAAATTTCCTGTGAGTGGATACTGCTTTGCCCCTGATTCCTGTAGGACTCATTTCTGTCATCTTCTCTGTCTCCAGAAAACTTTCTGGGAATCACCTCACACAGATCCACAAAGGTATTTTCCAGGCATGGCATAGAAAGCGGTTTCTACAAGACCTGTAAGTGTGACAGGGTCTAAAAGCACATCAGAGCGAGACTCTGCAGGGACAGGGGGGAAGAGCAGGTTTGCTCTCTGTAAAGTATTGACTCCTACTGTGGATAACATCCATGGCTCACCAGGAGCCTGCTGATGGGAAACTACTTTTTCCTGACCTGCTTATCTTCTCCAGAGCTTCCTTGAACCAGCAGCAAGTTCCATCAGCAGCACTGGGAGCCTGGGACGATAGATAAGAAAAAAGAGAGTAGAGACAGGGTGACAAGGGTTGTGCGATGTGACTGAGACTTACAGCCACAAACTTCACTTTGTACTTAAAAGTGAAATACAAAGACAACTTGTGTCTCCAGACACAAAGTTTCCTTCATGTCTGAAGAAAACCTGACACAATACATGGAGGGTTCTATCAAAAAGCCCTTGATCTTGCCTTTCCACACTCATGGATCTACGTACACAGGAGGACACACAGACAGGCCCTCTCCATGTGCTGCTACCCACACAGATTGTGTCTTTCACATCACCCCCTCTGTCAGGGACCGAAGATGTGATCTGCTGTTGTGCACATCAACAACATAATGTAGAATACTTATTGTTGATTGGTAGGACTTTTAACTTTCAGAAATGAAACTATGCATTGGTCACCTGGTGGGATTCAACCTGTGAAAGGGGAATAACACACAATAAAGCTTTTGTTGGCATGGAGGTGGTGTCATGGGCTGTTGTAACCTCATCATATGTGCTGTCCCTGCATGAGATGATGGTGGAACTGGCCTCTCCTGAGGAGGAGATATAAAGTGTGGTCCTGGGGTGGAGAAGCGAGGAAGGTGATTCCTTAATTTTGTGACATATGAAGTTTTCTAAGGTTCTGACTCCAAAACCTGTTTGGAAGAAGTAGTGAGCACTGTGGGGACGGTGGATAGATAAGGATCATCAAGTTCTTCCCATATCTCTTTGTAGTACACCTTTGGTTTAACCATTTTCTCGCACTTTTTACTGGGAAATCCAACATATCATGTACATAATGTTACACAAATTGAGACAAATGTAGATGTTGCTGAAGTAATTATGAATAATTTGTGTGTGTCTAGACTTAAGCAGGAAGTCCATTACTCACTAATTTCTGAGTTTTGGAATGTGCCATAGCAATATACAAATATAATATACAAATGCATGAAAGTAATTAAATTCTTTGTGATTTGGTTTTCTACTTGTAAAAAAGCAAAAAAAAAAGTGTCTTGCTTTTTTACAGCATCAGAGTAGATCATATAATGTTGTGTTAAAATATGGAGTCCTGGCATTGTTTGGGGTTGATGTGTGTATGTATTAAATTTAGATGCAAAGAATTCACAGTCTGCTATTGTAGCAAGGCTTTGCCCTCCCATTTTTTGTGCAATCCTTCATCCAATGTAAGCATCTTCATGTAAGATGCTTCCAGACTTTTGTGTAAGTTTCTCTGGGCCACAGGATGCCAACACTAGGGAGTTCAATTCCCTGGACATGAGACATGTAAATATAAATTTAAATATTTGAGATTATCATCTCTGACTCAGTTCTCTGGGATATGACTCGTGCAAGCTATTTTCACCATTTCCCTTAGGATGACTTGTGTTGTTTCCTGTAAGTGCTTGTTTCTCTCCTTTGGCTGTGATGAAAGCTGGAGTGAATATCATGGGTGGTGTGGACTTGTGTACTTGGATAAATCCCTCCTTGCCATTTCAATTTCAATCCTTCTGCCCTTCTCTTCTGCTGCCAGTCTCCCAGGTCACTGCTTGGTCACTACCTAGGCCTGCAGGGAAATCTGCCTCTCTCTCCACCTCCTTCTAGGCTGAGGCTGGACCAGCCATCCTTTCAGGATGTCCCCAGTCACTCTAATTCCAAGTGAAGTTCAATAGAGGCATTTGTAAACCTAGAAGAATCTGAATAAAATATGGCTTTGGTGATGCTCTCAGGTCCTGGTTGCCTTTACTCATGCGTACAACTATAGAACCATAGAATCACATAATTGTTTGGGTTGGCAGAGACCTTAAAAGATCATCCTCTTCCAACCCCTGCCATGAACAGGGATGGCTTCCACTAGACCAAGGTGCTCCAAGCCCCATCCAGCCTGGTCTTTGACACTTCCAGGGATGGGGCAACCACAACTTCTCTGGGCAGCCTGTGCCCAGGCCTCACTATCCTGAAAATTAAGAGTACTTTGCTTGTGCCTTATGATTGCTTGTGCCTATTAAAATATTGCGTGTGTGCATTTGACTTCTTAATCAGCCCTTCCAAGGACCCCGGAAGGGTCTGGACCAACATCCGCAATTCAGTTTGGTGCAGCAGTTCTGACCCTGAGAAAGTGTCTTCTCAAACCCTTGTTCCTCTTTGTAGTGGGTTGACTTTGGCTGGATGCCAGGTGCTCAGCAAGCCACTCTATCACTCCCCTTCCCAGTGGGCAGGAGAGGGAAAATTAGACAGAAAGACAATTATTAGGTTGAGATAAGGCAGCTTACTAAAGCAAAAAGAAAGCAATTTTTTTTGCATGCATTAGAACAGGGGAAAAAATTTTAATGTCTATTCCAATGCTCAGTCACTTCCCCAGAAGCAGGACTTTAGCATGCATAGCACTTGCTCTGGAAAGCAAACACTGTAGGATAAGGAATGCCCACTGTTCTTCCTCCCTCCCTTAGCTTTTATATCTGAGCTAACAGCATACAGTGTGGAATTTCCCTTTGGTTAATTTGGATCTGCTGGCCTGGTTCTGCCCCTTCCATGATCTTGCCCACTCAAAGCCCTTTGATGGGGAATGGCAATATTAGAGAGATAGCACTACTCAGAAGTAGCCAAAACACTTGTGTGTTATCAACACCTTTCTACCTACCAATGCAAAACACAGCTCTGTGAAGGCTGCTACGGAAAAATTAACTCCATCTCAGCCAAATCAAATACACTCTTCCAAAAAAAGATAAAACAACTACCAACCTTGCCTCACAGGTATCCCTAGATCACCAGGACTGCAGCACATCTCCCATCACTATGAATGAGGGTCATAAGCATCATTTACATCTTGTGATCCATTTTGGACCAGCTTGGGGAAATGTGCTGCTCGGGAAAGGTAAGTAATGGAATCCTGAGTGGTCTTGGAATCCTGAGATGTGTGAAAAAGATTTTATGGCAAAGATGTTTGGGTCTTTCTCTTTAAAGTAGTTCATCTCTGTGCTGCTTAGATCTGAGACAAAGGTCATTAGTGAAAATATTTCAGTCGTTCATATCTGACCTGCTTTGGCTGGGATAGAGATAATTTTGTTCTTAGGGTTTCAATGTTCTCCACTATAAGGCAAAGTACAGATGGATCCATTCCTTTCTCTTCTAATCCAGACTCCAAACATGAGCATCTTCTCTGCTGTTCCAGCCTTCTCCTTCCCCTGAATCTTGTGGCTTATTTTGCACCAAAATACTATCTGGGGATAATACATTCCAGTCCATCTCTGCTCCTTTACCACAACACGGAAAAGCCATTTCAGGACAATGATTTCATTATACTTCTTTGATGTGGGATAAAATATTAAAGCAGATTCATACAAAATGAAAGACATTTTACACAGGAAAGAAGTCCTGACAGTAACCTAGATATGCCACAAAAATTGACTCCACCAGTAGGAAAACCTGCCCCTTGCCAGAGAAAAGTGGGGTAAATTATGAAAGATGCATAAGGGTAGAAGGAGAAATGAAGTGACTGGAATGGCAGAGCAGAAAATAAACACATCAGGGTAAAGGAAACAAAAGATAAAAGTCAGTGGAGGAAAGGGGGAGTGAATGGGGGTTTAATAATTCAAATTAGGATTTATAAGAGTCTTGAGGAGACAAGGGACCACAAGTCATCTAGGAATCACTGGAGGAGGGGAGGGAACCAACCAAACTCAACATGATATTCATGGCACTAAAAAGAGCTATTGGATATTTTGTGCCTTGAAATTGAATCGCCCCAAACCGGACCAAGAGACATTTCCGAGACAAAGTCCAAGAAGTGGATATTTGCTTTATTCAGTGTGCCAAGTGCACGGGGATGTCTCCCCCGAATACACACACACTGGTACACAGCAGATTACAATATAGGGTTATAATTCATGCATATTCATTATTTTCCTTAGAAAAGGTCTGATTAGGCAAACTATTCCTTAGAACTCATCATTTTGTTAGCAGGTGTAGGACACCCTGGTGGTCGCACTGAGGAGGGCTCCACCTCATCCTCGGTGGTCCTTTGATGAAGGCTGGACATCTTCCTTGCCGTGCCCTTTCACCCTTCTCCTGTAGGCATGTGCTGTGTCTTGTTAGCTGTTTCAGTGATTTCCTCACTGGTTTTAGCAAGCTTGCCCTCCATTTTTTTCAAGTTTTGTTCGCTGTTTCTTGCCAAGTTTCATCTAGCCTCTATATTGGTTACTGTGAAAAACGCCAATCACTTGTTTTTAAAATTTTAAAAGTTTAATAGTAATAAAATGGTTGTAAAAATAGTAATATAATTAGAGTAATAAAAATTTGGACAATTAGGGTTAGGACAATATGAGCCAATAAAAACAAAGAGTTACAGACAGTCCGGGTACCTTTTTCTGGGCAGCATAAGCCCGCAAAAGGACACCCATCAACAGAGGATTAACCCTTAAAAACAATAGCCTGCTGCATATTCATACACCTCATACATGATGTATAAATTCCATTCAAACAAAGGATTCTGTCTGGTCAGTGTCAACTTCTTCCTATTAATCTCGATGGTGTCTTCAGGGCTGAGTGAGGTGGGAAGAAATTTGTTTCTTCTGAAAATGGAGCAATAAATTCTCTTTCTCTGGTGTTCTGTGGCTGCTATCTGTTGCAAGTGCCTAATTCCTTTCTTTAAAAAAATATCCCACATACATACTTTCTATTTTAACATTGTGTTATAACCTAAAACTATATACTTAAAAAATTAATGCAGCATAACTTTCTAACATAATACATATAATATTCATTTTAATATTCACGAAAAGCCAATCATAAAATACTCATTTTTCATAGTTACAGTGTATCTTATTCTTGCCCAAGAATGCCTAGGCACAATGCCTTAACCCTTTCAAAATAAGGAATTTATTTTACATAAACAAGCAGAAGAAATTACCATAAATAAGTAAGTGCTTAGCACGAGTATGCATATGTGCGTAGCATAAGTTAGCATAAGAAAGCCTGGCAGATCTAGCTTGATGTGACTGTGACTTGACAACAAGTTTTAGACACAGTATACCAGAGTAGCTGACAGGCAAGTAGGAAATCACCCGTGTGCAAGGAGGCAATAAGGAAGACTGGCTGCTTTAGGCTATGTAGATTCTGCATGGACAGCATGCGGTCACTCACTTAAAGTATAGGAATCTGATGCAATGTATTTTTAATAGCTTGCTTATCAAATACTAACCTTAGACGTGTATGGTATTTTTAATAAAATTTTTATATAAACCCAGTGAAATTTTTAAGTGTTGGAGAAGCACTTTGGTGTGATGTGGGCCCGTGCTCTCCCAACAACTAAAATAAAAGTGCTTTTGCAGACAATCTGTTTGTCTGTCTATCCCTTTGAATTGCCATTTGGACAGACTTTGACTCGGGTAAATCAGCAAAGAGTCAGTGTAGTTCTGGGTATTTACATCTTATCAGGACTGTGAGGAAACAATTTAATTGTAGCTGTGATATTTTCTGAAAAATCCTTTTTTAAGGATTTTTTCTCCTGAGAAGCTGAGAGGCCTCAGGAACAAAATGTAAACAATGGTTATCTGCTGCTGTGGAATGCAACAGGTAGATCTGTGATTAGTTTCATGCAGTTGTTTTCAATTAATGGCTAATCACAGTCAGCTGTGATTAGCCTTTGTTATCATTCTTTCTTTTTCTATTCTTAGCTACAAGCCTTTGTTATCATTCTTTCTTTTTCTATTCTTAGCTAGCCTCCTGATGAATTCCTTTATTCTACTCTTTTAGTATAGTTTTAATATAATACATATCATAAAATAATAAATCAAGCCTTCTGAAACATGGAGTCAGATCCTCGTCTCTTCCCTCATCCTAAGACCCCTGCGAACACCGTCACATTTAATTTTTATTTATGCCTTGGCATTTTCTAGATTTTATGTTATAAACCCCATTTTCTGACATCAGGTGGAAGATTACTACATGGGCCGAGCCCTAACATGTGGCATGTGTAGACGGCGTCTAACACGTGTGATCGGGGGTGGAGACTGCCAACATTACAGTCCCTGTGCAGGCAGCCCCTTTAGCATGCTCGCCTGGCAGCCAGCATTGGGGAGAAAACTCCCACCACTGGCCTGCAAACCATTTTCCCTGCAGGCAAAACCCTGCTGTCCAGCAAAAATTTCCCTGACTAGTCAATGGTCTTCCTCAAAGGGCCGGATTATAGGAGCACATAAAAGCTGTTAACCACGCCATAATTAGTTCCCGCCACCTTCGTTTTGGCCTGTGCTCACCTTCTCCTTGCTGTCCTGCTTCTTCCCCGCCTGTCTCCCCGGTTCCTTCTACCCTCTCTTCGCTGCTTCTCCGCAGCAGCCGCACCAGCAGCGCGCCCGGAGCCTGCCCGCCACCCCTGGGAACATCCCGCCGCTTCCCGAGCCTCTCCCGCCACCCCTGGGAACATCCCGCCGCTTCCCGAGCCTCTCCCGCCACCCCTGGGAACATCCCGCCGCTCCCCGAGCCTCTCCCGCCACTCCTGGGAGCATCCCGCCGCTCCCCGAGCCTCTCCCGCCCCTTCCCGAGCCGCTCCCGCCGCTGCCCAGCTGCAGCCCATCGCTGTCCGCCATCCCCTTGTGACGCTGTTCGTGGTTCTGATCGCCGCCACGACCCCGCCGCAGCCTGTCGCGACGCTGTCGGGGGTTCTGGCCGCTGCTGCGGTGCTGCGGCTTGTCCTGCCGGCCACTCAGCCCGAGCGGCGACTCCGAGGGTGTCCCGCCGCCCGTCCGTGCGGGACACTCGCTGTCCGCTGGTTCGAGCGCTGCGCGAACTCCCCCCGGTAGGGAACGCACAGACGCCGGCTGCCGATCGAATGACGACGGTGCATCCCAGAATCCTGGTGGTAATGTCCCTGTCCTCCTTTCTGAAACTCTCTGTGTCGTTCTTTTCCGTCTCTGCTTGACTTTCTGTCCTTCTCTGGTCGGGACACATACCTGTCTTTATCAATAAACAGTTCTCACATGTAATATTTGGATCGTTTGTGCTCGATTTCATCTGGGAAGTCTGTTAAAATGAACACCCCATGGCTTACAGTGGAATGCAACAAGGACATAATCCATAAATCAGAAGGACAGACTGAACAATCCCAACAGTTGTGGTCACTTCACACCACAGTTGCTGTTGGCCTCAAAGCCTAATTGAATCCTCCCTCACTTCTGCCCTGGTCCTTGATGGATTTGTCTGGAGCTCTCCTTAGCCACTGAACAACTTCAGTCACGGCCTCATTAAAAAGAACTAGCCCATAAATAAGGAGCTTTGCAGCATTAATCCCTGCCCATGCTGCCAGTGCTGCTGGTGACTAAAGCATCTCCAGTGGGAACTTTACACATCTCCTTATCCCTGGCAATGCTGTTCCCTGAAAAATCAGCAAATGCCCTCAAAACTGTGAGGCCTGGAGCCTACAAAGGGTGTAATCCAGTCTGAATCACTCTCCCAAGCACATTCTTCTCCTGCTCCTCTTCTCTAGGGGATATGTACTCCCTGGACCAGTACTCTTACCCAGCTCCTGGATGGAGGAATAGAAAACTTTGCCTCCTTGCTTCTATCTGCCTCCATTGCATTAATGTCTGAGTTTGAAATACTACTTTGCTTTCGTTGCTCTAATTTCTGGTCTCCTGCGTTGCTCTTATTTTAGCCTTGGCTTTTTTTTGCTTGGGGGATTTCCTCCTTTCCCTCAGCCTTACACATTTACACCACTGCTGACACAAACCCCAGCCAGGGCTGGAAGAACATGCAATATACACCACAGATAGAAGCAAGCATGCAAAATTCAGCAGCACTGAATTTAGCATGCTGGTGGGAGGATAGTTCCTACTATCACATGTATTACAGTAATCCCTCAGGATAAGATCAAGATGAGCAGGTCACAAAATCAGGGAAAATCCCAGCTGCAAAGACTTTGCAATCTAAAAGGAAAACCAAGGCAGGAAATCATCTATAATACATGGGATGGGCAGTGCAGTTAGTAAATTGATTATTTTTGAGAGTAGGAGAAACCTGAGGAGAACATAATATGCAGGGAAAGAAAAAGTAATGGAACAAAAAGTGGAAGGAAGCAGGTGTCTGAGGATAGCAGCTGACACCAGGAGGGAGGGGAGAGAAATACTAAAAATGGAGAAATCATTAATTTTTCTTAATAAATGGTAAATATTCCAGCTTGTGGCAAAATTAGAATTTTAAGGTGATAAGGAAGGGATGCTGGCCTGCGTTCCCCCAGTGTGGGCAGCTGAGGAGGGAGAGACTCTGCCCTGTTCAAGAGCTCCCCACCTGCAGTGCTGCCTGCAGCTCTGCTGTCCAACATTAGAATGACATGGAGCTACTGGAGCCACTCCAGAGGAGGCCATGGAAATGCTCCAAGGAATAGAGCCCTTCTGTTATGGAGACAGGCTGAGAGAATTCGGTGTTCACACTGGACAAGAGAAGGCTCTGGGAAGACCGTAGAGCTGCTGCCAGCACCTAAAGGGACTGAGAGAGCTGCAGAGGGACTTTGGACAAAGGACTGGAGTGGCAGGACAAAGGGGGAATGGCTTCCCACTGCCAGAGGGCAGGGTTCAAAGGGACATTGGGAGGAAATTCTTGGCTGTGAGGGTGGTGAAGCCCTGACACAGGTTGCCCAGAAAAGCTGTGGATACCCCATGTCTGGAAGTGTTCAAAGCCAGGTTGGATAGGGCTTAAAGCAATCTGGTCTAGTGAAATATGTCCCTGTTCATGGCAGGGGGGTGGAATGAGATGGTCTGTAAGGTCCCTTCCAACCCAAACCATTCTATGATTCTATGGTAAGTCAGAACACTGTAGTACTATATGAAATTAAATTAGAAATTTAATTTTTGTTTGTCTGAAATATTGTAGCCAGTCTGGTGGAAAAATATATCATTATTTACACAAATGTTACACAAATGTTTTCTTCTGCCTTGATTTAGGTCAACATTTAAATCAACTCTACTGCTTCAAAGCCTGCCTCTGGTAAATTTCACATTCTTACTTCAAACACATTTCCCTCCATTTCCCACTGGTGCAATGAGAGCTGGTGGCCACTTGTTCCTGCTCTCCCCTTCAGGGAACTGAAGAGGCAGACAAAATGTCTGTCTTCTGGTGCGTGTTTTGGTTTGATTTTCTGCCTCTCCAAGCCACTCTTGGTACTGATGGAAGAACAAGCCTCTTTTTCTCAAGTTTTCCACCGTGGATATCTGGGTTACCACCCATAATAGTGTATAGATAAGATCTTTGGCTAACTGGACACCAACAGCTCCAGGGAACTAGAGCAAAACCTCCTGCAGGCAAGCACCATCTGGCACTCGACCTTTGGACTGGTGTCCTCTCTAATAATTGTGGAATCATGGTAATTTTATACAAGAACATTTAATTACTTAATCATAAGTTACAAGCATCCTTGAGCTGCTGAGTGAGGCGCACACTCAGTGCAATTATTCATAGGCATGTAATCTCCATCCCTTTGTAGTGAGTATTTAATTAGTTACTATTAGTTACTCTTCTCAGAGTAACTCCTCACAGGATGGCTTATCTGTTCTGCCTATCAGATGATGGAATATTTCAGGGCATCTTTGCCCCACATGAATTTATCAATAAACAGGTGAGATTTATCAATCTCACAGCTATTTGGTGAGATAACTCAAGCTGGACACATATCTGGTAGTGAGTTATTTCTTGTGCCATTGAGGTGGCATTCCCAGCTGACAATAAACATCTTGCCCTGAGAGTGAGATTGAAGGAAGAGAAGCTTGAATTTCTGACTGACAGACACTTCACTTTACAAGCTGTAAAAGCCACACAAAACTTTCACAAAGCAGTCTTCCGCACATTTCCTGGAAATGTGTAGGGCTTTTCCCTGAAGTCGGGACCACACTTTGTGGTTACTCTTCCAGAGGCTGAGTGAAAGGACTCTATGTGGGATTGACTCATCATCAATTGGTGTCAATTACATTGACTCCTAATCTATACTATTTCTGTGTTAGCTATAATGTAGGCACGTTTATGTTGTGCACTGATTGATGGAAATCTATTAGCAGTTCTTTGTTTTAACCTGTGTAGTAACTCTGTTTAAGGCCTTTTGTCTGTTAATCTCCTGTCTATTCATTCAATTCAGTAACTCATTTTATAAAAGACCTGACTGGCCATTCCTGAGAACTTTCAAGCCAGAGCTTTTTAGGTGCAGGCTGTCTGAATAAAGCTGCTGCCAAAAATCTGAACCTATGGCAGAGCTGATCTAAAGGCTCTCATTTGATCTACAACAGGTTGTAGAAAACACAGTCGTGACAAATATTCCTCTGTATTTTATCCCTTTAACACAGAGGTTCTTTCCAACCTTCCTGCTACCAAAGACAACTCAATGTGAACATTAGGAGGAGGAAGAGGAGAATGAGGATGAAGACAAGGAGGATGAGAAGGAGGAGGAGGTGGAGGAGATGTATCATGGACTTGCATGTTCACTTTGAAATACGTGAATGACTTCTCCAACCCCAATGCAATTTTTGTATGAACTAGACCCAGCAAACCAAACCCTCTGGATTTGGAGGGCTATGGAGCTGCCATGGTCCATGGAGTTCTCCCCATCTCCAGTGAAGTACCTGCTTTGCATAACTAATTTGTGAAGGAAGAGCAGCCTTTTGCCTAAAGTTACCACTTTAGGAAAGTAAACCTAATCACAGCTAAGTGTTAGAACCCTTCAGCCTAAACCTAGGAATATTTATTGCAGTGTGCTGAGCCACTGTCTTGCTAGAATTGCAGTCTGGGGACACCATGCCATCTGTACAGGACAGGCTGTAGAACTGGATTGCATCTCCCATCATGGTGTCACATGCATCCTATAGGGACCATAAAGGTTGGAAAAGACCTCCAAGATCACCCAAGTCCAATCTTATGAACGTACAGAACCTCACCCAGAAAATGTGAACATACAGAACAACCATGAGTTGACCAAATTTTTCCTACATTTCCAATTGTGAACAACTTCACAATTTTTCAGTAAAACATTTTTTAGAAAATAAGCTGGGAAGAAATGCTAATTTGCCAGCTTGATGTCTTTTCCAGCATCTGATAAGGACACTACAATACTTCCCTGAAGAACACAGGCTGAAAAAATTGGTGCTGTTCAGCCTGGAAAGCAGAAGCTCACCTTGATACCTTGAGAAGGCTGATCTAGAGCAGAGGCTAGACAGAATTAAAGAATAAAGTAGGTATTTATTAAAAGGCCTTAATGGATACACCTTAGGCAGTGCAAGAGCCCAGGCAGGGCTACACCCAAGATGAACCCAAAATGGTCACAGAAATGGATGACTGGTCATGAGATCTCTCACTTTTATAAGTTCTGGTCTATTTGCATATTTGGGTTAATTGTCCAATTACAGCTTCAGATAATGAAGTCCCATCCTTCTTGTTTTCCCTCTTCAGACTACCATTGTTTATGCTCTTGGGCCTGAAACTTGTAATGGTTGTCCTTGGTCCCAGGTAGAAAAGGAATTGTTTTGTCTCCTTACTCTGTGAAGAGACCTTACCAACGCTTAATATGATGCACACCTAGGCAGTACAGGATCTGAAAAATATAAAAGCTAAAACTTAAGGCATCACCTGGATACCTCAGAATATCTTCCAGTATCTGAAGGAGCCTACAAGGAAGACAGAGAGGAACTCTGCATCAGGAAATTTAGTGACACGACAAGGGTTCAGACTGAAAGAAGGGAAATTTAGGTTAGATATCAGGAAGAAGTTCCTCCCTGTAAGAGTGGCAAGACCCTGGCACAGGTTCCCCAGAGAAGCTGTGGCTGCCTCTGTAAGAGCTGTAATGAGGGATGCAGGATTCCAGGTTGCTCTCCAAAATGCAGTTTATTGTATCCAAGACGTTACAGCAGTCCAGGGCCTGTGCCCACAGCTGTCAGCTCCAGCTGCAGGCAGGCCTGGAGACCCTTTGGTTTTGGTTACAATGCATTATATACTTTTCTTTGCTGAGCATCTTAATACAGTAGAACCAATCTATACCTTAACTTTTACCTATAGCTTATCATAACTACTATAATTACCATATTCATGTTACTATTCTCCAATCACTAAAAGTTAGTACATTACACTTTAAGGTAGAAGTTGTTTTTCAGTTTTCTTGCAGTGGAAAATTCTGAGGCCTTTTTTCTACTTGCAACATTGGCAGCCTTGTTTGCCTGTGGAATCTTCTGCTTGGTAAAAACATCTTTTTGTTTGTGGTGGATTTATCCTTTGCTATAAGGCATAAAAACCCTTCTAACATACCCTTTGCCTTCTTAATTATCCAGTAAGACTGGCTCAGCAAGTCTTTCCTTCTATATCAAAACTTGCTTCCATCTCTATTCCTTCATCAGAGTCTACATTTAAAAATCTTTCTGCCAAGCACACATATCTGTGAGACTTTCTTGTCAAACTTTCATCCTTCCCAACATGCCTCATTCCTTGAAGTCTTAAAGGCCAAGTTGGATGGGGCTCGGAGCAACCTGGTCTAGTGGAATATGATCTTCCCTGTGGCAGGGCAGTGGAATTGAATGGTCTAATAAGGTCCCTTCCAACCCAAATAATTCTATTATTTGCTTTAAGTGATACCCAAACTGGCAATCAGTTGAATATTAACAGCCTCAGAAGAAGGTCTGAAATATTCGTGACTACAGCACAGTGACAAGGGGATCTGCCAGATGTTGCACAAGGTGTGTCTCACCTGGCAATATCCAAACACAAGTGCCTGACAGTGGTTAGGAATGTATAATGTATTAAATCTTCCAATGATCTTTGAAGAGAGTTGTTGTTTCTAACAACTAGGGTTCTGGCATAATCTCTGAAATCCAGTGTGATCCTTCCACAGGCTATGGGTATGAATCTGTCTCTCTGTTTCCCATATGAAATAGAGGGACCTTTAAAACCAGTGTTGCTTCCCATCTATGAATAAAAGGAGAATTGGACCCATTTTTTTCTGTAACTTTACTATACATAAATCAAGGCACAGACATGCTAACTGCATCACACAATAACTTCAAAGTGCTTGAGAGACAACAGAAGTTGTCATTCAGCTCTCATAATCAGCTTTATTTTATGCCAGCCAGACAATACACATTTCATGCGAACTATACATTTGCTCCAGCTGATGCTCAGTCGAAGGTTCCTGACTTCATGTCAGTTCATCCTTCACTAAGGTACTTGGTTCTTGCTCTGTAGCACCAGTGTTTTTTTCAGGGGTCCTGGAAGCAGAAGAAAGAGCATCATTGCAAAGCTATCAGAGCAATCAGCTGACCCATGAACACAAAATGCCACCCCTGAGGTGGAATTTGCCCTGTGATCAAGTCTCTGCAGTGTTCCCCAAGCAACCACACATTTGGTATATCCTCAGGCTGGGTCGTGAGTGGTCCTGCTCCCTGCAAGGAACTAGTCCAAAACTCATGGATGTCCACAAAACATGTGAGGGCTTGGGCTGGACTTTTTGACCAGCCCTTGGTTTAATTGTGACCAGGATCATGTCCACCATCACTACAAAAAAATACTTGCCAATTGATCATAACATGCATCAAACAAACACCTTGTTGTAAAATTGTCTCTCAAAGAAGCAGTTTGTTTCCCTCATGATGGGTGGTAAAAGCCCTCTCACAGTGGAGCCGAGCTCTTGTGCCACTCAGGAAGCACCTGGAACCTGTTAAAAACAACCAAAGGAAAGTAAGCCCAGCTAACATTTACTAGCCCCAATTTGAGAGCACCCCTTTTCTCTTTGATACCCCCAGGAGACACCAGTAGGTGATGGTGGCACCAAGGTACCAGATGACTGGCAGGGTCACATTTGTACCTGGATAGTCTTGGGTGGCAGCACAAAAGAACAAAGGGACCCTCGAGTTAGGGTAGATGCTGCCAGTAGAAGCTCTGGACATGTGTTGGAAGGAAGGCTGGGTCTTGAGAAAGCACAGAGGGAGGGATGGGGAAGGAAAGACCTGTAGGGAACAAGGGACTCAGTCTTCACTAGGAAAGAGGAGGAGGATCTCTGGGGATCAGGAGAGACATGGATGGATGGGAACAGGTCTGTGAGGATGCAGAAAGGCAGAAAGCAGTTGATGATGCACGAGAAACCTGCTAAGATTTAAAATGGGCAGCTTTACATGGTGGTTGCATCAAGGGACTGTGGAGATCCCCATTTGCCCCCCCAGTTTTGCCTGATTTTTGTGCAGGGAGTGGTTCCAGGTTAGAGGAGGGAAAGGAGGGGCTGACACCATGAGAGGGTGGTCACCACTTTCTTGGTCTGTGAAATCAACCCAACCCAGACATGAGAAAACCCATTTCTGTGTGAGAGGCTTGTGGGGCAGAACCATGTGAGGAGCCCTGGCAGGACATCTCTCTCTCAAATACTCACCCTCACCTTGCCCTTTTTGCTTACTATGAAGAGACATTTGCTGCCAGCAGCTGTTGGCAGAGGTTGGTAGGAAATCTGCTGAGTTCTTTCAGTGCAGTAGTTCCTATGGGAATGAGATGAGTCCAGCACCACAAATCAAAGGAAAACGCAGAGCAGCTTCTCTTTGGAAAGATGCCCCACTGTCAGGGTAGGCCAGGTCCATACTGCTGATGCACAGGCATCTGCTAGGACAGGACCCATTGCCTGGTCTCTGGAGGAGGCTGGAGATGCCTGCACATCCTTGCCAGTGGAAATGGTGCCCAGCAGCACCTGCACTTGTAGTTTGAAGGCCATCAGTAATTACTGCAGGTACCAAGCACATTTTCACATCTGCTTTAGTGAGGAGGATGCAGGAACCATGGGGCATGATCTCAGGTTGTCCTGTCCCAGTGTGTACATGATGATCCAGGTTCAACCCAGTCCAGGTGGATCAACACCAGAGCCATCCCACCCCTTCCTTGGTATCCAACCCTGCTCTTGCTGCTACACCCTGCATTGCAGAGGAGAGCTTTGAAAGTAAAAAATCATCTCTCCCTGAAGCAACATGAACTGTTTTCAATCCACCAACATTTTCCTGAGCCCTTGCTCAGGGCCACCAGGGAAATTCCTCCATCTCAGCAGCACTAGGGCAGTCCCTTCCTGTTGAGACAGTCAGAAATCTTCTGCCTGCATTGTGTGTTCTTCCTTTTAATGTACTGGCTATTTTCCCATGACTGTGTGCATCCTTCAGCCATGGATTTCAGGCCTGAGGAGAAAGTGACTGTGTCCCATCTCACCCCCTGGCTTCCCCTCTGTTTGCATGAATATAGACAACTGTGTGATTGTCCATCCAAACCTGTTTTAAACTGGAGGGAGTGTGAGTGGTAGGCAATTACGTTATTTTCCCCCAGAACTGGTATTCAGAAACAACAGAGCATGCACAGCAGAGACCAACCATGGCTGTTCCCTGCAGGGCTGCACAGCAAGGTCTGGCTCTAGGTACCAGCCTAGGGAAGAGTGAGCTGGCAGTGTGCAAATAGGAGAGTTGAAAGGAAAGCCTGATCCTGAAACATAACAATCCCCAATACACATGCAGTAACATTTATAAATGACTCCTAAGAGAAGCAAGGAAAGAGTTTGAAGATTTTTGCCCTCATGAAGGCTGTTGATGGCAAATTGTTGTGTGAGAAGGTGAGAAATGTTGAAGAAATGAGTTGGAGGTGACAGATTTCCCCTCTTATTATATCTGAGAGAGGTGCAGAAAGTATAAAATTCAGCAGGAGTTTATTTCCCAGAGTCAGCACAAGGTGTCTGGAAATAACTAGGGGTGTTCATGGGCCACCATGAGCACGCATAGCACCATCTCCTCTTTATTGCTCCTGGTATAACCACATGGAGCTGGGATTTTGTGACTTGGGGTCTAAACTTGCCTCTCACAGCTCCAGCAATATTATTCTGTTCCTCAGAGATGTGGAGGACCTGCTTACATCTCGTCTTTGTTCCTCTATGAATTTACATCATGATGTTTTGGTGGCCGCATATGAAAATGAGCTGATAACTTGTATTGTCTTCTGCAAAATTACTTTAATTTAAAGCAGTTTAGCTATTTGGGAGCTGTTATGAGTCAGTAATAGGCACAGAGAAAATTAAAAGTTGCCTTTAAGAGATCTAGAAGCAGCAGGAATCCTCTACCTGAATCAGTGGCTCAGAAACAGCAAACAGCCTCAGGCACAGAACTTGGGTGCTGAAGGAACGTTTTAAAGAAAAAAACGTGAGAAGTCTGTCCTTTCTTTCCCAGAGAATTCAGGTGAGGAGACAGCTCTTGTCTGTGGAGGAACCACCTTTTGGTTAGTTCCCTTATCCAGGAGGGCATTGGCAGGTTCATGTTCCTCAAAAGACAGAAACTCATTGATTTCTGGGCAAATGCAATTCTCAGTTAGATTATGAGTAGGTTTTGACAAGTCACTTCTGTATGCTGAATGCCGTGTTGCCCTTTGTGCACTGAAGCTTGTTGTCTTTACAAAACAGCAAGAAAAATGCAAACTTTTTTGTACTGAGAAATGGTCTTAACATGGTACTTTATAATTGGTCTCAGATGCATTCTTTGGAAAAGACACATCAAGCAATAGATATAACAGTGTGAATTGTATCAGGGAAGTGCAGAATTTCAGCCTTGTTCTATACCTCAGCAGGCAGAGGGGTTGCTGTCCTTGCAAAGGTGTGAGACCTGGAAATGTGCACCTGTTTGGGGCCAGCAAGGTCTGAAGAAGAAAGTGCCTGGTTGTGAAATCTGGCCTAATGTAGGTGTGGGATGAGCAACAAGGAACTCAACCCTTCAGAGTTCAAACCACAGCAGCAGATAGGCAAGCTCTCACAGAGCTCTGCTAGCAGAAATGTAGATGTTAGAAGACTTCTGCATACCTTCAAGTGAGATGAGCACTTGAGCAGCATGGATGAATCATGTCCTAAATACTAGTCAGACCCTAAAACTGCAGCTGAGATTTTTTCAGTGCTTTTTTGCTGGTGGAATGCGACTGTGTTCACAGGGATGAGGGAAGAGACGAGGATCTGACTCCATGTTTCAGAAGGCTTGATTTATTATTTTATGATAGATATTATATTAAAACTATACTTAAAAAATAGAAGAAAGGATTTCATCAGAAGGCTAGCTAAGAATAGAAAAAGAAGGAATGATAACAAAGGCTTGTGGCTCAGACTCTCTGTCCAAGACAGCTGACTGTGATTGGCCATTAATTAGAAACAACTCTATAAGACCAATCACAGATGCACCTGTTGCATTCCACAGCAGCAGATAACCATTGTTTACATTTTGTTCCTGAGGCTTCTCAGCTTCTCAGGAGGAAAAATCCTAAGGAAAGGATTTTCATAAAAGACATCTGTGACAGTGGAATCTACAGCTTGGAGGAGGAGGCAGCAGCACTGTGGAAGCAAGGCAGGTGGAAGTAAGTCATGCTGGCATATAGGAAAGGATGCAGGATATCACCTACACCAAGGGACTGATCCTCTTTTCCAACGCTTCTTTCCAGCACCTACACCAAAATTCCTTCAGGCTGGAGATGTCAGGCATAACCCAGCTGCAAGTCTTGCTTGTCCTAAATGGCATTTCCAGGCTTCTCACTGAGGATTTGAGGTCCCCACACATTTCATCTCTTCTGTCTGCTCTTGCAGGCAGGACAGGACAGGAACAGGCACTGACAGAAGCCCAGGGGACTGTGCACTGCTTGATCCCTCTCCCATCCGTGTCCACCAAACTGCTTCAGTTTTGCCTCTCTTTAGGTCCTCAGATCTAGCTCCTGCAGATGGCCCATGAAACCAGACTGGTGACCATGCTCTGAGGTCACTCAGCAGAACCAGGAGGCTCCTTTGCTTTCTGGCAGGCTGGTGTCACACCACAGGCAGTGAGGGTCACTGTAACGGTAGAGGAACCAGGCTGCTCCTGCAACTTTCCATGTTTATAAGGAGAACCTGGGAAGAAGCACCATCTCCATGTACACCAACAGCTCCAGCCAGCACCAACCAAACTAGCACTTTGAGGCAATAAATTAGGACAAGGAGGCAGCAAGGAGCCATCTGAGACTGAGTGACAACTGGGTCCTTGATGTACTCATAGGTAAAAGGACAGGTCTAGTCCTCACCTGGGATGAAAGAAGCAGATGTCCAGGGCACCTTCTCAGCCACAAGAAGCCTCCTGGGCATCCATCTCTGAAACATGCTAAGCCAGCTTTGCTGATTCCCCTGAGAGATATATCTGCTTGGATTTCCACTGACACACCTCTGCCCACTGCCTCCTGTCACAGGGGAATGTTGTTCCTTTGCCATCAGCTGCTTCTGCTCTGAGCTACAAAATTTCTCCTTCATTCTCCTCGGCTGCTGCCTTTGTTGAGCCACCTGGCAGCACAGGACATCTCTGCAGGAAGCTGGAGAAAGGCCATCCCCTTTATCAGATGCACCAGAATGACAAGGGCCAGAAGATCCTGCAGCTCTGAATGTGCCAGGCTCCTACACTGACAACAAAGCTTGTCCCTGTGGCTGTAAAAGAAAGGAAAAAAAAGTACCAGAGGACAAAAGCATGAACAGGGTCATCCTAAAAGCAGACAGATCTGCAGAAGCAAGATCAACTGCTTGTCTGGCCACCAGGACAGACACACAAGGAACTTACAGACACATCTAGTGAAGTGACACCAAGAAAGGAGAGAGAAGGGGCAGTTGGTAGGTGAGGTATCATTTATTGAACCAGTGAGTGATATCACACAGTACAGGCAAAGAAAAAGGCTTACAGTCCAAGAGAGACAGGACATGAGACAGTATCTGAGGGAGGATGGGAAGGAGAAGATCCTTGGTGGAGCTGGGTGTTTGGGGTGATATGGAGGGGGAGAGGTAGGAGAAAGCAAAGGATTGGAGAAGCAGCTGTGGGACAGACACAGAAAGGCTGGCAAAGAGAATGGAGGGAAAATTCTTCTGAAGGCAAGAAGAAATGGTGGTGTGGTGGGCAAATGGGTTCAAGATGGGGAGGTGAGGGCATTGCAGACTGCAAGGAAAGGAGCCAACGGGGAGAGAGATCTCTGATCAGCAATGAACCTTGGGGAGAGGAATGAGAGCAGGGGCAAGGGGGCAAAGACATTCACTGTCCTACAGCTCCAAAGCACTATCTGTCTCATTAAATTCGGGGTACACTAAGGAGTTGTGCTGATAAATCACAGGATCACAGAATTATTTGGGTGGGAAGGATCTTGCAGATCCTCCTTGTTGTTCCAACTCTCCTGCCATGGACAGGGACACCTTCCACCTGACCAGGTTTCTCCAGCTCCAGTATGACACTGGCCTTGAACACTTCCAGGGATGGGGCAGCCACAGCTTCTCTGGGCAAGTCTCTTGGGTCCAAGCAAGGTGGCCACAGCTGAACTTGTCTTCAGCTGGGTACTAAATCCTGCTCCAGGCCAAGGAGCAGGTCAGTCCAATGGCCAGGGACAGGATTTCCCTGCCTTGACCATCTGGTCCCGGAACCATCAAGTGCTTATAGGTGTTGTTAACTGACAGGAGCAGACCCATCTGCCACCCATCATGTGGTGAGATTCCCTCCACCATGTGCCATGCAGGGTGCTCCTCACTCCTTGCTGTGACCCAGTTCTCCAGACCTCTTTCAGAGCTAGAGAGGACACACCGGTTTCTCCAGCTCTCTTTGGGGACTTGGGGTTGTTGCATACCACAGGCTAGGCTGGGGTGGGCAGAGGACAACAAGGAAGGTTCAGAAATGCTTTCCCCTTCCATCTCTCACATTGAAACACATTTAAAACAGTCAGGACTCTCACATATCACTAAGATCTGCCACTACCATCCATCACTTTTCTGGTGGCTGGTCCTTGTCGTTGGCTTCCATGGAGCAGACTTCCTTCCCCTGAAGGGCAAGCTGGCATTTTAGAAAGCATAAAGATGCCTTCAATCCACTAGTAGGATTTTGTTTTATTCTTGCCTCACATGTCCTCCACCATGACAGTCAGGATTAGGGAGTTGTTCCCAAGGCACCCTGAAACAGAAATTAAGAGTCTTTACAAGCAATTCCGAGTTCGTGACAGACCACCAGTCCTGAGTTACTCAGAGCTGTGTTGCTCCTTATCATACATCCCTGAGCTGGGAAGTACATCCAGTCACATTAGTGGAATTGCTCCCAACCCAGAAAGCTCAGATGAATAAGGGCAAATGCAAGTGAGGTGCCAATTCCCCAAATGAATCAAACTTACCATGACACTGTTGGAATAAGGCAGAGCAGAAGCCCATGTCTGAACACCACAATATTTTCCAAATGTGGAAAAGATACTGTTCTTGGAGCTGAGCACATCCATATCATCATGCTTATACTAGGGAATTTCTCCTTCCTCTGTGGCTCCTCTTCTTGATCTGATGTCACTGTTGGTTGTTATTCCTTGGATGTTGGGAGGTACAACCTATGTCAGAAGCATCTTCTTAAAAAGTCTCTTTCTCTCCTGCACTGGCACATCTCTAAATAAACCCTAAATCAAAAGAATATCATGACACCAGAGGCTGCATTTGTATAACAGCTGATAGACATGTCAGCTGGTGAAACATCCTTTTACCAGTGAGGGATGTAAAAACGATTATGGAGCTTTTCAAAGGGAGCTCAGTTCTGTGCCCAAGCTGGAGTGGAAGGATGGAGAGTGTCAAGGAAAAACTTCTTCATCCACCCATGCACAAGGATCCCAGATGAGTGGACACTATGTAGTTAAAAGCAGCTCAGTAAAATTGGAAGCAGGGAGGCAACTCCTCATGAGACTGCTCATGGCAGTAAAAGCAACACCTCTGCAAAGCCTCTGATCACTCTCAGACCACAGAATTATTTAGGTGGGAAAAGACCTCTAAAACACTCTGTTGTTAAGTATTTGAGAGGGAGACTCGACTTTCAAAATTCAGTTTATTTTTCACTTCACCCAGGCACTAACAGTGACAAATAAATGTCCAGCCAGTGCCTCAACATCTCCACACTAAATGCTCTTGTAAGGCAAAGCACTTCATTTTCAGTGAAGCCCTCCAGCACAGCCCATGGGAGGAGGAGGGCAGTGCCAGTGATTTGGTGAAGTTTAAGGGGTCAGTCAGTATCAGTGGGTTCAGACAGTGATGGCTCCTACTGTTCCCCTGAAATGCATCCTGTGCCCCATTCTGCATTTGGGTTTTGCAAGGCTGAGTGAGTTCAGAGATCAACAGGGCAGTGAAGGCGTTTTCCAGCATTCACTTTGGGCAGCTGCAGGGAGGAGATGGATTACCTATGAAGATTGCAGCACGGAAAAGACCCTGTGCCTTTGTGTCATGGGAGAAGCACTTTGTTGTCCATCATGGATTGTCACAGATAAGCCCCAGTAATAACCAATCCTTTAGAAATGAGCATTTTCTCCACTACCAGCTGTATAGAGTGAAATGGTAAATCCCGAAACCTACATCCCAGCTGAAACACTCCAAAAATCCTATAGATGGGTGTGATTCATGAATGGATGGAACTGGTGGGGGAGGGAGAAGGGAAGGCAGGGTGATACAGAGGATATCAGAAAGCAGCACTGTTACTAGCATGTGGTCACAAATGGAATAAATTCAGAAAGTGATTTGTAAACAAGGCAGGGAGGCAAAATAGCACCCTTAGCAACAGGAAGGTAGAAAAGGTTTGGTGGCCCATGGATGTCAACAGAGAGGAGGAGGAGGTGGAGGAGAGGTTTCAAAATCATAGAATCATGAAATAGTTTGGATTGGAAGAGACCTTAAAGACCATCTAGTTCCAAACCCCCTAGCATGGGAAGAGACACCTTCCAGTAGACGAAGTTTTCCAAGTTTGGTTTAGGGAGAAAATAAAAGCTGTAGGCAGTTGAAAAAAGTGTAATTAACATTGGTAAATACACATCATCCACCCTCCCTCCAGCTCTCAATGGGATTTGGTCTCTACTCCCTGAGCCAGGACAAGGTGGACATGAGCAAGGCACTGGACAGACTCTCCACTCAAAGATATTTTTTATAGAAAATAAAAGAAAACTTGGGCCATCCACATGACTTCACTGTCCATCTTTGCATTTGCAAACACTTCCAGCTCATGCCAGACTGGTCTGAGATTAGCAGGCACCTAAAGGGAGTCAGACTGTGCCAGCCCAGCTGTCCCCACAGCAGGCATGGAAGTGGCAACTCTAAGCAACACAACCTCATTTTGGTTGGACAGACATTTCTTTCACTTATCTGTGCTTCTGATTGAGAAAACAAGATCAAGGAGGAGGTATTTCTCTTCAGCATTTATTTATCATTGGAAAAAGAACCCTTTGAGCAAGCAAAGATCACAAGCACATCACAATCAATTGGCGGTACATTAATGTGTGTGTGTGTGTGTGTGTGTGTGTGTGTGTGACTCTCATCAGAATATCAACAATGAAAAAGCACCACAAGGAGGTGTGCTTAACATGTTTACAAGAGACAATTTGTGATACGCAACCAAACCCAGGCCACAAAATATTAATTAGACACTTCCTATCTGCCTCCAAGAGGCAAGAGTTTGTGGAATGCATGGGCACCAGGTTTTGGCACCGGCTGTGCTGCAAATGAAGAAGCAAGTGATCAGTGTGCAAAGCAGTCAGAAAACAGGAGCTCAGTCAGCAATTAGCACCATTTTGCAGAAAGGAGTAACAATACAATACAGTGAAAATGTGAAAGCAAGCAATAGCACAGGAACTCTCACAGGGTAAAAAGCAAAACATTTCTTTTTTTCCTTTTTACAAGAAAAGTAAAACATTACAAATCAGCAGTGCAACAGAATCAGAATTGTGGTAGCTGGAAACACAGAAGAGCAGAGCACTGTTTCCCAGTGGGATTGACAAGTTCAGAGCCCAAAGTGAATTTGAAATGGCAGAGATTTGGCCTCCTTTCTGATAAACCTGAGTGGGTTGGATGGGCTTAGAGTCTGTGGAAGGTACAGCAATGCAGGATTTCACCCTGAGGCTTGCCTCTGCTGTAGTTCCTGGTATTCAGTGCAGTGCCAGCCCATGTGCTTGGATGTGTGTGTGCTTGGATGCATGCTGCAGATGTGGTGCATATGGAACAAAAACCAGGATTTCTATTCCTGTTTTGTTGATGTGAGAGGAAGGTATCCAGGCCTTACCAGTCTCCCAGGCTCTTTCTGCAAAGAAAACCTTTCAAGGACCATTCATCCCACCCAAAGACAGGTGTCAAAAGCAGGCAGCTCTATGGTCCTTGGAAAGTTCCTTCACTATAGAGGGAATTAAAACCACTGCCTAACACTTCATACCTAGCTTTGTAGTGAGCTCATGGAATAGCTTGGGTTGGAAGGGACCTTCTAGTTCCAAGCCCTCTGCCACCAAAAGACTTCATGTGTTATGGAAACAGAAAGCTCAATTTTGACCACTCACTGTGTATGTTTCAAACACTGTGAGAGATGCTCTTCATTAACAAGAAACCATCCCAAGCTGGATAATCAGCAGTTCATCCAGAGCCATGGAGATGCTTGGATTAGGTGGTCTGAGCATCTTGGTGATGTTCCTCGGTAAAATTTAGTTCACCTTGAAGTCAAGGACTAAATTCTCATTGAATTCCAGGTGAAACGGTGGCAAGTGTGGTGGATCTTTAAATGTGAAACTAAGGGCTGAAAAATAATAGGAAGAACTGTTTTGCATGGTCTGTCCTTATGTAAGATTGGTGTGTTGAGCCATTTGAACTGTCTAGTGCCTTCCTGATGTGTTCTGTCTGCTGTGATGTATCATCCTCACAGCTTATGCTACATCCTGTAGGAAAGGACATTACTGAGGAGTCTGAAGATACATGAAGCATCTCAAAAGCCAAGGAATCACACCAAGTCTTGGGAGCTGCTCTTCTCTGGCCAGGTGTCCCTTATGTGACAGGTTGGAAGAGCTGTGAGCAGCATGGCAGCATGCCTCCCTGTGAGCTCAACACAAGCCTTGTGCCAAGCTGCTCTGGACACGGAGCTGAGCAGCGCTGCAGGGGCTTCTGAGCACTCAGAAAAGCAATGATCAATACGGACAGGTCAGCATCTCCATGAGGCATGCACAAAAAAAAAAAAAAAAAGAAAAGAAACAAAAAGGCAAAAAAAAAGTGCACTACATTCACAGATTTCCACAGTTTTACTTCCTGGAGGATTTTCCCTGGTTTCCTCCTAAACAGCAGAGGTTTAAATATATATATATATTTCTATATATGAATATATATTTTCCACATACACAACCTGACTAGCTCATAGCACACAGTTCTAACACAGCTAAGCTGGGGATTACACCACTGAATTCAGAACACTACATTTACTGATACTCAAAGGTTTAGGCTGTTAGCGCAAGGCAAACAGGACACATCACATGATACACTGAACTTGGCATTTATTCATTACTAAGGCCAGCAAATGTCACTATCTGTATATCACAGAGCTTTCCTCCTCATTGGAAAATTTCACTCAACCTTGTAGCCCACCACTCATTTATGTTTCCAAAAGACTAATTCTAATGGGATGAAACCCCAAAAAAGGGACTCCTCACCCTCCCAACCCATCCATTTTTCTGCTAGATAGCTTCACATCTCTAAAATACCCCTAACAATAAGACTTTCCTTATTCCACCACCTCTACAGCAACACACCACCTCCCCACTCTACTTCCCATCTCTGTCTTCATGCTTCCCAATTGTCCACTGGAAATTTCAAGCTGGACTTCACATTAGGAGAGAAAATTTAGAGCTGCAAAAATAAGGAACAAGAGCCCTGCATCCTAATTTGCAGCCACTCTGCTATGGGAGAGTCTAACAGCTCAGTTTGGTGTGACAAAAATTAATCCTTATGTATTTAGGACCCAATCCAGAAGTTAGGCACATAAATTTGGATTGGGACCACAACTCTCCCACTGATCCAGTGACCCAGATTCTCTGGCATGCAATGCCATTCTGTTGGGCCAGTTCATGCTCGCTGACAAATGGTCCTGCTGTGTTTAGGGCTTCCAAACTGGTCCTGGGGATTTCCTAGTGTAAGAGCACAGTAAATATGACTGAAACCCTGAGATCTTGTCTGGAGGGAGTCTAGGGATCCCAGAAAATTTTTTATGGCCCTCTTGAGTTGCCCATGAGCCAACATGAACATAAACAGCTGGAAGAATAGACACAACGGGGGCTGACAGCTCTAGCCAACCTCGGTGACACATTTCTTTCTACTCCTTCGAAGGTCATGCCTGCAAACTAAACCACTTTTTAAAACATAGCTCTGCCTATTGGCATCCCAGAAGTGAAGAAAGCAGATCAAGATTCAAAGCAAAACAGGAACAATTAATAAGATCCATAACTTAGGGGAAACAATAGGGAAGAACAACCTGCTGATAACCTACTCTAACATGCCATGTGACTGGAAAGTCTTCACTGCTCACTGCACCTTCCCTCACCAATTTATTTTTTTTTTAATCAAGGACTTCAAGTGGTATTGATTTGTGAAGTTGCCTTGATGCAGCTAGATGTACTCCCAACTACCCTTGGGGAGGATTTGGCCTTTTACTTCCATGGGATCTCTTTTCCTGTTGCTTCTTGGAGCAGAATTTCCATGAGTGTCAAAAGGGGAAATAATTCTTGGCCACACCATTGATTTTGGTGTATTTACAGCATATCCATGGCACCATGAATTAATCTGATCCTCTCTGCCTCCAAACCCCTTTACCAGGTGACACCATTGGGAGATGACACAATGGCCAACCCAAAAGGGCCTCATGGGATGAGAGCACAGCCCCTCCTTGGCTCAATGGGCACTTCCATGCTGTCAAAGCACTGAAGAACCAAGCCCAAGGAAAGGGACAAGCTGTTGGATGTAATCACTGTTGATCCATCACTTTCATCTCTTAGGACCCTGCTTATACATTCTCACATCCCTCACTCTGTGCAGAGCCGTGCAGGCAAAGCAGAACAGCCTGACCTCAGAAACAAGGATTTCCTAATCCTCCTTGGAAATAAAACAGAAAAGCTTCTAATACAATCAGAACAAAAAGCAGATTAGAAGCCTCTAATTAATTTTGTGGCCTTTATTTAATCAAAGGGAAAAAAAATTAAAAAAGGAAGGAAGAAAGAAAGAAAAGGAAAAAAATGAGAAAGAAAGTGCAGTGACATTTACTCTTTTGCCTCAGCCAGTTTATTGTTCATCTCTTTACTTTTCTCCTTATCTTCTGGCTTTGCAGTGTTGGAGGTCTCGGCGCTCTTTTTCTTGGCAGCCCGGCCAGATGCAATCTGCTTGTCTTTGGCCTTTTTCAAGGGTTTATGGCTTGTTGTGGTCTTTTTTGGTTTGGAAGGCTTTGTGCTAGGCTTTTCCACCTGCATGGAGAGTAACAGGCAAGACAACGACATAGAGACGGAGAAAGAGAGAGAGAGAGAAAGAGAGAAGGAGAGACACAAGGACAAGTGGAAAATAGGATTCAGATCTGAAACAGCACAAATGTTATTTATCTGCTCATCTCTGCCCTGCCACAAAGACAGGGGACCAGCTGAGCTTATGCTGAGTGGCAAATGGCCAGCTCCTTTCAGGATGCCCTAAAGTCAGTGCCCCTAGAGCCAGCAGAGCCCATAGTATCCAGATCAGGATAGAGCAGGGTGAATAGGAGAGGGAATATTATCAGTCATTTTATCAATTTCTGCATCTTTCTCTGACTTCAGGAGGGGTTTTGCAAACCCACAGAGGATTGTCTCTCTGGAAGCAGAGAAATGATGCTCAGGACAAGGCGGCTCCTACAAGTCTTCATCTTTCTTGCAGGAGAGGACTCCTCTGTTTGTTTGTCCTTAACAGATTCCCAAAACGGAGGAAAATTACCTTGGGATACCTGAGGTGCAAAACACTAACTGGCACATGAGAAAATTCCACAACATCTTTTTTTCTACACCCCCAAATTAGGAAGGACAGTTACAAAAACTAATGGAGAACAGAAGTCTTCATCTCCTACATGCTCGCCCTGCAATCCCTCTCAGTCCTCACAGATCTAAGCACTCACAAACTTAGGGAACAACTTATGGTCCTCTGTTTAAAACTTCACAGACTGACTCCTTTAATATGCAGATCCTCTGCTGGTCCTAGAAAACAAGGTTGGAGAACATTCTAGCTCAGGCCCTTCTCAACACATATTCTAGATCTGATCAAAGCCAGAAGTGCATACTGTCAAAATCTATGTAATGCTCTGAATTAACTGCAGATGTCTGGCTCCCAGCATAAAATCTAATGTAGGGCTACTAAAGTTTTGGAGGGAAGAAGAAAAAGCTGCCTGGATAATCACATAGAAAATGACAACAGAAAAACCTCCTCATCTCAGCCCTACCCTCACTATTGTCTCCAAAGTGTCTCAAGCTGTCCCAGAGCCCATAGAATTCTAGAACAGTTGGGGCTGGAAAAGTCCTTAGAGAACATCTCATTCCCTACCCCCTGCATAGGCTGGGACATCTTCTACTACACCTGGTTACTCCAAGCCCCTTCAAACCTGGCACTGGACACTTCCAAGCATGGGGCAGCCACGGGGCCTTACCACCTTCACAGCCAAGAATTTCTTTCCAATATCCCTTCTAGCCCTGCCCTCTGGCAGTGTGAAGCCATTTTCCATTATCCTGACCCTCTAGGCCCTGGTCCAAAGTCCCTCTCCAGCTCTCCTGGAGTGCTGTTAGGCACTGACAGGGGCTCTGAAGTCTCACCAGAGCCTTCTCTTCTGCAGGTTAAACATCCTCAGCTTTCCCAAGCCTGTCTCCATAACAGAGGTGCTCCATCTCTTGGAGCATCTCCATGGCCTCTTCTGGACTCAGTCCAACAGATCCATGTCCTTCCCATGCTGAGGACCCCAGAGCTGGAGGCAGCAGTGCAGGTGGGGGTTTCACAGAGCAGAGGGGCAGAACGGAACAGTGGGGCAGAATCCCCTCCCTGATCTCCCTGCTGTGGGATCAACCCAGGACCCTGTTGGCTTTCTGGGCTGGCAGCACACATGGCTGGGACATGTTTAGCTTTTTATTCACCACCATCTCCAAGGTGGATCCCAAGATGCTGGCTGGAATGAGGATACCACACGAGGGGAGTGACAGCAAGCAGTGTTCAGCCCAGCCTGACTGCCCTGGACATGTCCCACCAGGAGCAGCCATGGCCCTGGGTCCCTTCTGCCGTGCTTCTCACCTTTGGAGGTTCTTTGTAGGGTTCACAGTAGAGAGTGCGTATCCTTCTGCGTTCCAGGTATTTGTTATCAGCTGGAGAAGGCTTACTGGTTTCCCCCTTGAACTGAGCACTGTAACTGGTTTCATGGATTATTTTCTCATCTGGTGGCTTGTACTGGGGCTTTGCTTTTATCGCCTTCACGGGCTTGACATCTATCCAGGGTCTGAACTCATTTCTACAGATCAAAAAGGAAAAGGGTTCAGGAATTAAACCAACAGGAGAGCAATGATAACATGAGAATGGAGTCCTGCATTGATCAACCAAGTCTATGTGGGGAGGATTTTGCCTCCATCCAATCAGATTTATACAGAAACTGTCTCCCAACAATTCATTTTTTACCTCATCCAAACCAACTTGACACATTATGAGAAATTCAAATGAAATGCAGTCTGTTAAAATCAGTCAGTTCTGGACACCCCTTAGCCATGCCTGTAAGCAGAAATTAGTATGATTCCGCTTACATTGCACCTGTTAGACAGAAAAGTTTTGCTAATTCCATACTAACAGATAAATAATTGGGACTAGCAGATAATTAATTAACACAATACCAAGTAAGATGTAAACTCAGGCAGAGCAGGGAATGCAGTTTATCAGCTATACGTTGAGCTGTGGCTTTCCTTTATTAACTGATAGTGGATTCCTGAATTACAGGGAAAAAATACCACTGTCTTTCATTTCTTTTGGACAGAGCTGAAACTTCTGGTAGAAAACAACCCAAACATGGTTAAAAGTGAGGATCAGTGTCTTCTGGACACATTCTGCTTCCCATCCACAGCCTCCTTCTCTTCCGTTCTGTAGTTCTTCCCGATACAACACCAACAGCCTTCCAAGTTTGAAGCAAAACACTTCAATTTCTCTCTAAAACTCACCATTCACTGAGAATGGGGAAGGAGAAACCCTAAATGATTACTAACTTGGGGGATTGTGCTCAGACATACACCTCATACATACACCTCAGACATACAACTCAGACATACAGTGTTTAGATCCTTAAAACTCCAATGCAAGCCAGGATCTATCCTACCAGTGCTGATCCAAGCCCTCTGCAAAGGGGTAAACTTTCCTTGAAAATCACAGGGCTGCAGAATGGTTTGAATTGGCCAGGACCTTAAAGGTCATCTCATTCCAACCCCTTTCCATGGGCAGAGACACCTTCCACTAGACCAGACTGCTCCAAGCTCTTGTGCTAATCTCAAGGCTTCCAAGGCATTAACCCTTTTAAGTTACAGACCCTGCCCCTCCTGTCTGTTCCACTTCACCACTTCTGGGTTGTATTACTCATTTTCAGCTTGTAGTCTAGGTATGCTGGTTTAAAAGACAGGTGTGAAAAATGGGTATTTTATGATTGGCTTTTCACAAATATTAAAATGAATATTATATGTGTTATCTTAGAAAGTTATGCTGTATTAATTTGCTTAAGTAGTGGGTTAAATATAGTTTTAGGTTATAACATAATGTTAAAATAGAAACTATACATGTGAGATATTTTTTTAAGAAAGGAATGAGGTACTCACACCAGATAGCAGCCACAGGACACCTAAATCTTTCAGAGAAAGAGAATTTATTGCTCCATTATCAGAAGAAACGAACTTCTTCCCACCTCACTCAGCCCTGAAGACACTGTCAAGATTCACACGAAGAAGTTGACAATGACCAGACAGAATCCTTTGTTTGAATGGAATTTATGCATCATGTGTGAGATGTATGAATATGCAACAGGCTATTGTATTTAAGGGTTGATCCTCTGTTAACAGGTGTCCTTTTTCGGGCTTATGCTGCCCAGAAAAAGGTACCCAGACATACATAAGCCTTTGTTTCTATTGTTTCATATTGTCCTAATCCAAATTGTCCAAATTATTATGACTCTAATTATATTGCTATTTTTATAACCATTTTATTACCATTAAACTTAAAAAATTTTAAAAACCAAGTGATTGGCATTTTTCACACAGGTGTCTACCAAGGAGGGCAGGAACCTTCCTGGAATGGAAAATATGATCCCCTCCTTACTATTGAAACTCCAAAATTATAGGATTCTCAGGCAAAAACAAGGGAAAAGGAGTAACAGTTCTTTACTAAAACAGATATATATTTTTATATATACACATATACATATATTTATATATATACAGACATATACATGTATTTATATATATAAAAATATAAAACAAGGCAGACAAACATCAATGACAACAGCAACAACAAAACAGAACAAATTTCCCAAAATCAGCCTTTTTCAGCCCATCAACCGCTGCCCCTTTGGCGCAGTTACGCTCACAACCGCCAGGGGCGCTGCTGGCTCCTGCTGGGGCAGAGGCTGCAGTGACTCCTCCACGGCTGCGGGGGCGCTCTTGGCTCAGGGTGAGGCAAGGGGAGGCCCAAGCCAGCGCTGCGCCGCCACAGGGATGATGGCAGCCCAGGGAGGAGAGAGAAGGTGGAGCGCGAGGGATGTTTCTGTGTTCCCCTGGCTCTCACATGTCCCAGAGGCTCCAGTAAACAGCCATGAGGTGCCCTCTCCTGAGAGAGAAAAGATGGGAGCCCAATTTTCCCCTGAGGCACCCAGACAGATGGTGTTATGAATAGAAAAGTTGTCCATTTTTTAAAAGGTTGTAGAGTTAACAGGTTAAACCAATTGCTGCTAAGTTGGATTTTTAACTATTTGTTGTTAATAATTTCATGTTGTAATCACCTGTTGTTAATAGTTTTTCTTTAATTACCTGTTGTTGACAGTTAGAAATCCCTCTTTGTCGAGTATCACCTTGTGGCTTCCTGGAAAATGGCACCGGGGACTGTGAGGAGGAGGAGGTGACATCGGGGCTGGTATGCAAATGAGGAAACACCTCACCAAATCTAGCAGGAAAAACCCCTAAAAGAACGAGCCACCATGGAATTAAGAGATCTAAGTGATGTCGAGAGGTGAGGAATGGAATCCAGTGCCTGGATTCTGAGGACCTTGAATGTCAAACTGAAGAACCAGGAATCTCCTGGTGCTCTTGTGAGGATGGAAGTCCCCGCTCTGCCTGCATACCAGCCCACACAGCCGCACTCGTCCTCCTCCTCCGTGCCACTCCTGGGAGCAGCGGCGGTGTGTGTGTGACCTGTCGGTTCTCCCCACCCGAGCTGATTTTTAATAAAGGAATTAAAAAGGAGAAAGATCTCCTGCCCTATTTATTTCAGATGGCAAGGAGCTTTCTCCCAGCAGTGGTGAGGACTGAAAAGTCCCAGTCCAATATTCACTCCTGAGGGCACTGGCCCACCAAAGGCAAGGAGAAACAGCAAGGAAGGCTCAGCGGTAGCAGAGTCCCCCTGGGCAGGATGTGAGGAATAGCGGATTTGTCTTTACAAACAAGCTGTGGGTCTACTGGTAGATAAAACTAGCACTGGGAGATAAAAGAAACGATGGGAAGGATTCCACTGATTGATAAATGAAAAAAAAAAAAGTAAAATTTGCTTTTACAAATAAACTTTAGGTTTGCTAATAAATGAAATTAGACATTGAGAGATGAAAGAAACAATGGGGAAGAGAAACCTAAATTCTGTAAGAATTAAAAATTAAAAGGGAGGGTTATACATTAGAGGGAAATCTTCGGGATCAGGCATTCCGGGAAGTCTGAACCTCTCAAGTACCTCAGCCAATGGGGAAAGAGGGAAGGAAAATTAGGATAAAAAGGGAGGCTGCAGTCCTCCAAAAATTTGAGAGATCCCAGGGGAATGCCCCATGGCCTCTCCCTTTATTCGAATAAAGCCAGAAAGGACTCCTCTGTCTCCTTTTTGGACATAAACCTCTGGTGTTTGTGGATTGATTTTCTTAACAAGGAGAAGTCCAGCACCAAACCCACAATCGGCAAACACGAACCACCTCCAGCTGAAGAAACTCTCGACCACCACACTGCTTTTCCCCCTCCCCCAGAGCCATTCCAGTGATATGCCAAGGCCCTGGCTGCATCTTTTGTCTTTTAAATCAAGGTCCATTCACCATCTCTATGACAACAAATGGAGGAAAATTCCCTGAAGAAAAAAAAAACCTCTAACCCCCAACACTCTGGAAATTAACTCTCTGTAAGGGGGCTGCCAGTCAATCCCTTCCCGTAATACTTTTGAACACCTTAATCAGCTTCAACCAAACCTGTCGAACGGGAATGAAAATACTTCTATGAAAATAAGCGACTGTATTGAGTTCAGAGGATCAGGAAAGCTTAAGTATAGACGTGCATGTCATCAGAGGATGCTCAGGCAGGGATGCCAGGGCTGCGAAAGGTCATCTGTTGTCCTGGCTCAGGACAGAAAACCCAGCCCAGCCACATTGCCTTGCGTGCCCTGTCTTCTCTTGCTGCAACAAAGGCAAAGTCCATCCACGAGTCCCAGTGCCTTGATCCAGAGAATACCCGTCGGAGCTCTCGTTGTCAGGGAGCAGAGCAGCGGGGTGCGGGGAAGACTGACACCACCTTTCCCTTTGTCCTTCGAATCACACGCTTGACTGCAGAGCACCATCTTTGTGTATGTGTGTGTGTGTGTGTGTGTGTGTCGCCGGCATTTTCGGGTATCTTTCTGGGGTCAGTCCATGAGATTTAGAAATTTTTAATCTGTGAAAAATGCGTATTTTATGATTGGCTTTTTACAAATATTAAAATGAATATTATATGTGTTATCTTAGAAAGTTATGCTGTATGAACTTTTTAAACTAGTGTGGTAAATATAGTTTTAGGTTATAACATAATGTTAAAATAGAAACTATATATGTGAGATATTTTTTTAAGAAAGGAATGATGTACTCGCAGCAGATAGCAGCCACAGGACACCTAAATCTTTCAGAGAAAGAGAATTTATTGTTCTCTTATCAGAAGAAGGTGACTTCTGCCTGCCTCGCTCAGGATCCAAGATGCCGTCAGGATTAAGAGAAAGAAGTTGACTCTGACCAGACAGAATCCTTTGTTTGAATGGAATTTATGCATCATGTATGAGATGTATGAATATGCAACAGGCTATTGTTTTTAAGGGTTAATCCTCTGTTAACGTGTGTCCTTTTTCGGGCTTATTTTGCTCAGAAAGAGGTACCCGGACTGACCTTAACTCTTAGTCTCTATTGTCTCGTATTGTCCTAAATCTTTATTGTCCAAATGTTTATTACTCTAATTATATTACTATTTTTATAACCATTTTATTATTATTGTTAAGCTTTGAAATTTTTAAAAACAAGTGATTGACATTTTTCACAAATCTATTTGTTATTTTTGCCTGTTGCTGCTTGTTAGTAAACTGTTATTTTTTCAGTTATATACTCATCTTTGTTTCTTACTGGATTGTTAGAACCTATTAAGGGAGACAACTCATTCCAGAGCAGTCTACTTTAAATTGCCTCAAATCAAGCCAGAATGACAAACTCAAAGCTCATCCTAAACTCCTCAGAAGAGGTTTCTGCATAGGATCCACTTTTGTTCCAAAGTAGACTATATATTTTCAATATGTGGAAATAAATAAAATGGTGGACTAATTCTCTGTGCCCATATCTAGCTGTCTCTCAGATTTCTTTCCTAGTGTTATAGATGACTAATGCAATGGCTGGCTCTCACAATTAAGAGATTAATACTATGTGTATGCTAAGAGAAGTTTTATTGATGTATAATTATGTTATTGTGATGTGTTCTCCTCATACTCCTCTTTCCCCTCCCGTTTTATTGTTGTCACAGGACGGCCTCGGTAGTCAGGGCATTTGGGGGGAGGGCAGGCTTGTGGCTGGGGGGCCCAGCATGGAAACACCTGACCTTCAATCTAATTGCAAGAAAGGAGTCTCCACCATTGGAAGATTGACAGACGGACTTTGGGAGGGGTCAGGGTTAGCTGATGCAACACCAGGAGTATAAAAGGTGGAGCAGCCATTTTGTGGGTGAGCACATGGCGGTTTAGTTCCATGGTCCCAGCGCTGTAATTTTTCCTTATTCGGTGATTTGCTGTATTTTTTTAAGGTTTAATAAACCTTTGAAATTGAGCGAGTGTCGTTTCTCACATTAGCGACTTCAAAACCCATTAGCTATTTTCTGTTGTATTTGTGGCAGAAGTAGAAATCTCAAAGGTGAAAATCACAATAGCTTTCCTCAAGATCAGTGAATGGGCACATGGGGAGGACCCAAATGGTGTTCTGCAGCTGAGGGAAAGAGGTAAAGTTCATGTTTCTCACTCATTCTCAGGACAGCTGAACAACCAGCCCCCATGGATTGCCAGGTCAACCAGCAAGACCTAGCACAGGTTGCATCTACAGAACCAGAGACAAAGGACAAAGGCAGCTGTACTGTGGATGTAGGGATTGGATTGTAAAGGTGGAAGAGAAATCAGGATTTATTCATTCTTCTGCTTGTAGAATGCTGGTTTATATAGAAGCGAGCTCCGGAACAGCATGACTGTATTTGTTACCACACTGCCTAGCAACTTCATTAACAGATATATTATGCAAACATAAACATGCAGGAAGTGACAGGCTTTTCCTCCAAACCCCTGTGATCTCTGCAGAAAAGGCACAGAAAAGCCTTTTATTCCCTGTGGGCTGTCAGGGAATGTATTTCTGCAACAGAGCTGGGCTCTTAATGCAACAATCAGTTTCATCGGACTGTGAAAAATGAGACTGCTTGTCTCCATCCTTGCTTTGCTGGTCTGAATGCAGATGTAACAATTCTGTGAGTACTCAGCTCCACTGTTCTTGGTGATTGGACTTCACCCTTGACTACTTTATGTCTTCCAAGATGAGCCTTTGCAGGCAGATTGTGACCGTGTTCACAGGGGTCCGAGGATGAGGGAAGAGACGAGGATCTGACTCCATGTTTCAGAAGGCTTGATCTATTATTTTATGATATATATTACATTCAAACTATACTAAAAGAATAGAAGAAAGGATTTCATCAGAAGGCTAGCTAAGAATAGAAAAAGAAGGAATGATAACAAAGGCTTGTGGCTTGGACTCTCTGTCCAAGCCAGCTGACTGTGATTGGCCATTAATTAGAAACAACCAACACGAGCCAATCAAAGATGCACCTGTTGCATTCCACAGCAGCAGATAATCATTGTTTACATTTTGCTCCTGAGGCCTCTGAGCTTCTCAGGAAGAAAAATCCTAAGGAAATGATTTTTCATAAAGATGTCTGTGACAGGCAGATAATAAAACAGCCATTCTTGGGTGTGTGCACATTTATGCACTGTGTCTACCAACTCTGGAATAGCTCAGCCACAACCTCTGGAAATCAAGGATAGAAGGCTACTGATCCAGAAATACCACACTTTGTTGACAAAGGAATTCTAAATACCAGTGTGTCCCCTGTATTCAGTGCACATCTAGAAATAACAGGTTGCTCATAGAAGCTGTGACTGCCCCATCCCTGGAAGAATTTGAGACCAGGTTAGATGGGGCTTGGAGCAACATGGTCTAGTGGAAGTTATCCCTGCCCATGGAAGAGGGCTTGGAATAAGATGACCTTTAAAGGTCCTTTACAACCCTCACTATTCTGTCATTCTGTGTTTATATTCTAAATCTAAATCCACACCTAAATCCTTTTGAGGCAAATTTTTTAACATCACCAGCTATTACACTACAACTGGTCCCTTCAAGTATGTGAGAGAGCAGGGGCCATGTTCATACGGAGCTCTACCACATCTGGGATGGATCAGCCATTCCCCCTTGTTACCACATACACAGAATTAGGCTGGTTTGATTTGAAAGGGACTTTTAAGTTCATGTCATTCCAACTGCCCTGCCATGGGCAGGGACACTTCTGACTAGACCACTGAAACACTCACTGTGTCCAGTTCTCCATATCTGACATCCAGAGCATGCAGAGACAGTGAAGGAGGAGAGAATCCCTGACCATTTATTACAGCTACAGCTGCTGCAACAGGCTGGTCTCAAAGCCTATTATGATATTCAGGCAACACATAAGCTTTAAGTAAGTGTTACTAGATGTCCTGGATTGTAAGAGAAGTCTGTATTCTATTTGCCATCTCTTAGAAGTGGGGCAGTTATCTTCTGTTAATTGGGCAGTTTTCTTTATCTCTTCCACAAACCCATCCTCCCTCTGGGAAATATCTTCTGTTAATGAGCCACGGAGTGTCACTGCATGACTGATAAAATTACATCATCCCATCGTGAGACGCTCCACCCAGGGGGAGGAGCCAAGCATTCCTAACTGGATATAATCTGAGCTTTTGGGACACCAGAGCAAACTTTTCCCACTGGATTTCCAGAGGAGTAGCTGTCCTCTCCACTGGATTCCCCAAGGAAGACCAGGCCCATCTACACCACCATCAGACTTTCAGAGGAAAACTACACACTTCTACAGGATCACTGCTTTGACAGAAACACATCTGCCACTCCAGGAGGACTGAAGCATTTAATCAGACTGCTACCAACACCCTGACCAACAAAAGTGTCAGGTTGTATTCTGTCAGTAGGTTTTTGTATATTTCTATTTTTAGTTTTCCTAGTAAAGAACTGTTATTCCTATTCCTATATCTTTGCTTGAGAGCCTTATAATTTCAAAATTATAATAATTCAGAGGGAGGAGGTTTCCATTTCATTTTCCATTTCAGGGGAGGCTCCTGCCTTCCTTAAGCAGACACGTGTCTTTTCAAACCAAGACATTAGAATAGACACACTCTGCTGATTTCATCAGTACCCAGAAACTCAGCATTGTTAATGAGAACTAATTCCTAAGTCTTTCCATCTCTACCACAGATGAGTGAGGGAAAACAATCTGTTGGGACGTGCCCTTGGAATATGCCAGTTCCTTAATCTAACCAGACAATTGCTTGGAAAAGCATTAGTTACAACAGGCCAGAATTGCAGCCAAGAGTGTGCTAGCAACCTTACAACCTGGATCTCCATGTCCGAGTGTCAGGCACAGGGAATTTCCTAATGCAAAGTGTGAAAGAGGAGGCAGGTGTTCTGCTTGGGGTCTGCATCTCTATTGCTTGTAGGGGTGAAGGGCATGTCTCAGGAAGGTAACCTAAATCCCCCTTCCAAGTCTGATGACTCTCAATCAGAGGTCTGTCTGATTCTGTTCAATGTCACCATGACCTCGTGTTGTCCAAACAGTGCATGGCACAGCTGCACTCCCTTAAGGCAGTTGTATTGCACTTCCTATGCAATGCCTTATTGCTGGAAGTTTTCAAGGTCATGTTGGACAGGACTTGGAGCATCCTGGTCTAGTGGAAGGTGTCCCTGCCCATGGCAGGGAGTTGGAACAGGATGGTCTTTAAGGTCCTTTCAAACCCAAACCATTCTGTGATTCTGACATCCGGAACCGGCCTGATTCTCCAGGATCTTTATGTCACTCAGAGATGTTGTGTTATACATTTAAATACTTCTTATATTCAGTGAAGAAACTGGAGAAAAATTAGTAGCTTTAAGAGTTAATTTAAAAAAATATTCTGGGTATAGTAAAAAGTATCTGTATTCTAAGGTACCATATTGGTTGCTCCCAAAACTTATGCTGGTTTGGATAAAGATCCTGTGATTCTGAGACTTCCCTCATTATTATTCAACATTCTAATGCAAGTTTGTGAGGAAGGTACCCAAAAAGTTACAAATTCCTTCTGCAATCTGAAATGAGCCCTGAAAATGTTATTTTCCCCTTATTTTCAGAACAGCAACTCATAGTGGTGTCCAGACCTTTGAAGAATTCTGCACACCAAATTAGCTCTCAAAGTATTCAAGGGACATGCTAGAACCCATCCTGACAGAGGTTGGTCTCACAGCTCATTTAAACCTTTGCTCAAGTAGCAAGTATGAACCGTGGACCAGCTCCAATCTGGATGTAACCAACAGGCACAGCTTAGTCCAGCTCTCAAATTCTTTATCAAAGGGATTTTCAATGCTCTTAATTTTGCCGAGGAAGATTTTAAGAGCTGCTCTTTTAGTGCGAAATGGAGGTTTGAACTGAAATAGTGGCCAATTATGTCTCCTAATTTTCTGCCTCACTCTGGTCCCACCCTTACAAAGAATAATTAGAATTGACAGGGTACCCAGTGCTGACCTGAAATAAAACTCAGTGAAAAAGAGTAAATCAGGTGTCAGGTGACCTTTTGCAAGCCACGTTCAACATAAAAATTTCCCAGTGAGGTTAAAGAGAGTTTATGTACCTACAGAGCTGATGAGAACATAAGGCTGTACAGGGCAGATGCTCACCAATGCATAGGCAGTAGATCTTATCAGATGACAGTAGCCTGGGGAGGTGGTGGCCTGATCCATATCCATTAAAGCCTAGCCTGGTCTCCACAAGTACCAGTGAACACCACACTGCTCTTGCGTGAGGCTTTGTGCACCCTGGTTGTTTTAACTGCATTTCCCCTTTGAGGATTGCTGGAGTTGGTGGCAAGATGAAGGTGACCTGAACACTCTCTTTCAGCCCAGCCAGGGCACGCTGGGGTTAAAATGAGCTCCCTTGACAAGCATCTCTGGAGATGCTTGTCAAGTCCCTGTGTAGGCCTTTATCTACTGAGGTCAAAGGAAAGACAAAAGGGGGAAGGAGGGACAGAACAGGGCAAGGTTTAAGCACTTCAAGCTTCCACCTTCTTTGAAGGACTTTAAAGACAGGCTACATTTGCTCAGCCATAGCACAGGGTGTTCAATGTATTCTGCTGACAGCAGCTCTGCTGGCACTGAGCCAAGCCAATTCCCTCTTCTTGATGTACACGTACAAAATAATGAATAATGCAGAAAAAGGAGATGGGGGACCTCATGCTGGAGTCCTGCAAAGGAGGGATATTTCTAGCTTAATCTGGAAAAGTACATCTTGGTGAAAAAAGAAAAATATTCAGATTTTTCACTGAAAAAAAAAACTTTACAAAATGTTAGGCCTGAAACATTTAATTAATTCTAAAATGAAATTTTAATTTTCTTTTTCAGTTTCTTTAATTCTTTCCCATCCTATTTTTATCCCTTCTTCTACTCAGGACAACGCCAAAAACTGAATCCTCTTACAAAGCAAAGTGCCTCACAAGGAACATCAGATCTTCAATTCAGATCATCACATTTCTCTTTAATGTTTCTCTAAACAAAACAGCAACAAAAAAAAGAGACCCATTTGAGCCAAACTAAGCAGAAAATATGTCCAGGATTTTAAAATTATTTTTCCTTTCGGGAATGCAGTGTCATTTACTCTTAAGTATTCTCCTGCTCTTAAAACTAGAAAAGAGGTATTTGGTGAAATGAAGTAGTGGGAAACCCAAAATCCATAATAATAGCTGGTTGAACTCAATGCCAAAGGAGGAGACTGAACTTCAGTATATAATGAGATAAAATTAAGTCATGGGTGTTTAGATGGATATCAAGAGTATTCAGAGTTGTCTTCAGTATTTAACTGCTCCTGAAAAACCATGAACCAAAGCAGGAGTTATTCCATGATACAGGAATCTCCTCCAACCCCCCTCTGGATGTCTGGTTCTGGCTGTGATTGGCCAAAGATGCTGGCCTAAATGGGTTCCAGGCAAATTCTGCTCAGAAAGGATTGCTCAGATGAGGAGCAGGCTTGTGTTTTGATCCTAAAGCTGTTCTCTTTTCTAATGTGAACAAAGAGAAGCACATTTGCACTCAGCATAAACAAGTGCATTCTCCTGCACACTCAACTGATTTTAAAGACAAGCCCGATCAATGGTTACTGCTCTGCAAGAGCCAAAACCTGCCTCCTAACCCATTTCCAGCCCCAGAGGAATTCTGCCCCATGCCGAGGTCCCTCATGCAATAGTAAAGAGTGCAATGTGCTCTTGCCTTGCAGAGGAATAAACCCAAATTCTGGGCCAGAGTGATTTCTTGCTTCCTCTGACATTTTACTGCAACACAACATGTCCCCTACACCTCAAAATACTGGAGCTGTTGGAATGAATTTGGAGGAGGCAGCAGAGATGCTGCAAGGGCTAGAATCCCTCTGCTCCAGAGACAGGCTGGAGAGCTGAGGGTTTTCACCTGGAGAAGGCTCTGAGAGACCTTAGAGACCCTGCCAGTACCTAAAGAGGCTCCAAGTGAGCTGGAGAGGGACTTAAGACAAGAGACTGGAGTGACAGGACAAGGGGAATGGCTTCACACTGCCAGAGGGGCAGGGTTAGATGGGATATTGGGCAGAAATTCTGCCCTGTGAGGGTGGTGAGGCCCTGGCACAGGTTGCCCAGAGAAGCTGTGACTGCCCCATCCCTGGAAGCATTCAAGATCAGGTTGGATGGGGCTCAGAGCAACCTGGTCTAGTGGAGGTGTCCCTGCCTACAGCAGTGGGCTCTAACAAGATGATCTTTAATACCACTTCCAACCCAAACCAGTCTCTGATTCTGTGATTCAGCCATTTAACTCCATTTTCCATCCCAGCCTTCTTTAGTTAAAAGGTCAATTTCAACCAATTTCTGTTTTTAATGGTCTTGTCAACATACAAATTTGCCACTGCAAGTGCAAGAACACATTTGTCACTGCCTGTTGCATCCAGTGGCCCATCTCCAGCTCCTACATGGAGGCTTAATGACAGATTTATCGTCTAATCCTTGTGCTGTTGTCTTAAACACAATAATTTACTGTTAAGCTTCAGTGAGATTTTGAAGGATACAAAAAGGCTTCTGGTGGCCAAGAGCATTTTCCCCCCAAACATTAATAATCAGCCTCTAAGACATGCACATACACACACACAAACACATGTACAGAGAGCTAGTCTGTTTGCATAAGCCAATTATGTACAAAGACTAAAACAATATGAAATATATTAATGAATTAATTTGAAACTTGGGCAATGGACAATGGGGAGTGAATGTGAGCAGGATGGGGAGGGATCAGTATCTCTATACATCCCTGGTTAGGGCCCATCAAGCACACCACTGGCACAAAAGAGGAGAAAAGTACTGAGTCTCCAAGGAGGTGACTCCAGCACTGGCTGAAGGAGGTTATGATCAAGAATGTGTACTGGAAATGATGAAACTAAGTCATTTGGCAGAGGAGAGCCATTTTGCCATTCATTTGTAAAAGCTGTTTTAGTCAGCAGCCCCCAAATCATGGATATTGCATTGCCTGAGGACCCATGCAATGTGGGCTTTCAAGGAGGAAGAATTAAAATGTCATAAAACCAGGACTGAAGGTGTCAGTGAACACTGCAGAGGGCCAAAGAGCTGAGTGAGACACAGAGTTGGGTGAGTAACTCTAAGAGTAACATCCCAGCCAGTGTGGAGAGGTGCATGTATGAATGCAAAAGGGTGAGATAAATCCTCATGCTCAGACTAAGTGGCACATCTAGGCAGTTTTGTCACACAAAATCGACTTTGCAGACCTCAGGGTAAACACTGGCACCCCCAGGATTGTTTCCTTTTTTCCACTGCTGCCTTCAACTTAGATCTGCTGTCCAGCCTCCGGCCTGCACCCAGTGCCCTGTGCTCCCAGCCACAGGGAGAACACAGTCTGAGCCTGGTAAAGGATATCCATCAGCATCTGCAACAGCCCAGGAGCCCAAAGCTATCCCTATCCCTGGCAGCTAGACACCTGCCAAAGGGAACAGCATGGATTCTGGGGAGCCTAACACTTGGAGATCCCACAGTAGCAATCACAGAAACCAGGAAAAGGTGTATCTGGGGATCTGGAGAGAGGTTAAACCAAACAATACTGACACCTCCTGGTGTGAATCACAGCCCTGTGGAAATTTGCCAGTTTGTACCACTCTGAATTTCCCTGTGTATTATAAACTTAGGTGTTCTGCTAAGGAAGGGACACATGTTGGCCATTCCATATAGTAGTTTTCATGTTGTCTCCATACAGGCTCAAGCCTGTACAGATGATGAACTCAATGTTGCTGTCACCAAGGAAGCCAGACCATGCAGCCTGCTGGAAAAGCTCCCAGTGTGATCACATCCTGAGCTTGCTTGCAGAAATAATCCACCTGTAAATGTCATGTTCACCCCTGGAAAATGGGTCAGGATCAGGTCAAAGATCTGCTAACACACCATTTAATTGCCTGTACATCTATTCTCCAGTGGGTTGGTCTAGGAGCAGCAACTCAGCCCCCTTGTCTTCTATAAGGACAGATGACTGTAAAATTTGCCACACAGTAAACAAACAAAGCAGTTTGTTTAGCATCCATAGTATGGATGCTTTGACACAATATCATCTTTATTGACAGAGTGCTGCAGGATTGGGAAAAGTGTTGCTACAGGCAGATCTGGATAGGCTGCAGGAACCAGAACATCATGAGAAGAACCTGTAGCAGGACTTCTGCCCCTGCCACTGGAAAGCTTATCTATAACTCAGGGAATCTTGCTCTGACTTAAGCACCACATAAGCCTAGGTGAAAGACAGTTTTGCCTTTTATTGAGTTATTTTGGTGCCACAGGATTGATGCTTTCAGCTGACGGTAAACATCTTGTGGAAGCAGATCTGGGAAGATAAGCCAGAATTTCTGACTGACAGACAGCTCACTTTACAAACTATAACAGCTACACCATATTTTCCCAAAGCAGAAATCTTCTGCACATTCCTAAGAATGTGTGAAGTCTTCTCCCTGAAGTCAGGATGACTTTCATGCTTACTCCACTGATGGTTGAGTGATCGGACTTTGTGTACCCCATCATCAGTTGGTGGTAAGTTACATTGACTTCTAATCTATACTGCACCTTTGCTAGCTGTAACATAGATACATTTATATTGTGCACTGTTTTATGTAATCTAGCAGTAGTCTTTTGTTTTATCCGGTGTAGTAAGTAACTCTGTTTAAGGGCTTTCATCCATTAAGCTTTTGTCTTTTCAATAAATAACTATTTTATAATAGACCTGATTAGCCATTCTTAAGAAATTGCAAGCCAGAGCGATTTAGCTGTGGGTCACCTGAGTAAAGCTGCTGCCAAACATCTGAACCTAAGGCAGAGCTTGTCTAACACTCTCACTCGATGCATAATAGAGCCAAAGTGCTCTTTTGAGAGTTTGCTGGGCCAAAGAGCACCCCATATCTGACACTCTGTTCAAGACAACACACACAAATGCACAGAAATATGGAGATGTGAATTAAGTAGGCTCATCTATTAGGGTCCCAGGAATAAAAACCCTTAAGAAGAAACCTTCATGTTAGGAAAAGTGGAAAAAATTGCAAAGACAACATAGCATTGGAAATTCTTCTCTCCTCTAAGTGCAAAGATTTTTTAGTGCAGTTCATGGTGAATGCAATGAAGTAATTCAGATATCTGATGGGATGCAGAGAAACTGGCAGCTGCCTGCCTCTGCTCATCCCCATGCAAAAAGGGCACAATGAATCACTGAATCTTTAAGAATGGAAAAGTCCTCTAAGATTATCAAGTCCAACCAGTCCCCCAGCACTGCCAAGCCCACCACTAACTCATGTATCCAAGTGCTATAACCATCTGTCCCTGTTAAATCTGTGTTAAATCCCTCCAGGATGAGGACTGTACCACTGCCCTGGGCAGCCTGTGCCAAGGCTGAACAACCCTGATCTGATGGCCTTGTGAGCCTTTGGTTCTAGTGGGATTCTTGGCAGAGAGATGTTTTCAGTACCTCATTTAAAGTGTCTGAAGACACAATTTGCAGATGAACTAAAAATACATTATTTCAGTTCATCAGAAAACTTCAGCATATGCATAGTGGCCCTTAGCTGCTCCATAGAGATAAATATGGACCATAAAAAACTTCCTGAATTAGAGTTTCATACTGCAAAAGCTGTGAATGAATCCATGTGAATGCATTATGTGAGTTGCAAGAGGAGAATCTGGTGCAGCACAATGTGTTAATGGACACCTTGGAAAATAAGCTTTTTAAGGTCAAATGAAGCCATTGCATTCCACAAACTCAGTGTCATCAGTCCTTAGGGAGATCCAACAGCAGGATGAGGAAAGAAGCCAAAGGCATCAACTTTCAGCAAAGACAGGACAGATGGCTGGTTAAAGAATTGAAGAGCTACTGCCCAAGGAGATAAAGGACAAGTGCATCTCCCTAACTAGCACTGCTGACAACATCTCTCCTCCAAATTCACAGAATACCAGAATGGTTGAAGGGACCTTAAAACTAATGTCACTCCAACTGCACTGCCATAGGCAGGGACACCTTCCACTAAACGAGGTTGCCCCAAGCCCCACACAACCTGGCCTTGAACACTTTCAGGAATGGCATAGCCACAGCTTCCCTGGGAAACCTGCACCAGTGTCCATTCACACTGCTAGGGGGGAGTTCATTAAGTCCAATTACTCTCATAGTGCTGGGCAGGGATTGCTGGGGAAACCCTTCTTCCCAGACTTTATAGGAAGCTCTGCTGTGAAGCTGCTTGAGTGCATCACCAGCTCCTGTTTCCTAAATCCTGCCCCTTCTCCAATAGGTGATACTGCAGTCCATTGCCTAGGAACTGCAAGGTTTGCCCTTGAGGCAAAAGATGGAGATGGATGGTGGTTGGGACCACAAGGAAGAGTTTGTCTGAATTTCTTCAATTATTATCCAAATCATGGGTACAGAAGGATGGGTCTTTCTGGAGAAAGGTCAGGACATCACTGTTGACAAGAAGTAGCCTTTCTGTCACAGCAGTGTAATTCAACTTGCTGTATTTTGCTGCTCCCTGCAGGGAATCATTATTTCCCTTCTTCCTTAGTGTTTCTCTTAGATTTCATTTCTAGTCTGCATGACAGTGTAATTGCTCACATGGCGGGGTGGGAGGGAAGCTTTGGGCTCTTTGGCAGGTATTTTCAAAGCCTTACTAGCCAGGAGTTCTATGGCCCAGTGTGGTTTGGTTTTACTTGGCTAGCTTAGTTTTGTTGGCCCAGGCAAGAATCTTTTTCCTTCCCTGGCCTTGGAGAAGTGGCAGCAGCAATCTTTTAGCTGCCTTTGAGGTGAGCTGCTGGTCCAAGACTAGAGAAGCACGACCGGCAGCAGCGGGAGATGGGTTGCTCCATTCCAGCTCCCAGACTTTGGGAAACTGAGACAGGGAGAGAAAGCACACCAAGAAACTCCAGCCCAGCTGCTTCATCTGCTATGGAGAGGAGTGTGACACCAGAGAGTCACCAAATTTTCATCTGCTGCTCAAACTGCTGTGAGAAGCTCCTGTTTGTTTGGTTTTTTATCCTGAGGGAGAACCCAGCACCATTTTGTACTGCATGTTGCAGCAGGCATTTTCCCTGGCATTTCGGGTTTTTGTTCCAGTGTGTGTGTGTGTGTGTGTGGGTAAGGTCTGACAATTTAATATTTAGCAGTTATTTATGTTTTTCCCCCTTGCCTTGTGGACATTCTGTTTATTAACAAAGTGTTGGGTTTGGGTTTTCTTCACTTTCATCCATTAATAATGTCCTGTTGGTGGAAAGGGATTGTTGGAACCCTTTTAGAGGAGATAACTCATTAGAAGAGTGGTCTCTCCTAATTTTTTCTTAAAATTGAGACATCACAATCTGAGTTTCATTTAATATATGAAAGCAATTCCAGTGGGTGTTCATAGAAGAACTAATCACCTGGTTTCAAATAGTTTACATGTCCAAGGTGGGAACAGGCAATGCTGGAAAATGCTGGGAAAAGGAAGGTTATGAATAGGGATCCCCATGAACATTCATGGAGGAGACACTGAGGAACAAGGACCTTGACCACTAAGTAAAGAAGCAATAAACCAAGTCCAATGTCACAGTTAGTACCCAGAATATCACAGTGTTGCATCCCAAGACATAGAAAGGGATGCTGAGGCAGGGGTGCCTTGAGACACCTCTTCAGTTAGGGGACACAAAGAGATGTTCTCCCACAGTTCTTGTGCCTTTATGGTGATGAGCCAAGTTATGTCATCCCTTTCCCTCCCCAGTTCTAGAATGTTCCCCGCTCCCATTTCCCTTATTGGTCCCCATTCCTTGCAGCTCCTCCCCTGAATCCCAGTTAGTTGTTACCCTCCAATATTGCCTCTCTACCACACCTGTTTCCTCAACCCATTGGCCCTCAGATCTGACACTCCACCTCCCTTGTCCTGTACATAACCCTGGATCCTCCTTTGTTCTTTGTGCCTGGTTTCCTTCAGCGTGCTCTTAATAAACACCCCTGGAATGCCATACAAAGAACCCCTCCCTTCTGCTTTTCTCTCTGTCAACCTTCCAATAACATCCCATGGTGAGTGTGCTCGGTGCACTGAGCCATACCCTTCTCTCTGGGGGGCGGCAGCTTCGGCAGCTCCCGCTGCGCCACCGCATCACAGAATTGCAGACTGGTTTGGGTTGGAAGGGACATTAAAGACTGTCTTGTTCCAGCCCCCTGCCACGGACAGGGACACCTTCAGCAAGACCAGGGTGCTCCAAGCACTGTACAACCTGGCCCTGAACACTTCCAGGGATGGGGCAGCCACAGCTTCTGAGGGCAACCTGTGCCAGGGCCTCACCACCCTCACAGGGAACAATTTCTGCCCAATATCCCACCTAATCCTGCCTTCGTCAGTGCAAAGCAATTCCCCCTCATCCTGTCACTCTTTGTCCAGTGTCCCTTTCTGTCTCTCTTGGAGCACTTTTAAGTACTAGAAGAGGTTCCAAGGTCTCCCCAGAGCCTTGACCCTGTGGTAATTAAGTTTTTCCTTGGACTGGGCTGGAGCAGTGACACATGGCTGAAAGTCCAATGCAAACAGAGTTGTGAATAGCACAGAATACTTCTTCTGTCCATAGTGCTTGTGGAAAGTAAATTTATCATCTAACTCTGCAGCTGCCTGGCATTATCCCTGTGTCTACCTTCAGTGGCCCTGCAGAGCTGAGGGAGATAGTGATCTGAGGTTACAGCTCTAACTGCTCTCACCACAATGGATGCCTGTGGGGGTGTTTGCAGGGGTCCCAGGACAAGGGAAGAGACGAGAATCTTGGCTCCATGTTTCAGAAGGCTGATTTATTATTTTATTATATATATTATATTAAAAGAAAATTATGTATTAAAAATATACTAAAAGATTAGAAGAAAGGATTTCATCAGAAGGCTTGAAAGGAATAGAAAGGAATGATAACAAAATCTTGTGACTGATCAGAAAGTCCGAGACAGCCAGACTGTGATTGGCCATTAATTAAAAACAACTACATGAGACTATTCAAGGATGGACCTGTTGCATTCCACAGCAGCAGATAATCATTGTTTACATTTTGTTTCTGAGGCCTCTTGGCTTCTCAGGAGAAAAGATCCTAACAAAAGGATTTTTCATAAAATATGTCCATGACAGATGCCTACAGAATAGACAAGCCTGCACCTCAGCTCAGAGACCAAATAGCCAGGATAACCTCTTGTTTTCTGTTCCATCACTGAACTTGGTGTTGTTGTACAAACCAGGTACCATATAAGTGATCTTATGTTTTAACATCTTAGAGCCTCCAAGCCAAAAGTATCTCCTGTGAAAGCAAATCTCACACACATGCTTAGGGTCAAAAGACACCCAATTTTATCCCATTATAGTGTATAAAGTCAAATACAGGCATATAATCCTAACCTCTTGTATTTATGTATCATAAAAATTTAAAAAATAATATATATATATATATATATATATCTTTGTGCCCAAAATATCTTATTCTTGGAAATGGAAGGAGAATTCAAATCCATGATGCTTTATCCATCCTCAAGGCACATCTTCTAGTGGTAGTCCCACTGTGCAGAGGTTGAAAATCATAGAATCATGGAATAGTTTGTGTTGGAAGGGAAAGATCATATAGTCCACCCTCCCTGAAATGAGCAGAGATATTTTCAACTAGATAGCTTGCCCAGATCAGGTAATTGTTTATATTTACTGTACAAATAAAATAATAATTAAAACCCATAATACTAATAAAATACATACATTTTTTATATACTATCTAAATATTTACATATGCTATATAAAATGCATAGTAATAAAAATATTGTTGCAGATATTTTTTGCATGAACTACTCCCCAGGAAATTCTTCAATCTGTCCACTTTGTCTAACAGGTCTAACAAGATGACTATTCCACAGCAAACATTTCTGCAGCTTGATGAGCTGCATTTCCCCATTTCTAACCATGCCCCAAGTGTGTGACACATGTCAGGCTGCACATAACATAGGTACAACAGGCTGTGACAACACAGCCTTGAATAATGCAATACAGATGTGGATGAATGCAGATTAACCTACATTTGGTCCAATCATCTGCCTCTGCCATGCTTACATGTGTGTATTTGAAGTTGTCCTATTTCTTTACAAAATTTTATATATATAATGAATCTAAAGTATTTTTTAACATTCAAAAGGGACAAGTCACTGGTTCTGACTGAATTCTGCTTGTCAATTGATGCCTTCCTGTGCAATGCTGCCACTGAATGTTTCTGTAGTGGAAATTAAGAGGTTGTAATTCTTTTAAACTGGAAAAACCATAACAGATCTGGGTGTGAGCTAAGTAGATGAAAGAAGAGAGCTGGGACTTGAACAAAGATTTTAATATAAAGGATTACTGAGCTAAGAGAAAGGCTGAGTCGGATTTCCCCTCCCATCCTTACCCTTACATACAGTGTTATTGCAAAGGCTGCAAAATTCAGTTATAAAATTGGTTTGTGCTGTAGACATTAAGGTGCAGAGTTCGCATAACATATGTGGAATTAGGAGAGGAAATGTGGATTATTCCATTGAAATTGCCCAGGGTGCTGTGAGGAAGTTTATTCCAAAAAGCACCATGAAAATCTAGGACAAGGCAGAAGGGGTTCAAACTGAAAGCAGGGTGATTTAGATTGGATATTAGGAAGAAATTCCTCCCTGTGAGGGTGGTAAGGCCCTGGCACAGGCTGCCCAGAGCAGCTGTTGCTGCTTCATCCCTGAAGCATCCAAGACCAAGCTGGATGGGGCTTGGAGTAACCTGGTCTAGTGGAAAGTATCCCTGTCCATGGCAGGGGTGGAACTGGGTGGTCTTTTAAGGTCCCTTCCAACCCAAACCCTTCTGTGACTCTGTGACTGAAGTGGGATGAGCAGACAGTTTCAGGGGACAGCGTGGAAGAACTAGGAGTTGCGAAAGCTTCTTTGGGAAGATACAAAGTTCAGGATGCCAATGCATTTTTTTAGGAAACCATACAACACACCAGCACAAATCACTGGGACTGCGTTGGTGCAATGGAGAGCAGAATAGGGGCCAATAAAGTTTATCACTTTTAACAGTGTAATACTCAGTTCATTCCACTTCAGTTAACATACCTTTCTTTAGAAGCTGTCCCTACCAGAGGGAGACACAAAAGTCAGATGAATTGCAGGAAATTAAAAAATGCTCTGCATTTTTCTACCCCAAGCTTGGGAAATTGCCAGGATCACTTAGAAATCAATAATGTAATGGGGAGGACCCACTGGCTCCAGCTCTGTAAGAACTTGATTAGTCCCATGGTACCAAATCTCTAAATACTGGGACCACCAAAGCTGCCTTGGGGGAGTACAGGGAAGAGACAGCAGAAGGCACTGGAATAGATGGCTCTATTGTGAAATCTCCTCCTAATTGCTTAAAAACAAGGACTGGTATAAGTTTATCAAAGCGATATGAGTGAACAAAGTTGAAATGAGTGAACAAAACAGCTAGTGGTCTCTGCAGGTACCACGCTGTCCACACCACAGTCGTCACAGTGTAATTAAAAAGGGGTAAGGGTGACAGTAGGAAAGCCTTATATGGAAAACACTGAGAAAGCATGTTGTGGAAGAAAAGTTGTTTGATAATTAATTGGTTATTTTCCAGTGTTTGCATAGAGTGTAAAGTTCTGAAAGCAAAGCTCAGACCAAATGGGTTGTGTCTTTATATCAAAGGTGCTCATGTCTAGAGGGCCTCAGTGTGCTCCATCAAAAGCAGCATGGTGAGCACACCAAAAATATCAGGGAGACACACCATTCACACACACCTGAGAAAATAATCCTAGGCTATGTACACAGCTGCCTGTGCCAGCAAAGGTGCTCTATAAATATTGTGTGCAGCAATCAAAGTTGCACAGGCTGAGAGAAAACCACAGAAACATCCAAGAGACTCAGAGCCTATTCCCATTTTGGGGAGCATCTTGCATTGTCATGATTTGCAAAGCTGATGGGATGTTGCCACTCTGATGTCCTGGGGTCTCTTGGCACCTCCAGGCCCAGCCTGAAACACCTGAAGGAGGCTGCAAATGGGCCACTTGCTTAGAGACAGTGCTGCACTGATGCTCATGTGGCCAGAGACACCTGGACTATATGATGGTGCCATTTAATGTGGATGTAAATAACCTTAAAAACATACCTGGGTCATAGAAGCCCACTTCCCAAGAAAGGTACCATTAACATAGAACTGAATAAAAATATTCCTCCACATGCAGTCTCTGCATGCATCACCCATGCCAGACCTACCTGCCAGCATACAAAAGTGTGCACAGCAATCCCTTTCTTAAAGAATAAAAAGCTCCCAGGCAGTAAATTTAGGAACTAAAAAACAGAAGCATCACTTTAATAAGTCTTCTGTGAAGAACTAGAAGGAGGGTTTGTTGTTACAATGCACTTTTGTGCACACAGCAGATGTTTACAGCCTCTCCAAGCCATTTGTATCCTGCTGGGTAAATTATTTGTCTCGTTTGAAAATGAGGCGATCTACAAATACTTCTTCCTTTGGAGTTGTTCCACACTTAATTAAAAACTAAAACATGCTAGGGACAAATGCATTAAACAGGTATTTAATTGAGAGAAGAAATGATGGAAAAAGGTAGAGTTCTTGTCTCCCAGGCAGAGCATGCAAGCTTTAAACACACTCTTAGATTGATTGCAACTGACAGAGCAGAAAGGCTCAGAAAAAGCATCCTTCCCTTCTCATAAATAATTCACCTCCTGTAGCAGTTCATAAAATGTTTATATTAAGTAATAATTCAATTTTGCATTGCAAAAAGAAACCCCAAACATGCTAGCCAAGAAAAAAATCAACCCAAAGTAGGATGGGAAAATGATTGCTTGGAAGCTCTCATTGCTAAAGCAATTCAATGGGGTCATTCTTGGCTGTACTCTGTTCTGTTTGGTCAAATCCTGATCCTGCCCTGAACAGGGTTTTCCATTGATCTCTGCAACAGCTACATGAAGCCTGCTCTTGAGTCATAGAATCATTTCTATTAGAAAATACTTCTGTGATCATCAAGTTCAACCATTAACCCAGCACTGCCAGGCACACTCATAACCCATCACCACAAGTGCCACATCCACACACTTTCTGAACACCATGGAGTGTTTTCCAGCCAGGCAGGGCAGGTTCAGTGGTCCCACATTAAGTTCTGCTGTCAAGCAATGATGCTTTTGATTTCTAGTCAACTTGAATGTGAGGAGGCTCTGAGCCCACTAACAGGTTATTTAGCTTGGTTGCAAAAATACACAAGGTTTTACCATGGGTTAAGACTCCAACAGTTGGACCCCAACATGGGATGGAAGACTGAGAGCATGGCAGGGAGGAGAGAGGATAGTGGGACAATGATTGATGATCAGCAGAAGCCATCAAAATAACAGAAATCAAATGTCACCACACGTACACCCAGGCAGCTTTTATAAAATTGTAATTGCTTGATCCAACCTATGCCCTGGGGAGCATGAAGAAAAGCTAGCAGCACCAAGGTCACTGCAGTCAAAAAAATCAATGCAGAGAATGAGTGATAATGATTTTTCTTTCTCCAAGGTTCACAGAGGAGGGACTGTGGAGATATCCTCCTGGCATCTCCAGAGATGCACAATATCCCTTGAACTTTGTCCAGCAATGCACTTAATACATTTTTAACTTTTGACATCTAGGTTTTGCTCCTCTGGGCTGTGACAACAGCAGGTTTGAGCATCCTAACCCACTGTTACATTTCATAGATGCAAAGATAATAATCCATTTCTCTCTTCCAAAACCATTCCATACTTTCCAGTTTCCTACAATGACCATGTCTGCTGCACTCCTGGCCTCTCTAATGGATATCTTCAGAACCCTCTCTGGTCCATGACTGCTGAAGTACAAAACCAAAACCGGAAAAAAAAAAATCTACCCGAGTTTTGACTAATGTGGTAAGATGTCACATCCTCTCCACATATCTCAGTACGTAATTTGCCCCAAAGTATTTAGTTTGGAGTGCTTTTGTTCTTAATTTATTGTTTTTTAAAATGAAGTAACAATTCCTGGCATGTGATTTGTGATTCCCTGCAGAATTGTTCCTCCACCAGCTGTCCCCATCTGCAGCAGCACCACTGCTGATCCCTACCTCTAGCCTGCCCTCCCCTCTCCTAAACTGCTGCTTCTTTGTTTCAAGAGATTTCTTCAATATGTCAAGATCTCTTTGAATTCCAATTCATGCAAAATTATTTAGCCAAACATAAGTGAAGGACTCAGCACGAGATTACATGGATGAAATAGGACTCTGGACAGGCTCTGAAGTGGTAGGGTCCTAATGCCACATTTTGCCCTTATAATCTATAATCTCTTACCTGTTTTAAAGTGTCATGGTTTGGAATGGGAGGAAATTCAGGGAAGTGGTGCAAAGTGTGAAAAATGCATACTGTATGATTAGTTCTTTGCAAATATTAAAATGAACATTCTATGTGTTATGTTGGAAAGTTATGCTGTATTAATTTTTTTAGTAGTGCTGTACTAATCTTTTTAAGTAGTATGGTAAACACAGTTTTTAGGCTAAAGCATAATATTAAAATAGAAACTATGTAATGTAAGATACTTTTTGTAACCAGCTCAAGGAATGGATAAGATAACCAAGAAATTCTTCACATAAAGGTAATACCAACAAGACACCAGTATTCGAAAAGAAATATCGCCTCTTTATCTGGACAATCCAGACTTCTTCCAGACTTCTAGGAGCCAAGAAATTGATTTACAAGATGAGGAGGGGAGCAGAAATTAAGCCGAAGACATCTTTGTTTGAAAACAATGTTTGAATCATGTATGAGATATATGAATATGCAGCAGGCTATTGCTTTTTAGGGTTAATCCTTTGGTAGCCAAGAGTGCTTTTGTAGTAGAGTGCAAAAAACACATGGATGTCCATAATTGTTTGCTTTTATTGTCTTTTGTTGTCCTAACTTTGGTTGTCCAAATCCTTATTGTCCTAATTTTTATTACTATTTTATTACTATTAAGCTTCTAAAATTTTAACACAAGTGATTGGTGTTTTTCACACAAAGAAAACCCTTTCAATGCTTCAATACTCCCTCGAGTGAGAGAAAGGAACAAGATGCAAGCATGTAAAGGAGCAACATGAAGACATTAAGGTCAGTGAGGAAGAAGTTAAGTCCCACATAGGAGGGGTGAGGAGATGCCTTATTTATGGAGCTGGAATCATCTTGTAAGCTATGGAGAAAAAGACTCTTTTTTCCTTTTAATGCATGAAACTATGGGGAGATGAAAGTGTTCAAATTGTACTGAGCAAAGGCCTCCATGCTAAAGTAGGCAGATGTTGAAATGGCTGGGATCCCATGAGAAGTTTGAACAGAGAAAGAGAGAAGAGTAGCCTGGTGGCCCCAGGAAAAGAAGATCTCTGTTCTCAGGGATGAAGATGATTTTAGAGATAGATAATGAGAACTTTTGCCTTTGAACAGCTCATCTCTAAAACAATACCCCATAAGTCGACATGGCACATCAACAAGCTGTGGGAAGGCTTGTGGCAATGGGAGGGACTTCACAATTGCAAATTTCCCTGGGTGGCTGGTATTAGAGAGGAAACTGAGAGCCATGAGAGAACTGTTTTCTTCCCTCTTGTGGAGAAGTCTCCATAACCTTAACAAGAGGGACTTCTCTCCGTAAGTGAACTAAAGACAATTTTAGAGGTGGTAAACTGACTGGAAATTTTAGGTTTTGTTTCTTTACATTGTCAATGGCAAAGAAAAGATTGTGGGCAGAGGAGAAGGGTTCTGAAGGGCTTGTTTTGATTCTTACTACTTTTTTTTTTAGTTACTTTTAATAAAATTTTCTTTATACCCTTTTAAAGTTTTGAGCCTGCTTTGCCTTTCTCTTAATCCTGTCTCACAGCAGGAAGTGAGTGCATTGGTAATTGGCCAGTGCTGAACCCACCACAATCATCAGCACATTAACTGGAGAAATCTCAAAATTGGAGAAAGATGAAATTGGCAAACCAAAACCACTATACAAAGTACTAGTTACAATTACAGGAGGAACATAGTGCTGCAAATGCAAATTGCCTGTTGGATATTTAAGGCATCCTACACCTAAAGAGGCTCCAAGAGAGCTGGAGAGCGACTTTGGACAAGTGTCTGGAGAAACATGACAAGGAAGAGCAGCTTCCCACTGCCAGAGGGCAGGGTTAGATGGAATATAGGGGAGAAATTCTTCCTTGTACAGTCCTGGCCACAGATTGCCCTGAGCAGCTGTGGCTGCCCCATCCTTGGATGTGCTCAGCATCAGAGAGTTCTATTGATGGGCTATTCAAGGATGAATCTGAGATAAATGACCCCTAAGTGATATGAAAGACCCATGCAAAACTTTATTTGTAGTCATCAGCTGAGAAAAATCCAAGGAATGACATAAGAACTCAAAAGCTGGTGTCCCTCAGGCTGTCCACCAGTGATCCTTGTCAGATCACCTGAACATGGGCATCTCCCTACCTGCAGGGTGAGTGTAAATGAATGAAATCAATGGAAAAAGAGGAAAAATCTAGTTTTTGATATGTTTTATAAACATATCAAGTATCTTCTCCCTCCACAATATCTTGCACTGAACTTTATACAGTAATTTTCTATAATATTTCATAAGTAGAATATCCTTGATCATTTGTTCCTGTGGAAGCTTGAACACATTTCCAGCACCTGTGCAGCTTCCCACGGGATGTTTACACACAGCAAAAAGGATGGAGTGTGCACAGCAATTGAGGTCATGGTGATTCCCCTCATTTCCCCTTCTACATGAATACAGTTTCTATGTCAAGGGCATAGCCCTGAACCTGGACAGACTCTAGCACCCAGTAGTAATTCTCTGGGCTGGAATGTGGTGTTTGCTGAAATCCAGACTGGGGACCAGGTTAAATCAGAACTGCTTGCAAGTGTTTGGAGACCTTAAAATAAAACACAGCCTCTATTTCAGTGTTTACAGCTCCCCTCATTAGAGCAACATGAGTATGAAAGTGGGGTACAGCAGTGCACCCCTTTCACATCTTCACTATTTCCAGGCCATATTTACAAGTCAAGTCTCTGTTTCCTCCTATTTTGCATCATGATCCAAGACTGAAATAGGAAGGGCTGGACAGACACATCTGGCTGCAACTCACAACCACAGTGTGTTAATTTTAAAGAAACATTTATCAGTTATTCACTGCCAGCTGTGGACATGGCACCACCCTGCAAGATCTTTGTTCTAGAGGAAGCTGAGGGCTTTCCCAAACCACACAACTCAAAGAGCTGGGCTTTGCAAACAATTACCAAAAATACTGCCAAGACTTCAGTGACTAGAGGTACGAGCAGAAACCCAACTAGAAAACCATCCTGTAAGGCAACAGATGTGCTTCCAATTTTCAGAGCAGCCATGGAAACAAATTGCAACTGGTCATAAAAGAGAAATCTCTCTTGGGAGGATGAAAATCCTCCATGTATGGGGATCAGCATGCCATGTTAGTATGCAGACCTGATAGAACAAACATGAAAGAGAATCTTGGGAAATGAGGCTGGGAGAATTTCAAGAACACATTCAATTCATCCCATGCTCTGGGATCAGGATCAAGCAATGGACCCTTGTATCTCCTATGAAAGTTGGCTGGCGTTCTGGAGATGCTACAGACAGTCAATGGCTGAAACCTGTCCTGTGTCATCCCAGAATTCACACCAGCCAAATGCTGCAGACCCTCTCAGCCTTGTTAGTTACACAGAACCATGTGAGAATTTTTATGAGACAGCAGGAAATCACCTCTCCCCTTAAAGCAAATTGAGGCTGCCCCATCCCTGGAAGTGTTCAAGGCCAGGCTGGATGGGGCTTGGAGCAACCTAGTCTAGGGGAAACACCCCTGCCCATGGCATGAGCCTCCTTCAAGGTGAAAGGCAAAGTGAAATTTGGGAGGAAGCCTGAAGCTCAGGAATCAGGTCTGAAGAAATTCCTTCTCCTGCATCTGGATAACCTCTCCTTTTCCCATTCACCCAGCACAAAGACACTATTAGCTCTCACAGGGTGTTCATCTGCGCAACCTTGCAGATGCTGAATTAGAAAACAGACAGAGATTTCTCACTGAAATACTTTGCAAGGTTACTGGTGCCTGACTAATGGTGCTTGGCTGTTGCTCTTTCTCTCTTGTGTTTTAAAAGGGTTAAAGATATGTGATGCTGCGCAGGTGCTTTGCTGCTCATAAAGGGGAAAAAACAGAAGGTGGTGGTCTTAAAAAACCCAATGGCCTTCTGTAGTGAAGTTATATACTAACTAATCAAAGTAATTAATCCTAGAATGTCTTGGAATGAGAAGGACCTTAAAAATCATCTCGTTATGACTCCCTACCACAGGCAGACACCTTTCACTAGACCAGGTTGCTCCAGGCCCTGTCCAACCTGACCTTGAACACTTCCAGGGATGGGGCAGCCACAGCTTCTGTGGGCAACCTGTGCCAGGGCCTCACCACCCTCACAAGGAGGAATTTCTTCCCAATATCTTACCTAAATTTCTTCTACTTCAATTTGAACCCATTCCACCTTATCTTTTCACTACTGTTCCTGATGAATAGTGCCCCTCTGGCTTCTTGTAGGCCCCTTCAGACACTGCAAGGTGCTGTGTGGTCTCCACACAACATTCTCTCCTCCAGGTTGAATCACAACTCCACCAAAAAAATAAACCAAACAACTCCACTACCCCACAACAAACCCAAACAAAAAACTTCAAACAACTAAAAAACAGTTAAAAATTAAAAAAAAATGAAGTAATACTTAAAAATGTAAAGTTTTATTTTTAACATTTAAAAACATTCATAATTTTTCCTAAAGAATAAGAGTCTCCCCACCTTCTCAGCACCAAAAACTCCTATTTTGTAGTATTAACATCACAGCTTGCAGCCAACTCACCACAGCACCGACACTGTATCCATGTGCACACTGTGTGCGCAAAGTGCTGCAGGGTCCCCTCAGCTGGAGGCACTTTTTGATCAAAAAGAAATTACTAATTGAAAGAATACTTTGCCATATGTCTTGGTTTGAAAAGGTGTCTGCTAAGGAAGGCAGGAACCTCCCCTGAAATGGAAAATGTAAACCCCCTTGCTACAATTTTTTAACATTTTGAAATTAAGAGGGCTCACAAGCAAAGATATGGGAATAGGAATTACAGTTCTTTATTAAGGAAGAAAAGAAAAAAATTCAGTAATACAAAACAACACTGACAGATTCAGAACACAACCTGACACCCGTTGGTCAGGGTGCTGGTAGCAGTCCAATTGCAATGGTGGCTGCAGCCCTCCTGGAGGGGCAGATGTGGTTCTGTTGGAGCAGGGATCCTGTAGAAGGGAGCAGTTTTCCTCTGAAGGTCCAGAGGTGGTGTAGATGGGCCTGGTCTTCCTCTGGGAATCCAGTGGAGAAGGCTGCTCTGGTGTTCCAAGTCTCAGATTATATCCAGTTAGGAATGCTTGGCTCCTCCCCCTGGGCAGAGCATCTCACAATGGGATGCTGTGATTTTATCAGTCATGCAGTGACACTCAATGGCCCATTAACAGAAGATATTTCCCAGATTGCTTTGTGGAAGTGACAAAAGTTTGTGAAGAGATAAAGAAAACTGCCCAAATAACACAAGATAATTGCCCCACCTCTAAGAGATGGGAAATAGAATAGACACTTATCTTGCAATCCAGGACATCATATAATGAGCTATTAATCAAAATAAAGCAGTTACTATTAGAAAGTAAAATTTGTTTGCAACAGAACACCTGCAATGCTGGATTTGGGGAGAAGAAATGAGTTGGGTGCTAAAGGAGTAACTTGGTGAACAGTCCAGTTTGTGTGTATAGTATTTCAATAATATATAAAAATAGATACACATAGATATAAACATAATATATAAAACATTAGTATATAAAATATATTAAACTATAGAAATAATAAATATATAATTACAAATAATTATATATCCTTCCAAATGTCCTATATATATATATATATATATATACACACACACACATATATATATAAAGGACATATATATATACATACACATATAGCATATATATACCTATATATACATGTATATAAAAGGACATTGGGAGGATATCGAGAATATTGAGTTGAGTTATATCAAGAGGAATAAAAATTCCGTTCTATAAAACTTTCCTAAAATGGCCCTTTCCCTCCTGGCTGGTGCTGACCACGATAGCAGAAGAGCATCCCTGCTCTTGTCCCAATGGAGCAAGCTTAGGCAAAGACACTATATGAATATATATATACACACATATATATAAATACATTCAGATCAGAGCAAAGAACAGTGAGATTGATGCAAGATTCAGTGCAGAAGTACTTAGAAAGCTTGTTTAGCTGGTAGGAGACAGGAAAAGGAAAGGACATGCTCCAAATGCAAGAGGAGACATTAATTTATAACATTATATGTCTTAGTGATTTATTTAAAACAAGAAAGGATGGGTAATCCAATTAGTTGATCTCTCTCCTCTTTATTTACTTTGTGTTACAGTGGTGGCTTGAAGCCACCAAGTAAAAGTGGGATCTGCCCTCCAGCATCAGCTCCTGCATCCCAAAGAAGCTGGTGGTCTCACCAGACACAGAAGTGTGTGGAAGGGGAGGAGGAGAGATGTTTGACATGTCCTTTGACACAGTAAGTGACTTAATAGACAAAAGAAATGTGAAAATCCATTTGGTTTCAGCAAAGCATTTTATCCAGGGCCACATGAGAAATTATTAATTAAGCCAGTGAACATGAACATCAGCAAAATGGGAACCCAGGCGAGGGAAATGACAATGATGAATGTAGGAAAGCTGAGCTGCAGCCTGGAAGAAGGTTAGCAGTGTTTAACATTTTTGAGGTTGACTTTGGCACTAAAAAAGTAGGGCAACATTGATGACACCTCCTAATGACACAATGCAATTGGGACCACCAATGTGTAGGAGGATTGGGAAATCACAGAGGAAGGAGGAGATTGACCTTGACTGCCATGTTCAAAATGGAATGAGAATTAGTAGTTAATTCTAGGCTTGGTACTAATCACCAGAAATTTTTGCTACGGGATGTAACTGCCCAAGAAGGAGAAGAAGGAGAACAGTATGGACATCCTTGTTATCAAAGAGTAAATGAGGGATTCATAATGAATCCGTGATGCCCACAAACATGACTCATGAGTCTTTAGTAGGAATGCGGACCTCATCTCCAAAGGGCAGTAGTGTCCATCTCTGTTTAAGAAAAAGAGATTTCATCTAGGAAGAGTTGGAGAGACAAGGTTGATACCAGGAAGTAAAAAATGTTTACTTCCTAGCTACAGAGCCAAACAATGTGGATACAGTACCTGGAGACACTGAGCAGTGACATTTGGACACAGAAAAGTCACTAAGTATGCCAATAAAACAGAAAAAATATAAGAGAAATTAACCAAATAAAAGAGCAAACTACAGCCTGTCCATTGGCCCAGACTGTAAACGAGTTGCAAATCATCAGAGACTGAGGTCTCAGCACAGCCTTCCTCCTGGCACAATGCAACAAAAAATTCTGCATTTCTGAGACAGAGCCTTGGGTGTTACTCATAAAGACTAAATTACAAACCAGAGAATTGGACTTCAAGGTTCAGAGAGTCCCATCCAGCTCCATGTGCCTGAAGGTCTCTCTGAGGTGACCCAGCTGAGCAGGAGCAGAGGAATGGAGCAATTCAGCAGAGGAGTTCAGGTGATGGAGTCAACAGCTCCAGCATGTTGACTCCATCACCTGAATGCCACCTCCATCTCTTCCTCCAGCTCTACCATGTCCTAAGGCATGCACAGACCAGCTCCAGCCTGCACACAGTCAAAGCAGCAAAATTCAGTTGTACCTACATTGCTGAGCAGCTCCCCCTTGGCTTTTGGGACTGGATGCTGTCCACTTTGAACTGATTGCAGAGAATACACTGCCACATACTCCAACTTGGATCTTGCAAGTGTCCCCAGCTTGGAGACACCACTGGTCTTTCCCAGCTGATGGACTACATCCAGAGGAGATCAAGAGTGTGGCAGAACAGCTCTCTGCCTGCATGTTGTGGTCTGACACTGGCCAAATGGCAGGCAACCACCACAGATGCTGCTCACTCACCCTCCCCTGCTACAGCTGGGCAGAGTAAAAAAATTAAATGAAGGGTTCATGAGTTGAGATAAGGACTCAGAGAAAACACCTCAAGGGCAAAACAGGCTCAACTTGAAAGTACAAAATTAATTGATTACTAACAAAGTCAGAGCAGGATGATGATAAGTAAAATAAGCCCTTAAAACAGGTTTTATCCCAACTCCTTCCTCCTTCCCACCAACAGCTCAGGGAGACAGAGAGTGGGCGTTTTGGTCAGTTCATCACAGAGATTTTCTTCCACTGCTCAGGGAGAGGATTCCTTCCCCTGCTACATGATGGGGTCCCTTCCACAGGAGACAGTTTTTTGTGAACTTCTCCAGCATGGTTCCAATCTCACAAGCACCAGTCCTCCCAAAACTGCTGCAATGTGAGCATCTTCCATGCGCAAACATTCCTCCCAAAACTGCTGCAGCATGGGTCACTCTTCCACAGGGTGCAATCCTCCAAGGACAGGCAGCTCCAGCCTGGGAGCAGGGGCTTCCTCGCTTCACCAGGTCTTTCACTGGATCAGAGCCTCCTCCAAGCATCCACCCACTCCAGCGTGGGCACCTCCCCCACGGGCTGCAGGTGGATCTCTGTATCCCCCATGGATCCCCATGGGCTGCAGGGGCACAGCTGCTTCACCATGGACATCACCACAGCCTGCAGAGGAATCTTGGCTCTGGCACCTGGAGCACCTCCTTCCCCACTGACCTTGGTGTCTCCATGTCATTTCCCTCACATGTTCTCACCTCCTCCTTTTCTCTGGCTACAGAAAAACTGTATACCACACTTTGTTTTGATTTTCTCCTTTGAAATATTATCACAGAGGCATTTCCACCATCTCTAATTGTCCCAGCCTTGGCCAGTGGCATGTCCATCTTCAGAGCCATCAGGGCTTGGCTCTGCCAGACATGGTGGAAGCTTCCAGCAGCTTCTCACAGCAGCCACCCCTGTGGCCACCCTGCACTTCCAAAAACCAGGCTATGCAAAACCAGCAAAGCCTGTATCATCCATCTCCATGCTCTGTGTCTTAAAAACACTAGGCCATTAGTCATTAGTTACTCATACAACCCATCCCTGTGGTATCAGCAGACGTTGTCTCCTTCTGCTACTAAAGGTGTGTATCAAGAGAGCCCTGAGACAGAGCTCAGCCTTTGCCAGAGCTACCAAACACCTCTCTGAACAGCCTTTTCTGGATGGAAGGAAATATTCTGCCCCATCCCTTCCACCTGAGAAAATTGGATCCATCTGGCTACACGGCTACTTTAATAAACACTCTCATAGCTGAAACAACAAGGATTTGGAGAATGGTATCTGCCTAGGAATGTTCTCCAGCCGTGGAGTCTGGGATAGCCCTCACTCATCCTGTTACACCTCTTTAACCTCTAAAACCAAGGTGGTTGCATCCAAACTGATCGTAGGGATAAGTTCTTGGCTTGGGAGTGTGTGCTACCAAACTCAGGGTGAGAAGAGGGCTAGGGACTGGAATGTACATGTTTCCACACCCAGGAACATGTCCTGGGACTCTTTAATTTACTAGTACAGACATAGCTATGGATCTGAACAGAATTTCAGAAAGCAATGCAAAATTTCCCATCTTACAGCATAAGCAGTGTTATTAGCATTTTCACCAAGATAGGAAATGTCCTCCAGTAGAGATTTTCAAGAATTAGTTAGATAAAATCACAGAAACACAGATTTGGGTTGGAAGGGACCTCAAAGCTTATCCTGTTCCACTCCCCTGCCATGGGCAGGGACACCTTCCAGCAGACCAGGTTGCTCCAAGCCCTGTCCAGCCTGGCCTTGGACCCTTCCAAGGATGAGGCAGCCACAGCTTCTCTGGCCAACCTGTGCCAGGGCCACAGCACCTTCACAGCCAAGAATTTCTCCCTGATATCCTGTCTAACCCTGCCTTGTGACAGTGGGATGCCATTCCCCCTTGTTCTGCCCCTCCAGACCCTTGCCCAAAGTCCCTCTCTGGCTCTTGCAGCCCCTTTAGGCGCTGGCAGGGGCTCTGAGGTCTCCCCAGAACCTTCTCCAGTCCAGTCTGAACAGCCCCAGCTCTCCCAGCCTGTCTTCAGAACAAGGAGGAGTATGGATTTCCTGCCCTTCTGTATCTTGGTCCAGGCTTCCTGTGTGGACATCCCTCCCTAAATTATCTCTGCTGTATCTCTGAAAACCAGGCAGCAAGTCTCCAGTGCTGACTCATTCATCTCTATAGCTACTACAAATTCTCGTTTGCTCCACATCCTTAGTACCTCCAGGGTTTGAGATGAATGACAGAACATTTGCAACAGGCAATTCATTAGTACTAGAGGCAGTCCAAAATTTTCCATTGAAGCCTTTATTGTCTTGTTTCCTCTGCTAGGAAAAGGAAGTTGGTGGGAGGGAAAAAATAATTGGTTTGGTAAAAAAAAAATTAAATCTGGTTTCACAATATTACTTCTCCGGGGAAATTAATTTTCTTAGTACTCATTTTGATACCTTAGGGGTAAATATTTCCTTTAAGTTTTGTATCTTTTTTTCAGGGAATAAAGGTAATAAAAGAAGCAGAATACAAGACAAAGAAGAAGGGGGAAACAACACCCAAGAAACACCTAATTCTGTCATTTTCACATAATTTCCAGATAAAATGGAAAGTATTCATTCATTCCTTCTTTTATTTTTGCCAAATGTGCTTTTAATTGTTTCACCTCCACCAGCAAATGCCACTGTGAGCATATTTTGTTGCTTGTTCCCTCTGATCCCAAACCCCCAGAGTCAAGTCCAGCCCAGTCCATCCTTTGGTGCACCAGGGAGAAATGCTCTGCCCATCCCATCCAGAAGTTCAGGAGGAGAAATCCCCTCACCCAACACAGATAAAGCCCTCACAGAATTGAACAAGAAACAGCTTCATCCACCACCAGAGGCTTTCTATGGGGCTTGTCACTGACCTGGCTGAAGGATTTCCTGCTCTTTCAGGGTCCACAGGCCACCCTGGGAAGCAGGACCAAAGAGAAGGGAGGGGGGAGAGAAGGAGATGTGACCTGCCTTGGCTACCTATAAACTTGGGCAGGTCATGTGCTGGGGAGGGAAACTGAGGCAAGAAGCCCCTCAGTGCTGGAACCTTGCTTGACCATTGCACACCCAGTGAGAGCAGTGGGAATAAGTCCATAAATAAATCCCATATATAACTGAATAGTTAATAAATTATAGTTAATGAACATATACATATAAAAATATAAATTATGTAAATACTATGAATTAAGATAAATTGGAAATACTGGAAATAAATCCTATTTATTCTGTAGGATCCCTGGGCACAGGCAGTCTCTGGCAGGCATCCACACTCCTGCCATGCTGGCCTTACTGAAGGCTTCTAGCTCAAATGTTAATACAAATAAATCCCTCATCCCTCTGGCTGGGAGGAACCTCCATCTTCCATGGACATCACCACCAGGCACCACCTGTGCTCTGCACCTCTGTGTGGAGCAGGGAGGAGGTCACAGGCACATGATCTCTGCAATATTCATCTGTCCAGGTACACAGAGGTTAAAAAAGAGAATTCTTCCCTTTAGCATGGGCTTCCCCCATGACCTTGGGCCAGTTGCTGGCTCTATCCCATGCTCTTAGGTATTCCTCACATGGAAATAATACCCAGTGGGACAGAGCAAGCTTAAAAACTCCTGCTGCTCTGCTCTTTGGTTTCACCAAGGAATTGTTTCCCAGCCTTGGAAACACTGATTTGCAGCAGTGACAGAGGGCTGTAAGGAAATCTCCCCCCGACTCTCTGCTGATGGGGAGCCTTCATCCATGCACAAGGAAGAAAGCCCCACGTGAGCCATCCTTGCTGCTCTCTAGCAAGAGGTCATGAGGAGGTAATTTTTGGCTGCTGGGTGGCCCATAAGGTTGCCCCAATAGGCTGTGAGTCTCCATCCTTGGAGATGTACAATATCCACCCAGCATGTCAGCAGCCAGGCTCTTGGCAGTAATCAGAATTTGGAGATTTTGGTTTTTTATAAGAATCGAAACAATAAACAATACTTAGAAGATGCCTAATTTGAACAGAAAATGAGAACAATTAGCCAAAACATCACTTATGCATTAATGAAGAGGCGCTTGTGTTCTGTGGTTGAGCATCAAAGCAAACACTTCTGCAAGGAAGAAACACATGGAAGTGGGAGAGCACTTTCCCAGGTGGAAAGAGAAGCCCTAAGAGTATTGTGAAAGCCAACAAGCAACACAAAGAAAGCTGAATCCTTCTAGTTCTTCTTAGGTTTAACATTCCTGCTGATCCAACCCCTTTCCTTTGGGAGGAACACAAGACCAGTGCCTTAGGAATTTGCTGGAGCAGACTGGAGGGGTAGGAAGGTGAGCGATCCTTTTAATTATGCAATAATCCATTTAAATATGCAAATAAGTCCAATTATCCTTTGTGGCAGTGGAAGAGAAGCAACACATCGGCTCTCCAGTTCCAGGAGAAAGCTTTCTGCTTTAGCCCTGCTATCTCCAGCACGAGCCCAGACCTTACAAGGTGAGCAGACAAAAAGCTGAGTCTCAGTTCACAGCAGATTTAAGGGCTGTGTCCCTCCCAGAGACCCCTTCCCCAGCACACTCCAATCCTGCAAAACAGAGGCCCCAAAAATCCCTGGCCACTTTCTTGTGTCTCAGCCAAGCACCACCATCACACCTGGATGCACCTGAGCCCCCAGCATTACCCAGTGAGAGTTAAGAACTGATGCCAAATGACAGCAAAAATCAGGATCTCACTGCTGGAATTGTTTCCCACTTAGGAAGGGGGGAAAGCAGATGACTGTCAGCTTTGCTCAGTGGGACAGAGGAGGCAAGTCCCAGCTTCATCTTAAATCTGCATAAAACCTGTTTGATGGCCAGGTGTCACCTCTAAGCTCCCCGAGAAGGAAAATAAATCATTCAGAGGCATAAACACCTCAGCATTCACACAGCTATAGGGGAAAGGCAAAACAGCTGCAATCTCACTTTTTGTCACCATAGCTTTGCTCTATGCCACTTCCACCCTGGTCTCGGCAGGGGTGGGCTCTGCCAAAGAAAGTGCTGGAAAACACAACTGCAGCAAGCCCTCCTTGCAAACGTACAGGCAGGGCAGCCACCCCATCACTTGTTTTTGCATTCCCAACACATCGAACGCCCTGACCCAGAGAGAAACAACAACAGCAGCTCGCTGCGAGGAGTTTCACACTCGGAATCCCAAACAAGGTCTCTACTGCTGAAGTGAAATAAGGGCATCCATTCCTAGTTGGCTGGGGAGGTGCTGGGGGGGGACAGAGGGATGTGTCATCCCCTGCTGCGCTGCATTAAAACATGGCAGCATCTGAAGGCTGCCCCACCCAAGCGGCCTAGGATGCATGTCCCTCATCCTGGCGCATCCCAGGGATGCTTTGTCTTGAGCGGGGGCCAGCCTGAGACGCTTCCTGGGATGCTCCTGCCCCTGGGTGGGGCACCCCATCCGTGCACGGCCCCCGGTGATACGGTCAGGCTGCCGGTCCTTTGGGTTGGTGGCAGCCTGACAGCCCAGGATGTGCTTGGGAAGGACCAGAGGTGACTTGCACATTCCATGGAGGTGACCCCAAACATTACCCCTACGGAAATCCAAGGTGGTGGGTGTCTTTGAATTTTGGAATGAACAGGAGGGGGGGAACACAAAGACACTCAAAGCTGCTGCCACACCAAACAAACCACCAACAAAAAGTATCCATGTATTCACTATCTGCACAATACCTCCTGCTCCATCATCGATTCCCAGACAGATGGGGAATTTAAGGACACCCCCCCGCGCAGAAATCGGCAAGCCCCCCCGGGATGTTTCACAGCCTCACTCCTAGGGTGGGATGCTCCTCCAGGGAAGTGCACAGGGGGGCTGGATAAGAGCTGAGGAGGGGCCAGCAGGTTGGGGATCTAGATGGATACCGGGGGGCGGGGGGGGATATGTCTTCTCACCTGTAGGACGAGCTGACCCCTGCCGCCACCTCCTCTTTGATCTGCCTGTTGACAGCATCGGCAGCCGCCCGGCCTCGGCTCGGCTCCGCCGGCTGCCCGCCCGCCTCCTCCGCCTTCTTCCGACCCTTGTCTCTCCCATCCCCGGGCCGCGCTGTTTTGGGATGCTCATCCTCCACCTCGGGGTGCTCCTCCTTCTTCTCGGGAGCGATGTGCACCTTCCGCCGCTTCTCCTGAGCCGGTTTCTCCGGGGGAGCGCGGTCCAGGGCCAGGACGGGAGAAGGTCCCGGTTTGGGGATCCAGGGATGGTCGCCCCGCTTGGGGATAGGCCAGGCACGGAAATCCTTCTGGTACTGCGTCTCCTTCTCGAAGGGAGTGTCCGAGGGCTGGTACTCGCTCTTGGGCTTGCAGCTCGGCTCCGGCCGCTGCACCTTCCAAGGCTTGTAGTCGTGCCGCATCACCGAGTCGGCCGGGGGAGAGGCGTGCGGGGCCGGGCCGGGCCGGGCGGGACCGGGAGCCGGCTCAGCTCCCCCGGCCCCCGCAGCCGCCTCGCCGCCCGGCTGGGTCTCGATGGGCGCCGCGGGGCGCGGCGGGGGCGCGGGGGGATGCTCGGTAGCCTCCGAGTATTTGGTGAAAACGAGCGGGACGGCGATGTCCGCCTTGTCCAGCTGGTTCCAGAAACGGGCGATGCAGCAGGCACGGGTGATGCAGGGCCACGCCATGGCGGCCCCGCGCCGGGAGCGACCGCTCCGCGCTCCGAGCCCCGCACTGCTCCCCGCCCCGAGCTCCGCGCTCCGCCCGCACCGGGGAGGCGGGGACAGCGGGAGGGGCTTGCACGCACACGGGCACGGCACGCACACGGGCACGGCACGCACACGGGCAGGACACGCACACAGGGCAGGACACGCACACACGCGGAACACACCTGCACATCCACGCACGACACACGGTGTGATACATGGCCATGGGTGTGCCCACACTGCACGGCTGCATAGCTCACACACATGTGAGGATGGCTCTGTGTGTGTGCACACACCTGCACGGCTGCATACACTTGCAAACACATGTGAAACACACCCATGCATGTGTGCTTGGTCACAGGCCTGCACACACATGTACAAGGCACTCAGGTGTGCGCTTGCTTGGATGCAGGGTCACAGAAAACTGCACATGCACATTTTTAAAAGCCCAGGTGTGTATGCACGCAGCTGCACTGCCACAGACCTGCAGAGCTGCACACACGAGGAGACACATCCATGTGAGCACAGACCTGCATACTTCATACACAATGGGACAGACATGCCTGCACAATCACACACCTGCACACATGCATGCCAAACAGGCAAACCCAACAAACACTCCTCTGTGTGTGCACACATGCATCATCATACACCTGTACTGGGCAAGTCACATACATGCACGTTTGGACACATCTGCATGACTGATCACACACATCCACACATATGTGCAAGGTGCCCATGTGTGCAAACACATGAACATGTGGTCACACACAGACCTGAACACACACATAAGAGATGTGTGTGTTTGTGTGCACACATCTGCACAGTCACACACAGCTGCACACACATGTGGAGACATGCCCACGTATGCCTGCATGTAACTGCAAGGACGCACACCAGGGCACAAACATCAAGAAATGCCCATGCGTGTGTGCAGACACACAAATGCGTGGTCACATACCTGCACACATATGTGCAAGGTACCCATATGTGTTCGTGCACATGTGTGCATGGTTACTCACACTGGCACGCACTCATGTACAGGAATGCAAACACACATGCAAGGCACTCTTGTGTGCACACATCTGCACAGGCATATTGCACATGCACACACATGTCAACTGCACACAGATACACGTATTTGCACACAGACGTGTGGACATGCAAAGCCACACAAGTCACATTCACACATGCAGGTTCTCATGTAAGCCTTTATGCAGTGCACACTGACATTTGTACACACAGATGTGTGCACGTGTGTACACACACATGACTGTACACACATGCAAGCACATCCAAACACCTGCATGTATACTCAAACCCATACACATACACTGAATTCACAAAATTCACAGAATCACGAGGTTGGAAGAGACCTTCAGGATCATCAAGTCCGACCCATGCCCCAACGCCTCAACTAAACCATGGCACTGAGCGCCACATCCAATCTTTTTTAAACACATCCAGGGATTGTGACTCCACCACCTCCCCGGGCAGGCCATTCCAGAACTTTATCACTCTCTCCATGAAAAGCTTTTTCCTAATATCCAACCTATAGTTCTCTTTCCTATACTCACTCCTGTACACACGTGCACAAACATGCACATGAACAACTGAAAATGCACCCCCGTGCTCACACATGCACAACGGTATGCACTCCTGCACTCACATGTGCAAGCACATACGTGCACACAGATATAAATATGAACATGCACACACATCTGGACACACACACAGCTAGACATGTCTGTCCACTCACATGTGCACATATGCTGCATATGCACATTTATGTGCACAAGCACATTCCTGTATGCACATGCATGCACACATACACACAGATGCACACACACGTCCAGTCTCACCAATGTGCACGTGCTGTACACATGCATGTGAACACGTGAACAGACCCACCCATGAGGAGACAGACATAGACACAACATATGTGTGCTCCAGTGTGCATGCACTCATGCACAGATACTTGCTCAGGTGTACACATATGGGAGCTGCCCATGTATGTGCACACGTATGTGCAGACACACAGCCTCACACATTTTATTATTTCCTTTTGCCTCTCTTGCAGTTGCAAACCCACACCAAAACACCCCCCCATCTATCTCCTACTGACAGCTTCTTCTGAAATCTGGTTCCCAGGGTGGATTCCCAGCCCCAAATCCCACCCTCCTTTCTAGCTTTGCCTCCACCTTCACCCCATCCATCATGCCACCCCTCCAACCCTTCCACCATCCCTCTGTTTCTCCATCCTGCCATCAGTCCCTCCACCCCTCCCTCACTCTATTCCTCCCTCTCTTTCTCCATCACTTCATTCCTCCATCACTCTATTACACCATACCTCCATATTTCCATTCATCCCTTCATTCCTATCTCCATCCCTTCATCCCTCCATCTCATTCTCCCACTGTCCCTCCATCACTCCCTCAACCCCTCCATTCTTCTCTGCATCTTTGTCTTTATTCCCTGGTGCCAATAAAGTCCATTTGCACCCAAATCACATCCACACTTGAAGCCCTCCAGCATTTGTCAGCCTTGCAGCACTGCCAGCATTTCCACTGGGAGCAGAACTCAAATAAAACCAGGGAAATCCACACACCCAAATGCTGAATTACAAAGAGAAAAAGCAATTCCCACTCACAGTGACTGCAGCTGCTGGGAGTGCAGTGAAAAGCAGGATTATCCCTGTGGGGATTGTTTCTCTACTATAATGCTTTGTCTTCCCTTATTGATTCTCAGACCTTGAGGATTTTGGGCTTGGGTTTGGTTTTTTTCTTCACTTGTCTTTGCCTGGAATGGCTTAATTTCATTCTTACCTGCAGGCAAATTGTGGAAACTCATTTTATGGATGGTACTGGAGCACTCAGTGCTGGGGAAGGATGGCTCAAAGAGCCGCCTTTGGAAAGAGAATAAATAAATATCAACTAGAGGTATCCTTATACAGACATTGTATTCCAGAACTGTATCACTCCTGCTATTACATCCAGTGCAATTAAAAGTGAGGATTGCAATTAAAGATTTAGGAAGCTCCTCAGTATTTCCCAAGTTGGGACCCAAGCCATAGTGCTCTGGGGCATCAAAGCACTGTGTATCACCTTTGTAAGTGTGCAGTGTGCTCCTGTACATCCACGATAGATGTGCTCATCTCTGCCTAGGCTGGGCTTTGAAACAGAATCACAGAATCATTAAGGTTGTAAAAGTCCCCTAAGATCACTGAGTCCAACCATTCCATCAGCACTGCCAAGGCCACCACTAAATATGTCTGTGAAAAACACATTCACTCTCATGTGAAAATTTAAAAAGTTTACTAAAGGACAATAGGAGACAAGGACCACAGAGCAAAGGTTATTATGGCTGGGTGCATCACGGCACTCAGCCAAAACCACACTGTTATCTTTGGGGATACCCCTTAAATACCTTTTCCCTTACATCAGCCTGTTGCATATTCATAGACCCTTATGCATAATAAACTTTTTCCCAAACTAGTTTACATATTTTTACATGGGCCCTCCCTTGGTCCACCTTTTTAGAGCATGCATATCCCTTGGTTTTTATCATTTTTATCACCATCTTCAGTTTTGGGCCTTGGTCCAAACTGCCTTCAGACGGTGAGTGCTGGTAGTTGGTGTATCTGTAGCAGGTGTCCTCATCCTATGTTCACTGGATGTTATCCCATCCAAGCAGGCATTTTAATACCAGCATACTTATAACAGCTATTTCACTACTATGTCTAAACTAATTAACAACAGAAATTAAAACTGTATCTTTATAACAAAGTTACTTCAACATTACACATATAGAATCCATTTTAATATTTGTGAAAAGCCAATATTATAGTATGTATATACAACATGTTCCAAATGCCACATCTACGTGGCTTTTAAATCCCTCCAGGGATAGGGACTTCAGCACTGCTCTGTGCAGTCTTTGTCACTGCTTGACAATCCCATCAATGAAAAATATCCTGTCTAAACCTCTCTTTGTGCAACTCGGGACCATTTCCTCTTGTCCTGTTGTTTGTTACCTGGGAGCAGAGCCCAACCTCCACCTGGCTCCAGCCTGCCTCCAAGGAGTTATTATGAATGAAGATGAGCTTAGGACAAGTCCTGCCTTTGGCTCAGATTTCTGGCACTGCTCTGTTTGGGGCAGCCTGCATCCAGATTGCTCTTGTTCACAAGTTCTTAATAATGGCTGATTTGGTCTATTACAAAATGAATTATTTATTGAATAGACACAAAATTAACAGACATAAGACTTTGAACAGACTACTTACTACACAGGATAAAACAAAAACAACTCCTAGTAGATAAAACACAGTGCACAATAAAAAGTACCTCTATTACAGCTAGCTAAGAGATAGTATAGATTAGGATTCAATGTAACTTACCACCACATTGATGATGGAGTACACATAGAATTCTTTCTCTCAGTTTTGGGGAAAGTATGCACAGAATTTGCATCTAAACTCTGGTGAGAAGTCTTTACATTTCCAAGGTGTGTGTAGGAGGCTTCTTCCTCTGTGAAAGTCTGTGTAGCTTTTATAGTTTGTAAAGTGAAGCGTCTCTTAGTCAGCAATTCCAGTTTATCTCCCCACATCTTGTTCTCAAGGCCAGTTTTTTATTGGGAATTCCACCTGACAGAGAGAAATAACTCACCAGGTAGGCAAGCTGGCCTGGGTTAGCTCATCAATTCATGAGGGCAGGGAGAAGGTCTGGAGCTATGCACCATCTAATGGATAGAGCAGATAAGCTCTACTGTGGTGGGGGGAAGTCCTGCCCCAGCAGTTGAAGACAGTGAAAAGGTTCCCCATTTTCTCCAGGTTGAAAGGCGAAAAGGAGCCTTTTTTCTCCAGGTTGAACCCCCCATATCCCTCAGCCACTCCTCATGTTCCAGACCCTTCTCCAGCTCCATTCCCTTCTCTACATGGTCCAACTCCTCAATGTCCTTGTCAGAGTAAGGGGCCCAGAACTGGACCCAGGACTGGATGTGCCTCAGCAGGGCTCAGCACAGTGGGATGGTCACTGCCCTGGTCCTCTTGGACACACCATTGCTGACACAGGTGAAGTGCCCTTGTTCTCCTGCCCATCTGGGCACACCTAGGATCGTGTTTAGCCACTCTCAACCTGCACCCCTTGGTGGTTTTCAAGCAGCTGCAGGGGGGCTGCAGGGGCTCCACTGAGTCATCATGAAACTGCTGTTCTCAGACCCCAGCTCTGTGTTTCCATGCACACTACAGGAAACAGCTTTTGCATTTGTTATAGATGAGTAAGGAGATGATTTGCTCTCACAATTAAGGGATGAATATTGTGAGTATGTTAAGAGAAGCTTTATTGATGTAGAGTTATGTTATTGTGGTTTGTTGTTCAGATGCCCTCTGTTCTCCCCATAGTCCCCTTCCACCCTGGTGTTGTTGTCATCAGACAGCCTGGGTTGTCAGGGTTGTCTGAGACATGGAGGGAAGGCATGTACCTATGAGAAACAACTGCTCACTTTGAAAATTTAAACAGGTTTATTAAAACTTAACAAAAATACAACAAAGGGCTATAAAAGGAAAAAGCAGCAGTACTGGGAACTGCCCTCGTGGACACCACATGGCCAGTTCATCTTCAAGATGGATGCTCAGTCTTTTATACCCCTGGGGGTTGCATCAGCCAGCCAAGCCCTCCCAAAGTCTGTCAGTCAGCTCTTCTTTGCCATTTATCAGTGGAGATTGCTTTCTTGTGACTTGATTGGAGGTCAGGTGTTGCCATGCTGCACCCCCTGAGCAATCCCCTGAGCTTTTCCATTCCCCACTGCCCCATGCCAGGGACACATGTGAAGCCTTCTTTGTGCCTGTCCTAGACAGCCCCGGCTGTCTGATGGCAGCAATACAGGGGGGAAAGGGAACTGTGGGGAGAACAGAGGGCATCTAAACTACAGTAACATAACTATACATCACTAAAGCTTTTCTTAACATTCACACAATAGTTATCTTTTAATTGTGGGACCCAATCATCTCATTATCCGTCTATAACTTACCCAGCCCCTTGCATGGGCAGTTGGGAATGGGGAAAGCTTGTTGCTGGGGGGCACGGCATGACAACATGTGACCTCCAATCAACTTTCAAGAAAGTCTCCACCAAAGGATGATGAAGAAGAAGTTGCCTGGCAGACTTTGGGAGGGGCCAGGGTTGCCTAATGCAACCCCTGGGGCATAAAAGGCGGAGCAGCCATTTTGTAGACAAGCACACGGCGGCTGGTCACACGCTCCCGGCACGCTGCTATTTTTTCTTATTCAGTCCTTTGCTGTATTTTGTTAAGGTTAAATAAACCTTTGAAATTTTTAAAAGTGAGCAGTTGTTTCTCACACATTGAATAGACTATGGTATTACAAATAAATTAATATATGTATGGAAACAGGAAGAAGGAAAATTGGAAAAGAATGACCTTATGATGGCGACCCAAGGGCTGCAAGGAAGATGTGCAAAGTACTGCAATGGGATCAAGCTTTCTGACTGGTGAAGTACAAAATTGTGTTTATTTTTAAATAGTCTCAATAATTTCATTTAGCTTAAAGCTGCCATGGTGATTTTTGAGAGTGTGAACCCAGTCTTGCTCTGAGAACAGCTGCCCACAGAGGTCCTGCACGTTTATGGACTTTCCTGCTGAAAACCTTTTGAAGTGTGTTGGGAAGGATGAAAGTTTGACAAGAAAGTCTCACAGATATGGATGCTTGGCAGAAAGATTTTTGAATGTAGAATCTGAAGAAGAAATAGAAATTAAAGAAAGTTTGATATAGAGGAAAAGAATTGCTGAGCCAGTCTAACTGGATAACCAAGAAGGCAAAGGGTATGCTAGATAGAAGGGGTTTTTATGATTTAGAGCAAAGGATAAACCCACCTCAAATAAGATGTTTTTACCAAGCAGAAAGATAGCACAGGCAAACAAGACTGCCAATGTTGCAAGTAGAAAAAAGGTCTCAGAATTCTCCACTGCAAGAAAACTGAAAAACAACTTCTATTTTAAACTGTAACGTACTAACTTTTAGTGACTGGAGAATAGTTACATGAATATAATTATAGTAGTTATGATAGGCTATAGATAATAGTTGAAGTATAGATTGGCTCTTCTATATTAAGATGCTCAGCAAAGAAAGGTATATATAATGCATTGTAACCAAAATCAAAGGGTCTCCAGGCCTGCCTGCAGCTGGAGCTGACAGCTGTGGGCACAGGCTCTGTCACCCTTGGACTGCTGTAACGTCTTGGATACAATAAACTGCATTTTGGAGAGCTGCCTGGAGTCCCACATCTCTCATTCAGGCTCTTACTAATGGCACCCATGTTTCAGTTGGCAAACTCGGACTTACTGGCAGTAAGAGATCCCCCCGTGAACTCGGAAGTGGCCACAAGGATCAGGCACCTGAAGGAGGGTGACTGGGGCCCGGACAGGAGTAGCTGCTGGACAGGACCTGGATCAGAGCCTCAACGTGCAGCACCTGCTGCATAGCTGGACAGAAGGTGAGCACCGGGAATAACGGGGCAGGATAGGTCTGTCACTCAAAGGGATGTGTATCAGCATTTAAAAACTTTTATTAAATCCAGTCCAAGTAAATTACCAAAAAAATAACCTAAAAATCCTCTAGCATGCCCTGTGAAAAATACGTATTTTATGATTGGCTTTTCACAAATATTAAAATGAATATTATATGTGTTATCTTAGAAAGTTATGCTGTATCCATTTTCTTAAGAAGTGTGTTAAATATAGTTTTAGGTTATAACATGATGATAAAATAAAAACTATGCTATGTAAGATACTTTTTTTAAAGAAAGGACTCACACTGAGATGGCAGCCACAGGACACCTAAATCTTTCAGAGAAAGAGAATTTATTGCCCCATTATCAGAAGAAACGAACTTCTTCCTGCCTTGCCCTGCCCTGAAGATGCTGTTAGGATTTAGAGGAAGAAGTTGACACTGACCAGACAGAATCCTGTGTTTGAATGGAATTTATGCATCATGTATGAGATGTATGACTATACAACAGGCTATTGTTTTTAAGGGTTAATCCTCTGTTAACGTGTGTCCTTTTTCGGGCTTATTTTGCCCAGAAAGGGGTACCCGGACATCTGTAACTCTTTGTTTCTATTGTCTCATATTGTCCTAATCAAAATTGTCCAAATATTTATTACTCTAATTATATTACTATTTTTATAACCATTTTATTACTATTAACCTTTTAAAATTTTAAAAACAAGTGACTGGCATTTTTCACATGCACTGAGATCAAATTCACAAATGCCGATCCCAGTCTGTAGATACCAGAGACTATTGGGACTGCGTAGAGGTCAAATTATTCAATGCTATTTCTCGCCGACAAAGCAGCAGCAGATTTAGTCCCCGCTTGCCGCACGCTTGTAGAAATCTTTTGCACCCTCCCCCGCTCCCATTCCACCTGGACTCTCCGTTTCCATCCTCGCCCAGCCTCTGCAGCCGCGGGGAGCGGGGGAAGGGACGGAAGGAAACAGCAACTGCGGCTGCTGTAGCAGAGGTAAAATAACCTGGAAACTGTTCTGCCTCAGAGGATGAGGCTGATCCTTTAAAATCCAAGACTAAGAAACCCCGAAAAACAACCAGATTTGTTTCAAAACGACCCCAGGGACTCCCCAGTGCCTAGAGGAGAGTTTTCAACCCGAAAAGAAATGCCGAGCCGCGGTAATTCCCCGGAGCTGCTTCCCAGTTCGGAAGAATGCCCGCAGGGATCAGACTTCCAGCAGCCAGCAGTCTCAGAGCAGGGGATCCCATACTCCTCAGGAGATTAAAGAACGGATTTACACAAGGGCGGCCCCGCGGCTCGGGCACCGCCGCCCGCCGGGCGCTGCGGGCGCTCGATGCCCCCGAGGCGGTCGGGAAGGACCAGGACGGGAGCCGGGAGTGGCTCCGCAGGGACAGCGGGACCCGCATCTCCCCGCCAAGCAAGTCGCCACTGTGAAAACTGCGTATTTTATATCTGGCTTTTCGCAGTTGTTAAAATGAATATTATATGTGTTATCTTAGAAAGTTATGCTGTATTAATTTGCTTAAGTAGTGGGTTAAATATAGTTTTAGGTTATAACATAAGGTTAAAATAGAAACTATGTATGTGAGATATTTTTTAAAGAAAGGAATGAGGTACTCGCACCGAGATGGCAGCCACAGGACACCTAAATCTCTCAGAGAAAGAGAATTTATTGCCCCATTATCAGAAGAAACGAACTTCTTCCCGCCTCACTCAACCCTGAAGACACCGTCAGGATCCAGAGGAAGAAGCTGACACTGACCAGACAGAATCCTTTGTTTGAATGGAATTTATGTATGATGTATGAATATGCAACAGGCTATTGTTTTTAAGGGTTAATCCTCTGTTAATGTGTATCCTTTTCCAGGCATATTTTGCCCAGAAACAGGTACCTGGACCATCTTTGTTTTTATTGTCTTGTATTGTCCTAATCCAAATTGTCCACATTTTTCTTTCTCTAATTATATTGCTATTTTTATAACCATTTTATTACTATTAAACTTTTGAAATTTTAAAAACAAGTGATTGGCGTTTTTCACAGCCACCACCACCAAGAACCACTGAGGGAGCCAAAAATCATCCCCCAGATCTCCTACTCTTGAAGCTAGCAAGGCTTTACAGAAAATTACCGATGCTCTGCAAAACAGACAAACTTAGCTATGTTCCAGATAAACCTTCTTTCCTTGCAGTTTTAGGAGAAAAGCTGAGACTGTATGGCCTCATATTTCAATGGGACTCCTCTCAAAGTGCTCCTTTGTTGATGATTGAATGGGTTTTTCTTGCTTACAGGTCACCAAAGACAATCTTCACATCTTTAGAGATGATTTCTCAAATTAACATCAAAGGGCAAGGCTTCTTCCTATAGCAGGTCACAAATATGCAATCATCCATTTACTTATGATTAAATCCTATTTTGATTGGGCAATGCAAAAATCAGAAGACTTGCTATATGCCTTGTTAGATTTTTCAGGTGTTTGCATTCATTATCCAGCACACAAACTGATCAAAACTAAATTATGCTACAAAGAGAAACCCCTGATCAGTGAAGAGCCTTAAGATGCAGTTACTCTCTTCACTGATGGGTCAGGACAAACACACAAAGCAGTAATTACATGGCAAAATAAAAATACTCAATCCTGGGAACAAGCCAAAGTTCAAAAGGTCAAATGTTCAAAAAGTCAAAGGTTCTTCTCAGATTGTTGGATTTGATGCAGTTATAAGAGCACTTCAGCTCTTTCCAAAACCTTTTAACCTAGTCACTGATTCAGCATATGTTGCTAACATTGTTAAGAGACTTGAAGAGTCTGTTTTAAAAGATGTTAGCAACCACAAATTGTGTCTTTGGCTCACCTGTCTTTATCAAATTTTGTTACACAGGACTAATCCTTATTTTGTTGCTCACATCAGAGTTCAGTCTGGTCTCCCAGGATTTATGGCAGAAGGGAATGCATGAGCTGATGTGTGATGAGGGAGCTGCAGGAGACACTGAAGATTCCACTTGGGTGCTTCCTGCAGCTACCTTGCCTAACATTGCTGAACAAGCTAAATTAAGCTATACCTTTTTTCAACAAAATACCCAGGCACTCAGAGGAGATTTTCACATTTCCCTAGAGCAAACACAAGCCATTGTAAGGGCTTGCCCTGACTGCCAACTGGTCCAATCTATCCCTTCTACAGGAGCCATCAACCCAAGAGAGTTGGAAAGTTTGCAGAAATGGCAAACAGATGTCATAAAATACCCTTCTTTTGGGAAGCTTAAAAACATCCATGTCCCTATTGACACATTTTCAAATGCAGTTTTTGCTTCTGTACAAACAGAAGAAACAGCTAAGCATGTTTGCCAGCATTTTTCACAAGCATTTTCCTCACTGTGTGTCCCTGAAGAAAATAAAACTGATAATGGCCCTTCATATGCTTCACAAGAATTGGCCTAATTTTTAAGTGACTAGGGCATTCACCATACAGAAGTGCATCTGTGTTGCTGTTTTAGGACTTGTTGCACTGAGAGCTGTTAGTGAAATGAGTTGTTCTTAATATAACAGGGAAGTTTTGTGGGAAGAAGGATGTGGACCTATTGGAGTGAGTCCGGAGGAGGCCACTAAAATGATCACAGGGCTGAAGCCCATCTGTTCTGGAGACAGGCTGGGAGAGCTGGGGGTGTTCAGACTGGACAAGAGAATCACAGAATCATTAGGTTAGGAGAGACCTTCAAGGTTATTGAGTCCAGCCCATGCCCCAACACCTCAACTAAACCATAGCACCAAGTGCCACATCCAGTCTTTTTTTGAACACATCCAGGGGTGGTGACTCCACCACCTCCTGGGCAGACCATTCCAGTACTTTATCACTCCTTCTGTAAAAATCTTTTTTCTAATATCCAACCTGGATTTCCCTTGGTGCAGCTTAAGACTGTGTCCTCTCATTCTGTCAGCTGTTGCCTGGAGAGAGAGACCAACCTCCACCTGACTGCAGCCACCTTTCAGGAAGCTGTAGAGTGACAAGATCACCTCTGAGTCTCCTTTTCTCCAGGCTAAACACCCCCAGCTCCCTCAGTCCCTCCTCACAGGGTTTGTGTTCCCAGCCCCTCACCAGCCTCATTGCCTCCTCTGGACGTGCTCAAGTGTCTCAAGGTCCTTCCCAAACTGAGGGCCCAGAACTGGACACAGCACTCAGGGTGTGGCCTCACCAGTGCCCAGTACAGGGGCAGAATGACCTCCCTGCTCCTGCTGGCCACACTGTTCCTGACACAGGCCAGGAGCCTTTGGCCTTCTTGGCCACCAGGGCTCACTGCTGGCTCATGTTCATGTCAGCCAGTACCCCCAGGTCCCTTTCTGCCGGGGCACTGTCCAGCCACAGTGTCCCCAGCCTATAGTGCTGCAGGGGGTTATTGTGGCCAAAATGCAGGACTTGGCACTTGGACTCATTAAACTTCATCTTGTTAGATTCTATCCATCCATCCAGCCCGTCCAGGTCTCTCTGCAGAGCCCTCCTACCTTCCAACAGATTGACACACAATCCCAGCTTGGTGTTACCTGCACATTTACTGATGAAAGACTCAATACCTTCATCCATGTCATCTATGAAGATATTGAACAGAACTGGCCCCAGCACAGACCCCTGAGGGACACCCCTGGTGACTGGCCCCCAGCTGGATGTGGCACCATTCACCACCACTCTCTGGGCCTGGCCATGCAGTCAGTTCCTAACCCAGCACAGAGTGCTCCTGCCCAAGCCCTGGGCTGCAGCTTTTCCAGGGGTGTGTGGGAGACAGTGTCAAAGCCTTGTTGAACTCCAGGTACACAAATCCACAGCCTTTCCTGCATCCACCAGGTGGGTAACTTGGCCATAAAAGGAGATCAGGTTGATCAAACATGACCAACCCCTCCTAAACCCTGCTGGCTGGGCCTGATGCCCTGGCCATCCTCTAAGTGCTGCATGATGACACTCAGTACAAACTGTTCCATAACCTTACTGGGTACTGAGGTCAGACTGACTGGCCTGTATTAACAGGATGCTCTTTCCCACCCTTTTTGTGAATGGTTGTCACATTGGCCAACTTCCAGTCATCTGGAACCTCACCAGTGAGCCAGGACTGATGGTAAATGATGGAGAGTGGTTTCACAAGCTCATCTGCCAGCTCCCTGGGATGGATCCTGTCTGGTCCCATGGATTTATCAACATCCAAGCGGCTCAGCAGTTCTCTGACTGCCTCCTCCTGGATTACAGGGGACCATTAAGACTCTGCGGAGACCTTAGAGGTCCTGTCAGTCCCTAAAGAGGCTCCAAGAGCTGGAGAGGGACTTTGGACAAGGGCTGAAGGGACAGGACAAAGGGAGAATGGCTTCCCACTGCCAGAGGGTAGGGTTAGAAGGGGTATCTGGGAAAAATTCTTGGCTGTGAGGGTGGTGAGGCCCTGGCACAGGCTTTCCAGAGAACCTGTGACTGGCCCGTGCCTGGAAGTGTTCAAAGCCAGATTGGATGAGGCTTGGAGCAAACTGGTCTAATGGAAAGTGTCCCCTCCTGTGGCAGGGAAGTGGAGTAAGATGATCTGTGATGTCACCTTCAGCCCAGGCCATTCTGTGTTTCTGTGATTCTGAGATATTAGTGCGTTCTGAGGGTGCAAGCCTGTACAGATCCATTGCAACCGCTCCCACTCTGGATTTAATCCATGTCCAAGATCTGCATCCAGCAGTGCACAGGTATTTGCACAGCATCTTGCACCTGCTTGGCAACTGGGGATTGGCATGTGCATGAAGGGCTTTTGAGCCTCTTTTTGAGAGTCCCTCATCTGCAGCCAGCTTCGCCTCATGCCCCATGGAAACACCCAGTCATGCATTAATCATCTTTATTTATAACAAAACCATGGACAAATCGCCTTGTGAGGTTTTGCAGAATCAGGAGACTTTGTTGCTCTGCAGATACCATGCAGACCTAACTGGTGTTAGAAGCTGCAGAACTAAAAGAAATTACTTAACATCTCAGAGAAATATATGGTTATATATCTACCTATCTATATCCAAATCTTGAAGCATGGCTGCTCATTCTTGCCTGGATTTGAAAAGACAGGTGTCTTCTAAGGAAGTCAGGAGCCTCTCTTGAAATGGAAAATGTAAACCCTCTCCATCCAAATTATTATTTTTTGAAATTAAGGGGCTCTTGGGCAAGGGTATGGGAACAGGAATAACAGTTCTTTATTAGGAAAAGAAAAAATATTTCAGTAATACAAAACATGTATTATTGTTCTGACAGAGTCAGAACACAACCTGACACCCTGTGGGCAGGGTGTTGGTAGCAGTCTGATTAAATGGTGGCTGCAGTGCTCCTGGAGTGTCAGGTGTGGTTCTGTCGAAGCAGTGATGCTGTAGAAGGGTGTCATCTTCCTCTGAAGATCCAGTGGTGGTGTGGATGGGCCTGTGATATAAGGGTCTCCTTGAGCCAGGTCTCATAAGTTCTTGGAGATCTATATCACAATCGAGATAGCTCAGCCACCTCAGATGGCATAAAATCAGCAGAATGGCTTCTGTGGCAGCACTGGAAACAGAAAAGTTTTAATAAAAAGCAAAGCAACAAAGCTCTTTACGGACAAAAGCCGAGCCAGGGCAAGAGGCTCTTGCTCCTGGTAAAACACCTCACAAAAGTGATTATTTCTTTTTGTTTTTCTCTTTCACTAGTAAATTGCTTAGGCAGGACTTTTTGGCTTCTGTCCAATTGGCTATCCTTAAGTTTGAGGTGAAGTCCCCAAGATCCTATGAGGTGTCTTTTTACCTAATTGAGGAGAAAAACTTTTGAGCTTTTTTTCCTTTTCAAGGAGACAAAGGATAATTTTGTCACTCCCTCAACAGGGGGCACATTCCTACAGGTCTGGTCTTCCTCTGGGAATTAAGTGGAAAAGAAAGCTTCTACTCTGGGAATGCAGTGGGAAAAGTCTGCCCGTGGTATTCCAACTCTCTGATAATATCCAGGTAGGAATGCTTGGCTCCTTCCCCTGGGCAGAGCATCTCACAATGGGATGATGTAATTTTATCAGTGACACTCAATGGCCCATCAACAGAAAATATTTCCTGGAGGGAGGATTGGTTCGTGGAAGAGATAAAGAAAAACTGCTCCACCTGGCTTTAACAGGTGGCCCAAATAACAGACGAAACTGCCCCAAGTCTAACAGATGGCAATAGAATACACACCCCCAGCCACATCTTGCATTTGCAACCCAAGACAATTCTCGTTCAGGCATCAACTATGGAAAAGCACCATCAAGTAAAATCCATTAGCTCTAATCAGCAGAATTGATGTGTTGGCTGAAAACATCTCTGAGAGAGGATGAGAGTAAAATAGAAAAAAAAAAAATCTGTTTTTAAATGACAGCCACCATGGCAGGAAGGAGGAATTCCTTCTACAGCCTCCGCTGGGAAAAGGGTGTGGCCAAGTGTGATGCCACGTTGTGGGACATGGGGTGGCCAAGGACATAGGTGTCATACAGCATCAGACTGCATCAGTCTGGGGCACAATCCTACCAAAGAGGTTATTATTAGGATGAAATTCCTCCCTCTGAGGGTGGTGAGGTGCTGGAACATATCCCCCAGAGAAGCTGTGACTAATCCATTCCTCTAAGTATTGGACAGGGCTTGGAGCAACCCAGTCTAGTGCAAGGTGTCCTTTCCCGTGGCAGGGGGTGCAACAGGATGACCTTTAAGGTCTCTGCCAACCCAAACCACTCTGTGATTGTATAATCATGCTAAAGGCACCACGCTGTGGTACAAACCAGAGCAGGACCAGGATTTTGCAGCCCGCAAAATCACCACTGACTTTGAGCAGAGCCCCAAGCAGTGGTTCCTTGTCAAACACCCCCTGTGCAATGATCACCAGGATGTTTTGGAAGCTGATTAATAAGGTACCTGATAAACCTCCTTCTCCTGGCGTCCTCACATGAAGCCAGGGCACCTTTCAGTCAAACCTAAGCTAATGGAGACCATTCAGGACATTTTTGATAGCTTCTCCTGCATTTTGTGATAGCATGAAGAGCAATGACACTGTAAGCAGATGTTTCTATCTCTTCAGGATCTGATGACAAAGGTGGACTGGCTCCTTTTCTTACACCACCAGCTGACATCACATGCTGTCTGTACACATTCTCCCCCACAGCCTGCACACACATATCCACCAGTTCTTTTCAGAAATAATGCTGTGGCATTGTGAGAACAGCATGGCAAAGCTCAGGGCAAGACCTTATGGGAGTGCACTGTGGGTTTATTTAGGGAAAACACACCCTACAGTGGTAGCCATCACAAAGGTAGGCACCTAACTCCTTGGTAATCACCAACAAGAGTCAGAGGAAGGGGATGGCAGCTCATCCCAATGCTCCCAGGAGACCTCTGACAAAAGCTGGAATGAAGTGAAAATGAAGAAAAACAATCAGGTAGGAGCCCCACATCTTCTTAGGAGCCTTTTTCCTCCATTTTATAGGAATGGAGATGCCTTGGGCTAAAGGTAGGTGAGACTCCATCTCCAAAGCCAGAGCCAGACCACACTTGCAGCTCCCTCTGTGCAGAGTGTTCAGCTCCACACTGCCCCAGGGAGATGCAGGAAAACTCCATTTACTCTGGCTCTTCCAGGCACTCCCTCTATTTTGCAGGACATGTCCTGGCACCAATCCCTCCCATGCCTAACATCTATCACCAGGGACAAGAGAATATGACAACACTGCAGGTGACAATTTAAAGGGGAGCTTTAGTGGCTTCTCACATCTTAAATCATTTTATAATCATGCACAGCTTCTTCCTGGTGGGTTCACAAGGTTCACGCTGGGGTGTTCTTGTTTTCCTTGCCAAATGTGCTTATGATTCATGTATGTTGTGAGAGTGTTTTGAGGCCGAATGGGACAGGAGCCAAAGCAAATCCATATCAGAGTGCTGCATAAAGAGAATAACCGAAATGCATAAAAAGAAAATTTGACCAATAAATCAAGTGCTCTAAAGGACATCAAATTCTTTCATGAAAATCACTGACATAACACAGCAAGAGTAAGAAGTGATTACATCACAGGTAGAAGGGGGAGTAAACTTTGAAAGAATTTACATTTAAAAACCCCCAAAACATAAATACCCACCAGGCAGAAGTGAGCTTCTCTCATACCCATGTCCTCACTCAGAGCTGGAGATAGACAAAGACCACGCTTTTTGAAATGGTATCACATAGGTTTGGGGTGGTAGAAAGGAGGAGAACTTCCCAAGGGAGGAACACTTAATACTGAAGGAATGATGGGTCAGAAAGGAATGAGACTTAGAGAATCCACTGTGCAACTACCAAGATGGTACGTTCAATTTCCTTCTGATAATTTTGGCCACTGGAGGGCAAATTAGCTCTAGGAGTACATATAAATGACTGAGAGGCTTTAGGGCAAATAAAAGGGGATAATCTATGATTGGAAGAGAGGAGCAGTGATCTGAAGATCTTCTGCTGGACCACTAAGTTCCATAGGTCTGCATGTGATGGGCCTTCAACAAGGAACTCCACAGGTCCACTTCATGGCCAGCTCCTTCTGCCAGCTGTGCAGTATCCTGGCATCCTGCATGAGCCACTGCATTGTTCCTCGCATTTCTTCCTGCAGATCCTCTGTGTTAAGTTTTCCCAGCCCTGATCCTGGATCCTGGCCAGTGTCCACGTGCAAGTCACATGGGCATGTCTTGCCATGCTGACTGGCAAAGCCTGGTGACTTGAAAAGCCCACAGTTCCACAGCTCTGGGCTTACAGGTTCCTCCTCATACTCTGAGAGGGACACTGCTCCACTGAGTAACAATGGCCACCAACAGAGGTGCTACAGAAAATGACTTATTGAGAGATTAAAGGAGCTTAATTTTTCCAAACCAAATGCAAGCCATAGGAGATTGAGCAAATGACTGTATATAACTGAAAAGGGAAAAGCCAAGGGGAAAGTGGCTGGAGCTTTGTCATGGCCCATATGTGTGCAAATGCCTGAGCGGGTTAGGAAATAAGACTGATTAGGGTATTGGGATATAAGGTTCAGAGCTCAGTGTTTGGGCATGTCTGGATGGCTGGTGAGTTCAGAGACACAGCTCTGCTCTTCCCTAAAACAGGAAGGAGGAGGCTGGGGGGGATGGACACCTTCTTACTCTATATAACTTCCTGACAGGAGGAGAGGGTCAGCCTTCTCACAGGGAACAAGAGACAGGATCAGAGGAAAAGGCCTCAAGTTGTGCCAGGGCATGTTTAAATTGTTTCCCAAAAGGGTTGTCAAGCCCCGGAACAGGCTGCCCAGGGCTGTGGTGAGGTCCCCATTACTGGAGGGATTTAACAGACGTGTGGATGTGGCACCTGGGGACATGGGTTAGTGGTGGTCTTGCCAGTGCTGATGGAATGGTAGGACTCCCTGACCTTAGAGATCTTTTCTAACCTAAATTATTCTGTGATTCAGAGATTTTAAGTCACAGCTTCTATTTTATCTATACTCAGTAAGGAGATGCATCTTTTTCAGTTCTCTCAGAGTGGAAATCTGTGATTTCTCTCTTAATTAAGCAGAAGTTTTTGAAGTCCTCCATAAGTATTTTTTTTCTCTCCTTAATTAAGAAAGTAGAAAGACAAAGACAAAAAGCAAATGACATAACCACAACAAGGCAGGACATAAATATTCATTACCCAGCTGAGCATTGCTTAACTCCTTGGTCAGGTCTTCCATGGGCAGCATGTTCCAGAGCTTGAAAACTATTTAGGGAAGGAATTTTCCTTAATAACCAATCTAACCCCTTCTTGGTCCCACCATCCACCTCTCTGACAATGCTGGTGTTACACAGTCAGGAAGACCAGGAGCCCTGGGCCCACAGATCTCCCCACAGAATTTTGGAAATCACTGATGGTTTCTCATCAGGAAACATCCTGTCTCCAGGTAACAGCGCTGAAAGAATGAAAAACCTCTTTTGCTTACTTGAAGCAGTAAGGCTCCTGACATTTGCAGTAGAAGACAAAGGATGGGGAGACATTTGAGTGAAATCTAAATCAGTTTTAGCTCAATTAAAGCAACCAGTGCTTTTAGGAAGAGATCCCTTGGGCTTTCACCAGAGCCCTGTTATCCTAGTCATTTGGGAAAAGTGAGTCTAACAGATCCCTCGTAGCCCAACATCTTCCTAAGCCTGACAAAGGGGAGGGATTATTTTTCAGCTAACATCTCTGATTTGCTTCTGCCAAAGGCTGTTATTAGTTTTATTCTGTAATTCTTGGCTTCAGTGATCTTGGGATTTGAAATGCCCCTTAGACATGTGAGTGAAGCCTGTGTACATGGGCAGTCCTTTCACAATGCTCATTGTTCAGTGCAATCTGTGCACAGTATTATTCTCTATCCTGGTTACAGTGGGACCTTTGGTTTTCCCAGCCCTCTGATTAGATGATTTTGTTGCTTACCTGAGGGGCTTGTCAGTTCCTTGAGAATTTTTCCCCCCAAATTTCTAATTTTTTTTTCCCACATAATCAATTGCATCTCTTTGCATATGACAAGGCAGAGGCTCAGACTGTGCACCTGCTTGGAGATACAAATGCAAATCAGGAGTATTTCCTTTCTCTATATAAATGTGTGCAAGGATGCACATGGAAACTCATGTGCCCCATCCATCCACCATCCATCCATGTCTTGGCAGAGGCATGAGGCTCATGTACCCTGTGCTCAGCAGTGAAACACTCCTGTGTTATCTCCTCACCTCCTTGCTGAGACTGAAACCCATCCACATCACATCACCTGTGAACAAAAGTGACCCGCTTGTGCTCCTCCCTTCTGCTTGTTCCTCCTGCAGTGCACAGGGTGATTTGTAGGGGAAGGGGGGAAATAAAACTGGCTTATAGGTCTCATTGTCTCTGCCAATATCCAAATATTGAAAAATTTGAAAGAGACAGGATCTTTTGAAAGCAGGATTGGGTCCTGAATGGAGTTTACTTTCCAGATTTGGGTGGAAGAAGCATGAAATTGTCACCATCTAACAATGTTGTGAGTCATGATGGTATAAAGTCCATGACACCTCCCTCTGCTCCCTGTATGGAATGGTGCTGTGTGCAGCCACCACTGTGAGGATGTTGCACAATCCCTTCTACTGTAACACTGGGTAGATATTGACTTTGCACTTTGCATTCACCACTTGCTTCCTTCTCCTTGCGAGCCGTGCATGCAGAAGCCAAGATGAAAATTGAGTTTGCTCCGCGGTCTGTGCCGCTCCAGAGAAGGCTTCAGACAGCAGCAGTGGCTCAATGGGTCTGCAGCTTCCTGGGTCTAGGTAAGAGACATCTCTCTTTCCTTTTTCTGAGAAGCCAGAGAAGCTTTCCATAGAATTGCGGTATGGTTTGGGTTGGAAGGGACCTTAAAGATCATCCAGTTACAATCCCCTACATTTTTATGGAGCGCTATGATATGGATTTGCCTTGGCTCCTGTCCCATTTGGCCTCAAAACACTCTCACAACATACATGAATCATAAGCACATTTGGCAAGGAAAACAAGAACACCCCAGCGTGAACCTTGTGAACCCACCAGGAAGAAGCTGTGCATGATTATAAAATGATTTAAGATGTGAGAAGCCACTAAAGCTCCCCTTTAAATTGTCACCTGCAGTGTTGTCATATTCTCTTGTCCCTGGTGATAGATGTTAGGCATGGGAGGGATTGGTGCCAGGACATGTCCTGCAAAGCAGAGGGAGTGCCTGGAAGAGCCAGAGTAAATGGAGTTTTCCTGCATCTCCCTGGGGCAATGTGGAGCTGAACACTCTGCACAGAGGGAGCTGCAAGTGTGGTCTGGCTCTGGCTTTGGAGATGGAGTCTCACCTACCTTTAGTCCAGGGTATCTCCATTCCTATAAAATGGAGGAAAAAGGCTCCTAAGAAGATGTGGGGCTCCTACCTGATTGTTTTTCTTCATTTTCACTTCATTCCAGCTTTTGTCAGAGGTCTCCTGGGAGCATTGGGATGAGCTGCCATCCCCTTCCTCTGACTCTTGTTGGTGATTACCAAGGAGTTAGGTGCCTACCTTTGTGATGGCTACCACTGTAGGGTGTGTTTTCCCTAAATAAACCCACAGTGCACTCCCATAAGGTCTTGCCCTGAGCTTTGCCATGCTGTTCTCACAATGCCACAGCATTATTTCTGAAAAGAACTGGTGGATATGTGTGTGCAGGCTGTGGGGGAGAATGTGTACAGACAGCATGTGATGTCAGCTGGTGGTGTGAGAAAAGGAGCCAGTCCACCTTTGTCATCAGATCCTGCAGAGATAGAAACATCTGCTCACAGTGTCATTGCCAGTCATCTTGCTCTTCATGCCATCACAAAATGCAGGAGAAGCTCTCAAAAATGTCCCTGGATGGACCCAATAGCTTAGGTTTGCCTGAAAGGTGCCCTGTCTTCATGTGAGGATGCCAGGAGAAGAAGGTTTATCAGGTACCTTATTAATCAGCTTCCAAAACATCCTGGTGATCGTTGCACAGGGGGTGTTTGACAAGGAACCATTGCTTGGGGCTCTGCTCAAAGTCAGTGGTGATTTTGGGGGCTGCAAAGTACTGGTCTTGCTCTGGTTTGTACCACAGCGTGGTGCCTTTAGCATGATCATACAATCACAGAGCGGTTTGAGTTGACAGAGACCTTAAAGATCATCCTGTTGCACCCCCTGCCACGGGAAAGGACACCTTCCACTAGACTGGGTTGCTTCAAGCCCCATCCAACATGGCCTTGAAAAGGGCCCCAGGGATGGAGCAGCCACAACTTCTTTGAGCAATCTGTGCCAGCGTTTTTGGCTTTTTCTCAGCGCCTGATCAGAGCAGGGTGGCACTAAGGAAGTGTATGGCTGATTGTGAATGTGTGGGGATATTTACAGGTCTTATGCAGCATCTAAACCGGGGTAGGGTTTTCTGCTTCTCTTGCTCTGTGGGTTTAGAGTTTTCGTGGTTTAAGCTGTTGCTCTGCTTGGTGTTAGGAACAAGAAATAGAATTACCAGGCTTGAGGTATGGTACCGTAGGAGGAGTATTGGTGACTCTGCTTTTGTAGCCCTGGGAACAGACACTTCACTTTTTACAGATGCCCCTGCACATTCTAGAAGGTCATTTTTCCAAGAAAACCCAAACAGTTTGAGGAAAAGACACATCAGCAAACTGAGATGCAGACAAAGTCACTGCCCAGTGGAGGGCATCAGGTGCTGATGGAAATGACACATGTGCTGTTTTGGATAGGATGCACAGGAAAATAATGATGGGAGACACAGAGGCACATTATCAGTGGAGTGGAAAAACTGCCTGGGGACATTTACAGCCCATCAGGCTGGAACATTGCAATGTTTCCTAGTTTTATGGAAATAAAAATATCAGAGGTGGGTTATCCATGTAAAATGTCTGGGGCTATTACTGCCCATCAGGAGCCAAGCTGAAAGGTAACATCACAGAGCTTCCCATTGTTGTGCCAGTCGTGAATCTCAGATGGGATGTGTGTAAAGCTCCTCCTTTGCTCTGGCAAGACAGCTGCTGACTAGCCCAAAATACAGCAGATCTTTGTACACAAACATCTCCAGAACTATACCTGCACAGAAAGCACAGACTGTGCTTCAGACTCTCACTCAGTTTCTGAGATGGGCCCTTCCAAAATCTGCTACAGACCTGAGCCTGAATGGCCACCTTTGCACCAGTATCTCATGGGCCAGAGGACTGTACAATACTGGTCCAGACACCCTGTCTTTAGCTCTTTAAATGCTTCTTGGTGCAGGATTGGCTCATGCTGTGTCAGGAAAATTACTCCACAAACACCAGAGGTTTATGTCCAAAAAGGACACAAAGGAGTCCTGTAACTTTATTCAAATAAAGGAAGAGGCCATGGGGCCTTATCCCTGGGGTCTTTCAAAATTTTAGAGGACATAGAGGACATAGGACATCCTTTTTATCCTAATTTCCTGGGCACATTTCCCTCTCTCTTTCCCCATTGGCTGAGGTACTTGAGAGTTACAGACTTCCTGAAACACCTAATGCCTAAGACACCTTTGTAATGTACACTCCCCCAGCCCTTTTATGGACTTCTATCAATCAGAGGAATTCCAACAGAATTTATGGTTGCTCCCATTGTTTCTTTCATCTCTCAGTATCTAATTTTATTTATCAGCAGACCTACAGTTTATTTGTAAAGGCAAATCTCTCTCATTCCATTTATCAATCAGTGGAATCTTTCCCATTTCTTTTAGCTCTCTCAGTGCTAGTTTATCTACTAGTAGACCCACAGCTTGTTTGTAAAGAAAAATCCCTCATTGTTTTCAATCTCTCCTATTTTATTTTCTCAATAATTGTCTTTACAAACTTTGGTTATAATTTACTTAATTTTCTGTTCCTGGATCTCTTTTGGTATTGCAATTATTTGCAGTGACATAATTTTCTCTCCTTATGTAGCCACTTCTGGATTAGTGGGCATGGCTACTACCTGCATCCCTTTGATCACATACTGAATAAGTTGCACTAAGCAAGGGATCATGCCTGGTAAAAAGATTAGAATTGCTATAGCACAGAAGAGGAAAAAAGTATTTGTTTAACCCATAGTCCACCAGGTAAACACAAACACATGTCCCATTCACATCCTTTCCACGTCTGGACCAGTACATGAGCTAACTTTCTTATTCCTTTTGTTATTTGTTTCACCACTTTTCTATTTGCAAAAAGCAGTTTGAGTCATTTAATTTTCCACACACTCTCCCTTCTTCTGCTAACAGATAATCTGATACCACCTGATGTTGAAATAGTGCATTCCTCATCTGAGCGGATTTGTCACCAAGGTGGTCAAGAGCTGTAGCTGTCTGGTTGGTTATTATTTCAAAGACAGCTTGTAAACTAATTATCCAATTTAAATTATAAATATGTTCTCTGGCATCTGATATTAATACATTAGGACCCCAGGTGTCTGCTCCATAGTGTTGCATGATTCACCCAGGTGGCCATTCATCTTTTCCTCACTTTTGGGGGTTCCCTCCAGCCAGGGATGCATCAATTGACCACTTTTCTCTAATGAGATCATCATATACCTTGATTACTAACTGATTTCCCTTTTAAAAAGTTTTGCAAGAATTGCAAATAGTTGTGAATTAGGCATTTGAGTTGCTTTTATTTCAGTTTTATCTACTAGCAGACTCACTGCTTCTTTATAAAGACAAATCCCTCACTCCTTTCATAAGTATCACTCTTCTGAACTACACCTTATCCCAGTTTGTGCAATTCAAGAGGCCAGGGGCCATTGCTGGTCACCTGGATGGATGAAGTTACCTTTTTCTTTGGAAGAGAAGCGCCAAACAGCCATCCTTGGTGCCATTGTGTACTTGTGTTATAAACCATGGGGGTCTTCCTGAGCAGAAGATATCCCACTTGCAGTCAACATTCTAGTGAAGAAGAGATCCCACATGTGATCAACCTTCTGCCACAGAGAACACCTGGCAGGAGGAGACACCAAGGAATCCTGGAATCCTTGGACACAGCTGGTCAAAATGGGACATTTTGGAGTGCTCCATGATTCCCTCTCTGTCCCTGCATCTGCGTTTCTTTCCACAGTCCATGACTCAGTTGGGATGTGGTAGAGATGTGGTCACAGTGTTAACAGGCAATCCAACAGCACATCCCCATTCTCAGCATGGATGCAGTTGGGGCTTATGGAGCTTCAAAGTGTTTTCCAATAAAACAATTTGTACTTGAGGTTTTTCCCTTCTTGGTATTGGGAGCAAGCTGACTTTCCAGAGATGGAAATAACTTCTAGAGCCAGCAGAATGACAGCAAATGTCTGGGAGGGAGGAATCCTCTGCAGTTGTAGGATTTCTTGCAAAAACAGGCTCTACCTTCTGCAGGGAAATGTAGATTGCTCTGAATGAGGATGAGACCCAAACCGACTCCTCCTCCCATGGCTGACCTTCAAAAGCTTATAATCTTTCCCTGGAAGAACTTGACTTGTCGTTTGGGGTTTTTTGTGTGTTTTTGCAGGTTTTTTGTTTGTTGGTTGGTTTGGGGGTTTGCATGTTTTGTTTTGTTTTGGGGTTTAGTTTGTGTTTCTTTTGGTGATACAATCTGAAACCAAAAGCAATTCAGAAATGCTCTTAAGAGGGGCACTAGAAAGGTGATAACAAAACCTTATGAAGCAATTCCAGCTGGTTTGGTTCATTTTACAAAGTTTCTTTAATCCTGGAGCTTTCCACCCAAAATATCCCAGTTTAACAATTGCCTAAGCTAGATGCTAAGAGATACCTTTATTTTCATCCCATCACTGCCAAACACCCCTTGTTGCACTGTTATAATCCTCAGGCACAGAGCTCAGACTTTCGGTGGGCACGATTTAGCTGTCGGCTGCTCCTTTGTTTGGGAGACAGGCTTGTGCTTCTGCTGCCAGAAGAGGGCTTCTGAAACGCCCATTTGGCCAGAGATCCCAGCAGCGCTGACTGCAGGCAGCTGTTGCCATGGTTGTGCAAATGCATCCCCTGAGAAGCCAAGCACTGTGGGAGGGACTCATTTATCCCTGCAGGATGCTGGGTGAGGGCAGCAGCTCGGCCCCAGTGCTGGCAAGGAGCTCTGCTCCAGCATCCCTTGTAACAGGCAGGCATTGTCCATACTGCCAGTTTTCTTGAGGATGCTCCTGACAAGAGCATGGAGACAAAAGGTTCTATTTATTTCAGAGGCTGACAGCTGCTGGAGGAGGAGTGCAGGTTGTAAGAATGAGTTGCAGGGTGTGGACTGGGGACCCTATTGCCTTCCCAGTACATGATCTGAGTACTGACCAGTGCCTCCTTGTATTGGAGTGGAACCAGGCTACTGCAGAAAGCTGAAATCCTCAGGCTGGTGCCCAAGCCTGCTGCACTGCTTCCTTCTGCCTCACTCATTCCCACTCTCCACTGGGCATGGACACCTATCCAGAAACACCACGCAGAACTAAGACTGCAGAGCTGAACCATGGCAAACAAACCCAGTGCAGGGCCAGTAGATCTGGGCATGCTGCCTCTGCAGACCCAGCACACCACACCAGACTTTGAACCTTCGAGTCATCAAGGTTGGCTCAAAGGGCATGTGGTACCAGCATGATCAGGTTTCCCTGGCAGCTGAGTGTAGTCCACAGCCTGCCCACATTAGCTGTGCCCAAGGGTGCACTATCTGTGTTGGTGGCCACAATCAGAGACTCCAGGCTGGCACTGAGGACCTCAGCAACGTGTGTCTTGGAAACATTCAAGGCCAGTTTGAATGGGACTTTGAACAACCTGGTTTAGTGGGAGCTATTCCTGCCCATGGCAGGGCAGTTGGAACTGGATGGTCCAATGCATTCAGTGATTCTGCAATCATCTTGCAAGCCCTACTAGCAAGTGCAGTATTGTTGCAGACATCTTTTTGTGAAAATTTTTTCTTTAGGATTTTCTTGCTGAAGCTGAGAAGTTTCAGCAACAAAGGTAAACAATCATTATCTGGTGCTGTTGAATGCAACAGGTTCACCTGTGATGGGCCCCTTTTGGGTTGTTATGATTAATGGCCAATCAAGACAGAGCTGTCTCGGACAGAGTCCGAGACAGCTGTTTTTGTTATTCATTCTTTTCTATTCTTAGCTTAGCCTGCTGAGGATCCTTTTCCTTCCTTTTCTTTTTAGTAGTTATAATGTTATATATATATATATAATAAAATAATAAATCAAGCCTTCTGAACATGGAGTCAACATTCTCGTCTCTCCTCTCATCCTGAAAACCCCTGTGACCATGGTCACACAGTATGAATCTCACTTTCAAGCTGTTGTGATAACAAAAATCTCTTTCTGTAGGCTGCAGTTTTCCCTATTCCAGGCTGAATAAACAAATTTTGGGTTAGGAGCACTTTGATGAGACATGGTCCCTGCTAAGACTTAGCCAGAGAAGTTCTCCATGTGCTTTGAAACCCGTGGCTCCTTTGGAACCCATGGCTTTCTTGGAGCCCATGGCATATTCATGATATGTCAGGGTTATGTGATATGGCCATTTTCTTGTCCAGAGAGGGATTTACAGCTCACAGCAAAACTCAGCATAAGAAACACACCAATTCATTTTTGCTTTGAAGCAAAGAAGCTATGAGCTTCTTTGAAGGAATCCAGCCCAGGAAACCAATTGACCTGTGGGAAAACAAACAAACAAACAAACAAACCATCAAATACACATGGATGTGTCCTTGCTGAGTCTCATACAGCCATGGAGATGTGAGATGCTGGGTTCTAGACCATGAAAAGTTGCTGCACCCCTGCTCAACAGGTGCACTGCAGAGTCCAGGACCATCCTATGAATGCTTCATCCAGAGCCAAACCTCACTATGGACAACTATAGAGAAACCTTCCTGTATCTGGACTCATCAGAAAGTGCAAGATTTAGAGTCTGCATATCGCATTCCCTCTTGCCAGGAACCTTTTGGTTTTAGTTTTGGTTTGAAGCAGTCTCCACTTCCCATGACAGTGTAGACAGTGCAGCAACTAATCTCAGCCCAGAATTATCTATTTTCAGATAACAGAACAGATACATCTGCAATGACTTGCATGATGCCCTTAACCCTGCTCTTACAGCCCTTGTCTGTCTTGAAAGAGCTCTGTGTAAGGGCTTAAGCCACTTTATAGCAATTTAGCATATGCTATTGGGCTATAGCACCCATATATGGAGTCCAGATGTCAGCAATGGAGAGAGATGGGGAAGACTGAATCGGTGATCAGAATCCACATTTATGGTGGGATACAAATGCTTATATACTATTTTAAGGGAGCCTAGTAATGTTTACTACAATGATTAGGTTAAAATCACATACACAAACTCATGCATATCACAACATCTCTTGCTTGCAGGGTTTAATGTGATTTTCTTTTTCCGGTAAAGTTGCTTGATTTAATCTTCTTGCAGTCTAGGTCTAATTTTCAAAGTTCCCTTTAGCTTTTGCCAAGGCATCCTGTTATCAAATCTCTTAGGTTAACCAGGTCCAAAGTCCATTATCTGTCTTGTGTCTCCCAACATCCCAACATCTCTCCCTTTCCTTTCAACCAAAACCACTCCTTTGATGACCTTAATAATTAATCTATGCACAGATTGAAAGGTATCATGATTAATACAACTATTATCAAAATTATCACATACATACCTATCCTAAAAAGAACCTTTTAGTTTAAAAACTCCAACCCTAAAAGGCTCAGGCTTGATCTTTATAAACAAAAACATTTCTCATGGCAGCTGCAGGGGCAGAGGCATTACTGGAGTTAGAAAGGCTACCAGAAGTCTAATTGCAGCACAAGGTTACATGGGGGCATAGGGAGAAACATTTTTAGACTGATCCCTATCTGTGCATTTAAAACCAACAAAAAAATCCAAATTCACAGAACCCAGGAACTCTAATTCTTGGCGTTCCAAGGGTGTTTCAGGATGGTAAGGGATCAAATTTGATGTGATTTGATTTGCTTTCAAAATCTTTTGTGTAAATATTAGTGTAAAGTTCTGGAGGAGCTATATCCAGACCTGCAGAAGGAGGAGATGAGGATCATGTCTGCGACCTCAAACATGTTTAGAATTCAAACCTGTTTGCTGCTCAAACCTGCCCATTTCTTCTGAGCAGTGGACCAGCAGTGGTGGACTTAGTCTGAGGACCTGACATGACTTTTGGGGCACACTAATAGAGCTCTGTGGAAAATTTCCAGCCACTGGTGGCCCACAAAGTGTTGGTGTCCAGACAGTGGTATGGAGTTGTTCCTCCTCACCAAATTACACATCATAAATAATGAGGTGCCTGCCTAAGGCTGGAATTTGTTTGGATGCAGATATAACTGTACATTTTCTGGATCTTTCCTGTCTCTTTGGTGCCATCCACAGTAACTTTCAGACTGACAGTCCATTCTCGGACAGGAATGGGGGCCCTTTCCCACAGAGCACCAAAAGGTTTCAAAAGGACAAAAAAAATCTCAAATCTTGAAATTGAGTGAAGGTCACTGAGTGCAAATTTTGCGCTGGGGAAAACAAAAATTGAATTGCAAATGAATTGAGGAAGAAATTAATAATTATATAATTGTGAGATAAGCATGAATTTGATCCAGAACTACTCCTTCACTTTGCAGAATGTACCTTGAGCTTTGCACAGTATGATAAAAGGAGAATTAGGCACTGTAGTTTCTCAGCAGACCTGATGACCAGGCTCCTAGGTGGAGTAAAATTGTGTTTGTTTATCATGTGGACCCTGGAGCTGCAGCTCATGTTCTATGCAGTTCTTGAGGGTTACAAAGTCTGTGTCTGTGGCAATTGAACATGGAGCGTGAGCAGCAGGTTAAGGGAGGAGATTCTCTGGCTCCGTTCCACTTTTCTGAGACTCCAGTTGGAGCAGTCCAGAGGAGGCCTCGGAGATGCTTCAAGGGCTGGAGCCCCCCTGCCCTGGAGACAGGCTGGGAGAGCTGGGGGTGTTCAGCCTGGAGAAGGGAAGGCTCCAGGCAGACCTTAGAGTCTCTTCCAGTGCTATAGGGGCTCCAATGGAGCTGGAGAGGGATTTTGGACAGGGGTTTGGAGGGACAGGACAAGGGGGAATGACTTCCTGCTGCCAGAGGGCAGGGTGAGATGGGATATTGGGAAGAAATTCTTGGCTGTGATGGTGGTGAGGCCCTGGCACAGGTTGCACAGAGAAATTGTGACTGCCACATCCTTGGAAGTGTCCAAGGCCAGATTTGAGGGGACTTTTATGATTCCATTGAAAGTGTGGCACGAGGTGTTAGGTGTGGTTCTTTCTGACCTGCGTGATGCATTACAGGTTAGACCTGCTGCTTTGCCAAGTGCTGCAGTTTTTTTCCCACTGTAAAATTATTAGTGCCTACCCAGGAGCTTGCTGCAGTGTCTCTACTTACAGGAAGACATGCAATCCTATTTCAGCTTTAAGGAGATTTAGGATCCTGTTATATTGCACTTTTTTTTCCCCATAGGAATTATTGGTACCATCATGACAGTGTTCTAAGAAAGGGCAAGGATTTGCTTTTTTCATGCAAAGTTTTGTAATCAGGGTGACTTATCATGAAAAAAATGCTACAGACATGATCTACTGATTTATCCTTAAGTGAAAGCAAACAGGAGGTATATGAAGGTCTTAGATGGGAGCATCCTACTCCGTGTCTCTTGACAGGCCTTAGCTGAGAGGAGGTGGAGAGAGCAGGTATCAGGTGACTCCCAAAGGTGGAAAAGATGTCTCAGGGCATGAGGGTGTGGATGCATCGATATCACAGCTGATGCTGAAGCTGAGCAGGGCATCTCCATCCTCATATCCTCCAGCCCTGGATGGAAGATCTGAAATGAAGACCCAAAGTAGAACAAAATATACAAAACATTATGCAATCCATGAGCTGGGGAAGGCAAAGGACTTGGATGAATCTTTGGGTTTTCTTCAGCTCAGTCTTTCCCTTCAAAAGCAATACCAAGGATTCCAGAGGGACAGATGGAGAGGACACAGATGTGCTCAGGTGCACATCTGCTTTGCCAGGTGGCAGCTTGGTGGCCATCATCACTTTCCAGTACCTGCAGACACAGAGTCTTGGGCTTGGGTGGGATTTTATGTACCAAGTGATGTTTGTTTGCACAAATGCTTTTGTTCTCTTGTTTCTATGCCAAAACACAGGGTATAAGGGAGGTAGGAGGTAGAGATGAAAGCTGGCATTAACTGGACAAAGTCCCAAGTCATGGAAGTCATAGAGAATGAAATAGAGCATTCTTATAAAATCCATTATGACACCAAGTTGAAAGAACTGAAAAACCTGTGGAGTCCAGGATTAGAAGTGGAGGAAAGGGTCCAAAATCAACAATATAAAACTCACTAAAAAAATAAAATCTTACCTATGGGTATATATCATGGGCACAATTAAAATGGGGAATCATTAGCTCAAGATAAAACTATTGGGGACTGTACAGACTGGACATAGGACCCTTTCTTCTGCCATTGCAAAATATCAGGTGTCATAAGGGGGTATTAACAGGAGTTTTGGGGTAAAACAAGGCCATTATCTTTGCAGAGATCAGTCTGACTCCAGAGAAAAGCAAGACAGCAAAGGGATAGAGAGCTGATCCATGAGAACACTGTGAATGGAGTGAGATTCATCAGCCTTTTGGGAAGGGAGGGACATGGTGGCCTTTGGAGAAATTGGTGGTTGCTACAAGGGAGGTGCTTGGTGTCTTTTCATGTTCCTGGGGCAGATAGAAATGAAAGCACCTCTGCATCAGAGGTGCCTTCACACTGATAAATTCAGCAGCAAGCCCAGTGGAGCCCAGGACCAAAATGCCTCTCCAAATGAACCATTCCTCCCACAGTCCACCTAATCCAACTATCAAGTCACTGCTGGCTTTTCTTTCAGCACAGTTCTCTACCGCTGTCTTCATCGCCCTCCTCTTCACTCGTTTTTGGCTGGTCAGTGCCCTCTATGCTGCCTGGTGGTTCATAGACAGGGAGAAACCCAGCAAGGGTGGGCGGCGGATCCACGTCTTCCGGAACTGCGTCGTTTGGAGGTACATGAGGGACTATTTCCCCGTCACGGTAAGTGCCCCCGGTCCATCGGCTCTTCAGTGTTCCAGGGACCAGCTTTGTCCTTGGAGTCTGGATACAGTCTGGGGCCAGCAGTCATGGCATGGGGTGCTGGGAGCTTGGTGTTGAAGGATAATCTTCCCAGCTCCCAGATTACTCAAAGACACGGTAACAAATGGGGATTGCCATTTTTACAAACCGCATGCTTCAATCATCTGGCTTTTCTATATCTATTTAATCTTGCTGAATTCCAGCTGCTAGGGAAATCTCACCTTTGTTTTCCACGTCTATATTCCAACATTCCTGCCCTTCAGGTTTCTCAGAATTTACCCAGTGGCCATAGGGCCAAGTTTTAACTAAAATCCAAGAGATCCTGAATGGTCTGCAATGTCAGTATGGGATGGATGGGTCTGCAATGTCAGGGGGATGGATGGGTAAAGCTGGGGTTGCACTGGGCGGTCTCAGAGAGCTGCTGTTCTCTTGAGAGGGACTTCTGTGACTGACTTACTTCCCTGATTTACTTAATGTGTGTGGCTGCCTTTGCCCTTTCTCTTTTATCTGGTGTCCCTTGGCATGGTACGGATGCATGGAGCAGCAGCAAGTCCTGCCTCAGAGCCATCACAAGTTGGAACAAATCTGAGTAATGCAGGAGAAGAGGTCATGGGTTGTGCAAGGAAGAGAGCTTTAAGGATAGACTAGACAATGGGAATTTCTAAGATAATTCCTTTAGGAATACATTGCCTGTTGAGAGAACTCAGATGGGATGCACCCAGCTGGTCAGAGATCACCTGGAGTCAGAAGCTGACTGCTGCAGTCCAGGATAAAGACGTTGGGAGCCTCAAAAGCCAAAGAACCCACCAGCCTAAAGGAAAAAATAAGAACCCAGGCTAAGAGTCCATCCTGCATGGAGTAGGGCCTGGGATGAGAGTCCATCCTACATGGAATAGGGCCTGGGATGAGAGTCCATCCTGCATGGAGTACGGCCTGGGATAAGGATTAGGGGGAGCCAGAGCAAAGTGAGGACCAGAGATGACATGCCCATCAGCTTTGCTGCTCAAACAGAAATAACCCTCTCTTCTGTTCTCATAAAATCATGCCTGGAATACTGTGCACAGTTCTGGAACCCCCATGCTAAGAATGTTAAATGGCACTTCTGGGGCAAGTCCAGAGGAGGCCACAAAGTCAGTGAGGGGACTGGAGCACCTGCCATATGGAGACAGCTGAGAAAGTTGGGGCTGTTTATCCTGGAGAATGTTGTAAGGATACCACACAGCACCTTCCAGGATCTGAGGGGGCCCTACAGGGAAGATGGAGAGACACTGTTCATCAGGAACTATAGTGATAAAACAAGAGGGAATGGTTTCAAACTGTAAGGGGGTAGCTTTAGATGGGATATCGGGAAAAATTCTTGGCTGTGAGGGTGGTGAGGCCCTGGCACAGGTTGCCCACAGAAGCTTTGGCTGCCCCATCCCTGAAAGTGTCCAGGGCCAGGCTGGACAGGGCTTGGAGCTACCCAGTATAGTGGAAGGTGTCCATTCCCATGGCAGGGACTAGAATTTTAAGGTCCCTTTGATACTGAAATCAGCCAGAAAATAAACTTTCTAATGCAATTTGAAGTGTTAGAAAGCAGGCATTCTTTATCTGTGCAGGACACATTGCAAGTATGTTTTCTTTAATCCAATGTGTGTGGTGAGGTTTTACAACATTATAATCTTATATATTCATTAAAGTGTGTCTCCTAAATAATACATAAACATCACTTTTCCTAGAACTAATTTGCATGCAACTTCCTCCTACTGGAAATCATTTTATGATCCTGGAAGGTCCTCTAAAGGGATCTCTGGTGGTCCTACTCAGTGAATATTTCAATTTTAAACATGACCTTTCCTTGAACTTTCTCTTTGGGCATGTGCTGTTGCTTCTTGTTACCTAACTTGCAAAAAAAATTACTGTAGCCCTCTTTATCTGTTCTTCCACTGGTAAGCAACATTTATCATCCAGTGTGCATACCTTTACATCCTTTTATCTTTGTTTGGAGTTAGTCTTTAAGCTCTATTCAGCAACTTCTAAGGAACTGAAAATTTCTATTCTCTGTTATTTATCACATTGCAACCCAAACCATAAAGTAATTAAATTATTTATGTGATTGCAGTAATTATATGCAGTATATATTCTGTAAATTATTTGTGGCTCTAAGCCACCACTTAGTGAAGTGCTGGGCCAACCTCTCTGCTGAAATTTAGTGCCAGCTCAGCCCAGCAATGACCCTTCTCCTGTCCCTTTCTACAGAACACGGAACCCCACTCCTGAATGCCTCACTGTGTTCCGTGTCTGTCCTGTCTGACAGGAGGACCACTAACACCGGTAGAGGGAGCATGGTATGGGGTTTGGCTGTACCTCCCTGGGAGAGGGCCCAGAGGGCTCCACGGAGCCTTTCTCCTCACTTCTCTGGGAGAAAACAGAGGAAGTAACACAAAAGGACAGCAGAAAAATTTAAAAGAGATTTAATATAGAGAGCATTATAACCAAGCAATCACATAATACTGTTTTAATCATTAAATGTTTTGGGTTGGAAGAGACCTCAATGACCATGCAATTCTAACCCCCCTACCATGGGCAGGGACACCTTCCACTAGACCAGGTTGCTCCAAACCCCGATCGACTTGGTCTTGAATGCTTCCCAGCATGGGACAGCCACAGCTTCTGTGGGCAACCTGTGCCAGGGCTTCAGCATCCTCACAGCCAAGAATTTCTGCCCAATATCCCATCTCACTCTGTTCTTTGTCAGTGGGAAGCCATTTGCCATTGTCCTGTTCCTCCAGGCCCTTGTCCAAAATCCCTCTCCAGCTCTCTTTGAGCCCCTTTAGCACGGGGCTAGAGCCACTGGCAGGGACTCTAAGGTCTCACCTTTTCTTCCTCAGGCTGAACAACCTCAATTGCCCAAAGTCCCAGCATAAGGGACACAAGGAAGTGACATCTGGAGACACAGGCTGGGTTGATATCCAGGACTCTGGACTGTATTTATCTGTAGACAGAGTTTGTTAAGCCCTAGAGCATTAGGCATTCTGGGAAGATTAAGTATGCCTCCTAATCCTACCAGATCCCAGCAGCAAACTTAGCATGGTCAAGTGTTTGGAGGTAGCAAGTGCTGCCTGACGTCTTATTTTAGGAATAGCTTTAAACACTGCTTTTAAGGGATCCCTGTGCATGTTTGCTGTCATGGAAGCAAAGAGAGGTTGGGATCAGCATCTGTTTTCGGGGCAGTGTGCTGCAGTACATGGAGCATGCCAGTGCTGAGCTGAGCCAGATCACTGCAGTGTGTACAAGGTGCACCTCCTGCTGATACCACCCTTGCACAAGTACTACTTTGGTGCTGGATTTATCCCCCTTGGAACTGACTGCAATTTATTAATGATTTGAGAATCAGAGTAAGGCAGGACCTGAATGAGCTTGAGTGTTTTGAAAAGTGGGATGAGTGAGAAATCAAGTCAGGGTCCAATGCATTGCCCAGGGAAGTTATTTCTGCTTAATTTCCCTGCATTTTAAACATATTCTAATCTGTTTGTTTATTTATTTGTTCATTTATTTATTTTTAAATATACCCTTATTATAGTCGTTTAGTTGGCCTGGAACTGTTTCAAAATAATGTAGATGTAGACTTTGAAACATGGTTTAGTGGTGGCCTTGGCAGTGCTGAGGTAATGGTTGGACTTGATGGTCTCAGAGGGCTTTTATGACCTAAATGAATCTATGATTCTTCAATTCCAATACATGACTGAACTCAGCTGCATTAAAATGTGGAAAATATACCAAAAGGTCTAAAATTAATCTAGAGTATGTCTGAACAGATAACTTGTGATGCTTGTTGTGTTGATGTTTCCTACAGAGTGATTTTGGATGCAGTGGACTGCTTTATCAATGCTATGTTCAAAAAGCAGTCAGAAACCTGTCTGCTGCTGCCCAAACCCTATCTCTATTTTCATAATCCCTTCCTCATCATTTATCAGTGTGTCTTTACAATGAAGGATAAGCCCAGCTTAACAGAAAAAACAAACTCTGTCCCCATGCCAAGTGAATGGACATCACTGCTTTTTCTCCCCAGCCCCATCCTGTCATCCCTCATACATCCAGGGTGCTTTGGTAACCTCAGATGTGGAAGAGGAAATGGGGAAAGTGTAAGCATAAGCTTGACAATATCTATTTTTACCATGATCCTCAAACAGAAGTCACCATCTTGCTGACTGAAAATTGGGGCTGGATGCTTGCCTTAGGCAAGCCATCTCACCTTTGGATCACACAGCTTGGGCTATGAGTCCGTTCTTGCAAATTAAGGTCTCAGATAATTTTTTTGAGGACTGTTGTTGTTTTTTAGGTTTCTCAGTGAATTTCTTCCCTTTGTTTTCAGAGAGACGCTGGAAGGGGTGGCTTTTTGGGCGAATAGTTAGCCATCAAGACACAAAAGGAAGTCTCCTGGCGTTCTGGTGAAGTTTTTGTGGGGATGGGGAATTTTCGGCTGGGGACGTGGGCTTTTCCGTTCAGCATTTTTCGGGAGTTGTGAGGTGATGCCATCTATCCCAAGTTCTGATCTGGGACCTGAGACTTGCTGCGGGTGGGTCTGACCTTCCTGCCCTCCTTCCATGAGGGCATTGAGGGACTTTGTGTCCTCGGCTCCAGGACTTTGCTACGCTGCAATTTGGCACTACGGTCAAATCTGCCTGCTTCCCCTGCTTCTGCCAGCTGCTCCTTCGTAATGCCGACACCGAACGCTGCCCCTGAGCTTGCAAAAGGAGCAATTTCCTTCCTTCCCTCCCTCCCGGCGGTGGCTGAGGGGATCATGGCTCCCTCTCTCGGCTGCTCTAGAGCGGGCAGCGAACTGTGACTCCTTTTTCTACATTTTTTTTTTTTCCCCTGCCTGAAAGCCATGTAATTTTCAAATTACAGTAATTTGGAGAGAGGGGTGTTTTCTTCCCGTTCCAGGAAGGTTCCCACCTTCCTTGGCGGACATTTGTCTTTTAAATCAAGACAGGGACATATTTTGTTTTCAGCTACTGTTATCACTCAGAGTATCCCAACAGGGATAATCATGCCAGCTTTACTCAGGGCAGCCTGGAAAGAACATGCTGTACAGGGAAGGTCTCTGTGGTCTTTGCCATGCTGTTTTCTCTTTAACATTTCTTGCAAGCCTTGGGGTTGTATCTGAGTGCCAGATGGACCTTGTTTGCAGAAACCTCTGTCACTGTGCTTGTGGTCTTGCTGGTGTTACTGTTTTTTGTTAGCATAACTCAAATGAGTTACTGGAGAATTCGTTGAACCCTTGAAGCTGTTAATTTGGGAAGACTTCATCCCATTCATTCATTCTCATCATGGTGCTATAAATGAATACTCCAATTAAACAATTAAGGAAATTTATTTAATTATTAGAGTATAAACTTGGAAAAAGCCACAAGGAATCAACTCTGAGCCAGGCAATCAGGGTCAGGGAAACTTAGGATTTGGCCTCTATCACACCGAAGTCCCTGTGGGTCTCCAAAATATCATTTCAAGGGGGTCCATTTTATACAGTCTTTTGGGCTCTGGAAGGAGGCTCTTCTTTAGCATATTTCAGCATATTATCATAATTCCTGTTTCTTGCTGCCGCGTTTCCCAGAACTGGTGGATAATTCCTGCAATCCTGTCAGGTGAAAACTTTCTGGCATAAACTTCTGATGATGCCTATCAAATGCCTCCTGCTGGAGTCTTGTCAGATAGAAAGAAATCCCTTGAAATATACATCCCGGTAGACAGTGTCCTCCTGGTGTTTGAGTCTCCATTCTTTATTTGCCAGACACTGGCTTGGTACCCAAGATGCTGCGGCTTTAATTTCCTTTAGCACGAATTATTGTATAACATATTTCACAATGGCACAAACGCTGACGGAGGTGATTTGAGTGTATTGCAATTCTCGGGAATTGCAAGGTGCTGTAGAGGGGACAGTTCCAGTTCATGTGAACCAATCCCTGCCAGGAATGTTTCTTTTCTTTTCACAGAAGAGTGGTACTATTTGTAACTGAGGACTTGTGCCACAGCCCATGACAACAAATACAATTTCTGATTTTCAGAGGTGTTGCCTGTTCCCTTTGCTTCCTTTCGTTGGCTGGAAGAGAGATTTTCAGGGAAAAAGAAAAACATTGCCAAATGGCCCAAAACCCCCATGATATCCTTTTCTGAGAAACTTCTCTGTCCCACGTGTTGGCCCTTTCTTTTCTGTTCTGGAGTATCCTTAAGTAAGAGGGGTGTCATAGTTTGACATGGGAGGAATTTGGAGACAGTTCTGTCAAACCACTAAGAAGTTGGACACACCTTTGTGAAAAACATAGGTTAAAGACCAAAGAAACCCAGGAACTTTCTCTTTCTTTCTGGCAAGAAGGTAACATGCCCCTGGCCCACCAGCCTCATCCTAGGCCGGGCTGGGCCCCCTTCCCCATGGCACCTGCTGGCTCCCCCTCTTCCCACATCGGCTCCCGGGCAGGGAGTGGGGAGTGCTCTGGGGCTGGATGGAGCCAGCCTTGCTAATATCTGGCTGCTGGCTGCATCCCCCCAGCCCGGGGCCCAGCTGAGCCCGCCGGCCCCAGGGGCAGCCCTGGGTCGGTGCCGGGATTTTATCCCCGTGGGAACTGTCCGCAACCATAGGGCAGGGGGAAGGAGAAGGCCACCCCTCATCCCAGTGTGGGTTCTAGCCTGGCTGATTAGATCCCAGCCACTTCCCCAGCCACAGACCGTTTCATGTAACCATTTGAAGGGCCCAGGAGACATGTTGACCCTTTCAGTGTTTCAATCCTCCCCTAAGTTGAGAGAAAGGAGCAAGATGCAAGCATGTAAAGGAGCAACATGAAGACATCGAGGTTAGTGAAAGAAATCAAGTCCCAGATGGGAGGGATGAGGAGATGCCTTGGTCTTGGGGCTGAAATCCTCTTGTAAGCTATGGAGAAAAAGACTCTTTTTCCTTATAATGCATGAAACTATGGGGAGATGAAGGGTTCAAATTGATATTGGGCAAAGGCCTCCATGCTAAAGCAAGCAGATGTGAAAGCAGCTGTGACCCCATGAGAAGTTTGAACAGAGAAAGACATAAGAGTAGTCTGGTGCCCCCAGGAAAAGAAGATCTCTGTTCTCAGGGATGGAGATGATTTTAGAGATAGATAATGAGAACTTTTGCCTTTGAATAGCTCATCTTTAAAACAATACCCCATAAGTCAACATAGCCCATCAACAAGCTGTGGGAAGGCTTGTGGCAATGAGAAGGACTTCATGATGGCAGGGTTCCCCAGGCAGCTGCTATTCGAGAGGAAATTGAGAGACACAAGAGAACTGTTTCCTTCCCTCTTGTGGAGAAGTCTCTATAACCTTAACAAGAGGGACTTCTCTCCCTAAGTGAACTGAAGACAATTTTAGAGGTGGTAAACTGACTGGAAATTTTAGGTATTGTTTCTTTACATTGTCAGTGGCAAAGAAAAGGTGGGGGGGAGGAAAAGTGTTCTGAAGGGCTTGTTTTGATTCTTACTACTTTTTTATTTTAGTTACTTTTAATAAAATTTTCTTTACACCCTTTCAAAGTTTTGAGCCTGCTTTGCCTTTCTCTTAATCCTGTCTCACAGCAGGAAGTGAGTGCATTGGTGATTGGCCAGCACCAAACCCACCACACTCTGGTGCATTGGCCGGGGAAATCTCAAAATTGGGGAAATCTGAAATTGGTGAACCAAAACCACTACAAGCGGGGCTGTGGCTGAGATCCATTGGAGGACTGTGTCCCACCATTTGCACTGCTAATTCACTGGATAAAGGAAGTCCTACAAGAGGAAGGGAGGACTTGAACATTTTGGAGCTTCCATGCTTACCCAGCTTTGGGAGTGAGGGTGGTGAAGTCCCATCCAAACTCAATTTAAATCCACCTGGCTGGTCAGATTCTCCATTTGCTGCAAATGCAGCTCTGACCTGACACTGTGGCACCAGGAGAAAACCCCAGGGCTCAAAGTTCTCCCTGTTTCCAACTGCACCTCTCAAACTCTCACCATTGCTGAGAGCTGAAACCCATCCTCTTCAGCAGCTGCTGGCAATATTCAGACACTTGCCCTTCCTTTGGTCTCCCATCCAGACATCCTTGCATGGGTAACCTGCTTCTTCTCAGTTTGGCACAATTTGTCCTTCTTCAGATCTGGTTGGGTTTCCAGGATAACTTTGTTGGGCTTCTTCTTACAGAGAAACTGGCTGCATGTTCCATCCTGCAAGAGATGATTTTGGGAGGTGTCCATGGAGAGCTAGAGACATGAGGATTTGTTTAGTACAAAGTTGAAAGGTTTATCCTACTTAAGAGCAGATTACTGACCATGACATCCATGGAAACAGAGTTTGGGACCAGAGAAGGATAGAAACGCAGTAGCAACTCAGTTTGGGAGACTTTCAATAAAGAAGCCAGGAGCTTGCTGATCAGGTCTCCTATTCGGGATGTTAATGTAGATATGGGAGCTAGGGACGTGGATTAGTGGTAGTTTTGGTAATGCTGGGGGAGCATTTGGACTCCATGATCTTAGAGGGCTTTTCCATCCTAAACAATTTTATTTATTAGGAAGGCCAAGATCACCCCACACCTGGGGTCCAGAAGGCTTCCTGATACTTTTGAGAATGAATCATTATTGCTGTCAGCAGCCAAGGCATCAGCCAGCATCCTGACCATGCCAAAAGGAATCTCAAGGAAGTCAACAAACCCGTGGCTCAGCTTGGATAGCACAACCCTGAGCTGCTAACAGCTGCTTCAGTCCACAGGTCATACACATTAACTTGGCATTCCTCAGACACCTCTGAGATGAGAAGCTGCTCTTATTTCACCAGAAAACCCCTGGATTTTCTCATGCTCATGCACACACCAACTTGGTTGGACTCTTAAGTACTTTGACAATTATTAAATGTTCAGTTCACTCATAAAGACTGGAATTGCGAACGCTGTCCAGAGGGTGTAGAAAAGACAACTTATTTGAGGCAGGATGGAGGACAGGCCCACTCCTTGGCACCTCAAATCCAGTTCCATTAGGCAGTTCAGCTGGACAGCAGGATGGGGAGGCTGTGCAGAGTCACATTATTAACCTTCCTGCAAGTTTGGGAGTAGAGGGGGAAGGAGTGAGACAGTGGGAACAATCCAGAAGGGAAGATGGAGTTTCTGTACTGAAGAGTTTCCAGAGGGAAAGGGATAACGTAGAGTCTAGACTTATGGTATCTAGAGACTTTGCCTAAGCCTCTCCTCTGCTACAGATTTCCTTCTCAGTCTTGTACAAACTCTCTGGTTTCCCTGTGAGTTTTGGCCAAACCATCCAGATGTGAGCAGGCTCTGTGACAAAACAAGGACCTTCTTTCCTCAGGGCTGCTGCAGGGGACAGCACTTGCAGAAACATCACCCAGATCCACCAAAACTTGAGTGACTCAACTGCTACTTTCCAACTGCCCATGGCTTAGAGCAGAGCATCAAAAATCACAGATTCAAAGACTGGGTGACAGTGGAAGAGAACTCTAGAGGTCAACATGCCCAACCCACTGCTCAAGCAGGGCCGCCCAGAGCCAGTTGCCCAGGACCATATCTTACCACAGAGTCACAAAATGGTTTGGGTTGCAAGGGATCTTAAAACTGATCCTTGTTGGAACAAAGATACCTTCCACTAGACCAGGTTGCTCTAAGCCCCATCCACCCTGGCCATGAACACCTCCAGGAATGGGGCAGCCACAGCTTCTCTGGGCAACCTGTGCCAGGGCCTCACTATTCTTATAATAAAAAAATTCTTCCTCATAGCTACTTTTAATCATCCCTCTCTTAGTTTAAAACCATTCTCCCTTGTCTTATCACTCCAAGCACTAACCTTTGTTCTTTCCTTCCTGTTCTCCCTCCTCTTTCATTGGGATGAGCGCCGAGACAGCAGCTGGATATTTCTTAGGGAGTGTTTTTACAGATGTGTGGTGTCTTAGCGCAGGCAAACTCTTCCATCAAGGCAATTTGACTGCTCAGTGGCTGCCCTCTTGCATCACCCTTCCCTCTTCAGAGCCAGAAATGTAGCAGTTTCTAACACGCCTGAGCATCTTGCTTCCCTGCTTATAAATCACTTGGAGATGAAACGTTGTTTGGAAGCTGAAGATGAACGCAGGAAACATTGATGCAAGCTGAGATCACTCAAAAAAGAGCAAATGGTGGGCACTTAGTGATTCAGCCATCTGCCTCTCTTCCTGCCTAGAGACCTCTGCACCTGGGCAGTAGTGGGACTTGGTTTGTCCATTCTCCTCATTAGAAGGAGCTTGAATGGGCACATGTACAGTCAACAGTGCTTGCAGACAGGTGGAAAATGAGTCACGATGGAAGAAAGTAAAATATACTCCCATTATTAACCTGCAGTTCTTGCAGTTCCTAGGAAAACACATGCACCATTAACTGCACCCTGAGTGCAGATGGAATCAGGGTGCTTGGAGGGGTGACACTTAAATGCATAGGGCTTTGGTTGTTCTTGAGCACAAATGCCTTTGAGTTGTCTGGAAAGGCATGGTGGCTCTGTGATAACAGAATCACAGAATTGTTCAGGTTGGAAAAGTCCTCTAAGACCATTGAGTCCAACTGTTCCCCAGCACTATTGCAAATGCCACTTAATCATGTCCCCAAGTGCCACATCTACATATTTTTGAACAGTTTCAGGGATTGTGGTTCCACCACTTCCCTAGTCATCTTGTTTCAATGTCTGACCACCCTTTCAGTGATGAAATGATGTGATGACTAACCTTGGAAAGATTCATCCTTCCCTGCAGCTGTGAGTGTCCTCAGCATCCACAGAAATGGTGCAGAGATTTCAGCATTCAGTTTAGCCTGCTCTGCCTGGGCTATGCACATGCTGGCTGGCGCTGACATGGCAAGGTCTTCTTGGTGCCAGAGCTGGAGGCTGGGTTTGTCACACCAGCTCCTCTCCCCTGGGCAGTCCATAACAAGTGCAATGGAGATAAAATTCCAGCTGTCCCTTATCTCCCTTTAACCTCCTCTCTTGTTGTGTGGCACCTATTCTCCCTTGTAGTATATCCCAGGCTTGAATATCACTCTCAGATTGGCTGAGAATTTTAACAAGCTGCTTAGCCATCCCTCAAGGGCTGGCCATGAGCTGCACTGTATCTGCAATCCATGCTGCCCATCCCTAAAATGCTGGGTATGGGAATTCTCTGTTCCCTCCTGCCAAAGCTGCAGCAGCCTTGGGCAGACATCCACTGCTCTTTGATGGACCTGTGTACCCAACACAGGCACAAACGAACATCTGGGCATCCTTCAGGCTTTCCCCAGTGGCAAGGAAACCATCAACTTCTCTGTTCAATGTCTGGGAATTAGATTTCAATTTACCATGTGTGAAAACACCCTGGAATCACCTGGCACATGCTTCAGGACAGGATAAACCTTTGATCCCCACAAAGTTGTTGGGTGGGATACATGTTTGTGCTGTGTAGTAGGTCTACCAGAGTGATTATGTACTCCCTCTGTTGTTCTGGTTGTGGGATCAAGAGGTACTGTGTGGAAGAAATCACCCTTTTCTCACTTTCCCCCCCATACTGGAAAATTTATTGGAGGACATTTAAACAAAATTGGTTCCCAATAGCACCTAGACCAGTTCAAGGCAACAAATGAACTGTGCCATTAGAAAAGTCATTTTAGGCCAATGGGTAAGAGGAGATGGAAATATGGGAAATGAAATATATCTCAGTGAAAAATGAGAGAGTTGTTCCAGTTAACCTTTTCCAATAGAAACGCATGTTGGGTGCAAGACACTCCTCTCCAGTAATACCTTATCTGCGCTTCATAGCCAGTGTTCCACCCTGCTGAGGTTACAGCACAAACTCTGACCACATTTTGGCTTCATCTCTGTGTCTAGCTGGTGAAGACAGCAGAGCTGGACCCTCGGCAGAACTACCTGGTGGGATTTCATCCCCACGGAGTCCTGGCAGCTGGAGCCTTCATCAATTTCTGCACAGAGGCATCTGGCTTTTCCACGCTCTTCCCAGGCATCACCCCCCACCTGATGATGCTTTCCCTGTGGTTTCGCTTCCCGTTCTTCAGGGACTATGTGATGAGTGGAGGTAAGGACCATGGGCCAATGGCCAGCAGTAGTATGTGTGGGTCCTTTTTTGAGGAACATAGAGAGAAAATGCATGGGGAAGGGGAGTCAAGGGTCTGTTTTCCCTCACATGGGGCCAATTGGATCCCATTCATGGACACAGCTATTCGAGATGGCAACCCAAAACCTCTGAAGTTAAAAATTGCCCTCCTTGCTGTTATGTCTGTTGTTCAACTCCATAAATGGTCTCTGTGCTCAGGGCATCACTGTGCAGGTGTTGTGGAACAGCAAAATGTGGAGCAAATTGTGAACAGAAATGCTGAGAGCTGCAGGCCAGGACACTCCTGTATTTCTTTCCACAAAAATTATATTCAGGCTTGAAACTGTGAGGAAAAAGATGCTTTTTCTGAAGCAGGAAGCTTCCAGGGAAGCAGCATCCAGGGACAGAGGATGAAAATAGTAGCTCATGCTGCTGCAATGGAATGTGGCAGGGGAGGAAGATGTAGTGAAAAGGAATAGGAAAAGGGACAGGTAAAAATTAAACTGAGAGAGGTGAAAGGGAGTTTTGAGAGATTTTTGGACACCGGCAGGATAACCTCCATCTCTCAGCAGTGGGCTTGGCAATGGTCATTTCTCCAGCTGAATGGGGCAGAATTCAATAGCCTAAACACAGGCAACCAGTTCCATCTGATGTACCCCAGGGCATCCATTATCCTGTTTTCCTCATAAACTCTGGCTCCTCCTGCCAGAGTATTTACATAGAGAGTGAGAAATCCAAACAGTGAGATATATGAGACACTTATGACCCAGGTGAAGGAAGGTTTAGTCACTGTAATGTCAGAGTTGGGTGCATAACTAATTTTCAGGTCAATTGAATCCATTTCACAATGAGGTTTTAATGTGCAAATTATTTCAGCACCTGAAACAATGGATTTTTTTAAATTAAAAAAATATTGTCAAAACAATGTTGCTTTGTCATTTCTGAATTAAAGATTTCTATCTTATTCAAGTAAACAACAGCAGACAACCAAATCCTTCATTAAATTCCACTTTAAATTAGCACCATCCACTGAAATGTGTGTGTGTTTTGATCTAAAGCAAATGTTTCTCTGACATCAGAATTATTCAGAATTGGACACAGTCTCACTTGACAACAAATTGAAACAGATTTTTTTAGGACTCAAGTGCAGCTAGTTCCACATTTTTTTCCCCTAAATTTTTACCTCACTTCTCACTTCTGAGCCAGACAGCAGATAGATAATTGTGTACTCACCCAGCAGAACTGTGTGCAAATCTAGCACCTTTTAAGGGAGTTGACCTGAGGTTTTCAGCTCTGAAAATAAAATTTTTAGCACCTCTCCAGAGATGGATTATGGGGGGGAAAAGGTGCAGAGCAAACCACAGACAGGTGGGCTTTACTTTTAATTTCTCTCTGCTCTCCAGGCCTCATCTCCTCTGACAAGGAGAGTGCATCCTACGTGCTGCAGAAGCCAGAGGGTGGGAACTTGCTGGCCATCATTGTTGGTGGGGCACAGGAGGCTCTGGATGCCCGTCCAGGAGCCTTCACCTTGCTGCTGAAGAACAGGAAGGGATTTGTGCGCCTGGCCATCCAGAATGGGTGAGGAAGGGGTGGGGGGAGTCCAGGGGTAACAAGGGAGGGGTGCTCAGCTCTGTGGCTGGTCAGTGGGGTGTTTCTGTTTTGGAGAAGAATGAAGGGGTTTGAATGGGTTTTGCTAATCATGACACCCTATTGGTTTTGATTGCCTGCAGCACCCCCCTGATCCCTGCCTTTTCCTTTGGGGAGAATGATGTCTTTGATCAGGTGAAGAATCCCCAGGGCTCCTGGCTGCGGAGGATTCAGCATTGTCTCCAGCAGATCATGGGCATCTCCCTTCCCCTCTTCCATGCACGAGGCATCTTCCAGTACAGCTTTGGGTTGATACCCTACCGGCGGCCCATCTGCACCGTGGGTGAGTCAATCCACAGAGCTCTGACATCATGCCAGACACACTCAGGCTGGCCAAACTGGGGAAAGTGGGACAGTCCCTGGGCTGTGTCATCCTCCTGCCAGGCTGAAGCCTCATGCCAGTGAGCACAAGCAGTGGTAGGCTAGAAATGTGCTGTAAAGCAGCATTCTAAACTGTTCATGTGTCTCACTGTTTTGGCAGTCTGGTTTGATGTCACGACAGATCCCAGCCCATCTGGGCTGTGCTGTGAAAAGCCCCAGAGCAAACGTGGCCAAGTTTATCACTCCTGTGAGATGCAGACAACCCCAACACCACAACACAGTGACAAAAACACTGCAGTAGGGTTGCATTAAACCTCTGCCAAGGCAGTTTTACAAACACAAGTAGGACCATCAGGTCAAGGGAGAGGATTCTGCTCCTCTTCCCCAGTCATGTGAGACCCCCTCATGCAGTGCTGCCTTCAGTTCTAGGGCAAGAACATTAGAGGGATGGGGAGCTGCTGGAAACTACGGAGATGCTCCAAAGGCTTGGAACATCTGGGAGACAGGCTGGGAGAGCTGGGGATGTTCAGCCTGGAGAAGAGAAGGCTCTGAGGAGACCTTAGAGCCTCTGCCAGTGCCTAAAGGGCCTCCAAGAAAGGGGGAACTTGAAGGGAATTTGAAGGGGGGTTTTGGAAAAGGGCATGGAGTAACTGGATGGCAGGGTTAAATGGATATTGAGAAGAAATTCTTGGCTGTGAGGCCCTGGCACAGGTTGCCCAGAGAAGCTGTGGCTGCCCCTCTTCTCTGGAAGTGTTCAAGGGCCACTTGGACAGGGCTGAGAGCAACCTGGTTTAGTGGAGAGTGTCCCTATTCAAGGTGGGGGGGTGGAATGAGATGATCTTTATGTCCCTCCCAAACCAAACCATTCTGTGATTCTCCAAACACTCAAGCAGTTTGCAGCTTTGCTCACTGTCCTGTGCAGGCACATCTGCAAATCCAAACCTATTTGCATGTGAGGAAGATGAACCATTTTGACCAGAGACCATGTCCATGGGAGACCAAATTTCAAGAAAATCTTTGGTTTTGAATAATTTTTCCAATATCTCCATGCTTGGTCCACCAGTGTGGCTGATGCTATGTGAATTAATTTAATTAAAAATGCTGTTTGGAATAGTTAGAGCTTACACCACTGATTAAGTTTGACAATGAGCAATTACTTCTAATTGTATTAGAACCTGTTTGGATTTTCTCAATGGTTTAATGAGCTGTGTAGTATCACATGGGCTCTTCACTAATTGGATGAAGAATAGCCTTATAACATGTTGAAACCCTTCGTCACTTGACAAAAACAATTTGAGTAAGAGACCAGAGCAAAAGTACCTCATGGATCTTCACTCTCCCCTGCTCCTGGTAGCTCTGGGAGATGGAAAGGCTCGTCTAAAGACAGGAATCAAAATAACTGGATTTGCTGTTGAATAAAATATGATTTTTAAAAGATAAGTAAGTACTTGGTTCCTAATAAAAATCAGATATTTCACAGAATCTTTAATCTGAGCAAAGTGGAGACACCTTCAATGCGAATGTATTTAAATAGTGTGGGGCTCCCCTGTTCCTCACTTTCCCCATTTGCAATGCAGATTCCCAGGGCCACGCAGAAACAACTTGGAAAACCCAACCCAGGTATTATCCTGTCTTTACATTGTGTTTATCTGCAGCACATCTGAGATGTGAGAAGCAGCTCTTGAGACTTCATTGGGATACAGCAATTCTTATTTCAAAAGGCTGCACAGAGAGTCTTTGACATTAGCCAACTTTGCAGATGGGTAAACTGAGGCAAGGACCAGTGTGATCCTGGAGACAAGAGCTTGGTCAGGATCTGAGCCACCATCCCTCCTTGGTTGTGCTATCTCCCAGGCTCCAGGAAATAACTGGTCATAGTAACCTGTCCATCCTGGATAGGCTGACCTCAGCCCTGTGCTAGGGTGAGCAAAGTGTTCAGAGATGCCTGACACTGGCTCCTCCTAACTCCTGTACTTCTTTTCCAGTTGGGAAGCCAATTCCAGTGCAGAAGAAGCACAAACCCTCTGAGGAAGAAGTTGATCAACTCCATGAAAAATACCTAAATGAGTTGTCCGAGCTCTTTGAGAAGCACAAAGCTAAATACAATGTCCCAGAAGACAGCCACCTGGAATTTATATAGAGTGCCTTAAGCAAGGTGAAACCATGGGGATCAAGCTCCAAGTTTGCCCCTTCTCTGGAACTACTTCACAACCTCAACATAGTCACAGTTAACACACATCTCTATAGTGTAGGGAAAAGAGCTTGATTTTCCCAGTATTTGCATGGGTGTAGAGCCAGTTTTTTTCATTTTTTTCTCCATGTAGAAGACATAAAAGACATAAAAGAGAAGGAAAAAAATTCTCATCTGTGGACAGCACAATTGAAACTCCTCAGCACAAAAATAACAATTCCAGTCTGGCATGGATGCACCTTTATACAGATATTTCCAGGCAGTTCTGAATTATTGAAATTATTTCCTTTGCATTATTTTCATTTTGAAATGGGACAATGAGCCATATTTGTGATGAAGGCATATGGTTTTTAAAATACAATTCATCTAGATCAATAAATGAACATTGGTTTTTTGGTGCTCTTCATGTTTTTAATTGCTTTGGGCTCTTTTCTCACCACCAGAAGCAGAGTTGATCAGAAAGGTCCAGCATGATGCCAAGCCCACTCAGCAGCATGATGCCATAGCCCACTCGTGCAAAAGAAATTAAATAAATTCCATTAGAAATGTGTATTGGAACTATAAAATATTTCTAATTATTATCAAGAAATCAGGAGCCACTCTGGCAGTCACACTCACACCACCAGAGCTGGGATCGAGCCTTGGCAGCTCCACACTCCACACTCAGTCAGAATGGGCTTCCCTACTGTCTCAACCCCTGGTTTCCCACAGCACAGTCTCAGACATCTGAATCCTTCAAACAATTTAATCATAATACAAGAACAAAATAACAGCTTGGGATGAGAGCCTCCAGAAGTGACAAGGAATCTCCAAGAAAATAAACCCTTGGCTTATGTGCCCTTATTATCTGAGTGCATGGGAAAGTCAGGGCTATTTTTGCTGATTCCTTGGCTCCTGCTGTGTCTTGGAGTGTCCATGTGCCTGTCTGTGCCACAGGTCCCTGTGCCCTTTTGTTTTGCAAAGGGTCAGCACTTGCCTCTTGCGTCCTCTTTTGTCACCAGAGCACCATCTACACCTGGCACTGCAGCTGCCCCTCAGCTGCTTGCTGCCTGTTCTGAATACGCTCTTTAATAATTAGTTTAGAAATATAAATGAGAAATAAATTTGTAATGTCTAGGGACTCATCCAAAGGGTTCACCATACCTGGGCTCTAGGAGTCCTGCTTCCAATTTGGTTAGTTCAGTCCCAGACATTCCTGCATAGGAATATGACCAGTCACCAGCTATGGAAGCAGGGTCACTGTGCATTTTTTTTTTTACAAATGAGACCATCTTCTTAGGAAAGAGGAGCATTACATGGGGGAAGGGAAATGTGATTTGGGCTGGAAATATCCATTGGGGTTTGGGGAAGCCACATTTGGCAGGTGGTCAAGGCTCTAAATAGCTGCTTCTTTTTGATATCCAGAACTTCTTTAAACTTTGCACTTAATGGGATTTTGCAGAGTGGAAGTTTCAGGTGGCAGGAAGCCATCTGCTCAGTTCACCCTTACAGAGCCCTGATACTTTAATCTTCTTCTTTCTCCCTCCCTTCATTTCTTTCTCTTCCTCACATCCTACTCCCCACTTGAGAGGAGCCACCAAAAATCCTGCAGATCACATGCACATCATTTTTGTTCTTGAAACTGCAAGAAGTGCATTTAGCAAGAAAAACTTGTTTAAAAATTGAAAACTCTATCTCAACTGACAATACCAGGTCATCATTGGGGTTTATTTCCTTTTTCTGCCTCCTGTCCTGACCAAGGCTGCAAGGATTCCACCGGATTCTTAATCTGAATAACCCTCTGCAAATCCCTCCCATTCCTAGAAAACAACCAGCAGCAAGGAAGAATTTAGTGGAACCCTGCTCAACATTCTAAACACTCCTGTAATCCCACACTTAATCAGTCCAATAAAACAGGTCACATGCTATGATTTCTATTTTTCTTTTTCTTTTGTTCTTAGTTAAGGACAGAGGTGCCCAAGCAGGAGAAATACTTTCTGCACCAGAAACAAAAAGAAATGTATCTCCCACCCTTTTTTCTTGGAGTTCATCACCATCCAAGCTTTACCCTAGCTCCAGGTTTTTTCTCTGTCCTTTCTTCTGCCTTTCCTTTTACATGGTCACCTACCCAGAGATCTCAGGAATGTTGCCATGACCTTATGGAAACATCCCAGTGGAGGTCAGTGCCAGAGGGAAGCGATAGGGATGTCTCCAGAGTCACAGCATGGTGTGCTGTGGGGATGGGGGAGGTCTCCAGAGGTGAGGATGAGGAGCTGAAATCTCAGTGCAAGGGGAAAAAGAGCGAAGGTGTTGCTGTTGGGGTGGAAATCAGCAGTGAGGGGAGGGTTTGTGGAGATGTGGGGATATTTTGGGGTTGTAGGAAATGGAGAGAGGAGGATGCAAGGTCACAGATAAAGATGGCAGATATTAGTACTGACAAGAGGGATTTGGTCAGTAGGAGAGACTTCTACCCCACTGAATGTTCCCAATTCTCCACAGAGGCCTCGGTCTTACACTTTTGGGGCTATTGAAGTGATGTCCCTTATGCCAGAGACACACCTACCTGAGAGGTGGGCTAGCCCATCACCTTCCTGGCTTGTGATACCATTCTGAAAGAGAGAAAAGGCAGAAAATGGCTGGTCAGGAAAAAATCTCGGAGAGGTATGGGAAGGAGGATGCTGGAGCTGCCTGAAAGTTGTTGGGGTGGTCAGAGAGATCCAAAGGTGAAGAAAGACCACAGTGCTGGAGAGGAGGAGTCAGAAGAAAGTGTTGGCTGTACATAATTGACTTCCTTCAAGGCCAGTTTTATCTCACAGACTGGAAAATACCCTTGATGCCTGTCTAGGTTTAGAGTAAATTTGGGGAAGAATTCCCCAAAGAGCTCCGGTGGAAAAACAGATCAAATCGGCCCCTCCCCACTCAACTGGTCCGGGAGGAAAAAAACAATACCTCCTTGGAGAAAGGTGGAAAAAACCTGTTTATTAAACAATAAAACTAAAACAATATCAAACAATGACACCCTTTGCCACTCTAAAAGAGATGACAAACTGAGAAACCCCCTCCCCGGGTTGCAGTTCACTCAGTCTCTGATCAGTCCCTCCGGTGCTGGAATTGTCGCAGGCCAGGCCCGGCCCGGTGGGCCAGAAATGTGAGCTGCCGGTGCTCCCCTGGGTGTTCAGTCCAGAGCAGGTTTCAAGAGGTCCAAAGAAAAGGGAAAAAAACCCCACAGTCCAGGGAACTTCTTTGCCTCAGCTAGCTAACACTAACTAAAAAGCAAAAGAAGAGCTCTGTCTGCCATCTGTCTGCAGACAACAACAGGCCAGGAGGAGGAATGTGGGGGAGTGAGAGTAGTGTTTGGAGGAAAAAAAAACTGTGCATTTTCTCTCCCCCTTCACTCTCTGCAAAAATTAGAGGTGCAAACCTTACTATTCAACATGAACAGAACAAGATGATTGGGGATAAAAGCATCATACAGCCAACCAAGACAATGCCTCAGGGACCTGTATAACCCAGGAGGGAGAGGTCAGTGCCTGGGCTTGTGTTAAATATAACAACAAGAAAAATAATTCATAGGCATCCTTGCAGCCAGGACTATTCAGGGAGATCAGCACAATGAGAGGTCCCATCTCAAGAAGCCAGAGCTGTCCCTGAGCTAAACACTGTAAGCCAAGAAGTTTTTCTGCTATTTCAGCACAAAAAGGGGTGAATATTTCACACAGAGCTGTCTGGAGGATTAGAACTCCTCTGATGCTACACAAGGCAGGAGAAGCCTAAAGGAAGGAAAAGTGCTCAGATCAACCAAACCAAACAATGGTTAGATTTGACTCTTCAGCTTGAAACTGGCTTAATTGGAGTTGCCTCCAAGGCACCTTCAACTGAGGGACCTTCAAGCTATCACTCAAAATAAGGACCACTTAAAGCTAAAACAATACTGTATGTTTCCTTCCAGTCCACTCCCTACTTATTCAACTGGTTTTGATCTGAGAAACAAGCTCAAGGAGAAGAGATATATCCAATTGCCTTTCTTGCAGAAATGTCAAATGTTACCCTTTTTGGGACTTCTGTGGAAATTCTGATTTGGAAAATACAGTAAGAAATGAAAGTGTGGTGATTCGGTATTCCCCTCCTGCCTGTCTCTTCCTCCCACCTCTTTCCTCCTGATCTCTCCTGTATTTCTGTTGTGAGAGGCTCTAATCTGGATTTGCCTTACTTAGCAGGTTCAGATCATGAGGCTCAGAAGAAAACCTCTGATGACTGATGAATAAAAAATATGGACTAATTCTCCAAGAGGAGGAAAGCCAAGCAAAAAAATGCTTTTTTGCACTTTTGCAGCTCTCGTGCTGCAAAGTTGTTTTACTGCCCTGAGAATGGGATTTAAAAATTGCCTGCTGTTGCAAACAAAATTAAAAGGTTTTCTGCTGTTGCAGAAAAATGTGTGGTTTTTTGCTCAGGGAAAGATTTGGTGCCCTTAGTTCAATAAAGTCCCAAAATGTGGTATGCTAAACATCCCTCCCTTATGGCATACCTTTCAATAAAGGAAATAAAATTGCAAGTGCATCTGAAACACATCACTTTGCATTAAAAAAACAGACAAAAAAAAGAAACACAAAACCAAATCAAGAAATTACTTTTCTTTTTGTTTCCTTTTCAATTTAAACATTTGGAACAATAACATTTAAAGCATTTAGAAAGCATGGGCCTCCTCACAAATATTGACACTTACTTTTTTGGGATAATCTGTTAGTTTTGTCTGACTTCTAACTCTCTTTGGCATCTCCCATCATGTGAGCTCACCTCTTGACACAATCTTTCTTGAAGGAAACATCTGATACAGGATTTTGGTTAACCACACTGTTCACATTATAAAAAACCATCAGTGAAGAAATAATCTACAATGACCAACAAGGCAGGAGGGTATGAATTGGATTTAAGAAATGATCTGGAATGATTTATCCATTTTTCAAGCTTGTGCTTAGTTTTACTCCTACCCATGTCCTGACCCCAGCCCCCTTGGAGATGCTAAGCCATTAAATTTGGGCTGGCATCCTACTGAGCCACCACCTCTCTGGGGCACAGGGAGTTTGTGTGCTTCAGGAAACATGTGACCTTCAGAATAGAGAATGCTCTTATCTGGTGGGAAAGCACCTATAAAATCAGGTAGTTGTGAGCCAGCATCTTGGGTGTCAGGGTACAAAATAATTCCTGTGAGCTAAAGGGATTCGTATTTCATTAGATTGTAAGAAGCCAACAAAATACAGCCCAAACATGATTTTAATGAGCAATTCAAGACACACAGAAAATTACATACAGAAAGCACTCCGGGAAGCATTTGAAATCACTTGGGCTTATGAAATGCTTGCAGAAAACTATGAATTCACAGAATATCATGCAGTCACAGAAAATTGTGCATGCACAGAAGAAAAATAATGCAAAGAAAAAAATTCATGCTTAATTCTTGGTAAAGAAAGTTTTATGATCCCCTAGAATTGAAAGGGAACAAGTGGTAGCAAGCAGTGCTTTTATTTTCACCACTGCCAGCAAGGACAGGACTTGGCTGCTCATTGCAAACAAAAGCTTCATGGACAAGGAGCATGTGGATGTTGAGGAACTCACCTCCACATCACAGAGCAGTGTTACATTGTCAAGAGCATGTAAACAGGCTGTGAGGTCAGGATTCTCAGAATTATTTACAAAGTGCTTAGCTTATACCTTCTGAGGGGGAGATCCTCTAAGATGCCACTTGGCAGGATGTCCAAGGAAGGCTAAAGACCTCATTTTCCTCATCAGCAACCCCACAATCTAGAGATGCTCACTCACTAGAATCAGTGTGTCCCTCAGAGGAAGGAGTGAGCTGGGGCCAGATTTTTCCATGCTGTGTTTTTGACATTACCTACAAATCTCACAGTGTGCTTTACTTCCAGGAACTGCCAAGCACTTTACAAGTAAATAGGATCCATAATCCCTGGAGAGGGAGAACAGGAGCTACTTTAACCCCTCTGTTGATGCTGGGCTACTGTCAACCCAAGATCATGAACGTCACAAGGCCAGAGAGCAAGAATAAACATGACCTGTGGCCCAGATTCCTAGACCATCTTGTTCCATGTGGCTGGATTTGTGGCTGATCAGAGAAAGACTACAGGAAAGTTGAGACCCAGATCCTCCTGAATCATAGAATAGCTCACCACCCTCATTGTAAAAAACTTCTTCTTTATATCTAATCTGAATCAATCCTCTTTTCTATGAATACTTATAGTTAAGCATAGAGGGGAAGAAAGAAGAATATAATTCTAGGAAGAAAGAGGCCAAACAAGTTGAAATTACATTTATTTTAAAGGAAGCAAAGCAGAATGGCTAAATTATTATTTAAAAATTAGAAATAAAGAAGTGATGACCAGATTTGACAGGGATTTAGGTACAAAAATTATTCCCTTCCTTGGAAAGTCCAAATGACACAGGAAAAGTCCTCTCCACACTAGCCCCATGTTTCAGGAGTCCCTACAGCCCCACCTCCACTTTCAGAGGCCATCTCTGTTAGTCTCTATTTCTCTTCTTCTTTCTTAGCCTGCTACTCTATTTGGCCTCAGTTCCCTTGTAGAAACTCTTGCAATCATGTTGCATCAGTCCTCCTTGTGTCTGGGATGTCCACATCCTTTGGCCAAAGACTGAGATGGAATGGATTTCACATCTCACTGAGAGCATGTGTGCAGCAGCACAGAGATCAGTGCAGCCCTGGCACACCACACTGATGATAACAGGACGTGCTGCTGGTTCTCCCTTGTCAAACTTTAGGGCTGGCTGTGGCTGGAGCAGCAGGAAAGGTTAATCTTTGTTGAAAGCTTTATTTGGGTGAGGAGGCCATCTACCTTCACTTTCATTTGTATTGACCAGTGCAGAGCATTAGGAGTGTTAGAAGCATTAGAAGTAATGAAACCCAGTAACAAGCAAAGCCATTGGACACTGGTGTCTGTTAAGAACGAAGAAATATTCATCACTTCCTAGCAGGTCATGCTAAAACTGGCCTCACGAAAGATCTTCCGAAGCCTATTAGCTAAGGCACATCCTGCGGGAAATCCTCTTAAAGCAGTGGAGGTGACAATGTAGCCGATATTACAGTTCCCAGGACTGCAGTCACAGAGAAACAGGGCTGGGAAAGGGTATTAAGAGGTCAGTGGGGGCATGCCCTTTATCTCAGGGAAGGATCAAGTCCACTCATGTCATATGTCACCAGGCAGATGTGGTGTTAATATGCTCTATGATAAAGATCCCACAACCTTCCCAGAGAATTTATACCTAATCCAAATTGTAACTCAAATTTTCAAGGATGTACTTTGGCTCATGGCTTTTTACCCCCATCCAGTATGTGAATGAAGATAAGGTTATTCCCTTCTCTGTCTGTCTTCATGTCGTCACATGTCATGACTTCTCAATCCACAGTTTTTCAGGGTAAACCATGGCTAAACCAAGTTTATTTGATGAGTTGGATCTACTAAAATCTCCATAATAATAGCTGTCAGAATGTTTGTTTGAGTGTATACAGATTTGTATATTTTAATGATAATCTCAGCTTCTGGAATTGGACAACATAGGGTTATGAGGATTTCTATGAGTCTGAAAGTACTCCAGCACAAAAGAGCTGATAGAAAATGACCTGTGAAAGGAGGAGTCCCCTTCTTCCCATTTATGCCCCCAAAGCTGTTGATCTGTTTTTGGGTGTCCTTGGGGCCAAGAAATTTCTCATGTGGCAGATCGCTGAAAAGACCTGCGACATGATCTAGTTGAAAATGTCCCAGCCCATGGAAGAAGGGGGAGTTGGAATAGATGATATTTCAAGGTCCCTTCCAACCCAAACCATTCTCTGATTCTATAATGAACTTTTCTTAGAACACTCCAGAAATGTGGGATGAGATGAGGAGTCATTGAAAGGCTCTGTAGAGAATAAAGACAATCTCAGGTGACTAGCTTAGTTTTTTGTCCTTCAGCCCTTAGATGGCACCAAGAAGTACCACTCTTATTCTGCACTTCCTGGCCTGTTCCTGCAGCTGTGGAGTGCACAGGGAGCAGAAATAGTCTGGCTGCAGTCAGCGTGACTCCCTGCTGAATAAAGGCTTGCAAGACTGAGTCTCTCTGGTGCCTACAGCCCACATGCATGTGTGGAACAACTCTATTGGGATTTGCAGGAGTTGGGAAATAAAGCTGGCACCATTTCCTGCAGACTTTGTTAATTCTTAGTTTTTTATAGTTTTTTATTTGATTGTGATGCAACCCCCTAAATTTAACAGCATGGTGCACTCTGGCAGCTCTAGTCCATCACACGTAATCTCTACATCAATTCCTGCAGTAGGAGGGCTGTAAAAATATTATAGAAATTAAATGCTTTCAACATTTCAAGCTATTCTAACACAGTGGAAGGCTCAGGTTATGCTCAGATTGACTGACCCAGGAGGAATTAAGATTCAGTCTCCCTCAGGTTGTCCACAAACCCTTTCTGCCATGCAACATGCAAAGTGCAGTGGGGATGGTGTGTTAGCTGCCTTCCTGAGGGAAGGAAAGGAATTCATATTGCAAGATCCTTTTTCATTTATCATGAGCAGGTTTTTTCAACCGTGCATTGCTTCTAGAGATGTGCTTTGAAATTCAAGAGCCAGCATATAATATCCAACCATGCATGAGTCAAAGACTCAGAGAAAAAGGTGTTTTGGCACCAGAGACCTGCCAATCAGGGTCTTTGGGGTTCTTTTACTAGCAAGGGGTGCTGGAGGGTGTCCAGAGAAGGACAATGGAGCTGGGTAAGGAACTGGAGCACAAGGAGTGTATGGAGGACCTGGGAGGGCTCAGGGGGAACCATCTCACTCTCTACAACTCCCTGAAAGGAGGGTGGAGCCAGGTACAGGTTGGGCTCTTCTCCCATGGGAAAGTGACAGCACAAGAGAAAACAGTTTTAAGTTGTGGAGGTTTAGGTTGCATATCAGGGAAAATGTCTTCACCAAAAGGGCGGTCAGACATTGGAACAGGTGGTGGAATCACCATTCCTGAAACTGAAAGGTGCGTGGATGTGGCACTTGGGGACATGGTTTAGTGTTGCACTTGGCAGTGCCAGGGGATTGGTCTGACTCAATAATCTTAGAGGGCTTTTCCAACCTAAAGGATTCTATGACTCTATGACTTTAGGACTCTAAGTGCCTAAGAAGAAATCAGCCTGCAGAAGGAACATCAGAAGAAAATTAGGTAGGTCCTGACACTTTGCTCTAAGAGTTTTATGCTCTTTCCAATTTTGTAATTGAACATTTAACTTCTTTTCTGTGCTAAAATAGCCCTCCATTTTAATTGGTGTGGTGACTGGTGAACATATTTGCTCTAAAACAGCAAACTAAAGCATTGCAAACAAGCCCTAAAACTTTTCTCCATCCATTCCCGCAGCATAGAGATGCAGTTTTTTATAAATAGAGGGCAAGAGCATTTGTGCCATTTGTGCCTCCCAGACCACCGACAATGATGTTGTCCTGCATTCAGAGGAGAGAGCTCTGGGACAGGGTGAAAGGAGGCAAAATAATCTTTGCAAGGCATAATTAGCAAACAGGATTTTCACTGCAGCTGTTCTCAAAGGCGAAGGCTTCTAAATGAGCATCTGCAGCAGATCTGGGGCCTCTTTTGAATGTCCTGCTAAATTTCATATAATAATTACTGATTTGTGTTGCAAGTGCTTCTTATGTGTGGTCCAAGGAGTATCACAGTAAGTTTTGATTTGGTGTCACAATCCTGTCTTGTAGCTGGAAGTTGCAGCTGGACTTAGCCAAGGGGGTAAATCTGTGAAAATATAGGGGGGAAAAGGTTAAATCTCTGGTAGAAATGGTGAAATCAGACTTCCAACATGCCTGGGGAGGAAAAGCATTCTTGGGAAGGAGACTCACTCAGACTGAGACCCTCCTGAGTCCCCTTGTTTTCCTTCCAGACCCTCATCAGCAGAAACCATTTTGTTCAAGACCTCAAAAGGCAGCTTGGACAGATTAATGTGGGCCTCTGCACCAGCCATAAAGCACAGGTAGGTGGGTAACAGTGTGTTCCCAAGCCTGTGGGCAGAGCCACATCTCACACAATGGGGAAAATGGTGCAGCAGATGGCCATGTGTTTTTTCTCTTGCACCCTTCCCCAGCACAAAGCTCATAGAAGTTCTGGTCCTGCAGACCAAGGATGGGCCAGAGCAGCTCAGGCTGGAAGGGCTGGGATCAAAGAATCATGGGCTCATAGAATGGTTTGGGTTGGAAGAGGCTTTACATCTCATCTCATTCCACCCCCCCGACATGCGCAGGGACACTTCCAATAGACCAGATCCAAACCTCATCCAACCTGGCCTTGAACACTTCTAGGCATGGGCAGCCACAGCTTCTGTGGGAAACCTTTGCTAGGGCCTCACCACTCTTATTGCTAAGAATTTCCTCCCAATATCCCGTCTAACCCTGTCCTCTGTCAGCGGTGTCTTGGGTTACCAGACATGTATCTGCTAGGGAAGGCAGAAAGCCTTTCTTGGAATGGAGAATGTAAACCCCTCCCTCTGAATTATTATAATTTTGGAATTAAGAGCCTCTCAGCAAAGACATGGAACAGGAATAGCAGTTCTTTACTAGTATGTGTAATATAGCAAGCAAACAAAACTCACAACAAACAGAACCCGAACCCAGGCCCGGCCGCGGTGCAGTTCCGCTCACGGCCAGCAGGGGCGCTGGCGGCTCCCAGTGGGCGGGGCAGGGGCGGGGATCCCCCCCGGGCCTGCAGGGGGCGCTGCGGCAATGGCGGCTCGGCCCACACGGGCAGGGGCGGAGGAGAGGGTTTGATCCACAAACCCTGGGGAAGGGATGGAAGAGAGACTCTGATCCACAAACCCTGGGGAAGGGTGGAAGAGAGGCTTTGATCCACAAACCCTGGGGAAGGGATGGAAGAGAGGCTCTGATCCGCAAACCCTGGTGAAGGCATGGAGGAGAGGCTTTGATCCACAAACCCTGAGGCAGCCGATCCCGGTGCCCCAACAGGGCTCTCGGAAGCAGCAGGCTGGAGCTGCAGGGATGAGCAGAAAATCCCGGGGCGGTGGACAAGAATGTAGCAGAAATTCCATGGCAAAGAGCTGGAACCTGCGGGATGTCCTGGCAGGGCAGGGGGATGCGAGGCCCAGCAGCACAAGAAAGGTTCCCCACTGGGTCATGGTGGTGGCAGTGAACTCCTTCCCCAAGCCGCAGATCAGACTGTCCTCCTCCGAAGCCCCTCAGAGAGAGAGCATTCCCAACTCTCCAGCCCTCGTCTTTTACCTGCCTCTAATCTTGCAATATCTCTGTTCTCACCTCCCACCCCGAGAGAAACTCTCAAAAACCAAAGGAGTTCCTCCTCCCCGAAGCCTCAAGCACCCAGCCATCAGTGCTTCTTAGCAACTCAATGGGAAAAAAAATCCACAAGTAACAAGGAAAGAAAAGAAAAAACACAACCCCCCACAAGTGGGAATCCATTCCCTCTTGTCCTATCACTCCAAGCCCTTGGCCAAAGTCCCTCTCCAGCTCTCTTGGAGGTCCCCTTTAGTATTGGAAGATCTCCCCTGTGCCTGTACTCTCATGCACATCCCCTTCCTCTTCTCCTTTGAGATCCACATGCCGGGGATCATCCATGTGCAGTCTTCACCTCCTCTCCTCCCACTGAGGCAAATCCCCAGATGTAGACATGAACTTAATAACAAACCAATGTCTGTGTGAAAAATGTTTTTGTGATTGGTGTCAATTGGCAATGGAATCAGGAAATGCTTGTATCTAGCATCATAGCAATGTCAAAAATAGACACAAAGAACAGTTTCAAAACTTATTGACCAAATAGCCAAATAAAGCATTGGTATAAAAGTATAGTAGAGTAAAAGAGACGAGGTAGCAAGACGACTGATGCTTAGAATAAAATAAGTTGTGGTAAAGCTAAGAAATACTGCAACAAAGGGACTAAATGGTTACATATAATAAAAAGCTTGACAAAATCATGTAGCAGACATCAGCGTAAGGCCTCCCTCCAGATAACCACAAGAAGGATGGGAAGCCAATGACTACCTGGAAAGATTATGAAATTGCTGATCCCAGCTTATTGATATTTGCTGATTCAGACTAACCAAGCACATTCAAAAATGCTCTGTAGGCTTAAAATCAGTATATATATTTTGGTGAACTTGTAGTGGTGTGTGCCGAGAGTGGAGCAGTGACTCCCCGGCCACCAGCACTGCTTGCTTCCTTTCTTTACAATAAAAGATATAAAAATGAAATTTGGTTTGACTATTGAAATTTTATATCAGTCTGTTGCCTCCAAACTACACCGCCCAGTTTGCAGTCCTAAGGAACCCTTCCTAACATCTTAAAAAGGCCAAAAGCATCCTCCCATAGGAGGGATTCATTCCCCCTTTCTAAAGACCTACATCTTTTCTTCAGTGAAGGGAAGAGACGAGCAGCTGACAACATGGAGCAGAAATACCGAAGCTTAAGGGAGACAGTCTCCTAAGAAACAGCCCACAACCGTTTCTCATGGAGCAGATGTACCCAAAACATGTTATGCCACAGCCTTGAGAAACCAAGTGCCTGTGAGCAGTGGGGAACTTGTCTCTCTGCCATGTAGCAAGGTGGTCTTTTCTCACCAGTGTGAGAAACAACTGCTCACTTTGAAAATTTAAACAGGTTTATTAAACCTTAACAAAAATACAACAAAGGACTACATAAGGAAAAAGCTGCAGCACTGGGAACTGCCCTCATGGATACCACATGGCCAGTTCATCTTCAAGATGGATGCTCAGTCTTTTATACCCCTGGGGGTTGCATCAGCCAGCCCAGCCCTCCCAAAGTCTGTCACTCAGCTCTTCTTTGCCATTTATCAGTGGAGATTGCTTTCTTGTGACTTGATTGGAGGTCAGGTGTTGCCATGCTGCACCCCCTGAGCAACCCCCTGAGCCTTTCCATTCCCCACTGCCCCATGCCAGGGACACATGTGCAGCCTTCTTTGTGCCTGTCCTAGACAGCCCCGGCTGTCTGATGGCAACAATACAGGGGGGGAAAGGGAACTGTGGGGAGAACAGAGGGTATCTAAACTACAATAACATAACTATACATCACTAAAGCTTTTCTTAATATACACACAATAGTTGTCTTCTAATTGTGAGAGCCAATAATCTCAATATCCATCTATAACACCAGGCTGCTTTGCAAGGCTGGGCTGCATTTTTCCTTCTTCCCTGCTCTAAGTCATCTTGTGCTCTGTGCATGCTTGGAACCTGCAGGGAGGATTGCAGGAATCTGGGGCAAAGGGAGGATTTCCCAGTCTCTGCTTTTCTCTGGAAAGGGTGCTGGTGCTGGAGGGCCCCCAAAGCGCTCAGGGAGGTTTGCTGCAATTGGTAAAATCCTTGGAAGCTGGAAAGCACACGATGTGCTAATTCCATGAGGCAGTTCTTGGATATGTCCTTGCAAACTGCAAGTCATCTGTTGGGTAAATTTCTACTTTTTTAAATCCATTTTTTCTTTATGATCTTGGGACTGATGGATCCTCCACAGGATTTGGGGCCACACCTGTCATGCCCAGGGTGGTGGAGAGCCCTTGAGAGGCTTGGCTGGCTGAAAGGTCAGGGAGGGAAGGACAACCTTGGCTAATAGCTTTAAGGCCTTGCTCTTGGCCCTTGCTGTGCCCAGGGGATGGAGGGTGTATGATGCTTTTGCTAGGAATTTGTCTGGCTGAGAGCTGGGATGGAGGCAGGGAGGTGCAGAGGAGCACTTGCCTTGGTTCACCAGAAATGCATGGTCTGTCTGTGGCTGGTCACCTTTCCAAGATTTGTGCCTCAGTTTCCCCACCAGTGCTGTCCCATGTCTGGTTGCAAACACAGAAAAAAACCACAGAGATTTGTGGATTTCTCAGGGAAGGCTTTAGGAAAATGCAATCTTCATCATGGGCAAGAGCTGAAAATGCTCATTTTTAAAGGAAGTATAGCAAGATGCTTCCTAAAAGATCATGAAAGTCTCCCACCCTTCAATAATAACTTTTTTCCCTACTATATTTAACCACTTTCCAATGTCTCATTCTCCCACATTCCTCTTAGCAAATAAAGCAAACCTATTTAAGAAAAACACTAAAATCACCCTTTCTGGTCTCTGTGTGCCAATTCTTGTTATACAATTGGATTAAAAGTGGAGCTGGTCAACTGTCTATTAGTAATTCTCCACCTGATCTCTCTCCTGTGCTGAAGTAGTGCTCATTCAGCACAGGGACCAAAGTTCTTTGGACATACAGTTAATTTTTAGGTGCTCTAATTTTAGACTGAAGCTAGGCAGCTCTACCATGACTTGCTGCCAACAGCCAAAATCTTTGCTCTCTGACTTGCATAAATCTTCCTATCTGTCTGCTGGGGAAAAATGAGGGTGAGACTTTAAAATAAAAAATAAATTAATGCCCTCTAACACAAAGCTCACTGTGAAGTGTCTCTCTTGCAGTTTTGGCCTGAAGTTTGCTTCCACTTGTGAAAAAGAGGAGGTGTAAGTGCAGCTTAGGAGGGGAAGAAATGGCTACATTTCAAAGCCTCTGTAAATGTTAAATAACTTAACTACCTGAACAAAAAAGGCAAGTGCTATGAAAACAGCTGATGCCAGCTTTGGGCTCTGATGTGGTTGCACCATTAACCAGTGAGTTGCAAAGGAAATGCTCTTTGCTCCAATACTACAAAAAGAGTGGCTGTGTACACTGAGCATGGAGGTTTGCAGACAATACCTACCCCAGACAATACCTAATAGGTGGTGTGGCATCATAAAGGATGCAGGACCAGTATCCAACAAACGGACAGAGGAAATGTGGCATTTGCTCCTGTGCTGGGCACTGCCAAGGCACCTCCAGTCCTGGGGGTGTTCTGGGCCCCTCACTCCAACAAAGACATTGAGGGGCTGGAGTGTGCCCAGAGAAAGGAACAGAGCTGGGAAAGGGTCTGGAGCACCAGAAGCATCTGAAGGAGCTGGGGGGACCTTTTCACTCTCCCCAACTCCCTGACAGGAGGGTAGAGCCAGGTGGGGGTCGGATTCTGCTCCCAGGGAACAAGTGACAGGACGATAGGAAGCAGCTTCAATTTGCCCCAGGTGGGATTTAGGGTGGATATAAGGGAAAATTTCTTCCCTGAGAGAGTTGTCCGCCTTTATAATAGGCTGCCCAGAGAAGTGGTGGAATCACCATCTCTGGAAGTGTTTGAAAGGCATGTGGATGTGGCAGCAGGGATTAGTGGCAGTGCTGGTTTAACGGTTGGATATGATGGTCTTAGAGGGCTTCTTCATCCCAAATGATTCTGTGATTCCATGCTCATTGGGGTTTTACCCTCTGCTTGTCCCTTTCTTGCATCAGTCGTCTGTTCATCAGACAAATTTGCTTTTAACACAGTCTGGATAAATTCAGGCTTTGCCCCACCGGCTAAATAAATGCTTGCTCTTCCTTAGTTTCTTTCCTGGGGATGTCCCAGGATGCAAAAGTCGCAGGGATGTGTTGGTAGGGGTTTTGAACAACCTGGTCTAGTGGAAAGTGTTCCTGCCCATGGCAGAGGGTTGGAACTGGGCGATCTTTAAGGTCACTTCCAACCTAAACCATTCTGTGATTCTGTGATTTTATGCGTCACTGTACTCCTAAGGTGCCCATAGCTGCAGAAATCCCTCTAGAGAACAGGGTCTACAAAGCTCTGTCATGCAAACATCCCCTTTCAAGCAAACTCTTTGAACAGGAAGGGTGTAAAGTGCAAATTGGCTGAAAATCAAGCCACGGGCTGGGGGCTTGGACGATTTTTTGGCCATAAGACGTGGATCCTCCATATGCAAAGATCAGCCAGTTCAGTGATCATGGTGGTGCTAGATGTCCCCAGGTACCTCAGCATGGGCTCTGCTGAGGTCTCCTGGGGAGGGAAGCGTTGCTCCCTGCTCACTCAGCTCTTTCTGGCTCTGGACATGGTAGTGGGTGTCTTTGCACCCTGGCAAAACATAAGCCAATGTCACTGGACCATGCGATGATTTGGCCCAGAATGACTTCATGCATCTGTAACATGCTGTCCCGCTTATGCTCCTGTTAGAAAGTGTATGATGGCTTTAAACTGAAAAAGAACAGGGTTAGAGTAGAGATTAAGAAGAAATTCCCATGAGGCCTTGGCACATGCTGTCCAGAGAGGCTGTGGCTGCCCCATCCCTGGAGGTGTTTAAAGCCAGGTTGGATGGGGCTTGGAACAAGCTAGGAAGTTGCCTCTCCTCATAGCAAGGGGGCTGGGACTAGAAGATCTGTAATGTCCCTTCTAACTCAAACCATTCTGTGTTTTTATGATCCTATAGATCTATAATCAGTGGTTGTCATTTGTACAGCAAAGAATGGCCATGCACAATTTGTTAATGGGTTCAGAGATACCCTGGTTGACACTTATTTTGCATGTTTGAAGTGTGACTGGTTCCTGCTCTTACGGCAGGCTCTTCTCTGGTGATGGAGCATTGGAAAGTACTAGTCTGGGCTCCTAAAATCATAACACCTAGCTCAGAAGCATGATGATGTGAACCTGGGGTGATAGAACACTTCCACCCACCCATGAGAACAAACAGGACTTGAAGGATCTTACCAGAAGCCACAGCCAGAAGCAGGAGAGACCAACGGGAGCTTTGAAGCTCATGAAGTCAAGACTGAGGAATGGGGTGAAGGACCAAGTATGAAATTCCCACAACTAACTAAACCTGCATTGTTTCTTCAGCTTAGTTCCCCAGTGAGGTTGCCCTGACAAGCCAAACACATGAAGTATTTTACATACATCCAAGCTGCTGGGTGAAGACATTGAACACTGATTCTTTGAAAGCAGGGCATTTTCTGCTGATAAGTAGCTGTACAGGAACAAAGCTACAGAGCTGCAACCAAGTTCTGTCTCAAAGTGTTGCAAATCCACTCCACAACTCGCAGATGATTCCTGCAGTCTCTGAATAGAAGTGGGAAGGGAAAAATAAGTGTGTTCTCAAAAGCTTTATTCAATAGGCATTGCCCTAAAAATTCAGTAAATGTATTTAAAAAAGGAGTCTAAAACTATTGTGAATTGTTCTTGGCTGCAGAGAGCTGGAGGACTGGCTCCTTTCTGTGTTTGTCTGTCCATGGCCCATGTTTTTCAGACTCACGTGAAGTAATAGTAGGGTATTTGAAAAGATGTTATTGTTCAAGAATAATCATGCCAGACACACAGGTTAATAACAGACAAAGTTGTGTATCTCCTGCATCAACCAAAACATCAAGAAAACATATCCTGAGTATTTCCGAAATAATTTTTAAACCAGCATCTGATGTGCGGCTTCTTGTTGGGAAAAACATCCTTGTGGGAACACAGCCAAGATATTTCTAATCTATTATTTAGGACTGTTTGCTGATTTTCAGCGAGTGGGATGGTAGAGGAAAAAAAAATGTTTCAGAACAAGTACTCCTCAAAGAAGTGAGATAACTGCACTGCACTGCTCAAGTAGTGGGAGTCAAAGAATCTGAGAATGGTTTGGGTTGGAAGGTTCCTTAAAGCCCATCTTGTTTCCATCCCCTGTCAAGGGCAGGGTCCCCTTCCACTAGAGCAGGTTGATCCAAGCCCCATCCTACCTGCCCTTAAACACTTCCAGTCATGGGGCAGCCACTGCTGCTCTGGTCAACCTGTGCCTGGGCCTCAGCACCTTCACAGACAAGAATTCATTCTAGCCCTGCCCTCTCTCAGTTTAAAGGGATTCCCCTGATTGTGTCACTACATGCCCTTGTGAAGGTAGAGGCTGTTCTGGGGCTCAGCTGTATCATCATGTATGGGCTTACATATTCCTTCCTTACAAGAAACTTGGTGGCACAATTTTAAGTTTCAAGTCACAAAGCAGCTGCTGAGGCTGTCTATAGTGGTTGCATCTTTACTCCTGACAGTTGTAATAATCCATGAAGCACTAAAGGATTTTATTATTATTAATTAATTTATTTAAATTTTAATGCATCCTTCTAGGCTGAGATACCATTGGAGCATTGGAGCAAGAAATCCCCCGTGTCCTGGGCCTGGGCTGATCCCACAACATGGGCAGCAGGGCAGCAGGTGATTCTGCTCTTCTGCCCCACTAAGGTGAGAGTGCTGCCTGCAGCATCAGAAAGATGTGGAGCTGCGGGAGACCTTAGAGCCCATGCCAGTGCCGAAACGGGCTCCAAGAGAGCTGGAGAGAGACTTTGGACAGGGACCAGGAGGTACAGGACAAAGGGAATGGCTTCCCTCTGTCACAGGGCAGGGTTAGATGGGATATTGGGAGGAAATTCTTGTCTGTGATGGTGGTGAGGTCCTGGCACAGGCTGCCCGTAGAAGCTGTGGCTGCCCCATGCCTGGAAGTGTTCAAGACGAAGTTGAACGCGGCCCAGAGCAACCTGCTCTAGTGGAAGGTGTCGCTGCTCACAGCAGGGTGTTGGAAATGGATGAGTCTTAACATCCGTGCTAATCCACATCGTTCTGTGATTCTATAAAACAGGGCATGAAGCAGCCTGTACAGGGGGCGAGCCTCTGCTTGGTCTCCCCGCTCCCTAAACCCTATCCCATGTATCCCATGCAGAAATGTGCACCGCCGGGACCAAGAGCTTCCCTTCACCCCCATGGCTGGGCTGAGAGACCCGGAGCCCGGCCGGGCCCGCCCCTGCACCCTCCCTCCGTCTCCTCCTCCTCCTGCCGGGGCTATATATGGATACGCGGCCGGTGTCTCTCCTGCTCGCTGGCTGCGCCGGGGCTGCGGAGCGTGGGGGGCTCCTCCGTCCCATGGCCCTGCCCGAGCCCTGAGCGCGCCCCCCACCATGAAGACCATCATCGCCGCCTACTCCGGCGTGCTCCGAGGTACCGGGGAACGGGGGAAGGGCTGGAGATGAGCCTCCTGCCCGGAGGGGATGCTGCGGTGCGGAGCAGCTTTCCGGTGCTTCAGGGGCTGGGGGGGGGGGGGAGCAGCGCCGAAACACTCGGCTTTATGATATTCCTCCCTTTTTTTTTTTTTTTTTTTTTTAATTTTTTTTATTTTTTATTTTGGCCGTAGGAACGTTGTTCACGGGGAATAAGGAGGGGGAAGAGCGATGTGCAATGGCGGGGAGGGAGCTGTAGCTTTCCTTGGGTTGAGGATTACAGGTCTCTGCGCAGGTTCTGTGTTTTAGCGGCTCGGCGTGCGCTCCTGGGGCTGCTGGGAGCGGCTCTAGTTGGTCTCGTACATTTTGCCGATGTGCAAACTACAGTGAGTTTGTACCTTTGCAAAGTGTGGGCGTGGGGCACTTGGCGTGTAAACGAGTCTTCCCCTCCCCCCCACCCCCCCCCTTCCTTTTGTCGCGGTAGGAAGAGAAGTCGCTTTATCGGATAAAGTTCATTCTCAACTCTCTATTCATAGAATTAGATTTAGCTTGGAAAAGGCCTCTTCAGCGAGTCCAACTGTTTCATAATACTGTGTTCCCCACACCTACATCAAGGGGAAAATGGCAACGTGTTGCTATTTTTGCTCTCATCTAATGAGGAGGTGAAGATTCACTGCTGAGCAGGAGGTTGGTGGTAGCCAGTTCTGCCAGGTTTGCTTTGGCACCAAACTGGTGAGTGACCTGTTGAGAGGAGCGGAACGAGTGTCGGCCACTGACACCCATCGTGGACAGAGCTGCTGCAGACACCCAACACTTCCTGCACGCTGGAACATGTTGGTTAAAGGCTGTGAAGAGGGTATAGGAAATCCCAAACCACAAGCTGCCTTGCCTGCTTGTAAAGACATCTCAAAGGATCTTATAGGAATAAATTCAGCAAATCTAAATGTTTTGCTAATAGAGTTTTGTATGCCTTCTGCAAGGGTGCTTGTCTTGAGAAAGGTCAGGATTTGCAAAAGGGGAGCTTTGCGTGAAACTGCAGTTGGACAGCGATTTAACTTGTGGTTTGTGGAGGGTCCTTGAGTGATTGCTCTGTGTTGTGAAAGAAAAGCTTTTTGCCCTCAAAAAGCAAACTGCTAATACCTCCTGGGATGAAGAGACCTGTGAAATGTTTTATTGGTTAAACAAATCATTAGCAGAGCTGAAGGGACATGAACCTGGTGAATTAACCTCTGAAGTCTTGATTTTGCAATGGCCTGTCTGGTCCTGGGTGTAGAGCTGCTGGTGCTTATCTCAGCCAGGATATTAGATTGATCTGAAGGCGCGGTTGTGAGCTGACTGGGGAGAAGACCTTCATGTGTTTCCTGTGTTCAGATCTGTTTCTTAAAATAACTTCGCTTGTTTGCATGGCTAACTGAGGACAAGTTATCTTTTCAGTTGAGAGAGGTTATTTGAATTAGCATCCTCTGAACTGTTATATTGAGAGTTAACTGCAAACTAAGTGCAGAGAATAAATAATTCAGGAAATCTATAAAATATGTAGGGTTGACCCGAGACCTCAGCAGCCACCTTGTTGGCACTGGCATGTTAATGATGGATCTAGGACACATGCATAATTCAGAATGGACTGTGGTTTAGGGACAGTGATTGGCCTCATCTCTAGATAATCCTGATTAGTGATGGAAAGCTGTCTTAACTCTCCTCAGGTCAGTTTTCCTCTGAGGCGCCTGGTGGGGATCTTGCAGTGATATTTGTGGTTTTTAGCTTAATTTAAGTTATTTCTGCCTGGGAAGAGAAGGGATGTTGCTTTGGTGACTGCAACATCTGCCAACCCCTTGCCAGTGCTGTAGCTTGGGCAGGAAAGCACAGGACTGGCTTCAAAGCCGAATCCAGGTGCCTCCCAGAGGAGCTCTGACTCAGAGTGGGAATGGAGATAGTGATGTGGGACCCTGCAGATGAGAACTGGCAGAGGTGATGTGCTGTGGAGGCTCATTCATGAGAGCTTATGTACTGCTTGATCATGTTGAACAACTTGTCTCGCTACAGAAGATGTGCAGAACAAGCCCACTAGATTTTTTTTTTCTATGTCCCTGAATATTTTCTTCCAAGTATCATGCCTTGTGCAAAGGGCTGACTTTGGGGCGAGCATCTGAATGGCTAATACTGTCCTTTAGTCTTATTGTTTTCCTGGCATCTAATTTTGCTCTGGTGCTTGTAAATTTGGTTGAATTAAGTCTGATCCTATTTAAAAACAAGGCAAAAGAAAAAAAAAAGGTGCAGGTATCTGCCTCTATATCCATCCCTGTATGTATGCAGAGGAATGTTCTTTGCTATCAACCCAGTACTGCAAAAATCAGAGCAGACCTTGAACCAATGCCTAGGGTTGGATGACGCTTTGAGACACCTGGTTGGGTAGGAGGGGTTGTGGTCTCCTCATCTTGACCTGCCCCGCTTTGGCCATAGGAGGCCCAGGAGGTCTCCTCCTTGTGTTGGGCAGGGCAGCAAGGAGGTCTGTCTCATCCCTCTCCCCTGAGGACAGATGCTAGTGTGGCTGGTACCTTGAAAGGCTGTCCTGTGCTGAAATGTCTTTTCAAATGTTACTTCATCACCAAGAAGTTTGGGATGAAGAAGGTGATTTTGCTCAGCTTCACCTTGGAGTTAGTCTTACACTGAGATTTTACCAGACCTGGGTTCTGCTCTGGGGTGGGCAGCCTGGGAGCTCCTGTTTTGGGAGAACAGGATCAGGCTGGCTGCAATGAGGTGCTGTCTCTTGACGAAGTTGTTTTGGAGGTGAAGTTCTGGGCTTGCTCATATGAAACCTCTCTTTGAGAGCTCTCATGTGCTCTGGACACAGTGATGAGCTGTAGGAGGATGGGTCATTTTCTCTTGTCCAGGCCTATTCAGTGTTGCTTACTTAAATGTAAGCTTGTTGGCTGCTCTGGGACAGTGGGGTTTTGTGGCTACATCCCTTTAACACACATACTGCTGTGAGTGCAGACACTGAGGGCTGTTTAGTGCTGTGAGTAAATCTAGAACTAACATGAGTAGTCATGACAGATTTGTTTCCTGGGTCTGGAGAATCCCAGCTCCTTTCTAAAAGAGATGATAGAAATTTTTATTTGCATGTCCCTGTTCAAAATATTGTTGATTTCCAGTCATAAACACACCATACTGCAGATAATGTAATTGAGTAGCTTCCTGGGACAGGAGCAAGCTGTTCTAAAGCTGTGTACAGGGCAGGATAAGTATACTCTGCACTAATTACTCATTATTTTCTTAAATTTTTTACTCTATAGTGAATATACTTGTGCTTGGGCACCCAAGTAAACCCAAGACACAAAAGAACTTGTGCTACTCAAGGGGTTTTACAGGTGCTCCTGCGAGCTGTGTGGGCTCCTGCTCTTGCATGGGTGACTAAGTCCTCCTGAATATTCTAGTACTGGTCTGTTTTTCTTCTCTATCTTTGTTCCAATTTCAGCTTCTCTGCAAAATACATGGCTCAAAATGTCCATTTGCAGTTTATGCTTTGATGGATCTGATACGGTTTTCTTCTAAATAAGCCGTGTGAAGCAGTTTAATTATTGGCCTAGAATTAACACGCTAATTGTCTGGGAAAGGTGGCAAATGAAGCTTGGGTTTAACAAGGTTTCAGTGTATTTTAAACTATATGTAACATTTGTACTTCTTCTCAGTTAATTTCCTTTGCTGACATTTAATTAAGTCATGTCAGTTCGGTGCCCACATGTGAAGTCCTGTTTACTTCCACTCTTGGGATCTTTGATTCTACTTCGCTGCCTAGATAAATGTTGTTTGTGTAATTTATCTGAAATAAACTGTGCTTAGAAGAGCACCAGATGCCGAGTCCATAATGCAGGAATCAAATGCTTGATCAAACCATTTGCTGATTCCAGGATCTCCTTGGTAGCAACTCCTGTGTTTGATGTTAAATGGAACTGAATGATAAAAGTGTGGTGAGCCCATCACCAGTTGCAGGATAGCTGGCTAATGTCCTGAGCTCCCTTGGAAGGCTGCAGATGATTGCCATCTCTGAGCAGCACCGAGTTTCCTGGAGAAGTTGTTACTCTGTCCACTGTGACAAGGAATGTCCTTGAGAGCCATGCCTGGCTTAGTGCAGGGAGTATCCCATCGGTACTCCTGGGAGTGGGGCTGCAGTGTGAGCGGGAGACCAGCTCATCTGAGGCCAGGAAAGTAAAGCTGGTGAAGTATGTCTTGTGTAGATATGGTTTGCCAAGGCTGACCCCAACAGGACTCGGGTTAGAAAGGATCCTAATGATCATCTAGTTAAGGCTCTCCAGTCAGGCTTTCCAGTTCTGGGACAGGTCCCTGGGAAAATGCTCCAGGGGATGTGCAGTGTGGCCAGCACAGGATCAGCTACTGTCTTCAGTGGCAGAAGATGGAGGTTTGGGTTTCTTCAGGATCCAGGATATTTCCTTGGGAAAAGACTGACAGGAATGCATACAAATTATAGTTATGTCTACTGCACCCTTTTAAACTAGGTTATAAGGATAATCTGTTCCCTGAAAATTATAGAAAATGCCTTGGGTTTTTAATATGTGAAAGGTGCTTGGTGTGGGCCCACAGGTGAGCCATTAGGAGGAAGTATGTTCTCTAATGGACTGAACTCAAGTGTCAGTGTTGGGTTATTCTGTGGCTGCGTGCCAGCCCCCCCCTCCCCCCCATTTCTGTTGACTTGTCAAAGCTCTTTGGCTCTGTGTCACTAGTACTGGCCTGGTTCTCCAGAGCATGGAGGGTCTTTCCAAAAATGCCTCCTGGCTACTGAGGCTGGAAGGAGATGAGGCTTGCCTGGGGGGTTGAAAGCACAGTGACAGTCAGACACGATGAACAAGAAGCTCAGGATTGTGTCTTTGGTAAGGAGCATAGCTGTTCTCTTTGGTAAGAGGATAGGGATTTAGCTGATCCAAGGCTGGAGTGTTTGGTTTATGAAGCCAAAGAGGTTTGGTAGTGTAAATGCTGGAAGAAAAAAATCACATGGGGCTGGGCTTTTATTGTGTCACAAATAATCTCTAAGACTTTTGGCTTCTTTTGAAGGACATAGACATATGTCCAGTGACACTACTGTTGCTAAATGCTTTCTTTAAACTTGTGTCTGGTAATCCTCAGTCAATGTCAAGTCTGTCCACATGCAATTTTGTAAGGTTTTTGGGATAGCAAGTACCTGGAGCTGTGGCCCCTCAGCAAGAGTTGAGCAACCTGGTCTAGTGGAATGTATCCCTGCCCATGGCAGGGCATTGGGTTGAGGTGAGCTATAAAGGTTTCTTTGAACACAAATCATTCTAAACCCAAAGATTGCTTTTACCCTTGAACAGGCAACTGGCTTTGTAAAAAATGGGGTGAAGTTATTCCTCACCCCAAATTTGGGGATTTGCTGCTAGATTTTACAGCATGGGGTTTCTGAATCTCACTGCTTAGATACTCTGGTGTGGCAAACCAATGCACAGTGACAGTTTAACTCAACATATTCTCCTGTCTCACCTCAGAAGCAGGAGAACTGCTTGCTGGATTCATTCTTACTACTGCACTATATTATCTTGTAAAGAACTGCCTACAGCTTTAGCTGTTGCTTCAACCTGGATTAGTGCTGTAGGTTTCAGTTCACCTGCAGTTGTAGTAGTGTGATCTATCCCAGCCCAAAACTTGCTCTGCTTAGAGTAATTAATGCCCAGTGCACTACTGGGATTGTTCATGTAACATAAACTAAGCAGAACCAAGGTCTGAACTGGGTGGTCTGGCTCTAAATTTAGACTGCAGTCTTTGGTGTGTGTGTCCCCCCCCCCCCCCCCTCCCCCCCCCCCGAATGTTGCCAGGGATGAGGCATCTCTGGGTAACCTGTGCCAGTGTTTCACCACCCTCATAGTAAAAAACTTCTTCCTTACCTAATCTAAATTGACCCTCATTCCTATGAAACAGTTGCTTTACATATTTAAAGGATGCACCAGTGAGAGTATCTTTGTAGAAACTACCAAAAATCCTAGTGCCTGCTCATACCTTAGAGAAGCTATTTTCAATCACTTTCATTTGACTGAGTGTGAACACAATTGCTATGCTATTACCACTAGCAGGTAATATCTTGTCAGCAAGAACTGAACCTATTCAGTGTAATAGCTTCTTTCATAGCCCTAAGAACAGGCTGATCCTTAAATACAGAAGAAAAGATGTAAATACACATAAAGTGATTTGTATTTTGGTCAGTTATTATGGTGCTTTGTAAATAAGGTAATGAAGGAAAACCCACTTGCAAGTGCTTCTTTCTGGGAGCTGTGTATACTGCCAAAAGCTGCAGTGGGTGGTTCTTCATATAGAAAGCGAGTGTTTTCAGTGTTTTACCCACTTCTGGGTTTTTTCCTGGCTTGAATATCTTAAGCTTCTACAAGGGTGGCTTTCAGCTCCTTCCTTCTTATTTACTGCTTTGGGAGTGCTGATAGTTTTCCTTACTCATGGAGCTGTGGATCCTCAGGGTTGTATCTTGAGGTGTTGAGCCAGCATTTGGGCTGTGCTGAGGAAGGCTGGGGCACAGAGCTTTCCTTGAACAGCACTGGGAGTTGTGCAGCAGGCCTTGTGAGGAGTGGGTGAGAATAGCTCACACCACAGCCAGGTGTCTGCTTGCCTGTGATGTGAGGCAGCTGATCTTTATCTTACTGTGAGCTCATGGGGTTCCCTTTTACCAAGCACCATTTTGGGGAGCTGGCAGTTTGAGGTGAGGGTGTGTGTTAGGAACATGGGTTAACATCTGCATTTTGATGGTCAGGTTAACAGAGCCTTGCTCGGGTGGGTACTGATTACTCATTAATCCCCTCCAGTATTCTGAAAAAAGCTGGATGTTGGCACATGGCAATCCTTCCTCTTCCAGGATGCCCAAACTCCATGGAAAATATTAGCTTTTAGCAAGGCTTGCTGTAAAAGCAAACTGCACATTTATCTGAAACCTCTTAGTAAAATAAGCTGGACTTGATGACCCTTCCTTCTATGAATCTGTTTCAAAGGAAGGATGTTGTTTCCTTTGCTCAGTGTGCAAATGTAACTTTATTTCTTTTATTTTTCTTTCTTTAGGCACGGGATCGAACATTCTTTCTGCTCTGCAGGATTTGTTCTGGCTATTGAAATCCAAAGTAGAGAAACAACTCCAAATCATCTCTGTGCTGCAATGGGTTCTCACTTTCCTTATCATGGGTAATGCATTTTGGCCTAAAGCAAAGGGGTTTTAGCTGTAATTCTGGATGAATTTTAATGCAAAATGTTAACTTCTTCATAAGTGTTAATTACTAGATGTGTACTGCAGCAGTGTAGTTCCTGGGGTACGTGGTTACTGTAAACCAGTTACATTGATATGTTCAACTATAAATGCCTTTTCCTGGCTCTAGAAAATCATAAGAGCTCTGGAAAGACTGACTGATGTTTAGCTGGTGTCAGTGTCTACCATGCAAATGAGGCTGAAACAGCTGGAAATGTCTTAGTTGGTTGGCTCATGGGAATATCCACAGAGACTTCTTAGAAGCAGCTGGTAACTGATGCAAGTGGATGCAACAGGAATGCCTTCCTCTTGTCTTGGTCTGCTTCCAGGAGGTACCAAAGATGAGCAAGAGTTGTTTGTGTTAGACCAGTACAAGAGTAAAGCCTGTTTATCCCTGGGTACTTGGGCTATATGAAACCTCAGGCTGCCCTGTTCTGTTGGATTGTTAATGATTAAACTGGAGAATGGCTGCTCTCAGCATCTGTCTCACTGAACCTTCACAAACTGAACCTTCCCAATTCAGTTTGTGCTGAAATGACAGTGTCATTTTTGGGTTGGGATCCTTGGCACCCTGGTGGGATGGCTGATACAGGGCTGGTGTAACCTGTGGGAGATGTGTGTAGCTGTGGGGAAAAATCCCATTGGTGTGGGCCACAGAGAAATCTTCATGCTCATCAAGTCTGAGGAAGCAGCTGCCCTACCTGGAGATATAAGAGATGCCTGGAGGCACCATTAAGGGGAAGTTGAGGTTTTCCAAAGCTCTAGAGGAAGCTGCCTCAGCCCTACATAAGGGGCTTTTGACCAAATCCAATTTATTTGAGGATTAATGACATCAGACTGAGACTAAGATTTCAGCATAGAAGAGTCAAAAAGCAAGGGGTGTAAATGGAGACCAGAACCTGCTGCAACCTTGTTTTCTTCTTTCTTGCACCTCTCCAGGTATTGCTTGCACTTTAATCCTCATGTATATACTGTGCACAGATTGCTGGGCGATTGCTGCTCTGTATTTAGCCTGGCTGGTATTTGACTGGAATACACCAAAGAAAGGTAAATATTGCAGAAGAGATACTTGTTGTTCAAGTGTCCCTGTCTCCATATTTGGACAAAGAAGCGCTTCCTTGTAATGGATGACTTCTTTTCTAAGTGGGACTTGGCTGAATCACTGACCAAAGGCATTATTCAGTGAAGCATTTAAATGTCAGCCCTCAGCATAAACAGTTACTGCAGGTTTCACTGGTGCTGAGGGCAATACAAAATTAACATTCACTGCTATTATGCCATTGCTGGCTTTTACTAACATATTTATAAGGCATAGGTTCTTTCTTTACTTCAGAAAGATCTAAAGATTCAAGACCTTTCTGTCCTGTCCCGCTCTTGCAAAGTTCAGATTGTGATTTGATTATCAAGGTGTGGCTCCTCTGTGGAGTCAGTGTTGCTACAAATTAAGCAGATTACTTTATTTCAGGGAAAAAAACCCCAAACATGTAGAAGCCAGCTCTGGGAACCAGCAGTGGTAACAAGCTTTGGCATCTACTTTTATAGCCAGATGAGCACAGTTGTACATTGCTTCAAGATGACTGAAACCACCCAAGATTCTGGCCGTTTCTAAAGGTTGAATTGGAGTGTTTCTACTTTGAATTGTAGAGTTGTCTACCCTGAATTTGCAGTCAAGCTTTAATTTGTTTGAAGTACCTTGTATTCCAGAATGTGCATTGATTTCAGTGAATGATGCAGGTCTCCCACTTGGAGGAATGAAAGTGTTGATTCCTCTAGTGAGAAAGCAAACCCTGGAGACCTTTAGGCTTTCTGATGGACAACCATGTGGAAAGAGCTTTAAAGACATGATTCCTTTTTTTCAACAGGGGGAAGAAGATCCCAGTGGGTGAGAAACTGGGCTATCTGGAGGTACTTCAGGGATTATTTTCCAATAAGAGTAAGTAAAAATTTAACTCTATACCCTGGGGTTTAACTGCTTTAGTGTCTTGTACTGGCACTAGTCTGTCTGTGACACTGAACTGTAAGCAGGACATGGCTCAGTTACTATTGCCACACTACTGCTTGTGGCAGCTGTGGTTAGAAAATCTGAAATGTATTACCAGTGGTGGCAATGTGATTGCCAGAAGCTGCTGTGGTTTTACCAGATTCCTGGAGGCAGTCTGCAATCCTTGTTCATCTCTCCAGCTTCTGGAGACACTGGCACAGGTTGTCCCAACAGATGGTAGCTGCCTCATCCCTCAAAGTGTTCAAAACCAGGCTGGATGGGGCTTGGAGCAGCCTGGTCTAGTGGAAAGTGTCCTTGCCCATGGAAGGAATTGAAATTGGATGATCTTTAAGGTTCCTTCCAGTGCAAATCACTCTGTGAGTCTCTTCTGTGCTGCAGCAGTCCTGTGTAGTACCTGACCCTAACACTGTTCCCCTCTCTTAAATCATAAAATCTGGCTCAGTTTCTGCCTGTTTTCCAGTAACAGTTCTGCTCTGGGATGTATTGGGCCAGCATATCTGGGACCTCTGTGCACCAAAAGTCAGCACTTCACAGGGGGCACTGAAATTTGTCCTCAGATGTTTTTGCTTTGGAGAAGTCAGTTTTCCAGCAGTGGGAATAGCTTCAGTTCTCCAGCTTGTAACTTGCTCACCACATACTTGTATTTTTCCTACTGGTTCAGACATGTTGCAGAAAGAGGACAGGGCTGCCAGGCTGCTCTGGGACAGCAGAATTAGCTGGATGACTTGGAAGGGAGCAGGGGTCAAATTCGGCTAGGAGGGAACTCGATCCTCTTTGGAAGGGCGCACAGCTGAAAGGACTATTATGTAAGGTTGTTGGCAAGTTTTACTCAGCTTGACTATGAGGGAGGGACCTTGATACAGCTTTTGAGCTACCTATCCCCAAGATAGTCTAGCCTCAGGAAGGACAGGGAATCCAGTTCCAGCAGGATGCCAAAGCGGCTTAGGCTGGATTCTTCCCTTGCAAAGTCACTTGAACTCTCAGGGTACCTGAACGTGCTGCTGGTGAACAAGCCTTTTGTTGTACTCTGAGAAGCACAGAACCATTTAGGTTGGAAAAGACCTTTAAGAACAAGTCTGACTATTGACCCAACACTGCCAAGTTCACCATGAAACTTGCTGTTGTTAACAGGTAATTCTTGGCAAGTCTGAGCGTACACAGAAGAATTCACTATGCCTGCACAGGCTGGAAGTCAGCCTGGGTCTGATGGCTGACAGAGAACTGAGCAGGCTCTGCTGTTGAAGATGGGTCTCAGATGTGCTGTGTTCTAGTACCAAGTCCTTAGTGCTGCACTAAACACTGCTGCCTTGGATATTGCTGAAATGGGCTCTGTTATGCTGGGGACTTGGTTCCAAAGGGTCGCCTGTAGTGCTGGTTCTGCTGTTCCATCATTCCTTTGATGCACATTTATCCTTTTTTTCATGGAAATACGCTCTGCAGAAGCCCTGCAGGTCGGATTCACTGTGGATATTAACAGTTTGTGAAAGAGCTGGGTTGTTTAGGTAGGTTCAAGGATGAGATAAACTTTGCAGTAGTTTTTATTTAAATACTTGCTAGCTCACATATCTGTTCGTGAGAACTCCTTATGGGTGTAATTGCTTTGCTGCTAAGGGGGAGGAATTGTGCAAGGTTTATGGAGCCGAGTGGTATTTCACATGCAAAGGGCAGGACAGGAGTGCTGACAGCTGGGAGATGACTCCTGCACGTGTTTTGGGGGAACAGCCAGCTGGCTGCAGAGCTGGGAAAAGCTGCTGCAGGGATCTCAGGGTAGAGAGGTGTTTGAAGTGCATTTCTGCAGTTATGGGACTGATGCATGAACAATGAATAATGTCTCTGGATATTAAGAATGGTATCAAGAACCAGAAGGCCTTGGGCTTGCTGAGAGCATGGGAACTCCTGGGTAAAACTAGTTACCTGTTCTTTCCCAAGAGGGAGATGGGTCTACAAAGGATCACTTGTTTAGATGTTCTCTCTGCAAAAAAAAGTTTTTCTGGATTCTGCTCTGTGTAATGGCTCAGAAGGATTTGGTTTCTGTCCCAGGCTTCTGGTTTGTCAGGACAGTCCTCTGCTGCATCTCATCCTGTGTCACAGACACATTTTATGAAATATTCTTTCCTTAGGATTTTTTCTCCTGAGAAGCCGAGAGGCCTCAGGAACAAAATGTAAACAATGGTCAGGAACAAAATGTAAACAATGGTTATCTGCTGCTGTGGAATGCAACAGGTGGATCTGTGATTGGTCTCATGTGGTTGTTTCTGATTAATGGTCAATCACAGTCCAGCTCTCCAGACTGACTCGGTCAGTCACAAGCCTTTGTTATTCATTCCTTTTCTATTCTTAGCTAGCCTTCTGATGAAATCCTTTCTTCTATTCTTTTAGTATAGTTTTAATATAATATCTATCATAAAATAATAAATCAAGCCTTCTGAAGCCATAGAGTCAACATTCTTGTCTCTTCCCTGTGAACACCGTCACAATCCTGTTCCATGTGTCTGCTGAGCACTGCAAGGACAGATCACACCAGTGACAGTCACACTGGTGGCACTTATAATGCTGAACTTGCCTCCAGCAGAGTCTGCATATAGAGCTGTGGTAACTTCATCCATACCTGCACAGGTACCAGCTGTGTTGGGCTGTCAGCTCAGATTTAATTCATAGAATCATGGTACAGCTGGAAGGGGCCTTAAAGCTTGTTTAATTCCTCCCCTCTGCCATGGTCAGAGACATCTTCCATTAGACCAAGTTGCTTCAACCAGGCTGTGTAGCCTGGCCTTGAACACTTCCAGGGATGGGACAACTACAGCTTCTTTGGGCAACCTCTGCCAAGGCCTCACCACCCTCACAGACAAGAATTCTTCCTATTTGGCTTGCTATATTAGAGGAGCTGCATGAGAATCAAGCCCTGCTCCAATGTTTGTGCTGATTAGGCTGGTCTCACTAGAGTCAGCAGTGCCTCCCAGCCTGAAACACCAGGACTATTGTACCCCTACCTGGAGATATGAGGTCATGTTTTGTAATACCAGGTGGATTTGGAAAACAGCCTGAATCTGTCTCAGTTACTCAGCATGAGCTGAGTTGGCCACATTCCCTAGAACTTCATGCAGCTGCTCTGACAATAAGAAGTTATTTTAGGGCACTAGAAACTTAAGTTTGTCTGCTGGTTAATGGCTGGCCTTGCAAATAGTGCTTTAAGCTAAGCAGCATGTGAAGTGGCTGAGGAATGTTCCAGTGAACTGAGTCCTGGACCTCAAGTGCAGGTGAAGCCCAAGCCCTTGCAGCTGTATGCATGGGGCTGGACTGAGCAGACCTCATCTGCACACACCATCTCCATCTCATGTACACACTCACCTGCGCACACCATCTCCATCTCATGCACACACCATCTCCACCTCATGCTTGATCCCAGCAGCCTCCTAAGCACATGTTGATGTGAGGATGTTGTGCTGGCAGTGCCATGACCTAAAGGTTTTGTTTAGGTAAAGAAGCTGTCACCTGAGCATGTGAACATCTCCACATGCAGTAGGACATGCAGTAGGACCCCAGGTAGTCAGGGCTTCAGATCTTTGGCTTACGTTTGTCAGACTGTGAGCACTTCAGGTGTGTGCAGGGAGAACTGTTCACTGCAGTTGGAAGAGTTGGCATCTGGCCAGAGCAGGAATTGCTGCCAAAAGTGTCTTTTTTTTTTTTTCCTCAATTAGTCTTGTATTCTGTCTTGGCTTGCTTCCTGGCAAAGCTCCTCCTGAATTGTTGTACATGATTTACAGAATGGAAATTGAAGGGTTTGATTGCTCTGTCCTAACATAGTGTAGCAGAAGGCATTCCAGTCCATGACAGGGAGTTAGAACAAGCTGAGCTTTAATGTCCCTTCCAACCCAAGCCATTTTGTGAATTTGTGACATATATAAATAATACTGGGAACCTGGTGAGAGGTCTTCAGGTCCTGGTTTGCACTGCTGTGAAGATAAGACAATTTCTTCCGTTGTGTTGCTGGATGTGATGTTGCTTAGTGCAGGTTTTGGGTTGTTTTGCAATCTTACATGCTCATGAGACCTGCTGCCTGGATCCTGCAGGTTGAGCTCTGGTTTTCTGCTTTCTGAAAGCTTCCAGTCAGTGCTGCTCAGCTCCCACCCAGACAACTGATTTTTTTCCTGCTCTTTGGCTCCTGGTGCTGAGCAGCAGTGGTTCTGCAGACCTCTTTCTCCACTACTGAGTGTGCCACTGTTGCTAAAAATAAAACTGGCAATGTGGTTCTTTAGCTGTATCTGGCACTCAAATATTAACACTCGTTTTCTTTACACTGTTGCACTGGCTTACTGCTTCTGTAGGCTGGCTTAGTTCCGTGTAAAGAAATCTGTTATTATTAAAAGGGTGGATGGACTTTGCTCCCGGAGAAACAGGTTTGGTCTCTCACAGCAGCTGGGAACAGGTGTGTTGGTGCAGTGGGGTGAAGGTTCATCTTCACTCCCAGTACTGATTGTCCAGCTGAGATGCAGCAGGGATGTGCTGACTCTGCCTCATCATGGGAACACCGAGGCTCCTAAGAGTTGTGTGGAAATGGACAAGACCTTGGAGGCAAAAGAAAAACAGCTGGAGGTTCAGAACAGAGTTGCAGTGGTGTTGTTCAGTGACAGCCACAGCAATTCCTTGGGGGGCAGGCTGATAACACTGTTTGCTTCTCAAGGGGAGGGGTTCAAAGAACCAGCAGTGAGTGATCAGCCTCCTGAAGAGAGACGTGGAATCATAGGATGGTTTGGGCTGGAAGGGACCTTTAAAAGCATTCTAGTTCCAAAGCCCCATCTTGTGCACTTCACTATTTTCACTCTTGCTTGAGTCTAGAAATACATGATTTACACTACTTCAAAAACTCCTGCTTCTAGATTAAATTTAGGGAGAGATGAAGGTATTGGCAGGTCATACCCTCCCTCCCGGGGCTGAGTTTGTGCATTAGCAGATTCAAGACTTCTGCTTGCAGAGGAGTGCCCAACCCTGTCTGATGTCTGTTGGTCTTAGGCTCCCTGGCCTGACTTGGGTGGAAGAACACACAGAATCACCAAGGTTGAAAAAGACCTTGAAGATTGAGTCCAACTATTCCAGTGCCTTTTGGGTAATTTTTCCTAATATGTGATCAGAACCTCCCTTGGTGCTACTTGAGGCTGTGTCCTCTTGTCCTGTCACTTCTCACCTAGGAGAACAAGCTGAACCTCACCTGCACCCTCCCTGTTTACCTTCTGGGAGCCTCTGTGCTGTGGGACAGGTGTAGAGGGCAGTGGCAGCCTGCATGGGACAAACAGGGGAACAGCACACATGTATGAATATGAGGTGAAATCTCAGCACTCTCCCTTGCCTTTGTTTAGTTGGATCCCTGCACACCCCTTGCCCAGCTCCTGCAGTGCTGTGGGTGATGGATTGTCATGGGTATGGCCAACCCTATGGCTCCATAAGGGGAGCTCCTGGAAAACAGCCACAGTGATAAGGCTGCAGCTTGGCTGGGGCTCCTGTGAGGTATCCAAGCAATGGCTCCACTGGGATCTGGGTGTCCTTGCATGTGGTGGAGGGGCTGGAGCAGGAGAACAGCGTGTCTTCCATGTGTGTGGCTCTGCCAAGCTCAGCATGCAGATGCCTCGTGCTCCAAAGGATGAGGACAAACCTTTCAGCTGTGTTTCCTATTAAAGGAGCTGTGCTTGGTGCAGGTGAGAGATGAGGCTTGGAAATCACTACCTTGCTCTGACAGGAGCTTTAAGGAAGGGGTTTCTGCTGCTTGTGCAGCCAGTCCGTATGTCTGTATCTACCAGGCCTGTAGTCAGAAAGTCAGAATATTGTCTAGGCTGGAAAAGTTCCCTAAGGTTGTAAAGTCCAACCATTCTGCTAAAAGTGCCAAGGCCACTGCTAACCTGTGTGCCCAGGTGCCACATCCACAAAGCTTTTAACTCCCTCCAGGGATGTGAGGTCCAGCACTGCCTTGGATAGTCTGTTGTAGAAGTCTCTCTACAACTGAGCAAGAATTGATAGGTGGAGGGGTTGCTTACTTTTTTCCTGGAGATGGGTTTTTGGTCTTTAGTCTGTGATCCCTGTTTCTTGTAACTTCTATCCTGCGAAGTGAAAGCAGAGTCATCTACAAATGGGGAAAGAATAGGCAATGGGGCTCTGCAGAGCTGTTGCAACCACAAGCCTCTGTGCCTTCTTCCTGGAGTTCTACATGACTTCAGAGCCAGAGGAAATTATGAAGAGGCCCAGTCACCTTGCAGAACCTGCTGCTGCATCATGCTTGTATCACAGCCACCGTTTTAAATAGCACAGGAACTGTAGCTTCATCTGAGGACAAGGCTGAGGGCTTCATCTGAGGACAAGGCTGAGAACAGGGAGAAGGGAATCAAGTTTCTGGGCACGCTGCTTTAGTGTGTTGCAATGGTACTTCAGCTCCCTGTAGCACGATCCAACAGAAAGAGCTTGCATAAACACTCCTTGTCCAAGGCAGTGGCACATGCTGGTGTGGAAATCTGTGGAGTTTTTTTTCCTATGGAAACTGATGCAGAGTGGCCTTTGCAAATATAGTTTGAGGGATGGGGTGCCAAAGCCTCGGCTTGTAGGTCTGAGTGCTGCTGGGGTGTTGCATGTGGTGGAGGAGCTGGTGTTGCAATTGGCAAAAAGTGGCACTGTTGCAGCCTGAAAAGAGGAGCTGTTTAGATTAGATATTAGGAAGAGGTTATAGACTCTTAGGGTAGCGAGGTCCTGCCACAGGTTGCCCACAGAAGCTGTGGCTGCCCCATCCCTGGAAATGTTCAAGGTCAGGATGGATGGACAGGGGTTGGGGCAACCTGGTCTAGAGAAAGGTGGCTCTGCCTATGACAGAGGTTTGGAACTGGATGATCCTTAAGGTCTCTTCCAACACCAGCTATTCTAACAGATGGAAAAAATTAGATTTGATCTCTATTTTTGTAGGGTGATGCAGCAGCTCTGCTGTGTTTTGTCCTGTGTGCTTTCTGAAACTGCACGTGTACTGCCTGGGGAAGATGCTGTGACACATGGGATACTGCTGCTACCTATAGCATCACAAAAGCCCCCTCTGGCAGTAGTGGTACCAGGGAAGATGGGTTGTTCTGTGCTAGCTAAGAGAGCTGTGGAGAGTCTGTGTTCTGCAAACAGAGGAGCAAATGGTTAGGAATATTGCACAGCCTGAAAACAATGTGATCACAACTCCTAGTGCATTCCCTGCAGGCATCAGAGATGGTTTGAGGTGTCTTGTTGACCCTTTGGCATGTAGGCCAGGGCAGAACCTCTTAAAAGGAGGGATAATTTCCAGTGGTTACCACTCTTCTGCACATTTTCCCACTTGGAAGGCAGCCAACAGCCCATTAACTGGTTGGCTTTTTTTTCAGGCATTAGCTGAACTTGCTTCTGCTGTGAGACAGTGATGTTTATGTTCTTTCTGCCTCACACTGGGATGTGAGCCACTAATGTGCTGAGAGAGGGCCTGGAAGGAGGCAGCTGTGGCTACAGAACTGAAGAACTTGATTGGTTTGGGCAAGAGGTGTGTCAGAATACTTCAGGAAGGAGTAGAGAAGCAAAAGGCCCAGGCTGCAGCAATCCATGCCCTGTTCCTGCCTGGCTGGTCAGCTTCTTGTGTCTGAGATCAGCCTGTTTATCTAACTCCTTCTGCTTGGAAAACTGAAGTCCAAATGACTGCTCCTACCAGAGCCTCTGAAATCCAGGAGAGCCTATACATGAGCTCCTAGGCAGTTCTCCCTGATGGGAAGAGAGACAAAACCTGGGGGGATATGATTTTTTTTTTTTTTTTTTTTTTGCTTCTCCGACTTTTATTTACTATCTGAAAATATCCATGTTGAATTGAGCTCTTTTTTTTTTCTTTAGCTGGTTAAAACCCACAATCTGCTGACCACCAGGAATTACATTTTTGGGTACCATCCACATGGCATCATGGGCTTGGGTGCCTTTTGCAACTTCAGCACAGAGGCCACGGGTGTCAGCCAGAAATTCCCTGGGATCCGACCATACCTTGCTACCCTGGCTGGGAACTTCAGGATGCCCATACTGAGGGACTACTTAATGTCTGGTGGTAAGCACAATCACACTATGCCATTTGTGCTTTTGCTCTTGGCTCTGAGCTGTCTTCACCTCTGTCAAGTGAAAAGCTGTGTTGGAAGCTCATGTAATCACTTCCTGCTGGTGGCATCACCCAAACATTGCTTTCATATGGTTGTCAAGAGGAAGCTGTGAATAAATGTGAGAAATCTTGTCTAGTGGAAGGTGTCCCTGTCCCTGGCATAGGGTTGGAACTGGATGATCTTGAAGGTCCCTTCCAACCTAAACCATTCTGTGATTCTGTGAATATGACTAATTCGGGCTGCAGGGACTGCTGTCCTCTGTGTTCATCCTTAACTCTAGGGTACTCTCGTATCCACAAAATCATAGTAAAGATATCTGATAACTCTAGTTGTGGAAGGTGGAATCATGGAACCAAGTTGTCCTAGTTATTGTGTGAAGGTACAGGAGGAAGTTGCACTGACTGAATATACTGAGTAACCACGGCCAGCTCAGCTCCTGGGCTCACTACCACATCACTTGTCACACACCTGTGTTTTGTGGTGGTGGTGGATGCTCTCTCCACCCAATTGCACTGCTGGGTGCCTGCCAGGGGTAAAGAGTCTGAAGTATTGCATGATACCAGCTGTTCACAGACCCCCTTCCTGGGACGTGTTCCTGTAGATGGATCCCACGGATTATGCAGTGATGTAAGTGTGCCAAATTACATTAATAGGTCTGTTTTAATGGAATCCAGGATTTTCATGCTGGAGGGCTTGTAAGTTATGACTGGGTAGAGGAAACAGTGTTTAAAATAGCAATAAATGTTCTTGCATTGCCTGGGCTTCCTTTTTGGAGTGAGAGCACCTGTCATTTAGATAGAGGTGAGGGAGTAACACTTAAAGGTTGTGAATTGAACAATCCAGTAACTTGTTTGCTGTTTCTGGAACTGATTCATCAATAAATTACTTTAAAACAGATATCCTAATAAGTCCCATGGCTGGGAAGATGATAGGAGTAGCTGTACCTGACTCTGACTTGTTAGAATTGACTATTTCTGAGATTACTGTCTTAATTGAGGGAGAGAAAAACTGAATCTGGTGCAGAGAAGGTGTTTGTCCCTATCTAGAAAGGGTGTTATCTCAAGCTGGTTTTTATTTTCCTGTACTGATGTTAGTTGCTGTGTGAAGCGCATAATTTGGGAATTCCCAGGACAGGAGTACACGAGAAGTTGGGATCTGCTTTCCAGTCTGTCACATCTGTAAATTCAGTTGTGTTGCTTAAGTTTCCATGCAGCCTTTTTATATTTTTTTAAACCATCTTTAATCTGTTCAGGATGACTGGCAGACAAGTTTTGTGGCCAGCCAGAGCTGCTTTCTCCTTTTTGGAAAGAATGTGGGAGTAGGCATTAGCAACATCATTGCTGGCTTGGCTGTCCCTGAGCATTGTGCTTAAACCAGAGGAAAACTGTGCTTCTTTGTTTCCTAGGATTTAAGCAAGTCTACAGGTGTCATGAACTTTACCTTCTGAAAGCCATCATTTGTCTTCACTTTCCTATACTGGAACTTAAGGGTGCTGATACAAAGGCTTTAACATCACTTGGAAAGTGCTGATAATCCCCTCAGTCCTTTTTTCTGTGGATGAACCACTTCCAGGTGGAATTAAAACAAATCCTAACACTGTACCAATACACACAGTTGGGTTTACAACTAGTACGAATTCTTAATTTTACAGCCTACTAGAGGTTAAGGTACAGCAGGGACCCTGTAAGGCACGAAGGCATAACCAGAAAACCCTATATACTGTGTGAATGTGCTGAAGAGCAGAATTTTATCTATTGCCACTTGTCTCCACATCTCGGTGCACTTTCTGAAGGATCTGTTTGGTGCTGTGAGCAGCAGTAATCCCCTCCTGCTAACAAGTGTGAAAGAACTGAACATAAATCTGTTACCAGGCCTGTGTAGCCAGCATGAGCCATGGTGTGGAGAATGGGACAAAGCTGAAGCAGTGAGTATGGCCTGAGCTTTTCAGAGGAAAAACAGTCAGAGAGATGTAGTTGTGCTGAAAGAAACTAATTCCTCATCCTCAATTCCAGCTGATCTGTCTCAAGTGTGGTCTGCTGTGCTCTTACCTGGAGCTGGGATAGGTGATGATGCCCAGACTGACATCAAGGCTGGCAGACTTGTCCTGTCGAAGTCCCCAGGGCCTGTTCATCATTTAGTTCTCAGCTCAAGCAGTTAATACTGCGAGTGTAATAGGGCAGTGACCTAAAGTACTCAGATCAGATTTGTTGTGTTATGGGAATGTAAGTGATGGCATCCATTATTCTGGCCAAAAAAGTGAGGCAGGAGCAAGCTTGGACACCAATTGTAGGATAAAGGCAAGAATTTATAGAGCAGATAATGAAATTCCTTTACATTTTTAAAGCAATACAGAGGAAATTAAAGGTGCTGTCTTTGGGTTTTCATTTCCCTGGAGTGGGGTCTGGTCCTTTAGGGCAGAGATTGCTTACTAAAGGTGAAAGGAGGTCCTGCTATTTCCAGTGTGGAATAGAGGGAAAGGCCTTCACAGACACTTTCCTTGGAGTATGGATTTAGGTAAACACTCTGTTCTGTAAATTGCAAGAGCTTCATATTATTTCAGATCTGTCTTAAAGGTTTGTCCATTTATTCTTTTTATATCACTAAATCTATTCCACATCTATCCCACTGCTTGTTTTTGCTGAGGAATTGGTCAATATCAGACTCTCATCTATCAAAATAACACAACTGCTTTCTTCCTTTCTGAAGGTAAACCAAATCCTACTGTAAAGTTTATATGGAGGGAGGATGTCTGACACCAATGCCTTTGATATTACTAGATATAGAAAATCCTTGCTGAAGTCTTTTGATAAAGGAAAGTTTTTGAGAGCTGATGTTTGTGGAGTTTATGACCAAGTCTAGTGCTGCCAGGTCTGTGAACTGCTTGTTTAGTTGAGGAATAGGCTGCCTGCTAACACTGCCTGCTCTGACCAGAGGGAGGTGGGACAGCTCAACTTGCAATTGAGGCACAAGCTTTGTTGTTGGAACGGGTGCGGGGGTGGCATGGTCTGGACGAACGGAGACAAGAGATCTCTGCAGCCAGGTCGTGGAACTTGGGGTTTATTGCAAAGGGCCTGGGTGCAGGGCCCTGCTGGGAGCTGCCAGCCGCAGCTCGGAGCAGGTCTGAGAGAAGAGAGGGGTAGAACGTAAGAGAGTAAAAGGGGTGAGAACTAAGAGTGTGGGAAGAAGTGGAAGATGCAGTGGAAAGAGCGAAGGGAAGGGAAGAAAAGTGTGCTCAAAGTTCCCGTTACAATACAATAAATCATCTTTTGTGTGGAATATTTTGATTCTCACTAACCAGTCTAGTACAATATACAAATCCTATAGCATTTCCATACAACCTATAAGAATCACTGCATTACTATATTGTGTTACATTTTAAACCCTAAAAACTCTTCTTTGGACCCCTTCTGCCAAGCTGGCAGGGTCTGCTTTGACCCTTGGACTTGTCTGCAAGCAGAGGGTCTTGTTTCATCAAAAGGGGGTTACCTTCAGCCAGCCACACCATTGTTTTCCAGTTGTTCAGTAGCTAAGGGATCTCAAAACTTGCTTTCATTTCAATCTTGCTTATAGTTTCTATATTCTCAAAATCTTTTGCCGAGCAATCATATTTATAAGGCTTTCTTGTTTCATCCACCCCAACATTTTGTGCTGTACGTATGAGAAGATCCTGAAGTCCCCAGCCAATCTTGTTGCCTTGTGTCTGTCTCCTGAGTGCAGGTATATGTCCTGTGAACCGTGACAGCATAGACTACATCTTGTCCAAGAACGGCAGTGGCAATGCCATCATCATCGTGGTCGGAGGGGCGGCAGAGTCCCTGAACTGCACCCCAGGGAAGAACTCTGTGACGCTGAAGAACAGGAAGGGATTTGTGAAACTGGCTCTACGGCATGGGTAAGGGCAGCCTCAGTGCTGGAGCAGGAATGCTGCCATGGAGAAGGTGCTTTTATTTCAACAACTTGGTCTAGGTGAAGATGCCCCTGTTCAATGCAAGGGTACAGGACTAGATGGCCTTTAAAGATCCCCTCCAGCCCAAACCATTCTGTGATTCTGTTCCCTGAAGCAGCTGATACCTTGGAGGGATTCTGTGGGTGTTTGCACAGAGCGTCAGACATGAGTGTCCTTTGCCTTCTACCCCTGAGCAAGGTGCAGGGCTAGGGGGATCCCTGGGACAGCCGGAGGCTTCCACAGCAAGAAGAGGCAGGGCCAGTATGAGGTGATGACCTGTGAAGTGCCCCTGATCCCCATATGTCTGAAAAGAAATGGCCATTAAAAGTAGGAGCTGAGTATATATAGAAGCATGTCCCATACCTGACTGCACAATGTTCCACAGACCCATTGTCAGTACAATTCTCTTGTATGCCTTCAAAGTATAGCTATTATGTCAGTACCTTGTGCTGCTGAGAAAGCTCTGGGCAGTGGTACCAGCAGCTGTGCAGCCTGGCAGGACACAGAGCAGCAAGTGTGGGGCTGCATATGCGCTGCAGTCCCATGAGTGGGGTCCTGAATCTTTCTGTCTTTCTAGAGCGGACTTGGTTCCTGTCTACTCCTTTGGGGAAAATGAAGTGTACAAGCAGGTGATCTTTGAAGAGGGTTCCTGGGGAAGATGGGTTCAGAAGAAGTTCCAGAAGCACATTGGCTTTGCTCCATGCATCTTTCATGGCCGTGGCCTCTTCTCCTCCAACACCTGGGGGTTGTTACCCTACTCCAAGCCCATCACTACTGTTGGTAAGGTTTTAGTATAAACATGCTGTGTGCCTCTCTAGGTAGCAGAATACTTGAGTCTGTGCTGTACACCTGCTATAGTTTGGTCTTGAAGTCTTGACTATAGAGTGGCTTTCCCTCCTGTATAAAAACTTTCCAGCAAAACTGAGAATGAGCTAGAAGAGTTTCAAGTTACAAGCCTTCAATCAATGTTCTGAAATTTTGCAAGAGAGCTCTGTTTTGGGGGAAAAGGCGGTAGTTCTACTTTTTTGGCCTTGAATAGCTGAAGTCAGAAGCAACCTGGCCCCCCCATATTCCAGTGGGATGCATGTCCGACAGCTGAGTATTTAAAGCCAACCCTAAAGCTTTCATTTGAGTCTTCTAACCCAAAGCAGCAGGGCTTTAAGGGAGGAGGGGAGGGGAGGAAAAAGGTCACCTTTGCTTTTGTGGTGTGTCTAGGGGAATACCTAAGAAGAACTGACTCTTGGCTCATGTTAATTGAGGAGGGATTTATCACTCTACTGTAAACAGAAGGGGGACTTCCTAGCCACCCTGAACAGTAGATGCAGCTAAAGCAGATCTGGTATTGCTGCAGATGTGGGGTGTGTCCTTGTTGTGGGACAGTTGTGCTTCAGAGCTTGGTCAAACTGTGGGGAATCAGGCAAACCTCTGCTATAATGGCAAACTGTGCTGTGCCAGAATGGATGTGCTGAACTACCATAGCTGTGTCCATGGAGGACAAATACCTTAGGTTTTTAGGAGCACTTAAGCTAATGTGGATTTGTCCCTTTTTTATCAGTTGGAGAGCCCATCACCATCCCCAAAATCGATAATCCATCCCAGCAGGATGTGGACTTCTACCATAGCATGTATGTGGACTCCCTGATCAAACTCTTTGACAAATACAAGAGCAGATTTGGCCTGCCGGAGACTGAGGTCTTGGAAGTCAACTGAAGGCACTGGCTCAGCAGCACCTCCTCCTCTCAGAACCAACACATCGTTTCCAGGAGTCCAAGTTGTCACTGTGTACTTGAAAGCCTGTGTGGGTGTATGTATTCTTCAAAGCAAGTGTTTTAAGTATTGCTAAACCACTTTAAAAATAATAAAGGCTTTGCTTTAGAGAAATCCCATTAAAACATCTTTTTATACAAAAAAAAAGCACAACTCCCCATTACTGTGAGGATTTGGATAAATGATTGCCTTTGTAATCTACTGTATAATGCTGTTGGATCACCAGCAACGAATTAGAAAAATTCCTACAGCTACTGTACCCACTAGCACAAGCAATTTTGGGAGAGTAGGATTCGGATTCGTCTGTTTTTTCAGTCTAAAAAGCAGCAGGTTGATTTGAGCAGCATGGCAGTTTTACAGGTGTGTTGCACAAGAGCCCTGTTGAGCTGTGCTCACATAGTACAAGGATATTTCTGCTTTGGAAAAGCCCTTTCTGGAAGTACAGTTAGGCTACCAACCCCCCTGGTGTGGCATCTATGCTGGATGGTGCAGAGAGAGTCAGGAGAAGCTTGATCCATAGTGCAGTGGGTGATTTTGTGGCTGTAAATTCACCACTGTATTTAAGATGTCAGTTCAGAAGCAGGTATGTCCCAGGTGCTGCTTGCACAGAGGCTTGTAGCTGGAAATATGAGACTTCTTCATAGCCTCAAAACTCCAAGGATAAGCTGTAGGAGCAGTGGGATGGTGCAGTCCTGTAGCCCTGGTGTTGCAGACTTTTAGGGTAGCCCTTAGGGGGAAAATGCAGTGGGGCTGTTGATGCAAGTGCTTTGGATCCCAGAAGTATTTGGGGAAATTTAGGAGTTACTTATGGCCTGAAGGTGGCTTCTAATTACTCCATCCAGTGAATGTAAAGGAGTAGCCTTTGCACACATAGGATCTAAAGTGAGCTGCTTTTAAAAGTATTTATAAAATGTTTATGTGGATGTTAACGCTGCTTGTAGTGAGATTTCTTGGGAGTACAATTTGTTTATGTATAAACCCGAAACACTGCACTACTTGCATGTCTGACCTGCCTTTTGAACCGTTCATTTGAGTGTATCTTGAGCTCTAAAATGTGCCTTTCTTCCATGCAAGAGGATGGTACTTCACATTCCTGGAATCTTGCCTCTAAAGACAAATGTTCATCTGTCATATTTGATAGATTATTGTATTACAGAGTATCAATTTTTGTACAAATTTCTAGAAATAAACTTGGGCAAAAATAGTGGGCTGCTTTGGTCCCTTCAGTGTTGCAGGGTTTGTGGCTGGTATTACAGCAGTAATTTGTATGATTGTAGTTGTTCCTTTTTTCCTATGGGGAAAAAATGGTTTATCTCTACAAAAGCAGACACACCAAAATCACCACATCTGTAAGTGTGTAGTGGTAGACCTGGAAGTGTTAGGTTAAGGGTTGTACTTGATCTTAAAAGTCTTTTCCAAACTTAGTAATTCTGTTCTACCATCTGCATGCTCCCTGCATGAGGCAGCCAGGATAGTTTAAGCAAATACTTGTGGTTTAAAGTTGGGGTTTTGCCTAGAGGTGTACAAGGAGCTGAGGCAGCCTCCATCTGTGGACCTCCACTGAGCAGATACAGAAAGCACATGCCCTATTGCCCCTTACAGCAGATTTGTTTGGGTTTTGTTGCTGCCTAGAACAGAAAATGCTGGATTGCATTCCTGGTCCTCAGGTGAAGAAATCCTTCCAGCCCCTTTCAGTACTTAAAAGAGAGCTTCATAAAAAAGAGTGATGAGGGCCAAATATTAACTTCTATAAATAGGAAATAAACCTAATAGAGAAGAGATTTAGATTGGATATTGGGAAGAAATTTTTCCTTGTGAGGGTTGTGAGACCCTGGCACAGGCTGCCCAAAGAAGCTCTTGCTGTCTGATCCTTGGAAGTGTTCCAGGCCAGCACCCCGGTTTAGTGGAAGGTGTTTGTGCCCCATGGCAGGGGAGTTGGAATGAGATGAGCTTTAAGGTCACTTCCAATTCAAACCACTCTGTGATTATTCTTGTCAGAGCCCCCAGACTTCTACTACTGGAGGTGCAAAGTGCTGCAGAAATAGCTCACAGTGCTGAAAAGTTCATGTGGGCTCTTGTAGTAACAAGGGAGGTTTTAACCTGCTGGTTTTGGGCTGGGTCTGGCCTGTGATTGAACCATGGAGGTGATCAATCAGTGCTGGCTGACTTTCACAGCCTCACAATGCTGTTCTCCAAGGTGAAAGCCAAACTTACTCTTTGCCCTTTTCAGTTGTGGCAATGGAATTTTAAAGTCTCCTGCTCAGGAAGATAAACCTGGTGTGTTGCTTGCTTCCCCTTTTCCTCACCCCTAGTGGGATTGATTTGTATCTCTGTGTTCTGCTAGCTGACATGAAGGTTGTGTTTCCACTCCTCTGGAAATGAGTAACAAGAAAAGCTCTTTATAGCTGCTTGTGACTTGTCACTGGAATCCACCTTTGAGGATTCCATGAACTGGAAGGGGTCAGTTCTTGCAGAGCGTTTTCCAAGCAGTGTTTTTGATTATCAAGTTTTAGATCAAAGCATAGCTGCAGACTGAAAATCCCCCTAAAACAGAGGAGGGAGAGAGTTATTTCAGACAAGGCTCCATTGCAAAAAGGGATATACTAATGAAGATCCTGTGATTTTCCATACTGCAAGGTTGAACCAGCTCTGCTGAATTCTTGGCTGTGCTAAGAGTGTAACAAGAGATTGACACTGAACATTGTTCTTCTGCTATTACCAGTCTATGAAAGAGGAATTTTTGTCTCATCACAAGGCAAAATGCATCTTGGGCTGATCTTGCAGTGTGACAGCAGCTCAAGGGAGGTGACCTGGTCCCTTTGCTTGTGGGGCCCCACCTGCACTGCTGCCTTCAGCTCTGGAGTCCCCACAAAGACACAGACCTGGCAAGTCCAGAGGAGACCACACGGAGGCTCTGAGGGCTGGAGCCTGTCTCTGCAGACAGAATGGGAAAGCTGAGGATGTTCAGCCTGGGAAAGAGAAGGCTTCAGGGAGATCTTAGAGCCCTGCCAGTGCATAAAGGGGCTCCCAAGAGTTGTAGAAGGACTTTGGGCAAAGGTATGGAGGGATAGGACGAGGGGCAATGGCTTCACAGTGACAGAAGGGCAGGGTTAGAAGGGTTTTTAGGAAGAAGTTCTTCACTCTGAAACAGTGGCACAGATTGCCCACAGAAACCGTGGCTGCCCCATGCCTGGAAGTGACCAAGGTAAGGCTGGATGGGTCTTGGAGCAACCCAGTCTAGTGGAAGGTGCCTCTCCCATGGCAGGTGTGTGGAACTGGATGATCTTTAAGGTCATTTCCAATTCAAACCATTCTGTGCTTCTATGAGCTTAAGCACCAATAGGAGTTAAAATCATCACTTCTGACTTCAATAAGCCTTAGAACAGGCTGCCCAAGGAAGTGGTAGAATCATGATCCCCAGGAGTGTTCTAAAAGTTTGTGGATGTGACTTGTGGACAGTGGGTTAGTGGTGGCAGTGCCAGGTTAATGGCTGGACCCAATGATCTTAGAGAGGACTTTTCCAGCCATGACAGTTCTGTGATTCTTTGGTTCTATGACTATGCTGTGTGTTGCTGGGACTGTGTCAGGATGGAATTGCTATGCTCTTGCTGCCTTATCTAGGTCACTTCCCTTGGCTGAGATAGGCTGCTGGTAACTATAGAGCAGCCCTGATAAAGCTGTTCTTACAATCTCTGTTGAGAAATGAGCATCTTCGCTTTCCTGTGGACCTGCCTTCCCTTTAGCTCAGCAACTTCCCCTTTCTCTGCTTTTGTTTAGCTTGGTATATGAAGTACATTTGTACTTCTCTGGTTCTTTAAGATCTCCCTGTCCTCCTAACAGTCCTCATTTTACCTGCAAGAATCCTGATAAATCTGTCCCTCATTACAGGCTGGAAGAGGGGACTTTCCACTTTCACCAGTTTTTCCTCATGTGTTTATACATAGTTACTGTCCTATTTTGTCCACTTTGCCTCAAATCAGAGCTGTCCCTCTGGCAAAGAGCAAAAGGGAACATGACTCAGTTTATGGAAAAGGCATGGCAATTGGATGTAGGCCACCTGCAGTGATTTATCCCTTCCTTGACTGCCAGCCATGGGCATCCTGAGCATGTTCCATGAATCCTGGCTTCCGTTTTGAGCCCTTCATGGCAAGAAGGACATTGGGGGACCAGAAGTATGTCCACAGAAGGGAATGCAGCTGGGGAAGGGGCTGGAGTGCCAGAAGTGGCTGAGGGAGCTGGTGGGTCTCAGTGTGGAGGAAAGGAAGCCTGGGGGAGAATTTGTCACTCTCTACAACTCCCTGACAGGAGAGTGAAGTGAGGTGAAGGTGGGCTCTGCTCCCAGGGGACAGGGGACAGGACAAGAGGAAACGGCCTTAAGTGGCACCAGGGAAGGTTTACACAGTATCTTAAGGAAAAATTCTTCACTGAAAGGGCAGTCAGGCATTAGAACAGGCTGCCAAGTGCAGTGGCAGAGTCTCAATCCCTGGAGGGATTTAACAGAAGTGTAGATGTGGTATTTGGGGACACGGGTTCGTAGTGGGCTCGGTATGGAATGGTTGGACTCAATGGTCTTAGGGGGCTTTCCCAATCTTTGTGATTCTATGGGTTTGCTCAGCTGTTTTTTCCCTCTCTGTGAAGCAGGGCAGCATTATTTCCTACAGCACCAGCTATAAAGGTGGGATATCACCAGCTTGCTTTGAGCCCCTCGTTAATCAGCATAGCATAAGCAGAACAGTGCTGTTTGTAGTGTGTACACAGCTTTCTTTTTTTTTTTTTTTTTTTGATTCAATGTAGAAGCAGACCTGGGTCTAATGAAGGAGATTGAAAAAACAGAGAGGACGTGCTGCCCCCATAAGGTGCCTGTCAGTAACTCCATGATCATGTAACAAAGCCCTCAAGCATTTTGGGGAAACGCCAAGTAGCAATGCTAAGAAATCACTCATCCAGACTAGAACAGCCTTCCTTTGAGGAGGCAGAAACCAGAAATGGATGCATTACCCTCTAAATGAACTTTTTGTCAATTTAGCCCAAGCAGCAGTACCACAAGGAATAACAAATTATTTTTCTACTGTGCACATTCTCAAAGCTTCATGCTGTAAAATGATCCCCTTGAAAATGGTTCTGTTTGGCAACAGCTGAGATAATTGAAGTTTTTCCATTTAAAGAAAAATCCATACTATCACAAAAATAAGTATATTCTTGCCTGCTAATGCCAGGGATTCAAGGGACCACATTAGGCAGCTGAAAGGGCAGGAAAAAATGCTAATGTAGGGATTTCTCCATTTTGCTTTGTGGTTACCTTTTTTTCTTCTCAGATGGGGTTTTTGGAGTGAAGATGTTTTAACAGGTTGTAAAAGACCATAATGTAAGCCTGGTGGGAATCTGAACTCCATCCATGGTCTGATTATTTACTGGTTCCCTGATTCCTCTTAGATCTAATCCACACTTCTAGCTAGCCATACACTGGGAGCTTTTCCCCCCAATAGTTTTTGGCTTTGCATTGTGCTTTCTGCTGTGCTTTGATCAAGGCAGCACAGTGCAATCTAGGAGTGCCGTCCTGCCGCATTTGACTGAGCCAATCTTAGCCTCTGTGCCAAAATGTCATACTGCCATTGTGTGAGATCTTTGGAATGGATGAGCTCGATGATCTGAGAGGTCTTTTCTAACCTGAATGATTCTGTGATTCTATACTTTTATGCAAATAGGCTGTATAGCATCAGCGACCATAGAACCCATCCATTCTTCTTCCTTTGTCACATCAGGAGGTCTGGATATCCCAAATTCTTTTTAAATAGATGTAAAGGTTGCATCAGTGAAGAGTCGCTCAGGTTATTATGACCTACAGATGATACCTTGTAAGTATCAAAGGTAAGAAAGTTTTTGTGTTTTGGTATAATGGCATTATATTGTCTGGGAGATGCTTACAGCCAATAAAAGTACAAAGTTTTTGTGCAAATGTTGTTCTGGGGAGGCTTAACAGCCAGTAGGCTCCAATTGAATGGGTATACTGATTTTTTCTCTTCTTATGTATATTTAGCTTTCATCAATGCTTTCAACTGGTAGAAACTTTTCATTCAAAGGGCCTTAAAGGTCTCTATAAATATTCCAAAGAAGGATTTACTTTTCCCATAGATTAAATGCAGCCACTTCTGGAGTGGAAAGCACAACCATGACACATCAGATTAAGTGATAAAATCACATTACCCCCTCTGCAAGATGAAAATGCAGGTGCAGTAAAGGGAGGGACTTTATTTCAAGCAGAATTCAGAAATAAGTTTCTTTCAGGGACTTATGGTAATGTACCAGGAGATATTTAATGACTGTAGTTACATGGGAACTTAGGAATTTTGCAATTCTTGTTTGGAAGACAGTTCTTGCAGTCCCAGTGCTTCTTTGTTATGTGGGGTCAGAGACAGAGACGACACACACTTTCAGAGATCCATACAACAACAAGTTTTATTGTTCAGATCCTCTTTATATAGGGGGTTTGAAACACCTTGGTCTAAACTGACTGGTCTGGTTTTAACACCACCCAGCTCTTTGACCAGTGTGATGTCTGTGGCTTAGGATGGAATGTGACTGGGTGCAGTCCCTGTTTGGGTTTGAATGTATCCCATCATTGCTCACCGAGGGACCGGTTTATGGAATTGGGCTGGGTTTCTTATTTATAGCTGAATTAATTGCTGAGCCACAGACCAGCTGTGACACTCAGTTGTGAACCACTAGACTTGGCCTTGATCTACCCACTGAAATCAGATTTTCTGATTGATTGATGTGGGCTTTTAATGTGGTCCCCAGTAGTAGCAAGCACTTTGAGGTCAGGTGTGATGGACCCCATGTGCTGTTCTCCTTCATTTAATTGCCTTCTCATTTAAAATATATTTAGTTTTGTAGAATTACAGAATCATTTCAGTTCTAAAGCCTTTGAGACCACTGAGCCCAACTATTCCCCCAGCACTTCCCAGCCCACCACTAACTCATGTCTCCAAGTGCCACATCCACCTGCGCACATCTGTTAAATCCCACCACGGATGTGGGCTCTACCACTGCCCTAGAAAAGCTGTTCCAGGGCTGGATGACCATTTCCATGAAAAAATTTTCCCAATATCTAACCTAAACCTCCCCTCACACAACTTGAGGTAATTTCCTCTTGTCCTGTCCCTTGTTCTCTGGGAGAAGAACCTGACTCCCACCTGGCTCCACCCTCCTGTCAGGGAATTGTAGAGAGGGAGAAGGGCCCACCTGAGCCTCCTTTTCTGCAGGCTGAGCCCCCCATCTCACTCAGATGCTCCTTGTCACACTTGTGCTCTAGTCCTTTCACTGCTCTCCCTATCTCATTCACAATATATATTTAAAATACATGTTTGAGTCTGAGAAGAAAGTTTTTTTCCATGTAAATAATAGCCCTTCTAAGCACCAGGAGAGTAACAGATATTCTAAGCATCATTTGCCTTCCAAAGCACAAGGAGTCCTCTTCTGTGTCCTGTGTGGAAATTATCTAATGGTTATGAGCTGACTTGAAAATGTCTTCTACTAAAAGTGGATCTCCTCTGTGCACATAAGGTGACCTAAACAGCTTGATGGTGTGTCAAAACCACAATGAAGTGTCTCTGTCTGAGGTGGGGTTTATCTATAATGGGACACTCAGGAAACTTACGGTAAATTAATTAAGTCAGTTTTAATACCCCCATATTTATGTAGCTGATGGTGATGGTAAAGTGCAAACAATGGCCAGTTGCAAATTAGTACAGTCCCCCTTGGAGTTTATTGCATTGAATACATATTACTATTAATTTAAAACCAAGGGCCTCTACATTAAAAGATCTGACATTTACTGTGCTTTTCACTGTGAGCTACTGATACATTGCATAGGGGTCACCAGAGCACCTTAGGCATCTGCAAGTGTCTCACATAAGTTCAAAATAACCTCTGTGAAGGGAGCAAATATATTCAGCTGCAACTAGAAATACAGATCCTAAGAAATACCTTGGATACAAACAGGTGCAAAGTTCAATGCCCACAAAACCAGTCTCTTGTTTTAGTCGCTATTGCTTAAGATTGATCCCTCTCAAAGCAAAGCTAAGCAAACTCTTTTAACCACACATCTATGGCTGTAAAATACATTATTTAATACCCATTCAGTGCAGAATTTGTCCTTTTTTCTGTGTAAACAGTTTACAAACTTCAAGTATTTTGCTCTGCATTTGGAATGCTTCTACCCATCAGTGAAGTATGTTGTCTCACTGGAGGGATTTTGCAATGATCTCATACCCCAATAAGAAGCATATCTGACCTGATCTGTGGCAGAAGTAGGAATTATTGTTAGCCACAGGTAATTTCTTCCCTTCCTAAAGGTGCTACCCTGCCAAAATTTGCAATGAAGTCTATTAAATATTATCTGTAATAACTTGCAGGTAGTATCTCTACACCGTATGTCATTTTGAAGAACATGAGTCCATGTATCTCAGTATCAGTGCAAAAAGACTACTGATAAAGTAGTGCTTCCAGAAATGGCAATTAAACATTCCAGCGTAATTGCAGGCAATTCCTCACTGTCAGTTCATACAGCTTTCTCCAGAGCCTTCTCAAAAATACACTTAATTCTGCAGGAGTCTTTACCAGATTTTAAAATTGGTTTTTGGAATTTTGTTAGTAGCAATTTTGATTATCTTCTGGCTTTGCTTTCCAAACAAAAAGAAAAAAAAATCCAGAAGAAATGCCTTTTGGTATTCCATGATGTCGAAGTGAGGAGCTGCCAGTGTGAGTTTAGACAACACATAAACACAAGACAGAGTCAGTAATCTGGTGATGTTTTTGACTGAACTGCAGACTGGCTTAGATTGAAAGGGACCTTAAAGCTCATCTTGTTCCAGCCCTCTGCCATGTGCAAAGACATTTTCTACTATACCAGGTTGCTCTAAGCCCCATCCAACCTGGCCTTGAACACTTCCAGGGATGGAGCAGCCACATCTTCTCTGGGCAACCTGTGCCAGGGCCTCACCATTCACAGGGAAAAATTTCTTTGAAATATCCAATTTAACCTTGCTTTTTGTCCATGTGAGGTCATTCCCCCTTGTCACAGACTCGCAGAGTCACAGAATATTCTGAGTTGGAAAGGACACACTAGGATTATTCTGTCATTCCAGGCCCTTGTCCAAAGTCCCTCTCCAGCTCTCTTGCAGCCTCTTTAGGCACTGGCAGGGAGTCTAAGGTCTCCAAGGAGCCTTCTCTTCTCCAGGCTGGACACCCCCAGCTCTCCCAGCCTGTCTCCAGAGCAGAGGTGCTCCAGTCCTTAGAACATGTCTTTGGCCTCTTCTGGACTCTCTCCAGCAGCTCCACGTCCTTCTGATGTTGGACCCAGTGCTGGAGGCAGCTCTACAGGTGGAGTCTCACCTAAGCAGGACAGAGGGGCAGAACCCCTTCCCCTGCTGCCCTTGCTGTGGGATCAGCCCAGCACATGGGGGCTTCTGGGCTCTCAGCACACATGGTCAATCCTGCTGAACTTCTCACCCATCAATACTCTAAAATTCTTCTTCGCTGTTCATTCTTTGCCCAGCCTGTGTTTGTGCTTGGGATTGCCCTGACCCATGTGCAGGACTTTGTAGGAATACAGCTAGAAAGCCGAGCTGGGAGCACTGTCCAGCTCATGACAGAAGTGGATGTGTTGGCCTTAGTGGGCTGCAAGCCTTGGCAACAGAAAGCAGAACCTTGAAGTAGGAATGCAGAAGTTAGCAGTGTGCTTGGTAAGCAGAACGTCTATGAGACAACACATACCTGCACGAGTTAGTAAATGTTACCTAGTAACATGAATATTATATTGTGCTATTTTTACTAATTGCTGGAAAGTTCTATAAGTTCAGCTTTGCGAATCAATAAATGGCTTCATGTGTGCAAACCATGGAGTCCACGTCTCTTTTCATCAATTGCCGTCAGGACCTTGGACATGGTCTGGTTGAACTTCACAAGGTTCACACAGACCCACTTCTCCAGCCTGTCCAGATCCCTCTTGACACCATCCCTTCCCTTTACACAGCAGACACACCACTCAGGCTGGGCAGATGGGGAGGTTATGGATGCGGGAGCACTGTGTGCATCTCCATCTGCCCAACCTGAGTGCTGTGTCTACTGTACTTGCTGCAGCTGCAGGAGCCTCAATCTTTTGTGATAACACACTGCAGGAACACCCATAATAAATGTTATACTGCTATCTTCAAAATGATGCAGACAGATAATGGCAACCTTTTGATTTGGTTAAAATATTCATATGACAGTTTCCTAGGGTATCAGTAAATTACACAGGGTCGGTCCTGTGTAATGCCATATACGTGGGTGAGTTGGGCAGTATTGCTCCAGCATTACTGCCTCCAGTGACTGCTCATAATTCAGGGCAAAGGAAACCACTCTCCAGCTGAAGCTTGCAAATACTCTGCCTAAAATAATCTAACAATCCTAATTAATGAATGAATTGTTGTAAGCCCTATAATTCAGGAACAATCTGGCTTATTAAATGGGTGTCACCATGTTGAATGGTCATTGTGGTAAACTCTACAAGACAGGTAATAAACCTCTCAAAACTCATGAAAATCAAATGTAAATCTGAAACCTTATCCTTACAAGCTTCTCATTTTACAATGCCCTGGGAAATGGTTCTTTTTCATGCTGACATAACAAAACCTATCAATAAATCTGAAATTTAGAATAACGCCAAAGCTTGAGCTAGCGTGAGCTGGAAATCTGCCAGGACTTCTTTGCAGCTGTATGAGTTCCACTGCTACAAAATCAGCAATATATCCACATGGGTTTTGGGGTCATATTTGAATTTTTCTCTGAGCAATATTTTACTTTTTAGTCCCTGAATTGTGGGCTAGAGCTCTCAGTCTACATCAAGTGGAAAAAGCCATCTCCAATACATGGCAGGTGAACTGCTGTGGTAAATAAATAATTTGACTTTTCTAAACATCCCTATGTTATCATCACAGTCTAGTCCTGTGGAAAAGAAAGAACGTAGGAAAATCCTGCTATGGTAATGACATATGGACTTAAAATTCAGCAAATTTCACTATGTAAATTAGTGTCCTGGTGTTCTCTGGAATAGAGTTAATTTTCTCCCTGGTAGCTGGTATATGATTGTGCTTTGGATTTAGGATGAGAATAAATGTTGATAACATACTTTTTATAGAAGGAGCAGGTGAAGAAGTAGGGGAAAATCAGAAACATCATGTTTCATTTGAGGATGGACTTTTTTTTTAAAGGATGTTTTGGGTTTTTAATATTTTGGGCAAACAAGCAGTGGCATCTTCACACTGCTTCCATAAGCTGTTTTTAGTGATTTATCTCAGGAAAAAGCTATTCTTACAGCTGTGATTTTCTTTGATTTTATATCTAAGTCTAAGCTAGAATTAGTTTTGCTCTCTGGAGGAAACATATCAAGAGTCTCAAAGGCAGAAAACATTCTCAAATTTCTTGATGTTTGGATAATTTTGTCATTCTAAATGCATTTTTCACACCTTGAGCACAGAAATCCCACAGATTTCATCCTAAAAATCAAGTTTCAATTGTCCAAGGTGAAGATGGAATGCTTAAAAGGAAGGAGTGTCTTGTACTGAACCAGAAACCAGGCGGTGAATCAAACTGATACAACAGGTCCAAAATGACTGTGTTTGAACTTTCTGATCTCAGCATGTCTCAGGAGTCTGGGTGCTTGAAAATAGAACACTGGCTATAGAATATACTGAATTAAAGCAGTTTTTTTTCAATAGAAGGAAAAAAAAATCGAGACACACTTTTCCCCAGAAAATCTTCCAAAAAAGGCCACTGTTTTAAGTTAATTTTCCTGATCAGAGACAGCAACATCCTCTACTCACACACGCCAGGCTCAACGATGTCCAAAACGTAAGCTTGAGGTATCGAATTTATTTGATACCTACACGTAGAATCAAACAATTTGGGAAAAGAAGTCCATATAGATGTGTTGCTATGGGATAAACCAGGGAATGACCCAGAAGAAAAGTTTAGCATCTCCATTTCAACTAGGAAGCATTTTGGAGAAAAGCAGACCATGGTGAGCAGCTGCAAAGGAAGGAGCAGGATGGAAGATGACTTCATGCTACAAGGATGGCCATCAAACCCCAGAAAACTTGACTTTCCATTCCAGTTTTTATTTTACTTCTTCTTTTTAACAAGTTCATTTTTGAGCCAAAGTGACCAAAATAAGTGCTGAAGACAACGTTGTTACAGCACCTCACTGGAGCATGGAATATTACAAACCAAGGAGTACTGCAGGTGAATGAAGGCTTGCTGGGCTTCCAGCAGGATGCTCTCCATGCTGTGACAGATGCATGATGCTGAGGACAGGAGGACTGGAGGAGAGGAGGAGCAGAGGATGGGGTTTTCCAGCACTGCACAGCACACTCAATCCTTTCAGAGCAGCATTTTCAGGGAAGCATTTCCAGTGCTGTGGCATGCATTAGGGACAGGCATTCCCAGTGCCCCTGCAGGGATGGCAGGACTGATGTTCTCAATCAGGTGTTTTGGCTCAGTCCTGATGGTCCCTGTCAGTGCCATGGGGATGGGCATCTTGAGTACAAACACCTACACTAGGTAGGTGCTGCAGAGTGCACTTGGGATGGATGGCCCTGGTGGGCACAGACTGGTGCTCTGAGAGCTGCACCTTGCGTGGGGATGGTGCTGTTCCAGGTGGGCATGGTCTCCTCTGTTCAGGATGGATGTTGCCTGGGTGGAATGGTATGGAGGTAGGTGCTGAGGTGATGGTTGCATTGGGCTTTGATGTGTGTAGACATCATGGTTGGTATGATGTGAGGAGAATTGGCCTGATGGGGGATGGCTTGGCACAATGAGGGGCAGGTTGGTCTGTTGTTGGGCAGGTTGGGGTGACATGGGGCAGGTGGATGTGCTATGGAGAAGGCTGGCGTGATGCCAGGCAAGTGGATGTGATGTGGGGAAGGTTCATAGAATCACACAATAATGGAATAAGCTGAGTTGGAAGAGACTCATCAGGATCATCAACTCCAGTTCCTGGCCCTGTGTGGGAAGCGACAACAATCCCACCATGTGCCTGAGAGCATTGTCCAAATGCTTCTTGAGCTCTGTCAGATTTGATGCTGTGACTGCTGCCCTGGGGAGCCTATTCTAGTGCTCGACCGACCTCTGCATGAAGAACCTTTTTTCTAATATCCAACTCAAACCTTTCCCAACTCAGCTCCAGGCCACTGCTTCAGCTCCTGTCGCTGGTCACCAGAGTTAAGACACTGATACATATGCCCCTCTGCTTCTCCTGCTGAGGACACTGAAGACCTCAATGAGGCCTGTTTTTTTTTTTTCACTCTCTTCTCCAAGGCTGAACAAAAGAAGTGACCTCAGTTACTCCTTATAAGACTCTCCAGACCCTTCACCCTCCTTATGGCCCTCCTTTGTGTGAAAAACGCCAATCACTTGTTTTGAAAATTTTAAAAGTTTAATAGTAATAAAATGGTTATAAAAATAGTAATACAATCAGAGTAATAAAAATGTGGACAATTTGAATTAGGACAATATGAGACAATAGAAACAAAGCGCTACAGACGTCCGGGTTCCTTTTTCTGGGCAGCACGAGCCCAAAAAAGGACACACGTTAACAGAGGATAACCCCTTAAAAACAATAGCCTGTTGCATATTCATACACTTCATACATGATGCATAAATTCATTCAAATACAGGATTCTGTCTGGTCATCATCAATTTCTTCCTCTTAATCCTAACAGTGCCTTTGAGGCAGGAAGAAGTTCGTTTCTTCTGATAATGGGGCAATAAATTCTTTTTCTCTGAAAGATTTAGGTGTCCTGTGGCTGCTATCTCAGAGTTCTTTCTTTAAAAAAAAGTATCTCACATAGCATAGTTTCTATTTTAACATTTTGTATAACCTGAAACTATATTTAACACACTACTTAAGAGCAATAATACAGCATTACTTTCTAACACAACAGTTATTATATTCATTTTAATATTTGCGAAAAGCCAATCATTAAATACATCAATTTTTCACATTTGGACCCTCTGCAATAGCCTAAGGCCTCTTTTATATTGACATGACATAGATGGATGTGACACAGGGCAGGCGGGCCTGTTTTGGGGGAGGTGTCACATGGGGCAGGTGGATAGGATGTTGAGCAGGTCGGAGTGATGTGGAGGGGTGCTGAGGGTGACACCACTCCCGATGCAGAGCGCAGGGCCCGGCCCGGCCCGGCAGCCCCTCAGGGTCGCCATGGCGACCGCCCCTCGGCCCCTCCGCCGAACTATTTTCCGTCCCCCACGTGATGACAACAGCTCCCACACACGTGACGGAGGGTGTGCTGTCAATCAAACTCCATCTCCGCCAATCATCGCCCGCAGTCGGGCTCCGTCCCGCCTTCCGGAAGCGGGCGCTCTAATCGGCGCCGGCGCGCGTTCCGGCGGTTTGACAGGGCCGACGCAGCGGGGCGTTGATTGGCGTCGGGCTGAGCCAGTCGCAACTGGAGAGGGAACACGGGGTCCCGCCCCTGCGGGGCGCGGGCCAATGGGCGCGAGGGAGGCGGAGCCCCGCCCACCCCCCGGCACTGCGGTAATATGGCTCCGTAGCGGGCGGCCGGCTTGGCGTTGCTGCCGCCATTAACCCCTGCGCGCCCGGCGGCCTCGGGGGAGCGGAGCGGGGACCCTGCGTGAGGATGACCTCGGCTGCCGGTCCCGCCGCCTTGCCGCCCGGCTCCGCCGCCCGCGCCCTGCATGTGGAGCTGCCTTCGCAGCAGGTACGGCGGGGCCTCGGGGCGGCGCTCGGAGGGGGCTGAGGAGGAGAAGGAGGGTGTACTGAGGTGAATCAGGGGTGTCCCTTGAAGTGTGGGGTGTTCTGAGGTGAAGGGGATGCGCTCTTTTAGGCGTGGGATGTACACAGGGGCGTGCTCACTGAGGTGTGGGCTGTTCTGGGGTGCAGGGAGATGTTTCCTGAACTGAGAGCAGCTCCCTGAGGCGTACAGGGGTTGCTCCCTCGGGTGGATGGGGCTGCTCCCTGCGGTGAAGGGGTGGGCAGGCACTCCATGAGGTGCCAGTGGGGCTTCCCCGAGGTCTGGGGGTACCTGAGGCAGAGTCCCCAAGCTGATGGGGGTCCCTGAGGCCAGGGGCGTTTTGAGCGCCTTTCTCGCAGGCTGGTAGGAAGGCCAGAGGAAGCATGGGGGCAGGGGTCTGTGCCTCTCTCCCAGGGGAGTCAGGTGGTGTTTCCTCTCCCAGAAAACTACTTCTGCGCCTACAAAAGATCAGACTAAAGGTGAGAATTGCAGCAGGAATAACACCGTGAAAATCGGTGTTAAACTTGGGCACCTCGTGAGGCCGGAGCAGCTGGGGTGTCCCCTCCTCCTCCTCGTGGCGGGGTGGGGAGCAAGTGTGGATATAACATGAGGTGTATTCTGAAAAGTACTGAAATGTTCTCTCCCCGTTGCGTCCTTCCTTCACCTAACTCTGTTTTTCCTGTTTGCTGATAGTTGGCTTTTGGCTTACTGGGCATTTGTCCCATGTTTTCATTTTGGAGAGCATTAATTTTAAGTGAGGAAGACTAAGTTCTGCCTGAGCATTGAGCAATCCCTATCAGACCGACTCTGTTGTGCCCTTTCCCCTCTTGCATGTGGTCACTTTGATTGTACCGGAGCTGGAGCAGGACTGGTGAAGGCAGGAGTAATTAGCAAAATTTTGCTCTTCTCTAGAAATAGTGTGAGATGTGAATGTTGTTTTGGCTCATTGACTCAGTGCTGTCGATGTTATTACAAGTTAGACACACAGTCTGTTTTACTTGAGCTGTGTGTTACCAGGTGGGACTATGAAGAATACCTAGAGAAAAAAATCAACAGATGTTAATGAAGTGGATCTATAACTGCTCTTTTGATAAACAGGTTTTAGAAGACATCCACTTGGGGGCAAAGGAGAGAAATGGAGGTGGCTGTTGGCCACCTGGCCCTAATTTGTGAGCAAGTGCATACTCTGAAATGTGGGTCTGCTCTGTGTTAGTAAACATAAACATGAATGCTGCTCTGTATGAACAGGAAACAATGGATTGTCCATGAGATCAAGTATGGCCCTCTTACTGAATTTTTGGTCTTATTCTTTCTCAGGCTTGTGCAAGGACCAAGTGAATGCTGCAGGGAGAAGCCTGAGATATTAGTCATTGGATTGCGCTTGTGAAAGTGAGACCAAAACACAGGCTTTTTCTTCTAGGAGCTGAAACTTTTATAGGAGTTCCTAGGAGCAGAAATTGAGTCACCAATTATGGGCTGTTCCAGTTGAGTAAATATTTAGCGAGGATGCGGCTTGTATGTTAATTGTAGCCAGTGTAAGGCCGTGACAGACTGAGGTATCCTGCTGTGTGCTCTGCCAACACAAGGACCATGTGCTGAGGGATCTGTGTACTATGTTTACTTGGAATCAAATTGAGAGGCTCAGCTGAACACACTGATAGCAAATCACTGTCCTTCTTTGTATTCTCTGAGCTCAAAAGTCTGTTACTGAAGTGCAGGATACTTTGAAGGGGTTTTGTTGTGGTGTGATGTGGGCTTAGCACACTGGAGATATTTTACTGCAGAATTATGAAACAGATAAGTCATTCCTAGTCTATTGTACCACCTCTGTAATGCCATAGTCTGGCTGACCCAAGCTGTGTGATGCTGTGTAAGGCAAGGTAATTGTTTGCTGTGTGCCAGCACAAAATCAGCTTGGTGATTTGTTTCAGTAGGCAGTTTTCTCTAGGGCACTCAAAGCTACAGTTTTTTGACTATAAGATGTTATAGTGACTATAAGAATTGAGAGCAGGATGGTCTGAGTCATGGCTATAAATCTCTCCAAAGACAAATTCTCAACTGTGTATTCAAAATGAGTGCTATAAATGACTGAAGTGACTTTTTAGGGGCAGAAGTACTGACAGTGTAATTTGATTTAGACTAGCTTTAATTGTTCCAGTAACATTCACATTGATTAGAAAACAATGTTCCTGCTACTGACACTCTTGCAGGAGTGAAAAGTTAAGTCTGAAACCTTTTGCTACTGTGATGATACTTATGTCAAAACTGACTGACCTCTTCTGGAACTTGTTTGTGTGGTGGGATGACTGGGGCAGAGAATGCTTTTTGCTGTTGTATTCTGTATTTTAAGAAAGAAAAATAGAGGATATGACTGTAAAGAAATGCATCTGATTAAGCATAAAATTCCCATTTGAATCCTTTAGTAATTGTGTCAGGATGTTGTTCTCTTTTGCTGTACAAGTGAGCACAACAGAACTGAGAATGTGAAATAACTGCACTTCAGGAGCAGAGATTCTTCAGTAATATCTCTTCGCAGTTGCTCGACTCAAGAAAACTGGGAGTGTCGTAATAACTTAAGATTTCTGAATGCTCAAAACAAACTGTTCAGTCCTGTCATTGTAAGCAGTTCAAAGCAGCGGAGGGGTTGGGGGACCCAAACCTTTCAGACTCTTCTATATCCTCAGTGGAAGGGATTGGACAGAAAAATGCAGCCTGAATGTACAGAGGCAGTCATGCCACAGTCAAATGATCTGCTGAGTGCTGCTGTGCTAATTGCTGGCCAAAACAGATCTCATGTGTGGTTGTCTAGTGACAGGAAAGCACACACTCCAGAGCCAGTGCTTGGAGGGTGTGCGTGAGGGAGGGAGGGGGATCTATCTGCTGAGTATGGATGTGCTGGTGAGGAGGGAAGGGGTAAATTGTGCCACTATGCACAGCCATGAGTAGTGTCAGACCAGGTGACCCAATATTTTCTGTATCTTTCAGTTCACAAACATCTCTTGACAGATTGTGAAAGTTTCTGTGGAGACGAGCAGCAATGAGGTTTCTGCTACAGGTGTCAGAAGTGTGTTTTAGGGTAGAGCAAAACAGAGCAACCAGTTAGTGAAACTTCACAAGGACACTCTGTGGCCTCCATTAACATTAAGGCTGGGATTCCTAAAGGTCCACTTGGAGTTTTATGCACTTGTATGAGGCCAAGAGCAGTGCTCATCATACATGGCTCCTCTGGCTTCCACACCAGCATCTTTACCCTCAGGGTTTGACCATCTAACCAGCTCCTTACCCATCTAACAGTCCATTCATCAAATCCATCTCTCCAATTCAGAGAGAAGGATGTTGTGGGGCATCATGTCAAAGGCTTTACAGAAGTCCAGAATAATGACACCTGTAACTCTCCCCTTGTGCACTGGTGTAGCCACCCCATCACAGAAGGCCACTGGGCTGCTCAGGCAGGACTTTGCTTTGGTGAGAGTGTGCTGGCTGTTGAATCACCTCCCTGTCTTCCATGTGCCTTAGCACAGCTCCTCAGAGGATCTGTTCTGTGATCTTCCCAGGCACAGAGGTGAGGCTGACAGGGTGGTACCTCCCAGGGTCCTCCTTTCTGGCCTTTTTTAAGGTGGGTACTATGCTTCCCCTTTTCCAATCACCTGGCACTTCACCCGACTTCCAACATCATGGAGAGTGGCTTGGCAACTAAATCAGCCAGTTCCCTCAAGACTCTGTGGTGCATCTCATCAGGTCCCATGGACTTGTGCACACTTAGGTTCCTCAGGTGGTCATGAACCCAATCTTAGAGTGTGAGGGGCTTTGTTCCCCCAGTCCCCATCCTGCTGTCCATCCATTCAGGATGTGCAGGAAGAGGGGTTGTCATTGGAGACGGGAGGCGAAAGAGTTGTTGAGTACCTCACCCTTCTCATCAGTTGTTGCCAGTTTTCCATCATTATTTATCGGGGGTAACACCTTCTTTGGCTTTCTTTCTCTGGGTAACATATGTGGAGAAGCCCTTCTTTTGCATCCCCCACCAGGTTCACTTCCAGATTCAACTTGGGATTCTTTCTTTAAAGATGCACATCACTCATACACAACATTTTGGGCAACGTGGCGGAAAGGGAGGATTCAAAGTGTGCTGGCAGATGTGTTTGAGGGGTCTTGTGTAGGAAAAGTGAAGAAAGTTACTGTGTGGGCCCAGAGCTGCACATGAATGAGACTTTAAACGAATCAATGAGAAAATAGTATGTTTTTAAACATTAGTTTTCTATTACTCTTGTTACATGTTCTCCTGAGTTATATGGGAAAAAAGGACTGATTCTTAAATATTTTACTTCCCCTTTCCTACAAAATATGTAGGGAGGGGGGCAATCAGAATAACGTATGGAAAGTGGTGTATTGGAATATTGCTTTCACTTGTCTTTGACAAACACTGTCTTTAAGTGCTGCTCCAGTGAAAGGCCACAGTGCGAGTTGTGACTGCTGATCTTACTCAGTTGTATCCATACCCAGCTGTATCAGTGTTTAGTGTTTGTTAGAGATAAATTAGGAGGAGTAGTTGTTAAAGTTACTGGAAAATTGTAATTTTAGCCCAAAAGACTGGCTGTTAAGCTGGTGCTGGAATTCTGCTATCTGCAGTGTACTTTCTGTAAGGGATGCAGGAGTGTCTTGCAAACCAAATGATCTGTTGGTTAGTTAGACTGTTATGTCCAAAAGCTGTACTAAATCAGTTTTCATGATTTATTTGGGATGCTTGTGGTGGGTTATGGAATGCTGTTAATTGAGCAACTTGCTAGCTAAAGACCAAAGTCTCATTTATGAAGGGAAACTTACTTATTTGCTCTTGATTTATCATCTAGCAACAAGATAAGCATTAATATGCTTCAGGTTTATTAATCATCATAGGCTGTTTGCTTGTGCAACCCAGAGTGTCCTTTAATTCTTCTTTAAGGTCAAAATTGCCATTGTTTTGATTTTGTTTCTGTAAGGCCCTGTTTACTTTTTGGGTGTTTCCTTCTGAGTATCATCTTGATATTCCCCAGTTTTTCCCACAGCAAATGTGGATTAATGCTCCCTTCCCCAAGGTCATGTTAAGAGGCTTAAGGGACTTCTCTCAACTGCTGCAGTGTGTTATTAATGAGATGGGACTTGCACCCTGATGTTCTTTTCTATCTGGTGGGTTAGTTCCCATGCTGTGTCAAAGCAGCAGCTGCAGTTTCAGTCTTTCATCTTGAGACTAAATACTTACTTAGACAAACTCAGAGAAAAGCATCAATAAGGAAGGATGTTATTTCTATCTACTTCTTCTAAAAGGTTTTGGTTAAAGATGGAAAGATTGTCTAGTTTCTTATTATTTGCATCTTATGTAAACATCTAGCAAGAAGAGCTTTATCTGGCCACTGGGCAATATTTGTAAGATGGTCTGAGCCATAATTTGGAGCAATTTTTTAGGGTGTGCTGACAGTTCTTACTCTTTGGAGCTGTGGTGGTTGCCAGCTCACTGGATCTGTCACTCTTGATGTTACAGTGACCATAACCAAATACAGCTGTTGAAACAATACCCAGAAAGAACTTTACTTGTCCAAGACCCTGCATAGGCACATGATTTGGCTTTTGAACCCTTCCTGCTAACATTGTCTTCAAGTTAATTCTGTGTATTGAGTCTTGTTTTGCCACACCTAAACAGCTATCCTGTTTGTGTCCCAAGACTGAATGTGTCTTCTGTACCTGCCAATACAATATGTTCTAAATAACAGTCTTTTACAGTCTTTGTGCAGAAATTAGCACCAAAAAAAAGATACAGAAGATTAGTGAGTCCTGTGAACATCATGAGCTTCCATCAGTTTTAGTCTCAGTTCTTTCATTCTTTTTTGGACTCTAAAGTAAGTGGTGTAGATTTTCTACATGTGATTATGGGGTACAAAGAGAAGATTTGTTGTACCAGCTGAACAATTACCAGCTGTTTACATAATTTTGTGGGGGTAGAAGTTGAGTTCTGAGTTGCTCCTCAGTGTAAATGCAATTACTTAGTGAGGAAGTAGTTTAGAGGTTTAGCTAGTAGGAAAGGGTGCAGGGAAGGATAGATCAGAGAACACAGCTGTCTTTCAAGAGTAATACATAGTCTTAAGTTTTTTCAGTTACAGTGTAGTTATCTGTTTTAATTATTTTCTGGTGTGACTGTTGCTTTAGTTAAAGGAGCAGATAATGCCATAGACTAACATATTTTGTTAGCCCTAACACTGTCTTTAGATGTTGCATTCTTTAACTCCATATTGACCTTGCAAAGGGCTGTTTTGCATTCAGATAGCTGGAAAATAATTATACTTCTGCATGGACCATGTCAAGTATTGAAACATTCCTTTTTCTTCCTGTTTCACTTTCTCTTTGTGTGAATTAGGGCAGACTTGATATCTTTTGAACATCTTCCGTTTGCTGACTGTTCCTGCTGAAGCCCTCAGTGCAGGAGTAGCCATGGCAGGGGGTATGGATGATTAGAAACCTGTGTTGACCCTTGATGTGCTCACATGAAAGCTACATAGCTGGTTTCCTTCTTAAGGAAAGCTTTCAAAAGTGTTTCAGATGCCCAGAAGTGTAAAGGAAAGGAGGCACTTTGATTAAGGGACCTGTAAACTAAAATTCACAATTGTGCATCTTGGGAAACTTTGAGCCCATGTTGATGAAATAGCTTTGACTTTTCTTGTGGTCATTTAGTCTGGGTAAATCATTCTGCACAGGTTCAATGTATCTGGTTCCTTGGATCTTTGGGAATGTGAGGTATGTGATGTACGTGAGTGTGTTGGACCTTCCCAGGAAAAGTGTAGTTGTGTTCCCACAGTGCATCTTCGAACTGGTGTTGTCCTCAGTTCCGATTCCTAGTAGAAATCGTTTCCTTAAAGGCACTTGGAAGAAAGTAGCTTAATCTCAAAAAGGGAAAGGAGTTCCTGGATGGCTGTTGGTCATTTGACATGGGGAAATGGAGATAGGAAGGAGGCACAGTCATAAGGAGAACTACAAGTGATTCATTGAACTAATTATGGCTGTATATGAACTAATTATGGCTATGTAGCTTTGAGGGCCTTGCTGTCTTCAAGTGTGTGCTGAAAGACATTAAAATAGAATTCCTTAAAATTCCTTATGGTGTGTCCCACAAAAATTGCATATCAAATACTTCTGCTTTGCATCAGAAGTAGATCTGAAAGCCCATTTGGTTCTCTTGACTCTGAACTGTGGAAAACTGTTAAATTGCAAACTTCATAAATCTTCCTAGCAAGTGTGTAAATTAGAGTACAAGCATTTTCTTCCCATTCCTGTGGTTTTAAGTAACCATACATCTGAGTAATGCCTAAACTTTCCATGTGCATTTCTTGGATATTAAAAGCTTTACATTTTGCAGCAGAGGTGACCCAAACCTGCAAGATATGCTCCACATAAAAAAAAAAGGTATTAAATTGGAAAATGAGGCAACTTGAAAACTTATATAAAATTAAGTATGAATTTTTGTCTGCCATTTGACTTCCAAGAGATTGGATCGTGTGATTGCTTCTTAATATTCAAACTGGCACGGAGAGGTGAAAGCAAAGTGTGAAAATCTGAGAAAGTTGGAAGGTGCAGTATGGAGGTGTTCAGAGCAGTGCTGTGCAAATAAATAATGCTCACATTGACTAAATATAGATCATATTTTGGTAACTTTTTTTTTTGCTTGTTTTAGGGCTGGAGGTTTTATGCTTTTTAAGAAAAAGACCCAGCTCAACCTGTCTGCTATGAGCTACAGAGCACACAGAGCCCTCTGTTTCAATATGACTTAATTCTGGCAAATATGCAGACATCTAAATAGCTGACATTTCAAGCTCAGGTCCATTCAGTTCAAAACCAGTGGATTTGCTGTAGTAACATTTGTGTTGCTAACTAATCTTTGCCTCCTGCTTTAATGCTAAAATAGTTGGAAGGATTTTGTTAAAATTCTTCCAGAGCTTCTGTGGGTCATAGAGCAAGGAACCAAGCTATGAAATTCATGTGGAAGCCAGGTAAAAACAGTGTGTACCATGTCATACAGAGGTCAGAGCTGATCCTGATCTGAAAAGAATTCAGGGAATTTACTTCCTTGACAGAATTGTGAGGAAGGCACCAGTGTGAAAAGAGAGATGGTGCCCAGAGGTGAATGCTGTCTAGGGTACTCCATTAAAGCCTAAGGAAGTAGACCTGGTGCTGAAATTTTAGCCAGTGTTGAAAGTTCTTTGTTCTGGAAATACAATAATTGCTTTTCAGCTCATCAGGCCTCTGAGAGAGCCCTGAGTGTTGATATGATTTTGGGCTAAGTAATTTATGTAAACTTCTACTTTGCTTGTACAAGATGATTTCGCAGCCTTCTTAATGCTGGTTTTACCATTGTATTTACATTTCAGGCAAAAGTAAGTTTCTGGTTACATGGGTTGTATGGAAAGTCATCAGGAATGGGATGGGTGGGGTGGCCTTTTTCAAATTCAGTCACAGATGTATAAAACTTTCACCCTGAGCAATTGAATTTAAGCTTCATTCTGGAAAATGTATTTCTATTTATAAAATTCTTAAAAAATCATCCTGATGGAATTTCTGAAACTTGCTTATGGCCATGGGTGCAGTGAGCCCACTGTCACTTAGCAACATGTGGAAGTTTTCAGCCAAACCCTCCATTCACAGAGGGGGCTGTTTGATGGCATCTTGGGTGGTTCTTGCTGGAAGAAACCAAACTGCCTGCCTTGCTTAAGTTCAGATACTCCCTTGACACCTTTGCAAATTTGTTTAACATGTCAAAGAGCCTGCCTAGAGTAGAATTCATGAACAGTGTTGCTAAAAGAGCTAGTGCTAAAGAGGGACGACCGTGCTACTGGGAGAAGGCAGATGTGGGACAGGGAGAAAGAAGACAGACCTCCCCATTTGCCCAGCTGTGAGCCATTAGATCATCCCAGCTGCTGACAGCATGATAGGCTCCATGTGATTAGAATGGGCTTTGCTGTTGCCCATATTAGTGACCTGAGCTTCACAATTGATGCTTGGAGCCAGAGCTGGAGTCAGTGGGATGGCTGAGTACCAGAAATACAAAATGGTGTTTGGCCGTGTTCTCATCCAGCCTGGATATATTGACATGATTTTTTTTTTTTCTGAGGGTCATCAGATTCTTGTAAGGGAATAATGAAGTGGTTAAGATGGAAGAGGAATCAGAACTCTCCATGCTTGCTTTTGCTACCCATTATATGACCTTGAACAAATAATTCTGAAATTCCATGAATTCTTGAGGCTGTTGTAGGTAGTCCTGTTCTCCTGCCAGAGCAGTCCAGACCTTGTGTTAACAACATTGCATTTCTCTCTCATTTGTCTTGCTCCTTTTCTTACCTCCCTGCTGCATCACGTCTACAGTGATTTTTATTAAGATACCAGATTATTAGACGCAAAACAGTGACTAGCCTTATCTCTTCTGTTTCTCAGGCCTGGAGGAAAGCAAAGAGTGGAATCTGGATAAGCTTAAGCCACAAAGAAACTTAAGTGTTGAGGTCTGCCTCCTCTGTCCTCTTCTGTGGTGGGCACATCTGTGCGGCTGTAGGGAGCTGAATTGGAGGAATTTAGCCAGATGTTACCCTTACTTACCCAGTTAGTCACCCTTACTAACTTTTGGTTTTGGCAGCTTTACCTTGGTTTAATTTTTTGATCCTCACCTTAAGACTGTGCAAAACACATAGTGCCGGATGGGAACATGCTGAAGGTGGCTTTCTAGGCAGAGGTAGTGAAAGGTTATGGTATCTTGGTGTTGAGGGAACTGAAGCATGAAGGGACCAGGCAGTTTCAGTCCTTTAGACCTCAAAAGACATGGCAGACTGTCTAGAATCATCTGATGAAAAAGCCATCCTAACAAGGCTGATGGTGAAAATACTTGATTGTGGAGCAGTGTGATTTGTTCAGAGTGAAGCAGGCAATCGCTGAGCAGGGGTGGTGTTGCTGTGCTCCACAGCAGCTCTGTTAAGGTGCTGCTGTAGTGTTCTGGGAAGGTGCTGTCCTGCCTCTGCAGGCATGAGCAATGAAACCTGATGGTAGGTTCTGCTCTTCAGATCTCTCCTACAGCTTTCCCTGTCAGACTTTCTCTGTATCTTTGGGATTGCTGTCTGCTTATGACCTGTGCTATCTTTAGATGCAGCAGTGTTTTTAAAATACAAGCTACTCAGGATTTCTCCTAATGGAAAATAAGTGTATCGCTTCTCCTGGTTTGTTGTCATTTATCTTCAACATAGAAGGAAGCACTAATTTCTTTTGTGTGAATCAACATGTTGTTGCTTTTAATCAAATGCAACTTAGAATTGCAATTAAAGCAAAGGATAACCAGGCATGTAATGTAATTTCACTGCTCCATTGGCTTTCTTGGGAATTGCAAAGGTCCAGGACAATTGTAACAAAAATAACTTGTGTCACAACCCCCTGAGGATGACCTGTTAGACCTGCTGTGCTACTGTGCTAAGCACTGATCCAGATATGCCCCTGGTAAGGCTGCATGTGCTGAAATGAGAGCTCTTAGAAAGGTTAAACAACCTTGTCCATGCAATTAATTCTGCAAAAATAACTTTTTTTGCTGTAGGATATCTCACTAAGATACTTGCTGTAGATGCCTCTCTGAGGTCTTCACTCCTGTGTTGCTGGTAACCTGTAAACTCTTTGAGGAAATAACAGTGAAAATTAGCTATATTCATTAAATATTTTGCTCTTCTTTTAAAAAATGAAAGCGGGTCCTGCACTATTATCTTGCACTCAGGCTGGCCTTTTTGAAGTTAAGTGACTCATGAGGCTGCCAAGGCCCTTAGATTGTTTTTTAGCCCTTGTATTTTGAATTTTAAGGTGGGCTTTTAAAATTACTGTTCTGGTGCAGAGCATGTTATCCTGGGGGAATCCTCCCTCATGATGAAGATTTCTCGACACTTTTACAAAAAGAGCAAAATAGCTGAAACTTGTCACTAAAAAAAAAGGGACCTTTTTTAGCACTTCACCTAGAAGGAGGAAGAAATGAAAGAATTGTGTATTATCTGCAGCTGCTACATTCAACAGAGTGTACTGGTTTATTCTCTAAAAATAGTCGCTCTTGCAGTTTGAAATGCTCTGGTACCTCATTGTGAACTGCCTTCCCCTTGGCTCGTGGCAGTGCCAGGCTCTGTTGCTCCACGTACACTTCAAGCTGGTGGTTCCATTCCAGCCATTCTCTGCCTTCAGCCTCTTGCTGCTGCCTTGTCCCCTCCTTGGTCTGCTCAGCTGCTTGTCCAGACACGTGGCCCAGCCTTACTGAGGAAGTGAGCTGGTGAAACTAACCCAGGAAAAGGGAGAGTGGTTAGTTTCCATCCACACTGGTTCCCAGATATGATTCTGTGAGCAGCTGCACGAGTGCTTATTTATGGTGTAATGAACAAGAAAGGGCGATGCAGTGCTGGGGGCTGGCAGTGTGTGGCTGATGCTGGTGCTGGCTGAGCTGCAACACAGTGGGGTTTTTGTTTTGTGTATTCCAATGTCTCCAGCACAAAATGATATGAAATGCATAGGAGGTAACACTGGATATTCAAAACTTCCCTCAAAATAATATTTACTTTGTCACAAAACAAAGCCCTTGATGAGGAATTCTAGAACCTATTTCAGTTGTCTTTGGGTATGTCTTTGTAGCTGATAGTCCTGGTTTAAGCTAATTGTCTTTGATCAGGAGAGGTTAATTAACTCTGAATGTTGCCGGCATAGAGTTCTGAGGAAATTTGAATAATTCAGTACAATATCAGTGAACACAGTGGGCCAACGGGAAGATTTATTATCAGGATTCAAGTCTCTCTGTCATCCTGACTTCACTCAAGGGATAGGAGGAGAGTGCTGGCTAAGCTGGAGATTGAGATAGACATTCATGACCTGTTGCACATTGAGTTCTTCACTATGTTGCAGTCTCATAGCCCCGGATTTAATTACCTTCTTCCAACAGGTTTAGGAGGAGTGAGACTTGAACCCCCAGATCCTGAAGGGTGCAAGGAGGTCACAAATCATGGAGATAAGGACTCGCATCTTGTTCAGAGGTGCAGGTGTAGGTTTGTAGGAGAGGACACTCGAGAACTTTTTTTTTTTTACAAACCTCGTTGACCTCATTGTGTACTGTAAATGGTAAGAAACTTGTTTAACTTTGCTTGAGAGCTAATCAATGAAACATGTTACTTAAAGCAAGCACACAAATTAGTTTGCAATCCTAAAGAGACCTGGAGAAAATTGCTGTCTTAGTTAGAGTACAGTGTGGACAGTTCTTTGTAAGGGATGAAAGGAAAAAAAGATACCAAAAATGAAGGGAATGAGCATGGTAGTTGATTGATTTCTCTGCTTCTGATTTCTACTGATGTTAATTAAAAGAGAGATGGCACATAAAATTCTTGTATCATTTTTATAGGTAGCAAAATTCATGTGTAAAGCCGTTTCTTAAGGAGTGTTTCAGTTGCATGTAAAAACAGCCAGTGAAGCTATCCAGCTTTGAGGTTAGATGTGAAAAAATATTAAAGGTCCATGCGGCTTCTTTTAAGTGAGGCATAATATTTCTGTTGACATTTTTGGTACCACTTTCTAAGAAAATGAGACTGTGTAGTCTCACAGAATGTTTTTTGTTCGTAGGGCTTTTTTGTTTTTAATTTTGTAGTTTTTGTATATACTAGAGGTACCTGGGCATCCCATCTCAGACTCTTGAGTCAAACTCTAAGTCATAAACAGACTTTAAATGGAATGACTCCATCAGTGATTTTTAGGCTGTCAAACAAAAATTGAATATTCCTCATACCTTTCCATAAAGGAAAACGAATATATCACTGGAATGGTGTTAAGTAATAAAGTATACTGTGATTCTAAAACAGATAATGGCCTTTCAACTCTTGTTAAAAGCCTTTTAAGATAAGCAACAAACAGGAAATTTGTCTTTTGGTTTCAGAAAGTTTTAAAATGTGCTTTTGGTCAATCAACTTTTAAGGTGGATTCAACCTTACAAATAAAGATACTTTTGGAAAAAATGGTGTAAAATGAACTCTGAGGTAAAAGTATGCACTAAACAGTTTGAGTGTTGTATTGCTGGTGTATTGTGGTGATCCACAAAGTATGTGGAGCCATTTGTCAATGTCCCCATGGTAGTGGGTGAGACACTGGTGAGTTGAGAGATTGATTGGGAAAATCTGCCACTGAAGGATTTGGTGAGAACTTTATGTATTTGAGTTGGCAGTTCACTGAGTGCTGCATTCCTGGGAGGCTGTTTGAAGCATGAGTCTTGGAAGTTACAATAGAAACAAAAGCTAAGCAATTATTTAAGTGTGACAGTCCTGCAAAATCGCTTTGTTAACTAGTTACATTTTACAAGAAGTTAATAATGTAAAATATTTTTATCGAAATATTTTTGTCGAAAATTAAAGGTGTGATTTGCCTTGAAGCTAAGACCTTAGCTACAGCTATTAAAGCTGTTGGGCACAGAGAGGTGGGAGAGAGATTATTTTGATCTGATGATTTTCATTCAAGGTGCAGTATTGTAGTAAACCAAGATAATGTTTAGAGTTGGATAAAATCACTTAAATTAAATATTTTAGTGACATATCCTCCTGTGTTCATTCCAGTGGAAAAGGACTCTCATCACAGCAGATGGTAACTGACAGTGAAAATCTCAAATTTCACTCTGCCCATAATTTTCCCTGAAAATCTTGATATGTCTTCCTGATGTATTTTATTTAAGGTTGTTAGAGCAGTTTCCAGGATTACCATGAAATCAGGAAGCTTTGTTCAGCCAGTTCCTTATGGCTCTGGGTTAGGTGGTGGTTTGTTTGAGCTATTTGTCCATTAATGCTTGTTGAAAATAGCTTTGGCTGGGAAGTGTTTCCAGTGAGATGATGGAAAACATCTGGTGATGCTGCTGCTGTGGTGGAGGCTGATAGTGTCACATTGCTTGGAACTGCTCAAAGAGTCAGGGTGGTTTAGTCACGTGGGATAAAAATGACATACAGGATGTGAATAGAACAGCTTCTCTTGAATGTCAGTGTTGCTGAATCCAAGCTTGTAGATGCTTGTTGCTTGTCCTGTGGATTTGCTGAATCCTGGCTGTTTACACTTGCTGTGTGACAGAGAAAATTGAGTGTTTGGTGGGATTTTTTTTTTTGCAACACTGCTTTGGGAATCATTAAAATGCTTTGAAAAAAGAGAAAGGATTAATTATCAATCTAGAAAATTCTTTGATTTTTTTTCTTATTTTTAGCGCCGTCTTCGTCATCTTCGGAATATTGCTGCACGTAACATTGTTAATAAGAATGGTCATCGCCTCTTGGATACATACTTCACTCTTCACTTGTGTGATAACACCAAGATCTATAAAGGTAAACCAGCCTTGCTGTCAGCCTTTTTGCTAGTTAATCTTTGAATTCTTATGATATGAATTCTCTTTCTTCCTGTTTTTTTTGGTCTTGACAACTTTGTGCCATTAGTTGCATCACCTTTGCTAACACTGGAAAAGAACTCTTTAGTTTCCTCAATTTCATGAAAGCTTTCAGTGTTAGCAGCCAAGGAGGCAAAACAGATTACAGGTTTTGTAGTCTTTTAAATCAGCCTATTTTTGTCGTTGTTCTTCCCTGAGTGATGATGTAAGAAATTGGGAACTTCCATGGGCACATAAAAGTTAAAGCTTTTGGAGCTTTGGTTGCCTTTTGTGGGGAAGAGTGTCCCACTCTGTGCATACCAGTTGTTTTGAAGAGCATACATCAGCACACACTGTTATCAAAGTTTTCAAAAGATAGACAATAACATGAAGCATCCAGGCACCTGTTCTAGTTTAGATAGCTGTGTTTGCCCATTAGATCTCCTCTCTTTCTTGCTTTTCTTTCCCACTATGGTATATAGTTCATTGTGGAGAGATGTTATTAAAAATACATTTTCATGCTCCTTTTGGTGTGATTGGAGATGAATTTTGATTTTCCTTTAATTTTTATTTTCATTGGGTGCAGTGACACATCTGGCATCTTGCCTTGCTTTTTTTACCAAGGTTGGTGTTTTAGAAGGATAAGAATACAAAACTTTATCTTACTGCCTGGACTTTGTTGTGGTTGGTTGAACCTGTCACTGATGACTTTTTCTGCAGTGTTTGGTGTTAGGGACTCTTCATTGAAGCTTTATGCCTGATCTCCACTGGGCTGGGGTATTGGACAACATCTGTATTCCTGCCCCTAAGCTGTCTAAAGTCTTTTTTTAAGCTCTTGCTTTGACTGGGAAAGCCAAGATTCATGTGCCAGTAGTTGATTATTCCCATTTAAACACAGGGTTGTTGGCACCTTTGTCAGGTAACTTGGCTGTTTCCTCTTGAGCACCTGGAACAGGTCCCCATCGCTCTGCAGGAAAATGCTGTAATTAATTTATCCAAGCTCCTGTGTTCCAGGAAGAGGTTGTGTGGCAAACCAGTCATTTTTGCAAATGTCATCCAAAATCTGTTAACTGCCTTGCCATGTTCTTTCCTCAGAAATCAAAGCCTTGTAAAACTTGAGGATTATAATGGGTATAAAGATGAAATACTAAATTTAAATAATGACTTGTGATAAGTAAGTGTGAAGGAGTAATTTTAGTGCATTTCTAACTCTGTCTTGTGAATCAGTTACTAATAAACTAGACCCACTAACATTTGTCTTTCTTGATTGTTACTTATTTTGGTTTTTTTCTGTTTCAAATACTAAGATTTGTATCAGTGTTTAAGCTAATCTAAAGATGTTTTTTTACTTATTTTTCTTCAGAATTTTATAAGAGTGAGGTGATCAAGAATTCTCTGGTAAGTTACTTTAATGTGGAAAAACTTTGTTTTTAAAATTGTGTATTTAGTGCAGTATATTGATTTCTTTGCTGAATATCATAACTGTTTAATGTGTCTTTACACTGTTTGGTTCTGTTAGGAGCATTGTGTTCTTCACCTCCTTTTCAGATTGTTTTCATGAGGGTTAGAGTAGGGAGCTGCTGAGTAGTAGAAATGCTGATTTCTATTAACATCTTTGAGTTGTGTAGGAAAACAGCAAGGAACATGTACCTGCCAGATATATACGTGTGTTCTTTGAAGAGCTAATAGCTGTAAGAAACTGAAGTTTAAAAACATGTTAGATTTTCTAAATTTTTCAGTTTAGATGAATGAAGGGGTCAGAACTAAACAGTTTATTTATTATTAAAAACGAGAAAGGGTAATAAAAGAATAGGAGTAGGATGTTGCAAATGTTGGCTAAGGGAGTTTGAAAACCTGCTGAAGACCTTTTAATGCCTGCATTAACAAGGTAGAACTGCTCCATTTATAGCACCCTGGGCAAATGCTTTGAAACCCTCCTGAATGAAGGAAGAGCTGTCTGCTTACTCAAGGCTGCTAACTTCTCCAGTTTCTCTCTTAAGTTGATAGGATTTTTTAATTCTGTCTATTCTAAATCAGGAAAAGGAAAAACAAAAAGGGAAACTAACCACAGGATATAAGAGATGGAATAACAAAAATCTAAATAAGAGATGTCTTGAGGACATCCTGTATATAACCTATGGGTATTTGAATGACCTGGTATTCTTGTGCCTGAATAGCTATGAAATATTCCTTCTTTTTAGGAGGACTTGATTAATGCATTTCTTCTGTAATCCTTACTGGGTAACTTAGCCTCTCCCTTCTTTTCAGAGGCATCCTGTTTCAAATTGACTCATTCCAGTTCAGGGATGCTAGGCCTTTTCCAAGCTGCTTAAGCACTAGAAGGGAAGGCAGATTCTTGCTTGGAGTGGTGGGTTCCTACCTCTTGTTTTGCAGGAGCTACCGTTTCTGTGTTCAGCAGAGGAGGGAGAGAAATAAATATAAGTAAAAGCACTTTTCCATTTCTGCTTTTGGACACCCTCTTGGCACTAGTAATGTTGGATTGACTTGGTTTTGTTTCAGCTTGGGTCAGTTCTTTAGATGTTGTTAGAGATGAGTGGAAATTCTTGGAACGCGTCGTCTTTGCAAATTTTAGTTCTGGTGGAATTTGCAATTTAGCTTAATGTGTGCTGGTTCTGAAAAGCTCCAGGTGCAAGTCTGATCTCGTGGAGTAAGATGAGCTTTTAGTGACAGCATTTGAGGATTGAGCATCAGTCAAGAGGAGAAGAATGTGAACAAATATGTCAGCAAGTTCTGCAAATTTAATTATTGGGGAATATATCAGCATTTAACTTTAAGCATACATGCTATACTCTGATTTTCAGAAGCTGAATTGTAACTGTGAAAGGAACATTACTTCCTTTTTGAAAGTTCCTGATTTGGTTAAACTGAATTAGTAATTTCTGAAGTAAATTCTTTGATGTCTTGTAGTGGAAGGAAGCAAAACTAATTCACAGTTTCTGAAGTAATTTTACAGCATGTACCTTTTAACAGAGGAATTCTCTCTAGCAAACCATGTAAGGAAGCAGCAGAGCTTGAAATGGCTGTTGTTCATAATTCTTATTTTTAAAAATCTTTGAGGTAGGCTTTGCTGCTTTCTGAATTGTTAATTTATGGACTAGTTTCAGCTTATTTAAACTGTATTTATCCTTCTTTGAATACTTAGAATCCAACATGGAGGAGTCTGGACTTTGGAATAATGCCTGATCATCTTGATACCTCTGTCTCTTGTTTTGTTGTGAGGATCTGGGGTGGCAAGAAGGAGCACTTTCAGCTTTTGATTGAATGGAAGGTCAATTTAGATGGATTAAAGTACTTGGGCCAGCAGGTAATGTGAAAATATTTTTTCTCAACTTTTTTCTTCAGGAAACAGAACATCTGGATGAATTAATATATAGAATGCTGAGAAAGGAAATGAATGTGTTTAAAGATTGTACTTTAAAGTTTGATTACAGATATTCATGTTAGTTTACATCAGAGCTTTAAATCATAAAATCATATAGTGGTTGGGTTTGAAAGAAACCTTATATATCATCCAGTTCCCCCCCTACCATGGGTGGGGACACCTTCCACTAGACCAGGTTGCTCTGAGCCCCACCCGTCACGGCCCCCTTCCAGGCATGGGGCTGTCACATCTTCTGTGGGAAACCTGTGCCAGGACCTCACCACCCTCACAGCCAAGAATTTCTTCCCAATATCCCATTGAATCCTGCCCTCTGGCAGTGGAAAGTCATTCCCCCTTGTCCAAAGTCCCTCTCCATCTCTCTTGGAGCTCCTTGAGCCACTGGCAGGGGCTATAGGGTCTCCCTGGAGCCTTTTGTTCCCCACACCAAACTCTTGAGTCTTACCTCTGGTTAGCTATCTTAATTTATTTTTGTCACCTGGAAATGAGTAATAGGAAAGATGCTCTGTCTGGTATTTCTGATTTCAAAGTAGAATGGCTGAATATGGTGACTGCTGCTAAAGCTGTGAAGTAAACAGGTTTTCCATGTTAAATTCAGTTTTTGTGAGTTTTTGTGTACTTCTAGAATTAGAGGTGATAAAAAACTGCTTTAGACTCTTGGAGCAATTTGTGCTCATCTGGTGTGAAAATTTGCAGTAAGCTGGCTGTAAACTGATTTTTTTTCTTCCTTGCCTACAGATCCATGCAAGAAACCCAAATGAGATTATTTTTGGTCTCAATGATGGTTATTATGGAGCTTCATTTGAACAGAAGGTAAGGGTTTATTTGTTTTGATTTGTTGGTATTGGTAACAAACTGAAATTCGACCTGTGAGATTGATTTTTCACATTTGGCTGCTCAGAACATTAAAATGCTTTGCTTTGAGAAGGAATAGTTTTTGGACATGACAGATGCAAACTAATATTTTGCCTTGGTTGCATGGGTATCTGTGATGTTTTGAAAATACTTGAAGTGTAGCATTTAGGGTCCGAAAACCCTCTGGTAACTGAAAATAAGCTTTGACTGTATTCTTTGAGGCAGACATTTCTTTCAGACATAGGGCATATTGAAAGTGATGTGGTTGTTAAGGCTCATTTTCATGGCATGTATAAACCCATAAAGTTTTGGTTATCAGTCTGAAGCCTAGAGTTTGTAGGTCTTTAATGGGAAGCTATTTATTTGCTCTTGCTGCACCTGTTTTACCCCATGGGTTTTTTCCTCAAGGATGCACTGTAGTATTTGTGCCTCTCCGTCCAATTTTGTCTCTGATTATTACCTCATTGATGATGAAGAATTTTCAACTTACCTGTTGTAAGTAGTGCCTCTTGACAGTTTTTTTTTATCTCAAATTGTTGTTGGCAGTACTGTGGTACAGGTAGGCTGTGTAAAGGAGTCCTCGTTGGAGAGGAAATGACTCCTTGACACACAGCTGCAGTTTCTGCATTCAGTTTTCCTGAAGCAGGATGCAGTTGTTTTTCAAAATTTCAGTACTGACAGCCTGGGCAGGAATTCAAAGATGGGAACATTGTCTTATTTTTCTGATTGTTGTCAGGACTTGTTCCCTAGCTCATAAGGTTTAAAGATACTTCTTGGTTTTGGTTATAGAATTTTATCATAGAATCATTTACGTTGCAAGGGATCTTCAAGACCATCTCATTCCAGCTCCCTGCCATGGACAGGGACACCTCCCACTAGATCAGGTTGCTCCAAACTCCATGCAATGTGGCCTTGAACACTTCCAAGGATAGGGCATGGTGATGATGGTAACTTGTACATTTCCACCATCCTAGTTCTTTCAGACAGACATTAAGATGTTTTTAATTTGGTATTTTTTAATGGAGAGATGTCTGCATTTCAGCATTTAACATGCAGTGTCTTGGGTATGAAAATGAGGAGCTGAGAGAGCTGCTGGGATGGTGCCTCTGTAGCAATATGATGTGCTACACAGTGTGTAGATCTCAGGATTATTTAGATGGAACCCTATTTTGATGGAAAGGAATGTCTGCTGGGTGGCCTATGGTTAACACAGTTGTGTCAGGAGATGTTGATGTTCACCTCTGAATTTCAACATCTTCTGTATGGAGACAGACTCTGGTTGGGGCAGGAAAGACTCTTTAGGCAGGGATTGTGATACTCAGAATCCATCTCTATCTCTTGGAAGGCTGGCTGATCACAGGTACAAGATGGGGCAGCTTTATACACTAAAGCGCCTTTTTTCCCTGCAATCCATAATCTTTCTGACAGTGCTGCTAGTGGCTTGACCTGCTTAAAATTTACTTTATCATGTAAAGCAACACTTCTAAGTTTGCAGCTTTTCTAGGAATTTGTGTGACTGTGCCTGATATGGAAAAGCTCAATATCTGACATTTACAGCATGAGAAATTGATGTTTCTCTTACTGTTTTGATACCTTTTGAGCAGAATGGATACTCTGGTCTCTTAAAAGAGCAACCTTACCTCATTCTTACTTTGTAACTTCCAGAAACTTGTTCACTCAAAGCTAAGATTACTTTGATCTTTTAATGTGTTACAGCACAGATAAAGGATGGAGCTTTATCTCATGTTCACGTTATTCTCTTTCACATGACTGAGTGAGCTCTCAGGTCTGAAGCTGAAGAATGGCAGTGCTGTCAGTTGCATTTTTCAGTGTTTCTATGCATAAAATTCAGACAGTTAGGGATTATAAAGTTCAAGGAAACACACTATGTGTTAGAACATAGATAAACTGATAGGTCTTTTATACCTTTATAGGTAAGTGGTATTATTGACACCTTAAATTGTTTCTGCCTACTGTAGATAAAATATGTGTAAAGACAGATTTGAAATACGTTAAATGCAATATCATTTATTCTCCTAAAAGTGCATGCTCTTACTCAAGATATTTTTTTTTTAATTTTTAAAGTAATATTCCTTCTTTTCCTCAAGGATCACTCAGGTACCCTGAAGAACAGTCTTCTCCAGGTGGATCAGAACTGTGTTCGTAACTCTTACGATGTCTTCTCTTTGCTTAGGTAAGGTTTTTTGATAATATTTTGTGTAGCTATTGTAACTTCTGTAGTGTCTTTTTGGGAGGAATCTTTCCAGATATTAAAAAACCCCACCATTCTGGTATGGAATGTGCAAAGGAGATATCCAGGTTGTTCCAATACACTCATGTGGTGAGGAGCTGGGCTGTGGTGTACGTCTGTTCAGTGGTGGTCTCTGGGCTTCTGACGTGTAGATGCACAAGTGCTCTGAACTAGGACTGACAGTGGAGCTGGACATGCCTTGTGAATGTCACAATCATGGAGCTTCTTTATTGGAAAGTTTCTGTGGAAAGCCTCTACTCTGTTCTCAACAGCAGTAAATCTTTTTTAAATACACGAGAACACAATCAAGACCCAGTTACTCCAACACAGATGTGGACTAAGAAAGGTACCGTGTATTTTTTGCTTTTAGGTGGCTAATTAAATGTCTGTGGTGATAAAAAACATGAAGTGTTAGTATGAAATTAAACAAGATGTCCTTTTTCAGTTCTGCTTTAATTATAATAGTTTAAAAATATTAGTTATGGAAAAGTATAATTGTGGTCTGCCACTATCAATAAATTGGTTTTGAGGAATTTCTGTTTAAATGGTGTTGTACAAGACAGGTTAATAACTGGTTTTGCAGTAAAGGCAGTAGGTGTGCTATGAAGGAAACCCTTGAATAGGAAATGTTTAATATGCTTTCAAAAGTCTATGTAAACATTTGACTTTTTAAATCAGTTGTAAGAGTTAAATCCATTTGGCAGTGTTGACAGTAGGTGTCAGTGTTGCCTGTCTGAAGAGAGAGGAAAAGTCAGCTTAGGTTGCCTATTCAGCTGTCCTTATTTAAGCTCTCTTAAAATTTCGCTGTTCTCTTTCTTGATTCTGTAAAGCATATTTAAACTGAAGGCTGCTTTCTAAATGTTTGTGTTCTGTGCTTTTAGCGGGGAAACAGCCAGGGGGCGTATTAGGAAGTTCTGATTACATTCTGGCACAGTCCACTAGAAGAGAACTTGTGCTACCTGACATTAACTCTTTGTTAGACAGAAAAGGGAAAACACGTGCAGTGTACCCTGATTGTTTCATTCATGAGGGTTTTTCACATTTTGTGTACACGTCTCTGTAGTATGAGGCACGTTCAGAAAAAAGACTATGGTCATGAGCTTGACCCCTGTCTAACTCTATGTAATTGATCTGTAATCCTTCTTCTGAACATGCTTGACTGTTTTTCCTCAGGCTGACAAGAAATTAAGATGTCAGCTGTGATAAAGTTCACCTTGTTGAGTGACCAGTGCTATTTTGAACCCTGACTACTGGAGCTTCTCTCTGTTTTGGGGATGTGAGAGTCCAGGCTCAAGTCTCTCACAGTGCCTAGGCATGCCTAAGGTTCAATTTCTATTAAGTTTTGTCTCTGAGCTGAGACATTCTCCTTTTCTATTTTGTCCCAAAAGACAAAATAGAAAAGACATTCTCCTTTTCTATTTTGTTCCAAGCCTCAGAACCAGGCCTGCTGCTTATTGTATTTTAGTGGATTCTGCGTACCATATCAAGGGGTTTACATTGCATTCTTTAGTTCCAGCAGAAGTTAGAAGCTGTGATTTGTGACTCTGCCTAGGTGTCATCTTTGTCTGATTTCATTGTAGTTAGGAAAGTTCAACAGGAACTAAGGCAGAGTCCTCTGTGTGGTTTAGAATCCTTTCTTTTCCCTCTCACATGAACTCTGCTTTTTTACAGGTGTGTTTTCTATACTGCTGCTTAGCTTTGATACCAAGCCTGATGATGGTGTTTGTTTTAAAATAATCTCTAGTCACTTTTTGTTAGGTGTCCTTTTTCTCCTACCAGGCAGTTTGGTTTTTAAACCAGGAGTCCATGCTTAAATAGCCAGCCCATGAACTCTTCCCAAAGATAGGTTGTATGAGCATGTTCCTCTGAACAAAAGAGAGAGATAGGCATAATTTGAGTTATGATTCATTAGATAGGATGTGTCTAATGTCTTGGGGGGGGGGTTTGGTTTGAAAAGACAGGTGACTGCTAAGGAAGGCAGGCGCCTCCCTTGAAAAAGAAAATGCAAACTTCCTCCCTCCAAATTATTATAATTTTGAAATTAAGGGGATCTTAGGCAAAGATATGGGAGTGAATAAGAGTTACTTATTAGGAAAAAAATAAAAAAATAAAAGAAAAATATAAAAATAAAAATGCAGTAATACAAAACAACACTGACAGAGTCACAATACGACCTGACACCCTGTTGGTCAGGTTGCTGGTAGCATTCCAAATTAATGGTGGCTGCAGTCCTTCTGCAGTGGTAGATGTGGTTCTGTTGAAGCAGTGATCCTGTAGAAGGGTGTAGTCTTCCTCTGAAAGTCCACTGGTGGTGTAGATGGGCCTGGTCTTCCTCTGTGAATCCGGTAGGAAAAGGTTGCTTGTGGTGTTCCAAATCTCAGATTATATCCAGGTAGGAATGCTTGGCTCCACCTCCTGGGCAGAGCACCTCACAGTGGGATGATGTGATTTTATCAGTCATGCAGTGACACTCAATGGCCCATTAACAGAAGATATCTCCCAGAGGGAGGATTGGTAGTGGAAAAGGTAAAGAAAAACTGCCCCACTTGGTTTTAACAGGTGGCCCAGTTAACAGAAGAAACTGCCCCACGTCTAACAGGTGGCAATAGAATACACACCCCCAGCCACATCTTGCATTTGCAACCTAAGACAGGAGGAAATGAGCTGCTCTCTTCCTTCTTCTGTCCATTGGCTGTAAAGAGAATACTGAGGTGTTCACACCATAAAGAATTGCATCTGGTCACAAAAAGCCCACGTTTTGAAGAGTTTCTCATGATAAGATATTTGTAATAAAAATTCACAGGCTGCACATGTGGTTTCCTAATGTTTTCACAACAAATGTGGATATGAAGAACAGCTTGTTCTGGCTTTATTTAAACTTTTACAAAAGGAAGCGAATCCTGGTGACAGTGGGATCTGAGTCTCAGTTGTGGTGATACTGTGCTGCCAGATGTGGCAAAGCCACTGATAGCCAAAATGGAGACAGCTGGTTCTACCTCATTCCCTAACTCTTGGTTGCACAGTGAGAACTTCTGTGGTTGATCTGTGTTTCAAAACTGCTTTTGGGGGAAGAAGTGATGTAGTTTTTTTCTCAGAAGTGAATAGTTAAAATTTATGAAGCTTGTGAATTGACCTTAATGAAAAGTGTATGCTTGGCTCAAATTGATTAATAAAATTAATTGGGAATGACAGAGTGTGTGAACAATTGAAATTTTTTTGTGCATTGGATTAAAGCAGTGCTTGTGTTCAGATGCTGAGTTACGTGGATTTATAAGTCAGTTAAACAGGAGGAAAAAGTTAAATGTTCAGCCAACTCCTCTTTACACAAAGAATGTTTCAGCACCTCTGCAACTCATGACCCTTCTTGTTCTGGGACCAGGGACAATATCCTCAGGCAAACATAGTGCTGCTTGGAAGTTGTTTGTGCCATAAAAAAGTGACAAATGTTCTTCCAACCATTTGCTTCAAAAGGGCCAACTAACAAAAATTCACCACATTACCTGGAAAACTCAAATTCTGAGGTTTTTGTGTCTTGTCATATTTCCTGAAAGGAGATGAAGACTTTCTAAACATTATGTTTCTGGTAGTAATAGGTTATACAGTAACACCTTTCACACAGCACTCAGAATGGGCCAGATTCATCTGAGGTCATGTTCTGGACATGTCTCAATAATCAAGTTCTGAGCACGTTTGCAGCACTAATGGGAATAGGTTTATATTTAATATTTTCATGGTTTGCTAGCCTGTCTTTTCCTAAAGCTTTGAAAAATAGACATTTATTATTAAGTGGTGTTGGGAAGATGAGATATCACTAAAGAAAGGGCTTAAAATGCTATGTAATAAAATTTTACTTCAATGTCTAAATACAAAAATTAATATAGTGTATTCTGCAACAGCTTTTTTTTGTTGTTGTGACGCAGAGCAATTGGTTTGTGCCTCTAAGTATGTGAATGCCTGAAATCCTCCTTTAGTCTTCCTGGAGGCAAAAAGGACTCTTAAGAACTAGTGAAAATCTGCCCCTTTGAAGTTCTGCTTCCAGTAGTTTTTATTACTTCATTCAGAACTGCTGCTGTCTCTATGGCTTAACTGTTCTTCAACAGATGGCATGGTGTGTTTGTGGTGGTTAGTCGGCCTCTTAGTGCAGATTGAAGACATTTTACTTGTGTTTTTGCTTTAAAAAAGTGTTCTTTTACAACAAAACCAACAACAAAATCTGACATTGGCATAATTTGAGTGCTGGGCTGGGTAAAAAGACTCGCTCCAGGCAGCTGCTTAACATTATTAGTGTCTAATCTGGCAGAATTTGATTTGAGTTATGCTTCTGGGTATTTATCTCTCATGGGTCAAGGCTATGCTTCAGGTGACAAGAGTTTGCTTCAGGGTTTGCCATCTGTATTATAACTGTTCATTTAAAGAAGAGTGCATGTCTCATCACTGAAGAGATATTATTTAAGAATAGAAATGTTGGTAGTGTTTGCCTGTGGTCTGAAACTGAGATATTCATAAAATCACTTTATAGTGATCATGGCTAAAACATGTTGACACGATATAAAATCAGCTTTTGCTTAGCTCTGCTTAATTTAGGGAAGATGTTTTTAAATGGCTATTTTGCTTTTGTTTAAAATCTTCCATCTTTATTAACAGTTTCATTGAACAAACAGAACATGATCTTTGAAACTAGAAATTAAGACAAAAATATATGGTCAGCGTAGGCTGCTGTGGAGCTGAAAAACTTATTAGTAGCTCCTCAGTGTAGTTTCTCTGAGACTACAGTCCCTGGGATTGCATATGCCAAATCTATATGTAATAGCTTTGTGCAGCTATTTTTAACACATGGAAATAATGCTGAAAGTGAAACTTTTTCATAAGCTCTGAGTAGGGAATGGTAGAGCAGCACAAGGGCTCTGTGGGCTTAAGCTGCTCAGTGCTGTGGTGTCTCTCAGGTACATTGACTTGTCTTGTGTAAACCAGCCCATCTGAACAGTGTCAGTGTCCTGTCTGACAGGAGCTCAGCCAGACTTTGCTATTGAATGGTTGATTTAAGTAGCAGTTCCAAACTTTAGGTTTCCAGTTGTTTTGTGGAGTGAAAAGGAGGGAAGGCAGGAAGAAGACGCGTTCTCATCACTGGCTGTCTGACTTCAGAGAGCTGTGCAGCATCTGATAAATCCAGGCATGAGCCATGCAAAGCTGTACTGCCTTTTGATCTTCCCTGGAGTTCCTCTATTTCTGTCTTCATCTCCATGAAACAAGTGAACCCAGTGGAGCAAGGAAGTAGATGGGACTACATGGAGAAGAGTTGCTTTTTGCTACTCTATTCTTTGTGGCATGCTGGTAGCTGCGTAGAGATAAGGACAGGCAGAAAAGATCTACCTGTCCTTATCTCTAATAAATTTATCTTCTAAATTTTAGAAGATGCACTGACAATTAAGTCACCTGTTTCTAGCTTTTCTCTTTGCTGTCCTTTACTCAGAGAAGGGTCCCAACTCAGCTGTGACCAAAACCACTCTAAACAGTGGAGTTGCGGATGTTCGCGCGGTGGAACAGTCACCATCTTTTTGTAGCATGTGAATGGGTCAGGAAAGGTTATCACTAATAAATAACCTGATACTCCTGCAGTGCCTTGCAGGAGTATCAGGTTATTTATTATTTCCTAGGAGTATCTTGGCAATCACATTGCAGACTTTAGGACTACAATGTTGCTGCTGCTGCTGCCATCATCTTCCTCTAGTTGATGCTGAAATACACCATCTTAAGTGTGAAAAAGGTTGTGGGATTCCTCTTACCTGCTCTTAAATCACCAAGTTCCTCTGCTAAAACATCCCTTTGCTAGTGATAAGCATCCAGGGGCATTTTGTGATGGCCAGGTTTGATGTTTCTAAACAGGAAAGATTTGCACCTGGAAGACTTGGCACTTTGTACCCAAAAGGCAGCCAAGACCAGGCAGGCATCCCCCCTTGGCTTTGGACAAGTAAATCCAGGTGGCCTAAGGCCAAGATGAATAAATAGGAGCTGGAATCACCTCTAGAGTGCCTCTGTATGCTTAATTAAGCAGTACTGAAATGGATGAACAGTTTAACAAGTGTGTCATCTTTCTTGGCCTGAAAACTTTGTGGGTTGGAATTGTGCTGTGGGGGCTTCCTGAAAAGTAGTGATGGGAATGAAAACTCTGATCTGATTTTTTTTTCTATTTTGAGAGGTTCCTTAGGGATTTTTATTGGTGGCATCAGACTTTTGGACAAGTCTCTTCCCATGCATTTTACCTCTATGGTGCTGAGCTGTATGGGAACTGAGGCTATTCAGTCATTAGAACAATAAACTTACAAGCCTGCCTTTTGCCAAAATCTGTAGCAGAGAGTAGCATGGGTCATAGCAAGTTGAAACAGTCCATGGAGCATAAGAATAGCACGTGTTTGTTAAGTCTGCTGCTGCTCTGATTTTCAGTTTTTCTAATATGCCATATGCAATAAGCTACCCCTGCAGTGGCTTATTTTTTGCTTTGATATATTGCTAGTTCTTGGTCAAACTTGGTTTCAAAGCACTTTTGAGAGGAATTAGACAAAGCTGTGCAGGGCTTAAAAAGTAACTTTATTATGCCTCTTTATTTGTGACAGTGTGTAAAAGATGGTATTAATGAAGCAATACTGAGAAGTCAGAACCCAGTCCTTTTTCTGGCCCTGGATGAAAACCAGCATGTTGTAGAATTGTTCAAAGTTTGGGTTCAGAGGGACCTTCAAAGGTCATCTTGCCTCCCTGCCATGGTAGACCAGGTTGCTCCAAGTCCTATCCAACCTGGCCTTGAACACTTCTAGGGGTGGGGCACCTACTACCACCTTGAACACTGTGCCAGTGTTTCACCATCCTCATTGTAGAAAATGTCTTACTTGTCATTATTCTAAATAATGGAGTGTCACCAAAGGAAAATCTAAGTATTTACTGAGGGATATCTGAAAGTTGTTAAGAAGGAGGATTTTGTGAACATCAGGACTGTTTATTTTTTTACATCTTTGTCCTGGATATGGCCATGAGAATGGTGCTGTGAGTTGCTTTCTCTCTCAGCCTGGGCAAAGAGTTTGGTGAATGCAATCATGTCTCTAAAATCCTGAGAACTATCCAACCACACCAGGGAAAGTCAAGGCAAAATTTTGACTGAGAACAAATAAAACAGATTAAAAATCTTGTCGTGGGTAAAATGCTCTAATAAATTTCCTCATTAAAGCAGGGCAGGACTGGAAGTGCACGGATGTCCAAGAAGCTGCAGAACTCTGCTGAGAGCGTTATGACCATCCCTGTTAGGTGGGAGTTTTCACCACTATAGCTGCAGAATTCTGCTTCCCTTGGAAGAAGACTCAGATTTGAATTTGGGGGTGGCTTCCAGGAGGAAAGTGCAGCAGTATGCAGCTTTGAAAGATGAGTCACCTGAATAGTGGCTGGTGTACCACCTCCTTCCTCCACTCCATGAGCCTGTGCTCTACTGTCACAAGCACTTTATCAATTGTGTGGCCTTGAGTGGAAGAATATAATCAAGTGGAGAGCACCTGGTCTCTTTTCGGGTGGAACCTGGAACACATTCAGTCTGAATTTTTGCATCTTCCTTTTCAGTTGTTTGGTGAATCCCAGTCTTAGGCTTGCTCACTGTCTCAGAGTGAGAATTGAAACTTCTATGAAGATTTGTAAGGAAACGCCTGTTGAATTATTCTGGTGGTACTGTCCACCTGGCAGGAGTCATCTTGACGTGTTTATGCACTTTAGAAATTTGATTTGCATCTAATTTATCTTTTTTTACTAAATACAGTGTCTTGAATATGATTGTGTGCCCTGGCAGCAAGGTTTCAGTAATCACAAACTGAGGAAGAACAAAAAGAAGCTTTCTTTGTAATTTGCCACATTTGTTTTTTGAATTAAAAAACTAACCCATAAATCCATCTATTTAACTGGAGTTAAATCTGTAAACTGGAATAAGAGAACTAGAGACATCTCACATTTTGTTGCGTCATTTCTTAAAAAATCTGAGTTTTACTTTAAGTCCCCCCTCTTCTATTCATGCCCTGTGAGAATTGAAGGTGATCTGTATCCTAGCTAGCTTCCTTAAGTATTCATCAAGCTGCAGGCTGGAACCTACCCATTTGATAGACGTGTTTTTTCCTTTTCTTCTCTGTTTCCAAATAGCTCAAAGCATTCACTGTTGCAGTCCACAAATCCACGTGGACCTGATTATTGTAAAGCTTAATTTGAGTCTTAAACGTGTAAGGCTTAAATGTAGACTCCCCACAGTAAACATGAGGTGTACATGTCAGTGATTTACATTTGTAGGACTCAGAACTGTTTGAGTGAATGATGGAAAGTTATCTGTGCTGCATCACTGACTTGTGTGAATGTGAGAAATGATGCTCACTTTCAAAAACTTGGAAAGGTTTATTAAAACCTTATCAAAAATACAACAGAAGACTGAATGGAGAAAGTATTATGGCACTGGGAGCAGAGGCTCTCTCCCATGATGTGCTCATCCATGCAATGGAGGCTTCACCTTTTAACCCTTTAGCCCCTCCCAAAGTTCTGTCCATTGACTCCTTCTTCACTGTCCAATGGAGGAGTTCACTTCCTTAAATCTGGATTGGAGGTCAGGTGCTGCCATAGTAACAAGCTGACCCTCCCAAATGTCCTGAACCCAGGCCACCCCCTGATTATAACACAAGGGGAGGTGAAACATAACTATAAATCTATAAAACTTCTCTTAACATATATATATAATATTTGTCCTTTAATCATGAGGGTAAACCACCGCATTAGCCATCTATCACTAGTTTCTTACAGCATTGGCTCTTGTAGAGGTTTGATGTTATAAATTAGTAAGTCAGACTTGTTTTCTTTATTGTTTTCTTACTCCCTACTATCTTTTCTTGCCCTACATCTGCTTTTGATAAATTGTAGGTATAGGTATCTTAAGAAATTGGAAAAGGAGTATATGATTATAAATTTGGATTTTTTTTTGTGGGAAAGCAGATGTAGCAAATGATGGTTTAAGAGGTTATGAAAAAAATTTTACAGCTGGCTGGCACCAAGTAGGGATGTAGCTTGTGTTAGTCTTAGCTTACGATACATGGATTGCACTTTTAATGTATCCAACTGTTTTCTAAACTGTTCAAAGGAGGGGTGAGTGTTTTGTGTCTTCTTAATCTGTCCCATCTCAGAAAGCTGGTGCTGTAGGAATGGAGGTAGAACAGCAGCCTTGTGGATCTCCACCTTCAATCAGGGAGGATGCTCAAGAATTTAAATGTCTGCTTTGCTTTCCGGTTCTTTCCCAGGCAGCAGCATGGAACTGGCCTGATGTTGGACAATTGCAGAGCAGCTCTCAGGGCCCCAAGCAGCAGCAGTAAATCTGTCAGTCATCACGTTCCAGTTGCTCTGCTTCTGGCTGACAATGGCTGTGAGCTGCTGCAGACACTGAGTGACAACACTGTTGGCTAAACTATCCCTTTAAAAAGGCTGGAGTTTCTGCTGTAACTGGCTTGGCTTTCCCAATTGCTGGAGGAAATTTGGTAGCAGGCCAGTGGCCTCTTCAAGTCCTCAATTAGCTTTTAAAGTGCTATGGAAGTGCTATTTTTAATAAAGTACTTAAAAAAATGCAGTCTTGGGCAAGGTAGGAAGAATCCCAGGTTGGCTGATGGCATGTAGGTGATGTAATCAGTTGGCTTACTGTTGACAATTATTAAACCAAGCAGAATTGTGCTCAAAGCACAGCTTGTGCTGACTAAGCTGTAGCATTGGACCTGCATTTAGCCTAGAAATGGAAACAAGATGTGGTCAGTCAGGGTTGAAGTTTCTCTCTGTTTATTCTGTAAACGTTTTAATCCAGATTTATGGCCTCAGCTTGCTGATCTCCATTGTGCAATCATAATTGCTTCCACCTAAGTCAGCTTGTGCTGAAGTGATACACAAAATTTCCATATTGCCATTCTTAATAGCTTCGTTTGTATTCCCCTTGTTGGATGACCAAAGATTTCCATGTAGAGGCTTTTCTTTCTGATGGAAAAAAAAAAATCTGTTGATGGTTGCTGCTTTTGTGACATGAAATCCCTAAAATTTCAATCTTGTAAGATTTAACTTTGGATGTGATCATGTTACCATTTTAAAGTTCTTATAACAACAGTGGATGTACTGGGATTGAGTCAGCCAATATCAGTAATTTTTCTGTCTTGCAGTGTAAATGTCCCTATTTGGCATCAAGGCAGCGAAGTTTAACTGTGCAAGGAATGAGTGGATGATGCTTGGCTTATAAAGAAATACATTTTTATTAAAAACAGATTTTACTGCTGAATTATTTTGTATGGCAGTTTTTATATGTCAGAAATTTATATTTAGATACTGATTCACCCAATTGAATAAGTATTTGACTATCTGTATTGTTTTGAGAAGTCATTCTCTGTAGATGGTTTGTTCCTTATCCTTTGAGCATGCATAGGAGAACTTAGTTACTACACAACTGGTAGGTTGTTAATGAGTGTTGATCAGGTCACTATGAGGAACTCACATGGCAAATGACCTTTCTAATAATTTTTCCATTATGTAACTACTCTTTCAATGAGTAGAATACATTCCAGGAGGTTTTGCTGCCTAAATGGAGTGTTGTGAAAACTTGTATGACTGTCTTGTGATCACCTAATGGACTAAGTCAACACTGTTCTTCCAGTATTAAACTACATAAAGAGGAAAGGGAAATGTCATTCAGTTATTACTCTTTACCAAAAAGTTTTATCTTGGGTAAGGCTTTCTTATATGTAGAAGGAAAACACTCCAGACTTTTGGAAAGAGACAAGTTGGAAGGTGTGGAAGTAGATGACATGATGGCAGAGCTCTGAGTGATGTTCAGGATGGTCAACAAACCTTGGCTGTGACGTGTGTAACCACATGTTCCATAGCCAGCAGCCCCGGGATGCATTCACAGAGGTGGGAGGTGTAAGGGGTAGTTCCCAGCAGGATCAGGGTTTCCAGGAGGTCTCAGTTCTACATTAGGTGTGTTCAGACCGAGCCCTTGGGTGATGCAGGACTGTTGGTCTGAGCAGTCTTAGCCCCTTCCCAGCCCCTCAGCAGCCAGCAGAGCAGTGTTTCTTCACATGGGATGGGCCCTGACCAGCTCTGCGGCTGCTGGTGCTGTGAGCAGTTTGAGAAACTCAAGAGAAACCAAAGAAATTACTTAGACTTTTGCTTTAAATTATGCTCTTATGGTGTTTAGGAGAAGCAACAGTGTGAAGGAACTAAAGGCATCTGGTGACTTAAGTGCATTCATTTAGAACTGTACACCATGTAAAAGTTCTAAATCACAAGACCTTGTTTATGATTATATACTAGCACTGTTTGTTTCCATATACAGCTCCTCTTTTTCTAATAAATACAATAATTTCTACTCTGTGTTAATTTTAAGAAAGATGTTAATGTCTCTTTTAGACCTGTTTTTGCCATATTTTCCCTCTGCCTGTTTTTTTTTTTTTTCCCTAATAAATATGGCAAATAATTGGTTTTCTCTCTTCACCCTGAAGCCAGGGCTAACAATCAGTAGCACATCATCATAATCTTTTATTGATTCAATTGAGAAACCTATATTTTTGCTACAGAAGGACCTATAGCATAGTGGGAGATACTGAAGATTGTTTCATGTTCTTGGCTGGGGAGCTGTGTGTTAGCTAAAGGATACTTGTACTTTTTCTAAAGCTGGCCTGTGTTAACGATGCTTGTGTGTATCTATTTTCATGTTAATGGTGATTTAGCTTAAGTGAGGTACCTGTAATTACCTGCTCTATCTCTGCAGCCTGGTCAGTATCTGTTGAATTGAAAAATTGAAGAGGAGATTTTGATATTTGATTGAATTTAAAGACTTGGAAATTTTCTTCATAAACTGTGTAGGTTGTTATCATAGAATGGTTTGGGGTTGTGGGACCTTAAAGCTCATCCAGTTCCAGGCCCCTGCCATGGACTGGGGCACCTTGCACTAGACCAGGTTGCTCCAAGCTCTGTCCAACCTGGCCTTGAACACTTCCAAGGATGGGGCAGCCACAGCTTCTCTGGGCAACCTGTGCCAGGGTCTCCCCACTCTCACAGAGAGCAATTTCTGCCCAGTGTCCCATCTAACCTTGCCTTCATTGTGCTTCCTCATGTGATATTTTGAAATGGAAACTGACAGTCTGAGTTTGCATTCCTCTTGCTGGTTTTGAGGTGTTTGCTTGTGTGGGGAACCTTTATCACAGCTGTAGCTTTTTCCTTGCAGGCTCCACAGAGCTCAGTGTGCAATTAAACAGACTCAGGTAACTGTTCAGAAAATAGGAAGGGAGATTGAAGAAAAGCTGAGATGTACATCTACAAGGAATGAACTGGTATGTTTTATTTATTAAAACCTTATTTTATGGGATTGCTGAAGCATCTGATTGATGTCTTGACTGTAAGCTTTTTTTTTTTAACACTTGAACTTTGAATCTTTCTTTACACATGCCATTATAAATGGGAATTCATTTGAGAGCTATGTAATATCATCAGTTTGAGTTGTGTGAGTTACTCAGATGGATTGATAAATCAGTTATCCTATTTTTACCTTTATTTTGTACAATCATGCTATCAAAGCATAAACATTGCACAAAAGAGGTCTTCCAGGAAAAAACAAACTTCTAATGATTTATATGAAACTTGACAGGAACCTGTGGTGTATTTAGAGTAAGGTGAGTCTATTAGCTGTATCTTCTTGCTGTATCTTCTTGGATGAACAGAGTTCATGCAAATGCTGTCATTCAAGTGGCATATTCGTTTTAAACAGAAATTGTACTAATCTTACAATGGCTTTTGACATTTGGTTTTGCCTGGTCTCCTCCCCTCCCCTCCCCAGAGAAGTCTGTTGACATTAGTTTCTGCTTTCTGCCCAGGAAAGCTGATCTTGGCTCAGAGATGAGTTGACAGAACAGGAGTGGTTTGTGGTGCCTTCTTTATGTTGGTACTCAGTGGTATGTGTTTGGTGCCTTGTAAAGGACACATTTTCAGTGTGATGTTAATTTATTGCTCTAAAGCAGATTCTGAGTTGAGAGTACTCAGCTAAGTTCCAAAAGTGTCAACCTGGTTCAAGGATTTGACAAAATGGGAAAAATGGGAGCTTTTTTACCCTCTGTAATTACAGGGGTTACATTGTAGATGAAGAGGTGAAGAAGTCACCTTATATTGCCATACTGGGCAATATAAAATCTCTTGTGAGTCATTCCAACCCAGAGCTTCTTTGCCTTCTGGTATCTTGACTGTTTAACCATTACCTTTTCAGTTATGGATATGCTTGTTCCTCCTTGCAAAGGCTTTTTTAATTGTTAAATATCTGAGAGCAAAACTATGTCAAACAATACTAGTATGTTTTTGTTTGGAAGGAACCTTAAAGCTTATCCAGTTCCAAACCCCGGCCATAGGCAGGCATACCTTCCATCAGACGAGGCTGTTCCAAACCCTGTCCAACCTGGCCTTGAACACTTCCAGGCATGGGGCAGCCACAGTTTCTGTGGGCAACGTGTGCCAGGGCCTCCTCACCCTCACAGCCAGGAATTTAGTTCCCAACATCCCATCTGACACTACTCTGTGGCAGTGGGAAGCCATTTCCCCTTGTCCTGTCATTTCAGACCCTTGTCCAAACTCCCTCTCCTGGACAACTGGGGCTCTGAGGTCTCCCTGGAGCCTTTTCTGTTCTCCATGATGAACATTCTCTCAGCTTTTTCTTTGTATCCCCTTATTCTCATCATCCTGAAGCTGGGAATTTAATCTAATAGTGCAGCTTGAATATCTCCAGCCTTTTTCCAGTTCCTGCCAGTTTGAAGAGGCTTCTTACTGCTCACCTTCCCTCTTGCTGGTGAGCCCTTTGCCAGGAATGAATGCTCATCCTGCTGCTGACACACACACAGTGCTGTGCTGTCAGTTTTATGTACTGGTGGAACACCTTCTTAATTTTTGGTCTGGGCTCAAGAGGATCAAGCACTGTGACACATAACTGCATCGCTTTCCTTCCAAAGCAGCAAAATTATTAGTCTTTGGGAATCTGTTGCCTGTGGTAATCTATGAACTCTGTTCTTAGGCAGGTGCTAGTGTTGTCCTGGTTTTTTTCATTCTCTCCTACCACCTTTTTATGGAACTGCTTCTGTGCAGAGAAATTATTATTTTTTTTAATCTGTATTCTTCCCATAGAAAAAGGAGAGTGAATGTTTACAGTTGAAGATCCTGGTGCTGCGTAATGAACTGGAGCGACAGAAGAAGGCCCTTGGTCAAGAAGTAGCCTTGTTGCACAAGCAAAAAAGTACTTTGCTTGACAGAGGTAAGGGTAGAAACCTTAGCCTAGTTTATGACCAGAATGAAAGTTGTGGTTTCTTTTCTATTTTCATTGTCTTGCTGTAATGGCTGCTTGTGTTTTTTCTTTATCTGAAATTTGCAACCAGGTGTGATTTCTTCACTCTATGTTATACTGAGATTTAGACAGCAGTTTCTGGTATCTTGTCTCTAAATAACTTCTTACTGTGACACCTCTCCAAAGCAATCTTAAATCTGTGTTTAATTGATATTTTATGAGAACATCAGAAGAACTGCAGTATAGTACAGTAAACATTGCCATCATAAAGGGACTTCATGTCGCAAGGGAAGTTGCTGTACCTGTGATTTGGATTCAGTTTGAAGTATTAGATGACAAAAATCCCTCTTATTATTTTAATATTTAAGTGACAGATGAAATACTCATCTTGGTATCGTCCTTTACCAGGTAAACTTCCTATAGTGAAATGCTGTATCGCTGCCTCTTCAGAGCTCACCAAGACCAAACTGTACACATACTTGGTTTTGTTGCAGGATTTTTTGTTTTCAATATTAGTTGAGTCTAAAGTAATTAGTTACTACTAAAAAGGATGGTTTTTACCATGTACTTTATTCTGGCTATGCAAGTATTGAAATCCCATAATTGGATTACTGCACTGTGTGGTTGCAAGTAGAATAGGTATTAAAGGAAATTGAAATCTGATGGGTTGTATTTGGCTGGTAAATTAAGACAGGTATTCCTCCTGTGCTCTCTGACATTCTCTAGTTTGGGAGCATAATGTGGAAAATGGAAGGGTAAGAATAAGTGGAGGATTATTGCCAACATTTTGTCAGGTATCTACTTTTAAAACTTTGGGTAACTAAGAATTTTTTTTTTTCCTGATTCCTTTTGTTGCTTAGAAAATGCATTTGGAACTGAATACCAGAAACTTGAAGAGCATAATGAATCTCTATATGAATCAAGAAAGGAATGCACTGCTAAGAGGTAAAAGGACCTATGTTTGTTCTGCAACTGGAAAAAAAAGATAAGCTTGAGAGCAAGCCATTGAAAATGGGACTTCTGGCACCAAATTCTTCCTCATGTTGCCCTAAAACTTCTTTTAAGATATCCCTGCTACAATTCGTAGATATCTAAAGTGATTACCAGTGACAAGTCCAGAAGACAAGAAAATTAATGCTTGGTTGCATGTGTAGACTCTGATAGGAATTTCAGATGTGTTTTAGTGTAACACAGCTTTGTAATACCTGATTATTGTAGTCAAAATATGTCTATAGTGTATGGTATGCATGAAAACAAAAATTAGCTTTGTGTACTGTATTTTTTTGGGGTGGATTTACCTAACTTTTTGGAGGATAGGAGATGATAATTGGAAAGCTGCAGAAGGGATATGACAGCTTGACACCTTTGTTTGGAGCTTTTGAAGAAAATAATAGTTTTGGAATCTCTTTCCCCAAAGAGAACAGTTTTTGAAGATAAATGCCCAGCAGACTATTCGATGCAAGCAGCTGCTGTCGGAGCTATCCTACATCTACCCTATTGATTTGGTATGTTTTCAACATCCTGCTCAATGTGAACTGTAGTTTCTATTTATTACCTTGCAAACAAATATTATGCTTTACTTGTGACATTTCAGCTTTTTCCTACATTTGGTCTTTAGATTACAAACTTTACAGGGAGACAACTTAGGCCAGCACCTCTTACACAGTGTCCTCTATGAAAATAGAATAGCTGTAATCTAATGGATGTTTTCCATTTTGTGTAAAATTGCATAAAGTAACCCTGACATAGGCTAGCTGAGTGCGCAGAAACATGTTAAAATGTTGAGATTAAAAATCTTTTATATAATGAATTGATATCAAGTTCTTCACTCCTTAAAAAGTTGTATTTATTTTCTGAACTGTGTGAGATATGGATTAAAATACTGTGTCAGTCACTCTAAGTTTAGTTGAATATTTAATATTTAGTTTTTTCATTTTTATTTTATTGTTTGTTAGCCTTGTTGTTGTGTTTTATGCAGGTTTTGGTATTATGGATGTTATTGTTTCATGCTCACTTTCCACTGTTGATGTTAAATTTACAGAACAACCAAAAGGATTACTTTGTTTGTGGAGTCAAGCTTCCTAATTCTGAAGACTTTCAAGGTAGCTGCATATTCTTAATGTAGTTTTACAGTTAACACTGCTTCTAAACTTTGTTAAATTAAGAAAACTGGTAGCAATAGCTTGGGGTCCAAATTTTTGACCAGAAAGATATAGACTAGGAAAAAACTGACTAATTATTTGTTGGTACTTCCTAGCCCAAACAAAGGAGGTTCCTTTTGACTCTTAGTTAAGTACCTCTTTGTTCTAAGACTGCATATTGAAACACTGAGAGGGGTTACCCAGAAAGGCAGCAAAGTCTCCGTTCTTGGGGATGTTCAGAACCCAGCTGGACACAGTCCTGGGAACAGCCTGCTCTGAGCCAGGGGTGAAGTGCCTTCCAGACTCACTGATTCTGGAAAATATTGATGTCTGACTGGGGCTACTTTTAGTCCATAGATCTTGGTAGGGCAACAGGCATGAATCCCCATTTGGTTTACTGTAGTTGCTGGTGAACTTCCCAAATAAATACCCTGCAAAAAAAGACTTAGAACATCTCTTACAGTATGGGGTACTTTACAAGTGACTTTCTACTTCAACTGTCAACCTCATCCTATTCCAGAAACAAATATATCATATGCCTGCCTGTATAACAGTTATACAGGAAACTGCATGCATTCATCTACAAATGTTTGACGTGAACTGGAAGTTCATGAAAATCTCCTTGAGGATTTCCTGTGCCCAGTACCTGTTCATTCTGGTTTCTTGAGTAAAAAACTCCATCAGCTGTCTGACTCTTTAAAGCCACCCCATAGTAATTAACTTGTACTAATAATATGTATATTGGATGCTCAAATATTGGAGGAATAATCTTTAAAACAAACTAATTTGTCAGTAGGACAAAAATTGTCTATTGCTTTGTTTCCCTGATTGCACTGAATGTGGTAATGAACTCAGTTTGCTGACACCTGAGGAATGAGTGGTGTGCCATCTTCTGGCCCATTTTCAGTTTCCTGGTATTAACTGATTGCAAAAGAATTACTAATTCTTTATCCAAGTCTTTAGAAGAATTGTATTGTGAGGAAGAAGTACTAAGCATTCAATTTAATGAAATAGACAGTTAAATTTGAAACCCAGCTGTCTGGCGTGGATCTTATCTCAGACTCAGTAGATGCTATCTTTTAAAAAACTAGGTGTCAAAAAAAAATCCAGAAAACCAGTTTTGCTGCAAATTTTGAACCTTTTCTACAAAATCCATTTTGACAGGGGTGTTACTTTAATACATACATCATGACAGACTTTGATAGAGCTTAGTATGGTTGTTGAATATCATTATAAGCTTTGTTGAAGGTCCTTTGTTCAGCTGGTTTCATGGATGCATCAGAATAGATGACTATTGTGCTGTCTGTATCCCTTAAAAATAATTAAAACTAGAGAAAGGAGAAAGAAAAGCCTTTATATGGCTAAAAGATGTAGTTCAATTGCAAGATCTATGTGTATTCCTAGCAGGTAAAGCTTTAAGGTTGAAACTTTAACTTCACATTGAAAATGGTACTTTAAAACAATGGGTTAATCTAAGTTTTTCCAGCTATTGGCAGAGAACAGAGTTCATAGCTTGGGGTCAGTGTCTCTCCAGCTGATCTCACTTGTGAATAAAGTTGAGGAGGAACACAGCTTTCTCCTGATCCCATTCACACATGTCAGCTCCATCTAGAGAAATGCAGAAATCTTAATACTTGGGTTTTGTCTTGTGAATTTTGTTTCACTTTTCCCATCTCTTCTTCACTCTCCCTCATCCTGGCAGTGTAGCTTTGAAAGTAAAATTTGCAGGAAAACAAGCCATCACCAGTTTTCTGTGCCTCATGGCAAGAGGCAAGCACAACACAGTGAAGTGCAAACATTTGCAAAGCTCTCCAAAATGACACCAGGTCTCCTTCTGTCCTTGAGTTCTGACTTCTGAGAGCTTCAGTAATTGTTCTGAGCAACACTGATGAATATTGTATTGAGCAATAAAGATGAATATTAGGATTCAGTGGATACAATTAGTAATAGAATCTTTTTGTCATTGACAGCAAAAGATGATGGAAGCATTGCTGTTGCCCTGGGCTATACTGCTCACCTAATTTCCATGATATCCTTCTTCTTACAAGTGCCACTCAGGTATCCTATCATTCACAAGGGCTCCCGGTCTACAATCAAAGACAATATAAATGACAAGCTGACGGAAAAAGAGCGAGAGTGAGTATATTCTGAATACACTCATCTACTGTCTTCAACAAATCAACACCAAAAAAACCCATCTTCAACAGTTTGGGGCAGTCTGAGGGGATAAGGAATCTGAATTTACTTGTTACTGCTTTCAACAACTGTGGAATAGTTGTTGAGTTTTTCTTGCTGGAATTTTGGGATACAATACAATAACTCAGCTTTGTTATTCTGGGTCTGTTGGCATGTATATGGCTTTGATTTGGCATCCAGTAATGCTAGAAAAACTTAAATAATGTTTCTTAGTGTTTCATGAGTTTTGGTTTCTATTTGGAAAACTTGCCTTTTATGTTTTGCTACTGGCTATAGGAATAAACTGCAGATACCAAGTGTAGTTTCACTGGGGAGCTGCTGCCAGTGCCCTAATAGTGGTTGATAAATGGGAGAAAACAAATTGCTTTGCTTTATAACAGAGAGTTTTTAATCAATTGAAAAAGCACAGCAATCTACCACCTAAAATAAATCAACTGAATTTTCAGTGTTGAGCTTTTCATTTGTTCTGCAGTCATTGTCTTTGAACATGTAGCTACACTGTTACTGTTTTCCTTCTAGGAAACTGTCTTGCTGTCTTTAAATTCACTCTCTGAATGTCTTCTCCTGTGTTTTGGAACTTTGTTTATTTTCCCACTGTCTTGGCACCTGTGTGCTCTAACATGAAAAATTAGTGGCAATTACTGGTTAAGGTTCCCTTTGTAGCCTGAAACCACTGAGCTGCCAGAAATGCAACACTGGCCATTGGAGGGAGGCCAACTGCTCTGCTCAGATTCTGGGCACTGGCAAAGTTTGCCCAGAGGCTTTATGGACTACCCATCCCTGGAAGTTTTCAAGGCCAGGTTGGATGGGGCTTGGAGCAACCTGGTCTAGCTGAAGGTGTCCCAGCCCTGGCAGGAGGTTGGAATGAGATGAGCTTGAAGTCCCTTACAACTCAGGAATTCTGTGACCCTGTATGTGTGTATGGATGGCTACAGTCAGGCTTGCAGCATCAATAACTTCATTTTTCCACAAAAGTTTGAAAAGGGAGCAAAGGAAAGATCTTGGGGAAAGTAGCTGACTCTATTGACAGGAAGCTGTGAAAAAACAAATTCTTCTCTTTGGAAATAAGCAGTCAAAATATTACAACATTTTAACACTAATTCCTCATAATCTAAATAAAGATGGAAGGGTTTTATTGTGCCTAGTTGACAGAATTTGGATGCTTGAAAGTGTCTGATTTCTCTTTGAAGGTTAGTGACTTTTGGCAGGACAGGCAAGGTAATTTACCTTAAGATATAAACTTGTCTTCCTGTTGTGACACCATAAAACACAACTATACAATTATGTGTTGCAAAGTAATTTTGATACCATTTTAATAACTTGTCCAAACACACTATTGGGTATCTTAATAGAACATTGACCTGTTTTGCTTCAATGTAGTTCTTGAAGCAGATGATCATACTCCTTCCTGTACGTCACTTTGAGAAGGGTTGCAAACTAGAAAATAAATTTCTGAGTAGTAGAACTCCTTGTATGTGGGTGTGTAAAGATTAATTCAGTTTCCTGTTCTCTCATACAGATTAGAAGGTTTAGTCCTTCATGCTACAGCTTTCCAAACTCTTGTGACTTAACACGTGATTTCACAACAGATTTCTGAAAAGCAGAGATTTTCGCTAAGCAAATGAATCCCTGTTGGGCCATTTACCTGTGTTGTGCAAGATTTTTTCAGAATTAGCTCCTGCTGGAGATCTTCTCTTTCCAGCTACTGGAGAAACAATCCTACCACTTCAAGGTTTTATCTGAAATGTCTTAAATTGAAGTTTTCTTTTTAAACTAATAGATCATGTTTCTTCCTTTCTCCTAATTGTGTTGAGCACAGCAGTTAACATACGTTATTAGATTTTTTTATTTTAGTTACCCATCCTTTAGCAGCACTTCAAACTCCAACCTAAATTGCTGAGTAGTTGTAGTAATGTAATCCCTGTATTTGATCTTTAGTATAACACGTAGCATCCTCATTATTGACTGGTTTATACTTACATACTTGGCCTTTTTTTTTTTTCATTGCAGAGTGTTGGAGGATTTTTCCTTTTTTTTTTCCTTTCTCAGGAAGTTTTTTTCCCATTTGTCATCTAAGAGATGGGAATGACAGAGAGTTAAGGGAGACAAAAGATGTGGCCAGGTTTGGGCACAGGGCACAGTTTGCTTCTGTCTCTTAGCTGTGAGGTTTCCTCTTGGAAAATGCAGGGATACTGAGAGAATTTGCTGGGAATTAGGGGCTGGGCTCAGCTCTCATTCTCTCTCTCAAGAGCAGGCTTATGCTGCCAGCTGTGACCAGAACTACACTGAAGGGGAAAGTGCTCCACGGCCAAGAGAAGGCTGTGGTTGTGTTTCTGTTTTTAGTCTGTTGTTGCTGCTGTTGTTGTTTGTTTGTCTTGTTGTACATATATACACTGGTAAAGCCCTGTGTTCCTTTTCCCATATCTTTGCCTGAAAGCCCTGTGATTTCAAAGTTACAGTAATTTGGAGGGAAGGGATTCATGTTTTCCATCCCAATAAGGTTCCCACCTTCCTTGGCAGGCACTTGTCCTTTAAGCCAAGACACAGGGTTTCTCTGAGATCCTTATCAGGAGTTTCTACAAATTGTTTGCTGGGGGAAATAGCTGAGAGCAAATTCATAAGTACAGGTGTTTGTTTTTAAAGTCAATACTGTATAAAGATGTTACTACACTTTCAAGTTTCTTTACTGACTTTCCTAAGCCCTCCTGTTGAGCTGGCTAGATATTTTGAGAGCTTTCAGAATGTAAGTAACTTCTGGGAAATGCTTCATCTGCTTCAGATTGGTTTACTTGTGTGATCCACTGTGTCACTTCTATGAGGACCTTGAGAATTTACAATTTTTTTCTGTTACAATGACTGTTACATTGGGACTTTGAAGTAGGAGGTTGTGGTGAGAACTTAGCTCTTGTCTGGCTGTAGTACTTAAATTACAATGAAGTACAGAGTGACTACCAGTAGTGTATAGTATATGGTCAGGCTTGTAATTGTGGAGATATTAGTGTTTGTAATCTGCTTAATAACTGTTCCTTTCTTGTATTCCAAAACCTGATTTTGGTACTACCAAAATGCTCTAAGTTTTCTCCTGTGATGTCTACTTTTATGACTTTTTGAATTACCATGTTAAGGCAAGAATCTGATTTTGACAAAATTTCTCATTGACTCACTTCTTCAGTGATCCCTTTCAGCATCTCCAGAGTGCATGCAATATGTAGGAAGAAAGAATTCTCAGAAGTTCTGGGGACTGAAGGATTTCAAAGCAATGAGTGCACTTCGAGTCAGTTTGCAGAGGACGCCATGTTTGGCAGGAGTGTTGACCTACTGGAGGGGGCAGGAAAACTCTGCAGAATGATCTGGACAGGCTTCATTGATGGGACAAGGCCAGTTGTATGAGGTTCAACAAGGCCAAGGGTTGTATCCTGCCCCTGGGTCACCACAACCCCATGGAACGCTGCAGGCTTGGGGCAGAATGGCTGGAAAGCTGGGAAGGGCCCTGGGGATGCTGATCAGCCATGGCTGAACATAAGCCCAGGTGTGCCCAGGTGATCAGGAGGCCAATGGTGCCTGGCCTGTACCAGTAACGATATGGCACAGGCCCAGGGCAGTGACTGTCCCCCTGTGCTGGGCACTGGTGAGGCACTTCCAATCCTCACTGTCTCTCAGCAAGACAGCGGGACAGACACTGAGGAGCTGGAACATGCCCAGAGATGGGGAAGGTCTGGAGCACCAGGAGAGACTGAAAGAATTGGCAGAGCTGAGGCTGCAGAAGAGGAGGCTCAGGGGGACCTTTTCACTTTGTACAACTCCACAGCAGGGTGGAGCCATATGGGGGGGTTTCTGTTCCCAGGTAACGAGTGACAGGATGAGAGGAAGCAGCCTCAACTTGTGCCAGAGAAGTTCTAGGTTGGATATTAGGAAACATTTCTTCCCTGAAAATGTTGTCCAGCCCTGGTCCAGTGGTGGAGTCAATATCCCTGGAGGGATTTAAAAGCCATGTGGATGTGGCGCTTGAAACATGGGTTAGTGGCGGCCTTGGCAGTGCTGGGCAAGTGATTGGATTTGGGATGTTCTTAAGGATCTAAGAACCTTAATGATTGTGATTCTATGAATATGTAACTCCCAAATTAAAGCTACTTAGACAACAGCATGTTCCTTTCTCCAGTGATGAACAAGTTTGCTTGCAGAATAAATCACCTAAATTCCTTGGCAGTGTTCTGGTGGAACTGAAACCTAACACTTCATCACATGCTCAACAACAGAGTGAGAATGCTAAGATGAAACTATTTCTGATATGTTCTGAGACTGTGTTTCTCAAGCCCTGTATTTAATGCTTCTGTTAGTCTGCTCACAGATTTTTAATAAAGAATGGCTCCCAGCTTAGGGCAAAATAAGGATTGTTGTGGCTGGAGTGAGACATACATTGTGACATTCCCTGTGTTGGTGTTGCTGCTCATGTTATAGTATTTTTTGTATAAACAGCTTGGAAATAAATATATTCCTCTAAGAGGAAAAATAGGGGTTTTTGAGTTTAATTACCTTTCTGGTTTGCTTTGTATATCTGGACAAGTGAAATGCATATTCAGATGAATTATTTATGTTGAATTTTTGAGCTATCACTCCTACTCTGTCTCTTAAAGATTTTCAAGAGCTCTTACTTCCCTCCTAGGTAACTTGGAACTGGAAGCTATTTCAAGAAATAGTTTTACTTACATTATTTCTCTGAAATAATAGTACAGAGAAATCAAATAGTATGCAGAATCTGATGGATGCTGCACCTTCTTCCCAACAAAATGTGTTAAGGAAGAACTAGTAGGAGCAGTAGGAAGAAAGTTGCCCCCTCAGTGTCATACTTAAGGTTGGGGAAAAAAAGAAGGGGTAGAAAATGGCATCCATGCCTAAAAAGGTTTTACATTTAAAAGGTAGCAAGAACATTGTCGTTTGCAAGCATAACTACTGGAGTAGTCTGATCTCCAAGAAGGGCTTTTTTTTTTTTGTTTGTTGTTGTTTTTGGTCATATGTTTAAATATTGAACTTGTTGATATTCAGTGGTATAAAGGCCAAACATATATATAAAATTTAAAGATAAACAAACAGGACCCAGACAGTAATGGAAGAAACCTGATCTAGTCTGGTGCATTTTCTAGTCTGGTGCATTTTTTGCAGGAATATTTGGCATTAGCTGATCTGAGATAACAGTAAACAACTGTAAAGGTTTCCTTGGTATTTTGTAATTTAGAGAAAGACTATTTTTTTTTTCCTTCTACTGTGCATGACAAACACAGACAGCAAAGGCCAAAGGATTCAAACAGCTACCATGCAAGTCTTGGGCATATACATTGAGGCATCTGACATCTTTGCAGTTGTTTTATGACTTTGATGTACCTCAGGTACCAAAAGATGTATGAAATGGTGTAAGGGGGAGTGAAATTAAAGATACTGCCATGGGTTACTTGTCCTTTCTAAATTCCTTTTGTTGTCATTAAAGTACATCTTAAACATCTGCTATTGTAATACTGGGCCCTCACAGAAAACAGGATCAAAATACAGTGAAATAATAATATAACTAAAAGGGATAGGTTTGTTCCTGAAGTAATTTCCTGGAAACTGTCTTTCTGAGTTGGAGTTACACCTCAAATGTGTCTTTTTATGCAGCTCACCTTGATCATTATTGAAAACCTCAAGCATGCCAGAAGATTGAAGTTATTAGTCAGTTTTTGTCTTGATGTTTGATTTTTCTAGATGCTGATACTTTGAAGACCAGTTTGAATTCATTGCTGTAGCCCTTGTGGGAAGGGCAAATGTATAAAATAAAAAACCAGGTCACCCTCCACTGGGATGGTGCAGACTTGTTGCAGCTGAAGAGTGCATAAAGCATGAATCAGAGGTGCCCTGCTTGGGTCTTGAGAGTGGTGCTGGGTTCCTTAAGGATGCAAAGCATTGAGGAAGTTTATTTTAGTTGATGTGCGAGGTCTGCAGCGCCTTCGCATGTGGAGAATGTTGATGTATCTTCACAGTTTGTTGACTGAACCTTGAACTCAAACCCCAGCAGACTGGATTAGTCCAGTTTGGGATGCTTTTCATTAGTTTAGGAAACGAAATTTCAGAGAAGATTAAGTAAATCAGACAGGACATATTTTGAATCTACACATACTCAAGCAATTATTTTGGTGTATTGGTGTTGTATTTTAGACCTACTCATTTGCACTGCTCAGAAAAACTGGTATGTTGTGTGTGGTTCACACTGTGTTAAATCATGGAAAGTAAGTTACTGACAGTGGAAGTTCTGATGTAAAAAATTTATTTTCGGGATAAAATATGAATAAAGCAAACATGTGGGATTCCTTGCCAGTTCTGCTCCAAAAATGCTTCCAAATTATCTTTCTCAATGTATTATCTTTAACTTCTTTGAAGTGTGGCAAGCTGGATTTGCAAGTAAGTAGAGATAAGTGTTGCTGAACTGGCCTATGGATAATTTTGGAGCATTTGCAATCCACTTGTTAAATGAGCATAATCTGTAAGTGATCCTCCTTATTGTGGCCTTACTCCAGTTTGGAAGAATGGGAAAACAAGGATTTCAGCTGCAGTAGTCTTAGTACAACACCACTGAAGTTGTTATTGCTCTGTGCCTAGTAACAGATAAGTCACTTGCAAACAAAGCAGTCTGAAAAATCAGAACACAAGCATGTGAGGAATAACTTTTCACTGACATTAAGATTTTCCAACTCAATTGACACGTCTTTAATCATATTTGGTACTTCGGCTGAGGTAATGAAATGGCAGCTTTGGGAAGAAATCTTGGCAAACTTAGATGGAGGGAGATGGTTGCTTGAGAAATCTAATAGCTATCAAAGAAAAGTTGATTCTTTGGGGCAGATTGAGTGTGTGTTAAGGGTTCAACTGTATTGCTCAAAGAATGCTTTTTGCCATGAACTTATCTTGAACTGTATTTTTACATTCTACAGTTCTTGAGGATGTTTAGCTAGAATCCTGGCTTATTTGATTCTTGATTAGCAAAACAATACTTTTGCCTTCATTGACTGAGCTGATACTGCTGTGTATAGATAAAGAATTAGATCAGGTATTGTTTAATGGATTTAGATAATGTTAACACTGTTTCTGGGAACTAGAAGTTTTAAGATGCTCCTGGCCAGTCTGAGAAAGCAGATTTTGTTTACAGCAGTATATGAGACCACTGACCCAAACATCTGAGACCAACTGAGAAATGTTTCTGTGAAGACATACTGGTCTTAATTTACTCCCATTGGAACACTCTACTCCTGTTGAGATTTTTTTTTTCCCAAAACATTAGTTCATTTTTTAAAATAAGCAGGGACTTGACCTGTATAGAGTGTCTTCTAGTTAAAAATGATTCTTCAGTGGTAGTGAGATTTAAAGTTCTGATAGCAAGGTTGTCTGCTCTGTCCTTACAGATAGTCCATGTATTGTGACATTGATCATGGCTTGCATGGTGCAAGCCTTGAATCCAAGCTGAAATATGTCACGGAAATGCCCTATTTACAAAAAGCCATCAGTGTCACTGGCTCCATAGATTCTTTGCTGTGATTTTGAGGTGTTTGTAATCATTTGCATTTGCTGAAGCAATAGAATGATACCCTCTTGTACAAAGTGGTGACTGACTTGTGAGGAGCTGCCTGACTTTCCTAATTTGGATCTTGGCTTTTATTTTCTTTCCACAGTCTGTACATACTGAAGCTATTGTGCATTCCCCAAGAGCAAGGTCACAGCGGTTACACTTAGCACAGAAAGATGCTTCTGCTTTTGATTATCATCATCTGAACAGTTCAGAAATGCATTTTGAAAATACATTTCTTAAGGTTAAAGTAATGTTTTATTTCCCCAATAAACTAATTCTTTATTTATTGTATAAAGCTTGAATGGGGATATGCTTTTTCCTCATGGCAGACTATATTTTTGTCATCAAATTTGTTTTACAAGTGTAGCTTTTTCTGTTAAGCAGGAACTCAAAATCATATAGTAATCCAGTCTGAATTTGCTTGTGGTTTGTAACACATATTTATGTCTTAATCTGTAATTACAAGCAAAATGCATGCTTGTAGTCCTTTCTTCTGTCTTTTCATTTAATTTTGGATCTTCTGCAGGAGATCTGTGCAGTCTCTGCTCTGAAGCTGATAGAGTTGTGGTGCAGCTTATCTGAGAAGGAAATCAGTTTTAAAGGTGTGCAGCCAGAGCTTCTTGTGCCTTGATCTTCAGGTGGAGTGCTAAGATATTAGGAATGCTGGATATTTTGGTGCTTGTGACTCTTGAGCAGTTTATTTGTCCTAGCATTTGATTTGAAGTGTCTTGAGAAACTGTGATTTCAAGTGAGCTATCTGGACAGTGGTGGTCCTTCTGACTTAAAAGGCTTTCAGGGTTTAATTTCTTCTGGTTCAGAAAAGCCCCAAGACTTAAATCACACAAGCTTCCTCCTCTGAATTGGACATTCCATTACAGTGAGCAAACAAGGTGTGGTTAGGTTGGAGGAAAAACACTAGTTCTTTCCTCCCCTGCCTGCCTCCCTTGCAGACCCTAAAAGGGGTGAAGCTGACATAACTCAAACTTCAGTAAATATTTAAACCTTTTCTTCTACATTCCTCATACTTCAGACATGTCAAACAAGAACTGGTGGCTTTTTCAAGCCATTGTCTTACCTGGATTGTGCTATTTAGTCCTATCCTCATATAAACTGTCCTATCCATGGTCTGAAGCTTAAAACTAATTTTTTTTCCTAACTGACCCATTTTTAGTAGCATTGTGTGAGACACAGTTGTTCCCCCAGATTTGGTAGATGACTCTGCTACGACATGAGTGACTTACAGTCACAGAAATGACATCAGTTCTTTATCTGTGTGGTAGTGAATAACTGGGTTTCAGCTGCATTCTGCCAAGTCTGTGCTGCAGCCACCTCTCTGCAGTCATTCTGCTTACTGTCCTTGAAAATGAGAAGTGAAAGAAAAAGCCAGGTTGAGTTCGTTCTCTGATAAATTTGACACAGTTGGGCAGGAAGTATCAAAGATAGTGTAAATACAGTCATGTGAAAGTGCAGTGGTGTCAGCTTCATTTAATCTTTGGATTAAGATTCCAGTCTGCACTTAACTACTGGGTAATGTCTTGATGTCAGAATGAACAGCAGTGATGACTGGTGTTCTCATGATTTGGAATTGTGACCAGCACTGTTTATCTTCTAAGCCAATGGCATGGAAGTGAGATGGAGTTTGCCAATGACACCAAGCTGTGTGGTGCTAGAGGGAAGGGTGGCAGAGGGACCTGGACAGGCTGAAGAGTTGGGCCTGTGCCAGCCTTGTGAAGTCCAACTAAGCCAAGTGCAAGGTGCTGCACTGGGATTGCAGCAATCCCAAGCACAAGTTCAGGCTGGGTAGAGAATGGATTGAGAACAGCTCTGAGGAGAGGGGCTGCTTTGGAAGATGGCTGGATAGGAAGGTGGACGTACCGTGGCCGTGTGTGCTGGCACCCAGAAGTGTGCCAGCAGTGTGCTGGGCTGATCCCACAACATGGGCAGCAGTGAAGGGGGAAATTCTTCTCCTCTGTCCTGCTCTGGCGAGACCCCACCTGCAGAGCTGCCTGCAGCTCTGGGGTCTAACATCAGAAGGATGTGGAGCTGCTGGAATGAATCCAGAGGAGGCCTCAGAGGAGCTCCAGGGGCTGAGGCCCCTCTGCTCTGGAGGCAGCCTCAAAAACAGAAGGTTGCATGGAGACCTGAGAGCTTTTTCCAGTGCATAAAGGGGATCCAAGAGAGCTACAGAAGTATTTTAGACAAGGGCCTGGAGATATGGGACAAGGGAGGATGGCTTCCCACTGCCAGAGGGCAGGGTTAGATGGAATATTGGGAAGAAACTCTTCCCTGTGGGGCTGGAGAGGCCCTGGCAGAGGTTGCCCAGAGAAGCAGTGGCTGCCCCATCCCAGGAAATGTGCAGGGGCAGGTAACCTGGTCTAGTGGGAGGTGTCGCTGCCCATGGTAGGAGGTTGGAACAAGGTGGGTTTTCAGGTCTCTTCCAACACAAACCATTTTGTGATAATTAAGTGTTCTTAAAACGTAAGTGTCCTAATTTAGCTTATAAAGCTGCAGATATTACTGGTCCTTAAAGGTCTGAATCACTTGGAAAGTTAAGGCTATGTAACATAATTCCAAACTAGATTTGGGGTTTTACTTGGATTTGCCAAATGAGATGTAATATGATATTTAAATTGTGCCAGACTTCAGCCTGTGCAAGACAGTTGGATGTGATGTGTAAAAACCATTATTTTACTAACTTCTTCCCTTAAGAGCTTTCTGAAGTACAGATTAAACTTTGAGATTTTAATATAATTTGGGATATGGCAGAGGTCTGAACCAAAGAGAGAATAAAAGATCTAAAACATATGGTGTATTACCAAAGTAGAAGCAGGTGAAAGCAGTTAAAAATGAAGCAATTTCATAAGCTTTAAAAATAGTTTGTGTTAAAGGCAGGTTGTTATAGACAATAAAAGTGGACCATCAGTATATTGGTACATATGTGATATTTCTGGATGCAGAATTCATAAATCACAGAACACAACAGTAAATTTATTTGGACTTGAATTCATAAGAGATGCTTGAGGTCTGAAATAAATGTATGGAATAAGGATTCTTTCAACTTTTCCTAACATTTACCATCTGCCTGAGCCAGGAATCCTGTAGTGATTTACTTGAGTGTTCGTCAGGCACCAAAGTGTCTATTTTAAACAGCTAAAGATGAGCTAAAGATATGAAATTAAACGAGATCTTCATGGCTGATGAGAACTTGTTGAGGATCAGCTGGAAAAAGTGGGACATTGAAGAGTTTTTAGTGATTAGAGTAGAATACTTAGCACAATTTATTTGAGTTGTAAGAATGCTTAAAACACCACAAGTAGTCTAATCATTGTTGTAGCTTTGAAAGAGGCCTCTGATTTTCCAGAGTTTATCTGTGGGTAGCTTTAACATATCTCTTTTTCTGTAATCAGTTTTCTGGTTTTTAAATACATCAGTATTAGTGAACAGTTTTGATTGAAGACACTATATTAGCAAATTGTTGGCTGTGCTCTTACCAAAGCCAGGGGTTTAAAAAGTCAGTCAGAGAAGGGTTACAACCCTTTATTTTGTTAAGAAGTCAATAAGGAAAAACCCAACAGAATAGATTATGGATATGAACTGCAGGCATCGCACCTCAAACTCTAAATATGAAAATGAAAAATCCTTGCCAAGAGGCTTTTTCTCTGTTTGTGCATGAAGTTTCTTGGTTTTACTTTCAGCAGCATGTGAGCAAAGTCTTCTTCATTACATCTTGAATCATGGAAAAGACTTGAATTAACAATGGAAGATGACTTAAACAACCTTCCTACCCCTAGGAAGGATGACATTTTAGAGGAAACTGTTATGATAGCTGAGTGTACAGGGTGGTTTGAACTTGCCTTAGAGCTGATGCATCTGGCTTCTTTGTGCCTATAGCTTTGTGATTACAGGATGATCTCCTTGTGTCTGGATGAACTGCAACACGGAGCAGTGGCTTGTGGCCTCATGGGTGGGCTGCAGCCTCTGGATCAGATTCCTGAAGGGATTCCGTAGAATTACAGAGCTGACTTCTAGCAGAAATGCCTTCAGGCCCCTAGACAAGCACAACTGGCAAAGTGTTCATCTGAAATCATGTCTGCTGCTCCTGTACTGCCACCAGTCCATGAATGTGTTTAGACATACTCAGGAATCCTCCTTGAACTGAAAATTGGAATGTGTCTTGGTTCGACACTGAGATTTCTGTTCAGCTCTTTGCATGTGCATGGGTCAGCTGGAGTGGAAAGACAACCAGCCACCATTGGTTTTTCATATTGACTGGGAACACATATAGTGGGTTTATCTTTTTTAATAGAAAGACTTTTAAACCAGAGGGAATGATTTAGTATCGTGTCTAGTCTTTTTAACCTTGATGTGATTTACTGTAATGAAATTATTATTATACTTTGCTTTTAAGTTTCTTAGAGTTACATGTGTTTCTTTTGTCTACAGAGTGTTCTACTTGATTAAATGCCATGGTAGAATAAAGTGTAATTAGACTAAGCAAAGTAACAGCTCCCTGAGAGTCCTGTTGATGGTGTAGTGGGGTACATTTAAACTTGATACCTATCAGAATGATATTTTTTAATGCAAATATTCAGACTAACTATTTAAAAACTTAGCATTTGTGGAGTGTTGTGAGGTCCTTGAACTCAAAACTTAATTCTATTGTTGATGGTGATATGCTGGTTTTGTAGTTTTAGTGTGGATTACAGGTAGACTTTCAGCCTTGTTTTTTAAATAAAAGTCTGACTTGATGTTGCACCATCAGGGTAACTGTAAACCAAGCATGTAACCTCTGCCTTGCTTTTTCTTTTTCACAGCTCTGTTGAGCCTTGACCTGCTCACACTTGTTTCCTTACTCATTGCATATCAGCAGATCCTCCATAGGTTTAAATATTTAAATACTAGGTGATTTTGATAGAAAAACAAGTTTTAAGCTGAGGAGTTCTTTATCCAGTAGCTGATGTCTGCATAGGAAGTGTGGCAGGAATTAACAAGGAATGGATTGAAATAAAGCAGTGGATAATGACTTGCTGAAATTAAGATTGCAGGTAGAGAGGAGGGGCTTATTCTTGGGAACCCTCCAAGCAGGAGAGATGGGAGAGAGGTCGAGTGGAGAGAGGTAAGGTTAGGGCATATGAATTGTCATCTCTATTCTAAGCTCTGCTAAAATGAAGTTATTCAGAGATGATTAAAAGTGTCTTTTATCTGCTTCTATTATTTTGGGTTTACTTTATTTAAATTTCTTTTGTCATCTGTGAGAAATGGCAATCAAAACCACTTCTTCTGTGGGACTGGGAATGCTTGGGTCTTGAATATAAGTGTTGGTTTACCAGGGGAGAAACTGTTCAGTCATTGTGGCATCACCCTAGAAAAACACAGGTTTTGTCCAAAGTGATGTGCCATGGAAGGGGATGTGAGCTGTGTGCCTAAAAATGTCCTGCAAGTGTTTTGTGGTTAATTGTAGATGTGCATTATGATGCAGCTGGGTAACACTGATCATCTGACTTGTATCCCAGTGAGCCCCATAAAACAGAACATGACTCAAAAAACACTAGTAAAAACTTAGGTTTTTTACTGATACTTTTAATTTATATTTTACTGATAGTTTTATTTATTTATTCCATTTTAATAAATAATATAAATAATAAATAAAATTAAATAATATATAATAAGTAAATAATAAATAATTAGTAATTAATAAAATAATAAATAAAATAAATAATACCAAAAAACATGAGACTCCTAAAACAAATGTAAGCTTTTAAGATTAAGAATCTTCTTTATGTTACCTTAGACCTTCAAAGTACATATTGACCATCTGGTTCAAGTCAGTCCAGTGTGCATTTTGGATCACTCTGATCCAGAGTTCTCCACCTTCTGAATTCACAGTGGGGCTTGTTTAATTTCAGCATCTTTGGCACAATTCTCTTAGATCCTAAAGCCACCTATATGCATGCCTGCTGGCTGATTATTCCCTTAATCACTCCTAGTTCTTGTTGCTTTTCCTGAGTACACACTCCTCCTTTGCTGACATGTCTTGAAGGCAGTGGGAATACCAGAAACAGAAACAGCTCCAAATGGGGTGAACCTGTTACAAGTTACTAAACATGGTGGATTTTTTCTTGCATCATCTTGTTCATCTTCTCTAAACCAGGATTTTCTTTACAAATCACTATTAAAGCTACTATTGCTGCATTGCCTGTCTCTTTATAGACAGAAATAGATCATCTTCTGTAAACTCAGGGTGTGTTAGCACTGTATTTTAAGAAGTCTACGTGCGATTGAAATTCATATTCCCTAGCTGTATGTAAATGAAAACATCTTTTTACAAAGGCGCATGTGGACCCTCACTGAGCAGAAGCTGTTTTGTTTATAATTCCTGACTGTTTGCACGGCAGATGCATGGTTTCCTAGAGTGTGTTCCTCCTCCTTCCTGAGGAGGACCAGAGCTCAACTTCTGAGCTCTGTTCTGGACTGAGAACATATTTCCAACACTTGATAACTTCTGTCAGATAATCTTTTCTGTTGATTATAGAATTATACTTGTAGCTTGTGTTTTTTTATTCTTTCTACTAAATATATCACACTCGTTCAAATTTTTATCTCAGAATAAGTATCTGTGTTTTGCTTTGAAGGAGCTTAGTGATTTTTTCCCCAAATATATCAGAAAGAATGGAAAGAAGGAAGGTGCAGTTTGGAGTAGAATAGGTAGGTGGATGCCATTTTGAATTTCACTATGCATTTTGTGATTATAAAAACACTAAAATGGTGTTTTTCTAAAGTATTTAGTATAACTAAATCCGTACACAGCAGACTCAGGTTTTTGCAGCATGCCAAAGGGAGGGATTAAGCTTACAGTCAATGCTTTTCTGTGGAGTGGGCAAGAAGAATTTCACACAGGGAGGCAGCAGTTCAAGTTGGATTCAATTATACTCACTGAAGCACTGTATAAAATGGTTGGGTTCCTTGAGTTTATTGCTTGTGATCAGGCTTAATGGGCAAGATAAAACACAGAGAGAGAGGCATAAAACCTAGTAATATTTTTCTCTTGGGTGATAAATGTGTTTATGCAGAGACATCCACTGGCAGTTTTCAAGACTTTAAGTGATTATGTTGTGAAAGCTGACCTGAGGATATACGTGGTTTGAAGCCTTTCAAGATTAATTAGTGGAAGTTAGAGGACAGAAATCTGAATATTGGCAAAGAAGCAGGATCAATGTGATGAGCAGAAAAGCCTGATTTTCCCTTTCAAAAGAATCTGTGTGTGGGAGATGTCAGTGAGCACCATAACCCAGTTTTTACCCCCTTTCTATACTGAATGGATCAAAGAGCTCTGTGTCTAATAATAGAATGCATGGTTCCTGTTACCAGTGACTTCATGAATTGCTGCTTTCTAGGGAATCATGGTTTGTGTTCCTAATGGTGCTTTTATTGTAAAAAAATGGGTTAGTTGTAGACTGTTAATTGTAAAGTCATTCTTTAACTCTAACCCTTGCTCTGTTTGGGTTGTGTAATTTGAGATAGTGAAATGAATTCCTCTTGCGTTGTATTTTGCACTTAGAATAATGTCTTGCAGAATTTTTGTAGCATTTGGGAAAGTTTCATTTTCTTGCATGGGGAACTAGTTTGATTTATAGATCTATTAAGCAAGGTTAGCTAGATATATAGTATTCACAGAGATTTTAATGTTCCTCGGCTTAAAGAGACCCAGCAAGTTTGAAAGTAGCAGAAAACCTGAAGCTGACAGTTTGATCTGCTGTGATCGTGACTTGTTACCCTTTAGCTTTAATGACACTGTATAATTCTTAAAATTACAAATGTACTTTACTGATGGTGATAAAATTCACTTGGCCTAATCACCTCTCCAGAATGTGTGTTGTTTCTAGTAGATATTGATCTCCTTTATTTGTTATCTTATATTTGAGGGAGACCTTGCTTTCTGCTGTAGGGTGGGGCTTATGCGGATAATTCATTCAGTGTCTTGATTAGGAGCTGCAGGACATGGTTCATGAAAAGGCAAAAACTTGTTTAATGCTGTGGTTCCCAAAAAAATAAATTTTAGTTTGTGCTGAGATTTCTGAATTGACCATGATGACCAGATAACCTCTGGTGCTGAGGAGGAGTCAAAAGACAATCCTTGGAAGTGCTGTGTACAGCTGTTAAAGCTGTTTGAGAACTGCTTCACTTAAGCCGAGGTTCTTTAAGCAGATGTATAAAACTATATTCTTTAATGCAGAAACTGTCAAAGAGTTTCAGTATTTAAGGGTCTAATGTTTTAGTTCTCTTGTCTCATGCAGCAGTGCTGTGCTATGTTCTTACAAGCTATTTGATACATTTGGGTATATCAAATGTAGTATCAAATTTATATTTAAAATGGTGAGCAATATTTATTACATAGGAAAAATAAACATCAGTAATAAAATGTTTGCAAGGGCTATAGTGACCCATGATGATGTGACTCAAGCCTTTGGTGCATGTGTGAAGTTTGTTGAAAGGAATCACTTCTATTCTGAATGAGCCTGCAAATTTCTTCTCTGTGTAAAGGGCTTTTTGCTCTGTCAATCACAGGATAAAAATCAAAAGAGAACAACTTTTTAAAAATATTCTTTCTGTTTGGAAATGAGCTAACCAAGTGTGACTGAGCGAATGCAGAGGGATAACGTGGGATCTGGAATTGTGCTGTGTGCTTCTGAAATTACACTTTAATTGGTGAGAGGGATGTTGCAGCCCTGGGAGAATCATGAAGTGTCTTTTAAAAACCTCAAATACTTTAAAAAATGGAATTCCGTAGCTGAGTTTTCGCATCAGTTGTTAAATGCTGATTGACTGGAGTTGCAGGGGGTCCCTAAATACATCCTATGGAGGGGTTCCTGGGAGAAGTCAGAAAAGGAAGCTTTTTAAATTTTTGCCTTCTCAGAAAAGGAATCTGGGGCTTTTTGAAGTTTACATAAGCATCTGAATAATTTCACCTTAAATACTTCCCCCCCCCTTTTTTTTTCCCATCAGATTTCCTTTATATGCAAAAGGAGGGGAGAAGCTTCAATTTGAATATGGAGTTTATCTTCTCAACAAAAATATAGCACAGGTTGGTACACTTGAGATTACTTTTTATTATTATTTATATGTATTCTCTGCTTGGTTGTCAATATGTCATGAATGTGCATGTGCTGTCCTGTGATGCTGCTTTCTGTGGTAAAAAACTATGAACTAAGAAAAATATCCTTGAAAACATATTTTTCTCCTGTCTTCAATTTTGTGCTTGAGATTTTCTTCTGTGGTGCTTAGCGAATGACTTGCCAGATAATAATGAATCTTTTCAAATAGTACATTCAGTGAGTCTATAGACTTCACACTGTTTCGAAAACTGTAAATATTCTCATTTTTTTTATTCTGTCGTACTTGAAGATCTATTCATATAGTTCTTGCTCATGTGTCTTTAATTTTGCTGGATTATTACTTCAACTAGTATTTACCCTTATAAGAAAACAGAATACATGTAAAATATGAAGTATTGCAAATATGACTTTTATTTTAAAAGTTCTGTAAAAAACCTTACTTCCTTGTTTTAATGTATTTAAAAAATATATCCATTACTCTGAAAAATGGAAGAGACTTTGCATAGTTGTATTTGAGGTGGCAGTAATACCTGCAGCTAACACATTTGGTATGGAATTCAGAGAATGTTCAGAAAGCTGGTCTTTAAGAGGCCTGGCTGTTTCAATTGGTAGGTAGTCCTGTAGTCCAAGGACAGGGTCAGCTGCTTTTCTGCTGTTGCTGGTCATGTTCTGTGAAGAAAAACCTGTGATATAAGTACTGCTTAGTTACAGTGCTTGACTGTCTTGGCCACTAAAGACAGCTAATTTCTGACATTGAGTCCAAACCTGTCTTGCCTTTGTTTATATATTATAATAATCTGATCCATTTAAGTCTCTTCCATTTTGCAAACTTTTATGCATTGAAAAACCACTTTTCAACACTTCTCTTGTCTTAGATTCTTCATCTAAATCCACATTTTTCTTGAAAAGCAATGCCCAAAGCTGGGTGCAGTGAGCAGCTGTTGCTTTCAAAACATTGAGTAGGATGGGAGAAATGCTTCCCAAGTCTTGTCCTTTTATTTCCAGTTCATTGGGTTCTAATAGGTTTGTACTCTTAAAAGCCTTGTAGCATAAATCTTATGATTCTGTGCAACCAACAGCCCCAGGTATCTCCTGCACAGCAACACAACAGTCCATTCTGAATTTGTGCAGGTTGTTATGTTTGTTGCAGTTCTGGAGACAGGCACAGGACTGAACACACTGAGTTCAAGTGACAACAGCCAACGTTTATTGATGGACAGCCCCTTTTATAGGGGTTCAGATTTCCCATGCTTGAACGCCTGAGTGGCCGAGGTCTCAACACCACCCAGCTCACTGGCCTGCTGTTGTCTGCATTCGGGATTGAATGGGACTGGCTGGGCTCCCCTGTTTGAGTTCAAATCCAACATTGTCTTCCTGGGGACTTGTTTACTTCTACTCCTTAACGAACTAGGCTGGTCAGGTTGTGGTTGTTATGGCCAAATTTATCTGTGCAGCTTCAGACCACCTGCAGCTGTCACAACAGGTGATTTGTTTAATTCATATTTTATATTCTGTACCTTGAATGTATTCTTAAAGAAGAACTTTCTTGTTCTTAATCATGTTTCTACTTTGGTGGCAAAAAAAAAAAAAAGCTGAGAACTCAGTCTCAGCTTTATGCTGGCTGCATCCGAGCCTATGCCCTATGCAGATTACCTGATTAAAGTATTGGATAGAACTGGGGTTCTCTTATTCCAGGTGTAGTCCCATTTTGCCAGCACTTCAGTTGTAGTCATGAACCATTCATTATTACACTCGAAGAGTACTTTCTCTGTATTCACTTGTACTTCATCAATATACCATTTCTCCAGCATGCTTGTGAGCATATTATAGCAGAAAATGCCAAGAGATTTAAATTCCAAGAGAAATATGACATTTCTGTTTCTAACCTGTTTGAAATTACATTAGTCTTACAGTTTTATTCTTGAAAAATCTGACCTTTTTATGCTTAGTTTCTACTAGTCTTGTTTGTTTTTCCACTTTCTCTTCCATCTTTTTTTTTTGCCATTCCTTATCCCAAATTGAAGTAAAGCTTCTGAGTCTTTCTGTGTTGTTTGTTTTTTAAGCTTGGTTGCATTTACCATTTTCCAGACTTGCCTATGCTTAGTGTATTTTGGACAATAACCTCTGAAATTACTTAAAGGCTAAAATATCTTAAGACAAAGTTAATCGAGTCCTACTAATCTTGGAAATTGGCTTAGCCAGGCTGTTAATGTATCTTAGACTACACCTCCTTGTTGGTGGTATTGGTAATGGCAGCCAGCTGTTCACACTTGACCTCCAGAGGGAAGATTAGTGAGAAAAAAGGATTAGTCTTTCCCTCAAATGCTTTGCTCTTCATTACTATCAAAACAATACTTCCCTTAATCTCTGCTTACCTAGTTCATTCTGTAACTTGTGAGTGTGATGCTGCTTGCTTTGCCTTTCAGCCCTTCTTTGTCTTTACCTTATTCTGGAGCTTGCCATTCAGTTATGTGATGCAAGCAAGAAGCTCTGTCATTTTTTTCATTGAAATGATGAATTCTTCATTGAGGCCAGGGTGGTTGTCTTTCCTGTTTGTGTAGTTTGGGTTACTTGACACTTGTGCCTGTAGTATTTTTTTATAGAAACTTTCACCACTTCACTTGTTTTCCTGTTTATCTCCTTGACTTGTCACCTTTAAGATGTTACCACTCTTATACCTACTGAAACTTCTCATTCTGATTTTCTTGTCCTGTTTCAGGAGGACTCTGGGTGGTTGAACATACGGTCACTCACCCATGTTGCCTTCCAATTCCTTGCAGTTGATTTCTGAAATCACTGGCATATGTTTAAACTTATAAAAGTAAATGAAGGCTTTAAGTATGTAATGGTATAAAAAGCTCTGCTTGGGGTCATTGGTGCTGGTGCAAGCTAGTCAGTGGCCAAACTTCAAAGTGGTTAGTAGAACACTAGTGGTTCACATGTTAATGCTTGAGATTTTATGCTGTTGGATATAAAAACATAATAAAAGTAAATTGGAATTTCTGGGGGTGCTTCTACTACTTATTTAATCATGAAAGTGTTATAATGTCCACATAAACTGTTGTAGTCACCTTTGTTTTCATGTCCTTGGTCAAATATTGCTGCTTTATATTGTTCTGCCAAGGGGAAATTCCGCTCTGAAAGCAGAGCAGGTAGGTAATGTGCAGAAATGCATCATAAAACCTCTGCTCTGGGGCTGGCTTGACCTAAAAACCCAAGATTGTCTGAGTTCTTGTATGTTTCTTGGGATGCTGAAACTGTTGACTTTACACAGCTTTTAGCAGACCTTATGGCTGCTTTCAGAGAAGTGTCCAGATATGCTTAGTTTTTGTGAACGTGTGAAAAGTTAAGTTTGGACAGAGAATGAGCAGCTGTCTCTTTCTTATCTCCAGACTGTCACCCAAAGGTGTTTACCTTGATTCAGAGAACCAGTCCTCTTTGTCAGGAATAAATGTAAATCAGTTGCTTAATTCCCTCTGTGCTCTGGGAAGAATAGTGGTGACTTCACTGGAGCATGAAAATCGGAGCCTGGGTCTCTATCACCTCACTTGAATCATTCATGCAAGTTTTGAACACTGTGACAAAGAAAGAGCCCAGAAAAATTCAATCAACTTAAAAAGATATTTTGAGGTTATTTGTATAAGCTTCCCTGATTTCACAGATTTTTTTTTTCCTTTTACAATTACCTAGAATTCTGGCAGCAAGGAGAAATGTGAGTGTGGCAGAAGTGAGATGGGATTGATATTAAATAAAATTACTGACATAAAAACTCTTCTAGAGATAAAGGGGTACTGTTTTGTAAAACAGCAGGATAATAACACTGGAAACCAGATCTTGTACTCAGGAGAATTCAGCTGGAATTAGAAGCAGCCTAGTGCTGGCTTGGTAGAGTTTTTTTTGGAGAAACTTGCTTTGCTGTTACATTCCAAAGTTGAAACAATGTGTGTTAATTCTGAGAGTTCATAATAACTTCCATCTGTATGTGAGCACGAATTGTTTCAATACCCATATTTTCTGTTTGTAAAATTGCATCCCTCACAAAGTTCACAGAGGAGCTTTTTGAGTAGGATAACATTATCTAAGGCTGTAAATTTCCATTTAAGTTTTCAGCTGTTTGACTCTCACTAGCATAGAAATGCAGGGGTTTTTTTCAAAGATAAATTAGTCACTTACGTCTAATAATTCCTACAAAAAAAGTCACTATAATTATCAAAGTGAAGTACAATAGAGTTGCTAAAAATGGAGCTCCAAAGCACTAGACAGTGGGAGAGCATTCAGCAAGTACTATCCCCATAAACTCTGTAGCTCCTAAGCTGGGGATGTGTATGGAGTATTTGAGGAAGCTGATGCTTTAGTAGGAGAAAGAAGTGAACTCTCGTCCTGGTATTCATAGTGGAGTAATTGAGATTACACCATGAAAACCTCTTGTTATGGTGGATGAATATTAAGAAATCCCTGAAGTTTGGTGAAGTTTTTTGTGGGTGATAAGTGAACAGAGAACAGGGTCAAAATGGCAGCTCTCAGAGTTGTCTTTGTTCTGAACAATGTGGGTGGCACCCAGTTCTGCTGGGGCAGAGACATGGACCTTGTGAATCTGAGCTCTCACAAGTGCTTGAGCAGTGGTCTTGCTGTTCTAGGTTTTTTCATCTCAATAATTTAATTAATTTTTTAAACTTTGAAGTAGGGGTTATTGAGAGTACAGTGGCTTTGAGCTTTGAGCCTCAGGTCCGTAAAAAGAAAGCGTCTTTATTGCTGCTTTACTGGCTGCTTTGCTGTCTCTTGCCTTCATTCCCAGAGCCTTAACTGCTTCAGCCTGAATTCAGTGTAGGTTCTTGATTACATATGATCAGTTGATCTTAATTTACTGACCATCCTCCCTGAGGTGGGCGAGTCCCTAGTGAGCACACACATTGTTACTGTGGGAGAATAACTTGCTCAAAATTGTATACCCAGAAAGTTGAGTGTGGTGAGGCCCTGGCACAGGTTGCTCAGAGAAGCTGTGGCTGCCCGATCCCTGGAAGTGGCCAAGGCCAGTTTGGATGGGGCTTGGAGCAGCCTGGTCTAGTAGAAGGTGTCCCTCCCATGGCAGGGGCTTGGAATTAGATGAGCCTTCCAACCCAAACAATTCTGTGATTCTATATTAAATTATTTCTGTCCTGTATTGGTCATTATGTCTGATGCATGCATTTATGATGTGTAGCCATTGAGGAGGGCATGTCCATCTTGTTCATCAAAGTTCCAATTTCTTTAGGTATTCCAGAGGTTGTCTCTTGCATAATACTTAACAGGCATTATTTCTTGTCCAGTTCCCAGATTGCTTGTAGAGGACATAATTTCAATAGAGCTGTAAAGCTGGTTTCTTTAGGTACCAATGAGAAGGGAGTTTACTGCAGCTGTTTTCTTGCACAGGGCAGTGAAGTTATTTTCACTCTTTTGCTATTTCAGTCAGCCACTGAAGGACATCAAATTAATTTGCCTCTTAATCTTCTGGATATCTTATTGTAAAGTCTTATCTCAGCTTTACCTCAGAACCAGAGGGCATCTGTATGACTGTTGTGGGACCCCTTTTATTCTTTTGCTGTGACCTTGGTCACTATTTCCATCTGGCTTTATTTGACGTGGCCTCAGGAGCGGTGGTGTTCTGTCCTTGTCTAAATAATTTGGCTCTTGAAAAGTAGACTTGTAAAACCAGGTGTCAAATAATTTGGACCATTTGACAACTCTTTGTTTTCGTACAGCCAACCCAAGGAGTGAATGTGTCTAGTCTAACCTCAGTTCATAGAATCATACAACAGTTTGAGTTGGAAGGGAATTTGAAGACCATCTCGTTCATGGGCAGGGACACCTTCCCTAGACCAACATCCTCCTTACACCAACCCTAGACCAGCTTGCTCCAAGCCCTGTCCAATGTGGCCTTGAACATTTCCAGGGATGGGGGAGCCACAGCTTCTCTGGGCAACCTGTGGCAGGGCCTCACCACCTGCTGAGTAAGGAATTTATTTCTAGTATCTAATCTAAATCTGCCCTCTTTTAGTTTAAATCTCTTCCCCTTTTCCTATCCCTTTCTATCCATGTAAAAAGTTCATAGTTGTGTTTGTTAGCCGAGTCTCTGCATATGGTGTCAGACAGAGCATCACTTCCAAGTTTAGTGAAACCTTATACTGTACGAAATAAGGTTATTTTTTCTTCTGTTCAGCCTGAATGCTGTGCTCAGGATTGTTTCTCAGGGAATGCTTCTTTTCTCATCCTCATTTGTTTTGTCAGACCAATACTGTGTTGTGTTAGACTGATACTCCTATTCACATTGGCATTACTTGCTCAGCCTTGGCCAAAGAATAGCTCTGCTTTCATCTGACAGTCATTAGCAACACATGAACTTTGCTATTTGGTATGGAAAAAAAATAAATCACTCTCTTGTCAGCTCCCCCAAGGTTCTTTTTCTCATCAATAGAGTTCAGATCCAGGTAAGTAACTAATGTCTGGCCCTCCTCTTGTGTGTCCATGGCCACCGTGTCCACATGGTGGCACGTGGCATTTACGTGCTTTGTGTAATCTGCTTGAGAAGCTGAGCAGCCAGTGCTGCTTTCCTGGGAATGCTGCTGTGTGGGTGAGTTGCTTTTCTAATGCACAAAGTAACGTTCACAGAACCATAGAAGAAACCAAAATTCTTGCTATATCATAGGTGTAATTAAAGTGCCTTCTTCCTAATACCTGCATGGAATTAAAGTTGAATGCTTATGTACTAGGGCCATATGTAAGAGGCTGAACTGAAACTCAGCTGTTAAACATGAAATGAGGCAAGAGGTTCAGTTTCTGGTTCTGTTAGACTATCAAACATGAGAGAAAATAGCTCTATAACACAAACTAAAAGCTTTTCCATGGGAAGTTGAACAGCAGAAATAATAGGTCTAGAAATTTGTTTTGGCAATAAACACTAAGGTGCAGAAGTGTCTTTAAAGAATTCTGTGAGTAGTGGTGTATACACAGTGGTTATGGCCCTTTGAGTGCAGGATCCTGTGACTTGCACTCTACATCTTTTATGAGGCCCCTAAACTAAGATCATAAAACATACAGTTCAGAAAGAATGCACTGTCTGAATCCAAGGCCAGTTCAGCTATGTATGGAAAAGTGTTCTTGAAAGAGCATAGGCTGGAGCCAGAGTCTAGTCCTTGTCTTGTCAAGTGCCAGGCTTTCATTCAGTATTAAGAGGAAAGGACTGCACCTGAAACACCACAAAGTACCTTCTCCAGCTGTGTAGAGCCAAAAGCTCTTAGGAGAGGTTTAATTCCTGAAACTTTCCTAGGGTAACACTGAGCTGATACTTAGCCAGATCATTTAGAATTGGGGAATTTATATGTTTCTTGCAAACTTTTTGGAAAGGCTTTCTTTTTCCCTTTCCTATCACCCATGCCAAGAAAAAATACATTGAAATGAGGCTGGATTAGCTGTAACTGAAGTCCTGGCTTTCATTCAGCTGAAAGCCTGCCTATCCTTGTCTGTACGCAAAGACCAATATTAACTTGCTCTGTGAAGGAGCAGATCTTGGGTGTTCAACCCGAACAGATCCTGGCACCTTCAGCCTAAGCCTAGGCAGTGCTGGAGGCTCCTGCAGCTGTGGTGGGATGACCAGTGTGGTTGGGTCATTGGAGGGATGAAGCACTTTTCATGTATGGACAGGGTGGGAGAGCTTGGGTTGTTCAGAGTGGAGAAGAGACAGCTTTAGGAAGACCTCAGAGCCCCTTCCAATGCCTGAAGGGGCTCCAAGAGCTGAAGAGGGACTTTGGAGAAGAACCTGGAGTTACAGGACAAGAGAGAATGGCTTCCCACTGCCAGAGGCATGGTTAGATGGGATATCAGGCAGAAATTCTTGGCTGTGAGAGTGGTGAGGCCCTGGCACAGGCTGTCCACAGAAGCTGTGGCTGCCCCACCCCTGGAAGTGTTTTGAGGCCAGGCTGGACAGGTCTTGGAGCAGTCTGATCTAGTGGAAAGTATCTAGGCCCATGGTGGTGGGGTTAGGACTGGCTGAGCTTAAAAGTCCTTTCCAACCCAAACTGTTCTGGGTTTCTGTGAATAGGAGAGGTGGCATCATCAGCTGTGCTTAGAGTCAGTCCTCCAAAATGATTTTGTGGGACCAGCCTTGCAGGCATTTTATGTGTATTACATAGTGTTTGTACTGTGTAGCTGTCATCATCTCTGTGCATTAGCTCTTCAGACTAAAAAATTTCCTAAAGAAAATGTTTTTAAAAGAGAACCAAAAATGAGTAATCAATAGGCAAATTAATTCCTTATATAATCCATCTGACATAAACACATATTGTCTGCCAGGTTCAGCTGCTTTATAGTGTATATAAGTTCCATGTTACAAAATTGAAAGAGATAGGGAGGTGGGAAATCTGTTATCAAGCCCTGGCACAATGTATGAGTGTAGGAAAAAGCTGCAGTGTGTGGTTTTTCTTAACAATTTGAGTGTGTGCACTGGAGGCAAAGCTGGACATTCAAATATAAGGTGTTCACATCTGTGGATTTCCAGGTCCTGCTTGGTAAGCCTGTTTCTTCCTTCAGAGCCTTCTCTCTTTCTGCCATGTGGCCCATTTCTTAACGGGAAAGAGAAACTATGGTAAAATGCACCTAATTTTTTAAAACTTCACTTGCTTTAATGCATAAAAACTCTTCTTATCTCTTATTTGCAAGCAAGTGACAATCTGTGACTTGTGGGGTTTAGTTTTTTTTTCCCCTGAGCTTCTGTTATTTTCACGTTTCTTCCCCACATTCTGTGTTACTCTGTTGTATAGTTTAATATGTATGTTTTGTCCTCCTTGGTCAGGGTTGATCTCATACTTCTGTGCATAAGATATGGCACATCAGGGCACAAAACCTAATTTGAATACTTTTGGTATGTCAGCTACTTAATCATCCATAAATGCCTTTAAGGTTTTTTATATACTGGGGTTGAAGTTTAGAGAAAGTTTCTCTCCAACAAATGGAATAACAGGCTCTGATATGTATGGGCTCATTCACTTATTGGTCAGTCCAGAATGTTCGGAAATCCTGAGCTTTAAAGTATTTTGTTTTTCAAGAGACTGGAAATACTGAAGGGGTTATTACATCTCTCTTTGCTGGCCTTGTGTGTAATTCATTTGAATATTTGTGAAGTTAATATTGTGTAATTAGGAAAAAAACAAGCTCTGCCTCAATTTAACAAGTTTAAGTTGACATTTTCAGGAAGACCAGTGCTGAACTGTCCTTGGTTTAATGCTCTCTGACCTCAGCTTTTAAGTTTGAAATATCATCCATCATATGGAAAACCATTTCCTGTGTTGGTGTGTCTTACTGCCAAGTGGAGTTCACTGAATGCTGGTGTTATCCTGATAGGAAGCAAGTCTTTCATAGGTTAAACTGTTCATTCTGTACTCCTCAAATGAGAGGGCTTTCCATTTGATTCACAATCTAATCTTTTTTAGAAGTCAGTCTGTTTTGTTCACTGACAGTAATGTAACAGATACCTGGAAAGCAGTTCATCTGAAATGCAAGATGTGGCTGGAGGCAGAGAACCCCAGATTCTTCTTCCATTTAGGCTCTGTGTCATGGGCTGAATCACTTGCTCTTTGAGTAAAGCTTCCTTGAAGCAAAAGCCATTTCACCTGAAAGAGCAGGGTTCACAAACCTGGATGAATGAATGGCCAGAAGCTCAATTTCACCTATTTTAAAACAAGGGCTTTCCCAACACAACATGAAAGAGCAAATAGCTGAAGGATTTTACAACATCTAATGGAGCTCATTGTTTGCCCGTTGAAGTAATTCTGCGGGTTCCTTTCCTGTAACATCTTAAGGTAGAGGGTAGAGCTGAACTGATATCATATGTGAAAATTACCTGGTTTTGGAGTGGATTTATTACAATGTGAAAGTATCAGAGAAGTGGAGGAGGAGTGTGTAGCACTATAACCCAAACCATACATTTTCTCTGATTTCCATCCAGGACAGGGTGGGAGAGTTCTCTGTACATAGCTGGGTATTCCCTGAGAATATTGCCCTTCTGGTAGTCACAGGTTCATATCTAGGTAAAAAGCAAACTTCAGGTATGTGGATTACATTTGGGGAGTTATACACAGACAAAATTTAATGTTTAAGATGGAGGCACAGAATGTTACTTATCTTTCCCCTTTTGACTTTTGCATGTCTGACCTCTTGTTCTGTGCCCGATGTAATGATTTTTAATACAAAAGCTCAGGATGAATGAAGTCATAGGAAATAAGGTTACCCATTTCCTATAAACAGTGAACATCAATTTCCAGTGAACATCAGTCAGTGATACTGAACCCTTTAGAGAAGCTCTGACCTGAATCTGTACAGGTTATGTGCTCTATAGTTTCATCTCATCAAGCTATACATGCAGCAAGAGTGCAGTAAACATGGTTTTAGTTATTTGAGTGCTTCACTGGGGAGTAGGGGAAACTTTTTGGAGGCTGGTAACTGCTCTATCTTCTTAATTGCCTTTTAAAATGTTCTTTTATGAAACAGTCATGGCATATGAGGTGTACCTTTATGGGCATGGGGGCCCATATATGTTGGCTTTTGTAACAAGCCCAGTAACTGCTAAGTTTTACAGGAATACTTATATGAGTGGCTGTTTCTCCCAGCATATCTTTGACAATGGTTCCCCTTACTGGACACCAGACTGAAACCATGAAGGTTAATGTTTGAGACCTCTCTGGAGCGGTGTTGTGTTCACTCTCAAGAAGAGTTTCATGTATAGCAGTGAGAGAGTTCTTGAGGAAATGCAGCTTTTTGGCTTATCTGAATGATCAGTTCTACAGTGTGTTATACATGTACTCAAGCACATACTCCTATTTCCTTGTTTTCTTGAGGTCTATCTCCAATAAACACTATTGCTGTGAAACCAAAATCCAGTATTAAATATTGCTGAAGTTTTAAAACTAAGAAGAAAACTGCTTCATAAATGTTTGGCACAATAGTACAAGTTGCTGTGCATTTAGAATTGAGGCTACTGCTGTCTTTGAATAAAGATCAGACTTTGTGTTTTGGTGAACGCAAGAGGAAGAAGCAGCTTAATATAATTCCAGGACAAATCAAAGAAGATAAAAGGGAATTAGGTCTGTTATCAGATGAGAATATAGTTTCCCTGATCACTTCTGAACGATTCCTGTATGTAGATTTCATGCATGAATTTCCCCTGCCTTTCAGATGGAAGTGAATTAAAATTCTTCAAGCTGAGAGGAGAGGAAAGGAGACAGGCTGTTCTTGGGGCAGGAAGAACCAGTGGTGAGAAAAAGTTTCCATCTCAATTTGATACAGTTTGTGAGAGCTGAATCAGCCAGAGCTCTGTGAGGACATTTTGCTGTAATGTAGAGATTAACTTTTCTGAGCTGTACTAGTGACTATCTTGGTCCAGGGACTGTGTAGCATCTCCAGTGTTAGTTATCTCTGTTACAGGTCAGAGTGAGACAGTGAGGGGCCCTCAACATCAGAAGGACATGGACCTGTTAGAGCAAGTCCTGTGGAGGCCACAGAGTTGCTCCAAGGGCTGGAGCCCCTTTGCTCTGGAGACAGCCAGGAGAGTTGGGGGTTCAGCCTGGAGAAGAGAATGCTTCAGGGGGACCTTAAAGCCCCTCCCAGTACCTAAAGGGGCTCCAAGAGACCAGGAGAGGGACTGGAATGACAGGACAAGGGAGAATGTCTCCCACTGCCAGAGGCATGGTTTAGATGGGATATCAGGCAGAAATTCTTGGCTGTGAGAGTGGTGAGGCCCTGGCACAGGCTGTCCACAGAAGCTGTGGCTGCCCCATCCCTGGAAGTGTTTTGAGGCCAGGCTGGACAGGTCTTGGGGCAATCTGATCTAGTGGAAGGTATCTAGCCCATGGTAACAGGGTTAGGACTGGCTGAGCTTAAAAGTCCTTTCCAACTCAAACTGTTCTGGGATTTTGTGATAACTGGAAATTATCTTACTGATATCAGCATCTCCCTTGTAAATGTGGGACAAATCAGGTTAGTTCAGACTAAACATGCTTTAAAAATAACTGTAAGTATCCTTCAACAGTATAGCATAAAATGCAGTTGTCTCCTCTTACTGCTTTGATTTCTCTTTGTGTGCCTTATTTGCTATTGCTTTATCAAAATTGTGGTGGGAGTCTTTTAAGATGGCTTTAGTGAAGGCTTTAGGCACGGTGGGTTGGCTTGTGGAATTTGAAAGAGTATGCTCCATGGATTAGTGAAGGACATGGGTCTCCAAGGATGTGGATGTAACTTGCTTTCTTGTTAGTTCAATACTCTTGAATGAATTGCAAAGTAAACATCTGCTTTTCAGGTGTAACTTTGGGAGATGGACACAGGCATATAAAGATAAGTCATAATGTCTTTTGAAATAGCTGTTGTATTTGAGCACTTCCTCTTCCTTGGATGAGGGCTGTCACTACTGTAGCAGTCCTCTATTTGATCCTTCTAGAAGCAAGATTGAGAACTTCAAGACTTGTTATAATCACAGTGGCTATTTTTCTTTTTTCAGCTCCTACTTCCCCAAGAATCTTAAAAAAGTTAAAAAAACCCTTTTGTTTAAGTGTGAAAAATGAAAATTATTTTTAGATGCTTAGTTTGGAGGTACATTATCTAAACAGCTGTTGATACCACAACATGTTTCAGTAATGTTGTAGCATAAGGGTTTTTCAGTAAACCCACATAGGCATTTAGAGCTAGAACAGCTAGCCAGATTCAATAAAACAAAGGCAAGAAAAAATTTTCATAATTGCTCCCAAAAGATATAAACACACACAACTGTTTATATAGCAGCAGGCCTTATTTCAGTGATCCCCCATAGTTGTTTATATAGCAACAGGCATTATAACAACACTTCCCATTTTCTTTATTGCAGTGCTTAGTAATCTGAATCTCTGCCAGTGTTCTGTCCTCCTCTGACAAAATCACCCAGGATCTTGTAAAACAATTAACTATGTCATTTTATTAAAACTTCTAAAACTTAATATTTCTGTTTGACATTCTTAATATTTCGGTGTTTGACAGTCTCTGAAAACCTTGTGCAAATGCTTGGCTTGTGACCAGCTCTGCAAATTTGATTGAAACAATAGTTTTGGTTCTGTTTTTCTCTGTAGGTTTTCACATTTGTGGAACAGATGGTTTTTTTTAATTCTTGATGCTATCAAGAGAAACTCCTTATATAGCTGAAAATAATTCAAAATTGGTTTTGACTGCTTTAATATTGCAAGAACTTTGCATAGTGTAATAGTGGGTTGAGTCCACCTGTTGTGTAGGTACAGGTACTGCTACAGCATCAAGAACCAGTTGGCTACAGTGGGGACAAAGGGAAGTCCAAAATACAGCAGATTTTGGCATAGACTTGAATATTATGCACAATATGTACTAAAGGGGCTGCTATTTTGAGCTTTAATAACATATTCTGGCTGTTAGACAGTTTCCACATGGCTTAGAACAAGATGAATATGGCTGGGGAAACAATATGAGAAATGATAAACAGATGAGGTTAGAATTGGAGTCATTCTGCACTCTCCCCCCCAAAAAAAAAGATAATTGAGCCCAGGTACTCTGTGGTTTCTGGCTGGAAGTACATATACATGCTTGTATACCATTAGTTATGAAATACTGCTGCAAGAATTAGGATAGGAAGTGGACAGTTGTTTTTTGCACATAAATGCAGGATATCATTGTTTTTCTTAAGAGCAGGCATAGAGTGGCAAACCTCCTAATTTTGATCTTGGGTGCAACCTGCAATTGCCCAGTAATAGAAAGATAACTAAATGGTTTCTTTTAAAGCCAACTTGATTGAAAAACTTCAGTAATCCTATTACTTCTTGTAGACTTTATAGGAAAGTAACTGAACTTTTGCAGGTTTGTATTTTAGTTAGTTAACAAATGATGTATCTCTACTGGTAGATTTGATGAATGCGCATTTTGCTGTGGAATTGTTACCTTTAGGAAGGCAGTAAACTTTTCTGTTGTCTAACATGATTTGAGGTCATGATTTTTAAGTCTAACAGTCCAGTTGATGGAATGAATCCTTGGAAGCTGTTTGGTTGGCAGTGATGTAGAGATGCTCAGATTGGAGCTGTTCACTCCTGGTTCACTCATTTACCTTCCAGTGTAAGTTCAGACCATTGCAGAGAAGGAAATACAGGTAGAAACTGGAGGAGCTGAATATTATTTTTTCTCATCTTAAGAGTGTAAAATAATTATGCCTATTTTGTTACAATTTAACTTCAGTTTGTCATACCTCGCCTAATGCTGTGGTTTTATTTGGATTAGTTTTTAAAGGAAATTCAGCCTTTAAACACTTTCTTAGAAAGCTAATACAGATTTTTAAAGAATAAATCTACCTTTTGCTCTGAGAACCACTGTTTTAAATGCAGCTTATTTTAACATTTATGGTTTTCTGTGATGTTGGAATATACAGGTATAATAGAAAATACCCACTGGTATGATTAGCTGGTTTTCTATAGAGAAGTTTGCCTTAAATTAAATGTATTATCCTATTTCTTGAGATTTCTGTGTACAGATAATTCTTTAAATTCTTCTGCCTTGAACTGTTCAACTTGTCTCCTGTATCTTGTGTCTGTGGAGTAAGTGTTGTAAGAAACATGAGAGCAGCACTTGGGAAGACAAAGGACATAGGAAAAAGACATAGGAGCTAAATATTGGTATAGGAATCAGAATTAATATATTTTCACTGGAACATCATTAATGATTTACTCAAAGTTCTGTGGAGAATACACAGAACTTTGAGTACAGTTCTTCTGTGTGAACACAAATCTTGGATACCTCTTCACTCCAATTAAAACAGGTACATTTTCTTTGGATGGCTGGGTCTGTAATATCCTGAAAAAACAAACACTCCTTAAAATCTTGAATAAAATGCTGCTTTTGAAAATTATTGCAGTGTAAACTTAGTGTGGAGATGGGTGACTTTTCATAGTGAAAATTGAAATTTGAACAGTTTCTTAGGAGAATCAAGACAGCACATGGTTACCTCTGTCTGCTCTTGTTTTCCTGCCCTCTTAATTCTTATGAGCAAAGCAGCTTCTCCCTACATTTTTCTCTTTTTAAAATTGATTTTGATGTTAAGAAGTACTTGTGTGAATCCTACTGTAACAAGGGAATCATAGAATGGTTTGGACTGGAACAAACCTTTAAGATCATCCAATTTCACCCTCCTGCCATGGGCAGGGAAACCCCCTCTAGATCAGGTTGCTCCAAGCCCTATCCAACCCATCCTTCCAAACCTGAGGCAGCCCCAGCTTCTCTGGGCAACCTATGCCAGGGCCTCACCACCCTCACAGCCAAGAATTTCTTCCCAGTATTCCATCTAACCCTGTCCTGTGTTAGTTTGAATTCATTTCCCCTTGTCCTGTCATTTCAGGCCCTTGTCCAAAGTCCCTCTCCAACTCTTGGAGCCCCTTTAGGCACTGGCAGGGGCTCTGAGGTCTCCCTAAAGCCTTCTCTACTCCAGGCTGGACACCCCCAGCTCTCCCAGCCTGTCTGCAGAGCAGAGGTGCTCCAGCAGCCCTTGGTGTATCTCCATGGCCTCCTCTGGATTCAGTCCTTATGACTGTTGCTCAGAGCCTTACTATTTATTGGATGAGGTGGATTAACTAGCCCTGCATGTGTGGTGTTGGATGTTAAAAAAATTAAACTTAAGGGAAGGTATATGAGATGTGCCTTATGGACTGGGGGAAAAAAAACAGTCCTTACTAATATTTGGTTTTTACGTTGTCAGAGGTTAAGGAGAGGAGGAAGAGGAATTCTGATCTTTTATGGAAAAAAGTTGGTTTTAAGCTCCCTCCGCCTCCTTGTTTGCATTTGTTTGTTGTTGTACCTGTAATGGCCTGCATCATGCAGCAAAGCAGAGATCTCTTTGTCAGGATATGTGAGACCACTACAGAATTGTGCAAAGCGGGAGTTAATCTTTGCTGCATTCATGGGTGATAATTTTGAACCCAGACTAAAACCCAATTCATCAACTGATTTTTGGATGTTTTTTTCTGTTCCTAGAAGGCAGATAAGTTTTTCAGTGATTTCTGGGTTTGTAAATACATCAGCAGCAGCTTGTATTGATGCAAACACAAGGCAGTATTGCTTTGCTTTTAGTCAATTACAAAGCTAAATAGTATGCAGTATATGAAGTTAAATAATAACTTTTTCTAGGGGTTTCATGGAACTTGCATCCTAACTTTACTTAATATGCATCTCTACTGTAGGAAATATGAAAATGTCTTTTAGTAGAAGCACTGGTTTTTACTCATGTTTGGATACTGGGGTCTCCCATGAATTCTTCTAATCTTGGCTGTTGGAGAGATCCCTTAATCCACCTTATTTACGTGCTCTGAAACCTTAAAATGAAAGAATTACTATAAAAAGGGGTATTCCATGCTCTTTTCATTGTTGGAGGAGAAACAAATGTAAAGTTTTTGAGTTGGTGGGTTTTTTCTTCTTTATTTCTTTTGCTCCAGGCTAATTCTCCAGTTAATGAATTCCACTATAATCCCATCAGGAGAATGTTGTGATGGTTTTGTAATTTATATTGTATGGTTGTCTTAATCCAGGTTCTGTCATTGTAGCAGAAAATATGAACCAAAGCCCACCATATGATTTGTCTTTGTCCATATGGAAATAATAAACTGTAATAAATGGCCAGCTGTTGTACAATGCGGTGCTGAGGGTGAATTTCTTCCAAAGTAATTATTCTTTCTGAAACTCAGACAAGCACAAAAATGATTCCTAATTTCAGGAGTCTTTTTCTCTGCAAAACTGATTCTTTGGGAGAAGTCAAAAATTTTTGAAACCTATGATACTTTCCTGCATCTTGCTGTCAGGAATTGTGGAAACAGGTGTGTGATTCTAAACAAAAGAAATTTGAGTGAGACTGTTCATGTTTCAGCAAGTAGCTCTATCAGCACTGAATTTGTGCAGTTAGTGTGTGTGCCTGGGTTGGAGTCCAGCAGAGACTTCTAAAGCGTGTTAATGTATGCTGAGAACTGCTTATGAAAGTGGTAGTGCATCATTCCAGCAGCCTTAGAAATACTGGAATGTAGGGTGTTGGGTCTTTTTTCATATTTTAACCACACAAGGGATGCGTTTCTCTGCAAAATTTCCCTGAAATTTTGAGATTCAAACTTGAAAGACACAATTTTTCCTTCCATGTGCTGTTTTCTTCAGAGGTATTTTTAATTTGGTGACTTGTTAAACATGGAGTTTATAATTCTCACCAGTGACAGTTATGTCACGTGGACGATGTAAGAACACCTTGTAGGAGTCAATATTCAGGTTAAGTATGTCAGTGTTTAAGGCCTTTCCCTTTACTAAGTAGCATCTGATTTGGGTGCTGGATTTAATTATGATACTGATAACAGGTGTTTAAATGCTGATATAAACTGTGTAAGGATCACAGGTATTGATCAGTTGTGTGACAATATGCATTTTTACTCACTGATGTTTCTATAATAATTCCATTACTGATTCCAGTATACACTGATACACGCAGACTGTCAAGTACACACAAAAAATATTTGGAATTCATGAATATAGAACATTGTGACAGAATTTGGTGTCTTCCCGTAATGGCTGTATTTTTATTAAGCTGTGAACCTGCTCTCCTCTTGCAGATAGTAAATGGAGAAAGTGTAAGGAGGTTTAAGAGTCAGGTTGACTGATTATTTTGTCCCTGTTCTTGGGTGGGTTTCCTAATACAAGTAGTAAATAGACCATTTTCTTAAGGGGAATAAATATCTTGGAACTGCTGGATAATCATCCTAAACTTTCTAAAAACCTAGTGACTTAACTGATCATGATGTTGTATTCTTTGGGATTTGGAAAGCTGTGCTAATTTTTGGATTTTTTTTTTCTGGTTTTGTAGCTTAGATACCAGCATGGGCTGAGTACTCCAGATCTAAGGCAAACTCTTCCTAACCTGAAAAACTTCATGGAGCTTGGACTGATGGTTAGGTGGTAAGTATTTTTTGTAATTTATAAGAAAGAGGTGGGTACTACAAAAAAATTGAAGGTAAGGATTTATCTCAAACAAGCAGCTCCTCTTCACAAGCTGAGAATGTTTGGTGAGATTATGACCTTCCCAAAATAAAGACTCTCTAACTGTCCACAACATTCTACTGTTTTCTTATGCTCTTAGAAGTTCTTCCATATGATGGGCCCACAACCCTTCTCAGAGATTGATGTCGCAAGGGAATCCTGTTTGAAAAAACAATGTTCTTCACTAGAGGGAGGTGAATTAATTGTTGCCTTAAGACTGTATTTAATGTCTGGTAGCAGGTGAACCTTCTGTACCAAAGTGCTTAAGCAGAACAAGTCATAGCCTGGGCAGTCCCTGACTGTAATTCAAGTGCATAGAGAATCTGAATGATAACCAACACCACCTCTCTGTAGTGTAATTGCTGCTGCTAATGAAAATAGCTGTTGCATGTTCAGTGTTGTTGCTAAATGAGAAGCTACATTAATAAATAACTGAAGACTATAGTATCTTCCATGGAAATCCCGTGTACTTCTGTCCTGATTCACTCTGGAGGATTCAAACTCGTCTTCCACTGTCTGCAGAAAATCAAATCAGGCAGGTTTATATGTTTTAAGGCTAAGGTTAGTCTAGGTTTATCTTGCAGCAGTTGTTTGAGCAGGAGGCTTAACCAGTTCTCCTTAAACAGAGGTGAACTTCACTAAATGTGAAGAACAGTTTACTACCCAGTGGATTTCAACAAGTGATGGTTTGTATTCACATGGTTTTAATTTATGCTCTTTGAATTGCGTGCACTCATGCAGTCTCTTGCTTTAAGCAATTATTTTTTCCTGCATTCTCATCTAATAGTAAAATCACAGAATGGTTTTGTTTCCCTGCCTTCTTAATGTCATGAGCAAAGCAGTTTCTTCTCCTCTTTTTAAAATTGATTTTGATGTTGAAAAGTACTTTGTGTGAATCTTATTTTAACAGGTCACAGGGAATCATAGAATGGTTTGGGCTGGAAAGACCTTAAAGATCATCCAGTTCCCACACCTTGCCATGGACAGGGACACCTTCCAGTAGCTGGGTTAAATTGCTCCAAGCTCCATCCAACCTGGCCTTGAACATTTCCAGGGATGGGGCAGCCCCAGCTTCTCTGAGCAACCTGTGCCAGGGCCTCACCACCCTCACACAAAATTTTTTCCCAATATTCCATCTAACCCTTCCCTCTGGCAGTGGAAAGCCATTCCCTCTTGTCCTGTCATTCTGGGCTCTTGTCCAAAGTCCCTCTCCAGCTCACTTGGAGCCTCTTCAGGCACTGGCAGGGGCTTTAAGTTATCTGGAGCCTTCTCTTCCAGGCTGAACACCCCCAGCTCCAGGTTGCTGTTTGGAGTCTTGGCAAGGGAAAAAAATATAGGAGTAGGAAAAGTTTCCTCTTTCAGCAATACTGTAAAAAGTGTTGCCTGATGGAAATTCAGCTCAGCTAACAGAGGAAATAAATAGGTCCTGAGAAAAGGAAGCTCAGCCCCTTGTGCAGTTTTATTCTGTGAGTAATTTCAGGCACAGCTGAAAAGATTATCCCTGCTTTTGTTTTTTTCTTTAGCAAGATGCATAATGAAAAGCCTTCTTCATTAGGAAAATATCACAGTGAATTTTTGTGTGGTATCCATCACAGTAGTCTAAAAATCCTCAGATGATGTGTTCCCCTCAGAAAATTTGAAAATGAAGGGCCAGACTGTGATATCTGACTTCTCTCTGCTCATCAGTAGAGTGGGAGGGGTGCAGGTCATGGGTGCCTACTACAGTCTTGAATAAGCAGAAGTGGGTTGGCACTGGAACATATGAAATGGGAATTACTTTCAGTGTGGATACCTGTTCTTCCCGTCTGACATGTGTTGTCTCTGAGGAACTGATCTGGAAACTTTAGTTATGCTTCAGAGCTTTTGCCACCATACAATCTGTTGTTTTCTATAGGTGATGCACAATCATAACAAAAGAAAGCACTTTTTTTTTTTTTTTGGCTGGATAATAGTTCCATGTAGGAATATTAAGCATAGTTCTTCTGAGTATCCCATTCCCTTCTCCCCAAGGATGTCTATGCCTCATTTCCTTCTCATGTCCAGAAATTCTATGAATAGTTGTTCATTTTTAACTTACTTCTTTTTTAAACTGATTATTCCAATCAATGCTTCTTAATGCTTCCTAATAATATAAATGGAAATGAGGCTTTACAGGGAGTCTGTCTTGAGGGGAAAACTGGCTAGACTTTCATAATTGGGCAGAATACAGACGTCCACTGTCCTGTGGATAATACCTGATTATGAACATAGAAACAAGCAGACAAGCCACTAGCTGTTAAAACGAATACTTGAAGGAATTTTTTGTTTTCAGGTTACTGTGAGTCATCTGATACTCTCTGACAAGGTGTAGTCAGTAAAATATTTCCAGGTTATTCTTCGTTTGCAGGAAAAGAGCAGGGAGACGCGAGGTTTTCTTATCCACATAGTCACTTGCACTGCCTGATTTGTTTGGTTCTCTTGCTGATTTTCCTTTCTGAGCACTGTAGCTGGGTTTTTCTGAATTTAAGTTCTGTCACCACCATAATCAATACAATTTTAGATTAAAAGCAAACCGAAAAAATCCTCCATGGCTTTTATAGAGGAGCTCACTTATTTCATACATACATTAGAGCAAATTTGGCTGTAAAGTGTCTGCCTCAATCTTCTGTGAGTTTGGCTGTTTTGCCTGGAGCTCTGGGCTAGCATTTGGCCCTTTGGAAGGTCTGCAGAGTCCAGTGTTTGTCCATCAAGGCTTAGTGGCTGGTTCCCTGAGCCTGGTGAGATTTGTATTGTTTTGGTTTCTCAGGCATTACACTTAAAAGATTAATAAATGTTTTTGCATCCCAGTTTGTGTGATTTATTGCAGCAAGCTTGCAGGTCTGCAAGCTCTGTGTCCATCTTCATACCTCTCCTGGTACCAATATTTGCTGTATTTACTTTTGTCCCCCAAATCTTTTCTGTTTCCTTTTGAGAATACTTCTCTCTGTTTCCAGTTTTTTAGTCTTGGAGTTTTCACTGGCTTCCAGAAAAGTAGCTCAGTTTTTTAGGTTAGCTTTTGTGAACGCAAAAGGCCCTATGCACATTTTGTCTTAAATCCTTTTTCTTGTGGGCAGGCAGTTTATTCCAGCATTTGAGACCAAATCATAGAAAGGTTTGGATTGCAAGGGACCTTAAAGGCATGTTGTTCTAGTCCCCAACCATGGGCAGGACACCCTCCACTACACCAGGTTGCTCCAATCCCTATCCAGCCTGGCCTTGAACACTTCCAGGGATGGGGCAGCCACAGCTTTCCTTGCAACCTGTGCCAGTGTCGTTATCATCTTGTTGTTCTCCTGTTTCTAGAGTCCCATACAGCAGTATTGTTACTGCTTCTCAGCCAGGGCTCCTGTCCAGCTCTCCCTGGCTGCCCCACCCCCTTTTATCCCAGCTACTTCCATGGGCTACAGCTGCTGCCCAATTAAGGACATCACAGCTGCAGCCCATTTACAATAACTAGAATAGGGGTAGGGTCACTTATACAATACATAGATCTCTTACTGAGACTCCTGGGCCAGCTATACAATACATACTGTAATTCCATGGCCCCTAAATACCAGGGCCTTACCATCCCCACAGCCCAGAATTTCTTCCTAATCTCTAATCTAAATCTCCCCTCTTTTAGTTTAAAACTGTTCCCCCTTGTCCTGTCCCTCTCTGCCTCTTAAAAAAGTTGCTCTCCCTGTGTAAGTCCCCTTCAAATCCCCACTTTCATGTAGCCTGTCCATTTTTAACATTTTTAATTAAAATTGTTTTATTTCTTTTTGCATGTTCAGATTTACCTTTCCCACATTTAGGCTCATTAGATTATGGTTGCATTGAATGAAGAGACTCTGACTCAATTCTCTCCTATTCAGCTTTTTTCTTTTTTTTTTCACTCAGTAGCTTAGGAGGGATAGTATTTGTGATTAACAGAAAGTAAAGAATATGCAGCAAACCTGAGCAGTCCAGCAATAAGATTTTTTTCTTAGTGAATAGACAGTAGACTTATCTAATGCTGGCAAATACATGATATTCCTTTTGAATCGCTTGTCTGTAGGTAGGGAGATGCCCTTCTGAGCTGCTTTTAAAGGTTTTCCTCAAAAATACTTGAGTGCCAAGGCTTAAATTTGTGTTGTGAGGCTATGTCTTGATTAATATACTTCTAGAATCAAGAGGAGCCCAAAACTTCTTAGTTATGAAAACTCTGATGGCTTGATTTATGAAGATTTCATTTTTTAAAAATGTGTTGCTGAATTTCTTAGCTGCCAAAAGATGCAGTTTCATCTTAACTTCATATTGGCAGCCTTCCTATTGCTATTGTACATTATTTTACCAGTAATCTCTAAGAAGGTGAGAAACTATCACTGCCTTTTAGCACAGTTGACATGATATTGGCTCTGAACTGCTCATGGAGCTTGAAGCATTTCAGATAGCTATAAACCAACTAAAACACCTTCATTTAGTGTTCTTACTGCCATGAGGTCATAGTTTACAACACAAAAAGATCAAATGGTGTTTAGGTTTTTGTGGTTTTTTTAAGCATTTTCATAGCAAAGAGCTGTAGCTGTGGGTTTTGGCTTTTGGCCAGGCAATCAAAATTTAGTATTTTGTCCAGCTGTGATCCAGTAATGTTCCCCACAGGAAACATTTTGTGTGGAGGAAGAGACACATATTTGAACCTGTAAATTGTATTTTGTCCCTCCCATTGCTTTACAGTTTCTCTGAGCCACGTACAGACAGATTGAATAATCACAGGTGAATCTGGCCGAATAAACATTTTATCAAAACTGCAACCAGAATGTGTTCACTAAGAAAATTATTTCAGAAATGTTTGTGTCTTACTGCAGTCACTTTATCTCACCTGTTTACAGTGGGGAGTCTGTGTCTTCCACCTTAAGGCTAAGAATGCTCAAAGTGACTGCTTGGAACTAGCGAAAATTAGTATTTTGGGAGAAAATAGCTACTTTGTCATTTTGCTGCCAGAAAAACTTGAGAGCTGAAGTCAGACTGTTAGAATTGGCTTTTGAGATTTGGATACAATTGAAACATTGAAATTGGTGACCTGAGGCTTCTCATTGCTTTTTTTTTTCTAATTTAGAAATCCTGCTTTCTGACAGGAACTGTACATACCCATATGCACAACCAGTTCTGGTGTCATCCAACCTGATGACTAAAAGTCATCAGGCCCTAATGACAGTTCATCAAATCAGTTTTTACCCTCCACAAGTCACAGGCCATTCTTTTTGGACATATGTCCACACTTGTGTGGTGTCTCAGGAGACCAACCATTGTTGCTGGAAGCTGAATCAGCCCAACCTGAGTAATTCAGCTCAAGGCTGTACCTTAGAGTAAAGGGCTGTGCTCCTGCAAGCCAAACCCTTCTCACTGGGGACAATACCTCACAGTCTCTAAAATGTGTGGTAACTGGATGATAGTTTTCTAACATTACTCTCTTTTTTTATATACTTTATATATTTTTATTAATTTCATGAGCTGTGAAGCTCAAAGGACAAGGGACAATGTCTTTAAACTGATGGAGGGTGGGTTTAGTTTAGAAATTAGGAAGCAATTCTTCCCTGTGAAGGTGGGGAAGGCTGTGTTCAAGGCTGGGTTGGATGGGGCTTGGAGCAACCTGGTCTAGTAGAAGGTGTCCCTGCCCATGGCAGGGGGATTGGAACTAGATGGTCTTGAAAGTCGGTTTCAAACCAGATCCTTCAGGGATTCTTTCTCTGGACTTTACCTTGATATGAATGCTGTGAATTCTGGTAACAGTGCAGCCTCAAGGAAAACACAAATGGAATAGACAACCCTCCATCAGCTGCTTGTTTTCACAGGTATTAATAGCAGCCTTGTATTTTTGAGCTCTATGCCTCTGTCTAACATTACTTTTGAACTAAAACCTCAACATGACTTCCCATTCTCACCTGGAGGGAAGTGATGGCACAGGAAAAAAACAGTTTAACCTGCTGTACCCAGAGTCCTTGTGGATTTGTTTTACTTGCCTGCAAGACTATGACCATTGTTCTGCTTAAAAGAGAGCTATTTATCTTCTCATGTTTGCCTTGTAGGCACTTGTCACTCAGCCTGAGCTTGTTGCCTAGGTTGCCCCTGTGATCAAGAAAAGGCATCCAGGGAAGATGACTTTGCCACTGATCATAACTGGCTCTCAAATAGGGGTTACCATCCTTCTCTCATTTTTCTTCTCCAGTGACTGTGGAACTCTTGAATGGCTGATCTCCAAAACCCTTTATACATATTTACATCTATCTAGATGCCTTAGATAATATTTGATAAGCAGATAAACCATACTATTGACTTAATTCCTCTTCTCAGATTTGGGATGTTATCCCTGTAATTATTCCTGACTGAAGCTCAACCCATCCTATTTATATTTATTGGTAGCAATGGACAGAGTTCTGAACTCTGCTCCCATATTTCTCCAGCAGTTTAAAACCTGGTTTTAAAGCCTTAAGGTCCATTTCAGTGCATGCCAACCAAGGAATCTAAAAAAAAAAAAATAAAAAAAAAAATCAGAATAAACCTTCACAACACTTGACTTCTCCACAGGAAACCTTTCTCTTTGGCTTTAAGGTCACAGTGAATCAGCTACCTGGGAAAGGAAAATCTGTTCGCAGTGTGAATGTCCCTCCCATGCCTTGCAGTTTTCCCACAGCTGCTTTCATGGGTCATGTCAACTTATGGAGTACTAGGGATGAGCTGTTACAGCATGAAAGCAAAAGTTCTCTTCAGCCATCTCTAGAAACAGAGGTTTTCTTCTTCTATTCCTGGGGCAAGGTTTCTCATGTCTCTCATTTCTTTCTGTTCAACCTACTTCAGTATCTGCTTATTTCAACACAAGTGCTTCTGCTCATGACTGTGGCTAGAATGTTACATCCTCCCAATGCATTCCATGAGTTACAGGGAAAAAAATTAAAGTCTGATGTATCAGTTATATCTTAACCATAGCCTTAAAAGAGAATTTCAGCCCAAGACTAAGGGATCTCCTCAGTCTCCTCCCATCTAGGATTTGACTTCTTCGCTGACCTCGGTGTCCCATGTTGTTTTCTCTACGTGTCTTCATCTTTTCCTTTTTCCTGATTCGGGAGAGAATTGTTGTTCATAGGTTCATTTGTTCTCGAGCTTTTTCAATTGAAACAGTTTTGTACAGAGTTCTGTAGTGCTGGACGGTTGATCTCATCCAGACTCTGCATCGGGGAAACCACTTGCCGTGCCTCTCTGTTGGTCGTGTGGTCTTTGCCAACACTGTGCCATTGCCATGCCATCTTGTTTTCACATGGAGCACTGTTATAAATGAATCCTCCAATTTAATAATTAAGGAAATTTAGGAAATTATCAAAGTATACATTTGGAAAAAGCCACAAGTGATTTTGACTCTGAGCTAGGCAGTCAGGGTCAGGGAGACTTCAGATTTGGCCTCTATTGCACCAAAGTCCCTGTGGGCCTCCAAAATGTCATTTTGAAGGGATCCATTTTATACAATCTTTTGGGCTCTGGAAGGGGGCTCTTCTTTAGCATATTTTAGCAAATTATCATAGTTTTTTCTTTCTTGCTGCCCTGTTTCCCGGAACCAGTGGATAATTCCTGGAATCCTGTCAGGTGAAAACTTCCTGGGATAAACTTCTAATGATGCCTATCAAACACCTCCTGCTGGGGTCTTGTCAGATGGAAAGAAATCCCTTGAAATATACATCCCTGGAGACAGTATCCTCCTGGTGTTTGAATCTCTATTCTTTATCACGTAGCCTATTACTGCTTGTTGCCCAAAACTGGCTTGGTACACAAGATGCTGTGGTTTTAATTTCCTTTAGCACAAATTATTATATAACGTATATCACAGGCATCAAAAAAAAAAAAAAAAAGAAAGCTGCTGCTGCTGCTTTTGTCCTTCTGTCAGCAGCATGGTTGGCTAAAAGCAGTCAAGCAAACAAACTTCATTGCAAGCCATGCTGAGATAGCCACTGCAGCACAGTGCTGCCCCAGCCACACTGATTTCGGCCAGGCAGTCCCAGCCACGTGGCTGCTGCTGGCCTTGGGGCCCCCTCCGGCACTGGCTGTGGGCCATTCCCAGCACTGGTCCCAGCTGCATGGTTGCTCCTGGCATTGGGATGGGCCCTGAGGGCACGGCCCAGCAGTGCTGCCACAAAAAAGGAACCGGTGAGGTTTCCAGGAAGTGCCTTGGTCCTGCTGGGAAGGGACGGGGCCTGCATCACAGCAGAGCCTGGCCTGGCCAGCTCCCAATTACCTGTTCCAAGGCTGGAAGCAACAGAGCTTTTCACAGGCTTACCTGTCCTTAAATGTGTTTTCACAGAGGCCTATGCGGCTCTTTTAAGTGGTTTAACTGGGGGTCAATCTTCAAAACTAGCCAACTGATTGGGTGTGCCAGATCCCCACAGGGAACCACCCTCGCAGCCCATGGACTCCCTCCCCACCTAAAAACCCCAAACAATCTGGTAAACCATGACACAAGATTTTCCTATGCCAGACAAAACACTTCAGGCCTCGAGCAGGAGTTCCTTTTAAATGAAGTTCGTGAAGGACATCCTGACAGTGGTTGAATCTTAGAGTTGTATATTCAGTATATCAATAATAGCTGGGTTTTTTACTATTTTTTTTTAATTTGGAAGGAAAATGAACCAGCTGTTTATGTTCATGTATAGCATGCTATTTATATACAGGGTGGTGATTATAAATAAATAAATAAATATTTATTGATAAATATTGAGGTGACAAAGGAAAGTTCTCATAACACACCTGAAATGACCTAAAGTGGATTTTCCAAATTATAGAGCTTGAGACAGTGAAAGTGGCTTGTAGAACTGTACTACAGTAAGTTAGACTTGTAAATTAGGCTTGATTGGTTCATGTTCCTTAAGAAATAGAGGTTGGCAATTGTCCAAAGAGTTTTGGAATGACTGGCACAGAAAAGCAGAAGATCTGGCAAGAATAATCCTCTGCAAATAGTGAAGTTGTTGTGGTTTTTCTCCTTTGTGCAGCTGTCAGGGAAGTCTGCTATTGGATTCTTTGCTCATAGAGAATTCAGATGTTATTACTCACTTTTGAAGAGTTTATGATGACCCAATACAAGCCATAAATACGTAAATATATGGTCAGCAGTAATATTCCATAAGTGCAGCTCAGTCCTATAAAACGGCGTTAACAGTGCGAATTAACATAATGTGATGGTTTCTTGGGTGATTGGCTTGCCAAGCCATAGAGCTGTGTAAGTGTTCCTACAAAACCTGTTTTCCACTACAGCTGTTCCCTGGGCTGTCTTCTGTGGTTCATGTGGCTTGTTTGGGGTTTTAGCACTTTGGGATAGAAGTTGTTGGCCAAACGGAGCCTGGAGTTGTGATAAAACAATTGCTTCAGCCTTTGGTTAAGCATCTGTATTGCTCATGAGCGTGCCTGATGGGTGTGATCTGTTCTTTCCTTCTTTTACAGTGATCGACACCATACATCCAGTGCAATTCCTGTTCCAAAGAGACAGAGCTCTAGCTTTGGCAGATTGGATATTGGTTTTTCCAGTGGGCTTCCTTCTCCAGATAAAGGACTCCGAAAACGAGCCAACACAGGAAGCGAGAGACTACAGTACAAAACTCCTCCTCCTAGTTACAACTCTGCTTTAACACAGCCTGTTGCTGTCACAGCCTGTGTGGGAGAGCTGGATAAAAAACCTGGACCCATATGTTCTTCCTTGGACACCTCTATGGACTCCTCCAAAAGAAATACCAAAAAAGGCCAGGACTTGTGCAGTAGTTTAAATGGAGAAAATGGAAGCCTAAACAATACCCAAGACAGGCAGGAACCTTTCCTAGGACGTTCTAGTGCAATAAATGGGGCGTTTCTGCCTGGAGAGTGCTCTGGCACCATGAACAACAAGCAGCCCTGTGAGTTTCAGCCCCCACTCAACCCCGTGCTTTGCTGCACCGTGGAGCAGGCAGAGGAGATCATGGGTATGGAAGCAACAGGGTTCAGCACAGGAGATCAGCTGGAAGACTTTACCTCCATCCCAGTGGAACATGCTGTAGCGGTTGAGTGTGATGAACAAGTCCTAGGGGAGTTTGAGGAGTTCTCTCGAAGGATCTGTGCACTGAATGAGAACATGTCCAGCTTCCGCAGACCTCGCAAAAGTTCGGACAAGTGAGCTCGCACGGAGATTTGATAGCAGACATTGAGGTGAAATCAGTGATCTGGAATAGAAATAAAATTGCACTTATTCTTTATATTAATTATGAAAATAAAAAAGCTTAAAGTTGTTCCTATGGTGTTAGACAAATGGACTTGAGCACAATAACACAGGATCATGGTGTATTCACAGCCCAGGTAACTTCATTCTGCTTTAAGTCCTTTTCTGTCTGGTATTTATAATCTGTTGAAGGTTTTGTGGGGTTTTTTTTCTAGGGCATTGGAATCCATTTATAAAGGCTTTTCTGAAAACAAACTTCTAGTGCTGATCAGCCCCTTCTATGAATGTTTGTTATGTTCTTAATTATTATTTAGAGTTAAATTTATTTTAATCTTTTCAGAAGAAAAACCCTTTAATTTAATATATTTTTATGGTAAGATGTCTTTACATTCTCCCATGTACTCCTGTGTTTGCTTGAGCAATGTAGTCAGTATTAGAGAAATACCATGAATTTGCTACAATTGGACAACTTTATTTTGGCTGTGCTCTGTAGCCTTTGAAGTTCTAGTTTGCACTGAGGAGTCTTCACTTGGCGGTGTGAACTTGCCAGAGAATGAGCACCTGTGTGATTTTTTTTGCAGTTTCCTTGCACCTGGTTAATCAGAAATGACATTTGGGGGTTTTTCCACTCCTCTTTTCCTCCAAACTTGCTCTTCCTACCAGTGGAAATCTTGAGGAGGAAACCACCTCTAAGGTTCTGTGTAATAATCTCAGCCTGACCATTCCCCACTTAGGCTGGGCACAGATCTCATTAGTAGAGACTTAATGAACTCAGTACCAACATGGGGTTCAGCTGCTGCCCTCCAAGGTGTGCACTGGGGACAGTGTGCCCTGAGACACTTCAGGCATCTTCCAAAAAACCCAGACTGGGAATGAAGCACTTTGGAATTAGGTGAATGTGTGGAATTGCTCCATCCTCTGTAAAAAGGAGGCATTTAACATTATTCATCTGAATTTTTGTTTTTTAACCATCTATACTTTGAGGGAAGAAACTTCCAGTGGTTTGCTGGAGGTGCAGTTTGCTGTTGGGTCAGTTACCACTGCCACATGTGTTCAGCTGCACTAATGAGAAAGCAATTTGCAGCCTGCTTTGTGATTCCTGGTATGTATTTCAATTTGGATTTCATTGCTCTTGCTTTCTATATTGTATACCCAAGAATCTGAGCTCAGTTGTGAGCTCTGAAATATAAAAGTATATAGCAGAATAAAAATACTTCATCTCGTCTGGCTTTTTTTCTCTCCCTGGTTTATGTTTTCTTTTGAACCCACAGCCTAGTCTTTTCCTTACTTCACTGTAAGGCTAGCTGAAATTAACTTTTGAAAAATATGGATATGTATAATCTCAGCTTTCTGTTGTCTAAACAAGATGTGTTTGTGAGAACCAGTATACATAATAGCACTGTTCTAGAATATGCATTTTTTCCAGGTAACGCCTTAATGATTGCATTAAAACTATATTCACATTTCTTCAATTAGCTTTTAATGGTTGTGTCCACAGTTGAGTGGTTGGATAGAGCCTCTCTGCAGCAATTTGCTGGCTTTGGTCTGTCCCAGGATGATGTGCTAGATGGGAGCACTTGGAGACCTTGATTTTGAGACACTGAACATGATTTCATGTTCAGTACAAAGTTGGACACATCCATGAGTATCTTCTCCCCCAGATTAGCTTCTCTGTTCAAAGCTCATGAAAACTTCCCCGAAGGAAGTGCTGCAGAAGCTGAAAGCACTGCCATCATCTTTGGAAAGGAATGGGTAGGAAGCTCTTGCTGTCCTTTGGCCTAGAGAGGGAGAAATGAACACCTGAAAGAACAGCACTTCACAGTGATGAGCGTAAGATATCCTCTCCTGGGCCCTGTGCCATCTTCTGATACCAGTGTAATTTCAGGTGAAATTCAGTAACTTCAGGTCAGTTTTGCACCATGTGGGATGGGATCTGGCATACTCAAGGCAGCACAAGCCTGTTTCTGCACACACTCGTGTTCCTGTATAGCAGAAAAGCATCAGCTTCGGTGTGATGGTGACTTTTCAGAGCAACCCAAAGAGTTGTGAAGTCACTGCATTTCGTAGGTGAACATGGCAATTTAGCAACATGTGAAATTAGGTTTGTACAGCATCAGTGGGACTTTTTTTGCCATTGGTTATTTCTCAGGTTGCACAAACCAAATGAAGTCTAGTTCTCCCCTGTGTTGTGTTGCTGTTCCTGTTTAACCCTTGTAATTGCTAATGTGCTAAACACTACCATTGATTTTTGCATCTGTTGCACAAAGCTGCTCAGATGGGCTTTCTGTGGATTATCTTTAGTTAACCTTAAATTATCCCTGTGTTTCTCTTCTACTTCTGCCACTTTGCATGTAGCAGGTGGTGTGAGGTGGGACAGCATCACAGGGCTGATGGAGCATTGACCAGCTCCTTGTGGTTGTCAGGAAGGGGGTTGTACAGACTGCAGCTGTGTCATAGCTTTCTCTTTTTGGTGTTTATTTTTCTCCACCTCCTGTAAATTACTTTGGGAATAGTGTAGTGGAAGAGAAACATACAGGAGGTTTGAGGGTGACAGAATGGATCACATTGTACGTTCAATTTTCAAGAGCCTTTCAGTTCCTGCACAGCTGTTGCACTTAAAAGTGTGCAACTGTCTTCAAATTAAGAAAGCATTTAATTGCAATCTCAATCTAATCCCTCATTAGAAATCCTTAAGATTTTTTAGCATATTAGTTTTGGAATATCAGATCCCACTATATTTTTATAGCAAGCACAACAGCATTGGTTTATCCTTGCTTGACCAGGTATTTAAAATAAGCGAGACCAGAATATGGCATAATAAATGACACATTTAAACTATGTTGGCAATTGCAGGAAAGCTCATCTGTCTTTATAAAATAAAATTGATTTGTATCTCTCAACTTGCGTGTCTTCTTCAATGGCTCCTTTGTGTTTGTTTTCTTTATGAGCCTGGTTTAAACCCCAGTGGCCTTCCCAGCCTCAAAACTGCTTGGCTTATGGTTCATCAAATCATTATTGCTTCCAATGTGAATGGTTGGGCAGGATTTGCCTGAAGAACTGACTGCCTTGATCTTGATGGTTCCAAATCCTGTCTCAGAAGAGCTGGTACTGCACTTCTTTTTCATGCTTCTCCCCAAACGATGGCATGCAGCTAGAAAAATAGCTCCAGCCTACATTGGGGCTGGGATTAAGCTGGATTTGTAGACATTTATGGGTAGTGGAAATACAGTGTTCCTTCATCAGGGAAGCACTGCTACTCATCTAGCACCTTCTGTGATTCCAGCTAATAATCAACATATAATCAACATCAAAATGCTGATGTGCACCTTGAACAGGAGTCAGCTGCATGAGTCTTGGCAGGAGTCTGTCCACAGCTCATGAGTCTCTGGTGGGAAGCAGTGAAATGTGAAGAGCTACAGGGACTCTCCAGGCATCATTAGGAGGTTTTTTGGGTTAGATTTTTTTCTTCTACTCAGTCTGTCTATCAGCAGAGCGTAAAAACCCAAGGCATTATGTGGATAGTCCAGGAGCTGAAGTGGGAAGATAGAGGAGAGAAATTTTACTTTAAGCTATCTTACAATGTTGAACAGCATTGCTGAAATATTTGCCTGAAAGTGAAGAACAAGGAGTGGAAAGAATAAGATGGAGGTGCTGCTGGAAGAGTGGACTTAATCTAGGTAAACCTTGGGTTCTTCTGTGCCTTATGCTGTCACCTTTCAAATGGCCAGAGAAGGTATGTCTGCTTGCCATCTGCATTTTGACCTTTTTCAGGTGGAAGGGTTTTAATGTGCTCTGTCTGCTCTGAAATGATGTGGCATAGCTGGTATCTCTGGGCAGCCATGAGCACCTCCAGTCTGCAGGCTAGCTGTTCTTAATGCCAGGTAAAAAAATATTTTCCAGGGGTAAAAACATTCATGAATCAAATCTTTTAATTGCTCATTATTTTAATATAACTTTTTTTGTATATGGTAAATTGCAACATTGTTTTACAATTTTTTATTAAATAGTATGAAAGCCTTTTTGCACTAAGTAACTCTGAGATATCATGTCTGCTGCTGCTCAATTTAGTGTTGAATGTATTGCATTGACTGGCTCAACAGATAATCTGCAGGACTCTTCAATCTTGCTTTATTAGGTTCCTTTATTAGAATCATAGAACAGGCTTAGAAGGAATGTTCAACATCATCCAGTTCTACCTCCTGCCATGGGTGGGACACCTCCCACTAGACCTGGTTGCTCAGAGGCCCATCCATCCTGGTCTTGAACACTTCCAGGGACAGGGCAGCCCCAGCTTTCCTGGGCAACCTGTGCCAGGACTTCACCACCTTCACAGGGAAGGATTTTTTCCCCAATATTCCACCTAATAATCTCTGTCAGTGAAAAGCCATTCGCTCTGGTCTTGTCATTCCAGGCCCTTCTTCAAAGATCCTCTCCAACTCTTTTGGAGCTCCTTTAGGCACTAGCAGGAGTAAGGTCTTCCTGGAGCCTTCTCCAGGCTGAAGAATGCTATTTCTCTTGGGTTTTTCTCATGTTTTTATCTTTTTCTTCTTTTTCTCATGGAAGAGCTGCTCCAGCCCTCAGAGCATTTTCTGCTGACGGTGCTTGGACTGTGACCTGAGCCTGAACTTCCATGAGCTGAGTCTGGACAGTCCATCTGGCCAGCTGCCTTACATAGTGTGTTTCTCATGTCTCTGTTAAAAAGGAGTTTGCAAATCAGGTCGTATGGTCTCGTCTCAGTTTTTAGGTGAAACCATGGATGAGAACCAACTGGCAACTCCTGGACTGCCATAGCATACTTATGTTTATATAAAACAGATGTACAAACATAGAACACTCTTACCTGTCTCAAAATTTCATGCAAAATGCATTTATTTTGAAATACAGCAATAAGGTAGCTCAGTCAGTTAAGCTGCATGAAAATTTGTAAACCTTGAAGGTGCAGAGTTGGTAAAGGTAGAAAACCTGCCAGCCCAGCCACTGTGCTTCTGCCAGGCACAAGGTGTGAGGCTGTCCCTTGTGGACAGGGCAGGCAGAGGAGCTCCTGCTCCTGGGGAGGCATTTCTCTCTTCGTGCTTCGTACAGAAGGTGGCAAAATGGTGACATCACGATGGATAGCAGGGTTACTATCCCTACCCAAATCTGAATCCCAGCAGTATCTCCTGTTGACTGTTCTACTTAGGAGTTTTTTTGGACTTCTCCTTTCAGGAAGGCACTATCCAGCTGGCCAGTTGATTGCTGCCAATACTGTCAATACTGCTAATGCCAAATGCATTTATTTTCATCTGACATCTATACATGCTACAAGCAAGGCATCTTTTGGAAAGAAAATCTGCTTTTCCTTACAAGGTGTCTCCAAAGGATTCCTTGGCCTTCCTTGGTGGAGCTCTGCTGCAGAAAACCACCTGTCTTTTTTTCAACCCTTGCTTTTCTGGTTTTTCTTTCAGGAGTCTGTTTTTTCCTGCACCAGTTGTGTTGTGTGCTCAGGCAGGACACCATCAGTTCCTGTGCAAGAGAAGGACAAAAGCAATTGTATGGTGCTTTTCTGCAGTCTGGGAACACCTTCTTTAAAATCCTCTGGGCAGGTTGAAAGTTACCTGGAATTCTCTAAAAACATTCCCTATTTTCTGTTTCTCTGTTACATTCATAACCACAAAAGAAACTACTTGTTTTGGAAAGAGATTGATAACTTCACATATTTTTTCAGATGACCTTGAAAGGCAAGTGCCCTATGGATTCTGTATGGCTTCTCCACCTACTGATGTCTGTCACATCTCCCTTTGTCCTGTGTGAGTGTTCGTCTCTTCTCTCAGGGAATAAGTGGTAGGACAAGAGAAAACAGGATCAAGATGTGCCACAGGAGCTTTAAATTTGATACCAGGGAAACTTTTTTCCCCAAAAGTTGTTGTCCAGCACCAGCACAGGCTGCCCAGGGCAATGGTGGAGGCTCCATTCCTGGAGGGGTTTAACAGATGTGGCACTTGGGGACTTGGGTTAGCCGTGGCCTTGGCAGAACTGGCGGAACAGTTGGACTTGAGGATCATGGAGAGCTTTTTCATCTTAATGATTCTGTGATTCTATGTCTGTTCAGAGTATTGACTTGGGCAGCTAAAAACTCTTGAAATTGCAGCATCTTCTCATTTCATTCCTTGGTGAGTTTAAGCACGTTCAACCATGTTCCTGCTGCATGTTTTGACCATCTACCTGATTTTGTTCTAACATCTCACCTTTGGATTTCATATTCCTCATCTACTAGATGGACCCCTCCTTTCACAGATCACCTTCCTTGGACTGTGAACACTGATACAAGGGAAGTGCAGGTCCACAGTCTGTGGCAGCACTCTTTACCTTTGCCTCCAAGTGTGCCTTTAACAGCCTTTTCCCCTGAGCTAGCAGGAAATGTTCTCATGCTGGAGTAAGTGGAGGGCCCTGGCTGGCTTGGCTCAGTGTTTTTATAGTGATAACTTTGTCAATAATGCATAGTGTGACAACAGAAAGCAGTTTGGCTACCCTATTGTCCATTGAGGAGGCTTGCTAAATTGGGGTAGGATTTGTCCTGGGTGATAATTTCAAGATGATGTCAGGTCTGCTGGGAACTTTAAGGGCCAAGGAGGGAAGGTTTAATCCTCCCTGATGTTAGCCAGATATCAGGTGCTGGAGTGTGTGGGTTCGCTCTGTGCAGAAAAGCTTCCAGCCTTAATGAAAAGTGTTGCTGCTTTGAGCAGAGTTTGTCTAGCTGAGGAGTGGTGGAGTAGAGGAACATTTTTCTTGCTCTTAGGCTGAGCATCTTGAAACTTGTGCCTCAGCTGTGATTTTCAGCATAAGATAAACAAGCAAAACAGACACCAGTGATCATTCTCTACCTGCCAAAACAAAAGAGTCCCAAAACTTTCCATCATTTTCATTACAAGCCTGTCCAGCCCCAGAACAGGCTGCCCAGGGCAGTAGTGGAATCCCCATCCCAGGAGAGATTTAAAAGCTGTGTGGATTATGGCATTTGGGAACAAGGTTAAGTGTGGGGTTTGCAGTGCTGTGGGAATGGTTGGAGTCGATCATGTGAGTGATCTTTTCTGACCGAAATTATTCTGTGAAATACCTTCTTCCCTGACAAAACCACTGTGAAACAGGTGTGAGTTTAGTTTGACCTATGTCCCTCATTTTAATTTTGGTGCTAGAGTATTTAGTGGAAGTAGAGCAAATTAGAGGCTCTGGAATTTGAATCACACAAGCAGTCACTGGAACAGAGGAGAGGAGCAGAGCATGAAGTTTCCAAGGGTGATTTATAATGGCTTGTCTAGGACAAATGCTTCTAGCCTAAGATTGTTCCCAGTGATTGGAGGCAAGAAGGAGGAGTGGACAAAGGATGGAGATGACCAGCTCCTCGTGCTGCTGAGTGTTTGCAGGGAAGAAAAGAGGCTCCAAGTGCCCTGCAAATGCCATTCCTGACTTTGGTAATTCATGGGATGCTTCGCCATGGTCTGCCAGATTATTGTGTGTGTGCATGAGCAAGGCAGAGGAAGTTCAATGCTCCCTCAAAGCAAATGAAGTTTTCATCTTACCCCCAGATTCACCATAAACAGGCTAGAGAATTATGGGGTAGAGTTATGAATAAAGGTTTATATTTGTTTTGTTTAAATTTTTAAAATACTTCAGTCCTACGATATTTGGTAGGAGGAACAAAACTTCACCTTCCTTTTCTCCAAGTATTTTCTCCATCCAGCTAACTACAAAATGTTTAGAGTCTCTGTGAGAATAATTTAGGAGGAAACTTTGGGGAATATGACATTAATTAGGGACAATACCGAGAATAATAACATTAGCACCTACTGAATAGAAACTTTAACAAAACCATTTATTTAGAGATGGTGTGATTTGGACAACACTCTCGTGCCCTTGGTTGGTCTTGATGATCCTTGTGGGCCCCTTCCATCTCAGGATATCCTATGATTTCCATTGGATTCTTCTCATCTAGCTTGAAATAATTTTAAATTCTAGCATGTGGCTTGTACATGGGATTTCAGCTTCTTCTGAGCATCCCTTGGCAGGACACCTTTTCCCACTCCCGTGTGATGGTGTGACCCTTCTGTGGATGTGAGCGTGATCTTCCTGCCCTGCGTGCCCCATGGGTGCTGCTGGGTGGGTGCAGTGAGCAATGGGCAGCAAAGGGAATTAGATCTCACTTCTGAGTGCTCAGGATGGAGCATAAGCAATGAATGGAGTTCCCCAGTTTTCCAGTCCAGCCTCCCTGTTTCCACATGAATCCAGGCTGATGCAGGAGCGTGGATGAAATCCTGGGCCCAAGATGTCAGCAACCCTTGAACATGCCTGGAAAGGAAGATGTGTTATCCCTCTTGTCCCTGTGCACCTCTCCTCTGGCATCCCATGCTCTGGATTAATTCTTGTGTGCCTTTAGCACAAGGGCTGGGATCTTGTCCTTACCTGTGTCTGGGAGGATGGGAATCATGGTTGCATCTGGCACTTCAGGCTCCCAGAGTGACACAGGTGGCTGTGATTTAGATGGGTACTAATAGGGGAATTTAGCCTCCCAACATATCCAAACACTCCAGAACTCTTCAGGCAGCCTCTAATGAAGCCTTCCCAGCCGAGGAAATCATGTGCAAAGTAGGAAAGGTGCTGGGGAGAGAATGAGGGGGCTCATCTCCTAGACATAGTAGGTTTGTTCAGTCTTAGCTGTTATATTTGCACAGGGAAAAATATAAATTAAGGCTGTGCTAGTCTTTATCTGGTGAATTTCACTTTGGAGTTCCTGACAGGTGACCCCAGGGTCCAGCTGCATCCTCTCAGTGCTTATTTTTGACATTGTGGTCCAAATTGACGTTCAGGCTTGAATGTGCAAAAAGTTCATTACAGCTAAACCCTCCAGCTCAGGGATTTCCTGCTGGTAAGTGTTGGAAAAATCAGGATTCCTAGTGGTATCGGGCTGAAAATGTTTACAGATAAAATTCAAGTTAGCAAGTTATGCCAAAATATTTTTGGAGCCAAAGTGAAACTGTATTTTTAGTCCACTCCAGTGGTGCCTTATCCTTCCCTGTCTTATCCTACCTCTTCCTGCCTGGGACTGGAGGCAGAGGCACCAGCCATGCACAGCTCCTGAATGGGGTTTTGGTGCTGCTCTCAGGGGGAGCTCCTTAAATTGCAGCAGATGAATCCACAGTCCTACGGCTAAGCACATTTCTTGAACATGTTTTTGCAACCTAAAGTGTTTCCTCTTGTCCCTCTTTCTAATGAGTATGAGAAAAATCCCAAGCAGGATGGGCATCCCAACCTTGGATCACAGCTCTGCAGGCAGGGAAGGGCAAGGCTCTGCCCCTTTCATCTCGTGTGAATAACTGAGCATTGCAAACTTTCTCCCACAGAAAGGGTTGCAGTTCATCAGGTGGAAGTTTGAAGGCTTTCCTGAATAAAATACAAAGGAATGCCCCATGAGGAACTACTGTACAGCCAAGGAGAATGGACCTTTCCCCAGCTGTTCAACGCATCCTGTAGCTTTTCCCAAGAACTGCATCTTCCAATGCTTGTCTTTCCACCCACAAGCCCCACAAAATTATGCACTTAGGAAGTGGAGGAGGAAGCTCTTCACCCAACACATTGGTCTTTGCCTTTCATCATTCCTCTTAAATGGTGAATCACAGAATTATTGAGCTTGTTTAGAGGGCTTTTAAGCCTCTAAGATCATCAAGTCCAACTAATCCCCAACAAACTACCAAGGCCACTGTTAACCTTTGTCCCCAAGTGCCACATCCAGGGATGGGGACTCTACCACTGCCCTGGGCAGCCTTTGCCAGGGCTGGACAACCTTTCCAGGGAAGGAATTTTCCCAATATCCAACCTAAACCTCTTCTGGCACAACTGGAGGCTCTTTTCTCTTTTTCTATCCCTTGTTCCCTGGGAGAAGAGCCTGACCTCCACCTGGCTGCACCTTCCTGTCAGGGAGTTGTGGAGAGCGACCCTCCTTCAGTTTGAGCCCCACGAGCTCCCTCAGCCTCTCCTGGTGCTGCAGCCTCTTCCCCAGCTCTGCTCCTTCCCAGGACATGCTTTGGTGTCCTTTGGTGTTGGGAGGGGCCCAGAAGTGCCCCCCAGGGCTGGAGGTACCTCAGCAGTGCCTGGAACACTGCCCTGGTCCTGCTCCCACACCAATGCTGGTACAAGCCGGGTGCCCTCGGCCTCCTTGCCCACTTGGGCACACCTAGGTTCATTTCCAGCCAGCTCTTAATCAAAATTAAGGAAGAAGGCACAGCTTGTGGACATTTGCAAGTCCTGCATTTGCATTTGTGCTCTTCCACAAAGCTCCTCTGTTAAGTCTCCTGATACAGAGGAGTCTCAGGGGCACCATCAGAGAGGTGTTAAAGCATGGAGATATTCCAGGGATGTGGGTGCTCACACTCAATCAGCTGAAGCGGGGCAGGGTGTGTCATGTCCATAAACAGAAGCATTTGAGTTGCTGCTCACCTTTGGTGGAGACCAGAAGTTTTTCTCCAGCCTTCACTGCCCTGCTGAGATGCTGATGAGGGGTTGTCTGAAGAAGTCGTGTTGCTGAAATGCCCAAATTTCCTTCCCAGTCAAAATAAAGAGCTTGGATTCTTTTCTGCATTGGCTCCTGGTGCTGACACCTCTCTGGGGACAGTGCTGGAAGGGCCAATGTGCAAATGCCCTCTGCTGACAGGCCCACTAAACACCTTCTCGGGCTGAAGAAGTGAAAAATGACAGTAATTTCCTGCCCACGCCAACCACACAGATATGTTCCCCCATGAAGTTTTATGAGTCTGCAGAGCCTGGAAATATATTAAAGGCAGAAAAGACTAATCAGTGGAAAGGGAAAAACTGATTGAGAGGAAATTAATGGTGTGGAACTCTGTGGAAATTTAGAAACTCCTCTGAAGACCCAGGGTGTGATTGTGACCTGACCCAGAGAGGTGGCAAAACTTCACTCGATCCAAGGTCACAGATTTACAGAGCCCCTTGCAGAGACTCTGACACACTAAAAGTGGGCAGGAACTGATGCAGAGTGTGGACACAAAGCAGACAGATGTCTAAGCACTGGTGTTTGCCTGCACTAATGATAGAATGAGTCTATCATAATTATCATGAGTTTTGTGGGGTCTCATGGCATCTCAAGACCACCCCAGTCCCCAGTGTCCCACAGAGGCTGCCCATGCCCTGCTCATGGGTGAGTCTTTCAGGGAAGGGCAGAGGAGGGGATGTCTCACCCTGTTTCAGGGCACATGCACTTACAGCCATGCATTTTCAGGTGTCCTGGCTCCAACCCAGAGGTTGAGGCACATGCAGGGATGTGTCTAATCCTTGCCTCCTTCTTGCACCTTCCATCCTGAGCATCCAAACCCGGTGGTTTTCCAAGGGCTGTATCTCTTTCCAGCTGTTCCAGGCCTCAGGTCCCAGCTCTTCTAGTCTCAGCCACCTCCCAGATCCCCGTGCTTATGCTGCAGTACCAGGCACAGGCTGTCTTGTTTTGGTGGGGACTCGTGGCACCAGCTGCTTGCCATGGGCCAGACAGGGTGGGGTGAAGCAGTGTCCCGTGTGTAAGAGCCACAGGAGAAACAATCCCCCTGGAGGTGGCTCTGCTGCTCTTCCAGTGTGGGGGATTTCATTGATGCTGAGGAGTCCAAGCAGAGGTGCAAGGGAGAACACAAATGGGAAAAACCAGTCAAAATGGAATGTAAAAAGAGAAATACTCTAATTTTTGTATAGGTCGTGGTCAACCTATTGCCTTCAACTTGCCAAATGCTGAAAAATATGGTAATTGCACTGAGTGTGATCACACAACTTTTGTGAAACATTGAGTGGCTGGCTCCTAGGAAAAAACACCTTTCTTCTTTAATGTGTCATTTGAAAATTGCAGAAAGAAAAAGAATGCTTTTTGAAGGATCTAATTTCAGCTATGGGGAGACTCTAGACATGATCTAGCTGAAGGCATCTCTGTTCATTACAAAGGGGTTGGACTAGTGATCCTTAAAGATCCCTTCCAACCCAAATCTTTGATTCTTAGATTTTCCAAACTGAGGGCAACTTTGGCTTTTTACATTTCCACTGCAAATTTTCTATAAGAACTCATTACCAACCTTGTTGTTAACCTTATTGTGGTTTTTTTGTGCAAAACATCCCTGTATCACAACTGCCTTTTCCCTCAAGGATCTTCAACTGCTTTTGAGACAAAGGCAGGTTTATTATCTCTGCTTTAGAGCTGGAGAAAACAAGATGTATAAATGGGATTGGCCTGGTGTGATGGAGTTTTTTACATCTGGTCTAATTGCTCCCTTTATTGCTTCTGGAGAGAAACAGACTCTCCTACTCATTACTTCCTAATACAGATGATTAAAATAGGTCAGGTGAGCAGCTTCAACATATTTATGCAGTGTTGGTGATGGGCATCTACAGGGAGAGCATGAGGGGAGTAGAGACAGCCTCTCTAGGATAATTTTTTCTCTTTAACAGGTACAATGCAAGATACTTATATCTAAATAGTCACAGGCTCTTTTCTGTTCTAGTATATGATGATGGATAGATAACCTTTCTCCATAAAAATATACATAATTAAGGGTAAATTTTTCATTGTCATCTCCAGCTTGTGTTGAACAATTTATTTTCCTCTTTTTTTTTCCCATGGAATATTGTTGTGGGTGAAGAGATCTGATCTATGTCCAACATAATATTTTTGGATGGTTTTTTTGAGTAATGACACTGTTATTGTACAACCTCCAGCAGGAACAATTTGCAAAGTGTCGTGAACTTTTGAGAATGACCTGACAACAGCTCTCCAACCAGAGTGGTTTTACAGGGGTCTGTTCCACAGGGCTTGGAAAGAAAAAAAAAAAAGGCATCAGAGGTCTGTGCAAGCTGCCCTTCAAGTTTGTGGTGTTGGCAAAGGGGCCTTGTGTCTGCTGTGCAACACCCACACTGGATGCATCATTCTCTTGGGGCATGAAAAGCTCCAAATGCCCAGTGTTTTTTGAAATAGTCTAAACCCAGAGTCACAAGGTCACCTTTAGGGTTTTCTCAGAAGGTTTATCTTTACCCATGACCATCCACTACCTGTGAACACAGAGCCAGCAGACTCATGCCCAGAAGCTGCAGAAACCTCGTGGATAAGAAGAAAAACACATGACTGTAGATGCTGTTCCCTCCCTTGTGGGCACACAGTTCCTCTGGGCCAACAAGACTTTGATTTGGTCCATTTTCTCCCATCTTGCTTGTAATAAGATACAATAATAATAAGGTCCAATCACCATGAATTCAGGTGAGACCTGGATGCAAGCTGCTGCTGTAACAACTGAGGGCTTCATGATGTAGCACAGGCTGGTCTGGAGCACTGATACCAGCACCCTGCAGATACCAGTGGTGTGGGGATGGATGGATTCTCTGTCTGTAACAAAGCAGTGATGGGGAGCCATGCTGGGCATTCTGCCACCACTGTGTCCCACAGCTCTGGGCCCAGGGGTGCTCAGCCTCCTTCCTCTGGTGCCAGGGGATGCTGAGGGTCTGGTAATGTGCAATTAGCAGGGTCTGGTCACCCTTCTCACCTCACCTGCTCTCAGTGGCCTCTCCTGAGTGTGACAGGGAGTGGGGGCTCAGCCAGGCCCTGTGGCCAAATGCCAGGCCCGGCTGACACACAGCAAAGCTGATACAGCCACAATGAGGGGAAAGGCTGCCTTATTAATTACAGTGGGTTACACAGGAGAAACCAAGGACAGGGACAAAGCAAGGTATCTGGGCTGGCAGATCAGATGATTGGAAATCTCCCCAAATTGCCTGAATCCTCTTAACCATGTTTTAACCATAGGAGCCCCATGCTGGCATCCACCTCCCAGGAACCTCTGTCCATGATATCCCTCCATCCAGTGAGGCTAAAAATTCGGCCTACAAGGGAGACATCAAGTTTACCTGGACTCCCAGAGATGTGTGGCCAGCACTCCCTTTCTCCCTGCTGAACAAAATTATGTGCAGCTGAGATGCCCTCACTGCACCCCTTGAGATGAGCCCTTCTTCCTTTGTGGTACCAGGCTCCTCTGCAAGCAGTAAAGTTCACTTGAACCATTATTAAAATAATACAGAGACCCCAGAGATCTTTACCCAGGAGATCTTTAACAATTACTGCCTCTAAGACTGTTGCTACTTGACTTGAACCAGGGTTTCTCCTGCTCTCTGAGTGCTGGAGCAGACCTCAAGTCTGTTCCCACAGGGCTGTGAGTGCCATGTGACTTAATTGTCCTTGATATTTTTCTGGTCATGTCAAGGGTTTCCTTAGAAATGTTATATAGCTGAGAAGGAGTTTATTATTTGCTGTCAGGGGGAAAATAACACCAAGGCATCTCTGAAGACATCTATAACATATCTGTGTAATGTGGAGGTTAAAATAAATCAGTAAAAAAGCCATTCTCTTGAGGGCAATATACTGTAAAATATTTCATCAGAAGGCCTGGATATTATTGCACTTGCAATTAATCTTCTTGGTTATAGCACAGCTTGTTTTCTCCTGCCACGTTATCTTTCTCTGTTTTCAGCAGCCACTAGATGTCGGGGGAAATTCTTTTGGCAATGTTTTTAAGAAAATTCCTGTCTAAGTTGGAAGCTGTTGAGTTTCTTCATTCATTTGAGGTCCAAAAAAATGCCTGATATGGTTGGAAATGCCTTGGTATCTCATCTGTGCCCAGCTTCTCCTGTTGGTTTGCAACCAGGGATCACTGCATGCAGCTGAAGAGGCTCTGGCAAAATGACAACCACAGCACTGACCGTCCTTCACCCACTGCATGCAAGTCATGGATATTCTGTTATTACTACTCCTGGATTTTGCCTAGGTTTAAACACTGGCTTTTGGAGCATTTGTAACCCTTCTGTTATCAGATCATCATGTTGCAAGTATTCTGTGATTTGATTTTTATGACTGGAGTGAGTAGTTTTTGTTTCTGAGATGAGTGGTGGGGACAAATCTAGTATAACAGATGTGCTTGCAAGGAGCCACAGCACCAAATGGACTTTGGGAGGCAGTGCTTGGGGAAGGTGAGGGGAGAAGACAGTTTGTGGGTGGTTCTTGCGTGCAGGGAGACCACCTTGGTGCAGATGGTCCCCTCCTATCATGTGCACCATCAGCATGAACCTCCTCCCCAGGAAGGGTCAGGCTCCTTCACAGAAAGAATCCAACAGGAAGGTGCCAGAGACCCACACATCACTCCCTGTCTGCAAGAGTCATTGCAACACTTTTTATTTTTCACACAGGGGTAAGGAGGGACAAATGCAAACCGTGAGTCCCACAAACCAGAAACATTGAAATGTTTTCTTGTAAGTTCTCCTCCTCAGCTGTGCACTCCTGACTCTTGAGCAGGAGCTGCCTGCTGGGAACAGCTCTGCCCCTCAAGCAATGACTGGCTGGAGAGGGCCAGCTCTCTTCCCAAGAGAATGCTTAAAGGTAAAAGGTTAATGCAGGACAGAGAGAGGGTCTCTGACGTTTGAGGATGATATAAATGCTCCTGCTTTTCATGTCCCCTGGCAGCCCTCCCTGCCCTTTGAATGCTTTTGCTTTTTAGCCCAGCCTGCTGCAAGTTTGAAGTGGCTTTTCCCCTGTACTGGAGAACAAGTGGTTTGGGAAATTTGGAAATTTGGTTTCTGCCTGGTTCATGGTGTATTTTGATTCATAAGTTTCCTCCTAATGTGCATGGCTTTTCCATGCAGGACTGAGAATCAGAGGATCATAGAATCATTTAGGTTGGAAAAGCCCTTTAAGATCACTGAGTCCAGCCATTAACTCAGCATTGCCAAGCCCACCACTTTAACCACATCCCAAAATGCCACATCTACATGGCTTTTAAAACCTCTTCAGGGATGGTGACTCCACCCCTGCCCTGAACAGCCTGTGCCAGGGCTGAACAACCCTTTGAGAGAATAAGTTTTTCCTAATTTCCAATCTAAACCTCTCCTGGTGCAACATGCGTCTTCTTTGGAGGGTATATATTTGAATTGATGCAATATGCAATAGTTTTGCTGTGATGGAGAGAGGCTGCAGGCACAGACATGGTGCTTGGAACCAGAGATGCTTTCTAAACATAAATTATAGGTGTGACCCATGTTTCTTTTGTGCCATGGTGTTTGCACCTTGCCCCAGCTCAGGCAAGGCTCCTTCATCTAGCTGAAGAGGTTTCAATGTATTCCAAAACTGTGAAATGCTGAAAAACTGGCAGCAAATAAAAGCAATTTTTGCTCTTTTTGCTCTTCTTTTTCACTGATCTTACTGGAATGTCCTCAGGACAAAATCTCATGTAAGTTTCTTGCAGAAAGACTTTCTACTTAACATTACTGAAACAGGATTTGGTTCCTCACCTCCAGCCTCAGCCTGTTGAACTCAGCCTTTTTCACCATCACAAGTGCTTGTACATCCTGGTGCTTGGAGGGAGGATGTGTGTAGGCAAACAGATTCTCTGTCCACCACAGCACTGGTTTTGAAGACAAGATGAACTGTTACTCTGTTTTCCCTTGAGCTGTGAGTCTGGGTATTAGACCTACAGAGACTGCTTTTTTAATGCAAGTTATATAGCAGAGCCTGTGGAATTTCATTAATTTGGGTATCTTTGGGACAGAAAAAAACTCAAGACACCTCTTAGTCTAAATGTCTACACCAAGGACCATGCTGCCAGAAAAACCCACAGCAGAAATGAGTCCATGCTTTTTCAGTGTTTCACTTCTGCCAACTTAGTGAGTTTTCTTTGGAGCCAACCTAAGTTTGCTTTGCTGCAACTGATTCCATGACAGCCACCACATTCCCTCCATGGGCTTCTTTCCTGTAGGCTGAGATGACATTACTCCATCAGTCTTTCTTCTTAAGTGGTATTTTCATCAGTCTCTTATAATTCTTGTTCTCCTGTGACCTTTTCCTCAGCTTGCCCACATCTGACTGCCTTTTTTCGCAGTGTTGCTGGTGTTTAAAAATGTTATGTCTCACAGCATGCCTAAGGAAGAGACAACTGAGAGAGGATCTTACCAATTCTTATGAATATCTTAAGGGCTGATGTCAAGAGGATGGGGTCAGGCTCTTTCCAATGGTGCCCTGAGACACAACATGGGGCAACAGGCTCAAACTGAAGGGCAGGATGTTCCATCTGAATATGAGGAAAATATTCTTCACTATGTGAGTGACAGGGCACTGGTACAGGCTTCCCAAAGAGGGAGTGGAGTTTGCTCTGAAGATACTCAAAAGCATCAGGGACATGACCTTCTCCAGGGGAGCCTGATTTATCAGAGGGATTGGACTAGATGATTTCCAGAGGTCCCTTCCATCCCCTACCACTTTTCACTTCTGTGATTCTGTAATATCTATAGTTGAGTTAAGACCAAAAAAGAGTGGATAAAGATGACCTGAAAAAGGCCTTCTTTTTCTTAGGACTAATCTACTTCATGTCTATCATTGTTCTTTCTGGACTAAAGTGGCAAAATTTAGTTAAAGAGACTTTTTTTTCTTCTTCCTTCCCCTCCTTTCCCCCCTCTTTTTTTTGCCCAACCTCAGACAGAAGACAGTGATTGTGTCTGTTAACTGGCTTACATGGCACAGTTTATTTATTCCCCAAATATGAGATGCATTCCCAGAGAATCAGAGATTTGTCTCACTACTTGGACTCTGTACTTTTCCTGAAAGCCAAATGAAAACCACAGTCCAGCAGAGGTTGTGACAAAAAGGAAAAAAAAGAAAGCAAAATAACCTGTTGTTCTGCTGCAGAATTCCTTGACTGGCTGGGAATCCTTCAAGAACAAATTTGACCTGATGAATAGCTGTAATTTCAGGGCTGTGCATATTCTCAGGGTCTTCAGTTTTCCACTTCTACTGCATGATACAGAGCAGGGAAAATTAAAGTTTCTAATGAGCTCTAAGTCAGCAGCCTGGGCTATATCCTGCAGCTTTCAGCTGATGAGGTATTTCCAAAGGAACAACTCACCTGCAGCAAACACTGTTCAGTTTCCAAACTGCTAATTTGTAAAATCTTTGCTAAAGAAGCTGGGAAACAGGTGTCTCCTTCATCTGCATTGAAAGATGTTAGTGTTAGCATGTCAGCCCAGCAGCAAACAAAAAGGAAGAGCATGTCTTGGTCTTAAAGGAAAAAGAGGGGAAAAGTAAAATCTATGTAGTCAACCATTCCTACAGACTTTTTTTCAACACAGTTTATTTAATCCAATCGGTTAAATGCAAGCTTTAGTGCCCAGAGCATGCCTGGCGTATCTAAGATACCCAAATGACCCTGAAAATGCAACAAAATGTATATGAAAGGCTATTGTCCTTCTGCAGTGCCATCTGGAGCTTGGGTCAGGTGCTCTTTGGGCATCACAAATGATTCAACACCTCTGCTGGGCAACAGTGTCCTGCTCCAGGTGAGCAGGGCTCCAAGTTCCACAGTCTGATTGAATGTCCTCTGCCATAATGGAAGCACAGGCACCACCATGCATTTGGTGACACCTTCATGAGGGCACTCCATGCTAAAGCTTCCCCATACATAACTTTCATGGTTATCAGATGCCTCTGCATCTGATGTTATTTCCACTCCCTGCTCTAGTGCAGGAGGTATGGATGGGTCTGAAGGACAGATGCTCTCTAATCTCAGTTCTGTCCTTTCTGCAAAAGGTAGGACTTTTCTGCCCAAATTTAGTATTTAATGTACTTGTTGTCATCTGAGTTCAGCATCTATGTGATTGCTACACTCCATGGGAAGGACCAGGCTCACCCTGTCATCATTCATCCAGATAGAGGGAAAACCAGCGGGTCAGATGCTCTGTGCTTCAGACCAGCCTCCTCCTTGCTCTGTAGCAGAATCCAGGCTCCTAGTTCAACATCAAGGGTCCATCTGTCTGCTTGTAGGTATCTAGTGCAAGCTGAGGCAGTGGAGCATTCTCCTTGGTCTCCAGCTTCCAGCATAGGAGAACATTTGTGTCTTGTAGGTCTGGGGTGATGCCTACTGTGTCTAAGTATTTATAAAATGTATCATGCATCAATCAGACTACATTTCTATTATGATTTCTTTGCTTCTTGTCCTAATATCTTCCATTTATTCCCTGTATTGTCACTTGAATTAGCCCTGATGGCGGAACAAAAGAAAACATTGCTGGACTGCCCCTCGACTTGAGCACAGGCTAACCACAGACTCAGACCTCCATTTTCACTTTTTTCCCATCATTCCCAAGTGGGAAAGGTGAATAAATGGAAGGACTTTTGGCTGTTACTTTGGCCCCTGTCAAAGCCTCCCAGAAATAATGTAACCTCTATTTCCCTATCTGTCACATAGCAAGGATAATGTGGCTTTGTCTGGGGTTTGCAGCAAATGGTTGTACAGTGTTGGGAGATATTTGGATGAAAGGCACTACAGAGCTATTAAACAATCATGTTTATTGATTATTTAATTTTCTTTTACTGATTATTTAATTTTGCTTTTTCAAGTGGGTCCTCTTAACAATGTAGTGTGCAAGCAGTGTGATTCTAGCACCATATTTGACATTCAACTACCACACTCCCCACATCCCTCTGGAGCTGAATGCCTTCTGTGCAACTTCATGGCACTGGAAGTACAGCACTTATTATGTGTCTTGTGTCATCAAGGGCACTTGCCTGCTTTTTTCCTTTCCTAAGCTGGTTTTCCCTCAGGAAATCCTCACAGTCTGGTGGAGTTTGATCAAGGCAGGACTAAAATAAAGTTCTGTTGAGCTGTACTTCCAGAATTGCACAAGACACTTCTTTCTGATACTCTTGAGCACCATCCTGTAAATTTGCAAAGGCAGAGGACGATACAGTGAGGAGACTTGGATTCTTAGCAGTTTTCTTATTGAAGTGATTTATCTTTCTGGTCTCATTTACTTTCATTACTTTGAAGTGGCCCTTTAAGTCACTTTTAAGGGAGAGAAAGTTGGTGATGTAATTAATTCAACGTACTGCCAGAGTCTGTGCTGAGAAAAACTATATGCTACATATATTCTGCAATATATAACTATATGCTACATATACTCTTGGTGATACCTCTGAGCAATTCGAAACTCCAGCCTAGAAGAAAATGTCCATTTTTTCCCCCTTTTTTTTTTAATCATCAGCACAGGTGGTGATGTTTAAGCCACCACTGTGGTGGTGTTCACAGGGGTCCCAGGAAGAGGGGAGAGACAAGGATCTGACTCCATGTTTCAGAAGGCTGATTTATCGTTTTATGATATATATTATATTAAAACTATACTAAAAGAATAGAAGAAAGGATTTCATCAGAAGGCTAGCAAGGAAAGCAAAGAATGGAATGAGTAACAAAATCCTGTGTCTGACTAGAAAGAGACACAGCAGGACTGTGATTAGCCATTAATTAAAAACAACCACATGAGACCAAGCACAGATCCACCTGTTGCATTCCACAGCAGCAGATAATCATTGTTTACATTTTGTTCCTGAGGCCTCTCAGCTTTCCAGGAGAAAAAATCCTAAGGAAAGGATTTTTCATGGAATGTGTCTGTGACACACCACCAGTTAGGCACTGATTGCTGTGGCCTCTGTGCTGCACCAAGTACCATTTTTTGCCTCCTGGTTGTGATGCACACACTCTATCTACAGACTGCAGTGTGCAAAACATAACTGGAAACCATCTGAATATGTGTGCTCCTGAAGAATTTCTGATGCTATTTATTCAGATATTTCTAGACAGCCTGGAAATACCAGAGGGAATTGCCTTTCCAGCTGGGTTTGAGTGGACTCAAATCCAGACAGAAATGAGAAGAACAAAGAATGACAGGAAGCAGAGTCTGATTGTGATGGATTTCTGTCTCAAAGCTGATGGATTTCTGTCTCAAAGCTGATGGTTAAACTGATTTATTTTAAGATTGTCCATTTTTTTCTGTTTCCCCTTTAAAATTCTCTTGGGCTTTTTGTACATTTTGTCTACTACAATCTGCTATGTACATCACCTGCCCTGTAGAAATCAGCTAATAGGATAAAAATAAGAAGAAATTGTTTAGCTTGAAATAATTCCTTTCGCTGAATCATTATTTTAATGTTGAAATAGGAACATAATATTTTTGGAGACCTTCAGTTTCCTGTCAAAACTGTTTGAAAAATCAACAAGTGGAGAAATCTCTAGGGGCCAGGTAGATGACAGACTGAATGACCATGTAAATTTAAATTCTTGTGGGGAAGTTTATATAATAAATGGGAAAATGAACTCACAGGGGGTTCCTTCCCTCTATTTCCTGTACTGAATGAAGGAGATATGAATTGTGGAAAACCTTAACCCAGGTTTGAATCTGGAGACTGAGGCTATTTTTCAAATAAATACGATTTTTTTACAACAGATCTTGATTAGACAAACACTGCATAGATTCTGAAGCACTTCCTTTAGTGCCAAACATATCTGATTTGTCCATAATGTGCTCATCACTGGCAGAAATCTGAATGACTCGTCCATATGGTGAGGGTATTATAAAACCCTGATTGTTGGGTCATTGTTGATTGGCCTAAAGCAAAGGAGTAATGGCCCCAGGGCAGAGCAGGAGTTATCCTGGCAGCAGACAGCAGTAGTTTAACTTACACAGCAGGATTTCAGCAAGGAATCATAGAATCATAGCTTGGGTTAAGAGGGACCTTAAATCTCCTCTCATCTCTACCTCCTGCCATGGGCAGGGAACCTTCCACTAGACCAGGGTTGCTTCAAGCCCTGTCCAACCTGACAATTGATGTTCTACAAAGACTGGGGCAGGTGCACCAGACTGACCATAAAAAACAAGAGTACAGACATTTCATTACTGGCTTCCAGTGTCTGATCAAATGGGAAAAGGCTTGATCTGGGGTATGCCATCTGTTCAGGAAGTCCAGTGAGTGCCACTGTAGGTTGTTTCCTTGCAAGGAGGACGAATGTAAACTAGAGGAAACCTGGAGAGTGAGAGAAGCTGTACTGCATGGTGACAGTCTTGAGACCATTGGGTTGGAAGAGTCACATTTGGGGAGACCTTAAAGGAAACACAATTTCAGCTGAACACTGAGTATTCAAAGTGTTTCAAACTTCTGGGGACAAGTCTTTAGGAAGTGGACACAGATCCCTGCAGAGATTAGACCCCTGCAGCTGGTTGTCTTCTTTCTGGGACCGCAGTATTCATCTCTGGCAATAGGAAATGTGCTAAGCAAAGAGCCTTATTTAGGTGCTCAGCAAAGCAATGTTTGGACAGATAGGATTACCTTGCTCCTGGTTTGTGAAGTTCATACCTTGTGTGGCACATTTATCACCCCTCTTCCCTCTTGGAATAGGAGGAGAGGGAACAGTAGGAGGGAAAAGAAAGTGGAAGACAAGAGAAGGGGCTTGTGGGGCATGTCTTCCCATCCCGAGCAATTTATTTTTCTTCTGGAAAACACTGAAACTTCCAAGTTGAAAGTAATGGGAAAAGAACACTTTCCAGGTGCTCATAAGTGCAAAAGTGCAATAAATCAAAGATGTAGCCTAAAGCAGGAATCTTGTAGCCTAGGGAGAAAAACAAACCAGCAGAAGAACTGTGTGGGATTCATATTCTCTGAACCTGAGAGAAGCAGTGAGAGAAGCAGAGAAAAGAATGGTCAGAACAATTCTTATCTCATTTGCTGTGCCTGTGTTGTGCCAAAGTAGAATGCAATATGGAGATTGTTTACCCAAAGTGATGGTGCTTTGTTCCCTTGGCCTGTCAGGGCCAAGAGTGTGTCCAGACTGTCAGGCAGGAATCAATCACAAGATTTTGTTCAATTGAGTGCTTGTGCAGTTTCAGTTTAGATACAGTGTAATATAGTATAGAATAATATAGTATAATAAAGCAATTAATATCTTCTGATATCATGGAGTGCTCCTCATCATTCTTCCCTTTGAGAGGTTGCCTGGAAATCTGACAGAGCTGTGTCTCCTCTGATGTGTAGGATGGTCTCCAAGGTCCTGTGATGATTTTGAGGGTGTGTTTTGGCCTGCATATGGAGCTTTCTTGGGCCAGTTGAATCTGTCAGTGAAGGAACCTGGTGCAGAAGCTTGTTCCTGGGTCTGAAGCACAATGAGAAGGATGGGGGGAGTGCCAGAAGGAGAAGAAGGACCAAGGGGGAAAGCTGACAAAGGCAGATGACAGAATCACCTGTTATCTGTAATGAAGAGAGATCTCAGTTCTTGCTCTGTGACCTCAAAACTGTAGGTCAGCTCCCTGCTATCATCCCAATATCCTGCAAGATTACATTTACTCAGCTCTTCTTGAAGGGATACAGAGCCAACCTTAGCGCAGATGATGCACCATGAGCTCTGGCTCTGGCTTCCAAATTGTCCCACTGTTGGTGATGAGGAGGGAGAGTTGCATCAAGCTTAGGCTTTGTACCCTTCTGCAGGGCAGCACAGCTCCATCCCAGCTCACTGGTGAGCCCAAGGCAGGGCTCATGATTTCATGCCACATGAAGATACAACATCTTTGGGATCAGCAAAGCCCTTTGGAGCATGTGGAATTGAAAGTTAAGGGATGCTGTTGCCCAAGGCAACTAACACAGGGCATGAGTGTGCAGCTATGGGGCTTTAAAAATAAGAAGGATGTGGAATTTTGGAGCAAGTCCAGAGGAGTCCATGGAGATCCTTCAAGAGTTGGAGCCCCTGTGCTCTGGAAGCAGGCTGGGAGAGCAGAGGATGTTCACCTGGAGAGAAGAAGGTGCTGGGGAGACCTTGGAGCTCCTTCCAGTGCCTAAAGGGGCTCCAAGAGCTGGAGAGGGACTTTGGACAAGGGGCTGGACAGCAAAGGGGAATGGCTTCCCACTGACAGAGGGCAGGGTTAGGTTGGATATTGGACAGGAATTCTTGTCTGGGAGTGTGCTGAGGCTGTGGCACAGGCTGTCCAGAGAAGCTGTGGCTGCCCCATGCCTGGAAGTGTTCAAGGCCAGGTAGGAGGGGGCTTGAAGCCACCTGGTCTTGTGGGGTTGGACTAGATGACTTTTAAAAGGTCTGTTCAAACTGAAATCATTCTGTGACTCTATGCTATGTTTGAATGAGTTGCTGATGTCTTAAGGAATGGCTTCATTGTCAGTTTGTGGCTGGTTTCCTCTCCCAAAGGCTTCTGGGCAGAGTGGTTTGCTCTCTTGTGGTTACAGATCACCACAGAAACTCCTGATCCAGGGCAATGCTGGCCCTTCTCATCTGCAGCACTCACACAAGAGCTCCTCCAGTGCCCATCATCCCAACAATGCTGACCTTGTTCTGACATCTCCACTAACCATTTCTTATTTATTTATTTATTTATTTATTTATTTATTTATTTATTTATTTATTTATTTATTTAAAAACAGAGAACTAGTTTCTCAGGTACTACTGGGATTTTCATTAGAAGAATTTTCAGTGCCATGTGGAAAATGGGTCATTTGAACTCTTGGGCAATGGAAGCACCTAGAACATGTTTTTGTGGAAATATTTCCCTGTCTTTTTAAACATCACCTCCCTTATATTATTAAATAATTAATATTATTTGTTATTATTTCTTGTTACTCTATGCTATTAATAATAATTGCTGATTGCGAACGATAACTATTATTTATTATTGTTGAGGTAACACCTGGAAACTTTGGGGCTGCTCTGGCCTACATCATGCCAGAAGTTATGCAAATATACTGGAGAAATCCAGCCTGGACTTCCTTTTCTCTGTCTCTCAAGTTGCCCTGGGCTTGGGCCCAGCAAGCATGTTATCCACTCCTGATTTGCTGACAGCTGTAGAGAGCACAATGAGTCAGTTCCCTTCCCTACTTGAGATGAACCACTGCTCAATTAAACTGTTACTGAAAATCTCTGGGCAAAAGAGAGGAAATGTTTATGAGATAATGTTAAGAGTGCGAGGGCTAAAGGGGAATAAAAGCCCTCCACAATTGTAACGGGGGAAAATGAGAACCCAATCTCATTAATAAACAAAGAGCAGGATGTAATTAATAAATGCCTCTAAACCTGCCAGAATATGGAATTCCTTTGTAAATACGTCATTTAGGAAGAGAAATAAAGAGAAAAATTAAACTGATAAGGATAGGCTTGGAAACTTTGAAAGTATATAAAATGTAGTAGCTGGTTGACATTTATCCTGCTTGTTCAAGGCATTTAACTAAAGAGTTAAGGAATCACTGTGGAGCACATGGAAGTGTGGCCATAAGATATAAAAGCAAATGTTTCTGATTTGCTTTTTTGTGGTAGACATTGTCTGCTGTGCCTATCATGGTGCAAATATAGCAGAGGTGTATGGCCCTGGTCAGAGGGAAGCACACCAGTAAATCTGGTCTGTGACACCATCCCAGGGGGAAATTTGTAACACGCTGGGAAAAAAGAAATATTTCTGTGTCTTCCAGGATTTGGGGAATAAAAAGCTCTGCTACAAAACAACCATACTGGCCAGATTAGTAGTGGAGAAAAATGGCACACAGAAAACAAATATATTATGGTTTAACACTATTTCTAACTACTGGTAGGTCAATCACTTCACAACTTTTTCATGTCTTGGACCTCACAGTCACTTAAGGTGCCCCTTTCATCATGGGCCCCAAAACCTCTCCCTTTTACCTTCCTGAGGTACAACCCAGGAGGGGTGTGGAAGGACCCAGATTGAGTAGCACTCTCTCCTGAACTTCATTTGCTCACATGCCTTGATGAATCCAGGCTCTGACACATCTGAGAAACCTGAAATGGGCAACAGATGCAGAACCTGGCATTAGGGAAGGCCTGATGAAAGGAAGGAGGAGCAGCTCACACTGGATGTGGCACAGATGGGGGAGTCTGGAAAGAGCTGTCTGGGGAGGAAAAGACTTGATCAGAGATGCACTCAGGATGAATGGCAGTGGGATGGGATGCATTTGTCAAGATTAGAGGAAAAGAGGTTCCCACACAAGGATTTGGTGGTGCAGATGGGTTAAAAAGGGCATGCTGCAGAGGCACTGTGTGTAAGGCAAGGAGCCAGAACTGAACACAAATGCCAGAATGTATCAGGCTCCCTCCTAGTAAACATATTTTAACCCAATTGTTATTTTTCCCTTCAAAATGAAAGCTCTTGTTCAATCATGAATTATCAATCAGTATGGTAGAGATCTGCAGTAAGATTGCACCACTGTAGAAGTTGACCACTTGTCTGCAAATCTATGCATTTGTTGAAGGTCACTGCTTTGCCTTAGGCTTCCCTGGGTTTTTTTTCCCTCACTTAATTATCACTGGGAGAAGAATCAGCCCCAGAACTGTCTAGTCCAGCTTTTTCCGAGTACACAACACAAGTGATACTATTTTGGCAACTTCTATGTGTTATTTTTTTAGCTGGTTTTTTTCTGGACTTTAATATGTGTTTCAAATCTTCACAGTGAAAAGTAAAGAGTAAATAAAGAGACAATTCAGATGGACAATACACAGGCCCTAACAGAAGATGGAGAAGAGAAACAGTAACAGATAAACCTAAACAAATAGTCAAACTCCTAATAAATTATGTCCAATCACCAGACAACTGTAGCAGAGCAGCCAAATTAGCTGCCTGATGCTGATGGTCTAGATAAAAAACTGAAACAAATCTGGGCCAAAGAGAGGCTCTCAGCAGTTTGCTTCCTAGCCAAGGCAAAAATAACATGTAATCATTTAATACCATTTCTTCAAATAAACTTCATTTTGAGATAATAATTTCCAGATGGATGAAGGTTTATAAACATCTCTGCCACATGATACATTACCACTGGGCAACAGAAAGGTCAAGAGAGGGATTTAGTCACTGGGTCTATACCAGTAAATTAAATGTGCCCAGCGCTGATCTCCTGAGGCCAAACAGCAAAGGAGGGTTGTGTCCACATTGTTGTCCCTTCTTGCTATCCAAAACTAAGTGGCTTCTCCCAAACTGCCTGTCTGGAGTTTGTACTGCCTTCTGAGCTGTGCCTGGATGGTGTGCATAGAACAGTCTGACTGTCCAGACCTGAATGGTGCCAAGAGCATCCTAAAAATGAAACCATCTGGAGAAGAGAGCTCTCATGTCTGGAAAGAATCCCAGGTGCTTTTTGCTTTTCCTGTATGGACACAGGTGAAAAGAAACTTTGTAGAGAACACAGCTCTTTCCACATCAACTGATATTGAAACTACTTTGGAAGATCATCTAAAGCTTCAGGGTTGGACTATGATGGCCAGCTTTGAAAACATGGGATCCCACACAAAGGATCGAGTCACAAGTGGTCATACTCAAAAATAAGGCAAGAACCTGTTCAAGGTGTCCATATATTTGGTTGGCTGATGGCTCAGCACCATTTCTTTGGTGAAATACAAGCCTTGGAGCCAAAGCTGCTAATCAGGCTGTCAGTGTTACACATGTGTTTGATTGCTTTGTTGGGTTGGGGCCCTGCAGAATCAGCACCAGGAATGCAAGGGAAACAATGGCACTTTGCACTTAGCATGGAGAACTTTGATTGTTATTAATTATTTTTCATTTTCCTGGTTAGCATTAAGAGACAGGGCTGAAACAAATCCAGGCAGAAATCAGCCACAGTTATTAGTGTCTCAAATCTTTGTCTTGTAGGCTTTCTTCAGTCTGGTTAAAACAACAGAAAGAAAAAAAGCTGCACATGTTTCAGATGAAGGCCCCTGAGATATGTGGGACTTTAAATAAATTACTTGGGTTGTATCCAGCACTAATTATTTCCTTTTAAAACATCAGATTTTTTTCCCGCAGCTTACAGGGGATTGTTAGTTGTGAGTTTTTCCTGAGTTTCATCCATGCCTTCCACCATGGCAATACCTCCATAGATCCCACAGCTAAATGAACCATGGAGAATTTTATCAAGACATTGATGGAAAATTGGCATGTGTCTAGCTCATCCTGCTTCATTTTTCACCTGGTGGGTTGGAAGAAGAGTCCTCATCTTCTAGGATCTGACATCTTGGGCAAATTGACTGCTGTGGAGCCAAGGCCAGAGGTGCCCCAGCTCTCAAACTGCTCACCAACAGTCCCTGCATTCCTTGGGTGTCTACATGTTGCTCTGCAGCACATTTGCCAGGCTCCTTTTAGCAGGAACTGTGGAGTCATGTTGCTCCAGAATTTCCCAGTCCTTTGGGGTTGCATGTTTCTGTGGCTCTGGAAAAGCCCCTTTATGGTGAAGGTGTTCCAGGGACTCTTCTGCACTGTACCACATAAAAATATGAAACCTAGCACATTTTGAAGTGCTTACTGGAAGAGCAGATAGGCTTTGGGATTATACTTTTGACTTCATGAACAAGCATAAAAGTAGATCTTGAAATGAAATGTTACATCCCTGAGTGCTTTGATGAGATGGTGGCACCCAATGTGATTACTCTTGATTCTGAGCCACAGAGGTTCATCAGAAGAAGGCATCGCTGCTGAAACTTGCTGAAAGGTCAGAAACTCATTATAATATATGTTATTTGAGTGGAAAACAAGAAAACATACAGGAAAGGATCCAATTTTGGTTAAAGGCGCTGCACAATCTAAAGGACTACAACGTTATTGAATGCAATTGTACTCGGGCAAGACTGAAGATCTGACTTCAGGGACAGCACATTGATGTAAATGACACAGGTGCCACTATGGGTGCCATCTTTTTAATTTAGCACTTTCAGCTCCAAACCAGAAGTCTGGTGGGACTTACAAAAACAAAATGGGAGAAATTGGGACTTTACAGTCCACTGACTGTATTTGCCTTTTCCATGGTAAAGGATGTCAATCCAACGGCATCTGGAGGTTCCTGGGTATCTGAAGGGGGAGACTCTGACAAAGATTTCCAATGGCTGAATCTCCTCTCTACCAGTTTTCAAAGGCTGCATGTCTGGAGGGCTTAACAAATATCTGCTGCGTGCTCCTCCTCCTCAGCTGAAAAGATGACAGGCTGAGCCAGCTCATTTGGGGCAAGATGGGACCCATGTTCCCTATCTGAAGAGCAAAGCATCAGCAAGTCTGAATGCATGCTGAAATTCAGGATCATGCCCAAACTGTTTCTTGAAAACATTTAATCTTGATTGTAAGAACATTTGTGAATGAATATCTGTTACTGGTTGCTCAATATGTTTCTGATGAGTTGATATTCCAGAAACATTAGACAACTATGTCATCAACTTTTAAACCCTCCATGCTTTTATCTCAAATCCTTTCTGAGGTATCAAATTCACTGCTGACAAGTTGGATGCCAGGTCTTAAGCAGGTAAGAGAAGCCATGAGCCTGTTGTGCTGCCCTTAAACTACATAACCCAGCAAATAGTGTGAAGATCTTGCTCTATCATCTCTGCATGACAAAATCTCCCCAGCCTTTCTTCTTCACCCTCCATTGACATGCCAGATATTTCTGGACACCTTCCCAGTTTCATCAGGTCGGTTCTCAGTAGGCTGGAAATTTCTGTTTCCCATATAATCCCCTCAAAATAAAAACAAACATCATCTGTGGTGGAGCTGAGCAGTATATGTCCTGTTATAGATTTGTTTACATTACTACTCAGAGCAGACTAGGTGGTTTCACATTTTTGGAGTTTTTTAGTACTCTTGCACATGCTATAGTTTTGTAACCCAGCACAAATACTGGGACTCCTTTTGAAAAGGAGTGGCTTAGAAGGACCTCAAACCTCCTCTACTCTCTGGATTTTACAAGCCAAAGGTTATCCATTTTCTACCCCAAAATTTCTTCCATGACCAGGATCTCTCTTTCATGTCCTTCTCTCCAGGTAATCTCTGCTAGGTGTGTAGTCCCATCTCATGCTGACATAACAAAGGTGAGTTTATATCACAGAACAGTTTGGGTTAGAAGGGGCCCTTAAACATCATCCAGTTCCACCCCCTTGCCATGGGAAGGACACCTTCCCCTAGACCAGGTTGCTCCAAGCACATCCCACCTAGCTGTGAACACTTCCAGGGATGGGGCAGCCCCAGCTTCTCTGGGCAGCCTGTGCCAGGTCCTCACCATCCACTGGGAAGAATTGCCTCCAACATCCAATCTAACCCTGCCCTCAGTTTGAAGCCATTCCTCCTTGTCCTGTCATTCTATGTTGTTTTCACAATTCCCTCTCCAGCTCATTTGGAGCCTCTTTAGGCACTGGAAGGGGGCCAAAGCTCTTTCATGAAACCTTCTTTTCTTGAGGCTAAACACCCCCAAATCTCCCAGCCTGTCTCCAGAGCAGAGGGGCTCCAGGTCTTGAAGAATCTCCATGGCCTCCTCTGCAGTCACTTCAGCAGCTCCATGTCCTTCTGATGCTGGGGGCCTCAGAACTGGAGGCAGCTCTGCAGGTGGGTTCTCACCAGAGCTGGATAGTTTGGGACAATCACCTTGACCTGATGATAACAAGGCTCTGAAGTGATTACACTGTGCTGCTGCAAATGCACAGGTGAACTCTTTGCTATGTGTTTTATGCTGCTCCTCTCTGTCTCTTCAGTAACACCAAGCATGTGAAAACTTCACAAAATGCATATACAACCAACCCAGTGCACCTGCTAATCAAACCAGTCTCAACTGTTGGCAGAAGAACTGAATGCTTTTGCTGATATGGCACGTGGGTCACAAATATTACTTTCCTGCTGCTCAGTTTGGGACAGCAGCATTGAAACCAGACAAGTATCTGAAATAAGGCTTCTCTTGGTGGGCAGTGTCCTGCAGAGCTTCTTGCTTCATGTTTTGTTTTTTTCACCAGTGAACCACTAAGACCCAGAAGTGACTTTTCCAGTTGAAAAAAGGACTCAACAGTTTGTGCAAGGAAGCTTCAACACAGAAATTGGTGCTTCTCCTGCCTGCTGAGTCAAGCTTATTGCAGAACAGAGCTTGTTGTGCTGTCACAACAGTGGTGGAAAAGGGAGGGTTAATATCTGCAGGACTGCAGTGACCTCAGGAGAGCCTGAGAGCAGGGAATGGGTGGCCTGATTTGTTTTCATTGCAAATGGGGAGAGCAGATTTTGTCTTGACACTCACCATGCTACCAAAGGGCTCAGAAATTTTCCAGCCAAACTTCACTGGAGACCTGGGGGTGGGGGGAAGAGTTTGGTCAACCAGTGTGAGAGATTTGCAGCAGAATGATGGAAGCCTGGAGGGAAGGTGTGCATGGTGAAGGCAGCACAGCCAGGTCATGCTTTTAGACTGATTTTTATGGCTGTCAGCTAATCTGTCTGTGGGCAAATCCAGCTCATGTTACCAGCAGTAGGATGCAAGAATGGCCCATAATTGGAAGCAGACTATGGCCCATTGTTGGGAATTAGGATTTTTCCTGTTGTTTCCTTCCCTCATGGAATTTTTCCCACATGTTGCTAGGAAACAATAACTTCCAATAGTTAGGAAAACAATGACATAGCCGGGGGTCCCAACATTCCATTGAAATGGCCTTGGCTGGGGGCAGGTTGCAAGGGATAACAGGAGAGAAAGGGCTCACCTGGAGGTTTGGGGCTGGGTTTTTGGCCAGTCCAGTCTCCTGGTTCAGAGCAGAAAGAAGCTGTTTGCTGTTTTCCCTGCCACCTAGCTACTTGGAGCTCAGACCCAGCACGTGTGGCACTGAACCCATCAGGATTGCCTTCCTCAAGATCTTCTGCACACAGTGTTGCAAAAAATGGGACCAGACTCCCAGTACTAAAGTGATTTCAGCATTTATTATAATAAAATAAAGGCCTAAAGCAAGGGGGCCCGTGGGCTGAACAGGAGTGTTCCCATTGAGGATGCTGCAGCGCCAGCACTGGGGCTTCTTCAGCAGATGTCCCCGATGCTCCAGGTGGAGCAGCACAGATCAGTGGGTCAGATGCCCCTTTTTATCCTGTTTTTTGTCCCTTTGGATTGGTTTCTTTTTGGATCCTTCATGTGCATGAAGGTTTAAGGCGCTTGATTGGCCCATTACAGTTCTGTCCAGGCTGGCTCGTTTTCCTGGGGGATGGTGCACTTTACTGAGGTGTACCCCCCTCCTCGGGGACAGGCTGCCAGGATAGGAATCTTTCACTTCATGTATAACATATGCTGAGGCATAAATAAAAATCAGATTGGTCTCTCTCAATAGCTAGATACATTTAGTAAAAACCATATCCATACCCTTCCTTGCCTCTTTTGCTGCTGCTCCTGCATAAGCCTTTCAGCATCCATTAATTCAAAATCCCTTCTTCCTCCCTCCTGCAATCTCAGGATTAGCAAGGACAGAAACCTTTGAAGTTTGTACTCCACAATCATGGTTGATGGGAAGGCTGCTTCTGTCCTTCAGGAGGACATCTCACATAAGTGAGAAGGACCCAGAGATGGTTCCTTCTTGTGGGAATGCTAAACCATACGGGTCTGCCATGCTTCAGCATGAGGGAATGTATCAAGCATCACATCAAGCTCAATAACACTGTGATGTTGAGATGTATCTGATCCCTAGAATTACCTGAGGTCATTTTGGACAGGGCTTGGAGCAACCTGGTCTGGTGGAAGGTGTCCATGCCTAAGGCAGGAGGCTGGTACTGCATGATCTTTAGGGTCCCTTTCAACCCAAACCATTTGGTGATTCCATGATTCTGTGTCCAGAGAACAGACTCCATTTAGGCAACCCATTGATCAGGCAGGGCTTTTGGCTGAGCTTTGAGGCGCACTAGGGGACAAGTTTGGAGCATGCCATTAAGGTGCTATTAATACTGCATGCTCTGGTACCATAAGACTGCAAATAAAGCTTCTCTATGCCTTTCTACAGCACCATGTATCAGCCTCCACCTTTCTCCCTTCTAGTTTTTTCCACCTTTTTTCCTCACCCATTTCTCCCCCATCTCATTCATTTGCTTTGTCTCCTGGATTTATTAATATTCTGTAGATTGCCTTATTAATTTTACTCTCTTTTCAAAGAAAAAAAACCAATCATGTGGGCTAAAGACTTTACAACATTTTGTCATAGTCTTGGATTTAAAATGCCTCACTGGAGATGTATAATGTACTGACATGGAAAGTTTAGACTTATTATTAAGCTAATCATCTAGGAATTTTTATGAACTTCAGAGCTCTGAAATCTTTTCTAACCACACGGCATGGATTGTTGAGGCATTAGCAGCCACCAGCAAAAAAACTACTGTGGCTGGACACACCAGCTTTGTAAACATCTGGGAGCAGGGCTGCAAAGACGAATGAGCTAAGGAGCTGGGTGGAGAAAAATGGGATGCATGCAACAGCAGCTGGTGAGATCTACCTGCTTCCTTCCAAGTTTGTGCCTTGTGCATTGGCCAGAGCTCCCAAAGTATGAATTGTGGTATTAGAAAATATCTCAGTGAAATAAGGTTGCTAGGAGTTGGGATGCAACTGTATACTTACCTCAGTCTCTGCTTTGACCACTGCTAATACTGAGTTAGAAGGAGATCAAATCCAACATGGCTATGCTGTATTATTATGACAGACTGGTCTGGTTGAGATGAGATGAGGTGCTGCTGCACTGTTGCCTTCTGCTGGAAGGCAGGCGACCTGGTTTCAATGAGCAGCACGGTGACCCCAACCCTCTTGGGTCACTCGGACCAGTAACGACGCTGACACCAGTATGGTGGACGGTTAAAGGCCTTTATTATCTCATCTCAAGGGGTTTTATGGATTAGGGGGTCCTCTATGTCAGAAGAGGGTCTGGCAGTGCTTTCTAGGGTTAGTAAAGGAGTGGAAAGTTACTGGCATCTCTATGTTAGGGGGGCTACATTTTTGGCTACATTCCGAGGGTGATCATTATCTCTGGGGAAGAGAGGGAGAGGGTTCTGTAACTTTCCGTCACATCCCGAGATCTTCCAAAACGCCTCTCCCTACCTACTACACTGCACCTCTCATTTTAACATTTTCTTTAATGTTGCTTATAAATATCTTTTGCCATGTGAAAGTGTATTCAGTGTATGACATTAGGAAATCATTAGGAAGTTAGGAAATAATATGTGACAAATTTGGTGATCTTCCATGATGGGGCTACAGAGTTTGTGGATAGGTGCAGAGCGACTGACATCATCTGCCTGGATTTCTGCAAAACGTTTTACATTGTCCAACACGACAAACTTGTCTCCAAACTGGAGAGATGGATTTGATGGATGGACCATTCTATGGACAAAGAACTGGCTGAATGGCTGCACACAGAGTTGTGATCAATGGCTCATTGTCCACAGGGAGATCAGTGACGAGTGGGGTCCCTTGTCACTAGGGCTGGGGGTGACACTGTTCAAAGCTTTGCTGGCAACATGGACAGTGGCACCTGGGCACCCTCAACATGATCACTGACCACACTGAGCTGTGTGCTGCAGTCACACCCTGGAGGGAAGGGATGGCATCCAGGGTGACCCAGACAGGCTGGAGAGATGGATCTGTGTGAACCCCATGAAGTTCAACAATGCCAAGCACAAGGTTCTACACCTGGGTCATGTCAGTCCCAGGCACATCTAAAGGTGGGACAGAGAACTGATAGAGAGCAGCCATGCAGGGAGGCATTTGTGGGTGATGGTTGATGAAAAACTCACCACGAGCTGGTAGTGAATGCTCCCAGCCCAGAAAGCCAACAAAATCCTGGGATGCATCCAAAGAAGCACAGCCAGCAGGTCGAGGGAGGTGATTCCTCCCTCTACTCTGCTTTTGTGAGATCTTACCCAGAGTACTGCATCCAGTTCTGCTGCCCCAACACAGAGAGGGACATGGAACTTCTGGAGCAAGTTCAGAGGTGGTGTCAGCTGTGACTCCATTTTCTTCATGCAGGAAAATTCTTTGTTCACACGACTCCTTTTATACAGTTTTTACAGACCTCGTGTGTAACTTTATTTGGTTAATAGCTTTCTTGCCAATTAATCTATTGGTTAGTAAAAGATATTTTACTTGTCCATCAAATCTCTCTATTCTTGATTTGTTTACATATTTTCTTCACTGATTCTCATGGGACAGATTTAATATTTATGTAGGTGCCAGTTGTTTTTCTCCCCAAGAACAGGTTGTTGTGTTAATGAACCTTTCCTACCAAGATAGTTTTCACATGGAACTTACAAAGTACTTAGCTACACTTAGACCAAGTGACAGTCCAGCTATTTAATTTAGCAGAGCAGGCCTGATTTTATGGGGCCTTTATTTTATAATTTCTCTACACCTCTCTTTGATATAGAGGAGATCCTAAAGTTTTTGAGGGGACTGGAGCACCTCCCCTTTGGAGACAGGCTGAGAGAATTGGGGTTGTTCAGCCTGGAGAAGAGAAGGTTGTGGGGTAACCTCATAGCACCCTCCAGAATCTGAAGGAAGCCAAGAGGTTAATCACAAACTGTGGTGATAGAACAAGGGGATATGGGTTCAAACTCTAATAGGGGAAATTTAGATTGGATGTTAGGAAGAAATTATTCACTGTGAGAGTGGTGAGGCCCTGGCACAGGTTGCCCAGAGAAGCTGTGCCTGCCCCAGCCCTGAAATTGTTCAAAACCAGGCTGACAAGGCTTTGAGGGCTTGACCTGGTCTAGTGGAAGGTGACCTTGCCCATTGCAGGGGGGTTTGGGACTAGATGGTGTTTAAGGTCCATTTTAACCCCTTAACATTCTTTGATTCTATCATTAGGAGATGAGGATGGCATTCAGTAATTGGCATTCATTGCTCACTTTGCTGCCCAGTAAATGCAACCCCCCAGTTTGATGCTGCTCATTACATTCTCAAAGCATGATTTCAAAGAGGCATGAAACACTTTTGCTCCTTGCTCCAGACACCTGGATAGCTGCACTGCTTGGTCTTAGGCAGTGTCATGCTTCCTTTATTAGGTGAAAGCACCATCATTGTCATCTGTGCCTGGTTTTGCAAAGGTTTTTAATGTCCTTCAGGGTGCAAGCTGACAGTAGAAAGAAGGACACAGAGGTATTTGACCTGCATTTTAAAGCTGACCATCCATAATGTGATTTATATCATTGTTGGATCTGCCATCATATGAGATACTTTCTTCCACTGCAAGGCATTTGGGAGACCTCCCCTTCCATTTTTCACCTGCTTGTCAATCTTCTTATCCTTCCATTTTGTTTAAATAGAAACACTGGGTTTGATGATATTTTTCCTCAGAGACAGAGCACACCAGGACATTCTCCATTTAACTCAGGTGGTAGAAGTGATGTCTTGAGAAGCTACCTAGAACAGAGGCTAGACAGTGTTAAAGGAATAAAGTAGGTATTTATTAAAAGGCCTTCAAAGGATACACCTTGGGCAGTACAAGAGCCTGGCCAGTGCTCCACCCAAGATGGATGGCTGGTCATAAGTTTTCACACTTTTGTAAATTTTGGTCAATTTACATTTGCATATTAGTGTTAATTGTCCAATTACAGCTTCAGGTTATAAAGTCCCATCCTCCCAGACTGCTCTCCTCAATTTGCTGTTGTTTATACTTTTCAGGCCTGAGACCACGATGGTGCCTTTGGTTCTGGGGCTGGAAAAGGATTGTTTTGTCTGACTAAACTGTGAGGAGAACTTGTCAACACTTTATATGAAGTTCAGTTATATACTAATGCAGTACAAAATCTGAAAAAATATGGAAGTTAAAACTCGAGGCATTAGAAGTACATTGGCTGCCCTGAAATCACCTGTGGAAAAACAGGAGAGGAAAAGTTCAGTATCCCCCTGTGCTGGATTACTAACCCAACCCTGGGATGATTCTTTAGAGAGAACAGACACACAACCCATGCTGAGGATGAATTACTGGATCCTATTATAACAGGAGGCACCGAGGCATCAAAAAAATAAAAGAAAATCTTCTCCAGATAATCAACATCTGCTGCCATTTCCAGGACAGCCCCCTCCTCCAGGCAAGCCCCTGCTGTGATTCATGCCACGTCCCACACCATCTGAACAGTGCACATGCACATTTCCTCCTGATGTGTGAGTTTCTGGCTGCTCAGCAAAGCAGGCGGATGGGGAAGATGTAACTCATCCGTGAGGAGGAGGATGACAGACAAGGGTGTTGGGGGGAAAAGTTTCTGGTGAGTCTCTGGATGGGAGGCATGGATCTCCTTTTCTGTGTCAGCCATATGTCAGGGTAATTGGAAGCAACAAGGCAGTGCTGGAAAACGCTGTCATGGGTCTTAAGCCTTTGTGGGAGTCACTCCTCACAATATATGAAGTGCTTACAAGAAGCCATGACAACTCCCGTGCATGGCTGACATGCTGAGCCTTTCACCTAAGCCAGTGAGGCAGGAAAAGAAGATGAAAAGTTTCATGCAGTCACAGGCAGAACAGAGCCAGGGTTGTTCTACAGGAGAAGAGGGCAGAGGGGATAATAAAGTCAGTTTCAAGCTGGGGAAGCCAAAATTATTAATGGGATATAACCTGTGCTTGCTAAGGTAGCAGCAGATAGGGTTTAGGAGCTCTATCCTAGCCCTGTGTGCCTAAGGTATTCCCTAAAATGGCATGAGGGAAACAGGCACAGTCAACACCCACTGCAGAACAGCTGTGTCTCTGTGAGGGCACAGCAGGAGCTCCTCGAGAGGCTCAGCACCCCCACGGCTCCTCTCCAGGGCTGGTGAGTGCCTGGGATGCCACTCCACATGTAACCTCACAGGCTGCCCCTGAAACATGCCATGGACTCAAAATAACTTTACCAGGCATTGGTGGCATTTTCTTTTGCAGGGTTCCTCCGCTGGAAGAAAGTCCCTTTTCCTTCCTGAAAGTTGTGTCTCAGCTGATGTGTGGCTTTTCTGTTTCTGTCACTAACCACTAGATCAGCCCCTACTGCAGCCTGCACCACACCAAGGAAACTTACTCAGCCCAGACACAGTCTTCACTTTTCAAGAGGAAAGGACCTATGCAAAGTGGTTTTTTCTGCCAAGAAAATCCCAAGTGGAGACTGAGGAGCCCTAAACCCAGCCCAGGGAGTCATCCCTTTCCACCCAGTTACTCTCTAAGGGTAGCCACAGAGGACCAGGGCCTGGCATGGTCATGCCTGGCACCCAGGACAGCCCAACACAAATCAGATACCATGAGAGAGAAGCAGTGTGTGCTTCTGTTTATCTGTCTTAGTAAAATTATTCTGCTGCAATTTTTCTGAATGCTTTTTGGTCTCACCTCACCTTTAAACCTTATTTAGAGTTTAGGGTCTGAACATTAAATTTGATGTAAATTTGTTTCTGTGTAAGGACAGCTGCTGCAGAGGGTGAGTCTTACACACCACCAGTTTACTGCAGGCTTTTGGGCTGGAAGTGCACTGTGTACTCCTCCCAAATCATCCCTACAGTGCCTCTCTGAGCTGTGGATGCTGGGCACAGCAGGAGAGGAGTTAGAATTAACCCAGCCCAGAGGGGGGTGAAAAGGAGGATTTCTCAGTATTGCATGTTCTGGCAGGGCTGTAATCCCATCCAGGAAAGTTTATGCTGTTCCCAGTTTCACTGTTTGATCACTTCTAGAGAGACCATGGATCTGGGGCCTTCACTGGTGACTTGCTGCCAGGGCTTAGCAGGGTGGGTGGACAATGATGAATTGGTCTGAGATAAGATGTCCTACTGCAAAAGGTGTTACATATCTCCCCTCACTCCTGCTCCTTAAAAACCACTGCAGGAACTGCTTTTCAGCCCTTTTTGGCTTGGAACCAGTGGGAAAAAACCCAACCCCCAAAACTTCAGGGGAGGGTGTGATTGCGCCAACATGCTGGAGGGATGCTCAGCAGGACTGGGCATGCAGCAGGTGAGATGTGCTCAGGAATTGCAGCTTCACTCCTCCTGTCCAGGACTAACTCTTGGCCACTGAAAGAAAAGGGGATTTATTCCTGACTGTGTTGGAGTGATTTATGATGACAGTCTATTCCATGATCCCCTGCTTTATGCCCAAAAGTAGTTGTTGTATCTTTAAGGCCTGGGATTGGGTGTGTGTGGGAGAGGGGGAGAGGGAGCTTTTGGCTCTTTGGCAGGATTTTTCAAGGCCTCACCACCCAGGTGTTGTGTGATGCTGTGCAGTTTGCTTTTGCTTGGCTAGCTTGGTTTTGTTGGCCCAGGCAAGAAAGTTTTCCCTTCCCTGCCCTTGGAGAAGCTGCAGCAGCAATCTTTCACCTGCCTCAAGGTGAACTGCACAGCTGCTGGTCCCTGGCTGGAGGAGCCACCCTGTTCCAGCCCCAAACCTCAGGAAGCTGAGCCAGGGAGAAAAGCACACAGAAAGGCTCCAGCCCAGCTGCTTTCTCTGCTGTGGAGAGGAGGTCATTGCCAGAGAGCCCCAGGCTTTTGGCATCCTGCTGGAACTCTTGTGGAAGCTCCACTTTCCTCAGCATGAAAGCTGGTGCCATCTCAACACCATGTGTTGGGAAGGGGTATTTCTCCAACATTTGCCCCATTCTCCAGACATTTTTGGGTCTTTGTTCCTCTGTGTGTGTGGGGTAGGGGGTGAGTTCTGTGAGCATTCTGTGGTTAATAGACTGTTGGTTTGGGCTTTTTTTCACCTTCCTCTATTGGTATTCATCTTCTGTTGGAGGACAATGGTTGAAACCCTTTAGGAGGAAAGGGTTAGAAGAAATTACTCATTGCAGAGTGTCTTCTCCTAAATTTGTCTCAAAACAGACACAGTGACTGCTGCTAAACACCTCCACTTTGCTAGACGAAAAGGAGCATTTGCAGCTTTGCCCATTTGCCTTCGTGGTATCTCAATACTCTGACTCAAAGGAGTCAATCTCATGGTAGAGATGTGAGTAGAATTCCATACCAAGGGCATTTCTGTAAATGTGCTTCTGTCTGACTAGAGTGACATTATTTTTACTGCAATGAAGCCTGCAAGGTCAGAATGTCATGGTGCTAAGCACTAGGCATGTAGGCTGAGACCTACATGCTTGTTATCTTGACCAAGCTTATTACCTTGACAGATAGCAAGAGTAGGGAAAGGAAATATAACCATGGGAAAATGAGGCTCAGAGAAACTAGACTTCTTGAACAAAAGCTTAGATTGGATTAGATTTGATTGGACTGGATTGGATTTGAGCAGTCTAGGTCTTCAGCGCCACCATCCCAGTGCCTCCCTCTGGTACTCAGTGTCCTGAAATTATTTCTTTGTAATTGTGGGTTTCCCTAATCCCTTGTGTTATTGCAGCTCAACATGTTTTTCTCACTGCAGTGGATGGAGACTTCTGTGGAGCCATGAAAATGAGCAAGGGAGAGAGACACAGATAGAGGAGTTCAGGAAGTGCTCTTCATGTGGAGAAGTGGGCTCTGTCTGGGGTTAAACAGGAGTCTGAAAGTGGTGAGAAAGTGCTGTGGCCATGGAAGGCAGTGCAAAGATCGGGTGCAGAGGAAATAGTTTACAGTGGAAGGGCAGTGAGGAGCTGTGTGGTATTTTCGGGGTTCCCCAGATGGAGGAAAAATGAGTGAATCTGACTCCATGTTCTTAGAAGGCTAATTTATTATTTTATGATCTATATTACATAAAAGTATACTATACTAAAGAATAGAGAAAGGATACAGACAGAAGGCTAAAAGATAATAATGAAAAACTTGTGACTCTCGCCAGAGCCCCGACACAGCTGGCTGTGATTGGTCATTAAGTAAAAACAATTCACATGAAACCAATTAAACAAGAACCTGTTGGTAAATAATATCCAAACCACATTACAAAGCAGCAAAACACAGGAGAAGGAAATCAGATAATTATTGTTTTCATTTTTCTCTGAGGCTTCTCAGCTTGCCAGGGAGAAGAATCCTGGACAAAGGGATTTTTCAGAAAATATGATGGTGACAGAGCTGGGAACCCCTTCCAAGCTCTGAGGTATGCCAGCTTCCATGGAGAAGCTGCTGCAGCAGCAGCAGATTCTGTGCACATGCCCTTCTGGCAGGCAGATATTTTTATCACATGCTTAACAACCACAAAGTGCCCAGATTTTGGCAGGAAAGATGAGTGGACAGAAAGAGGCTGAGTGACAGCAGAAGCCTGGTGAGGCTCAAGTGTCCAGGTGAGCTTTGAAGACACCAATCTCACCTCCAAGCTCATGGTTATAAAAGAGCTGGCATGCATGCTCACACATAAACACACACACCCTCTCCCATGGCAGATGTCCTCAGAAGATCTGCCCTGAACTGATGGCTAACACAAGTAATAAAGGTGTTCTGCAATTGATCTCTTCCATGTATCCTTCCTTAACTTCAATGTTGCTTTGTAAAACCTCTGAAGGGTAAAGGCTGTCACTTTATTATGTGCCTGTGCCTCGTCAAGCATGGTGTCAAGCATTCAGTCAAGTCTGGGACATTTATATCATGGGATTTGATCAATAATCCTATGAAAAGGTAGAGATAAGCTAGAAAATCCCAGCCATTGATATGGTTTGTGCTCTTCAGGAGAGAAACCACCAACCAGAGCAAAATGGCAAGAAAGTCAGTGTCAGAAGAGCAATGTTTCAAGGGCTTGGGGGTATTTTTAATCACCTACTCACTACAAGACAGATGCATTAATACAACTGAGAAGGAATACACCAGTTTTACTAGAATATATTCAAAGCAAAGATAAATAGCATAAACTTGTGTATGGATACTAAGCTAAACAGAAGAGTCAAGAGTAAGAAGGTCTGAATCTAAGGATTTTGTGGTATCTTCCTTCTATAACTCTTCCTTATGGTTTTGTTTCTTCAGATAACTTATACTAAATTTATTTCTAGCAAGAGACTCAAAGGTCTGCTGAGAAGGTTACAGAGGTCCTTACCAGTTAACCACTTGTTTCATGGAAATCTTGGGCACCTGAGCTCCATGTGCTTCTGAGAAGGATTGCACAACATGGCACCTGAAACAGCAAGTGCTTAACTCAGTGTTTGTGTCTGTGCAAATAAATTCAATGTGCACAAGATTGTCCTGTGACTCAGGTCATCTGGTGTGGAAGAGTTGCATCCACACCTTTAAATCTGAGTAGGCATCTTTATGTGAACTGCTCATTGGGAATGGATCTTGGCCTTTGTTAGATCTCAAACCACATGTGAACATGTCTCCATGCCCAAAAAAGTTCTCCAAGATTTTTCAGGAACAGGTAAGAAATCAGTTTTGACTCCAGAAGCCCCTCATTGAATTATGTCTTCCTTCAGGACCAGAGTGACTCGTAGTTTCACCTCCATGCACTGAGTTGTAACCAAACTGAACCCTACTGGGGGAGCCCCAGAAACTGTGGATTATCTGAGTGGTGTCTTTTTTGTCCCAGGCTTACATTTGGGTCTCATGACTTGTTTTCTCATACCAGGAACGTGTGAATTTCCCATTCCCAGCACTTTATAGGAACATTGGCCTTTGTTCTCAGATTGCCCATCATCCAGTGATGAGCTGGAGTGCAGATGTAACCAAAGGTAGATGGGACAGGCTTCTAAGTCCTGCTAAAGAGAGATGCAGGACTACATCTAAAGCCTACATCACCCAGGAGATGATGGTGACCTTCCTAGAGTACAACATATTCTTGTTTTCTCTTCTGAACCCATTTTATATGCCCAGTGGTGAGATGGAGTCTTTGAGGGGGCTGCCAGTACCTCTGACAGGGAAAAGTGAATGCAGCAACCAGTCTGCAAGGCAAATAAATTGTTGGAATGAGGTCTGCTGGGCTTCCCCCTCCCTGCTGGCCTTTGAAGTAAGTAAGCAGTCTGGGAGCTGGAGGAAAGCCTCCTGCCTGGCAATGGGGACTGACACCAGAAAGCTACCAAACTCTTGATAGGAGAGGAATGGGAAGAAAAGGAATTACACTCTCTGTGAGACAGTACTCTGTGGCTGCTCTGACAGATGAATGCTACAGCAGGTAATTTATAAGTCAGAAATGTCTCCATCAGAGAACCCTTGCAGAGAGGAGGAGCAGGAACAGCTGCTGGCCTCAACCCAGAGCATATATTATGGTATTGGGACCTGCTTGCAAGGTTTGGCCGCTTTTTGCAGCATGAAATGTAATGAGATTCCTCAAGGTTTTGCTAACTCAGTCTTCCATTATAGAAGGAGATGTGGGTGTGGACAAACAGGCTGGAATTTTGTCTAAGAAATTTGGAAGTGCTCAAGGAGACAGGACAAGGGATGAAATGATGGCTACAACATGCTGACTTGTGAGGGTCCAATTATGGCCACTTCAGGCAGTCTTGAGGGTAGAGAGAGCACACTGAGAGCACCTGTGCTTGCTTGATGTGCCCACCACTCATTCAGCAAACCCTCAAGTCTTTGGACCACCTCAGCTCAACTGAGTTCCCAAACAGAGCAGACTTTGAGTAGGTTTGGTAACCTACCTGGAAGATAACTCAGATTTTTGCAAGATACAAATATCTTACATGGATGAAGCTACAAAACTCATTAGACCATTCAGGTCCTCAGTGGATGTTGCTAAGAGCAAGACCAAGGGCATGGGTTCATGGGCAGAAGTGCTGGGCCGGAAGCACAAAGGAATTGATAAAGTTTGGTCTTCTATTCATGTGGTGGTTGCAGCTGGCAATGGCAGCTTTTATGGGGCATCAGTTCAGAAGTTAGAATAAATTTTCGAGGACCAGGAACCACAAAACCCACTGGAGCCACTAGGGGGATAGGTGTTGCAGGCTGTTATAGACTGGCCAGGAATAAGACAGTGAAAAAACTGAGTTTAACCATTCTGTAAGTGAGCATAAGCCCCACAGGAATGTATGGGAACTCCTCACAATAGCTGAGGGGGATCAACAGAGTGAACATCAAATATGCAGCAAGAGGGGATCCTCCAGGGTTGCTCTCAGCAGTCCGACTATATGAAATGGACCATAAATACAAAGGGAATTGGCTCTTCTCCATATCACCAGGGAACCAGGCATGAAGTCATGGTCTTAAATGGAGCCCTGGGAGAGCTCTGTTAAGCTTGAGAGGCAATTTCTAACAGTAAATCCAGTTAAGCACTGGCATTGATTGCCTGGGAGGCTGTCATTTTGGAACAACTGTGGTCTTTAAAAACAGATAAAACAAACAACTGTCAGAAATGGCTTGGGAAAAACTGATCCTTCCTTGAGGCAAAACAAAGACCTTGATCACCTCTCCTCATCCTTCCAGCCTTCTTTTTTATGACTCTGACTTGACTTTCCTTCTAATTGGCACAATATTTCATGCTCAAGAAATGCACCACTCTCAGGACTGAAGAGATGTGTGTCTTACAACACAGGTGGGCAGCAGAGCTATTCAGCAAAATCCTTCCACAGAAGTTTCTCCCTCACTTACACATTCTTTGCAATATTCCTCAAAAGGAGAGTATTGATACCATGGCATTGCTGCCATGGTGTTTAAATAAAACCAACTGTGTAGTGCAGTCCTATCAACACCCCTTTATGATGACACGAGTATGGACCAAACTATTCCACTTCTTTCCAACTTTATGAGGTTGTTACCAGACGATAAATGGCCCACACCCGGTGAGCTAACACAATGCTTGTTCTCCAAAACTCCTAGCTTGTGGAAACTACACAGTGCCCATTGTGTAAGGAGGAGAAGTGGAAGTTCACCAGCCTCAGTGTCCTGCCACCTCAGCCAGGTCACCTGGAACACTGTAGTGGCTAACAGCTGGCCTGAAGGCCTCACAGTTATAAATAATGCTAATTATTTTATTATTAATTTTATAACTGAAACATATATATATAACTAATTATATAATTACCTTGATTATACACCTTGACCAGTCTGGGCAGTTGGCCAGCAGGCCTAGGTCATTGGGCACACGGGAAGCTATTGGCTGGTTGGCTGGGTGGGAACTGTTTCAGCCAATCAGGATTAACCATGTAGAGCTCCCGTGCTATATAGGGAGAACAGCACTCAATAAAAGCTGGCTGCTGTTGCATGATCCTCAGCATGTTCTGTTGTGTTCCTGTCTCCAACATCAGCAACAGAACACTGAGGTCCACCATGTCTCAGTTTGGAAAGACAGGTGTCTGCTAAGGAAGGCAGGAGCCTCCCCTGCAATGGAAAATGTAAACCCCCTCCCTCCAAATGGCTATAAATTTGAAATTAAGGGGGGCTCTCAGGCAAAGGTATGGGAGCAGGAAAAACAGTTCCTTATTAGGAAGGAAAATAAAAAGGTAAAATAAACAATGCAGTAAATCAAAACAACACTGACAGAGTCAGAATACCACCTGACACCCTGTTGGTCAGGGTGTTGGTAGCAGTCTGATTAAATGGTGGCTGCAGTGCTCCTGATGTGGCAGGTGTGGTTCTGTTGGAACAGGGATCCTGTAGAAGTATGTAGTCTTCCTCTGAAGATCCAGTGGAAGAGGCAGCTGTTCCTCTGGGAATCCAGTAGAAAGGCTGTCTTGCTGTCCCAGAATCTCCAGATTATATCCAGTTAGGAATGCTTGGCTCCTCCCTCTGGGTGGAGCATCTCGCAATGGGATGATGCCATTTTATCAATCATGCAGTGACATTCAATGGCCCATTAACAGAAGATGCCTCCCCAGCAGGAGGATATTTTGCGGAAAAGATAAAGAAAAATTGCCCAATTAACAGAAGATAACTGTCCCACCTCTAAGAGATGGCAAATAGAATACATCTTGCTTTGCAGTCTGGGACACACAACCACCAGGGACCACCAGCGAGATCCCCAGGCCAGAAGAACATATGCATAAAGGGGAGGGGAAATATGTTAATGATTTTGGAGAAATGATTATCATATGTATGTTTAGTCTAGGACAATCAATGAATATGTATGAAAAACACAGTATATAAACAGAAACTTTCCTGTACTCAGCATGCACAGCTTTTGGGAGGAGCTATCTTGTACATCCGCTCGAATAAAGAATGCCTGCTTTTTAATACTACACCGATGTTAAGGAGTTTTGGGTAACAAGATCACATCCTCCTTAACAGGAAGAGTTAAGGATGCTCCTAAATGCTCCTCACTGAACATCTTGAGCTTAAAAGACACTAAAATCAGTTACCAGTCACAGTTAGCTCAAACCAGCTTTGTGATTTGAAGATGAACAAAGTCAGGCCAAGAGTCAATAGGAATTATAAACTGTCCTGGATTGCCAAGCAAATTGTATTCTATTTGCCATCTGTGTGGCAGTTGTCTTTTGTTAATTGGGCATTTTTCCTTATCTCTTCCACAACCACTCCTCTCTCTGGGGAGACATTTGCTGATAACAGGCTATTGAATGTCACTGCATGACTGATAAGAACTATGGCATCCCATTGTGAGATGCTCTGCCCAGAGGGAGGAGCCAAGCATTCCTACCCAGATATAATTTGGAGATTCTGGAACACCAGCAGGGCTTTCTCTACTGAATTCCCAGAAGAACAGCTGCCTCTTCCACTGAATATTCAGAGGAAGACAACACCTTTCTACAGGATCCCTGCTCCAGCAGAACCACACATGTCACTGCAGGATCACTGCAGCCACATTTCCAACTGGACTGCTACCAACACCCTGACCCACAGGGTGTCAGGTTGTATTGTGACTCTGTCAGTGTTCAGTTTACTGCATTGTTTATTGTACCTTTTTATTTTCTTCCCTAATAAAGAACTGTTATTCCTGCTCCCATACCTCTGCCTTAGTGCCCCCCTTTATTTCAAAATGATAACAATTTGGAGGGAGGGGGTTTACATTTTTTCCATTTGAGGGGAGGCTCCTGCCTTCCTTAGCAGACATCCGTCTTTCCAAGCCAAGACATAAGGTGTGTCTTCCACCATCACTGTTTGTGCAAATGGGTGGTCTTAGAAAAACAGCTGGTAACCAGAATGAGGGTTGAGGCCATGGTGTGTGAAGAACTACATCCTGGGGGAAAAAAGAGAATCTCTAGCATGTCTAGATACATGAGGCAGGGGAGTGAGAAAGAAAGCATTATCAGCCTTACTTTACAAAGGAAGCTCCTATGCACAATTTGTTTCCTTGTTACTTGACCTCCTTTTGGAATTGCAATGCTTCTCAGGAAAAGCTTGGGCAGGGATTGCAGGTAACAATAGTGACACTGAAGTTTCAGTGTGTGGTGGACAGTTTACAGTCTGAACTACTTACAGAAATCTCCTTTCCTTGTTCACAGAGGCAAAGAGACAATTCCAGAGTGCAAGCCATCTGTCTGTTTTCATACACTTACATTAGCAAACTGCATTTTATTGTTTTATTCCTCTACCTAAAAATTACACAGATAGTCTTGAAGTACCTATCACTGACCATGGACCTCCACAGGTCAGCTACAAATGTAGAGAGACTGTATATACTATAAATGCATAAATTATTTTCTCCTGTTTTCTATTTCCCCAAACTGAGAAATGCCCGAAACTGTTAATATTGCTTATATAGCTGTGCCTGGTGTCTAAAATCTGAGGGGAAAAGAGGAGTGAAGATAGAGTGAGGAAAAATTGTAACTGTCAGTCATTTTATAGGTGATGTTTTCTACAAATGGGAGATTTGTGGTTGTCCTGAAGGTCATGCACACAAGCAAATAGAGGTGGTTCCCAGCTCTCCCAAGCCCACCAAGGAAGAACCCCCCATTCAGTTCATTCTTTTTTTATTCCTTTCTTTCCTGGTGAAACTTTCCGAGCTAGGAAAGCCTGGGTGTTTTCAGGAACAGGATCAGTACTGAAGAACACTTGAGTAGAAGAGAATTCCAGACCACCCCACACCAGAGCTGTGCTCCAGCAAATTTGTTGTGTCTCTGCTCCAGATCAATACCAGATGCCATGAAAGTAGCTACAAGAAGCTCTAAAGTAGGCAATGCTGAAAAAAAGGATACATCTGAAGATAATTACCACAACACCCTGCTATGGTTTGTATTAAAAAAAAAAGGAAAAAAGGAGATTGAAGGAAGGTGAAATTGAGACAGTATTTGTAGGATCTCTGAGTCCTCAGCCTGACGTGGCAAAGTGATGAAGTTAAATCATATGGAGTTTGAAACAACTTCAAGAAGCCTCAGAATGGTAACACAAAACTTTGAGGCACAACAATTGCTCAGCATTCTGACAAATAGTGGCCAGTGCTTTTTAATCCCCAAGATTAATATGCTTTTTAATCCCCAAGATAGTTTTCTTTGTGCATTCTCACACATAATTCAGCAAGCGGGAAAGAGCTAGGCAGGGCCATCAGAGCATCAGCAGATCTCTTGTGGGGGAAAGAAATCAATTTTAAATTTTTTGTGCATTGTGCTTCTGTCTGCTAGGTGATTTTTTCCCCTTTTGTCCTTCTTCTTTTTTTTTTTTTCTTCTGTTTTAATTGAGTTGGGCCAGTATGTAGGAAAACATTTAGCATGAAACATGAACATTGTCTCAGTGACAATGGGAGCTTTGAAATGGCAGCTCCCGTTAGGAATTTCTCAACATTTCCCAATGTTTGCTGCTGCTTTTGATGCTACCTAATTAACATAGATGCTCTAAATGAGTCTCTCTACAGGCTTGGAATCTGTTAGTATATGCCCAAGAGGGTGTACTGCATTGTGGCCTCTGTCTTCATCCACTGTCTTAGTTTGGAGACAAATTTAGGAGAAAACACTCTGAAATGAGCGTTTCCTCTAAAGAGAAGGGCTCCAGTAATCCATTTTTGCCAATGACAGAAATTAACACCAGTGGGTGAAAGCATTAAGAGAAAAAAAAAGGGTGCCTGCAAGGCAGAGAAATAAAAAGGAAAAAATTGAATAAATGCTAGATATTGAAATTGTGTGTTGTAGATGGACATTGAGATGATTCGCTCTCAATATTGTGTGAATATTAAGAAAAGCTTTAGTGATGTGTAGTTATGTTACTGTAGTTTAGACGTCCTCTGTTCTCCCCACAGTTCCCTTTCCCCCCTGTATTGTGGCCATCAGACAGCCGGGGCTGTCTAGGACAGGTACAAAGAAGGCTGCACATGTGTCCCTGGCATGGGGCAGTGGGGAATGGAAAAGCTCAGGGGGTTGCTCAGGGGGTGCAGCATGGCAACACCTGACCTCCAATCAAGTCACAAGAAAGCAATCTCCACTGATAAATGGCAAAGAAGAGCTGAGTGACAGACTTTGGGAGGGCTGGGCTGGCTGCTGCAATCCCCAGGGGTACAAAAGACTGAGCATCCATCTTGAAGATGAACTGGCCATGTGGTGTCCACGAAGGACAGTTCCCAGTGCGGCAGCTTTTTCCTTGTGTAGTCCTTTGTTGTATTTTTGTTAAGATTTAATAAACCTCCTTAAATTTTGAAAGTGAGCAGTTGTTTCTCACATTGTGGAACCTTCCATCCCCCTCAGAGAAACCCAGTAACACTCTCCTCTTGGCAGCAAGGGCAGGGTGGGTGTGATTGCCCTGCAGCTGCTGGGGAAAGAGCGGACAAAGGCGGGCTCTGCAGGAAGGGATGGAGACTGGAGCTTCCCTCACAAACCCCCAGGCACAGCTGATCCGGTTCCTCTCTGGATGGCGAAAGGAGCTGTGGCAGGAATCTGGAAAGCAGCAGACTGGAATGGCAGGGCTGGTACACCCGGGGCAGTGAGCAAGTGGCAGCAGAAACTCTGCAGCTGTGGCTGGATCCTCCCAGCAGGCAGGGGGTGCAGGGCCACAGGGCAGCAAAAAGGAAGAACCTGGAGCCCTGACAGAGTGGGCAGCAGCAGCCTGGCTCCCAAACAGGGCAGGGAGATGTTCCCTGGGATTTCTCCCCGGTGCTGGCTTGTCCTTGGGTTTGGGCTGTGCGGGGTGGGGACAGGAAAGGAGGATGCTGTCATGGCACGCATTATCTCTGGGCTTCCCAACAGCAGAAAAGGCAAGCTGTCAAGCTTAGTCACAGTGCTAAAGAAAAAGAAGTAAAACTTACAGAAAGCAGCAGTGTCCCTCATCAGAAACACCAGCCACATAGTCAGCTGAACACCCTGCCCAGAAAAGAAAGGGGTTGCCCATCCCCAACCCTCTCTGTAGCCCCCTGCCTGGATTCCACCCATCACGGCACTCCTGGAGCCATGGAGGATGGCGGTGTGGGAAACAGCCACCCCGGAAACAAGATGAAACAAAACAGAACAAACCCCCCCAAAATGATACGCAATAATAAACCATCCCCAAGACACCGACTTATGCTATGTATTAATGGTCTGATAAAATTCACTCTGTTGTGCTTTATTGCTATGATGGAATTTTAAAAAGGGGGAGAGCAATAGTGGTTTATTTTTTTAAGGGAAAGACCACTTGAGATGAGGAGACAAGACCAAATTGTGACCAATAAACTTCCCTCAAGTCACTGCCCTAAGACACAGAAGAAATGCCAAGCCTGCCGCTTCGGGGTGGCCACCATGCCTGGCAGCATGAGCTGTCTGTAGGCATCAGTATGGCTGTCTCTGCTAGCACTTCAGACTAAATGTGTCCAAAAATCATTAGCATCAATGGTATGCTTGATGTTTGGTCTTGCGTCATCTCTGAGTTGCACTTCTCTCTGACATGGACCATGGCAGGGCAGTATTTTCAAGGGCTTTGAATTGGTTGGTTTAGGACAAATCTGCTGCAAGTCCTGAATACAACACTGGATTTAGGTTGTGATATGGGAAGTGAAGTTGTAGCAGAAATAACAGATCAGGCTGAGGCTGCTGAATTCAGGCTCTCCAGGGCCCTTCTGGCATTGCTTTCAAACCCCTTGTTTCTCCAGGCTATTATTTCCATCAAAAATATGGTAAGGGACACAGGAGGTTTTCCAATCCAGTTTACTGTGCTTTATGGAGCCTAAGGTACATAGCTGCAAACTGTTACTCATCTCAAGAGCTGAGGACATGAATGAGCTTTGTGTTTGGGAAAGCTTTCAAAGATGTGCTGAAGCTGCTCTAATACAGCCAGCAAAGGGAACCATCAGCACAAAACATGCCTGAAAATTGAAATTGAAAACAGCCTTGGAAGAAAATATGTATACATGTGGTATGACATTTATTTATTATTGTGTGATATAGAGCCCTTGCCCAAGCTGAGTTGAAAGCTTAATGAAAACGGTGGATTTTTCTAAGCTCTACCAGGATTTAGACCCTCCAGCAAATGTATAAACAAGGAACATTTTCAAAGTCTTCTCCTACTAATGGTTATTCATAACTATTTTAGAGACCTGTTGTTTTATATGACTGGCAGCACTGAAAAGAAAAAGTATCCCAAATGTGGTCTTTCTATGCCATGATTTGCCTAACAGATGGACATGATGCAAAGCCCATTTTCTGTTCCTGCCACAGCTGGTTTGACATCTGTGTAATGGAGCAGAAGCAATGGGGATTGATGTGGCTTGTGAGATTAAAGGTGTTTGCTTTTACTTCCCATGTCTCTGAGAAAGGTGGAGATGGACCAGGTCTTGCTATATGAGAGAGACTGATTGCACAGTTTCCATTGGCACAAATTAGGAAAATTAGGAAAAACACGCTGAAGCCTGACTCGAGAGAGGAACAGAGGTAAGGAGACACTGAATGCTGGGGCGTGGAATCCCCATCATTGTCTAGGTGAACATCTCTCAGAAAGATCTCTTAATTTTCCTGTACCTCCATCTTCTCCAATGACCCATGGAAAATCACTCCTCACCACCCTCAGAGGAGGGCTGCAATTCCCAGGTCATTGATAGTAACTAATCAGTAGTCAGGCATGAAGAAGACTTGATCCTGTCTCAGTACAGTAGAGTGACCTGGGCAAAAGCTGATGTTTTCCCATTCCCATCTTTTGTGTTAGTGCAAAAATATCTGAAGACAGAAAATGTTCAAGATTAGGCCTTTCAGAGCAGCTCTAAGACACCTTAAAAGGTTGCCAAGGGTTCTCTTTTCACACTCTGTGGGCATTTCAGCTTCTGAGGCTGGAAGTCCAGCATGTTTTGAGTTGCTCAGGAGTTACTTCAAGAACTTTGTAAACATGATGAGCTTGGTTTTGAGAATGGGCTCAAAGTGTCCCTCCAAAGATGCTGCATGACATACCCTGAATACTAACCAAGATGCTGGGACTTAGTCATTCATTTTTGCAAACTCATGGGAGCCACTCTGGGTGGGCAGCTGGACTGGAGCAGGAACCTTGGAGCAGAGGCTGAAACATCAGAACCCCACGGGAGCAGCAAATCGAATTGTAGCACTAAATCCTAAGTGGCGTCTGAATTAAGGGGGTCCTGGCAAATGCAAAATGTCAGGCTAAAGTGTAGCAAAAAGCCTTGATGCAGCAGCAGTAAACAGCATGGCTGGGGCGAGGGTTTGCTCCTTTGCCCAGCTCATGGGTGTTATAGGTGAGTAATGATGGTTGGGTCTCACAATTAAAGAGCAAATATTATGTACATTTAAGAGAAGTTTTGTAGATGTATAGTTAGGTTTCCCCTCCCCCTTGCATTGTTATCATGGGATGGCCTTAGTGCTCAGGGCATTTGGGAGGGTCAGCTTGTTCCTATGGCAACACCTGACCTCCAATCAAGATGTAAGAAAGTGATCTCCACCACTGGACAGTGAAGAAGGAGTTGATTAACAAGACTTTGGGAGGGGTTAGAGGTATAAAGGGCTGAACATCCATTTTGTGGATGAGCACATGGTGATAGAATCCTTTGCTCCTAGTGCTGTATTTTTCCCTATTCAGTCTTCTGTTGTATTTTTGATAAGGTTTTAATAAACCTTTTTAATATTTTTGAAAGTGAGTATCATTTCTCACACGGATGATGGCTGGTTTCTGGCTGCCACCCAGAGGGAATGGCCTGGCAGGGGATGGGGTGCTCTCAGCTCCTGGCTTCTGGCACAGCGTGCACCAGCTCTGGGCTCCCAGGAGGCAGAGGAACAGAGAAGCAAGCTGGCAAGCCCTATTCATAGTGCCAAAGGAAGAAAAAAAAGAAGGAAAAAAGAAAAAGGCAAAAGCCATAGGGCAACAGGATCTCAAATCAGATGCACCATTTCCCGCACCTTATGAGTGGATCACCCCCAGTGGAAGGGTTGGGAAATTGTACCTAGTTTATTTCCTGGAGCTAAACATCTGTAGCTATTGGATTGTTCAGTGTGGAGTCATAAACCCTGCAGCATGTGGATACAGGATGCTGCTAGGCAGCATCTATCCCATAACCAGCACTTTGGGTTGAGACACTCCCTGGGCAATGTTTAGAAGCAGGTTTCTTCATTTTATTTTTAAGTTTTCCTTCCTAAAAGGCCATTTTAGAGATTTATCTGACCCCCTTACCTCCAATTCTATTCTGTCCTCTCCTTAGCCCTATTCCTGCATTCCAAATTCAGAGCCTGTGCTTCATGCTTTCCTATCTATCTTCCTTTTTCCAGTGCACACCAACACTCTCCAAAATCCTTGTTGGGCACTCTTTTTTGAAAGCCCAACACTGCAGACTGGAGAGTGATATATATTACAGTTGCAGCTGTTCTTTTTAAGGTCGCTGTTCTCAGACTAACTCAGGTCCTTTTTCCTCTACTGTTCTCTTGAATCAACAAGCTTCTACCTTAGTATCTAAATGCAGTCTCTTACTCTTTGTTACTGTTAAAATTCACCTCTTTCTCTCAGCCTTCCTTCAAGGTCATCCAGCTCTTCCCTCTTCCCCTATCTATCATATTCTGATCCTGCTCTGCACTGGCCATACAGTCAATCAAGTTTGTGTCTTCAGCAGATCTAGTTTTTTCTGCCAAGTTCATTAAGGAAAATATTTAATAAGATTGGTCCCAGGACTGATTATTAAGGACCATGATGGAGTTTCTCTGGATTTTCTCAAAAATAACAGACAGCAAATGTTGGCCCCAGATGGTATTTTGTTCAAAACAAAATAATGGCTTCCATCTGTCTTTCCAAACTGAGGTGCATGGAGCACTTGCTGGTGGTCTGTTCAGGGCTGGCCCTTTGCAAAATGCTAATTCTTCTTTGTTACTTCTAAATTCTGCTAAATTAGGCAAAGCAAATGTTTTCCTAGTATTATTTTCATGTGTAAGAAACTGTGTGCATTCTGGTGGGACTATATGTGATTGGAAGGAGATATAGTTCAAGCAGATTAGGACTTATGAAATTTCTTAACTGTTTATCAATGCAGAGTGTATTATTTATGTCCCAGTAGCACAGGCAGTTCAAAGAAGGGATATGAGCACAGACAGGCCTTGCATGGACTCCTGCTGAAGGCAGTCCTCATCTCAGAAAGATTACAAACTGGGTTACCAAAGGGAAGAAAATGAGACAAGAGGTGAACAAAGGATACATCTGAGGAGGACATATCCATCCAGGCACATTTACACTGTCATCATGAGAATTCATGTCTCCTATGCAGCTGACACATTGCTATCATGCTATGCAGCTGCAGGTTCTCCAAATGTGTCTGTCGTGTCACAGTAATAAGCTTTGTTTGCCACATTGTTTGTGGCATCTTTGTACATCCTGAGGACTCAGTTTGCAAACATCCAGGAGTTCTTTCGCTGGAGCTGATGCAGGCATCTGCTACTGAGAGGATCACAACAACTTGAGTGGAGTCAGTGTAAGCTCCTATAGTCAGAACTTGTAATGCCAGGTTTGAAAAACATCTGACAGAATGCAAAGAAAGAATGGAACTGGGCTTAGGACAGAGAAACAAGCAATGAAGTCCTCCATAGCTTTTGTTTCTTTAATTGTAAGCCTGTGGACTAGACACTGAGTTGTTACAGAAACTGTTACAGTGGTGGCACTGTGTTGTCCCCATGGTGACAGTGTGCTGTCCCCTGTCCCCAGGCAGCCTGTCCAGCAGCCCTGAGGACTAGACACTGAGTTGTTACAGAAACTGTTACAGTGTTTTTGTGGTAAGCAAAAGGGTCTTTGTCATGGTCCAGTTTTTAAAGTTTTAAGAAATGCCTCTGCGTGAATTAAGGTGCAAACAAGACCATATGCCAATGTCAAAAGTATGGGTTTTATTTAATAGTAAATATGAGAGAGAGAGAGAGAAGGAGGAGGAGAAAGAAGTAGAAAAGAGATGGGGAGACAGGAAAGAGTGACAGAGATGACGAAAATATCACCATTCTATGGATCCCACCAGTGTCCCAATGATTCTCACCAGCTGGTCCCTCAGAAAGCATGGAATCCAAGTGGTTAATACACTCTCAGGCCAGGTGGGAATGCCCAGGTACCTCCCCCCAGGGTGGGGTGGGGAGAGGGACCAGTCTCTGGCAGCAGACTCTGGATCTGCAGCATCACTTGGCATCACATGCAATGCTGTGGTGCAAGGGCTCTGGGATGCACTTTCAGGATCTTTGATGGGTTATAACACCCCCTCAGCTGCCTTCCATTACAATGCCCCATGGATGTGGTCTGTGGGGTTGGGGGTCCCACAGCTGGGCTGGTGTGTGTGAGGGAGGATGAGTGTTCACCACTTCTGACCAGAGGTTATGCCACACTTGTTTTGGGGGGAGTCTGTGTAAACCTGGCCTCTGTGGGCTGTGGTCTCCCTCACCCCAAACCGAGCCAGAGATGATTCTCAGCACAGCTGCTGGGCTTGGCTTTCTTGTGGATGCATTCCCTTCCCTCAGCCTTGTTTCTCCCTAGACCTGAGATGATGAAACAATAATGTCCACTTCATCTTATCTAGGCAGCTTAACTCACAGCCCAAAGTTCCAGTCAGGCATCTTCAAGGAGGCTTCTGTGGCTGTAGCTTCTTCATACAGTTTTTGTTATAATGGGCAAAACTCCTTTATAGCAATGTTTAAGGCATGAACCATTTCCACCCCTCACAATCTTCTTGGTCAGGTTGGCAAGTGTTGACTTCAATGTCTAAGCCATCCCAACAGTCCTGTGAGAGGGGATTGCTCCATTCACATGGATCTGCTCCTAAATCTACATGTGTAAATACTTCTCTTGAGCCAAATTCTCTGATGGTGGTTGTGGTCATTCTTAGCACCAGGACAGACAGCTCCTTGCTACATTATTGATTTCTTCTGTATCATCAATGAATATTCAGCTAATGGTTATGGATTTAAACTCAGCTTATTGCCATTACATTCAGTGTGAAAAGAAAACACAGTGACAAGGAAAATAAGCTCTTCTCATTGCTTCTAACCATCCTTACAACTCTAATGAAGCATACAAAGGCCTACAACAAAGAAAATATAAATTTTACTACATGACAGGTCAAAGCTGAAGATACAAAGAAAGCAGGCTAAAGCAGATTCCAACCATCTGAAGCTCTCAAGGCTTATCAAAACTACAGTAAGCTGACTACCTTCCACCAGAGGCCTTCTGCACCTGCTGCAAGAGAGGGACAAAGGAATAAACTTGCAGGTGCTGCTCCAAAATCAAAGCTCTGACATAAAACTGGATGTCTGACATCCACACAAACAGACCTAAAAAATAAAATTCATCTCAGCTAACCCAGGCATCTATGTGAAAAAGGCCTCCATGTGAGCCAGTCACCCCAGGATGTCCTTATAGTCAGTGAAGAGAAACAGAGCATGGTTCTGACCTAACAGAAATGTCTACATGAGCCTGAGATGAATTGCAGCTCAGAAGTGTCTGTTTTCCTCTCTTGACTCCAGTGCCTGGGGAGTGTGGGGTCTGCAGCTCAGATGGAGATGTCTGGGGGCACAGAGCTGGAAAGCCAAATAAGACGGATTTCACCATGATAAATTCCTCCAGAGTGACAGTGAAGGTGCTTGCCAGTGAAGCACGCCATATCTTAGGTCTAATATTTTAGGAGTTAAGTGTATTCTTTGCACTGAAAGGAAAAAAAATTGAGCAGAGTGGGAACAGCACACATAAAACCAAACTTACCATTACTCGGAGGCAAAAGAAGACAAATTCTATCCTAGACCTTAGACACAGAAAGGACTTTGTGTTAACCCAGTCAGATCTTCCAGGGACAGTGGCTGGAGAAATATCAGTATATTAAACCTGGAACAGACAATGAATCGGAAGAAAAGAGATTCCTCAATGAAATATTCTGGTTACACAATGCCTTGTGAGTATTCACTAACTCAGTGCATTGCCAAATGCATATTCAAAGAATAAAACTCTTCCCGCTTGCCACTTCTCCTTTGGGCATTTTTAATCAGCTAATTTCTCCCAAGGCTACCCAGGCAGGCCAGAGTTCAATCCAAACTCCCATTAGAAATGGAAATTACCTGTCTGATCACTGAGTTTATCCAGCTGTGTAGTTTGCAGTGAGTAATGACTACGAGGGCTTTAGCAAACTGTGGGAGCAGTGGGGTGAGGGAGGGAAGTGAAAGCTGTGAATTATCCCAGGCTCACTGGTGACACGGGCAGTCTCTTGGTGATGCTCTGGCCAGCCCTCACCTCCTGGCCTGTGCCAAGAGAGGCTGTCCCCTGTCCCCTGTCCCCCTGTCTGCCCCTCAGGCCGGTCTGGGCGGCAGTAGAGCAGAGCTGCCCAACTCCCAGAGGCAGCAAAGATGCTCTGGGCAGCTGCTGATAGGAATCCTGAATCCAGGAAGCCAGAACAAAGAAGACGAGAGAGAGGGAGCACTTGTATAAGTTCTCAGAGGGTTTAATCTCCAATAGAGCCCACAAAGAAGCGACAAAGCTCCAACAGGATAACAGTGACTTAGGACCAGGAGAGGGTGCAAATCTTAACCAATAGTAGAACAGCAGGGGAGGAATGTAGGGCGGGGATCAGACTCTAGGTAACCAAAAGGGGATAACGTGGGAGGGGATCGGGCTTGGCACACCAATGGAACTTCGAGGGAAGGGGGATAGACAAGGAAGGTTCTAGAGAAAGGGGTGGGGTTACATTTAATGAACAAGGAAGGAGGGCAGTACTTCCAGGATTGGTAGGGAAGGGTCTGGAAATCAGGGAGGTGCAAGGGAGATTGAAGTGGGGACTGACGTAGGATTAGGTGGGAAAACAGTAGTAAACAACTTCAGAGCAAAACCGTTGGGGAAACCGAATGGGGTACATGGAAATAAACTCACAATGGAAATATACTCACAATAAGGAGCACTTTAAGATTACAGCAGAAAAACAGTCTACCACATACTGGGGCTATGGACACTTGTTATGGTATTTCCTATTGATGTGTATTTTCTGCATATGTTTAGGCAAATATTGACGTGATTATGGCATCTTTTTGCTAGATTTCCCTGGTATGTTTTTCACTCCATGTGACAAGCCTATAGGCAGAGATTTTGGCTTGTTGGGGAGATAGGACCAGGACAGATGAAACCCTTTTTTGGGATAATTGCACTGCAATGGAATGAATCAGATTTGTTTCTCCTTTGCATGCATCCTGTGAGCTCTTGGCCTGTCATTCCAACCAAGGCACTCTGGAAGAGACTGTCTTTGCAGAAACTCCAGGAGAATCCTTGGGCAACTGACTGCCTACCTCAAACAACCCAGTGGAACAGGATAAATCCCATACAAGAACATTTGGTTCATGTGAAAGGTGTTTCACAGGGCTGCCCTGTGAACTTGTGCTAGAAATTCTGCATTGTGGAACCACCAGCTGATCCTTCCTCTGTGTGGTCCTGCAGAACCAGGTTGACAGAGTCCTTCATATTCTGCAAGGTCCCAAAGCCACATTTCAGTGAAGATGATGAGCTGTTGCAAGTTGTCACCACCATGGGCAGAAGGAACGTCTTCAATTTCAGAGCTTATAGTTGTGGCTTCACTAAATCAGCCTATGAGAAATTGTCGAAAAGAATGTGGAAATTGAATATAAATGAAATTGAAGGCACCTGGAAACTGGTCAGAATAAAACTGATGGCGACCAGACTTCATTCCCTTTGGGAGCTGAAAAATGGGAAACAAGCATGACAAAGTGACATTGGTAATAGTCCCCTTCGAACGTTTTTTTTTTTTTTTTTCTGTGCTATACTTCATAGTCTAATAGTCTAGGAAGTACCAGTTTTAAAAACATTCTTGTCATGACATTGGCCCTATTAAAAGTTTCAAAATGAGGCTAAATTAAAGTCTCAGAACTGCAAAGGCAAGAGCACTCCACGTGCAAAGAGGAGCTGGCAAAGCTGAGTACAGAAACAAGCAATCAATCATCTCAGAACAAAGGCATCTGGTATAGATGAGAACAGGATTCTAAAATCAAATAATAGGCTAATGTAATTTCTTCTGTCATGTTGCAATTAAAGAGTGAGGTATTGTGTGCAGGCTGGGTGTTTTGTCCCTTTGAATAATCTGTGAGTACTCATGGCTGGTTCTCATGTGTCATATATTCTATATTGCAGGGCACAGCTAAGGCTGCTTAGTGTAAACCAGGGATCCTGGCTTGTTGTTTGCAGTTAATCCTCTGGTGTCCTTTGGCTCTCAGGGTACTTGTGTGGTCTGTTCACGTATTATTTCAAAGAAAACACAACATCAGGGGGACAGACCTGAGACCTGTCTCTGCCAACCTTGCTTTGCCCTTGTTCCAGCTAAGCCATGTATTAGGATCAATGCCAATTTAATTATCTTTTTAAACTCTTTTTTCAGTAGGATTCTGAACAAAATTAAATAATTAGGGTTCATCAATTACACTTCAAAGGGGGTTTGTTTGTTTGTTCATTGATTGATGTTTGTTTGTTAATTGTTTTGTTTATTAGTCTTTTCCCACGAAAGAACATATTAAAGGAACAGAAGAATATGTAAAAGGAAGAAATTGCTATTGCACTTGAATGGGACTGGAAGAGTGGCTGATATTCAAGCAAAGATAGAAAAAGAAAATCATCCTTGAAGACCAAGCCCAGCTTTCAAAGAAATTGCTAGATTTTCCCTCTAAACAGAAAGATTGAGTTCAATGACATTCCCCATTCCCCCAGCCCTGATTTCTGTCAGCAAAGTTACATATGAAGTTCATTTGACAGAGGATATTTTGACAGGAAACCTGTCCCTCCACCCTCAACCCCCTCCATTGTGTTACACTCCAAGAAAGACTCCAGGATGAATTCTCCCAAGAACAGCTTAATGCAGCTCTGGAGGAAAGACTCAGCTATGGGAGACCAAGTGTGTGCTGAGACTGCACCTTTAGTGACCAAAAAAAAAGAAAAAAAAAGAAGAAATTTGGAAGAATTCTTCTGGGAGCCTTTCAGTTTTTACCAGTCACACTCTTCTGCATGTTCAAATTCCTGGAGGACAAGTTTTCTTCTGGTGGAAGCCGGCTCAAGGCCATACATATCCACGCCAAACTTGATTCCACCTCTTATTCTTGTCATTTGGAGCAACAGGAAATCATCAGCAAACCAATTGCTAAAATGGCAAGCCATCAGTAGTTTTGGAAAGTGTAGAGGTCTGGTAGCTGACATTTTGAGGGCAAGCCTGAGCAAGACAATGTGAGCCACAGATGACCTCTTGGCCCCCATCTCTTGCTGTGTCTCTTCAATGAATGCCTCTTGTTGGCCATCATGTGTAAGATGTGACTGACAGCCATTGCAGCAACCCTGTTACTTTATGTCCCACTGGCAGACCCTGAATTTTCTGATAAGGAAAAGGAAAGTCCAAAGCCAAGTGGGATATGATCAGCATTCAATAAATTAATCAGCTGTTCTTATTGACAGAAGTTGATGAGCTCTTCCCATCATACAGAGATATTGTGGGTCTCAGTTTCCTTGCAGGAGCTTCTAGATTGAAATTACACCTACCACTCCCTAGAAATTAGTTATTGACTAACAGCATATCCTGCTTTAGGGCAAATTTTGGAGGAAACCTCTGAATTGGGTTCCCATCAATAGAAAACCCCAATTGGGTTCACCCTTCTAGAAAGCAGATTCAAGCAGTCCCTCCCCCCAACTTCAGGAAAATTCAGTTCGGGAAAATATTTCCTTGGAGAAAACTGGAAAAACCTGTTTATTTAACAGGAAAAGCACACACACACAAAAAAAAATGAACAATATTAAACAATAAAACCTCTTGCTGCTCTGAAGAGATGACAAACTCAGGAAGTCCCTTTGCGGGCTGTAGCTCAGCTCACTCAGGCTCTTATCAGTCCCTCTGGTGCTGGAATTGCTGCAGCCCAGGCCCAGCCTGGTGGGCCACAGGTGTGAACTGCTGGTGCTCTGCTGGTGTTCAGTCCAGAGCAGGTTTAAACAGGTCCAAATAAAAATAAAAACCACAGTCCAAGGAACTCCTCTGCCTCAGTTAGCTAAAAACTAAAAGCAAAGGAGAGCTCTGTCCCATCATCTGTCCATTCTTCAGACAGCACAGTCTAGGAGAAGGCTGTGGGGGAGCAAGTGCAGTGTCTGATAACAAGCTCTGCACTCCTTCTCTCCCCCTTCACTTTCAGAACCAGTCTTAAAGGTGCAAAACTTATTTCTGGGCTAAACAGATGAATGGGGGTACAATCATCATGAAGTCACCCCAGGACACAGCTTCATCTGAAATGAAGATTTTCAGCCCATGCTTTTAACCCAAGTCTCTCTCATCACCCTACAAAAACAAGCTGGTAAAGTGCAATGGCCATGGGCACTGACACATCCTCTGCTCTGCAGTAATACAGATGCTTCCCATTCACATCTTAAACTGGTCCAGAAGGTTAATTCTTTGAAGTACAGGACTGGTCCTAGTGAGCCTCATCTTCTTCAGTATGCCATACCCCCCCCTCAGAGTTGCATGAGTAGAATGGTGCATGGCAGAGTACATTGTCTTTGACCAGAAGAACTCCAGAACTAACAATTTCCAACTCACAAAGATCTCATGAAATCCCAGTTTTTTGAGAGGAAAGAGATTTCCCTCAGTTTTTATATTAGAATGATTATCTCAGCTTTGGACCAGAGAATAGTACCACAACTTTTTCTAGATCTGCCTTGAAAGCACTCAGGCAAAGCACAAGGTTTGAGAAGGCTGGAGGCACCACAGAATCATAGAATGGTTTAGGTGGGAAGGGAGACTAAGGAACAGCCTCCTGCCATGGGCATGGACACCTTACGCTAGGCGAGCTTGGTCCAAGCTCTGTCCATCCTGGTCTTGAACACTTCCAGGGATGGGGCAGCCACAGCTTCTCTGGGAAATCTGTGCCAGAGCCTCACCACCCTCACAGGGAAAAAATTTATTCCCAATATCCAATCTTACCCTGCCCTCCCCATTTGTTTTGGCCCTTTTGCAATGAACTAATAGGAACTGAGTATAAAAGAGCATTTCCAAGATCTTTTTTTAATGTTCTCCACCTGTGTAAAGCCATTTCCCCATGTCCTGTTCCTCCAGACCTTTGAAAAAGTCCTTCTCCAGTTGTCTTGGAGCCCCTTTAGGCACAAGAAGGGGCTCTAAGGTCTCCCCAGGGCCTTCTCTTCTCCAGGGTGAACACCCCCAGCTCTCAGCCTCTCTCCAGAGCAGAGGTGCTCCAGACCTCTGGTCGATTCAGTTGCCTCCCCTTGACTTGCTCCCAAAGAGGTTTAAGTCCTTCTTATGTTGGCATTATGAACATAAGAAGGATCCAGGTGATGGGTTGCCATCAAATTCCAGCTAAGAAACTCCTGGTATGTCAGCAGCTACTTCCAAGGGAATATAATGTAGCTGAGTAAGATAATAAGGTGGTCAGATGGGTTATTTTTGAGATGGTATGTGTGGTGCACTTCATTGAGTGTTATCCTGATGTCTGCTTTGCTCTGTACAGAAACCTGATGGCATGAATATCTCTGCAGAAATCGAGGTGTGAGGTCACATGTGTCTGCCAGGTGTTTCGCTGTATGAAAAGAAACCTTGCAGTGGTGTGAGATGTTTATGAGGTGATATCTATACCTGGGAGACATGAAGAGAGGAAAAAAGCCAAAGTTCAAGTGCATTGCTAAGTAGCTTTAAAAAACTTGCCAAATGCAGCTTAAAGACATTAAGTCACTGATACAAACACTCCAAATTTCCATTGTATTTGCTACATGAGTTTCTGAAGTTCAGCACTACCATCCTTCTGACATTGTTAATTTTTTTCATGGTGGCTGTGTCACTGTTGCTGTAGTGGTGTAAAGGAGATCAGAAAATGCAGTAGCCAAACTGCTGGAGGATCACTACAAGCAAGAAGCAGGAAAGGGGAGAGGAGAGGATGGAAATACATGTTTTGTGCCTGAAGTCAGAAAACTGGCTTCCTTCTAAAAGAAAAAAAGGACAGGAGGCGTGGATATGGATCTACAGGGAAAAGGAAGGAAGGGAGAGGAACATCAGAGCATCACCAAGATAAAAAAGCTACTAGTTGTGAGGTGAGATAATACTGTCTGGGGAAATGCAGTTATGATCAGCATCTGCTTTGTAATGAGTTTCACTTTCATTGGTATCTTCACTGGAGATGGATGAAAAATTGTAAGAGTGTGTGTGGGAGTCAGTGCTCCAGTTTGATGGGTGTCAGCCAGGTAGGTGAGGCCAGATGCAGGGCTCAGATTTACAAGCCATTCCTGCTACCTTGCAAAGGATGGACAGCTGAGAGGAAGGTGGGAATGTGCTGCTTTGGCAGGGGAATAGATTCAGGAGGCTCTGATCTGTACATAATTGTGTTGGTAGTCAGGGACTCCTGCTAGATCTGACAGCTCCCTGTTCAGCCATGGATGTGTTGATAAAACAAAAACGTTCAAAACTGGAAGCTTAAGATGTAGGCTACCATGATGGCATACCTTGAACTTCAAAGGAGCTGAGTAACCAGAGGGTGAGTTTCTTTGTTTTGGCCTCTGCAATGAAATAGTAGAAACCAAGTACCTGAGAGCATTCCCAAGGATTTGTTTCATTTTGAGTACCTTTTGTGGCTCGGTTTCCTCCAAGTAAACAAAGATTCTGTTTACTTTTCCCAGAGGATCACAGTGAGGAGCTAGCTACATGTGAGATCCTAAGAAAGGGACAAGTAACATTCTTTACTTGTATTTATGGAGAAAGGGGAAATTTCTAGTTCAGGTAGTGCAGTGAGGCATTATCTGTTCCATCAGCTGGTGTGATAACTTTGGGCATCTTCTCCCTTCACATGAATTTTCTAATTGGTGAGATGATGCAGGCTGGACATCTGTCCAGTAGTGAGTTATCTCTGGTGCCATGGAGGTGGCATTCCCAGCTGACAATAAATATTGTGGTTTGAGAGCAGATTGAAGAGTGATAAGCCTTGAATTTCTGTCTGACAGACACTTCACAAAATAAAAGCGACACAAAACTTTCACAAAGCAGAAATCTTCCGCCCATTCCCTGGAAATGTGTGGGGATCTCTCCTCTCCTGTAACTCAAAGGAAAGGAAAGGACTCTATGTGTACTCCATCATCACTTTCGTGGTAAATTACATTGACTCCTAATCTACACTGTTTCTTTGCTAGCTGTAATGTAGGTACCTTTATGTTATGCACTGTTTTATGTAATCTAGTTGTAGTTCTTTGTGTTAACCTGTGTAGTGAGTAACTCTGTTTAAGGCCTTTTGTCTGTTAATCTCCAGTCTATTCAATAAACCCAATTGGTCATTTTTAAGAACTTGTGAGCCAGGGTGATTTAGGTGTGGGTCGCCTGAATTTAAGATGCTGCCAAAAATCTGAACCTGAGACGAGGTTTCTCTGACACTTTCACTCAATCCATAACAGGTAGTGGTAAGTTAAAGTTCATGGCTTCAAAGAGAAGCAGCCTTTTCTTGAGTGATTGAAGTTTTGGTGAGAAAGAGCTTCCTTGGGGGTGGCCCATGTGGCACAGTGGCAGTGGAGAAGGTGTTGCATTGCTCCAGCACCCATTTGTGGCTTAAAACACATTATTTGAGTTACCATACCTGACTTCACATCTTGGACAAGTGAAAAGTGACACGGGTACTTCAGAAAGATAACCAGGTTTGCTGTTGTAAACTCAGGATGTCGTTTAGTAGAGAGGGACCACTAATATATTAATATAGTGTTAATATATTAATCAGGGATATCCAGGGATGGCCACTATCCCTGAATATCCCTGACAGTATGATCTGCGGCCCATTTGCACAATTTACCTGATGACAGAGCCTGAGGAATTCACCAAACCAGAAGAGCTTCAAACATGTGATTTCCTCCTCATTGGGCATAAAACAGTGATATATGGGCCTCAAAACAGCAAAGTTTTGAGGAAGATGAGGTCTAAAGCTGAGTCAAAAATGAAATGGCTGTGCTATACCTCTTAAAAAGCCACATCAGTCTCTTGGATCGGGACACACTAGGCTTCTGGAAGTGTTAAACAGTTTTTAAGGCTAACCTATGGCTTTTGCTTTATTAAGAGATTTTTCCAACAGTTGAAGAAGCAGCATTTTTACTGTCTGTCAGCTTGGGGAGCCTGGTGCTTCATCTCCCTTTGACCATAGGGAAAAAATGAGGGCTAGGAAGACAGTAGTTGTGCTGTGTCCAATAGAGCTGCTGAACTCCAGCTGGCCTGACAAAATGCCATAGAGGTTTCTTCCTTGGTAATGTCTGGCTTTTCTTACCGAGCACTGGAGAAGAACGGCTTTTTCTCTGACTTTTGCCACTCCATAAAGTAATTTTCAAACACCTCAGTGAGCAAAAAAATCACAAATTATCACTCTGACCCCAGAATCAACCACCAGGTTAGGGATTAATGAGAAATCCCCTTGCAGACAAATGGCTGAGGAATAACCCAGTTAAAAAAAGTCTCCTCTTCAGTCTGAGGACTGAGTTGTTTGGTGTTTTATTAGGTTAAAATCTTTCTCTGCTTGCTTGTAAATCTTGGTACCTTTGTGGGATTGTATTTGATGGAAAGGTGGAAGACGATGCTGTTTTGGTTTAAAAAGACAGGTGTTTGCTAAGGAAGGAAGAGCTTTCTTTGAAATGAAAAATGTAAATTTATTCTTTATGAATTATTATAATTTTTGAAATTAAGAGGCTCTTAGGCAAAGATGGGAATAGGGATAACAGTTCTTTACTGGAAAACTAAAAATACAAATGTAATAGTACAAATTAAAAAAAAACTACCGACAGAGTCAGAATGAGACTTGACATCCTGTGGGTCAGGGTGTTGGTAGCAGTCTGATTAACTTGTGGCTGCAGTGCTCCTGCAGTGGCAGATGTGGTTCTGTTGAAGCAGTGAGCCTGTAGAAGGGTGTAGTCTTCCTCTGAAGGTTCAGTGGTGGTGTAGATGGGCCCGGTAGTCCTCTGGGAATCTAGAGGAGAAGCAAGATGCTCTTCTTGGAATCTAGTGGAGACAGGTTGTTCTGGTGTTCCAAGTCTCAGATTATATCCAGGAGGGAATGCTTGGCTCCTCCCCCTGGGCAGAGCATCTCACAATGGGATGCTGTGATTTTATCAGTCATGCAGTGACACTCAATGGCCCATTAACAGCAGATATTGCCCAGAGGGAGAATTGGTTTGTGGAAGAGATAAAGAAAACTGCCCAATTAACAGAAGATAACTGCCTATAATAGATGACAAATAGAATACACACTCCCAGCTAAATATTTCAGGTTATGACAGATGCCCACAAAAATGCATTCACCATATGTGCAACTGACAGTGGTGGCCCCTGAGCAGAACTGTCATAAAACCATGCAAGAATGAAGACTATTGAAGTGAAAGTCATCACTGCTTCTGGTGCACCCTGTCCCAACAGCAAATTGTTCCTCACAGATTTCCCTTGACACGAAGGACCTCCTCCCACATTAGAAAACATGGTTGTCTAAAGCAGGAGAGAGGCTGTGCCATGTCCCCTTTGGTCTCATGTTGTGTGGCATGGATTGCTCTGATGAGAGGCTGATTGCCTTCTCCCTCTCCCTTCCCTTCTTGGGGACAGTTCCATTCTGCCTTGTGTTCCTGTATCGTGGAATTCCTTGGTAAGTGCATGTCCAGCATGCAAGGCAAAGATGTCTCAGCTCTAGGTTAGGAGATATGATGGGCCCAGATGTTCTTCTTGGCTGCAGGGGGGGATGCCTGTCAGCAATGGAGAGAGATGAGGAAGACTGATTCAGTGATCAGAATCCACATTTATTGTGCACTACCAATGCTTATATACTGTTCTAGGGAGACTAGTAATGTTTACTATAATAATTAGGTTAAAATCACATACACAAACTTATGCATATTACAACATCTCTTGCTTGCAGGGTTTAATGAAATGTTCTTTTTCCAGTAAACCTGTCTGATTGAATCTTCTTTTAATCCTCAAAATTCTGTTTGCTCTTGCCAAGGCATCCTGCTATCAAATCTCTTACGCTAACCAGGTCCAAAGTCTTCGACCATCATCTGTCAGTCAGTCCATCATCTGTCTTGTCCCACTATCCCAACAGTTACCCTCTGGGCAGCACACCAGTGTCACCATTCCTCATGTCACCTGCATCTGCAGTGCTCTGTACAAGAGCTGGATGCCTTGGGGCTCAGCTTTTCTGTGTCTCAGCCTCACTGAAATGGCACAGTGTTGAGTGTCTGGATACCTTTGGCAGAGGGGAGAACAGGATCCTGTCTGAATGTCTGCTGTTACTGTCACCCTTCAGAGAAGGCTCTGGGTTATCATGGGGAGAAGGCCTAGTCTCATTCAACTCACAGGAGGAAGAATTTGGCAGCCTTTACCCTTACTCTTCCCTTATTTCCTCTTCCTACTCTGATGACAGATACTTATAGCAAAGACACTGTCCTGGTCTGGCAGCTCCTGCTCAGGGAAATCTTTGTGGGTCTGGGAAAAATGGGGCTGAAGGAGGTGAAGCAGTATAAGAAAATGTTCAAAAAGGCTCAAGTGAAAGTGGTTTGGATCAGAAAAGCCCTGAAACATCCTGCATATTTATGTGACCCTTCCTACTTTGAGGAATGAGTATGAGGCTTCTGGAGTGCACCAGCTGCATGGCTCACTTGGGCTGGCTTTTTGTAAGTTTTTGGGTAGACAGACAAAGGCACAAGAGCAACCTTGGCTTGCCCAAACCAGCCTGGTGCGCTGCTCACCCTGCTGCCAGGAGATTCCAAAGACCACAGGATGGGACAGATGTGACTGCATCATTCTTGATGAGACTTGATGTGCTCAGTCCTGGCAAAAGAGGGGTACAAGCTGCTCCCAGGATAGGTGGAAGTAAATCCCACTCTGCAACCTTATAGATTACATAGGGTCACCTCTGTGTCCAACAAGGAGATGGTCAGCAGATGGCATAGTGGACTGGGGGCTGAATTTGAGACCTGGGATCAGCATGGGTGAGAAATACTAATGCAAGGGTCCTCATTTTTGAGAACTTTAATGGTAAAAATTGTATCACAAGGAGTGTGGCGATTTTAATTTATTTATTTATTCCTTCTTTTTTAATATTGGAGATCTGTGAGAGAAGAGTAATGCAATGATTGACTCTCACAATTAACAGACAAATATCTTGTATATAGGTTAACAAAAGTTTTTTTTACCCCGAGTTGTTATCAAGAGGCAGCTGGGTTGGGATATTTGGGAGAGTTGGTTTGCCACTGTGGTGACACCTGACCTCCAATCAGGATTTGAGGAAGTGAACTCCACCACTGGACAGTGAAAAAGGAGTCGATAGACAGAATGTTGGGAGGGGTTAAAGGGTTAAAAGGTGAAACCTCCATTGTGTGGATGAGCACATGGTGGGGAAAATCCTTTGCTCCCAGAGCTGTAACATTTTCTCTATTGAGCCTTCTGTTGTATTTTTGAAAAGGTTTAATAAACCTTTCTGAATTTATGAAAAGTGAGTGGCCATTTCTCACAGGTCCATTTGAACTGCACACTCAGCTAACCTCACTCCCATACAGGGACTGTATGTATCACATCCCACTCACACCTGGCTCAAAATAGGTCACAAGAATTTGGGCCATGGAAAACATTTAGCAGAGGACTTCTAGCAGCCTTCCAGTACACAAAGGGGCTCCAAGAGAGACAGAGAGGGACTTTGGTCCTGCAGGGACCAGACAAGAGGAAATGGCTTCTCACTGACAGAGGGCAGGCTTAGATGGGATAATGGAAATAAATTCTTGGCTGTGAGAGTGATCAGGCTCTGGCACAGGTTGCTCAGGGAAGCTGTGGCTGCCCTAACCCCAGGTTGCATGGGGTTTGGACCAACCTTGTCTAGTGCAAGGTGTCCCTTCCTATGGCATGAGGGTGGAATGGGAACCATTCTGTGATTCAATGCTCTGGTCCTTCTCTGGTCTAAGGTGTGCTCAAAGAATAGGTATATGTACATTTCTGTCTTGAACTGATGCATTATGTATAATATATTTTGGTAGACATGAGTGGGGAGCATAGGTGATGTAGTTTCCTTCTTATTTCCTTTGCAACGTTTCCCTCTCTTTCCACTCCAAGGTGCTCTTTGCAATCAGATCCACCCAGGTCGACCAAATGTCAGCCAGCAAGATGACAGCAGATGAAACCAAGCATTCTGCCAGTCTAGCCTAAACCTACACACATCTGCTATGATAAAGCCACTCCAGGCCACTGTGGAGGTTTAGTTATAAAATGAGAAGAAGGGATGAACTCACCCCCTCACTCTTCAGATTTCCAAAATACATAGAGGAGAGATGGGATTTTGGGGTGTGTGTCTGTGTGTCTGTGTGTCAGGTGGCATAATAAAAATATTTTTTCCCTTTACTGTAACAATTAAAAAGCCAGAAGAAAGATTTCTAAAAGAAAAACGAGCAAACCACACCCCAAAACAACTAAACTCACTGGTTTCAAGGTGGGTTAACAACGTGAACAGCTCATGCCAGAACACGTGTTATTAGCAATAAAAACGTTCTTTATTTGTCTGTCTGGGGAATTTCTTTCACACTCACTTTTAAAAAAAACTATCTTTATTTGTTTCCCTTCTATCACACACACAACCAGATCAGTTAAATAAAACAGAGTTTTATATTCATTCCAGGCAAGCATTCTTGCCAAAATCTGTGCCTCCTTTTTCTCCCCCCACTCATTTTCTTATATACAGACCAGTGATGAAAACACAAAAAATCTGAAGCCTATGAGGTGACAGATGAACAAGATGTAGAGGCAAATAATCCAAATGGTGCTGTGAAGGAATGGCTTTTACTGGCAAAAGGGAACATATTTCTGCAAAGGTTAGAGGAATTTTTCTGTTTCTGTTGGATTTTTCCAAGGCTGGAAATTTTAATTTCATGAGGAGACTGAGATCCTGCATTTTAGATGTTCCAGACAATTCTTTACCTTGATTTGTTGCTTTGTTTGTTTAGGTTTTTATCAACAGTGAGGATTTGTTCTTCAGCTTATTTTATATGCAGAAATCTCATTTGTGTGAATGTGATTGCCAGACATGTGATGGACACTGACACCACTCAGAGCAGAGTGAGGAGAATGTTGGCTGCAAATTGTACCCAGAGCTTTGCTTCCAAGGAGGACTTTGCAGTCCTGCTGGTGTTAAACTGTCTCACATACGTAGGTTTTTCCCAATATCCAACCTAGACCTCCTCTGGCACAACTTGAGGCTATTTCCTTTTGTCTTGTCATTTGTTACTTGGGAGAAGAGACCAACCCTCACCTGGCTCCACCCTCCCATCTGGGAGTTGTAGATAGAGAGAATTTACAGCCTGAGCCTCCTTTTCTCCAGGCTGAGCCCCCCAGTGTGACTGTGTTCTCAGGGGTCTGAGGATGAGGGAAGAGACGAGGATCTGACTCCATGTTTCAGAAGGCTTGATTAGTTATTTTATGATATATATTATATTAAAACTATACTGAAGGAATAGAAGAAAGGATTTCATCAGAAAGCTAGCTAAGAATAGAAAAAGGAATGATAACAAAAGCTGGTGTCTCGGACAGAGAGTCCAAGCCAGCTGACTGTGATTGGCCATTAATTATAAACAACCAACATGGGCCAATCACAGATGCACCTGTTGCATTTCACAGCAGCAGATAATCATTGTTTACATTTTGTTCCTGAGGCCTCTCAGCTTCTCAGGAGAAAAAATCCTAAGGAAAGGATTTTTCAGAAAATATCATGGCTACACCCCAGCTCCCTCACCTCTCAGTGCCAGAAAAGGGGTGCAATCATTCAAATAACTTCTCTCATCCTGCTGGCCACACCAATGTGACACAATAAGGATACTGTTGGCCTTCCTTCCCCCCATGGCACAGCTGAGCTCATGTTCAGCTGCTGTGGATCAGCGCCCCCAGATCCTTTCCCACCCTGCAGCTTTCCAACCACTCTGCACCAAGCCTGGAGAGCTGTGTGGGGTTGTGACTCAGGGTCAGGACCTGACATTTGGCCTTGTTGAACCTTGTGCCACTGGCCTGCACAGATCCTTCTGCAGAGCCTTCCTGCCCACCTGTCCTTCATTGACTCTCCCACATAACTTGGTGTTGTCTGTGAACTTACTGAGGGTGCATTCGATCCCTTTGTCTAAATCATCAATAAATGCATTATACAAGAGAGGCCGCAATTCTGAGCCCCAGGGAATCCCGTAAGTGACTGACTGCTAACTGGATTTAGTCCCATTCCCCACCACTCTCTGGGCCCAGCCATCCAGCCAGCTTTTACCCAGCAAACAGTACACCTGTCCAGCCATGAGCAGACAATCTCTCCAGGAGAATGCTGTAGGAGATAACGCTTTACTAGAGTCTGTGTAGACAATACCCAGAGCCTTTCCCTCGTCTACCAAGCAGGTCTCATTGCCAAGATAGCCAGCAGGTTGGTCAGGCAAGACCTGTCTTTCACAAACCCATGCTGGCTGGGCCTGGTTCCCTGCTTGTTCTGCGTGTGCCAGTTGATGGCACGCAGGATGATTCGCTCTATCACCTTCCCTGGCACCAAAGTCAGGCAAAGTCCTGCAAGTTCCCTGGAGAAAGACAGGCTAGATGTTTACATGTGTATTTCTGTATGTATATATCTGTGCTGTGTATATGTGCACATTCTGGAGGTGGGAAGATGAAATTGCAACAATCTCACTCCTATCAGGTCACCAGGTTCAGCAGCTCCTACCCTCACCTGATATTGCAATGCTATGGCTAAACCAATACTTAGAACAGGTGACTTGCAAGAGCAAAGTACCATGTTGGATGTTATCTGCTTAATATTCTTGCTTTTGTGTAAATGAAAGTTAGGGACCAATCAAAGAAAAGGCGCCTAAACATGTGCATCCCACCCCAGATACGATATTGTGCTTCATAACATCTGTGGAATTGGCATTGAGTCACTGGAAGACATTGTGTTCAACAGGCTTCAGATCAGCCCAGGACTGCAAAACATCCTCATGGATGTGTCCTAAGAGGGGCTTCTGGCCAGTGCAGCAGTAGAAGCAATCCAAATAATTTCACAGAATCACAGAATGAACTAGCTCGGAAAAGACCTTTGAGATCATCAAGTCCACCACCTCATCAACTAAACCATGGCACCAAATGCCACATGCAGTCTGTTTTTAAACACCTCCAGGGATGGTGACTCTAACCTCCCTGAGCAGCTGATTCCATTGCCCAATCAGTCTTCCTGTGAATTTTTTTTTTCTGAATGTCCAGCCAAAACCTCCCCATTGTGCAACTTGAGGCTGTGTCCTCTTGTCCTGTCACTGGTTGCCTGTGAGAAGCGACCAACCTCCATGTGACTACAATCTCCTTTTGGGGGGTTATAGAGAGTGATAAGGTCTCTCTTGAGCCTCCTTTTCTTCAGTCTGAGCCCTTCAGGTCCCCCAGTCCCTTCTCATAGTGCTCGTGTTCTAGATTCCTCACCAGCTTTGTTGCCCTTCTCTGGATGCATTTGAGCATCTCAATGTCCTTCCTAAACTGAGGGTCCAGAAGAGGACACAGCACTCAAGGTGGGGTCTAACCAGTGCTGAGTACAGGGAAAGAATCCCCTTGGCCTACTGGGCAGGCTGATAGAGGCCAGGATGCCTCTGGCCTTCTTGGTCACCTGGGCACACTGCTGGCTCATGTTCAGCCTGCCATCAGTCAGCGCCCCCAGGTCCCTTTCTGCACTGTCCAGAGACTGTCCCCAGCCTGTAGTGCTGCAGGGGGTTGATGTGGCCAAAGTGCTGGACCCAGCACTTGGTCTTGTTAGACCTCATACTGTTGGATTCAGCTGATCTATCCAGTGTGTTAAGGTCCCTCTGCAGAGTCCTCCTATACTCCATCAGATCCACACTCATTCCTATCTTGGTGTCAGCTGTAAATTTGCTAATGGTGGACTCAATCCCCTCATCCATGTCATCAATAAAGATATTGAACAGAACAGGCCCCAGCACAGACCCCTGAGGGACACCACTGGTGACTGGCCCCAGCGGGATGTGGCACCATTCACCACCACTCTCTGGGCCCGGCCATGCAGCCAGTTCCTAACCCAGCACAGAGTGCTCCTGCCCAAGCCCTGGGCTGCAGCTTTTCCAGGGGTGTGCTGTGGGAGACAGTGTCAAAGCCTTGTTGAAGTCCAGGTACACAACATCCAGAGCCTTTCCTACATCTACCGGGTGGGTCACCTGGTCATAAAAGGAGATCAGGTTGGTCAGGCAGGACCTGTTCCTCCTAATTCCATGATGACTGAGTCTGATCCCCCAGCCATCCTGCAGGTGCTGTGTGATGGCACTCAACATGACCTGCTCCATAATCTTGCTGGCCACTGAGGTCAGGCTGACAGGTCTGTAGTTGCCTGGATCCTCCTTCCAGCCCTTCTTGTGGATAGGCATCCAGCTTCCAGTCATCTGTGCATCCCCAGTGAGCCAGGACTGATGCTAAGTGATGGAAAGGGGTTTAATGAGCTAATCTGCAAGCCCCCTCACCATCCTGTGATGGATCCCACCTTGTCCCATACACTTGTGAGCATCTAATGGCTCACCTGGTGTCTGACTGCCTCCTCCTGGATAACAGGGGGGCTGTTCTGCTCCCTGAACCCATCTACCAGCTCGGGAGGGCAGCTGTCCTGAGGATAACCTGTCTTAATATTGAAAGCTGCCTTTTCCTTCTCTTTAGTTACTATATTCCCCCTGCATCCAATAAAAAATTGAGGTTGTTCTTGCCCCTCCTTTTGCCATTTATGTATTTAGAAATATTTTTTTATTATCCTTCATGGAAGCGGCCAGATTAAGTTTTAATTGGGTTTTTGACTCTCTGTTTTTCTCCTACATGATCTAGCAACATCCTTAAACAATTCCTGAGTTATCTGCCCCTCTTTCCAAAGGTACAACCTCTTTTTTTCCCTTTGTTCCTTCAAGATCTCCTTGCCCATCCAGGCTGGTTGTCTTCCCTGCCGGCTCATCTCTCAGCACACAAAGACAGTCTGCTCCTGCCTCTTCATGATTTTTTTATCAAAATATGTCCATCCTTCCTGGACCTCTTTATTTTTAAGAGGTGTTTCCCAAGATACCCTCTGAGTCAGCCTCTTGAATAGCCCAAAGTCTGCCCTCCAGAAGTCCAGAGTGGAACTTTTGTTGATGCCCCTCCTTGCTTCACTGAATATTGAGAACTTTAATTATTTCATGGTCACAGGAATGCCAGATCCTGCCATAGCACATGGGGCTGACATATCCAAAGCAGAAAGTCAGCTCATGTTGCAGCAAATTCAGCTTTACAAAAGTGGACAGAACATGCTTAAGCTTAAATTATCAGTTGCCAGTACTTGTACTGAAGGAATGACCAATGTGCCAAAACTGATGGCTTGTGGCCTATTTCTAGTCTCCTTTGGAGACTGTAGTCACAAAATAAAATGACACTTAGATGACAGGAAGTATAAAAAGAGACTGGAAGTTGAATAATTTACATCAAAACTCAGGAGAGAGCAAGAGGGGGATTGCTGATTGCAAGCACAGGTTTGGAGGAGGAGCATTTTTGCATGGTGCCACGTGGGTAACACCCAAGCTCTGTCCCAAAGCTGTAGATAAGAGCAAAAGGAAAGATCTGAAGGCAGAGCATCTCAGACAAAGAAGAATCACAACACTGCTGTATTTGCAAGGCGTGGAAGGAATGAAATATTGGAAGAGGCAATACTAAACTTCTTGACCTCTTCTCAGCTGACATAGAGGGAATGCAAAATGCCCAGAGGAATTGTGATTGTGATCTTAGAATGCACAGAGACTTTTACTGCAGAAAAGTGGAAAAAGTTGGAAGAGCTTGCAGTTTAAAGTTTAAGTTTCATCTTTGTTAAGCCCCAGTAGGATTGAAGGGCAGCACAGGCCAGTGTGGGGCATGAAAGGAAGGTGAAGATTAGCATAGGAAGAATAATTTGGAGGTCTTTGAAAAGAAGCAGAAGCAAATCCAAAGGATAATTCAATAAACAAATAAAGAGATTCACTAGAGAAAGCACAGAAACACATGAAGAAGAAAATACTGTGCTACACAGATTGCTAAGGAAAACACATTGAGAATATTTTAAGATGAGTGAAGGGAGATGAATAGTACCTCTCAGTGTGGAGGGAACCTGAGCTGGCTTTGGGGATCTCTTTGCAAATCTCTGAAATTGCAAAGGAAAGACTGAGGAATAATACTCCTAGAGAGTCACGTGCTGGGTTGTACCCCAGAAAGTTTGTTTTTCAGGATTTGGAAAGCCCCATGTACAGGCTTTTGTATAGGCAGCTACATATCAGCAGGTGATTCTTGGTGATGCACCAAAACCTCTGGTTATCTCTCAGCCTGTGAGGTCTGGCCCCTAATTCCTGAAGAAGTTAATTAAGAAGCTGTGACACTCCAGTGCTTCTCTTCACAAGGCCCTTTCTGGCCAAGAGGACAACCCTTTATTTATGCCTACACAATTCCTCAAACATGACCTCATCTCAAAGCTTATTTGTCAGAAAAGGACTGTCTAGGCCATAGTGAGGCACTTCTGGACTTGTGGGGCTTGTGATCCCAGATATACTTGGTTCAGGACAGATTTTGATTGTCTGAAGAACTCAGACAATTGATTGTCCTGTGGTTCAACAGAAGTAGAATAAGCCCTTGCGGTACTTTCTTTCAAATTTGTCGTTTGTCAAGTAAAATAGAAAATGAGGAGAAAGAGGAGTAAAAAACCGAAAGAGAGGAGAAATTATTTCCTTTTAAAAAATATTATTCAGGTATTCACTGTTATGGGATGTGACTCAAACGGGAGAAGAAAGGCTGCTTATCTCTGGTTCAGCTTTGTTCCTTTCTATCTGAGAATAGGGAAAGCTGCTAGAGAGCAAGAATGAAGAGATGACTTGTTTAAGCTTTGCAAATTTTTTTTCCTTGGATGTTAAGTCTTTAGGATCATCAGTCGAATTAGTGTTAGGTAGCTGAGCAGATCAATGATTTAAATCTCTCACTACAAAGCAATTTCTTCATAAATTGGTTTTGGTTTTTTGTTTGTTTTTTTTTTTTTTTTCAGGCCTGCAGCAAATTTCTCCAAGCCTCAGGAGTTGGACTTCTCCCAGCAGATTTCATTCACATAGTAGGCAAACCCACAACAAACAAAAATAATGCCAATTCAGATGCATTGTTCAAAAAGGACCTGGATAATTCAGGTGGTGTTGATACCTGACTTCTAGAGATTGTTGGAATTAGTGGAGAATTTGTGCTTGTGATGCTGAAAAAGTAAGAGAAAGGGGAAATATTTACAAGAAATTTAGATACTCATTTTGTTTAGCCATCAAGTAACAAAAGGACTTGATTACTGTGTAAAGTATCTTGTAGAAGAGAATACAAATTACCAGGAGCTCTCATGCAATGGAGAAAGAGCAAACATCATGTAAGCAGATGTCTCATAAAGAAGACACAACAAATTCAGGTTATAAAAACATGGAAGTGTGGAAGTGTGTACAGTTAGTGCTGGGAAGAGAAACAAAAGGAAGTGAAAGATACCTCTTGAGTCTTTGAAAATGGGCAGGTTTCTTCACTGAGAAAGAGTTGCAGTCAAACACAGATTACTCAGCTTAATACACAGGTAACTGGGTGCCCTGGGTTGGCTAAGTGATGCTTTTATCTCCAGTTGTCCGTTCTGTTTATGCTGGGTAATAAGTTTTGCACCTTTAAGACTTGTCCTGAGAGCGGAGCGGGGAGAGAAGAAGCACAGAATTTGTTTTCAGAAGCTGCACTTGCTCCCCCCCATCCTGCTCCTGGACTGTGCTGTCTGCAGCACAGACAGACAGCAGGACAGAGCTCTCCTTTGCTTTTTAGATAGTTTTAGCTAACTGAGGCAGAGAAATTCCTTGGACTGTGGTTCTTCTTCTTGGACCTGTTTGTACCTGCTCTGGACTGAACACCAGCAGAGCACCAGCAGCTCACACCTGTGGCCCACTGGGCCAGGCCTGGGCTGCAGCAATTCCAGCACCAGAGGGACTGATAAGAGACTGAGTGAGCTGAGCTACAGCCCACAAAGGGACTTTCCGAGTCTGTCATCTCTTTTGGAGTGGCAAGAGGTTTTATTGTTTAATATTGTGCAATTTTTTTTGTGCTGGTGAATGCTTTTCCTGTTAAATAAACAGTTTTTTCCACTTTTCTCCAAGGAAATATTTTCCCAATTCAAGCAGGGGAGGGGCTGCTTGAATCTGATGTCTAGAGGAAACCTCTTTAGAGGTTCTCTCCCAAATTAGCCCCAAACCAGGACACTGGGTAACATTAAACAGCCTGCAATATACAGGTCAAATGAGCCAATAATCACTCCTGGAGTTACACCATTCTCTAAAAATCTTTATTAATCTGAAACTGCTCTGTCTTCAGCCTTTTTTGGCATGATTCTGGTTTCAGATATTAGTGCAAAGCATGTGGATTTCATTACGATTGCTGAAAGAGTGTCCAGAACCAGAGATAGAGGCTTCAAACTACATCATACAACAGAAAGATGTTTCCCTCCCCGCCCCCAAATCTACAAAGCACAGTACTCAGTCTGCGAAATTATAATACCTGTTCTCAGCAATTCTTTTATGTGTGAATGTAATTATGTTCTACAGTGTTTCTGAAGCACAGGATAAACAAGGGGAGAGATGTCCTGAAATTTGATCCTGCATTTTAAGGAGAAAACATGCATTGGTTTCTGGGGAAAGGAGCGTTAAATGAGAAGCAAGGAGTGATTTACAAGATTTTCTGTCAATGAAAGTATTGTCTGGAGTGTCATCAATTAAATTTATTGTGGGAGTCACTCATCACTCAAACAGAAATGGATGTTCAAGCAGTCAAAATGGCAGAGGTGCAAAATAACAGTCTGTACTTCGTAGATGTTCTGTAGAAATCAGAAGACAAAGGAAAAGCAAGATGTGTCTTGTCCCAGAAACACCTCCTGAATCTTGTGTTAATTTCATTACTTCATAGGGTGTAATCATGATTTTTTGAATAGCTGTGCTGTATAGTACTGGGAGGTGATGACACAAGCACCTTGAACTACAGGAGGAAGAAGTAGAAGGAAAATACATGCAGCCCTTGGATACAAAACATAGCATTTTGATTCAAATCTCAGAAAGCTGTAAGATGTTGGTCCTTAATGTACAGGAATTATACAGTAGTTATTTCTTGAAGTTAAGATAATATATAATCTTTAAAGATGGTGTAGACTAGGAGTGGAGAAAGGAGAGGCATCTTTTGCAAATGTGGAGATCTTCAGTGCTTTGGAGTTCGGTGCACTGCTTCCTGTCACTGCAGAGACACAAATGAAATAACAGGGTTTGGCTGTATGTGATATTTTGCTTTATAAAACCAGAGGCAAAGGGCTGCAAACTTAATTATCCCTGCTCTGGTTGAAGGAGAGGGAAGAAAACGGGGGACATGGTTCTAAGATGGGTTATTCAACACCTTATGAAAACAAGGTTGCCAGAAAGTCTTCTGAAGTACATTTGCAGAATCATCTTGAGGTTTTGGAAATCCGAGACTTGCAGGGTAAAATTCAGTCCCCACCTGCATCTATTGTCATGATGTTGCTTTAATATCTTAATCTACACTTGCAGGACACCAGATGCAGATGGATTGAGGAAGACTTAGAAATCCCCCTCATTTTCCTCAAAATCCAGCCAGCTGACCCCTTCCTTTAAAGTGAAGGGAAACATTTTCATTCTGTCAGGCTAGCAACAAGAAAATAGTGTAGCAAAAGAGAATAGCTCCATCTACCCTTTGGCAGAATCAGTTGTTTAAGCCACTTCCAAAGCTAATTTGATATGGCCTTTTCCACTCAGAGTTTTCCATTCAGGGAGGCTTCAACCTCAACCATTTCAAATAGAGCATTACAGATCTATTTGAAAGGGTTTTGTAGATATTTTTTGAGTTAAAGCTTCACAAAATATCCAGGGCATCTGAGGCACTCATTATTGGTCATTAGAACTATTGAGCACCCCTAACTCCAAGTGAAAGCAAGAGGAACACACTGCTCAGAACTTTGGGAAAGCCCACTTTTAAAGTAATTTTCCTGCATTGGAGCTATAAATACATGCACACACACACACATATATCCCTATCCTTAGGCCCTGCAAGGTAGTCTTTCCCCTGCTGGAAAAGTGCTGTAGGTGTTGAACAGTTCTGGCAGAACCTGGGTTCATTTAACTGGGTCAGCAGATAGCTGGCTCTCAACCAGAAAAGACAAAGTGGATGTAAATGGCAATTTCTGTAGCCAAGGCAATTTTCAGATGAGGTGAAGAAAAAGTAGTGAATACCAGAGTGAGGTATAGCGTTGGCTGAAATGCAGTATAGGTCACATAACTTACATTTAAACTTAAAACTCACCTTCCTTGGCCAGTGATTCCTCATGATCTTTTCAAGCCACCCCTCTCACGCCGGAAGCTTTTAAGGGGGTTTCTTAACACATATAACTTTGTGTTTCTCATTCATCCTAAAAAGCCAGCCATTGTTCCAATGAAACCTCTTTACTAATTGTTAAGCTCTGTGAGTGAAAGTTGACCAGGGGCTGGGGATCAGGCCCACCACTTTGCAGTGTTCACAGTTTTGAGCCATCTGCTTTCCTTGCTTAAGATCTTGCATTTTGACATATTGCTTCAATACAACACATTCCATGACACCTTTACTGGAGGGCCAAAGGCCACATTCCTTCCATCTATCCTGCATGCAATTTTCATTCTCTTGTCTTCAATGCATTATAGAAACCAATATTCCTTCCTTCCTTCTCTTTTTTTCTCTCTTTGCCCATCTGCCTTCCTACCTTCCTGCCTGCCTGCCTGCACCCATCACCTCCCCATAACTGCCCCCTCCCCCAAGCTATTGTGGGTTATTACCTCAATCCTTTTCAGCTGAGAAAGGCTTGAGGTAATGACCTGAAACTTCCTGGAAAAGATCCCAAAAAGCCCCAGATGAAAACCACATGCAACACATTAGCGACCCTCATGGCATAAAGAAACATTAGTTCAAATAACAAGAGTGTACACTGATCAGCTTCTTGTATACCAGCTGGTAAGAGGCATGTATGATCAGCCATGAATATAAACCAGGTGGGGGAATTAGCTGATTGGCCAGGTTATGGCAAAAAAAGTGAAAAAAAAATTGTCTTTTAGGAAACAGTTTCCTTAATCACCATTCTTAAAGCTGTGTTGGGGATCTGACTCTTTGCAGTAGCAAAAACCTGGAAGAAATCCACAGAATCTGCATGATGCCAAATGCTATTGGGTTATGAACCCATGGAGCCCCACTAATGCTTGCTTGATGCTGCAGTCTCGAGGTGAAAAAGTCAGAGAACTTTTTATTGCAACTACAAGGAGAAAAGAGTTCTCTTTTTCTCTATGCCCAGTTAAAATAATGTCCTTTCTCAGCAGGAACAAGAAAATGCATCGCCTCCCCCTCCACCCCTCAGCAATCCTATACTTCTCCAGACACAAGCAAGCAAGGGGGGAATCATGATAAAACAGTCATTTTGGCCCACCTCCAGGAATATATTTCAGCTTTTGTTTTCCACTGAAGTTGAATGCACTTATGGAAGTGAAGGTGAGTTAATATTGAGTGGCTCTGGGCCTTTTGTGTTGCAGAGCCATCTCATCATCTCAGCGTAAGTTTCACATGCAGTAACATGGGAACATGACTTGTGCTTTTCCAGAGTATTGTTTTATTAAATCCAGATGATGCAATTCAGCCCAGAGCCCAGTGCTATCCATTCTTCTTACAAACCAAGGACAATATCCTGCCACAGAAAGGTGCAAAGTATCAAAAGTACTGAGCATTTTAACAGGCTTGCCCAGGTGTCGTGGTTTGATACTGGCCAAACACCAGGCACTCACAAAAGTCGTTCACTTACCCTCTCCTGCTGCAGCTGGGCAAAGGAAAGGGAAAAATTAATGATGGGCTCAGGAGTTGAGATAAGGATTAGGAGAAACACATTCTAAGGACAAAACAGGTTTCAATTTAAAGGTAGAAAGTAAATTTATTATTAACAGAGTCAGAGGAGGATAATGAGAGGTAAAATAAGCCCTTAAAACACCGGTTTTTCCCCCTAGCCCCTCCCTCCTTCCCACCAACAGCACTGGGAGGGAGACAGGGCATCAGGGATTTTGGTCAGTTCATCACTTGAGATTGTTTTCTGTTTGCTCAGGAAGAGGAGTCTTTTTTCTGCTGTGCCGTGGGGTCCCTCCCATGGGCAAAAGGTCTTCCCAAAACTGTTGTGGCATGGGTCACTTGTCCACAAGGGGCGGAGTGTATTGCTTTGGCACAGCCTGGTTTTTGGTAGTGGGCCCAGACAGACATGGCTCCTGTGAGAAGCTGTTGGAAGCTTCCCACCATGTGTGGCAGAGCCAATCCCCATGTGGAACCTAGGCAAGATAAACTTCTCTGCACTGCGGGATCTTGCAAAAATATTTGAATTAGTGGAACTTGTTGACAATGGTACGTACAAGCAGCAGTTTTTCTTCTGGTCAGAGAAGAGAAGGAAGTGAGGACGTGTGAGGGTAAACAACATGGTGGAACAAAGATCAGTAGGAAAAAAGAGGTGGGAGGAGGTGCTTCAAGCATTGGAGCCAAGGTTCCTCTGCAGGCCGTGGTGAGGATGGTGGTAAAACAAACTGTTTCCCTGCAATGCATGAAGTCCATGGAGGATGCAGAGATCCACTCGCAGTGTGTGGGATAAGTGCTCATACCAGAGCAGGTGGATGCTAGAGAAAGATATGGTCTAGTGGGAGACCAAAGAGAGAGAAAGAAGAGAGAGAGAGAGAGAAAGAGAGAGAGAGACAGAGAGAACCCTTGCTTCCAAGTTAGAGCAGCCTGTCCTTCGAATGCTGCACCCCTGTTGTGTTCTGACACTGGCCCAAATCCAGGCACCCAGGAGAGTCTCTCGCTCACCCTCCCCTGCCACAACTGGGCAAAAGAGGGAAAAGGAAAAAAGGTTAACAAAGGCTACATGAGTGAGATAAGGACTGGGAGAGAACCCTTCAAGGGCAAAGCAGGCTCAACTTTAGTTGCAAAGTGAAATTTATTACCAACAGAATCAGAGGAGGAAAATGAGAAGTAAAATAAGCCCTGAAGACACCTTCTCCCCCCAGCCCCTCTGTCCTTCCCACCAAACAGCACAGGGAGACAGGGCATGGTGGTTTTGGTCAGGTCATCACCAAGATTTTCTTCCACTGCTCCAGGAATGGAGTCTTTCCACCATGAGGCCATGGGGTCCCTCCCATGGGAGACAGTTCTCAGTGAACTTCCCCATCGTGGGTCCACTCTCACAAGCAGCAGCCACACCACATCTGCTGCAGCGTGAATTCCACCCACGGGCAGACAGTTCTCCCAAAACTGCTGCAGCATGGCTCTCTCTTGCAGTCCTCCAAGGACAGGCTGCTCCAGCCTGGAACCAAGGGTCCTCTCTGTCCACTGGGTCTCCCACTGGATCAGAGCCTCCTCCAGGCATCCACCTGCTCCAGCATGGGCATCTCCCCCATGGGCTGTGGGTGGATCTCTGCATCCCCCATGGATCCATGGGCTGCAAGGGGACAACTTGCTTCACCATGGTCCTCACCATGGCCTGCAGAGGAATCTCAGCTCCATCATCTGGACCACCTCCTCTACTTCCTTCTCCACTGACCTTGGTGTGGAAGCAACATGGTCTCCATGTTGTTTCCCTCACATATTCTCACCTCCTCTTCTTCTCTGACAAGAAGCAAAACCCCTTACTTTGTTTTGATTTTCTTCTTAAATATGTCATAAGAGAGGCATTACCAACCTCTCTCATTGGCCCAGTTTTGGCCCAGTTTTGGCCAGCAGCATGTCCATCTTCAGAGCCATTAGGGATTAGCTCTGTCAGGCATGGGCACAGCTTCTAGCAGCTTTTCACCGGAGCTACTCCTGTGCCCCCTCCCCGCTACCTAAAAATCAGGCTTTGCCAAATCAACACACCGGGGCAGTGGTGGAGTCCCTATCCCTAGAGGGATTTAGTAGACCTGTGGATGTGGCACTTGGGGTTAGTGGTGGGCTTGGAAGTGCTGGGGGAACAGTGGTACCCAATGATCTTAGAGGACTTTTCCAACCTGAATTGTTCTAAGAGATCTGAAGGAGTAACAGCAGCTTGGGTTTTCCAGTACAGTTTTACCCATCACAGCCAAGCAGGGACATAACTTATTGCAACTGATCTGCCATATTGCAAACAACGCTGTTCCAGAGCCCAAACCAAGGCAGAAGAAAGAGCTACCAGCAGAACAGTCTGTGCAGAGCATGGCAATAACATGCTTATGGCGGGGGAAGGAACCCCCATATTTAGTGTTGAAGTCCAGACAGCTGCCAACTCTTGTGACTTCATTGTGCAAGTCATACTGTCTATATCTTTTCTTAAAGCCCCAGTTCCAGGAGCTGAGTATGTGGGCTTTGATTTCTTCCCTCCCTGGGGAAAAAATAAAGTTTATTTTTGTTCTCATGGATGTTTAAAAAGCTGAAATATATGTCCTGAGTGTGCCTAAATGTACCAAAACCAAGGAGTTGGAGAAAAAGAATCCAGAGAGCATTAATCCTCATGATTTTTAGGCCAGCCTTAGAATTTATGAGCCTGTTGCTTCAGATTCATCATTTTGGCATGGTTGGCAGAAATGAAATGGAATATAAGAAACAGCTGAGAGGAAGAAAAGGGAAAGGTAAGTTATTTGACCTGGTTCTCCATGCTGAGGTGCACTGGACAATTATTTATAGTCATTCTTCTATGCCTCGGTACATTCTCCAAAATTGCCTTGCCTGTCACTTTTACAAGAGTATAAATGCCAGGCTAGAACTGGAAAGAGTTTGATAACATTTTCAGGAAATTTTTGAATAATATTCCACTTGTATTTTATTCATTCTGTGGTTTCCATCTCCTTTTTGTTTCTTTTTTTTGCCTCCTGCTCAGTAGAGATTTTGTAACAAGCCTTTGCCCCAGGCATGGCCTTTTTGCACATTAAGAAGCACAAAAAGTGTAGAGAATAAAAGGCGACCTAATTTTTTGTTTTTCACAGGTTTCCTAAGAGAAGAGGTTTGCCATCTGGGTGGAAATCTGACAAAACTGCACAGGAGGGGTTGGACCTATCAGCCAAGCCGAACAGCTGCAAGGTAACTACGTGAAAATCAAATCACTCCACTGGAATAATTTATTGTAGCTGGTTTGGAGGGATAATAACAAAAAGAAATTCAGCTCTTTTATCTCCTCTTGCAGCATGAGGTCCCATGCCAGACATTTGCAAAGCACTGTTCTCAAGCTGCATTGGGAGTTTCACCTGGAGTGTTGTGCAGGAGTCAGTTAGGAGGGGAAACGGCACAAAGTACCACTGTGGATCTGTAATGTGGCATCTCAGTGCTTCACAGTGCATTCCTTCAGCACATCCTGCTTGTGAAACTTGTGTTCATCATCCCCTGTTAGTCCCAAATTGGTAAAACCCAACTGGAGGCACTTTTGGCTGTTCCTTGACATGTGGTGAATGGGTCACTGGCTTGCTGTACTGCCATCTGGGGCTGGGACATCTCAGACCATCTCACCTTCTCTCTACCATGGAACGTAGCTCATAGGGCTAGGAGGACTTTAATCACTTGGTCCTCCTGAATCTGAATGCCTTTAGGTTACCATCTTGTCACAATAGGACACAAAATAAAAAGATGCAGACACTGGAGCCTCCGAGGTAAAAAGAAGAGCAGTTAAATTTCTGACTCCAACATTTTTAGATTTTCAAAAGTGACAGTGGATTGGAGGATGACAGTACCACCTCTCCAATGACACTGGACAAAACAACAGTCCATCAAATTTCTCCTCTTCCAGAAAAGAATGTAAAACAATAATTATTTACATAAAACTGAGTGAGAAAGTTCATTATAAGAATGTAAACATAGAAGGCTTAGAAGAACTTAGAAGGACAGAGCAACACCATCTAGGTCCCAGTCCTCCTCCACCTGAAAATGCTCTTCCAGACCATGACCTCCTTGTCCTTGTCTGTCAAGGACACAGTGGTGCCTCTCTGTTGGCCAGATGTGTGCTCAGATGATTGTACTGACTTTGCTGTTCATCAGTGTTAATTTATATCTCTAGGACTAAATCCTGGCAATTGACAGTGAAATTCTTCAACTGAATTGACTGAAGAAATAAATAGCAGAAAAATAAAGAGAAATAAGGGCTGCTAAGAAACCACACCCAATTTGACAGAGTAGTTCTCAAGCACTGATGAGGCCACACTTTGAATCTTGTCTTCACTTTTTGATCCCTCACAACAAGAAAGACACTGGGTGCAGGAGGGTGTCCAGGGAAGGGAATGGAGCTGGGGAAGGGTCTGGAGCACAAGTTTGATGAGGAGTATCTGGGAGCTCTCAGTCTGGAGAAAAGGAGTCTCAGGGATTACCTTCTCACGCTCTACAACTCCCTGACAGGAGGGTGCATCCAGGTGGGTATTGGTCTGTTCTCCCAGGTAACAAGTGCTTTGAAAAGAGGAAATGGCTTCAAGTTGTGCCAGAAGAGATTTTAATTGAATATTAGGAAATATTTCTTCATAGAAAGAAGAACTCTCTGGCCCAGTGTGGTGGATTCCCCATCCCTGGCAAAATTTAAAAGCAGTGTAGATGTGGCACTTAGGGATATGGGTTCATGGTGGCTTTGGCAGTGCTTGGGGAATGGTTGGACAATGCTCTTAGAGGGGTTTTCCAAACCAAAATATTCTATGAGTCTATCATAAAAGTTCATTTAACTTTTAAAACTAAACAAAATTAATCCAAAATTATTCACAGTCCAAGATGTGCTGGTAGAAAGGACTTCTGGAGGTCTCTCATCCATGAAAACATAAAAGCAGCATAACTTATTGCCTGTTTTATTTGTCACTACAGAAAACTGTTAGGCTTTACCCATCCATCTAGCTATTCCTTCAGAAGCTGGAGGCTGCTTTTCAATCTTCCCCTTAAAGAAGCACAACTCCCTTAGGATCATCTTGTAGGTCTTGCAAGTGCCTGACCACCTTGGTAGCTTCACAGAGGTTGGTGGTTTTTAACCTCATCTTGAAGGACCAAGAAGGGGGCAATGCAAGGAAACCAGGAAGAGCCTTTCCTCACAGGAGTGCTAGTCCAGCTTTGGAGCCTCAAGGAATTTGCACATCTCTGAAAATATGGTGGTAAGTGCAAGAGCAGATTTACTGGGCAGACTGAGAAAATCCATCATCTTTTCCCTCTTAGCCCTGCTCCATCTATCACACACACAATGCTACATGATGAGGAGCCAGACTGCTGCCCTTTTTTATATTACAGCTCTCCAAATCCCTGAAGCACTTGAGTCCAAATTCGGAGGTCTCTCAGGCTGTTCTTTGGCAATGGAGCATAACACACACCATGCAGTTTGTTCTGCCTTTCCATTACAAACCTCTTTTAAGTTGCAAGTGACTTACCCACACTTCAGCAGCTCAACTTGACATTTCCTGTGCCTTGGGATGATTTTGTGGTGTGAAATTTTCACAAAACCTTGGCTCACGAACCTTAAATGGCTTTGCCAATGTCTTCTTTTTTTTTTTTTTTGTTTTAAATGCACATGGTCAGAATCTTGGTTGATGTCTGCAGCACACAACTGTTAATGTTGCTGCTGCTGCTAGGTAGGCAAATTGTGAACTCTGCAGAAGGCATTATGTTTTCATGATACTGCTAATTCTTATTCAGGCATAAGCCCTTTTTTTTCCTCTCTGAGTTAAGTTTTGCCTGGGCTGTAGGGAGCTCAGGTCCATGTAGTGTGATGCAAAGCCTTAGAGCCAAGAAGCATGATAGCACGAATATCTGACCCAGGTCTGACACAAACAGTGCCAAGGTATTGACTTGGAAGTTCCTGACTGATGCTCCACAGACGTTTCAGTGCTGGTGAGGTGTTCCATTGGAATGACTTCTGCACAGGTGCGCCTTTATTTTTAGTGCTTCGATTTGCAATTTCCATTTATACTGTCTCCCTTTTTCTCCACAAATTTGGTAACATCTTTACCTGGGCCTAGTTTCTCAGTCCAGGTGCCATGAATTCCCCAGCTCATTGCAAGGAAAGACCTGACAACAGATCCCAACATCACCATGATGCATGGCATAGCTGGCACGCTGGAAGGAAGGGATGTCTTCCAGAGGGGCTTTGGCAGGCTGGAGAGCTGGGCCTGTGCAAACATCATGATGCTCAAAAAGGCCAAGTGAGGGGTCCTGCACGTAGTCTAGGGCAAGCACAAGTGTAGGCTGGACAGGGAATGGATCAACAATAGTCCTGTGGAGAAAGACTTGGGCGTGTTTGTGTAGAAAAGCTCAATCTGACTCAGCAAAGCACACTCGCAGCTCACAAAGCCAACCACATCCCCAGCTACATCAAAAGAGCTGGGACCAGTGGGTCAGGGGAGGTGTATCTGCCCCTCAGCTCTGCTCTTTGGACACCACACCTGGAACACTGTGTATAGCTTGGGGCCCCCAACATGAGAGATGTGAACCTGTTTGAACAAGTCCAGAGAGGAGTCACTAAGTGATCACAGAGCTGGAGCACCTCTCCTATGAAGACAGTCTGGGAGAGTTGGAACTTTTCTCCTCTGGAGAAGAGAAGGCTGCAGGAAGACCATAGAGCCCTTGCCAATGCCTAAAGGAGGCTTACAAGAAGGTTGGGAGGGACTTTTTACAAAGTCATGTAATGATGAGACATGGGGGAATGGCATCAACATCAAGAGGATAAGTTTAAATTGGATATAGGGAAGCAATTCCTCTTGTGCTGGTGCTGAGGCCCTGGCACAGGTTGCCCAAAAAAGCTGTGGCTGCCCCATCCCTGGAAATGTTCAACAGCAGGCTGGATGGAGTTCTGAGCAACCCCTTCCTAGTGGAAGGTGTGCCTGCCCACGGCATAAGGTTGGAAAAAGATGTTTTTTAAGGTCCCTTCCAACCCAAATTGTTCTATGATTTTATGATTCTATAAGCTGGCTCATTAGCCAGACCCCAGAGTTTCACACAGGTCCCCTGATCCCAGGATTAGGATGGGTGACAGAAATGTCCAAATTAAGGTGTCAGCTAACTTCCCAGTTTGCCTTTCCCAAGCAGCCTTTTCCTTTGCTTTTGTTTCCCTCCATCACCCCAAATGAGAGATTTCCTCTCCGGTTTCTGCAGCCAAAAAAACATTTATCTTCTTTTCAAATCTGTTACAAAGAATCACGTCAAGGCCTGTGGAAGGCTTGAAAAATGTGCTAATATTAAGCAGACTTTCATACTAAAATCTCTATATCCTATGAAAGGTCAGTCAGTTCAGTTCATATGCTACAGGAAAGACAAATAACAGCATTAATGACCGGATCTGGTAAAGAATTAACTGCAGTCAAGTAAGTTTCTAAGGCAGCCATGGGGTCAGGGCTGTAATGTGTTAGTTACTCACATGGGGTAGTCATCCAGCTAAACCCATCCCACTGAGTGGTTATTTCAGTGTGATGTATGTCATGGATCTGTGAACCTGGAAAGTAATCACATTTCTCTTGCCTGGAAAGTAATCACATTTCCCTTGCCTGTGGTGCCTTCTTCTCTTTCACAACTTACCCTAGGGCTGGGCAAGTTGGGCTGGAGAAATCTGTCTGTATTTTTGGAGTATTTTTGGAATCAGTTATTTCTTTTTCCCTAGCTACATCTAGATATTCCAAAATCAGATGCTTACTAGGGTTCACAGCACTCATCTGTTTAATAAATATTTTTAGAAAGGTATTTAGTCTTGATTTAGGGCTCAACACATCTATAGATAAGCCATCCAAAGAATTCTTTATGCTTCTCATGAAAAGATAAACACATCTTGTCACCATTCTTGACTTATCTGCTTTCAGTTATGGCATCTGGTAGCACTTCTGATGGTTTTGCAACCCCCACAGAAACCTGGTGAGGACACGAAGGTGCTTGCTGATTCTTATAATTCACTGAACACAAAAAACCATAGAAGAATAGGTGCTTTTGGGTTCTTCTTTACACTGAAACCTTATTCAGCCTGAGTGGAGGCCAGAATTGCACCTAAAATGTGTAACCCAGCCCATGGTTGGACAAGAGAGCTGTGAAGTCCTGCAGGGGGCCAGGCTGGGTGAAAGTTTATTTGAAAACAGTTCTTTTCCAGGACGGTCATAAGGGGACCTGTGGTCCTGCAGGCCTGCTTCAGGAGATGCCAAAGCATCAATCCCTTTATTTTAAATAACTCAGAGCTTCCAGTGAGCATGAGCCCTGCAGTACTCTTGTTTTACAGGGATTGCATTACCTGACATTGTTTTGGGCTCTTGAAAGCCAGGCTGATTGTTGGGGCTTGGAGAGAGCTCTCAGATTGTCTGTTCTCTGCCCCATTGTGGTGGATGGACTCTGTCAAGGGCAAGCACTGGGAGATTTCCTCCACTTCTGTCTTCCATGCATTTCAAATTGGGGCACTCAAGTCCTGCCTGCCCAAAGCACAATCCCAAGCACAGCTGATGGGTGCAGAGGAACTTTTCTAGCTCTCCAGCACTGGGAGTTTGGCCATGGGGAGGAGAAATACCTTGCCATTGTCCTGCCTGCATCAGGGTTTCAGCTCTGGCCACTGAGCTACAAAGCAGGTGCCAAATTGGTGTCTGCAGAAGTGGACTCTTCTGAGCCCATGACATCCTGATCTAGATCTCACTTCATGTGTACACGGATCACATCCCTGCAGTTAATAACTCCTGGAAGTTATTTTGCTGATAAGCACTTGGGACACATGCAACCTTTTATAAACACTCTGGAGACTTGCAAGCAATTATAAACACTGATAAGTAGGGGGAGAAACAAAATTGCAACTTGAAGAGTAATGGGAAAAGCTGTGCTCTGAGTTTGATGTGATTTAGTTATTTTTAGAGAAGCGGCAAATATGCCTATGTCTAGTCAGGGAGAAAAAGTGTAAAAAAGCACAAGTAAATATGTGCAGTAACAATCTGTTCTGGCTTTCTGTTTTTCTTTCTGTCTCTTTTCCCCTCTTTGCTCCATTTTCTCTCCCCCTTCAGTAGGAACATTTATCTCTCTATCAATAAACATTCCTCAGATATAACACTGTCACAGTTTAGTTTTATTTTTGTCCAAGAAAGCTATCAAGAAGAATCCTCCATGACTCCCCTTTTACAGTGGAATGGGACACCCCCAATCATGAACAGGGGTAGCCAGGTTGCTCCAAGCCCCATTCAGCCTGGTCTTGGACACCTCCAGGGATGGGATATCCACAACTTACCTGGGCGACCTCTGCCAGGGCCTCACTACCCTCACACTAAAGAACTTCTCCCTAATATCCAATCTAAACCTATTCTTTCAATTTGAACCCATTCCCCCTTGTTTTGACATAAAGGCTCTTGTAAATAGTTTTTCCCTGTCTTTCCTGTAAATTCCTGTTGGGGTTTGACATTGGCCCAATGTCAGGCACCCATAAAGGCGTTCATTCACTGTCCCCTGCCACAGATGGGCAGAAGACAGAAAGAAAAATTAACAACTGCTTCATGAGTTGAAATAAGGACCAGAAAAAAACACTCCAAGGGCAAATCAGGCCCAACTTAGAAGCACAAAGTGAATTTACTACTAACAAAATCAGAAGAGGATATTGAGAAGTAAATAAACCCTTAAAATACCTTTTCTTCCCCCAGCCTTTCCCTCCTTCCCACTAACACTGCAAGGGGACAGGGGGTGAGGGTTTTGGTCAGTTCATCAGCTGAGTTCTTCCACTGCTCCAGGAGAGGAGTCCTTCCCCTGTGCGACCGTGTGGATCCCCATGGGCTGCAGGGGGACAACCTGCTTCACCATGGTCCTCACCATGGCCTGCAGAGGAATCTCAGCTCTGACACCTGGAGCACCTCCTGCCCCTCTTTCTCCCCTGACCTTGGTGTCTCCATGTTGTTTTTCCTCACATATTCTCACCTCCTCTTCTCTGACTAAAAGAAAAAACTGTGTGTGCCCCACTCTGTTTTGATCCTCTTCTTCTTCTTCTTCTTTCCTTCATAAATCTGTTATCACAGAGGCATTTCCACCACTTCTAATTGTCCCAGCCTTGGCCAGTGGCATGTCCATCTTCAGAGCCATCAGGAATTGGCTCTGCTGGACATGGTGGAAGCTTCCAGCAGCTTCTCACAGAAGCCACCTCCACGGCCTCCCCCGCTACCAAAAACCAGGCAGTGCCAAACCAATACAACTGCTCATCAGAAATGCAACATAAAGTGGAAGTGACCCCTGACACTAACTTGAAATTAGACTTGATGAGCCTTCAACCAAGAAACTGTTCCCCCAGCCCCCTATAAAACCCAACAAAGGAAAACATTTGGTAGCTATTATCAGTGATTATGATAAGCTATGTTAAAATATGAAGTGGGGGGATTTATCTTTATTTCCTGGGATAACATTGATGAAAAATAGTCTGTTCCATCTTGATTTTCAATCACTCGAATGAACTTTGTCATACATTTATTTGGCTTGATGTCCCTCACTGATCTGGGGAGAGAGTGAGGGCAGGGAGCAGGGAGAGGGTAGGTTTGGCAATTTAATCTGATGCAGATAGCTTTATTAGCTGCCCTCAGATCTGTTCCTGACTGAACAAGAAGAGCAAGACTGTATGTCAGATATCTCATCATACTCCTTTGGAGAGAAGGCACAGCCTCCATTATGGTGTAACCATCAGCAAATGGTTTACAACACTTTTCATTACACTTAATTCTTCTGACAATTTTCTGCCAGAGTCTGGGTGGGCCCTTCTGCCCACAGGGACTTCACCTCTGCAGAATGAAAGTAAAAACTTGGACAAGAAACAAGGTCAAAGCTAACATGCCTCCCTGCCTCCCCCTTTCCAGTAGGTGAGACTCAAATATTATCTACAAGATTTCTTGTGCCTAGGGCAGTATTAGGAGACTTTCAGTTCTGGCAAAATGAGGTGAAAGAGGTTTGTTTGGGGCGTTTTTTGTTACAAAGTTTTTAATAAGTTTTTTGTAGGACAAACTGGTCACTGAACTGCAGTTCTGCTGTTAGATGCACTGCAGGGAACCCAGGAGAGACCTGACAGAGATTTACTCATGAAAATTACAAAGCAATTTTCTGGGAATAGAATTAAAGCAGAGCTAGCAAGTTCACATTACTGTATTACCCATGGAATCAGTAGCTTTGCTATTGATTATTATGGGCCTAGACTGCAAAGAGCTAATTCTATGAGTGCATATACATCTGATTCAGAATTGCTCTTTTTAATCTTTTTGCATCCAGGGGTGGGCAGTTTTTCAGCTGGTGCTGAAAATTTGTGCTGTAATCCTGAAAGCGTTCTTGAGTTTCTCCAGCTAAGAACCTGAGACCTGAGGGGATTTTGTGGCTGAAAAACCCAGAACCATGAGAAGAATATTACATCTCTGAGCAATTAACACTCATTAACCTGTTATGAAAACATCTTTTCCCTAAAAACTCTTTTTGAGTTGTGTTGTAAAGAGCTGAGCTGAAATGAAGATGTTTCCCCTGGAGCACAGCACCACTCATTAGAAGAGCAGATCAGTTCAGCCTCTTTCCCCTCCCTTTCTCTTTCAGACACTTAATTGATGTGTGCTGCAAACTGTAAATCAGTGTGCTGGGTTAGGCTGAGAGAGAGATAATTTTCTTCATAGTGGCTGGTGTATGACTGCATTTTGGATTTGGGCTGGAAACAGTGCTGGTAACACAAGGATGATTTCATTATTGCTGAACAGGACTTAAAGCCAGGGCCCTTCCTGCTCTTCACCCCACCCCAGCCCACCAGGAAGGGGTTTGGGGGTGCTCAAGGAGCTGGGACAGGACAGCTGATCCCAACTGACCCAGACTACAGGACATCATCCTCAGCATTTAAAGCTGAGGGGAGAAGGAGGAATGGAGCACATGATGGAGCCCTTCTGTCCTGGGGATGGATGAACACTCACCTGCCTGTGGGAAGTGGTGAATGAGCTCCCTGGTTTGCTTTCCCTATTAAACTTTCTCTCTCTCCCAACACGCAAGTTTTCTCTCTTTGACCCTCCCTATTCTCTCATGTCATTGGAGGGGAGTGAATGAGTGTCTGTGTGGGACTGAGCTGCCAGCTGGGACTAAATCACAACAATCACAAATTCCCTGCCTTTGCCTGAGTATATCCTGCTGATCACTCATCCCATTTTTTTGGTGGTTTTTCCCTCTAAAATAAAAAACCCAAAAATACAACCAGCCTCTCATGAAGTACTGTTCAGTTTAACAGATGTTTGTTCATTTATGACAAAGTCCTGGTTATGGGATGGGGAAGCTTGCTTGGTTCTTGCACAAAAACAACTATATTACCTCAATGCAAAACCCTGCCTCATCTTGGGAAGAGGAAACATTAGAAATAACAACAGATGAGACCAGACAAGAAATATATAATGTCTTATTTTGCAGAATGTGCCCAAATTGATTTATTATTTACAACCATCTCTCTCAGCAGAGAGGAATCTTCACTGGCTCTCTTGCTTCATACTTTTATATGAGGTGTTTGTGTTCCTGCCATTGGAGGTTTGTCCTGTTAGTGCTGTGCAGGAACATTTCTTGTTTAAGGTATGCTTCATCCTGTATCTTTGCAGGTTCCTGCGCACATGCAAAACAGAAGGAGAGTTTCTGAATTATGAAAAACAGGGGAAGGACCTGAGGATGGTGACCCAGAGACACTGGAAGAAGTTACTCTGCCTGCTGCATCAAAGGCCAGGCTGTCTGACACACAATGAAGCCCAAGGACTGGGCTTGTCCTCTGATGCTCAGCACAGAGGCAAAGCTCATACATAGGAGCACATCACTGGAGAGTCCATTTTGTGCTTCATGGAAAGAAAGAGGTGTTTTCAGAAGGAGTGGGCTGAAATGCTCTCTGACATTGTCTTTGTTGGGTCAAGGGTGCCCCTGACTTTAGTTAACTACTTGAGCTTGTGTAAAATGAAATATAAAATCTACAGATCTAAATTGAGAGACTAAAGGAGAAGTCAAGGTAGAGCAGAGGGAGTGGAAATGGTCACTGACTGGCTGGAGGAGGAGGGGGTCCAAGAGGAATGATAGAATAGCAATCAAAGCAGGAAGATAATGTGGCTGGGGAGTGAAGGATACAGGAGGCAAAGTTCCTTTAGTGAATTCCTGAATAAAGAGGAGAGGAGAACAATTCTTCACAGCCATCCCCAGCTGTTCAAATCTCTAAATTGTGAACCCTTGTACTCCTATGAGAACTCTACCAAGAGCTGTGAGAGTAGGAAAGGTGAATTCCCCCCTATGTGAAAATGCAGAACAGATAGAAAATTTACCATATATCAACAGGATGCCGAAAAGGTCATGGAAAATTTACCAGACAGATGGTACTAGCTGGAAATACTGAGATTGGCATGGGGCAGAGACCTTGGACAGAAACACAGCTGATTTCTGTGCCCAGATTTTTGGGAAGAGATGTACTCTCAAGAACACATCAGGAAGTTAAAGAGATGCCTTATGCTGGCCAAATGCAATCAAGGATATTTGAAGTCTGCAGAGCAGATGTTATTATACAGGCAAGGAAATGCTGGCCAAGCAACAAACAGAGACAACCAAAATATACAGCATCCCCAGGAGGTTCTTGAAGGAACCAGGAAAGGATCTTTCCACTGTAAGCCACACAAACTACCTCATCACTGCAGAAAAGTGCTCAGGCTGTGAGCTGGGAGTCAGATGAAACACAAAAAAGCAAAGGAGCATTTCAGGCAGGTACGTTGTTTGACTTGCAGTAACTTTGCATGACTTAGCCAAGAAGAGAAATCCTGTCCTGGCATATTGCCCTCCAAGCATGACCAAACAGCAGCAAAGCTGAACCACTGGTTTTGTTTGCTAATTCTGTGCTGAAGGAGGCAAAGACAGTGCATGGTGGGTCATTCTCTAGGGGAGAAATACTCTTATTGAGGGGCAGCATGACTCTCCAATCCAAGCATCAGAGTCCAAATACTTGCACAGCTTGAAGGAACCAAAGAGAGTGAAAGAAAATACAAGATGGGAAGGAAGAGGGCCAAAACCCAGGGATTACCTTTCTGACAAGGTAGAGACCTTGTAGAATATCTTTTTGATATATTTTTTTGGAGATATTTTCTTGGAACAAAACATGAATGTCTAAGAGACTTTCATATACTGACATGTAAAAGGGATATAAGAAAGCAGTTCTTTGAAGGCACAAGTATATTTGCATGTTGCACATACAAATTTCAGCTGCAGATATAAGAGGTTACAGACCTGCTGAGGGGCAGAGAAGGAAAGATGGGCCATGAGCTAGCAGTGGAAAAAGAAACATATGCAAAATACCCCCACAAGAAAGACATTCTGGAGAGTTTCCTGTTCTAAAAGCAAAGGTCAGTCCCAGCTCACCTTAAGAAATTCATTTAAAAAGTCAAGGTCTTTGCATCAAAGGGTGAAATATCTGGTCCAGCTGGACCAGCTGGTCCCCTGCTAGACCTTACCCCTCTGTGAGCAAGCTATGGGCCCTACATTACCTGTACATTCAACAGCTAAACCACAGACTGGGAAGAGACAGAGGAAACCTCTCTGAACTTGACATTTAGTCAGGTAAGAATTCAATAGTTGTAAGTATTCAGCTGATATTCCTCCAAAAGCTGTTGCTTTAAGCAATGCACAACATAAAAAGAGATAATAAAGGGATCATGGTGAAATGTGATGTATGAGACTTATTACTATCACCTATTTGTATTTCTAATTTTCCTCTTGACAAAAAAACAAAACAAAACAAAACAAAAAACCTCCAAACCCAAAATCACATGGAAAAAGGGACTTTACTAAAGGTAACATCTGCCCAGGAGAATGTAATATGATAGCATGCTTCAACCAGTTTTGGGAATGGAGGGATCTCTAATTGTCGGAAATGGTCAAATAGGGAAGGACAGCAATGGAAAAAGAAAGGATTAGGTCTGACTGTTGAAACTCCCTGTTTATACTTGAACTCTGACATCTGGTATAGCAGATTTGCTGGAGGGTAAGTGAAGAGGGTTATGGTACAAAAGAAGAGGAAAAATGTATGGTCTGGGAGTAATTTATTGCTTGTGTTTTAAGATTAAGGAGATTTGACAGATTCCTTCCCTGAAGTTCCTTGTTCCAAGTGCAGGTTTTTGGAGGCTGGTGTAGAAAAACAATCCATCTGTCTGTCTGGTATTTGTATATGCATCTATCTGCCTGACTGTCAGTCATGGTCTTTAGATCTAAACATAATTTCCTTATTCAGTTGGAGGATGGGGTGCACAGGAAAGTGATAATCTGAAAGCTGCATTGCATTGAAAAAAAATCCCTTTCCCTTCCAATCTGTTAGATGGATGGACCAGAAAGGATATTGAATCCATCATCCTGGCTGTATGTGTTTAGTAGTAATGGAACATGAAACACATTTGGGTCCCATCTGTTGGGAAATTCAGATGAAAGTTTCCTTTCTGGATGTCTCATTTTCACAAACACCAAAATGTGATGGGACCTGAAAGAACTGTGCTGTTACTTAGTGTGAAGATTGCACAGATAGGATTTGGCTCCATTAATAAGCACTGTGTTCAGAAAATCCTCCTCTCTAGGACTGTGTATACTCTACCATGAAAGTGAAGAAGCAAAGGTCTGCAAACCCGTGAATGATGATTTTTCACGCTCATTTAAGATGCTTTGATTTTCACAGGGTACAAAGCGGAAGTTTCAACCTCTGAAACTTGATGCACCTTCAATCAGCAGTGGTTTTGTCTCTCCAGTTTGGCTCTACTCATTTCATTCAATTAAGTCCACATAATGCAGATATCTTGAACCTAAAACCAGTCTTCTGAAACTGACCTTCTTATTTCAGACAGGCAATAGGGCGGCAGCACTGATGAAGCCCTGGTTAAACAGCAGACCTCTTTTGACTTCAGACAAGAAGGAATGAAACTGTTTCCTACCTACTGTGAATTTACTCATTTCAGGCAAACCTGTGTTCCTCAGCCATCCTCTTTGCCTTGTTGTTTTTGTCCTGCTGGACTTTACAAAGCAGGGATGCTTTTTAGGCATTGCTCATGCTTGCCAGGTAGAAGGGACTGTCCCTGCCAGTCCAGTGCATCCAAAAGTCCCCAAATCATCTTGAACAACAACAATGTAACATCTCAACACTTACTTCGTGCAACTCCATTAGTGAAATATTCTGAAATGTTATCTGGCACAAAGGATCCATTCAGTTCTGGTTTTTATAGAATTGGTGGGCTTTAGCCCATAAATTTCATGTTTTCCAAAGAGGTCCTGCAAGAGGACATGAGAAATGCACAGAATGCCCAACTTTGATTTACACACAATGCTGACATGGGCAAAAATTAAGTTACCCCTTTGTTGTCCATTTCTGTCCCTGTTTAAGACAATACTTCTAGGAGCTCCTAGCTGGGAGAAGTTGGTGGTGCTGATGTGCAGTGTTGCAGACATGTTTTCATGAAAATCCTTTCCTTAGGATTTTTTCCTCCCGAGAAGCTGAGAGGCCTCAGGAACAAAATGTAAACAATGATTATCTGCTGCTGTTGGAATGCAGCAGGTGCATCTGTGATCAGCCCTTATTGGATGTTTATAATTAATGGCCAATCACAGCACAGCTGGCTTGGACTGAGAGTCCAAAACAGCTGCCTTTGTTATCATTCTTTCCTTTCTATTCTTAGCTGAGCTAGCCTTCTGAGATGAAACCTTTTCTTCTATTCTTTTAGTATAGTTTTAATGTCATATATATCATAAAATAATAAATCAAGCCTTCTGAAACATGGAGTCAAATCCTTGTCTCTTCCCTCATCCTGGGACCCCTGTGAACACGGTCACAGTGCAGAGGTTTGTAGATGGTCCATATTCTCAGCTGATATGGAACAGGGAGGTAGCATTGCTGCCTATGGAGCTGCACCCTGGTCTAGTTCTGTTTGAACAGTCTCTGCTATCACCTTTGGATGATTTTCTTCTAGTCTCAGGCCTAAAAAGCATATTTCATAACAGGCATTTTGTATAAGCCTATCTAAAACTTCCAGTTTTAAATACCATGGCTAGGATCTGCCTGAAAGGCAGTCACTGGAAAGTAAGCTCAGCACACACTGTGCTGTCTGTAGTCTGGACAGAACATCACCCCTAAAATGGGGTTGTTTCCATGTCCCCAATGCTCTCCTGCATCTAGGATGGTGTGAAGACCAGCCTGGTATTTCAAAGATTCAGGCTCAATCGCTTCACGGGTGACCTTGGCCAAAGTGCTTCATCTTCATTCCCTTTCTGGGATGATAATAGTAAAATCAAGAGCTGATATCACAAAGTATTCAACAACTTGAGTGAATATTTCAGACATGGACCTGCTGAGTGAGTACAAAGGAGGCCCAAAAAATGGTCTGAGAGCTGCTGCGGAGACAGGTAGGGAGAGCTGGAGGTGTTCAGCCTGGAGAAATGAAGGCTCTGGGAAGAAGAAAGGCTCTTAGAGCCCCTGCCAGTGGCTAAAGGGGCTTCAAGAGAGCTGGAGAGGGACTTTGGACAAGGGTCTGGAGCGACAGAACAATGGATAATGGCTGATGATGTTCTGACTGTTTCTGAAGCTGGGATGGGGATAAACTGATGTCTGTACTTAAGGTTGAGACCTAACTTCTCCCCTGCCAATTGCTCTTGGCCTCTTTTTTTGTCATTTCCTTGATCTGCAAGGTTTTCCTCCCCTTACTTGAAGGAAAAGGAATAACTGCAGTGTGGAAAAACACAAAGGATCTGAGGAGCATCCTTCCCAGAACAGTGTGATGCCAGCATTGCTGCATCTGCTGACATGACTCTCTTGGCTTGAATGTTCATGTTGGGCTCTGTGGCTACTCTCCCTTCATTTCCAAAAAAGTCCTGGCTTGTCCACAGGTGTTGGTGAAAGTATTAACTGTAACCATATTAGGACAGGGCTCTGACTGAAGCCAGCAATGACACAGCTGAGTGATGACACCCTGTCTTTTGTGACAAAGGCTCCTTCCCTCATGTCAGGTAACAATGGTGGGGGTTTTATTTATGAATAAGAAAGTTTCCAGAGGACAAGAAACAGTGAAATCAGCTCAGGCTCAGCTCTTTGGGGACACAGAAATTCATGCTAAATGGGATCCATTCCACAACTGTTAGTGTAAATTTAAACAGTTTCTGGTTCAAGTGCCTGGAGATGTACATGCTTGTCAAATACTAATAATTTTACGTAAGTGATGACCCTTGTGTGACTTGGGCAAGTCTTGTCCAAACCCTTACGTGTTTCAGAATCATTCAAGCCTAAATCTGACATCCACTAATTGGAATCGTCTTTCTGGCAGACTAAATTTCATCAGATTCCCTTTCCCTGATGGCGCAGGCAAGTGCTGGAGCCTCAGCACTGACATTCTCCTGGCACTGTGTCCTGGGTATTGCACCAGAGAAGGTGATACTGGATTTGGGCATTATCTGGATTAGGTTACCATCAGATCTTCTGGCATCTGTCCCATTCTTCCTTTCTGCTGTTCCATTTTTCCATTATCCTTAAGGTTTTTCAAACAAAAGGAATATTTTTTAGCAGCATCAGATTTTGAGGGAGACTGAGCATGTCTGGAGTAACTTAAATTTTTCAAGGCAATGCTGAGCTTGTTAACTTTTTCAGGGCTACTTCTTTTTCCAGAGGGAGGTTATCATGACTTTACTGTGGCAAAGACTCCAGAGTAGCAGGGCTGCCAGCCACAGCTTTGGGCCGAGGTGGACAACTCCATGAGAAGGTGCTGGTGGAATCACAGAGATGTGGTGAGACTCAAAATAATTGCTTAATTCCCCATTTTGCTATAGCTTGCCTTTATATCTTCTTCTGTCTCAGCTCCCTGGATGAAAATCAGAATGAACTCATCCTTTTTCCACCCTTTCATCTGCACTTCTTACTGCATATCTATGAGTTTTCCCCTAAATAATAATGTAGGAAAGGGTGCACTGGGTTATCCTTTCTTTCCTATCTCTGAGATGTAGGAACCCATGACAAGAATGATCCCAAGCAAGAATAGAACAATAAATATTTTGGTGTTTCCCTCTTTTTGTTCCAGGACCTTAAAAGATGCTTATTTTCCACCCGCCTTCAATTGCTGGCAATTTTTATTGAGGCAGTAGACTCAACATCTGAGGAAATGGCGGTGACACCTGGTGTGACTTTCGGGTTATCCTTGAAGAGCCAGGAGTTGGACTTCACGAATCCTTGTGGGTCCCTTTCAGCTCAGATTCTATGGCTGTGTGCTGGGTGCTCCTGTGAGAAGTGCAGTGGAGAGTCCCAAAGGTACCCTCACATCAGTAGCCAGATGGGTTGGTTGCTTTCATCTCTTTTCAAGTCAGACATACAGCACAGCTGGTTCCAGATCGCTTTTCCACCACTGCAGTATTTTCCAAAACTCTGTCTGAACTATTTCATGGGTTGCTGAGGGCAAAATACAAATGCACAGTATCACTGACAGTCCCAGAAACAGTGCGAGATGACTTGATTTCCATTTTCTCTATCAGCTTAGGAAATGCATGACTGCTCCTGGCATTTCTTTATTCAGAGATGTTAAGAGTGGCAGAAACTATGGAACTCCTAATTTGAACTTGAGCACACTGCAAAACAGATGCTTTCACCTCAAAACTGGACTGAGCCCAGTGACATGGATTTGCTTAAAGTGTCTTTCCCTGAAGGCACCCTAATGACTGGCCAACACTTTAACCATTGCTTGATAGATCACCCTAGGCTGTCAACATCCCCCTTCAATTCACAAGGCTCACTTGCTTGTAACCAATGTTTTTTTGGCTTCAGCTCCTAGCTGTTGGCTCTTGCTAATTTATTTTTTTTTATGAGTAAAGCCCTGTGTTATCCCCTTGTGTTGGGCTAATATGATTGTAGCTGTTGTTGGAACTGTGGAAGCAGTTTTCTCCTCTGAACTTAGGACAGCTCTTACCCCATGTCATGCTCAGTTAAGAGTTCCATAATCAGCAAAATGGGGTAGGCTTTTGAACCAGCACAGCCCAGAATTTGCCAGAAGAGATGTCCTTTTTTTCCCAAAGCTCTTTCCCATCAATAAACTCACAGTCAGTTTTCTTTCTCAGGAGTCAATAGCACAAATTCAGGATTTCTACTCAAGAACATATTTCAACATGTACCTAAGGAAGACTCTTAAGTGTTTTACCAGAACAATGGGTACTTAAAAAGTCTTCAACTACTCTCTTCTGAAAGCAGTAAGACTGAGGCAAGGTTAAATCCCTGCTGTATCAGACTAATGCTAACCAAGAGAAAACTCTAGTGAGAGAAGACAAGCCTATTACTTCTCTGCTGTGAGGTCGTAGAATCATTGAATAATTTGGGTTGGAAGAGACCTTAAAGATCACCTTCCAACCCCCCTGCCATGGCCAGGAACACCTTCCACCAGACCAGGTTACTCCAAGCCCTGTCCAACCTGGCCTTCAAAAATTTCCAGGGGTGGGGCATCTACAGCTTCTCCGGGGAACCTGTGCCAGGGCCTCACCACCCTCATAGGGAAGATTTTTTTCCCAAAATCCTATCTAACCCTGCCCTCTGTCAATTTGAAGCCATGCTCCCTTGTCCTGTCACTACATGTCCTTGTAAAACGACCTCTCCAACTCTCTTGTAACCCCTCTGTAGGTCTCAATTAATCTTCTCACTCTGCGCTTCAGTGACATTCCAGATAACCTGGCAGTTTTGTCAATGGTCAGACAGCAGTGGGAGATGTTTACAATGGTGTTTCTGAGCACCAGGAGCCCCATGGTTCCCCCTTGCATATTGCCTGGCATCCTTGTGGTGGATGTACTTCTGCTGTTTTTCTAACCATCTAACCTCTCAGATGAACCTCGAGTGTTGTCCAAAGCCTACTGACGTGAAACATGCTTTTTAATCAGCTTCAACAGGCTTCAGATCAGGCTTCCAGTCTCTCACTTCCAAAGGCAGCTACCCCAGTTCAGAGACTGTGTGTCTGAAAGCTGCTGGCACCCAGGTCCTGCAGCAAAAGTTCTTCATCCCTGAGCCGTGTAGCCAAGGACTTCATATCCTGAGTACAGGTCATCATCTGGCTGGATGAATGTCTCCATCTGAACTGCCAGCATCAGTGCCTTGTCCACGTGCAGCTTTAACCCTGGTCAGTGCAGCAGTGTGGCTGTGCTGGTCAGCAATGAAACTGCAATGTGGAACCAGTTTTCTGGGGGCCCAACATCCAGCTCTGCACCCCCTGTCTCTCCTGTCATACACACATATAAACACATATGTCTGTGCAGAGCTGTGTGCATTTCCTGGCTTTGTTTCAACAAGCAGAAAATAAAAAATGGGAACCTCTGGTCTAATCTGCAGGGACAGGATTCCTGAATTAATAAGTCTTCAATACCTAATTCACCTCCCTGTCCTCAGCAGCAAGCATAATGATTCCCTCATTGCCTCTAACAAAAGCAATAAAAAGAAAAAAAAAAAAAAGAAAATTCCTGAGCAATTTTTTTAACTGTAATTTTTTCACTTTTCTTCTAACATCAGTAAGTGGGGGTACTTCTATACTCTTAAAGTTAAAACAATCCAGACAAACAATATGTCGAGCTCTGTCCTTCTTCCTGCTGCAATTATTTCTAATGTTTGGCCTCAGATCAGAGGCACAGCAATCCCTAGAAATATGACAGCAGAGCAGAGAGCTCTTTCCAACAGAAACGCCTCCTGAATCATGTCAGGAATTTATGAGGCTGAGAACGGGCCAAGACTTAAATATGTTCTGGAACAAATGGCATTGCATAGGTGGCTCTGATCAGCTTTACAGTGGTGGGATGAAGATGGAATCCTCCAGATGGAGGAATGGAAGGATATTTATTGATTTTAAAAAATAATAAATTAAAGCTGAGAGTGACAAGAACAGGCATTGGTATTTTAAAACTCAGGCTCTACCAGACAGAGCCAGCAAGGAAAAAGCTTTAGCAAGTCTGGATTCCACTACATCTTGTGTGTGTGTGTACTATTCTTACTGCTAAATCTCCCTAGACCGCTTTGTGCCTGGTACATAGGAAGAAGTTATACCTGTAGTACAACCTTTTCCCCTCCAAATTGCATTGTCCTGGGGATATACTTGCTGATTTGCTGTCTGTTGTCATTACAGACAATTTGGACAAGGTTTCATCCAGTGGGTTTTGTTCAGTGTCTGCCTCCCATCGAGTGTAAAGTAAAACATTTTACCTGTCTGAGACCACATTGGGTTAGACAGAATTCTCAGTCACATCAGCTCTTTTTATCTCAATAAACAAATCAGGGAGGAAGAGCTGTGAGGAGGTAGGCTGACATGTGGTGTGGTGCAGCACTGAGAAATATTAGAAGTTGCAAAAGAAGCACCAATATGTATTTTCTTTCACTGCACTAGTTTGACTTTTCACCACATTTTCCTGAATCATGAGATATTCAGTGCTGCAAGTCACAGATCTCACTTGTGCACCAGCCCAGACAGGCCAAAACTTTCTTTGGTCAATTCAATAATAAAATTGAATACAGAGTGACTGCACAGTCGTAGATAAGGATTTTCCAGGGGTGAACTCTTGATTCAGACTTTTTGGGCAGGGACACCTGGGTTGTAATGTGCTGAGTTTTGCTGAGGTTAATTTTCATCATAGTAGCACAAACTATGCTTTGGATTAGTCCTGCAAACAATCCTGATAAGACAGGGATGTTTCCCTTATTGCCAAGAAGGACTTGGACAGCATCAAGGCCTTTCCTTCTCCCCACTCCACTGGTGAGGAGCCTGGGGATGCACAGGGACCTGGGAGGGGACAGAGCCTGGACAGCTGACCCCAGCTGACCCAAGGGACATCCCAGACCATATGGCATCATCCTCAGCATATAAAGCTGGGAGGAGAAAAAAGAAATGGCAGGAGTATAAGGGCCACAAAAATTACCAGAGGGGTAGAACACCTCTCCTATGGAGACAGGCTGAGGGAGGGTAGAAGGAAGAGGAGAGGGAAGGACAGGGAAGGTGAGGGAAGGCGAGGCAGCTCCAGGGAGACCTTAGAGCCCCTGCCAGTGCCTAAAGAGGCTCCAAGAGACCTGGAGAGGTACTTCAGACAAGGGCCTGGAGAAGGACTTCAGACAAGGGCCTGGAGTCACATGACAAGGGGGAATGGCTTCCCACTGACAGAGGACAGGGTTAGAAGGGATATTATTATCTCAATCCATTAGTTTCCTCTTTAACCTTTCCAGTTTCCAACTTTTACCTTTCCAGTTCATTCTCCTGTCCCACTGGCTGGATGGTGCTTGCTTGCTGAGTGACATTAAACCACAACACAAGTTTTGGAGCCAGACTCCATGACCTTTGAAGGGCCTGTGACATTCCCAAAGGCCCTATTTAACATTTTGTAAAGACATCACTCCCAGATGTCAAATCCAAAAGAGATATGTTGTATGTTGACCATAGACAGTACAGGGGTCATGGAAAACTCATGTCCTCTGTGAATTCTTGGACCAATTTGCTGATTGTCATGACAAACTGGCACATGGTGCAGCATCAATTACACTGCTTCTGCAGTCAGTGGAAGGAGAGGGCAATTGCAAGAGGACAGTTTATTCACCACAGATAAATAGTGAAGATAAGATATTAGGTGAATTTAGAGAACATTTTTGTCTATATGTCAGTGCTTAGAAGCAATGCCTGTCCTTGGCTTCTCACTTACATGCCAGCTCAGGGATGTGATATAAACCATTTTTCACACTGTCCATGCTGTTTATAATATATATGATGAGGGGAACTTGAAAGAAAAAGGAAGAGATCTCTTTATAAATAAATGAGGATATCCTACAGAGCCATAAGGAAGTACATATTTAACAGAGGGAGATAAGCACCAAAAAAATGGGAATATTTGTTAAAATAGCTCTTATCTTTGGGCTAAAAGCTCCTTCAGGTTCAGCAGAAGTTCCAGAGAATGAAATGTAGGTCTGGTACTTTTGCATTTGAATACAATAGAACTGTATCCTAGACTTGCCTGTGTCAGAAGCCAGGATGGTACTGCCCAGGAAAGAGTCATTACTTGCCTTTATGAAGACTTTTTCAAACAATTGTTTCTGACAATAGCTGGATAGGACAATAACTGCATATTAATAACTGCATAGGGTCTAACTTAGTCATTTTGTCATCATTACTTTTGCAAGGACGAGGCTCTGTGTAGAGATGATTTTTTAAAGAGACTGTCTCCAGCTTGTGAAGATTTAATTTCATTCTCTTGTGGAGGCAGATGAAGTCAGTGTCAGCCCAGAAAGTGTCAGCCCCAGCTCACACCCACCCAGCCTGCAGGGCTGTGCTGTGTGCTCATGTCTTCTCCAGACCCCCTGCACATATTTAGCTGCCAGTATTTAGACTTCTTGGCTGTCCTTCACTGATGTGCAGCTTAAACCCTCATCTGTGTGACCCCTGACTTTTGCCTCCAACCTTACAACTTGTATATCATTACTGAGTTCCTGTCCCATCATTCCTGGGCCTCCTTTGGACTTTTCCATCTGCTTCACTGGAAGTGGAGCTCCCATTTTTTCCGATATTCTTACACCCAGCTTTGAAATTCCTGGGATTAGTCCATAATGTATAATATTCCTCTTCATGCTACTGCCAGGTAGGCCTTTATTTAATTTTGGTCTGTGTGTCAGATCATTGTCTGGATTGTTGTGTGACTAAGCCCTGGACAATAACAAGATTCTGTGCATTCAAAATTTGGCTTCAAATGTTGCAGCTTAAATGAAACAACTTTTGTCACCTTAGACAGCTTTTATTGCTGTTTCCTTCAATGCTGGTGAATATTAGCATAATAAAGTCTTTTTGATGGAAGATTGCAGTCATGTCTTTGGAAACAAGTCCTGGGTCTCTTGTGAATGCCTCTTTATATGAAAGAAATATCTGAATTTCCTTAATTTGCAGGGATTTCCTTTTCAGTAGCCTGGCTGGCCTTGGTGGAATAATAGCCAAAAGAAATGCTGTGCCCTGTTTTTTGCTCCTTTCTCTTCATGCTTCAGAGGTCAAAACTGTATCAGCTGCAGCTCTGCTAAAATGGAGGAAAATCTGATAATCACTGTAAAGGCACAATAGAAGATACAGCTGGATTTTTGTAGGGGAAGCAGCTGTGGGATCTGTTGTGAATGGGTAGGATTTGGGGAGATTCCTGAAGGCTGGGAATATGTGTGGCATTTCTGAAATGAAACATACCTGGCAGATAGAACATGAACAATGTTTATTTTAGTAATAACACATGGCCTCCAAGAGCAGAGCACTGCAGACATTCAGGGGCTCGTAAGTCTGCTGGCATATGTTTTGGATGCTAGCTCAAATCCAACCTGGTTTGTCAGCAGTGGAAACCTGCCATCCCCTCAGTACCTAGAGTCAGTAAGGAGACATATGTCATTTTATAAAAGCCAGAGTTGGCCTGTATGATCTCCTTGTCAGCAGAGAGATGGGTGCTGAAGGAGCTGCTTTCTTCGGGCTCCTTTTCTCTTTCATATGATTCCTGAAGACATGTAAAGCCTCTCATATTGCTTGACCAAGACACATCATTCTGACCACTGCAGATGAACTCCGCTGGAAAGTAGCCTTGTTTGCCCTATCTGACCAGGGGTCTCACTTTGGTGACTCTTCCCACAAGGGTGCCTGAAGATAAAACATGGGCACAGCTGTCTTCTTTGAGGTGGGCCATACAAGTTTCATACCAACACCTGCAGAAGTGGGACAGCAGTGTCCTTGTAATCTCAGGGGTGGAAAGAAGAGGATCGTGAAGCAGACTGTCTGGGAGATGAGTTGTTAGCTTTCACACCTCCACAGGCTGGCTCTTCCAGGCAAGAACATTGTGTCAAAAGATGCAAATTGATCAAGTCACAGCCTGGATTGCTTTTCCAGTAGTGAGTTTTCAGTCATTCACTCATTAAGCAAACAGACCCCAAAATGTGTCCGTGTTTTTATACCAGTCCATTGCCTAAGGCTCCTACCTAACCTACCTCTTCCTTCATAGTCAAGCCACTCCTCTTCCTGTAGACCACATCCAGGCTGTTGAACTAATTTAGATACCAAGCACTATGGCAGAAGGTGCATTCACATGTATAATAGCATATCCATGCTCATGGATTCTGCATGGGGCCTAGAGGTTTGCTGTAAGAGCTGCAGCAATGTCAAGGTACATCTAGAATGTCAAACCCATGCATTCTGGTTGAAAGCCAAGCTGGGTTTTCTTTCTTGAAGAGCAGTCCATATCTACTGCCCCTTTGTGGAGGTGAAACTCACCATTTGGGAATTGCTTGACGCTGGGGCTCAAAGTCACCACCCAGTCATGGGAGCCCATGTGACATTGCTGCAGGTTGGCTGAGGTCTAGGAACTGTACCAATGCAGACTCTCCATGCAAGGCAAGCACAAGTAGGACACTTCTGCATAGTAAGCTGGGTTGCTGTGAATGACCTCACGTTTGGCTGCCATGGTTTACCCTGCATTTGATTACCCCATTATATAATGATATAACCCTGTTTGTTGGGCAGGGGACTTATTCAGGAGTATTTGTGGAAACGAGTTGGGTTTATAGTTTTGTTGTGTGTCTTACCAAAGGAAGATCTTTTTGGAGCCACAATTTTCATCACATAAAAGGGAAGTGGGAAGTTAGATGAATATACATCTCACAAACTATTTCCAGTGCCTTTACTGGCAAAAGTCTTTCTTGCCTTTTAAGGACAAGATTCCCCTAAATCCACAATAATTTCTTCTGTAGTGCTAAAGCAAAAAGGGTTGTGCTTCCATTTGCCTTGAAGTCCAGTCGCTCAGCTTGGTTTTTATTGTCACACACAGCTCAGAGCTGCCAGCAGACTGCCCAGCCCACAGCACATGGCATTTGGCATTTGGCCTCCTCCAAGTCCTGTGTGATGCCTCATGGCTCGAGTTCATAGTAATTATTGAAGGAGGAGTGGAGGGGAGGTTCAGTTCAAAGTGTCTGAAATATTAAGTGGTCTGTGCTGCAGCCTGCCAGAGCTGTGTTTTTATAACACAAAATTGAGGGTAGGTGTTATGAGCTCTGAGATGTGGCATAAAGACTTGCAGGGGTATTTGAAGGTGCAAAATTTGCTGGGAAAGTATTGAAGGATTACACAGGCCAAGAGGGAGCCAAAATTGGTATGGTCTCATTAGCAACACCTACTCTAATAAATAAAGCTGATGGGGGCTGATTCGCTGGCCCTGAGGCACAGTGTCCCAGCTTAACTTGTGTCCAAACACCTTCTCAGCTGAGAGCAGGGTTTGGGAGTGAGCTAACAGCAAAGCCTTAGTGCTCCAAGACGTGAGCCTACACCCTGGAGCCTCTCTTGCTTAGCAGTAAAGATACTCTCTAAATGCCAGGAATGAGTTCAGGGATATTTAAGCCAACTCCTCTATGGTTTAGAAGCAGCAAAGACCTTCTTATGGGGACTGCTAAGGACTTCAGATTGTGTTATAAAACTTGATCTTAATTATTGCCCAGCTCTCCTTCATCAAACACAAGAGCAGCAGCACTGTTCACATTCATGTACAAGGATGCTCCAGAAGAGAAGACCATCACTTCTTCTGACAGCCCTTCACACAGGCCATTCACTCAGACCACACCATTGTTAAACAAGGCTATAATGAACAAGTGTAATTTCACATGGGAGCTTCAAACTCAGAACTTCTCAGACACTGAAAAAGCATTCACTGATCACTTGCCACTAAAACAAAGTGGACCCACATCTTGGAGGTGTCTGTTTCTCATTCCTATTATAGCTGAATGATCCTCAAGCAGATAGGAAAGCAAAAATGTTATCTTGAAGGTAGGGGGTAAAAGGAAAATACACATGAAATATCATAAGAAAATGTCACATCAATAATCTGTGCCCTTCAAGTAAATCTTGCCCACACCACTGACAAAGGTCACCTTGTTGAAGAAACTCAAATTTTGTACCATGTAACTCAACAGTTTTAGACAACATCATAACATACCTGTTATATCTTCTCAGCATCTTCCTTCCTTTGCTATGCAAAAGTTGGCTAATACATCTCAAATGTTCCAGATGTTTTATGATCAAATACACATTAGCCTGGCTAGCTATCACTCAGAAAAAGGCTTGTTAGGCAGCTCTTAGTCATTAATTTTTTTTGCTCAGATATTAAACAGCCTCATCCACCTAGATCATAAAATGTCTTCCCAGTCCTGCAGACTGTTAAAATTTATGCCTGCAGACATTTATGTATGCCTGTCACATCTGGAAAAGTGTGTGCTATCATAATGACTTCAATACAGATTTCATCAGAAGACACATGGAAATTAAGCTGGATTCACTCAATCCCTTGCAAGCCATTCCACACCAAGGACATAAGAGCTGATTCCCTCTGTTTCAGGGTCTGCACAAGTAGTGGTACTGCACTTCCTTTACATGTGAGTCTCCAGGAGTTGGATCAAGCTGCCAGGTTGGAGTTATGCAATTTTCCCTATTCCAGCAATTCTGTCCCTGACTCTGGCTCTGCATATTTTGAATTCCTGAATGCCCCTGGGACCCCAGTGCATAATTCCTTCTCTGGTATTTGCTAGCATGATAAAGTAATATTTTCTTCTCTAGAGAGGAAGAAACACCAAGTCTGACTGTGACTTATTTAACAAGTGGTTGTCCTAGATTGCAAGGTAATATGTGTATTTTATTTGCCATCTGTCAGAGGTGGACCAGTTTCTTCTGTTAATTGGGAAATTTTCCTGATCTCTTCCGCAAACCAGTGCTCCCTCTGGGGAAGACATCTGCTGTTAATGGGCCACTGAGTGTCACTGCATGACTGACAAAATTACATCATCCCATTGTGAGATGATCCACCCAGAGAGAGGAGCCAAGCATTCCTAACTGGACATAATCTGAGCTTTTGGGACACCAGCACAGCCTTTTCCACTGGATTCCCAGAGAAGCAGCTTCATTTTCCATTGGTTTCCAGAGGAAGACCAGGCCCATCTACACCACCACTGGATCTTCAGAGGAAGACTACACCCTTCTACAACATCACTGCTTTGACAGAACCACATCTGTCGTTCCAGGAGGACTGCAGCCACCATTCAATCAGACTGCTACCAACACCCTGCCAACAGGGTGTTAGGTCTATTCTGACTCTGTCAGTGTTGTTTTGTATTACTGTATTGTTTATTTTATTTTTATTTTCTCCCCTAATAAAGAACTGTTATTCCTGCTCCCATATCTTTACCTGAGATCCTCCCTTAATTTCAACATTGCAACAATTCAGAGGGAGGGGGTTTACAGTTTCCATTTCAAGGAAGGCTCCTGCGTTCCTTAGCAGACACCTGTCTTTTCAAACCAAGACAGTGATTTAGGTCAAGACACAGTTCTAGTGTTTGTTTTAGCACTAATAAGGACCTGCTCTCTAGTTATCACAAAATCACAGAATTGTTTAGGTTAGAAGGGGCCTTAAAGATCACCTTCCAACACCCCTGCCATGAGCCGTAACACCTTCTATGAGACCAAGTTGCTCCAAGCCCTGTCCACCTTGTCCTTGGACACTCCCAGGGATGGAGGAGCCACAGGTTCTCTGGACAACTTGTGTCAGGGCCTCACCACCCTCGCAGAGAAGAATTTCTTCTCAATGTCTAGTCTAAACTTGCCCTCTTACTCCTCTTATTCATGAACTGAGATGCCCACTAATTCCTCTTCTTGTTTTCTAGTTGCCTTCGCTCTGTGGTGTGGTAAAAATGCTGCAACGAATAGCCCAGGATCCAATACACCACTGTGGCTTAGTGGTGGCTCCAGAACCTCAGCAACACACACCTTTGTGGGCTGCTCTGGCAGTATCTGTGGCTGGAAGAGAGCCGACCTTGAACAACCCCTGACCTGTGGTTGCACTGCTCCAGTTGATTGAGCACAGATCAACTGGAAAATGGTCATACGTTTTGTAATATTATCTTTCAAATGGTCAAGGTTGCAGGGTCATATTTTCCTTGTAAATGTCTCAGTCTGCTCCTGAGGCTGAAAACATGTGACTTCAGGGACTTTGCCTGTGAAATGGCTGTTTCCACATATTAGATATATAGATCAGTGAAGACAACTTGAAAGTTTCCAAAACATAGAATCATAGAATATCCTTGGTTGGAAGGGATCCATAAGGATCATTGAAGTCCAACTCCTGGCTCTGCACAAGACCACTCCAAGAAATATACCATGTGTCACACCATGAAAAACATAGAAATGTTTCTTCCTTAAAAAAAGTCTCCAATGTCACAAATGTAGTATCGGACATCTTCCTGAGTAAAGGTCTTTTCTTTTGGTGGAGATAGACAGTTTTTCACTCCTAAGTTTGAATTAAAGGCAGGAAGGACAAAAGTCCTTTTCATGAAAATTTAAAAACTGGGAAAGAAGTACAAAGTTTACAAATTCCTTTCAATGCTCCTCCTTATTTTACCATCATTACTGGAAACCCACTGGACCTGAAACCTTTCTGGCTTGAAAACCATGCAGACGACATTTTAAAAATACATCTTGAGAAGCAATCAGTGACTTTATTCCCTTCTTTTCCTTGGTTGTTCCACTTAGTTTTCTCCATGGTTTCCGATCCTCTACCTTCCAGACCACCCTTAAACTTACTACTCACCTTTTTGCTCACACAAAGGACCTAGACTTCCCACTCATTTCTACAACCAGGTCACAGTAGCAAAACCCCACACAGGCCGTGCGAGGAACTCTGCCTTGAGCCAACTGACACTCCTGATTCCCTTTGCAGATCCTTTCCTAAGGATGCAAGACAGTGATAAAGTGGTGTCAGTGCCCCCCTCCCACCTCCCCCCACTCTCTTCCACCCACTTTGCAGGCCAGGCAGTCTGCAGGCTGCAAACTGGGCTAAGAAGAGGTCTGTGACTTAATATTCCTTCTCCTGGCAGGGAGCTTGGCCAGGTCTTAGAGAAGAGAGCCCATGTCTCCAACCAGCTCTAGAAAAGGTTACAACATCTGTTTGCCAGTGAGGAAGAAAACCACAGTACAAAGACCCCATCTGTTTTCTGTTTTGATGTGAAGCCAGAAAAGCCAGTTGGTTCTTCCTTTTCCCAGATGCTTGAGGAGCTCAGCTCCTCACTCTCCTATCCGTGCAGCACGAATGGAGGGTGCTGGAAAATGACAAGGTTTCATGGGGCCATGGAGGTCTTGTGGACTGATTCCCCAAACTCCTGCTTAGTTCTCAAGACAGATGGGCCTCTACTTCCCCTGCAGACTTCTTCTTGTGAAACCTGAACTCTCCATGCACTCGGGCGTGGGGCTAAGACCTCCACCTGAGGCCCAGACCTCTGTGGCCCAGGTAATTCTCATGCAATGAAACTCTCAGAAGTTTCTTCTTAAAACCAAGCTCCCAGAGTTAGCTGAGCTCCTGAAACAAGCAAACTAACAACTTCTGAAGCATTTTGTGATCAGTCCCTGGTCCTCATTGTGTTCTCCTCTCTCTGAACAGCATATAAAGGGATTTCATAAAGGAGCAACAAGCACAATAGAGGTGCAGATGTTCGCTGAGGAAGGATAAAAGGAGAGACCTGCAACCTGTGTGTTGCTTGACGTCAGGCCACAGCTATAACAGGATATCCCTTTTCTGCCTCTGTTATGCATCCTTGAGGATTATAAGGGTGATAGCTACGTGAAAATGAGAGGATGTGGGAGGGCCTGGGAAGGCCATCCAGGAGGGGGTGAAGAGGGATTTGTTTCAGTACAAGAACCTTCTCTTGTAGAAGGAGGACTGAGGGACAGCATATAAAGCTGTTGGGAGATGGGTTCAGGACACACAAAGTAGTTAGGTCCTTAGCCAGCATCTGTTGGGATATAAGAAGGTGACAGGAGCCCAAGGGGAGAATCTACAATTTCAGGAAAGGGAAATCAAAGGGTTACGAAATGCTTTAAGCTTCCAGGCCTACGTCTGTATTAAAGAGTCAGCTAGAGCCAGAACAATGTCTCCAGCTCTGTTCCATGACTACATAAGAGTGCTTAAATCTTAGCTTACTGCTGATCATGGCTGAGCACTAGTGAGTCCCAGACAGCATCCAGGCATGTTGGATACTAGCAAAGGGCAAGAACCATGACAAAACCCAGTGGGGATGAAGTAATCTGTTTAGGTGATAAAACCCATCTGGTTGCAAGCTCTGCTGTGCCACTTGCCATGGGCAGCCAGTGAACAGGATCCAGCCTGGTTTATTTAATAGTCAAAGGTAGCCAAAGCTGCAGGTACTTCGGGGCTGTGCACAGGCACTGGAGTTTAAAACAAAATTTTGATTTCCAACACGTGTCACTCTCTTCAGCAGTACCTGTTGGCCGGACTGAGACATTCCCCTGTGGAACACTTCAGGCTGCTGTGATGGTGAGATGTCTCATTCAGGCATCAGTGGTCCTTATTTAACTATGCCCCTCTGGCCTTGCTCCAGCTGCTTGCAGGGCTGTGTCTCTGGTAGACCTTTCCCTCTTTCTCTGATCCAGGGAAGTTTAAAAACAAGAACAATAGAAGCTGGGATGGTTACCTGAAGGAACATGGCACCTGTGACAGGAACACAGTGTCCCATTAGCACCTCATGCCTTCCATGACCAACAGAACTGTTTTGGTAGAAACAGTTTGTCTGATGGGGTTTCTGCAAGTGAGAATAATGTGGTCCATCTGGTAGCTCCAGAGCTGGGATTTAAGCCCAGCAGCTTGGTCAAAGTCCAAACAGAATGTTCAGACGTAGCTTGGACACCATATTTAAAGGATATTGTGGTTTTCCACTCTCAAGCACATTCTTTTGAAGTCCTGGTTGTAACCAACCACAAAAGAAAGAAGGAAAATTAATTGGTGTTTTAGAGAAATTATTTTCTTTGACTTTCTATGCCTTCATATCTTTACCATGTTTCAAAGGTGACTTAGCCAGAATTTTCTGAGTTTATCAGGTCCAAGAGTTTGGGATTACTATCACTAAATTAATTCAAATAATGAAGTTAATTCACCTAGCTCCACAAGGAATACAAGTGCTTTGTTTTTTTCTTCTAAATATCCCAAATATAATTGATCATTTAGAAGATCAATGCTGAACTTCTCTGGCAGTGTGCTACCTTAATCAGAGAAGATCTGGGCTATTTTACACAAGGATGAAGCATGTACCTGATGCCAGTTCCTAAAGGGAATCCAGGATGAGCTAGCCCAATGACAGAACTAGCATTTCTAGGCAGATAGGATATTGGCCACCTTGGATGTTCTTGAAATCTCAACTCACTGCTGAAGTTTGCTGGAACTGGACATGGAGAAAAGGCAGCATCTGAAAGGGTGGAGGTTGGAGAAACATTCCACATTCATGAAGATGGAAGAAGAATGTTAAAAAATACTCATATCCTTAGCAAATTAGGGTCCAAAGTGCAGTTCTGCTAACTTAGCAGAACTTGCCACTTCTCCTACAGCTCCTGGTTCTGAGAGGCAAACTCTGGCCAAGTTTGCTGGGAGATTTAGGATATTGCCACTCCCGAGAGTTCATGCCTTTCCTAACCTTCTGCCAGGCCTAAGCTTACCCTATGAGAGGAACAGAAAATTCTCATGCATTCTCAGATGCTCCTAATCAGAGGTACATATATTGATTCTCACTAATTGAATTCATTTGTCCCATGGACTGATCCATCAGTTTGGTGAGAAAATTAAGTACCCAAATGCTGCATCCTATTTTCCTTCATACTATACTGTCCTTCCCATCCTTTCCTTTACTGGTTGGACACCTATTTCCACCTTCTTACCACCTGAGTAGCCAGCCTGTGGGCTGCATCCATCCATCACAGTTCCAGATGCCTCTGGAGGCCCCTTAGATCCCTGCAAAGCACTGTGGGCTCCAGTGGGCCTTCCAAGGCTGTCAATGCCTTGTATGGGATATTCAGCACCTCAGCTTGGCCATGATGTAGGAGGGAACTCAGGCCATTATCACCCAGCTCCTGTCTGTTCGGCAGAGATGGGTGGGTCCTCTTTTCACTTCTTTTATCATGCAAACAATGTGGGAACAAAAAGGATAAGGGAAAAGAAAAAAAAAACCCATTCAAGGCATAAAATACAACTGTATTTTTACAAAATGTTCTTCTGGCTAATATAATACACAGTCCAATGCACTTTACAAGACAGGCCCTCAAAAATCTGCTACTAAGTACCAGAATTCCTATGTTCAGCTGGTATTAATCATTGCTTCTGATTTACACGGAGAGGCAGGTCACAACTGCCTAATTAAATAACTTCTCTTTGAGCAGAAAGCTAAACCTTTATAGAAATGTAACTGCGAATTACTTTATATAGCTGAGAGGCAGATCACAACTGCCTAATTAAATAGCTTCTCTTTGAGCAGAAAGCTAGACTTTATAGAAGTGTAACTGTGGGTTACTTTATATAGCCATTTGATGGAAAGAGAGACAGTGGAAGGAAAAAAAAAAACAGGAAAAGCAAGCAAAAGCAGAAGAAAGAAAAGGGAAGAAAATAGGGAAAGACAGAATAAAAAAGTGAGAGAAACTAATTTATATTTTTTGAGAGTTCAGTTCCTTTCATTGTGAAAGAATGGGAAAATTTGGGACGCCCTGACTGAATAATTCACAATGATAACAGGGTGATACCGAGAGCATCAAAACTGATTTATTGGGCTGAGTTTATCTGATTACAGGGAAAGTGAGTACTGCTGAATGCAACTCTGACTGCGCCTGTGTCTGACAAGACACACAGCTCAGATGCAAAATTACATTAAGCAGATGTAGCCCATTAAGAAGCTGAGCTTGAAAATGTACTTTATCCTGTCAAGGCAAATCCTAGTTGAAAACTTGTGCCTCAAAAAAACCCTCCTGATAACTGCAAGATCTTCTATTTTGGTCTTTTTTGCTTTAATCATTTTTGTGTCAGTCATAGTTCCAGGGTGATGATAAACATAAACCCACCTCTGTATTTCTAACATAACTCCATTACCTACCCTCAGCTAGAACAGAGAAAAGCCCCTTAACATAAAACCCAGCAGAACCAGTCCTGGGCTCAGTTATCACCCAGAACTGGGTGAGGTTGCTGAGATCTCAAAGGCAAACCAGCTAAAACACAAATCAAATGTTCCTACTCCGGCCTGGGCTAAAATGTGGAATGGCAGAGGAAGCAGAGCCAGTTCATCCCTTCCTTGCACCCATCCATCATGGAGACAGTGCTGGGTTAGCTCACGTGTGGGCTCTCCAAGATGAGGTGATTCTCCCTCTAGGTGTCTCTCACCACGACAGCTGCTGAAAATATGTGGGATATGGTGCAGAGGGAGAAAATGGATGGGATTCAAGATCTGTGGAACAACATTTTGTTGTACTATGAGGGGGTGTGGGTATTATTTAGTAAAAATGTTGATGAATCCCATACCAAATTTCTTTATATCTGGCCTATTTATACGTCTGCATTAGTTATAAAACTGGGAAGAAACACTTGTTTTGGATTAAACCAAGCCAAAATATATCTCATGAGACTCAATTCTCACTACTGAATTTAGGTGTCTAAAAGGCACTTGGAGTATATCAACCCCTGACAGCTCCAATGATTTTTTTACCTTTTGGAGTATATAATGATTCTTCATGATTCCTTTATTCCTATGTATTTCATCCAGTACATACACCACTGAGAGAAATGTTCAGAAACACCAGCAAGATATCAAAAGGAAAGAAGGTCAATCACATTACACTGGCTAAGATCATTTTGAGGAGAAAAAGCATGATGTTGAAAGAATGGTCAGTGTTCTTCTGTGTAGGAAGATCTCTCAGTTTATCTAAATCTCCTGAAGGTAAGTTTGGGCACTTAGGCTATTAACCAGATGATATGGAGTAATGGAAAATATTTTGCAAGGAGAAATCCTCTGCCAGCAATTCAGTAAAACACAGTCACTGTATGGCATTAATTTTGTTCTTTGAAGTTTCTTTGTTTATGCTTTATTATCTGAAATATCCTCCTTAATGGCTGGGGGGAAAAAAGTTGGTTTGTACCAGTGCAATTTTCAATGAGTCAAGTTCAGGGGCCTTGAGTCTGACATTTTATTGCAACTATGAGGTGGGCAGTGTGCTTGAATGGTTTGATTTTCTTTACAAACTTCATGAAAAGTAACTTTTTTAGTTTCCTTGGAATTCTGTGCAAATCCTAAGAAGAAAATATTCCCTCCAATGGAGAGAAAGGGAAAAAAGTAAGTCTAACCAGCTAAATTCACATGTTTACAACTCCTGATGTCATTCATTGAGCTTCATTGTTTAGTTTGGAAGTGTCATTAAGCAATTTATGTAACATAACAGATACCAGCTGTAATCATTTTGCGCATGGGTGTTACATAGGCTCATTCTCTGATGCTAATAGTCCAGCTACAATTAATAACTGATTAGCTTGGTTTATAACAAAACCAAACATCAAAACAAAAGGACCCCTATGACAAGCATCAGGTAAGGATAAGCCCCACCTGACTTACAACATCTGCTCAATGGATATCTACATGAAAAGGGTCACACTAACTCCCGATAGATATAATTCATCTTATCCCAATCCTCTTCTTGGAGGCATTCCAGATTTCTACACTCTGAAAATATCTTTATTGCAGAGAGCTTAGAACAGATTGTTTCAAAACCTGCCCAATGAATTCCTGCTGGGGCAGTTCATTTAACAACTTGTGACTTTATACTAAGGTCTTGTTTAAGTCAGAAACCCCTCCTGGTGATTTGGGGTTGTAAGATCTAGAGGTCAGACCCAGACTATGGGTGCCAATGGCACTTATGAGACAGAATGAGCCTGATGGCTTTGCACAGCTAATTTTTGAGTGTCATCCAGTTTGTTTGTTCATGGTAGACCTGGAAGAGCTTTTGGAACCAGTGCTGTGAAGGGAGGAAACAGCTCTCAAGTCCTTGCATCACCAGATTGAATTGCTTAAATGTCAGTACTACTTGAAATGCCATGGATGTCCCTTGGATGTTCCTCTTCCAGCCCTGGTGAACAGAGAATTCTCACGAGGGCAAAGTCACTCTGAAGTGCCTCAAATGGCACCAGATGCTTCACTGCAAACTGCTGAGAGGAGTCTTCCATCCAGTGGTGGAAAAGCTGTGTGTGGGAGTCAGGGCGAGCTGGGGAGCTATTGCTGTCCTAAGTCAGGCCATTCTTTGTAGGCATCATCTCAACAATTTTATGTCATACCCAAGAGCTGCTTCTCAAGTGTGGAGTTGCTCACTGTCATCTCCCACTTCCCCCAAAAGCAAAGGTCCTTCCAGCTCACACCCCCCACAGCTCACATGCTGCTGGCAGCAAGGAAGGAAGCACCTGCAGAGGTGAGCACTGAGGTGGGGTTTTAATCTGTCTGAGCTGTACGAGGAGAGCAGCCCTGGGCAGAGCAGACATTTAGAAAAGAAAACAGTTTTCCTGCCCAAGCCTGACCCTGGTCAACATGCGCAGCACTTTGTAAAATTAATTGCATCTTGAGTGGAAAGTAGCTGCAGTTGGTGTGTGTTTTCAGTGTCTGCAGGCAGCAGAGAAAGTTTGGGATCCCCCAGAGCATGATGGACCTCACCGACCTGGGGGTGTTTGACTGACACTGGCACAGGTTGCCCAGAGAAGCTGTGGCTGCCCCATCTCTGGAAGTGTTCAAGGCCAGGCTGGATGGGCTCGGAGCAAACTGTTCTAGTGGAGAGTGTTCCTGCCCATGGGCAGGAATGGCTTTGGAATGAGATGAGCTTTAAGGTCCCTTCCAACCCAAATCACTCTATGATTTCAAAATATGCCTACCAGTTGGTTTCCTCTGATGATGACACATTGCTGTTATTAATGGCTTTCATAATGGCACAGATTATAGCATTTTATCCTAAATTTCAAACTATTTTAGAATAATTTTAAACTTGAAATTTGGGATGAGAAACAATGGAGAAGGAAAGATGCTTCTTAGAATAACGGATCTTAAATCCCTCTTTCCTCTGAAATACAGCATGAATTTTGAGAAAGCAGCCAATCCTCAAGGATGTTGAAATTATGCTGTCACACATCCTAGAGCTTCAGACTAACACAGGATCGTGAGCACCCAACTTTACCTGGATTAATTTTTATAGTTCCAGTTCATCATTCATCACTACAGAGCAACGCTCCAGACCTCATCCCGGACTGAGCAAATTAGAAAATCTGAAAGAAACATGGGTCTTCATTTTTAAAAGCCCATTAGTCAGCAGTTACCACTTATAGAGATCTATTGATAACAGGCATTTATAAGATTAGATTATCCAAGTTTTTCAGTGCTTTGGCACTAATACAGGAAACTCTTATCCACACCTTTAGCCTCAAGCATGTGAGCCATCACTTTTTGAGTAGTTGCTGTGTCATGGGGATGGGCAGACTTCACAAAGTAACTCAACCAATGACAATTTTTAGATCTGAATCTCATCCTTACACTGACAGCAGCACAAGGGTTCTGGTGCTGTGTTATGGATCTGGTGGCTTTCTCCTAAGCTCTGTGGTCCTGGCAGCATATCCCTTTATATCCCAGCTCCAGCAGTTGTGCAGTTGTGTGATACCCTCTTCTGCCTTAAGAGAAATTTCAAGACAATTGGTTTGGGTAAATACCTTGAAAAATTCCACTTAAAAGAGCAAAAATGAGAAAACTTTCCACACAGCCCAGAAAGTATCTTTAAAATTTAAAACTAATTTAATTTACAATACAGACAAAATACTGTCCACTTATTCTTAACAAAAGAGGAAATAAAAACTATCCACAATGTATTCTGTTGTTACTATTTTTATTATTATTGTTGCTCTCACAATTAGAAAACACAGTTAATGCTGCTTCCATGAAGAGAGGGTAATTTGTTCTTTAGATGAATAAACCAAAGCTCTGCTGAGACATTTAATCAAACTCTGTCTGACTGATGAAACTGTTCCTGAGAGTAAAACAAAACAAAATATGTTGTGCATGTTAAAGTCATTAATCTCAGGTGGATTTCAAGTTTCCTGTTCTTTCTCCCCCTCTCCCAAATCTTGTCTTCTGCTCCATCTCCCTTGCAGGGGAGAAAGTCATGCCTGTTATAGCTCCAATCTGCTCTTGGGAACAAAACAATGGTGTTTCACGACCCCCTGTCTGATGCAGGGAAAGCCAAATCCTTTGTCACAGGGTGAAGGTGTAACAACAATCCATCCCAGGCCTGAGTTTTCCTCTTGTTCCCCATATTCCCAAGTACCTGCAGAGCCTCCTCCCAGCACTTTCCCCAAACAGGGAGCCCAGAGCTGGGCAGCACAAGTCTGTCTCACTTGGAGGATGATGATAATGGTTTTCTACAGGGATCTGTTTTCTAGCAGGAAGAGGGATGGTCCCCCAGGGACTCTTTTATCACTTTCCTGACAGAGACACTTCTAATTGTATTCAGATTGTTTTCTTCTTCTTCCCTCACTCACCAAGGGCTTTTCCAGCTGCAAGTGAAATATTGTGGGTTGCCTGCTTTAGTATAATTAAGATACTTTCTACTTTTGTAGAATAAAATATAAAATCAGATGGGAGTTTTTTATAATGAATGGCATTTGCCTGCCTTATGGAGAAACCTAAATGATATAAAACTGGAAGAGGTAAGGATGAGGGGGGATTAATCAAAAAATACTAAGTCAGCCAGATGTATACAGGGTCTAAAACCTCAGATCTTAAAATAGCATTAAGTCCAAACTGTTTTATTAAATCATAGAATTTTTTTTTCAAATTAATAAAATAGCGTAATACTTTTCAGGATAGCTTGGCTGTTTCCATCAGGGGTAATATTGTAAAGCTGTGAAATAATAGTGTTTGTGGGAATAAATCAGATGCATTTTGCCAGCTAGTGTAAAGCAACAGTACTGTGTCGTATGACATGGAGCTGAGCCAAGTTATATCAGCTGCTGGGATGTGGTAAGACATGTTATAAGAAGGGAACTACAGCATCACCTGACAAAGACATTCGCAGAAATTAAGGCCGTTTTCTGCAGTAGCTGAAGAATCTCAGTTTTTCAGAGTAAACCTTGAAAACTGCTTGCTGAAGGCCTGAGAAAGGGAAGGAGGGATGTATTTTCCTTGCAAAGCTGGTTTGGGACAAATGTTCTCCCAAATATCTTTCACACAGCACGTGCACAAAAAATTATAGAATCATGGAATGATTTGGGTTGGAACAGACCTTTAAGATCATCCAGTTTGAACCCCCTGCCATGGGCAGGGACACCTTCCTCTAGACTGCAAAAACAATTTGGCCATTCTGTTTTGGTTCCCTGTTGTATTGATAATTGAAATTGAGAGATGTGACACTTTTCTGGCCTCTCTGTTCTTTGCTGCTGATGCAAGGAGTGAAGCATCAGAGACAGGTTGCAAGGAGAAAGAGGTACCCTGATTGGCTCTGCCAGTATGGCCCTGTATTATAGGTACTGTCTTTATTTCTAGTACTTATTAAAAGGAAAGGAAAGCAGAAAGTTGTGTCTACTGCTCATAGAAAGACATTTTTTGAAAAAATTTGGAAATGCCAGAACATCCAGAGGGACATCATAGAATCAAAGAATGGTTTGGGGTGGAAGGGACCTTAGAAGCTCATAAGACCTTAGAAGTGGTGGACCTTAGAAGTTCCACCCCCTGCCATGGGCAGGGACACTTTCCTCTAGACCAGGCTGCTCCAAGCCTTGTCCAGCCTGACCTTGGGCACTTCCAGGGATGGGACAGCCACAGCTTCTCTGGGCAACCTGTGCCAGGGCCTCACCACCCTCACAGGGAGAAATTTCTTTCTAATGTCTAATTTAACCTAGCTTATTTCAGTTTAAAGCCATCAAGCTGCTGAGATGGCCCTAGCTGGCTGGATGAAGCAGGCCTGTGTAACAAGGGAGGCTGCAGCTTATCAGACCTTGCCCCGTGCATGATTCTCACCTTAGGAAGGTACATCCCCCTGGGCACACTCCTAATGCAGTGTGCAGCTCTCCAGAGAAGAAAAAGGGCCCTGAGATTTAGAAGCTATGGCAAAAGCAGTGTAACACTGTTAATTCATAGACTAACTGCCTAAGACATGGGCTGGGGCCACACAGACTCTTGTCAAAGAAGGGAAGTCCAGGTTAAGCCCATGATGGATTATCTGGAGAAGCCAGCAGAGATTTTGAACGTGGTTGCCCCAAACTGCAAAACTCCAAACAATTCAGCCATTTCAGGTCAACATCTTCAGTAATGGACATCTGTGGCATGAGATGACAAAGTGTGAGTTATCACCACGGCTAAAGTTCTGCTGTGAGTTTATTTTCCACCTGATAGACCTGCAGATGCCTAATTGCTTTACTCACTTCTTTTAATTACAGGTGATGATTTCTTCTGACATGAGAAAGCCAGTCAAGGATCAAAGGTCTGACATGAGAGGAGTGAAATGCAGCTAAAAACAGTGTATGTAAATACCATTTCTTCCTTTTCACTAGTTTTTCACCCAGCAGAAAGGCTCATGACATCAGCAAGGGAGCAAGAAAAAGAGTCATTACAGAATGGCATTGAAATGCTCAAATTTTTCTTCAGTCAGAACATCTGTGCCTTGTTGGCATCATCAGAAACTGGAAATAAAAATAAAATTCCTTAAAAGAATGAGAGTAGATGGTTTCTTTACATATCAACTGAAGCCAAATTCTGGCATTGGAGAGCAGTGGGATTTGTGCCACCAGCCTGTCTGCATGTCAGCCTAAAGACACCCACCACTCATCACTGCACTGCAGAGATGTTTTAGTCCCTCAGCTTTTATGAGGTGACAATAACACAAACCACTGTCAAGCTATGAAAACTCTTCTTTTGGCTGCTTATAACTGGGGGATAGAAGGAGGCAAGAAGACCAAACCCATTACAGCAAAGCAAAATAGCTGAAGAGAACAAAATATCTCTAATTTTGCTATTATAGCACATGGTGCTTTTCTCTTCCAGTTCCTCAGGACTGCTCACAGATATGTCAGAGGCAGTTGCCCCCTAGGGATTGACTAAGTGGGGAAAAAAAGGAGGATTTGGAGAAAGATTGTGGTGTTACTGACATATTTTCCCCTAGGAAAGTGACAAGAGTCCCTCTACATTTGTGTAGGAGTGATTTTTTTGGCTGCTTACACCATTTTGCATGGGGTTGGGGTGCTCAAGAATGATTTGAAAGACATCAGAAGCTCCCCTGCCTTCTGTTCCTGGAGCAGCATCCTTCTCCAACATCACTTTTCATAATCAGTACACAGGGCTGGATGACCACTAAAAAAAACCAAAACAAAAAATCCCCCCCAAAACCTCAAGCAAACAAAACCACCAAACAACCAACAACAAAACCCAAACAAAACCCCAAACAAACAAAACCAACAAACAATAACAAACAAAAAAGCAAATAAGGGAGCCTAGGCTATGTTAAAAACTCCCCTGCACGGCAACTCCTCTCCATGTGCAGGAGCCAGAAGCCAACCACCCATGACATGAGAGGTCTGAGCCATGTTTGTTATTAAGCTCCTCAGGGGCACTGGGAAATTTTACCAATGAGAGTAATTGCTGATAAAAAACAAAAACAGCAATGGTGACTCTTCCTTTCTCCAAGAGTTCTGTTCCATTTTCTTGACTGTATGTTGTCTAATTCTGCTCAACATTAAGAGGCTGGGGAGGCAGGGAATAAAGAAACTTATCTATCCCTACGCCAGTGAGTGCCTCAAACCATGTTGTTTTCCCATTCTTGGGAGGAAAATCAGAATTGTTTTCCAAGTAGAAGTGTGAAACAATAATCTAACGTTTTGCTGTTGCACCAGTAACTTCAGCATTTATTTCATACTATTGTTAATGCTTGTTTATAATATGAGGATATATTTATGTAGGAAGTAAAGTAGATGAAAGCACAAGATATAAATATTTCTGTATATCTGCATACAAAAGAAAATATGTACAGCCACAGATCGTGGTTCTCTGCTGTGTCAGGGCAGAGCCACGTGAAGGACTGACACGTTCCCATTCCTTCCTGCTGTGAATAGCTGCTGACTTCCATGGATGCTGACTTCCAATAGCTGCTGACTTCCATGGATGCTGACTTCCAATAGCTGCTGACTTCCATGGATGTATTCCCTACAGCCAGGGCCACTCCACTCTCTGCAGTTTCCTGAGGTTGGACCAATAGTTTTGTAGGGGAAGAAGCCAGTAGCATATTTCCCCAAGAATTTGGTGGGTCAGTGTGGAAGAACATCAGTGACTAAGGGTATCACACCCAAAGGCCAAAGAGATAGAGAGCAGGAGCTTGCTGGTTTTCTTTACTTTCACACTGGACTTGGATTTCACTTTGTTATTTTATCCTAAAGGCTCCACTGCTGTCTTGTGGACCCCATAAAATCCTTCTCAGCCTACCCTACTCTCACTGCCTCCGGGAGATTTTTTTCATGGCTGAATTTTGTCCAGGCTGGACAAATCAAGGATATATTTTCCTTCAGCAATCAGCTCAAAGTCGCAGGCCTGTGTAAAAGAAAGATTAAAATGAGTTGTTCATTTCAGGGGATTGACCTGAAATCTTTCCACTTTTTTATCACTCAGAATGGATGATTCCTTGATGAGAATTAAGTCTTTGGCAACAAAGGCAGCTATTGCTGAAAAGTTGTGGCATTTTCCCTTGTGGGATGGTCCTAATGGAGACTCAGTACCTGTGCTAGAAGGCACAGGCAGGTGTGAGCCTAAGTTACTGTCAAACAAATGGTGCTTTTTTTCCCCCAGGGAAAGTTTCCATATTTATTTCTCAGAATACTAAGGCACTTGATGGCTGGACATCATTGGCAACCACAGGAAATATTTTGGAAGAAGATACCATCCCAAATGGAGTTTTGTCTTCTCAGAGAGCATTTTATTGGTGAGGAGAAACATTTGTGGGTCTGTTGCTTTTTGGGAAGTTTTTTTTTACGTTCTTATTTTTACTGGTGTGATTGTTGCTTTTCCTCCTACCATCTCTCCTCCAGTCTGTGTCTTTACAAGATAAACGATGTCTGGTCAAGGAGATGTTTTCTCTGAATAGTGCTGGGGTGCTGCTGCTGCAGTCTGAGCTCCCAGGTGTGCAGAGGAGGGTTCTCATTTGCACACATATCTCTCGACAGTCCTCTCGCACTTCTTACAGGTCACGTAGCAGCACCAGTGATATTTGCAGTGGCAACGCTCCACCACCTTGTCCATGTAGGGGTTGTAGCCTCTGCCACAGCACATCAAGTCGCAGCTGTCACTCCCATTGGAAGTCTTGTTGCATTGCCTGGAAGAAGGAAAAAGCTGTGAGGAAGCGCAAATTCCTGCTGGGTTTCCCAGACCGCTGCTGTGTGGTGCTGCTGGGCAGGGCACTGGGGGAAGCCAGCACAGCCAGCACCCACAGCCCCCTGTGCCTGCAAGGGTGCCAGGGGAAGCCCTGGGCTGCAATCACCTGCTAGGACACCCAAAATAACATTAAACTTCTGTTCTGACTCTCAGTTTGGGCCTGGCAGCATCCAGGCTGCTTGTCTGCTGGGCCAGCCTGCTCCCACATGAGCAGACAAGCAAAGCTATTGGAATACCTTAGTAATAATAATAATAATAATAATAATAATAATAATAATAATAATAATAATTCTTCCAAACAATTGGTGTTCCCAGGCAGGCTCCAAAACTGTCTGAAAGGAGATGGAGGAATGTTGCAGACATATTTTGTGAAAAATCCTTTCGTTAGTAGCTTTTCTGCTGAGAAGTTGAGAAGCTTCAGCTTCTCCATGTTTTGCTGCTTTGGAATGTGATCTGGAGAATTGTTTACCCAGCATGTGAAATTGTTTTTACTTGTTGACCAATGACAGTTACCTGTGTTGAGGCTGTGAGCAGTCACAAAATTTTGTTATTCATTCCTTTCTATTCCTTGCTAGCCTTCTGGTTTAATCCTTTCTTCTATTCTTTTAGTATAGTTTTAATACATAATTTTCTTTTAATATAATATATATCATAAAATAATAAATCAGCCTTCTGAAACACAGAGTCAAGATTCTCGTCTCTTCCCTCATGCTGGGACCCCTGTGAACGCCACCACAGAGGAAGATGACACCCTAAAGAACAAACACTGGTATCTGTCCACCACTGCCTAACCTGAAAAGGGCAAAGGAGGAAGCCTACAGCCAAATAGTGTTTGAACAGTCTCCATGCCAAGGATCCCAGGCTGGGAAGAATCCTGAGCAGGCTGCTACAGGCACTATGCAGCACTGATCCTATCAGGGAAATCACAAGCAGCACTAGCAGGGCTGGACTGTGCACCTTTTTCCCTCTGGTTTTCTCCCACCATGGCATGAGCAGCTGGGTGCTCAGTTTTGGCCCCAAAACACCTTTACTGCTGACCCAGGAAGTGTGGCAGGAACACAGGGTAGGATGACAAGTCACCAAGTACCACACAGACTTTCACAGCTTGTTTTGCTTCTGCTTTTAATTAAAGACAGGCTCAGCGGGATAAATCAGCTATTGTGTTGGGTTCCCTCATTCTGTCTGCTTGCCAGTGAAGGGTTTGAGGTTTTCAGAAGCAGCTCCTTAATTGAGGAATCTCTTTCATTGATCCACTGATTACCATTTCACATCTGTCCTCAAAAAACATCTATCCCATTTCCTAAAATACTCCAATATTCACTGGATGTGAAAGTGTACCAGGCATTGAATGTTGAATGCAATGAACCATGTCCTAGAGACACCATTTCTCCACAGACTGCAAAGACAACCCAGGATGGAAGTGTTCCCATTTGATCAGATGCTTGTGCTTTTTGGTGTGTACCCAACACCATGGGGCTGTGAACTTGATGGTGTTTTGAAACTGCTGTAAGAAAGGTGGTTTATTGAGTGGGGTAATTGCTGACATCTCTCCTAAATCTTATTCTGCGTGGCTATTTTGTGTCTGTTTTGGACAGAAACCCTCTAAGGCTGCTTTGGGGCCAGAAGAGGAGAGAGGAGGGTAAGTTGGACCCTTGAGCTAAGCAACTGTTAATAGATGAAAACAAATCCACGAGAATTACAGGATGCTCATGAGGTAATGCTTTAAGAGAAGTTATGAGATTAGTGAAGTTGAGATTTTGTTCTTGCTCTTCTTCAAGTTTTTCTGCCTCCTATTTGTTATTCTGATTCGCATTCCTCTACAGGTTCAGTGTTTAAAGGCCCCCAAACTCACTCTCATTCAGTAGTGTGTGTAAATATTTAAAAACATTTTAAAGCCTCTACCAAAGCTGAAGTGTGCAGCCACACTGAATGTGTTTGCCCAATGCGGAACCAAAGGCCTTGTTAGTGCCCCTGTGAACTGGGGCCCCTCCACAAGAAATCTCCAGATGACTCCTCATAAAGGTATTAATAAATGCTTCAAGTATTCAGAGCAAAGGTTCAAATATAGGTGTGTTGACATTGGAAGGGGGGAGGGTATTTATCAGCCTCACTCAGCTTTGCTAGTGGATGGAAATGTTGTTTCCTGGAGGTTCACCTAGGGAGGATGGGGAATCTGCAGAAGCCTGGCAAGGGATGTGCAGTGCATCCACGTCACTTCATGCTGGGAGCTCACTAAAATGCCAAGAAAAGGAATATGGGTCTACTCTGACTCCTGCTCACCACTGAGGACATTCACTCCCCAAACACACAAAGCACACAGCAGTGATATTTACCCCATTAAAACAGAAAGCAAAACTCTTCTACCTGCTGTACTGGGACCTGGGATTCTCTCTTTCCCTCCATCCACTCCTGTGGTTTGCCAAAAAAAGGGGAAAAAAAAAAAAAAAGAAAAAAGAAAAAAAGTGACTCTAGTAGAAGATATGCCTTCCCATATACCTTTCCCATTGCCCAAAGTCTGAAACAAAGAAAGGAAAAAAGAAAAATTGTATTAAATAAATCCTCAAACTTCCCTCAGTTTGATATCAGGAAATGGGGACATTCAGATTGGTTGCATTGAATAGCCAAAACAAAGTTTTGATCCCATCATAAACTTATTTGGCTTTTAAAAATATTTCCTGACAATTCCACTAAGCAGAGATTCTGTTTTCTGTTTTAAAGCATAGGCCTGGATATGAGTTAGATTCATTTTTCATTAAACAAGATGAAGCAGGTTGTTTCTCAGCCAGTGGGGGAAGACAAAGAACTCCAAAGACCAGAGTTTACCCACAGAAGCAGCTCTGAACAACAGATTCAGAGCCTGCAGTTGTGATCTCACCAGGCTCCCCACTGATGGGTTAAGTTCAACCTCATTTGTTTTGGCCCTGGTCCAGCACAATTCCAGCACTCAGAGAAATGCCCTCCTCCTGAGCCTTGGAGAGAAAGCACGAAGGCAGGCGACTGCATCGTAACACAACACTGCGACCTCTAGAAGCACTTGGAATACTGCTGAGAAATTATCCTTCAGCTGTAACCCCAGCCAAGGTTCTGGCTCCAGAACAGGGTTTTACCACTGCCACAAGGTCAGCAGTGTTGTCTAGACAACTCCCACTCAACATGCCTGTCCCAAATGTCCCCTTTCCAGCCCTCATTTGCAGAAGCACTGCAATACACCATACAGCCTCGTCATGGGGGTGGCTCCTCAGCAGGAGGAACCCCAGAACTTCTAAGAGTCTTCCCCCAGATGGAGAGTAGGGATTTTAATTTTAAAAGGGGGATATAATAGAATCATTTTGGTTGGAAAAGACCTCTAAGATTGATGAAATCCAACTTAGCAATGTCACACAACTTCATTGTGTATCCTTATTTATTTTGTCCCATCAGCAGATAGAAGGATACACTTTTTTTTGGTTGCACAGCTGGCACCTGGGATCCAAACTGAGGCCAACTCTGTGCTGTCACCCACGACTATGACATATAATGACAGGGATGAGATACCCACTGGAACCTCACTCCATCAGTCCTATTGATAAGGACCTCTTAAGGAGGACATTAAAAAAGTCATTCTGGGGCACAGCAACTGCCTTCCTGGCCCAGTGCATCTCCCAGTGGATGAGGGAGATGCTATTACAGGAGTAAAACATAAATCTAAGCACTTTCTGTAGCCCTTTTTCTCATACACTGCCAGCACCTGGGCTGTTGCATCAGGGATGATAGAAGGGATGTTCCTTCCTTGACATCTCATTCCCTTGGCTGTGTGATTCCCTCAGCCCTTTCTGACCACAGGGAAACCATCTGCCTTCATGAACTCCAGCTGTCCCAAATCCCAGAACACAGTACTGCTGTGTGATTTTTTTTCTCTCTTTTAAATCAAATTCCTATTTATTTCTTTGGTGCCCCTTGCTCTAGTAATGTCAAGTAATGCAGCAGTATAAAAAAGAAAGAAAGAGAAAAATAATTCAAATCCCTCAGGAGATATATAACACAATGGACATTCCTGAAAATACATCAAGGTCACAGCTTCATGTAAGATTTTGAGGGATGAATCTTATCTACTTTTAAATTGCATTCTCATCCACAAGGAATGACTGGAGACTGACATTAAACAACTGTACAAGAAAGAGTTATCAGCATATGTCAGTGAGAAGATGTCAAGAGAGATCTTGGAATTAGCCTGTATTTTCATTAATGAGAAGTTGAGAGTGAGGTTAAAAATTTGGGGACAATGCTAGGGAAGAAGGAGTCGAGGATATTTTGTGACAGTGGATTAAAGTGCAAAGTAAGCAAAACACTTTGAGAAAGATCCAGCTAAATGGGGAATGTTTCCAGGGCAGCCAGAGGAGCAGTTCAAAAAGTAGAAAACAATGAAGGAACTGATTTAGAGACGTATGTTAAAAGAGGTGTCTTCCCCTCTATAAAAAATTATTGCTACAAGGGCAGAGAAAAATGTTCTTTATATGCCAAGGAAAGAGTACAAGAAATTATTAAATTTATTTTAGATTATGTTTAGGTAAATTTTGATTAAGAAAAACCTAACACTGAGGATAGTAAAACCCAGGATCAGGTTGTTTTAGGGAAACTGCTTTTAAGACCAGAGTAGAGATATATCTTCAGTAACAGCCTAGGTGGTGTCAGTTCAATCTTGGTCCTGAAAAGATCAAGGTCCATGGAAAATCATTCCCAGACCCAATTTTCTCTAACTCAAATGCCATGGTTGCAGAGGGACTAAATATGTTTAAGAGAGCTAGATTCATTATCCACTGCAATTTTACTGTGTGAAATGATTATTTTTGCAAATAAAATTATTATTCACAAACCTCTTCAGGAAACTTTATGATCAAATCCAGGTCTCTCAAAATAGAAAGAATTCAATCTTCCCCACACATTAACTAAGATAACAAAATGATGCATAGCTGGCCAGCCTAGTGACTGAAATGGGCACCAGCTGCAAGCATGTTGCCCTGGGAAAGAAGGAATAACGCCTAAATAAGGTGGGAGGAACAGAAAGTGAATGTTTTTCCGACTTTCATAAAATCATAGAATAGTTTGGGTTGGAAGGAACCTTAAAAGCCATCTAGTCCACCCGCCCCCTGCTATGTACATCTTTAGCTAGAGCAGCCTTCCTCCAGTTCTTCTGGGACATGCACAAAAGCATTATTTGCTATTTCTTATTCAGAATTTGTCAGATCCCATAAAAAAAATGGTAGCATCTGATAACTGTTAAAAACCAACTATCACTGAACACATTACAACTCGCTCAAAGCTCATCTTATCCTCTGCCCTCACTAACAGAAACTAAAAGAAGCTGTTACAAAAAACAAACATCAAATGCTGTTGTCTACCCATAACTGCTACTCTTCCCCAGCTTCATATGAGTGCTTCTGCTAAAAAATTCCACTGCCCACATAAACAAAGAATCACAGAGTGGTTTGGGTTGGAAGGGAACCTTGGAGATCATAGCATCATAGAATAGAATCATAAAGGTCAGGAAAAGCCTCCAAGAACATAAAGTCCAACCCTGGGCTCAACACCACCAAGTCCACTAAACCATATCACCAAGCCCCATGTTCACTCATTTTTTTAAACACTTCCAGGGCCAGTGACTTCCCTGAGAAGCCTGTTTTAATGCTGAATGAATCCATCACTGAAAAAAATATTTTAAATTTCCCTCAGGGCGGCTTGAAGCCTTATCCTTGTGCTGGTTTCCTGGGAGAAGAGACCAACCACGGCATGATCACAATCTCCTTTCAGGGATTTGTAGAGTGTGATAATGTCTCCCCTGAGCCTCCTCTTCTCCAGACTCAGCAATGCCAGTACTCTCAGTCACTCTTTGTATGATTTATATTCCAGACCCCTCCAACAGCCCTTCTCTGGACACACTGCAGCACCTCAAAATCTGCCTTGGAGCAAGGGCAATAGCACTAACACAGCACTCAAGGTGCAGCCTCACCAGTGCTTGGTACAGGGGGACAATGGAGACCAAAATCAGCCTGTTACAACCCCCGTGCCATGAGCAGGCACACTTTCCACTGGTTGCCCCAAGCCCCATCCAGTATGGCCTGGAACATGTCCAGGGATGGGGCAGCCACAATTTCTCTAAACAACCAGTTCCAGTGAACAGCCTCACAGCGTATAATTTCTTCCCAATATCCCATCTAACCCTGTTCTCTAGCAGTGAGAAGAAATTCCCCCTTGTCCTGTCACTCAGGCATTTTTCCAAAGTCCCTCTCCAGTTATCTTGGAGCCCCTAAAGGCACTGGAAGGGGCTTTAAGATCTCCACAGAACCTTCTCTTCCACAGGGCGAACAATCCCCATACACAATACAGAGCATAATTTTGGGATAGCAGGAAAGAAGTGGTATCAAGAAGTGCCTCTGGACACTGAAAACTGAGCAGCAGATGCATGCTCAGCCAACTTAAGGTATGTTCATATCCAAGAAAGCATGCCAGCCTAAGCCATTTGTGACTGATGTTCTATAATGGAGTAAAGAAAGGGCATGTGAGCAAGGAGCAGCCACCAGAGTGGCCACACTCCTGACAGGGAGTCAGCTGGGGAGTGGTGACTGATCACCCCAGCCAGGCTGCAGCACACAGTTTGCTGCAGCCTGATTTCTGCAGCCAAGGGAGCTCCTTCCCACATTTGGCTTGATTCCAAGACTGCTCTGGGAAGGATCAGTAATAAACAGCTCTGTTATCTCTGCAAGGTTTCAGGGGCTGGATGCTTCTGCATGCATGGCAGAATTTCCCTTTCCTTGGATTCATTAGGGAGACTTAAATAGCCTTTGAAACATGATGCGTTGCACCCTGCTTATAAAAAAGATTCATATTTTTCTCACCAAAGATATCTCAATTTTATAATCTACCATTATTTTTCATTTACTCAAAGCTGGCAGTGATTTTTTCAGGCAGGAGCAACTGAACTACTTCATTAAAAGATGAAAAAATGAAAAAGTCTCTTTAGTTCAAGAAATCTCTGAGAAGGGGAATATTTACATTTCTTTCCAGATGGTTGATTTGTTGTATTGAAAGTTTTACTTGCAGCTTAACAGATCAGCTTCTTTAGACTTTTCTCCAGACCATTTTTAATTGGTTATGAAAGTGTGATGGTGGTATATAAGCAGAGTTTGGCTGGAGTCAGTGTGGCAGTAAGTCTCGTTTGCAGGAGACTTGGATACCAGTTGCAAAAATCAGCTCCTTAATCAGCTTTTCAGCACTTCAAAGAGGCCTCAAACCCCAGGTTTGAGTTTAGTTCCATGACTTTGAAATCTGGACATACCCTGAGCACTTGGAGGCATTCAGATTTCCAAACCATTTCTAAATTTCAACAAGCTAAGAATGTCCAAAGTGTCTTAGAAAATGTTTCAGGCTTGTTCTGAAGAAGGCTTTGAAATCCATTCAGGAAAGAGCTCTAAAAGGCTTCTGGGTAACAGGGGGCTCATTTTCTGAGTGGATTTTCATATGGTTCATCTACAAAGTAATTCCTTTTCCTGCCTGAAAAACACACAATATGTCTACATAATATGATCCCTCACATTAGAGGGATCACCAATTAGGTTATCCTTTCCTCCCACCTGGCAGTGCAGGATTGTTTCCTACAGCATACAGCAAACTCCAACCCATCCAAGGTGTTGCAACTTAACCATCAACCTCCATCCCATTTCCAGCATGCTATGAGCAAGAACCAGACCTTGGGGAGAGGGAGAAGGAAAAGGACTTTCCCTGGATATGCAGCAAAACTGCTCATTTTTTGTCACAAAAAATACATATTTTAATCAAGTAACAGGAAAAGGGGGTATTAGGGGCATATTCCCCCCTCCAAATCCCTTTGGAGGCAGAAAGCGGGGCTGGAAAATACTGAAGATGCCCAGATCAAAGATCCCTGAGCTGTGGACAAAGTGGACTGCACTATACAGCCCAGCCATGGACTGAACCCTGAACCCAAAAAAAGGCCAGAAAGGATATGGGAAGGTGGTTGAAGACAAAGTAGATCAAATGAGGGACCACAACAAAAAAAACCCCTTTTTTACTTCATTGGCATGACTGACCTTAAAAACTAGATAACTTGGAAACAGTGAGATCTACCTTTAGACAATTTTTATGTACATAAAGATAAAATGTTCAATTGCCTCCAGGACACAACTCATTAAATAAAAACATGCTTGAGCTATTCCCATGTGAACATTTTTGCTTCATTCTGAAGCATAAAACACATTTTGCCATGCCCTCTCTCTAACAGCATTCCTTTTGTGCTCCTTCTACCTTATCCCTGTAACTAGACATTATCCCTGCAGCCCTGTGGCAGGCTGGAACAGTGGTACCACATTTAAAATGCATTTAGGTGCTCTCTTCATGACAGAAAAATTGCAAAGAGAAAAAGGCATCCATGGGAAGAGGAGACTAGGGAAGATCTCCTCCCTTTCCCAGGAAGCATGGACCAATCTTCAAACACACTGTGTATTTTACATTTATTTCCACTAGTAATTTAGTTCAGCAAAGGAGTTGCTATGGCTCGAATAACACATGCCAATTTGGAAACACCAGGCATCTTCTCAAGAGGTTGCAGATGGACTGAAATGAAAACAAGCCCAATCACACATGACCTTAAAAACTTGGCCTGAGTGGTGCCTGAAGCTCAGCACAGGACTATCTCACCCTCCTCCCCTCCCATGGCCATCACCATCCTGCACATCTGAGAATAAGGAGTATTTTTTGACAAGTTCCTTTTGAAAGTCATCCCCTCCCACCTTATATCTTGGTCCTCTAAATCCCCACTCAATCTCACTTCCTGTGGACCCTTGGCTGGCAGGTTCACAATCGTGGCTGTCATCCAGCTTGGGATAAAAGGACGCCTGCAACACACATTTTCCTTTCCTCAGAAGGAAAAAAAAAATCATTCAGGACCTTGACATATTTTTCATCCCTAGATGGGATAAAAAGTTGAAATCTGCTGTAAAATAAGATTAAATGAAGAAGTCACACCTCCCTGTCCCTTGAAAGGATTTCAGCTCATGGAAAATGTTTTACTTGGCAAATCTGTAATGAATTCAACTTTGTTTTGACACAACCTGTTCATTTAATGCAATTCCTATAAAACTAATTTCCAAATAATCTTCACCAATTTTTTTCCTTGCAAAACAGAAAGGCAGAACAAAGAGGTCATTTTCAAGGCGCAAATATCATACAAAATCCATACAAATCCACAAAAACTTCACTTCCACTAAGATGACATTTTCTTTCAGAAACCTGTTTCAATACATGCCTTTTGCTAGCTATTCTCACTGACTTATAAACATCTTCACTTGATAATTAATGCTCCACCACTGAACTGGTGATAAAGGTCAGCCTGGTGTTCCCACCACAGAGCTGTCAGACAGGCGCCATTGTAGAGCAGCCCAGGCACTGATGTCAGAGGATACAGGACATTAACTGTCATAAAGCACCAGGGGACAAAAAAGACAATCTTGTCTCATTCAGGGGTCTTATCTGCTGATCAGTTCCACCAGTTACATGCTGATGCAGAATCACAGAATCATTTAGGCTGTAAAAGCCCTCTAAAATCATCAAGTCCACAGCACTGCCAAGCCCACCACTAACCCATGTCCCCACATTCCCATATGCATTTATAGTTTACCTTGTCTGCATTTGGGTAATTTCATTTCAGCAAAATCTTCTCTCCTTTGAACCATAATAGTCCAAATACAAGTATGTCCACTACATTAAAAGGAAGGCATCCCAAAATGAGCCAGGCACACACTCCTTCCCACTTGCCTGAGCCTCCACCATGAAATAACAGAAAGTGCAAAGAATTATGAGAACTATCTAAAGAAAGGTAAACCAGCAAGAGAAGTTGAAATCCAGCCATTGCAGCCACCTAACAAAAATTAGGAAAATTCTGGAAACATACACTTTTTTGGCTGTTGATGGTTCAGCTCTAGAGAGATCAGATGGGTCTGCCCACCTAGAGATGCTCAGATTGTTCAAATGTTGAACTAGTTTGTCTTGGAGGAAATTAAACAGATGGTGGGAAGAGAAAGGCATGTCTGCTGCCTGTGAAAGGGGATGGTATGCTGCCCAGTGGAGGGTGGGCTTGACCATAATGGCCTTAAATCCCCAATACTAATGCAATAAAGAAATTCCTCTGCAGAGTCATAAGAAATACAAACACACCTGGACCTTTAATATGCACTAGAAGAAAAAAAATCAAATATCATCTTTGCATTTTGGGGGTGGTTTTTTTAAGGCAATCTAGAAATGCTGGTTCTAACTGGGTTAATATTTGCCTACTTAGGGGAGCCTTAGAGTAACAACTCTTCTAATCAGCAGTGACTGCAAGAAATTACTGAGACTCAACACAGTGTAAAGCAGCTGCTTGGTCCTTACAAGTTCCCATGGAGGTAAGCTGCCCAGGGAATTTTGAAATGTATCTTGTGCCTGATTGTGTAATGGAAAATGTGCCAGCAAACCCTGTCTTGGCCACAGCCATCATTAACAGGGTTAGGAATTGGTAAACCATATTGTCAGAGATGTGCTTTACCTGCACGTATGTCACCTCCTTGACTGACCCTTATTCATACATGTTCCCCTCTTGCCCTTTCCTCTTTGGGGCAGAGTACAGTGCAGAGCACCCACTGCAGAAGTCCTCACCTGTCCTGGGTCCCATGTGACCCCACTTTTTCATTCTTCATGCAGAAATCAGGTGAGCTCTGCAGGTAAATCAGCTCTGTCTCTTTGACTGGCCTGATATCAATATCCTTTGGCACAAGGTATTTGCGTGTGCCCATGGGCCGGTGAACAACCTTGGTGGCAGACAAATATTTGGTTTTGAGGTCCAGTGCAATGTCTCGCAGCTCTTGAAGGCCTTTCCAACAGGTCTTGATAGAGCATGACCCAGAAACTCCATGGCACTTACATTTCATTTCAAGAGAGGCTTTCAAGACCTGCAAAAAGGAATGCAGGAGTTAGGAAATGTCCTCCTCTCACAGCCAAACATCCCACAAGCTTGCTAATGAAGGAACTTCCTTAGCAGGAGTTGCTACAGCAAAGTCCTACTGATCTCATTTCTGCACAGGCAGTCTGGAGTGGCTACTCTGAAAGTGAATGAGATCCTACAGCTCTTTGTGATCACTATCAGTCCAGGACTACTTTCACAAGGGCTCCTTTGCAGCCAGAAGAGAGAAGAGTATTTTGGATTTTTATTAGATATCTATATTGGGCTGCATCTCCACCCTCTAAATTCCTAAGGAGATGAATATCAAAATATTCCATAAATAGATAATTAACATCAATTTCAACCCCCAGCAGCTTTGTGCTTTGGTAAGAGAGATGTCATGCTGAATTCAGTTGAATTCGGTGCACTCTCACCCTGCCTTTCTGCTGGTCATGGAGCCAAAATAGCCTTTTACTTTGATTCTGCACTATTCTCATTTCTGTAGGATGTGGCAGGATGCTGCCAGGAAGGGTTGAATGCACCAGCCATGGCAACACAATGTCCCAAACAAAAATTTGTGTTTTGCAATTGAAACAAAAAAAATCAAGACATTAGAAAAATAAAACCAAAAAAAAAAAAAAAAACCAACACAAAAAACCCCCTCAAATCCCAAGCAAACAAACCAAATAGTGTGGGAATAGTAGGGAAAAAAAAAAAAAAGAGCCAGAGAGGGAAACTTCAGCATGGTTGTGCTCTGCAAAGGCGGACTCAGCCTCTATTTACACAGCAAGCTCCCAATGAGTTCAGCATGCTCCAAGTTTGTCTGCAGAGGCAGCCCTGGAAAGACCAAGCTGTGCAGTAGGAGCAGTCTGTGGAACCACTGGAGCCTCAGAGATGGGTGCAGGGGTCAGTTTTATAGCCCTCCCCCATCCATTTCTTCAGCTGCATGGTCAGCTGCTACAGGGATTTGCACATCAGTGCACACCAGGCACTGCACATGGTAAATATTATCCCTCCACTGGATGCAAGCTGTTAAAAGCAGCTTGTGCCAGATATGAGAATAATCACTAGCATAGCAGTTTGAAAAGGAGAAAAAATCCTCCCTCCTGCCTGAAGGGATGGCTGGAGGCAAATGCTGCTGGATGCATCTGGTAGATGATAATCCTCCACGTTTACACAGCACTTTGCCCCCACAATGCCCAGCACGATGGGACCCATCCCCACCACACCTCCTGGGGCAGGCAGAGCCAGAGCCAACACTGACTGTGCAAATGGGGCAATGAGACATCCCACCCACGGTTAAACAGGGCTAATAACAGCATTTGGGACTCCCTGAGTCACAGGGTGAGTTACACAGCTATAGTTTTCAGCAGGCCAAAGGACTTCAGAGCAATCTTTGAGAAACCTGCTCCTTTTGCTAGCTGATAGAGACACTGAACCTCACCACGTGACCAACACTACAGATGATTGTACAAGTACAATAACTCTTGTGGATTTGTTACCTGTCTCCCTACTTCACTGTTGTGCAGATGCATCAGTTTATTGGCTTGTGATCCTGATTTTTTCATCTTCATGGGAGCATCTGAAAATTTGGACCCCATGATAAGACCATAGTTGAGGTTGTCTGCACATCCTCCCCATCGATACCCAGGTCCAGGTGTCTCACCTGGGATGGGACCACAGGAACAGCCAGGGAGGTCCCCGGTGGTGCAGGCTCTGGCAATGGTGTGGCTGATGGCAGCAGCAGAGAGGGCATATACAAATGCTGACTCCCTTGTGCCTGAAAGAGACAAGAACTCCAGCTCAGCCTCCTGGGCCACATAAACATTCCCCAAAAAGAGACTCACACAGTCTGTGTCCCACAGAGCAGCCAACACACCGACTCACTGCAGCTGAGGTGTCCCATGGTACCACTAATTTGGAGCACATCTTAGTGAACTCTTCAACATAAACAGCCCAGCAGGGCAAGAAGCCATGGATTTAGGCATCTTGTTCATTGTGGAGTGATTTGCTCTTGGAGCATGTGGTTAAGCCCTCCTGTGGACTCTCCTGCCTCCTTTTGCTCCTCCCATGACTCCCAGTGGGATGAGCAGACCAGAACGGTGGCCTGCTTTGTAAGAGTTGTGGTAGACAAGGTCTTGGATCCAAGAGCCTCTGGGCATGACTGGCACCATAATGATGAATGTGGTCTCAGAGAACAGGACAAGTAGGCTTTTAGGCTTTGTAGTCTCTCCATGGCCTCCCAGGAGCAAGACCCTTCCTATCCCCAGCACACACACACAGACACAAAAGCACACACAAATACACACACAGGCTGACTCTACTGACTGCAGTCCCAAGTGAGCCAGCAGTGCTGTTTTACCTCTGTCTAAGTCCAGCAGGTAGTTAGGAGCCAGCTCTATTGAAGAGCAGTTCCACCTCATGTCTGAAAAGGTTTTCCGGCAGGTCTTTATCACTTCCCGTGCTGCCTGAATAATGGTCTGCATCAGCTCCAGGTTGCTGCGGCACAGCTGCACCTGAGAAACCACCAGGCCTTCGAGCTGCTTGCAGTGCTGGGTTTGATTCAGGGCCAAAGCCAAAGAAGTCTTGGACAGAGCTCTGAGGAGACAAGCACATGCAAAAAAATCATTAAAACACAGTCTAGCCGTCTACATTCACCTGACCTAATTAAAGCTTTCTGTAAATAGGGGCTTAGATAAAGCTGGTGAGAAAGATGAGCAGCTACGAAGAGTGATTTATCTCATATAAAGTTGGTGGGAAGAAACACCCTTTAGCAGTGTGCAATTCTCTCCATTCCTGAGGGGAGGCTGCACAAAGCTCCAGGGGTATATGTCAAGTCAACCAGATGTGTAAATCCTATGGGGAAGGTTGTTTGCTGAAGAATGAAGAGCACAGATCTCCCAACAGAGTAAAAAATGACCCATCAGTACCGTGATAAAAGAAATCTGGATCCTCCAAGACTGTGGCATTTGGGAAAAAAAGCAACGCTGGTGTTATCAGTATTTTGTATTCAGCATCTGTCTCACATGCTCTCAAAGGATTATGCTAAATGTCATGTAATTAATTATGGAGAAAATCCCCTGCAAGGCCTAGGGAAAAATCATCAAATTTGCAAAACATATGCTTTCACTTAGAGTTAATGCCAAGGGCCTCTACTGATTCAATCACTGTTGCAGATAGATAAGTCAGTTTCTCTAGTCTACAAAAACCATAGTGCAAAAGCTCAGTGGGAGTATGTGCAGAGAGAGCACCACAGCCAAATCTGAGAAGGGATCCATGAATACCAGCACATATGTTACCATGAAAGAAAAGAACAACATCCCACAGTGGTGGTTCTTCTACGATCCAATTGCCAACTTTTCCAGGTTAAAAAAAAAACAAATGCTGACATGCATCTCACAGGGCCGTACTCTTCTTCCCTGAGCACCCACAATGATCAGCAGAAGCCAAGTGTGTAACTCTCTTTGTATCTTTTTGGCTTTCTTAGGGTAGTCATAAAAGTTATTCATTCCCATAAAACAACTTTCTAGCACGCTGAATCAATAATCTGATGGCATCTGATCATGGCAACACAACTTTAAGGCATATTTCCTTCTGTGCTTGTTAAATGCATCGGCTTTCAGATTCATCCCAAGCCATCTTGGTTAGTTTGGCTTATTAGCAAACACATTTTGGAGTGCATTTCACTTTACTACGGTAACATCCACATTCTTCAGAAGTTAAATGAGATGGAAACAGAGCTAAAATTGAACTCTAATGAAAACTGGAGGTATTAAATCCTTGCTGGGGATGAATAGGCTGGCACTGACAAATTCCCAGGTGACTGGGAGTTTGGCATTTCTGGCACTAGATAAACAGTGGCAAACTTGGAAGGGAAACCACTGCACTGAAAGCTATATAAATATATACTTCATACACATATTTAACAGGTCTGTTAAACCTACTGCAAGCAGAAGTCATTGCTAGTGAATTTCAAGAGAAAGGAAAAAGTGGTGGACTTGGCAGTGTTAAGTTATTGGTTGGACTCAATGATCACAGAGGTCTTTTCCAACCTAAATGATTCTATGATTCAATCATCAGAAATTCTGCCCTGCAGTTCATCTCGTTCCCATACACACTGGTGTTCATACAATGTTCCTTGTCTGGAGAGGGGCCCCTCCAGAAGGCAACTCATTCTGCCTTAGATGTGAACCTGAGCTGGTGGAGAAAAAACTTGTTGGTGATATACTGGGTGTTCAGGTATCTGAACACAGAGATCATGTCCTTGAAGGCAGAGACACGACTCTCTGAATAGTGTGACTGTCACCTGACAGCAAACCTCTACAGTGGGGACCTCACTGCAGTCCTTCAGGATTCTTCTTTAGCTCATGGAAAGCAAAAAGCCACATCCAGGAAATAGTTAGCCTTTTGTGCTTTTGGGACCTGTAGTAAGATACCATCATGACTTACAAGTGCTCATTTTCTGCTCTATATAGGAAACCTAGACACTGAGAGGGGACGCAAACATCTGAATGGTATAAGCACAGAGCTTGAACGAGATATGAGAACTTGACACCAGGAATCTGTGAAAAGTTATCCCAGAAAGCCTATCAGAAACTCCCAGGAATGAGCTGAAACACAAATCAGGCAAGAGGCCAAACAGCTCATCAGTAATAGGGCATAAATGATAAAAACTCCAGCACAGCATGTCCCAGCAGGAAGGGAAACAGGCAGGGTGTGGCAGGAGCAGTGAGAGAACTTCACAGCCTGAGCTTCAGGCAAATGAGGAACATTCCAAGTCTATGAGAGAGGCTGTACCACAAGGCAGCATCTCAGTTTTCTAATCAGACGTGTTGGGTGGCACTTGAGAGGCCTTGGAATGTTTTGGCTGGCCCTCCAGAAGGATGCATGTATCTCCTAGGTCCTGCACTACATTTTCTGATCTTTTCTAGAGGTCTTCAGCCTCTTTAAAGGACCTGGAAGGCTACATTGAGGTACTCCTATCTATCTCACCATTACAGACAAGTTATGAATACCACAAATAACCATCTACGGGTAGGTATGAAAGCAGAATTCAGATTGAAACTCATACTCAGTGTGAAAAAACAGGATGTGAAGCAATGAGACGGTATTATTAAAGGTGCCTTGAAGAGATGCCCATTAGAGAAGCAGTTTTATAGTGCAACAAGAAAACCATTTACTTCATGGAAGAGGGAAAATACCTTCTGATTGGTGAGAACTCAGTAAATGGCAGCAATGGCTGTTTCTCATAGAATGAGCTGAGCTCCAGGAAGCCTACCAAGAATAAAACTGCAAGATGCAGGAAGGTGTTTTCTGAGCATCTGCAAGGCCTAAACTTCATGTCTTTGCTTGTGAGAATCTATAATTGAAACACCTCCAAGCATTGGGAGGAAAAATTAAAAGGTTATGGAGATGGAAAAGAAAACTCAGTTACTGTAGTCACTTGCTGAGACTGAAAAGTTCATTTATAAATCACAGATCAGGAATTTGAGAAGCCTATTAGGTCATCTATTCCATGCCCTGACAATTTAGGTTTGCCCAGTCTCTGTCCCACCTTTAGGAATATCTTCTTCACTCCATGTCACTCTAAATCCTCCCTGTGGAAATGCACCACCCCTCCCTCCTTTCTAAATCTGGCAGCATCAGGGGATGGATACACACTGCCTGCAATGACATTATTGGGAAACAATATCCATTTGTGGAAAGAAAAACATCCCCCAGGAGAGGCTTGTCCATGGTAGGATTTGGGGGTGGGTCTCTGGCCTGTCTTCACGCAGTCTCTGCTGATCACCAGCACTGGGAGGGAAACTGGAGCCAGTGGGGCACAGCCAGCCTTGAAATCCAGCCCTCAAGGGCATAATTAGAAGAACATCCTTCATTCCTCAACCTGGGAAAAAAATCCCTGACAAACATCTTTCTGTGGATTCACATTCTTCATCTGAAAAGGGGATTTTACCTGCTTTCACCCTGGAAATGCTGTTTTTCACTGTTTCCTCCTGATAACATTCTCACTTAGTTCTCCTGCCCCATCCTTCATTATCCAGAAAACCAAGGGGTGGTTGTTTCACCTTTTTTAAAAATATACATATTTGATCCATCCCTTTAAATAAACAGGGCCTAAACCAAACTTCTCCTGATCTCTATATAACACAGCAGGTCCTTCAATTGAAATTCCGGATACTGACAGAAAACCATGAACAGGATTACAGAGGAAATATGCATAGATGGATCATGACATTAGTTTACTCTTTTAATTAGCTCACGCAGGAATTAAATTAATTTGAAAACAATTATGCTCTGCAGTGTTAGGTCCTTTGAGAGGTATGGGCCCATTCCTGCATGTCTGGGCCCCATGAGAGGACTGTTCATAGAAAGTGCAGGTTAGGAAGGAGCACCTTCAGATGTTAGCAGATATCCATGAAAGTCATATATTGTTTGGTTTACAAGGTACCCTGTGAGTAGGACACTGCTCCTGGTCAAGCCAAAGGGAGAAGAACTCCTTCAATCGAGCAGCAGAACACTGGTGTCCTTTAAAACACCCTGGAAGGGTGGAAGAATCTTCTCTCTGAAGGCATCTCCTCACCCTCCCTTTTGTGACATGATCTGTGAAAGCCTCACAAAGGGACTGCTGGTGAAACCATGAACTTCTACTCCAAATTACCAGCTTTGCTTTCTGAAAAGGCATTTTTTAATGCCTATTCCTAAACTCCTTAATCTTGCAGGGATGTGGGTGACACAAAAAGATTTAGAGAAAATTCCATGGTTGTGGAGAGTGAAGTATGTGGTAAAAGTTAATAAAGAGAGGAAGAGATTAAGAGTTCTGTTTGTATTTGATCTCATTGAAGGTTTTTAATCTGCAGGAGCCTCATTTTCTCAGGTTTTCATCTGGTAAAGGCTTGCAGGGGAGTTACAATAACATTGTCTAAGCTCCTGGTAATCAAAGGCAGCTCATGCCCCTGCCACCCTGCCCTGCATCAGTTCCAGTCTGGGGACCACAAGTCCTGGGAAAGACACCACATCCCCTGGTAAATGCTTCCCCTGGTTCTGCAAGGGCTTTTCAAACAGAGAAGTAGGATTTATGTGGTAAAAAAAAAAAAAAAAAGAAAAAAAGAAAGAAAGAAGAGGAAAAGGGAGAGGGAGAGAAGTGTAGGAGGGGGAACCAACTCTGAATTAAAAGCTTAAAAGAAGAGCTGTTTTCAGATATGGTGCCAAGTTCAGTGCTGGCAGTAGTGGGCACAAGGCTGTTGACTTCATGCCCAAGCTTGAATGAAGTCAATGCCAGCAGTGAGTTGGCTCACTGAGCGCCGAGGACGGCCATGGAGCTTTGTCAACTTTTCCTGAGCTGCCTGTGGAGCAAAGAGCAAACTTCAAAGACATGGTACTCCCCTTTCCTCACCCCCAGCCTACTTCCCTCCTGCCATCCCCATCCTGTAGCTCTTTCACAGCAGCTCATCTAGCAGTGCCTTGCCAGGCAGACAGTCTCCTCACAGGCGCCCGTGTCTCCACGTCCCAGCTCCCTCCCACTACTTTATTGAAGGGGAGAAGCAGGAGTTGCCAGGAAGCACAAAATCTTTCCATTTTCTCCCCTGCTTTTTGCTGGCTGCAGAAGGGCTGCTCAAGGTTGGTGGGCTGGGGGACATCCCATGTTCACCAAAAGGTGTGGTTAAGCTGCCTTTTGCTTCTGAAGGGCTGCAATTTAACCATAGGAATTGTGCAGCAATAGCTGGGAATGGAGCTCAGCTGGGGATTGCTCCAGAGCACATGAGACATCATTGGGTCACCACAATGGGGACAGGTAGAGACTTCCTGAAGTGACCAAGCTCCACCTAAAAACAATGATATTCCTCATGCCAGCACTTGCCATCCTGGGCATATTCTGCAAGCCATGAAAAAACAAAACAAAACAAACAACAAAAAAAAAACAACAAACCACCGCACCAATAAAAAAATACAACCCATCCAACCAATCAAAAACAAACAAACAAAAAAACCCCAAAAACCCCAAAAAACAACAACAACAAAAAAGACACAAAACCCCCCTGCAAAACAGAAAACAAAACAAACCCAAACATAACCAGCCCAAATCACTTGCTGTGTTTGGCTTATTTACAACCACATTGAAGAGGACATTCAATACAGAGGGACAGAGGACATGCCAATCCCTGTGGAGGCAGCAGTGCCTCAGAAGCCACTCTGTGCCTGCTCATCCCAACACCTGCACACCTTTGGGGCATTCACATCTGGCTGCAGCTCCCTCTAATGCTCATCTGTTTTTCAGTTCTGCCCAGATAAGTTGCTACAGCACCTGCTTGGTCAAACCCAAACTCTCCTGGGAAAGCTGAGTGGATTGCAAAAGCAGATGGAAAAGGTGATAGAATTACTAGATGCACTGGCCCTAAGACATATCTCATGAAACCAATGGCTGCTTCACCTTCCCAGCCACTGTGACAAAACAACACTGAACACCACAAAATTATGTAACCTCCCCACATATCTGCTTCACTCTCAGGATGGGAATGTGTTCACAAAAAAGGGATGCAGGGTTTCATATACATTGATGAGAAAAGCTGTATCTCCACAACAATCCTGATGCAGCAAAGATCTGGAACCGTACTCTGGCTTTACACCTGAGTAGCTCTCTGGAGCTTAGATGAAGGAGCACAAGACATGAAATTTCTCCAGCAAGAGAAATGTATACAAGAGCAAGAGCATGTGTACAAGGTGCCGACTGTCCACACACCACGCTGGATGTTTGGTGGGACCCAGCAGCAACTTCCACCAGATGGGGATTTGGGCCCCAGAACTCATAAAAATAAGCCAAGCAAAATAAAATAAATAATTTCTTTTTTTTACCTTCTCCCTGCTTTGACTAATTTTCAGGGCATATTTGTGTTACTGAGAAGTCCTAAATGGCTGAAAATTGTGTTTTTCTTTTTCTTCCCCTCCCCCTGCAATTACATCATGCACCAAATCAAAATTAAATTTCCTATCACCTTTCTTATCAGTCACTCCCTCATCTCCAGGCTGGTGAAACCTACCTCCTTATCTCTCCCTTCCCCTCCCAAATCCTCTTTGAAGCACCGTGTGTACAAAAATGATGCAGTGGGCAGACCAGTGAGAAAATCCCACAGCTGAAAATATCACATAGCACTTTCCACCTCCTTCATCCCAGTCTTTTTCCCCACCTCTCTGTTCATGAGCAAGAGAAGGAAGGAGCAGATTTCAATTCTACAGCACCCAGAATATGAGTCCAGAGCTAGGATCAGCAGGTCTGAAGTATTACTCAGTGTTTGGTACTCTGTTTGCCAAGAATTTACCCATGCAATTTCTAAGGACAGTCCCTGAGCCCCAAGAAGAAAGAGTGATGGGGAGTGGGGAAAATTAGCCTGTATTTCCATAGGAAAATAAGGGTGGGGAAATGAGGAGAAACAGCAAACAAAAGAAAAATCAAACATAATTTTGTGAATTTCCATCTGCCAGCATCCCAGTTGCAAAGTGCTGTGGACAGAGAGTCCAGGTCTCTGCCAGGTTTTAAACAGGTGTGAGGGGAGCTCAGTGGTGCATCCGCATGCCATTCATGCTTCAAATACCACTTTAATCCCAGCTTTCATCTTTCCCACTCACTTTTTGATAGGGGGATATGTCTGCTGGGAAGCAGAGGAGCAGCAACTGTGGTGTCTTGCCCCCAACTGCTTCTCCCCCCACTCACCCCCAAAAGCAACCCCTGCAGCTTAACCACTTAGCAGCCCAAAGGCTGCTTTCAACTGCAAAGCTATCAGGGACCTTTCCCTGCCTCCCAGCAGTTTTCATGTCTATGGTTTGTCCATACCCTACTATCAGGTTCCTTCTGGAGCTCATCTCACCCCTGCCCTTCGAAGGAACCCAAGCCCTTCACTCATGATTAAGAATTTTGCCTAAGTGGGACACCAGTGCCAAGCATATGGACAAGTCCCTCCAGTCAGTCATGGTTCTACACATAAAAGCCGTGCTGAATCAGGGTGCAACAAAACAGCTTTATTTGTGTGCTGCATAGAAATAAACATTGCAAAGGAGTCCCATGGACATGTTGCCAAACGTCCTTCAGAAAGGAGATGCCTGCCTTTCCTGGTGCTGGATATAGGCAGAGCTGAGAGCCCAAAAACTGGAGGAAGTTGGTGGAAAGAAACAGCTGGGTTATGTAACTGAGCTATTGCTGACTATTACAAGGTGTAAAGCCAAGGCAGTCAAGAGCAAACCAGATCCTTACCCTCCTCTACTTCCAAGATGGTCCTTAGAGTACAGAGACAGCAGATGGAAGATTATGAAATGGTTTGGGTTGGAAGGAGCCTTAACAATCATCTAGTTCCTATCTTCCTGCCATAGGCAAGCATGCCACCTTGAAAGATGCCTTAAAGTAGGTGACTATTCCTCCCACCTGACCATATGCATTTAAACACCCTGTGGAGAGATTCACCGTGTTTCTCTTTATGTGCGGCTAATAGCAGTTCCCTGCAGTACACAACATCACCAAGGCTATCACATTTCTGTTGGATATCTCTGTTTGGAGAAGATGAATTGCCATCTGGAAGGTCCTCTCTTCCCTGAATGCATGATGGGGAGTAAAAACACCGGCTCCAATGGGATACCTTAATTTGCAGATATCCAAATTTAAGCCTTTATAAAAGATGGCATAAGTAGAGCTTCAAGTGACAATGATTGGAACAGCAGAATGGCAATTAGACATAGCATGAAGTCTGTGGCAGAAGGAGCAGCAAAACAGAAACCTCTTGTCCAAGTTTCACTACCTATCCCAAAGATTCTTGCTTCAATGCACTACAGAGTCTTCCTGGCATTGTATATTATTGTGCCTTTTTTACTACCGAAGATGCTCGTTTGAGGCAAACCCATATTCCCTTACTTATTTTGTGCCCAGCTCCAAACCCAAGCAGAAAAGACAGATCACTCATCAAGGTCGTGAAACCAGATTGGCTTTGGAGTGGCCTGTTTGTTTATTTTGCAGAAAGCAACAAACTGATTGCTTGTTTAAGCAAAGAAATGAGATGGTGATGTTTTCACTTTGCAGTACATTACCTCTAAGGAAACTCAATCCTGACTTGACCACTGTCCCTGGTATTTCTTCACCCTCCTCCCCCCTCCTCACCTCATTTTTAACACCCTTCACAAAATCCAAAGGTTAAGAGGTCCAGAAAAAAGCCATGTTATCTGTCAAGCATCCCTTGTGGTTGGAGATGGGCAGCGTTATCTCAGCTGCCATCCCTACTGCTCTCAGTTCCTACTCAGCACAGCCAGGGGTCCTGGTGGGATAGTTTCCCAGCATAGCAGGAGCTAATGCTAGGAGCTTCACTAAGTGGCTCATGTGAGCATTCAAGTGTGTGCTTTTCCCTTGGTATCAATGAGGAGAAAAAACCCAAATGAGCCTAAATCATGCATATTTTAGAAAGAAGATGGAGACATTGTTAGCATAAGCCCCTAGTTCACACACTTGAAATCAATCAATGTTTGGAGAATTGCAGTGCTTGCTGCTCTTTAAACAGTTTACAGCATGCCTCAAGCAGCAGTTGTACAAACAGGTAAGAGACCAGTAATTCCTACAAAAATGTTAAAAAATGCAGAGATAGAGCCAGATACTTACATCCATTTTATCCCATAGCAAAGCCCTGTCTGCAGAATCAACAGCAGAAAACCAGCTAAGAAAAATCGCAGACTTGGCTTCATTTTCTTCACTTTCTCCTGCTAGCCAAAGGAAATCAGCTTCTCCAAAGAAATTTGTTTTTAAAAAAGGAGTTTTCTTAATATTTTGTGCAGTGTATTTTCCTTCAGTTTGGGTATTGCTTGTTCTTGGAGATGAAAAACCTGAAAGGAGAAAGAGCCCAAGCTATGGTTAACTCCGAAGTTTAGCAAGTCACTGTGAGAGAGAAATCTATTATCCAAATTGCAGAGGAGTGGCTTACGAATCACGAAAAGGTTTGGATTATCCCTTCTCAGTCCTCTCCCTTGCCAAGCCTCGATAGAACCTTTTGAGTCAACAGACAGACAAACCGTATGGGTTGAATTACACAGAGTTATGGTCTGATTGTGTGTTTCCATTTAACCCTGCACATGGCAAGACTTCATTCGCTGCTTCACTTTACTGAGGTTTTTTTTTTTCCCTCTCCAAAAAGTTTGTGCAACTCCTTGGGAAGAAGAAGAAAAAAAAAGATAGATCTTTACATTAGCTAAAATCTTCAGCTATTCATCTCTCACTTTCTTCTCTCCAGATTTTTTCCTCTTCCTTTTTCTGCAGAGAAGACAGATAATAAAAACTGCATTTCCCTACTTAATGCAGGTGCCCTTGCCCTGCAGATGTTTCTCTCTGATCTGTTACAATAAATGTGTTTTGCTCTTTACCTTTTGCTTTTCTTCTCACCTCATTAACTCTGCCTCTCACTTCTTCCAAGCCCTTGGCACCTGGAGCTCACGGAAAAGGCTACAACTTTGTAAACATAAAATCCCATTTTTGTCTCCAGGGAGCAGCCTGGAGGAGACAAAAACGCTCTCAAGGATACCCCCACACCCCTTTTCTTTTTGTTGGTTTTTTTCCTTCTTCAGGCCAAACAGATAAACAAACCAGATGCAGGACTTAAATCCTTAGAGGGATCCTCTCTGTCTCCAGGGCATGGCTTGCTTATTTTAGCAGCAGTATTAATAGCAGTAAATGGGTTTCCCTTCAGTTACTCACTTCAGACACTGCTCCAGGCTGCTTTTTGTGGTCTTTGCAGCGGTTTCCCATCCCATGAGAAAGACAACAGTAAAATAAACGGAAAAACCTGCCCATCACATTGCATCTCTGTAGTCTCACAACCCATTGCACAGCACACTGGCATACCCAAACTGTAACTGTTCATCCCCCTGTAACACCCCCTCGAAGAGGTTTGGGAAGGGACTGGGAATGGTTGGAACAGTCAGCTTTACTTTGGGAAACCTCTTACCCTGGAAAAAGGGTACCCTACCTGATCCTCACCTCTGGATTTGCCCAGCTGCAGCTTTCTGCCTAAATATTCCCATTTGGGGAGGAATTGGGCTGGGGAGAATGAATAGTTCTGAGTGTTTTCTCTGCCATCTGCAGCATATTTTTCTATTCAGGCTGCTTTTTGGCTATCCCAACCCCAGCGCCTGGCTTAAAGGGTTTCTAGAGAAGTGCTGTTATTACAAAGGATTTTAATAACCTCTAGGGGTGAGTTCCTGGCTCCCTTGAAGTCCAAAACAAAACTGACTGCCTACAAGGGAGGCAGGATTTCATTGCCATAGACTGTTTTTCCCTTAATGCCCGCTTGGATTTGGGTTTGATGCATCCCTTGAAGGCACTGCTCCCATGAGGCAGACATGCTTCTTGTTTCAGAGTACTTCTGTATCTTTTACTCTTTGGGAGCCCTTTTCTTCCCACTTCTCCACGAGAACACTGGAAACCTTCAACCCTTAATCCTGCCCGTGCTTTTCAGTATCTATTTAGATATTTCAGACCCTTATCTCACCCCTGTGAACTGCTGGACAACACAAGAATTGGGTGTAAAATGTCTAAGATGGTCTAAAATGTTCTCACTAAACCTGACCAGCCAATACCATTCTCTGATCTCCCCCCTTGCCTTGAAAAAGTCACAGTTTGGGGTTTTTTCAACCCCTGGAGTGGAAATGATCTAATTCCT